>JAJGRX010000638.1:0-2435942 GCA_025461125.1 Carex kokanica
CCTCACTTGCCACTGCTTGTATGTTTCGGGTCTCTCAACCCGCTCCGAACCCTCACAGGCGATCACATTTAATGCTTCCCTACCGAAAAGATCTCTCTCAATTAGCAACCTCTGTTCATTCTCTCTCGGTACCGTTGTTTCTAACATGTCGAACAGAGCTGAGAAATGGAAGAGGGCCTCACGGAACCGGGTCACAAAAAAGGGTACACTGTATGACCCATTGACAATGCCGTGAATAAACACATCTGGGTTCATTTCCCTAATGGTCTTCAGCACCCGGTTCCTTGGGCTATCCACAGCCACAGTCTCATCAATCAAATTCCTGAACCGGTACAAGCAATTTACGATTACTACCTCATCTTTGTCTATATTTAGATCCTCAACCCGAATGGTATCCCATTTCTGGGCGATTCCTTGGTACACAAAAGGTACATTAAACATTTTTGCATAATCTTCAAGCCTACGGCCTGTTTCTTCAATCCGCTCAGTTGGTCTGAAACCAGGTTGTGGTACGTCTATGCCCGTTATGCGGAGCATGGGGGGCCCACCATCCCTGTGAGAGAGCCTTTGTATCAGGCTCGGCCACTGAAACCCGAAATAAATACCAAAATCGATTATGTGAACCCGGGACGCCTTCTCAGCCACATTTAGTATGGTTTGGTTTGAGAAAAAATGAGACACCTTTTTAAAAGGGCAAGCTGCCAGGTACAAGTGGTACGCCTTTAGCATATCAGTTGCAGTTGTTCGTTTCGCGACAAGCTGTTGGTACAACTGGCTGCCAGTACCGGCTAAACGGGCTTCCAACCCATCAGCAAAGCAGTATGCGAGTCTCTGAGACCCATCCCCATTAGGCGAAGAGTGCTGCCTTATTTGTTTTAACAACTCTGAAGCAGAACGTCGATCATTTGTGGCCACAGACTGTGCGCAATGTATGAGTAGCGTTCTCAAATCCACCACTTCTTTCTTGCTCTGCCTTTTCCCTTTGGATTTAGTACTGCTCAGACTTTTAGCTTGGCCATTTTGCGAGGCTTTGGTGGCTTCTTTCTTCATTCTCTCTCTTAAATCAGCTGCCTTTTGTGCAGTACATTTTAGAAGTACCATGTCGAAAATGTCAGACCGAGGCGGCTCATCAGCAAACAAAGCCAATTGCTTAATGCTTCTCCCCTCCATCAAATCCAAATCATGGCCGTTCTGGTTAGGGTTTTTCCTAATCCGCGACCCAAAGCTGATCATGATCTCTTTCTCCCCTTCGCCTACTGTTCGAGTTTCCTGCAGTGATGCAACTCCACCTACAGGCTTCTCCATGTCAATCACCAGCTTTTCACTAGCAGGTAGGAACTTTTGCGCTTCCTCGGCCCCCCTTCTGAAATTCCAAGCTGGGAGGCTCTCGATCAAGAACTCCGGCACACGCGTGGAAGTGATCAGCGGCTCCTCAACTGACTCAGTGAAATCACTGCCACTGCCACTGCCACTGGTTGAACTTAACGGAGGCTGGGACAACCGGTCAACTGAGACAGGCTGGTTACAGCTGCTATTGCAGCTCTCATGGGGGCTCTCCAGAGAATAAATGGGTACAGGTAAGGAAACGGCTCCGGTTCTGCTAGCATCAGGCGAAGAAGGGTATTTCTGACCCAAAATGTCATAAAAGGGCTTGGCAGCAGCACGAACCACGGCCGACTCATCCTGGTAGTGGCTCACCTTCTCATCTATATCTTCTTCCATGATTCGGCTGATGTAATCAATGGCTATATTGGATATGATTTCGCAATCCTCCGGGTTTTGAGACCAGGTGGGCTTTGATGCGGTGGAAGTGGAAGCGCCAAACATGTCTGGGGTGTAAAACGGGGGTGGTTCTTCTAGTATGAAGCTAGGGAAACTACTGTGCTGGGTATGCGGATCATCATAGGTTAACCCACTCAACATACCCGATATCTCTCTCAGGCCCGAATCCAGACCCATTTTGAGCGAAGATTCTAGCTTTTCACCTAAAACTCAGAAGAACTCAATACAGAGTTCGCTTCCTTCTTTTGAAGGGAGGGATGAGAAACAGACCAAAAAAAAAATTAAAGCATGGATCAGCTCAAGCTCAAGAAGGTTATGTAAAATATTACTGAATTGATGGTAACAAGAGGAACTTATGCTTATCAGAGATGAGGGAGAGCCACTAACCTTCGGAAAACCCTCGCTAAAAGAGCAATTGAAGAGAGAGAAAGAGAGAGAGGTCAGGATGCTCTCCGATTCTCTAATTAAACTCTTTCTCTCAAGGGAGTCGGATAAATAACAAGGCAAGGAGGAGACTGGAAGGGGAATTAGTTCTTCTAATGAAAAGTAAACGAACAAAATAACTGGAAAACTATAAAGGCCCAATAACCCTTTAGTTTTAATAAACAAATATTAGTACGGTCTCCATGGGGCCATGGGGGAGTGGGACTGAACTTTTCTCGGGAATGAAACTGCTACGTGTCACTAATCTGGACCCTTGATCCCACGGGATGCCGGTGTGCGCTGATTATTGAAGCGAAACAATGCGGCTCTGTGGGGTCTGTGTAGGTCGATGGACCAGGGACTGTGTCATAATTCGTCAGTATGGCATTGGTTCATGTCTGGGCGGTCTATGATCCAGGAACTCGCATATCTGGGCGCCGCTCTGAGTCCGCATCGTCTGGATTAACTCAAAAGAGCATCATTTGAGTTAACTCATCTCAGCCGTCTGATTTTAAACGGAGCCAATCCGGCTACAGTCTATAATTCAGGGGCCCTTTAATATTAGTGTAGATCTAGTCCACACGAATCTTAAAGTGAATCAGACGGTGTAGATACATTAACTCAAAAGATTCGTTTTTGAGTTAATGCAGAAGATACGAATTCCGCCTCTCTGGGGCAAGAGCGAAATTTCGTTTTCGCAATAGAAAAAGGGTATGGGAAAGGGAGCGGTCACATGTAACACGTAGACGAGAGGGTTAGGAGGCACAGGATGAGCATCCCCCGGGCCACGGCGAAGCTGAATTTCTCTGTGGAATTTCTATGGTAGATATCTGTGTAGAGAGTAGAGAAGAGAGGGACTTTCATTATTCACTGCACATGCATGGTCGAGGGATCCCTCTGTGATTTTATGCCTTCTCTGCATTTATGCTGTAAGTATGTGAGTGCAGAAAATCGGAGTCCAGAGAGAGGGCCACCGTCTGATCCTGCGGCTGCTCTGGTCCCCCGGCTCCACCGTCTCTGGATCAAGTGTACTATTCAGTCGTGCATCTATTCGCCATGCAAAGCTTAAAAAATCATGTTCGATTGCTTTTTAAAATTATATATGAAAGATTATTTTATTTACTTTGAGCTAAAATAATTTAAAGTTATTTTTATTTGATTGGAAATTATTATCGGAGGGACAACTCGACTAACGCAAAAAAAAATCTGAAAAAAATGTTTATTCTCTACTTCAAACTTCAAACTGAAGATGACTTAAAGTTATTATTGTTGTGATTTAAATTATCGATTAATAATGAGAGAGAAATCGAATAATGAATTAACAAATTAATTCTTCAAAATATGTGATTAACTTCGTTGTAACTTCATCTTAACATTTCAATTTTACTTCTTATTTGACAGCCTAAGTGTAAAATAAACATGATCAAAATATATATGTAGCTGTCTTAGCATATTTTTTCTTTAATTAATTCTAACGTACATTTTTAAAATATATCTAGTCGATATTTTAAAAAAATATTAGTCAAATTAAATAAGTTAGAATTATAAATGTATTTTCATAATTACTTAAATATGACGTATATTGAATTTGAGTTACTTAAAAAAGTAATTGGTCGTTCGTACTAAGATCAATTAAAGTTTGTAGTTAAAACTTTCAAAATATTCGATGAAACACTAGATATCATTGAAACCGATCATTTTATAACATATTATTTTATAAAAAAATAGAAAAAGTACCTAAAGTCACTATTACAAAAAACACATTTACTATCGCTCATTTACCATAGAGTGTCATTTGGCATGGATGGTGTATGTAACAAGTGGTAGCGCTGTAAATACTTTGAGCTTTTTACCGACTGTTCGATCTAACCAACCGATAGCGTTGATGCCCCCCCTCCTTTGCCATTCTTTTTTAATATCCTACCGTTAGTTTTGAGTGTCTCTGTGATATCGGATGGGTTACAGCACCGATGGCGTAGAGATGATGATCTTTACCATCCGTGATGTCAATTCGGCCGTCAGTTTTGGATTGATCAATACCAACAGTGTTTCTTTTTTGAACCGATGGTGATGTTCTGAGAGGCAACGCTGTAAATACTTAAAACCTAGATTTTGGTATAAATTAACCACACTCTCATGTATTCAATTAATTGATTGTGATGTATTATGTAATTAAGTTTGGAGCTATAATGTGCAATTATAATTAGATAATTATTTAATATAGGGTTTAGGAATCAAATTTGTTGGTTTAGGTCTTTTGTTAGCTTAGGTCTTTAGGTTTAGGTTTGTCTTTTTGTTGGTATTTTATATAAATGGATGGATAATATATATACGGAGGATAGACTTAATAAAAACATACATACATACATATATATATATATATATATATAGAGAGAGAGAGAGAGATGGATTATAGTGCATTGCAATGTATAAGCTCTCTTGTATATTGGATTGTAAATTGTTGGATTTGAAATTCAAACAGTCGATCTAAATGGCTCAACATGTTCTCCATATTAAAATGTACTTGGAGACAAAATTTTATATTTTTTTGAAATTTTTTACTATTTTTTTAGAATTTTTTAAAATCATTGTTTTTCAGAAATTTCTGGACCATCGAAAAACAACGATTTTCAAAAATTCTAAAAAAATAGCAAACAATTTAAAAAATATATAAAATTTGGTCTCCAAGTACATTTTAATATGGATATCAAATTGAACAGTTTGGATCGGTTGTTTGAAAACCAAAATCAACGATTTATAGTCCAATGTATAAGAAGACCTATACATTGCAATGCACCATAGCCCAACTCTCTCTCTCTCTCTATATATATATATACAGAGAGAGAGAGAGAGAGAGGCGCCAAAAACAACTTACGTATACACGAGAGTTACTTTTATTATTAAATATCATTTAGAATTAAAATTTAAAAGGTCTCATTTTCACCTCTTTAGGTGTCATTAGAGATAACAGATACATCCATTCTTAATTATTTGTGGAATTAGCTACAAAAAAGAAGTTCTCGAATTAAGAATTGTTGTGAAGATAGATTTTGTGAAAATATTAATGAATTTTATTATCATGAATATTTTGTTAGCATGAATTATTTATTTTATAAATTTTATTACTACCGCAACAAATATGAAACAACCAATCCGAATTTTCTGTAGTTATCATTTGTAAAAAAAAAAATACAGAGTTGATGTAGAATTTGGAAAAAAAAAATTATCAGATACATAAATATTATATAAGGACCATTCAGAAATGACATCCAGATAATCTTTGAATAGTGTGCAGATAACATATGGATGTTATTCTTAAGTGGTACTTGAAAAATATATGTTTACCAAATTTCAAGTCAACTAAAAAATCGGACAACCAACTAGTTTCATGTTCGTCCCTACAGTGCACAGTGTTCACAGTGGAACGGATCCATCCCGTACATTGAATCGGGGACAGACAGGGAGGCGGTTGTGATTGGTTGGGATGCTTTGGGTCAGACGCTGGGGCAGGGGTCTCCAAAGTTGACACTGCACGTGGCAGTTACGACTACGACATCGTATCCTCTCACTATCCAGGAATCAGAGTAGGTCCGATGCCCATCGGACCTACCTTGGTTCGATGGGTATGATGACCATTCGATCTGCATCAAGATCGTGTGCTCTGTATCAATTTCCGTGCGCATAGTCTTGATGCTAATCGTACGGTCTATAGCTCATTAAACCTAAATGTAGGTCCGATGCCATGGACCTACTCCTATCTCATCCACTAAATATGCTGCATGCGGTACTCTCTTGGCGTCTTCTACTCTTACCGGAACAAGCTACACGTGGCAGTTTTCCCGACCCAAACAAGTTATATACACCGGCTAATTTCTATATATTGTGGCGTACGGTATTAATTTTGATGAGGTGCTTCCCAATTCGCAAACTTCAGATTTTTTTTTTTTTAAATCCATAGGTGATTTTATTAATTTAAAAGAGTTATAAAACAGCTATTACGTAAAATAAGATAAGAAATGTCTTAAAAGATATCCAGTTGTAAACAAACTCAAAACGCATGATGGTATGTGTATTATGTGGACACAATTTTAGTCATTCTAACTTGATGAAAATGATAAGAGTCTAGTGATGATTTTTTCTGTGTGCATAGTTGTCCTGCTGACAGACTTCATCGTAGAAGGCACTAAATCAAATTAAATTGGAAATTGAATCAACTGGGCTAGGACAATCACCACTCACAAGTCCCAATGAAGGCACTGAATCAAATCGGACCAGAAACTGAATCAATCAGATCAGAACAGTCACCACTCAGAGGTCCCAACGAAGAGCTGCCATTGTGGGAAGCAGAAAAGGGAGGGAGCAGAGGAGGAGAAGAAAGATAGCACATAAACAAATCCCAACACAAACAACATATAAAGTAATTATATGTACTAATTCGTTTCACCCACTCTTTTATTGCCAATGAGAGAAAGAAGAGATTAGGAGAAGAGAAGAAAAAACGAACCGCTTGTCTTGGAGAATAAAAACCCTCAAAAGGATGATGCGAAGAGCAATGATCAGATTCACGAAGCAGAAACACTAAGAAACGGTGGCACATCCGCTAGATAGAAGCACTGGCTCAAACGACGACGGAACATAAGCGGTGATCAGATCCACTAGGCGAAAGCATCGAAAGTGGTGATCAGATCCACCAGATAGAAACACTGGCTCTGATGAAAAAAAATGAATAGAAAAGAGGTGTGTATGGGGCGAAGGGATCCGTATCCTCTGCATTAACTCAAAAGGGAATCTGTTGAGTTAATGAATTTTAACCGTCTGATTTTAAACGGAGCTAATCCGGCTCGTGTCTATAACATAGGGACTCCTTTAATATTAGTGTAGATCTAGTTCGCACGAATCTTAAAACAGATCGGACAGTCGAGATTCATTAACTCAAAAGATTCTCTTTTGAGTTAATGCAGAGGATATGAATTCGGGGCGAAGGGGCTCGGATCGCCATGGGCGATTTCAGAACATGGCTTTGCCTTAAGCGGCACCGCTTTGCAGCTTTTTCGCAAGAAAACTTCAGCCAATTTTGATAAATATTTTATTTGTTAACTTCAGATCTGTTATTCGAATATAACGAACAGGTAAAAGATTCGAGGGAAACTGTGCGATTGTTCGGCATCTTTCAATTCTGGCTCTGATCATATGCGCAGCTCTAAGTATTGGAAGCAGAGTAGGTCCGATGCCCATCGGACCTACCTTAGTTCGATGGGTGTGATGACCATTCGATCTGCATCTAGATTCGTGTGCTCTGCATCAAAATCCGTACAAGTTGTATCAATTTCCGTGTGCATAGATCTTGATGCTAATCATACGGTCCTAGAGCTAATTGAACCTAAATGTAGGTCCGATGCCCATCGGACCTACTCCTATCTCCTAAGTATTAGTTTATGCGTGTAATGTAGCAGAAAAGTGTATCCTGAAAAAAATGAAATATATGATGAGAAAGATATTAATTTTAAAATAAAGTTATTTATAAAAAAATATTTGTAATTGAGAAGTTATTGGACATAAAAAACATATTTCTTATAATATTGAAGACATACACAATCATAAATAACATGATTAATCGTGCGAGTTTCATTCGAGGAACGCAAAAAGACTATTTTTTAAGCACAACAAATACAATTTTTCTTAAACTTATGGAAAAGATAAGCATGATATAAACACAATCCCATAAAAAAAATAAGATGAGCGAAATTAAATCATACAGACAAAATTTTAAAATAAAGAGATAAAAACGTTATACAAAAGCCATTAAAAAAAAACTGAATTGAATGAACAAAATATTGACGACATGCAGGGGTGAAAACGGTATGGATAATATCCGATCCGTATTCGAAAAATTAGATGTGAATATCCGATATCTAAATATCTGCGAATATCTTATTCATGTGTGAATATGTATACTGATATGATTTTACGTTTCAATTATACGTATTCAAATAGTAGATATATAACATATATTGCAATATATATTATGAAAAAATTATTTTATTCGTCATTATAATTAGATAAATATTATGAACTTTAGTATTTTTTAGTATTATTTTAATAAATATTCGATCTGATCCCTATCTATATCCTTATCTGGATCCGTCTGATATCCGCTCTGTATCTGAAAAAGAAAAAAATATATGGATATGATTTTACGACTGTCCGCTCCGCTTTCATTCTAATGATATGACATGGCTAAAATGTTTGGAGGCTCTTTCATAGATATCAATATTGCATAATAGAATTTATCCGCTACTAGAAAAAAGCTTTTATTATCCCCGCCAAGGATTTAAATAGCAGAATTCAAGTCATGGTCGTCAGGATAGGTATACATCGTGATTTTGTCATATCAGAATTGTGTTAATCAATACAACCTGTGAATATATGCAGAATCGTACTGCATAAATGTGAAATGCTTAAATATTTGTTTGATATTGATTGGATGATACGAAAAATGTAGTTGCACAGTAATCATCCCATTCGTTTGAATATATGGATTTTAGAATCAGTGACGTGGGTTAGCATATTGATCCAAAAGTTAGAATATTTATATAATCCTTTGTTTTCTAAATTTTAGAGTCCCAAGAAAAATCGCCGCAACTAAAAAAATAACACTGCACACACTATAATCAAATTCCAATTAAAAACTTATTTTATAACCTCGATCATAAAATAAGTGCTAGAAAATAAAATAATAAATAGGACTGACACTGTGGCACAACGACCCGTCTCAACCCTACTAGTAATTTATTCATCAAGCCCACGGGGACAGGATGTAACCTAACTCTTCGAGCATTTGGTTTCAATAGTTTTCGAATTTTCTGTGATCATGACACGCTACAACTCCCTTTTCCGAAGTTTGATTTTTTTTTTTCATTTTCTAAAAATAATAAACAGCTCTTCAAGGATCTTGATTCTTTAAAAAGAAATTCTAAAAGTAATAAACGGCTCAGATTTATTTAGTACACTAATTAATCAAGCCCTAGTTAAGCCGTGCAGTTTGCGTTGGATCTTGGTTAAGCTAATTTATTCAACGATAAGCTAGGAGGCTTATAATCCGTACTTATAGCCTTGTCAGCCCCTATTGCCCGAGATTTTTATTAATACCCTAAATATATATATATATATTAAAAATGTCCTCACTTTGAAATTTTTTTTAAATATGCCCTAACCGCCCAATAATGGGACGGTCCACTGCTGCTAGAAAACCGCCCCTTTGCTGGGCGGTCCACTGCCTCTAGCCAACCGCCCAGCGGTGGGGCGGTTTCCATTTTTTTTTTTCAAATTTTATATATTTTTAAGATGTATTGTTGTTTAGGTATATATTTTTATAAGAAAATTAGCGTTGATATATATATTTTTAATATGTATATATTTTTAATGATTTAAGATGTATATATTTTTAAGATGTATAAATATTTTTAAGATGTAGGTATTTTTTATTGTTGTTTGTACTAATTATTAATGATTTATGTTGTATATTGTATTCCTTGAAGTATTTATTCCATCTAGTTATTGTTTATTTATGTTTTATGTTGTCAATCTGTGTATATTTAATTGCGTTATGAAAATAACAAAACTGAAGCATATAAAATAGTTACAAACTACGAATTAAATCAGTTCACAAACTCATCGACGATGACCGAACAAATTTAGAAATCGACGAGTTCTGGATCTGCTTCCAGTCTGTTGTGCGACACTACTACCGCTACCGGATGCCTCTGCATGACTACTACCGCTACCGGTGGCATCAGCAACAACTCTAGCATTTTCTCTTTCGTTGGCTTCGTTGATGGCATCTGCATTCTAGTTCACCAAAAATGATATGTTATTGAAATCGAAAAATATAAAATGAATTATAAAATACAAAATGAAATGTACCTGCTCGCTGCCTGTCACAAGTTGAACGGCGAGCCTGATGTCCCATTCGCCTACCCTGCATATGATCCATTGTCATTACAGCATGCTTGTGGGGCCTTCTCCCTTTTCTGATATAAAAAGAAGTTAAATAACTATATTAAAAAGATGGTCAGTGCATATACAAAATATTCTCCCTAACCTGATCTTCTTGGGTGGGTTGACTTCATCTCCAACGTAGGCTGGTCAGGCATGCTGGTGGGGATAAGGATGGAAGGATGCACCCCAAGTACTCGCAAGGTAATCGGTACGGTACATGTCGGCGACAAAATCATTCTCACGGAAGTTTCTCACTCGGCACACCGCCATAACATGAGAACAAGGTAGGTGAGCTAGTTGGATTCCTTGGCATGTACATGTTACAGTATTGTCCTCTCCGATAATGACAACATACTTGTATGGTCTTTTAATAAACTCCATAGTCCCATCTGCTCTACGGCTGGTTGGAACATACTCATTCGGAGAGTGCACTTCGAATTCCAAGGTGCGATCCCCATACGGGACAACGGTCATAACTGAACCCTTCTCCCTATGTTTACGTAGTTTGCCCTCCACCCTTGTTGAAAACGTCTGGTTCCTGTCGAGTAATTCTCGTGCTTTAACACGCCGGTCAACGAACCATGCATTTAGCTTGTAGAAAGTGTCATCCACAATGGCTGCCACGGGCAACATTCGGCTCTGCTTGAAAACAGCATTCAAGGACTTGGACCCATTTGTTGTCATTATTCCCCATCTCCAACCTCCATCTTTTGCTTGAAATATTTTCTCATATGCGGGTAGTTCTTGCAGATCTCTCGGATTATTTTTCCCCACCTTGAGTAAGTACAAATTTGCCTTCGGACAATACTACACAGAAATTAATTTTCAGATTAGAAAAATATAAGTAATTAGTTTATTAAAATTTCATCTAAAATATACATACCTTGGCAAACTCTTTGAACATCTCTTCCATCATTCTCGACTTCTTCCTTCTGCATCCAATTTTAAATGTATCTGCAACCCATTGGTCGTGTCCGACATGCTTGTGGAGGTTCTCTGCAACGTGTTGCATACACAGCCTGTGCACACATTCGCCGTGAGCTGTCGACCACCCGAAATCTGTTCGATCAAAGACATATTTGATTCCTTTGTGCTTGTCTGATATGACACAGAAGAACCTGTTCCCAACCACCTCTCTTCGCAAGAAACTCATGAAAAAACCCCAAATTTTACCGTCCTCCTTCTTGACAATTGCAAATGCCAAAGACAACAACTGGTTTTCGACATCATATGCACATGCTATCAACAGCCTCCCCTCGTAACGGCCAGACAAGAAGCATGCATCTATACTGATAACAGGTCTAATATATGGCACTGCTTGAATGCACAGACCAAACGCCCATGCTATGGCCTTGAACTGCATCGCGTCGAGCTTCTCAGGATCGGTGACATTCCAACATTCAAACTTTGTGCCGGGATTTGTACTTGATATGGCCTGGAGCAGTGGTGCAAGCAAGTTGTATGAACCCTTCCAACTACCGAACAATCTGTAAATCGCAAGTTCACGCCCTCTCCACAACCTGTTGTACTTTGGGATTACATGATCGTAAGCGCGTCTCACCGCTCTACCGACCTCCTTAAGGCTGATCGATGGGTCGTCCTTAACATCCCTCTCAATTACATCGGCAATAAGTGATGCCGTAAGTTGTGCATGATCTGTCCTTGACGACGCAGACTTGTATGTATGAGGGGGTTCACATTTCTTAATGATCCATGTCTCCCCCTTACCCACAGGGGTTGCATACAGTCGGAACTCGCATCGCGGTGAGTCTTTGCAAACAACAACTAACCTCTTTCGATCTCTCTTCTGTATTGTGCACTCCCAGTTGCCGTGAATATGAGTTTCTTTGACTTTCTTCATAAGTTCCTCTAGGGTGGTATAAACCTGATTCGGAGCAAGTTCTGTGTTGTAAACGACACGCTTCCCAAAATAACTGATGTCTGCTTCTTCAAAAGCAGTAGTATCATTGAATGTGGCTACCGGATGTCTGTCTGTCCGACCTCTAATCGGAAATATGTCCTGCCGGGGTAAATAATCTCCATCACCGTCTGACAAGTGATCAGAATCCCAATCCCCGTCCCAACTATCACCCGAGTTAATTTCATGTTCCGGTATGGCATCAACCCCTTCTGCCTCCAGCATAGCATCTCTCCGGGGAACAATAACAGGTACAATTATAAGTACGACGGTGGTACAGAAGGTAATCTGGCTTGGATTACGGGTTGAATAGGAGGCGGTGGTGGTGGTGGTAGGTCGGTGGTATAATCAGTGGTATAATCAGCGGTATAATCAGCGGTGTAATCAGTATGAACGGGTGGTGCATGACCCAAGTTTGGGTCACCCGAGTTGTCATAACCCGAGTGTTGTTGCACCGGGCTATCATGACTTGTATTGTCCATAGAAGGTCCAACCCCGGACCGACGCAGGACCTTTCTGGAATATAACTCCATTATCGGGGTACCCGTAGATTGAAAAGTATTATAAACACATCTCCAACCATCCTCATCTGTTATTGGATACTTTACATAGTAAGGTTTATCCCTTCCTGTGTCAACCCGAGTAACTAAATCTATGTCATACCGGTTGTTGTTTACACCAATCCTTTCAAATATCTTTTGCTTAATTTCCAGAAATGAGGTGTTTTCATTAACCTCAAAGCCGTGGGTTGGATCTTTCGTGTAATATACTCCCTCCACACCCACCACGAACTTCCCGCCAGCATGCAGTGTAACAAACATTTTGATAACTACATTAATAAACAAACTTTTATCACTTACAAAATAATAATACACAATTAAATTATTAGTAAACAACAACAATTAAAATTATATAAAATAAAAAAACTACAGTAATCTACAGTAATCAACAGTAATCTACAGTAATCAACAGTATAAACAGTAACAAACATTAACATAAATAGTAATAAAAATAATAAAAATAAAAAATAAAAAAAATACATGCGGAGCACAGTAAAGAGCGAGAGGCGAGGCGAGAGTGAAAATGAAATGTGAGGGAGAGAGTGCGCTGAATTCAGGTATATATAGTTTTGACAGTGGATCGCCCCATTGGGGGGCGGTTTGCTTGGCCTGGTTGACCGCCCGATGGGGGGGCGGTTTGGCGGGTAGGGTGAACCGCCCCATCAAGAGGCGGTTGGGGCATTTTTAAAAAAATTTCCGAAATGAGGGCATTTTTAATATTTTTTTTTTTAGGGTATTAATAAAAATCTCGGCCCTATTGCAGCATCTGTCTCTTTTTTGACCTTTATATTGAAACAGTTTCAGGTACCAAGCAGCCTTTTATTTTCATTTTCATTTATTGTTTGTTATATTTGGCTCTCGATTCCCAATTGACATATGGTCTTCTGCGGCACTTGCTGCCCCAAACAAAAACTGATTATAACGCAAGGCTCGTAAACTATATGACTTCACTAGATATTTTCAGTCACTGTACTGATCTGAAGAACTGTTATATTTTACTTTGTAAAATAAGTGTTCAATTGATCAATAAATTATCCTGATTAATGGTACATTGTTGCTACAAAGAGGTTAGATATTTTGAAAATATTGAAAAATGTATTCCTAACTTTTGCAGAAATTCTTATCAAAGAAACTAAAACTTTTTTTTTTGTTACTGAAGAGTCATATATTTTATTCTCTTTTTATTTTTAAGGAAGCTGAATATCAATATATGGGCGGCCTCTTAATAGAGTGACATACCAACGTTGTGTTGAATGTCATATTACCCTTGGAATGACCGTATGTATTGAAAAAGAAAGAACTTGGCGGGGATAGAGAACCATATGGTATAGGTCTTTCTTGAAATAGGCGGGTTGTCCCTCTGAACCGGGCTATTGCATAATCGAGATAATCAAGTTTCTAGGCATAGGCTACTCCTCCTAGTTATCGTATTGGAGCTTCGTCAACGCAAGGGCACGCACGCTACCGCCACCTTCAGTGTCCGCCTTCTCGTCACAAGCCGTAGGTCCCACCTAAAAAGTCCCAGAGTGAAGTCTCCGACAGCGGGCGCGCTGAACTAAAAAGGCAGGATTTTCTACGAGCTATGTGGTTCGGGATCACCATATACGATACGATCATTGCTATTGTTTCCAATGTTCAGTTTAGTCCGAGTTAATATTTAGTTAAATGACTTAAGTATATAAATAGTTTGAATAATTATAAGTTCTCAAATCATAGTTGAACTAGAAAAATTAGCAGTGGAGGGACATAAAATCAATGAATTTAATGTGAAGTAACTCTAAATATTCCAACCAAATAAAATAAATACACAATCTTTTGTATTCATCTTAATTCGAGATCGCATGAATATTTTCATTTACTGTAGCAATGGACATTTACATTTTCAAATTGTTCTCTCAATTAACAATCATTTTCTTACCCTTAAACATTCAACCGAATACTATCACAAATTGCACTCATTTAAAAGTTTGAATATGATTGTTTGCAAACAAAACATACATAAATAGAACTATTTTTACAACAACAAGAAAATATTGGCCACAGATGATTGCAATTATCAGTGCCACAGAATATCCGGAAAGAACAGATTTGCAGTGTAAGGCAAGTCTTGATGCATGTGCGCTATTTTTATTGCATCTATCCTGGTACCATTTCTTCTTATTTTATGAGCTATTTTCATTGCATCTTTCCCAAAATCCAAAACAGGCCACCATCCCATTCCATTCAGTGGGCAGGATGAGGCAACCCAGGGGCGCAATGTTGTTCCAAGATTTCCCTGTTTTAGCGGCCAGATTTGGTGCTTGTATTTTGATCCAATTTGGTGTTTCTATTTTCGGTAGAACTTAATATAATAATAATAATGATAATGATTATAATTATTTGAAATGCCGTGATAATATTATTAATATAATTATTATTACAATATGATGTTCTGGCGGCACCATATCCTTAGACCGTTATTATATTATTTTCTGAAAAGTTTTGCAAAGATTGTGAAGTCATGAAAAGAGTTCGGACTCTCCACCTTTGAGTACCTAGCAGTATTAGGAATTTTTTATAGTCAACTATGTTACTGTCCCACTCTCGACCGTTATTATTTTCATTTCATAATTTTGTACATTCCATTGTTAACTCATTGTTACAATAGTGTCTGCTCTACATCATCAGAGCCTGTTCATTTGTCATGAGATTTCGCGAGATATAATTTGACATGAATTATTAATAATGCAATTAATCTACTTCTGTTTAGGAAAAACTACTCTATTTTGGATTTTGTTAACTACTCTTGTATGCTTTTTATGCATGTTCAACTTGTCTAATCAGACAAATATTTAAGTAGTTAGACTTTTTTTAATTGATTTCTTGCTTCAGTTTATCATTATGTTTATATATTCTGGGAATTTTTTTGTATGTTTTTAAATTTATAATTGTTTGTATGTTGTATGGATAAAGTACTGCATGTTATTTTATGTATGCATGTTTTTTATTATCAAGACTAACAAATTGAGAAGCTAACCAATTATATAAATTAAATTCTGAAAAAAAAACTTACTCTATTGGTATGGTACCCATTATTGATAGAAGTATAAAGTTTGTTCTATCGGTAATGAGTTTTATATTGATATATAAAATAAGATATAATTGCTATCGGAACAAAGCCGATGGAAGACATTTAAGATCTTCTATTGTGTTGGTCACTAGCAGTAGGAAATCCGTTATTAAATTCATTTTTTACCTGATAGAAGACCGCAATTATGTAGTAGTGTGATCTTAATTCTCACTGAGAAGCTGATGTTCGAATAAATTAAACGACTAAAGAAGTTAATTAAGGAGATTAATGGAGCTGTAAGAAGACTTAATCCGAGATATTGAGCTATCATGTCTCTCGTTCATGTCTTTTATCTTCTATGGTCGTCCCGCTGTCTATTCCCCTCTCTTGTTATTATAGTTGAATATCCATCTGTTTCTTTTCCAATGTCTTTCAATCTGACTACTTGATCTCGTATAGTCGTATGTATTATAAGTTTCAATTATTCTTATCTATGTTAGTTGGTGATCAATTAGAACTTTTAATTTCAATCTGTTAACGAAATCAATTGTAAATTCCTCTTCCATATTATATCTTTTATGGAATCAGAGTAGGTCCGATGCCCATCGGACCTACCTTGGTTCGATGGGTGTGATGACCATTCGATCTGCATCAAGATTCGTGTGCTCTGTATCAAAATCCGTGCAAGTCTGTATCAATTTTCGTGTGCATAGATCTTGATGCTAATCGTACGGTCCTAGAGCTAATTGAACCTAAATGTAGGTCCGATGCCCATCGGACCTACTCCTATCTCATCTTTTATAACGGAACATTTTGTCCATTTTGTAGGGAAGGAAACCAATCTACTCGATTATATTCTGTTTCTATTTTATCTAATTATTGTCAGTTTCATGATTTAAGGAGTAGAATTAGGATGTTCTTAAGTTTATTAAGTTTCTTTGTGAACTTAATTCTAAACTCTATTAGATAAAAGTAGGATTAAAATGCACTATTGGTCTTATGTTTCAACCATATTCGACATTTATATCTCTGTTTTTCAAAGTTCAAATAGTCGATCTGAATCGTTCAACATGATATCCATATTAAAATGTACTTAGAGACCAAATTTTATATTTTTTTGAAATTTTTTTACTATATTTTTTAGATAGGTATAAAATCATTGCCTCAAACGACGAAATTGAATTGTTGAAACCAATGTGTCTACAAGTGAAAATTTTAAACTTTCAAATTAATTTAGTATAAAATCAATTGGTCAAAATTAGAAGGTTTATAATATTAATTTTAATGCATTCATGTTTTGAATATTTTTTTACCACTTAACTCTATACCAAATTAATTCAAACATTTAAAATTTTTACATGTAGACACATCACTCGTAATGTAGATGAGTTTTAATAGTTTGAATTTATCGTTTGAAGACAATCCGGTAGATTTTAGAATTAAGTTCAAAAAAGAACTTGATGAACTTGAAACATCCTAGCTCTACTCAAAATAAGCATCATTACATTGGATATCAATTGCAATATTCTTTTTTGTTATACCTTGCTGTGGCGGATTGATAATTGCTATTTAAAATCTTAGCATCAGAACTACGTGTTTGATGCAATGGTACGAGTTCTTGTTTCTCTTTGAAGAGAAACAAGTTCAATTTTCAAAAATAACATTTAAAAAATGTTGGAATATATTGGAATCCTTTGATATTGTCATTTAAATTTAAAATTTAATGAGCAGTGATGATTTCGAGACTCGTCAAATTAATTAACTTGAATAAACGTACACAACACCTTTTTTTATGCATAATATTTAATGAACCTTTTTAATTCAAAGCATGAGATTTATGCACGTCTAAATATAAAATTTGTAGATTATCTTACTAAATTGGTCACTCTAGAATCTCAAATGGGGTCCAATTTTGTTAAAAAATATGATCAAATCCACACGAAATTGCGATATAGAACGGTTACTAAATAATCATGTTCATGTGACCATGCCTTTATGATAATCTGTTTTTGATCAAATACCAAACGGGCCGGGAGAAAAGCCCAAATATGATAGCCGACCGGATCAATTGTTAAAGCCTTATTTATTGTTTGTTCAAAGATCAAATTTAGATTATCAGAGGTCTTCAGCTCTAAGGAGCTTTTGAGTCCGAAATTTTTATAGTTATCACAGCAAAAAAATCAAATTAAATGATTATCACTTCTTTCTTTCTTTTTTTTTAATTCTATCACCCACGCGGATTCAGTTCGCGCACTAAAAGAGTTGGTCCAATCCACTCACCAAATTGGTTCTGAGCTGGTGCACCAAATTGATTTTTTTTTTTTGTGCACAAACTGGGTTAGTACACCAATTCTTTTTTTTTTAGTTGGCGCACCAAAATTTTGCGTGATTGATTCAGAACAAAACTACAAGGGTTTGGTGCGCCAACCCAGTCTGCACACCGCACTATCTTGGTGCGCGGACCCGGTCCGCGTGGGTGGTAGGATTGAAATTACGCTGGAGAGGGTGATAATCATTTAATTTTGTTTTTTTACTGTGCTAACTATAAAAATTTCGACTTTTGAGTAAGCAAACTGAGAGGTCTCAAATCAAATCCAAATGAAAAAAAATGAAACAAGAAATTTATAATACTTCTTCGTTCAATGTACAAACGTTGGAACTTTAAGTCTTTAATACGAGCTCATACGTGTATCAAGGAAAACCCCGTTTTCTTCTTTTTAATTTTATTCTCATTCTATGAATTTTATAAAAGACACAAGGCATAGCATGTGTATTTTTCATTGTGCCACCAATCAGTACTTGAAAGACATGAATTATTGGACAGCCTGAAAGCGAAAGGGAATAATTCCGAGCCAGAGTATTGACATCTGGAAGAATCTTCATGTACATTTAATTTGGAAAAAATAATCAACGAATAACTTTGATTTTTTTTTTCTTTCTTTCTAAAAGACAGCCTGTTGTTAAAAAGTGGCCGTACAACTTGAAACCTTCAAAGCACAAATGACTAGAAAGTAGAAAATATTTTCAATTGCTGTTGCCCAGGTGATTTGGAAAGGGAGCAGCTTGGGTCCAATGGCCATCGGACCCAAGTTAAGTCCGATGACAAGCGCTGCCATTCGATCTAAATTTAATATTTTTCGCTTGATTATCGGATTCTCTCTCATCCTCACTCTTAAACCCGCACTTTTGTCTCTCCGTCTTTGCCGTTTATTATTTTCACCCGGTCCGCTACAGAACCAAAGAAGAAGAAGGTCAAAGCATGCTGCTGCGCCGCTCTCGTCAAAACCCACTGGCTGCGCTATCTGACTCGAGCCTCCGGTTACATTGCGTCGTGGCTCGTCAAGCTCTTCGATCGTGAATAAACCATGCACTCCTTCGTTCGCGACCCTGGTCGACTGTAATTTCTCAGAAAGAGGATGCGAGACTTGTTGTTGCTGAGAAAAAAAATGTAACACCGGTAGAGAAAGAATAAGAGGTTTCTTTTGTTGAAGGGGTGAAAGAGGAGGTATCTGTTGATACTGAAATGAAAGTAGTAGTAGTTTCCTCTGAGGAGCAGAGCTCGGCCGGTGACCTCTTAAACCAGCTCAATCTCAATGTATGAACACCAAGTGTTTATGGAATTGTCTCAGTGATTAATTTGATATTTACTGTTTTGAGAATAGGGTTATTTTCTGTTAATTTTAATAGCACAAGTCATGCACTTGAGCATCTGTGAAGATGACATGATATTGTGCTTTGTAGTATGTTTTGAGACATAACATTGTGCTTTCAGTATCAATTTGAGTTGTCTAATTTTTTTTTTGCGATTTCAGTTTTCCATAGATGTAAACACTTATTTGCATTTTTCTGGTTTTATTTCCTTCCCGGTGAGAAATTTTTATGTAGTCCTATTCATATAATCTGACCAACCTATGTATTACCACTTTTCTTCCTATCCTCGTTGTGAAAGCACTTGATAATGGCTTAATCATTACAAAAATCAAAGTAATCTTAACAAAATGCATCATTTAGTATATTGCATTACGGAGCCATAACTTACAAAAAAAAACAATGCATTAATACTAAAAAACATTACATCCAATTCTTGACAGAAAAAAAAAGTTCAACACTACTCAATTATCAACCTAAACAAAATAATAATAGTTTCAAAGCAGCCCTAATCTCAATTAGAAAGCACAAATCAAATACTGATTTAGTTTGGAAAGGGGCAAAACGGAACAACCTCTTACTTCGCCAAGCATCAACATAAAAAAACATACACTTATACATATCATCAACATCAGTTTTCATATAACTAATTTTGCATACAACCAATTTTGCACAAAAACTATACAAAAGATTCCAGTTGTGTTATTTGTCCCTTTGTTAGCCTCAGAGTTCTTCTGGTACCAAGTCTTCTTATTATTCTTCTTCATCACTGTCTTCCAAGTTCATCATCTCATCCCTCTATCATCTACATCAGTAAAATTAGAAGAATCAACATCAGTATCTAACAAAATTTGTACTTTAACATTCATAAGCACACTTGTATTTTTCTCAAGCTAATCTTGAATTTTTCTCAAATTCTAACGGGCTCCAACTAAGCTCAAATTCATAACCACACTTCCAGTTTCTAATTTGATGATGTAGTAGTAGAATTCATATAGAACTTCTATTTTTGCAGAAAATGCACAATCGTAATATTTGTAAGAATATCCAGTTAAAATAAAGCTATTTTTAAACAAACAAGACAAATATTGTATTCTACATTTTTTTTGTTCTTAACTGCTTGATGCCCCCTTAATAGTCCATGGTACATTTTGCCAAATACAAAAAATAATTGACAAATAATTATAGTGGATGTTTCTTCACTATCCTCAAGTTAGATTTAAACAAGAGCAAAATTAAAGTTTACCTATGAAAACAAAATTTGGAGGGTCATATATGCAGGCATGATTATTGCTCGTAAGGGTATTTGTAAGCTTTCTCATTTCCTCTATATGAAAATAGAATGCAAAGGTATATCAATATCGTAGTACAATAAACTTAACGAGAATTTAATAATGAAAAAACCATGATGAGAACAACAGAGGTAACAAATTAAAATCAAAGAACATTCTCAAAATAAAATATGTCAAAGAACACACGTAGGGTTTTAGAAGTTGCTTGGAATTCAAAATGCAAAGAAGATCGTTAAACCGCTTTTAATTTTCCTCTCCATTTGTGCGATCAAATTCTTACAATACATACCCAGAATTACCTTGCTCTAATACTAATTTCTTCTCTTCTTCCTGTTTCTCAAGTGCGAGATGCATATTTTTGGAAATTGAATTTGTTTTAGATTCTCAGATAGGAGAGAGAAGAAAGGAATGTGCTTATACTTCGTACTGACACCCTGCAAGATATTTAACAAGGTTTTAAGTAGATACCAAAGGAATAGAGTCAACAGCCGAAACAATAACTGATGATATCGAAATGGAAACCATAGCACCAGCTCCATAAACAAGCAATTCAAATTTATCCTCAGAATACAACTAGAAATAATAATGCAATTTCTCTTATTATATATGTCATCAATTGAGGTTTTAAAATATACTAGTTGCAACATAACCTAGCAATTAATAAAAAAAAACTGTGTATAAACTCAATGGTACTTCACTGAGGCAATTCAACAAACACTTGGTGTGCATACATTGAGATTGAACTGGTTTAAGAGATCACCGGTCGAGCTTTGCTCCCCAGAGGAAACTACTACTGCTTTCACTTGAGCATCAACAGATACCTCATCGGAGGAAGCTACTTCTTTCACTTCAGTACCAACAGGTACCTCCTCTTTCACCTCTTCTTCCTTCTCTGCCGGCGTTACATTTTCTTCTCAGCAACATCAAGTCTTGTATCATCTTCCCAAGAAAGTATTGTCAACAAGGGTCGCGAACAGATGCACGCACGGTGTAGCCACGATCGAGGAGGAGCTTGACAAGCCACGATGCAATGAACCGGAGGCTCCAGTCAGAGTGCGCAGTCAGTGGGTTCGACGAGGGCGGCGGAGGGGTATGCTTAATGTTTCGACCTTCTTCTTCTTTGGTTATGTAGCAGACTGGGTGAAAAGAATAAACGGAGGAGACGGAGAGACGGAAGTGCGGGTTTAAGAGTGAGTACGAGAGAGAATCCGATAATCAAGAGAGAGAAAAATTAAATTTAGATCGAACGCAGCGCTGGCCATTGGACTTAAACTTGAATATGATAGAAATCAAACCCAAGCTGCTCCCATTTGGAAAATGTCTACGCGCTTGTGTTAAAAAAAACTAAAAAAGGAAAAAAAAAACTAATTGACTAAGCGATTCAGACTTCTGGTGGAATGCTTTTGGACTAATAAATATGATTCTCTTTTATTGAAATCTCGGTAAAGTGAGTCAGCGATTACGTCAATTAATTTGATAAAAATCCATCCGTTCATTTCCAAAAATATTTTTTAATATCAAAATAGGAAGTACGTGCGTCACTTCTAGATGCATATAAAAATGTATGAATAAAGCACTATTTCGAGAATAATATTATTATTTTCATTCAGATATATTTCGAATGCAATTTTTTTTTTTTTGAAATAACATCAAATTAGTAATATTTCAGTAATATGCAAATTTACAAAAATAACAAATTAGTACCGTTTCATGAAAAAAACCAACAGTTTCGTTACTATTTGAAGTGCTAATATTTTTCAACTTGAGCGGCTTAAAAAGTATCTAACTGACCAATGGGTCCGACTCCGGCCCCACATTTCTGTGGAACATTCAGTAAAACAACGCGCTCCTGTAAATCGTAATCGATATCTTCCAACGTTAAAACTTCAAGCAAAATGAAAAGGAAAATCTTCGAAACGGGGCAATTTCGTCCTTTCGCTAAATCCGGACCCATCTTCGTTAGAATTTGGATCCCTAAAGTAAACCAATTTTTGTGTTTTGATCTGGACTGTCCGATCTGCTCCAACACGAATATTAAAGGGGATCCTTGCGTTCCACCACGGACCGGATTGGCTCAATTTATGATTGGACGGTCCAGATCAAAACTCAAAAATTGAGTTACTTAAGGGAACACGGACTCGCACCCTATAGCGAACTTTCCCTGAACTCGATCTATTTCATACCACCACTGAAATTTCAGTTATACACCATTCTGGACCACGAATTCGCATCCTCTTAGATATCTCATATTTTGCGTCTTTCACTGGAATATCTCAACCGTTCAAATATGATCTACACGAATCTCAAAGCACAAATAATATTGCCCCTACGCGATCCCCGAATAGGCACCGGACACGTCTGTCACGCAAAATATGAGATACCTCAGAAGATACGCACTCCTGGACCACTAGGCAGTCTTCTGGTCTACAATTAAAAGCCAATCGGCTTAAAAATTGCCAGATTTCAGTCTGACCCCAGAGGTACAAAAGGCAAGGTCACCGCCACCGTACACTCGGTTTTCTCGCCATCAATCAATCAATCTACACATACACAGTCCGTAGTTAATTTCCCTTTATTATTCCATTTTTAGAGTATTTTCTAGTGCAGGCTCTATCGATCGTACCGGTTTGATCTGAGAATACGATTTGGTAGATCGATCAGAGCAATTCGATTTAATCGATGGGGTCGAAAGAGGATAAGGCGTCGGCAGCAGGAGGAGGTTTTTTCTCTATTCTAAAGAGCTGGAGCACCGCCGTACACAACTCTGTCAATGGGTATCGTACCAGATCTTTTTTTTTTCTTTGATTATGCGCCTATCACTTTTAAAATCTGGTGATGTTGACTTTTCCTTTTCTAATTGGCCCGAAACCCTAGGTTTTAATTGTGTTCCTTACGGTCCTGTTTGTTTAAAACATGACAAGTTAACACCAAATGGATGTGTTTGGAGAGATTACAGGGGTTTGTTCAGCTCTAATAGGCTTTATGTAGTTATTAATGGACGAATTGGGCTGTTTGAATTTTCAATACTAACTAGACGCCTTATTACATCAATTTTTTTTAACAAGATGAGTGTTTATTTTTGTTGTATTGTTACCATGCTTTGGTGAATGGTTGCCTACATGGAAGCAGATCAGATTAATATATCAACTTGTTTGTACTTAGGATAATGGGTTATGAAGGGCTTGAAGTTATTAACCCGGAAGGAGGCACAGAGGATGCAGAGGCTGAAGCATCTAGAGGCCGATGGAAGCAGGAGGTATTGTATTTTGTATTTCTTTTAAATGAAAATAACAGGCTTTAGTTTCTAAAGTTCTTTCCTCTGCCTCCGTCACGTGAATTTACGTTCCAATGGTTCTCGATGAAATAAGTATGGCATATCATAATAGTATGTGT
Source organism: Carex kokanica (assembly GCA_025461125.1). Taxonomy (NCBI): domain Eukaryota; kingdom Viridiplantae; phylum Streptophyta; class Magnoliopsida; order Poales; family Cyperaceae; genus Carex; species Carex kokanica. The sequence continues at coordinate 24,064 of JAJGRX010000638.1, forward strand.
TATATTTCTGGGTCAATAGAAATTGAGGGAAGAGCCATCAGCTGAACACATTGTGTAATTATTTTTTGGCGGTTAATTACTTTTTCTGCATGCAAAATAAGATGAATTGGGTTATTAATTTTGATGGTTGATTGATTTTGCCTCTCTAAATAATATGCTAATAATCATGGCACTTTAATATGAAAATGCAGGACAGAGATAGTTACTGGAAGATGATGCACAAATACATAGGAGCAGATGTTACTTCTCTTGTCACACTTCCCGTCATTATATTTGAGCCTATGTCTATGCTTCAAAGAATGTCTGAGGTTTGTTTTGCATGCTTTCTGCTATTTTACAGACTGATCTGTAAATTGGACGTAAAATAAATAACACAATGATCTGTCTATCCACAGATATTGGAATACTCTGAGCTGTTAAATAAAGCTGACGAATGCGATGATCCTTACATGCGCCTTGCTTACACTGGTATGTGGTTGCTCTTTGATGCTTTAATTGCACACTCTTTGAGGTTAGTTTCGGAATTCCTTGGTGCTGATCAATTACTTTCGTTCCAAATTGTACAGCCACATGGTTTGTATCGAATTACTATGCATTACAGAGACCGTGGAAGCCTTTCAATCCGATACTAGGAGAAACATTTGAGATAGTCAACCACTGTGGAATCTCCTTCATCGCTGAGCAGGTATGCTTGTGATATTTTCTGATACTATTGTTACTGATTTGATTGGTATTAAGAGTAGTTTGAACCTGTGTGTCTGGTAATGGCGTAATGCACATATTTTATAGTTGCACGATCTCTTGTCAAAGTGCATTTCTATGCACAAATTTGCATACCACAAGTATGCACTGGTTGGTTGTTGCTTACTCAGGTTTGTGGTATCATTCTTTGTCCTTGTCTTTGTTTACTAGCACAATGGAAGGTTAAGGCATAATTGAGGCATAGTTTGCATAGGGCACAATTTACGGTTAATTTAGGTGAATGGGGTTATATCGAGAGCTTTGTTGTGCGTGATTATAATTTGGGTTTAATTGATCTTTGTTTGTTTTGTGGAAGACCTGACAAGGCATCATTTTAGTGAATTCATGTGGGTAGTATACCTGCTGTAATTAACGTTGCTAGTGCTAGGCCATATTGCAATTTGCTTTGCGAAAACCCAACAGCCGTTGCATTTCAACTATAATTAGATTATCTTATCATGGTTTGTTTTCAAATAGGTGAGCCATCACCCTCCGATGAGCGTGGGACACGGGGAGAACGAGCATTTCGTATATGACATCACGTCCAAATTGAAGACCAAGTTCTTGGGTAACTCAGTTGATGTCTATCCTGTCGGCAGGTAAGGATAAAACCCTACTATCTATCTATGCCTTCTCAGTTCCTCAAACCTTATAATTAGGAAGTTGGAGGAGATGAATGAAAAGTGTGGTTGTTTGTGAAATGGAATGACAGGTCAAGGCTGGTGTTGAAGAAGTCAGGGCATGTGTTGGATTTGGTACCACCACTAACAAAGGTGAATAACCTCATATTCGGGAGGACATGGGTTGATTCCCCTGGGGAGATGGTGCTCTCCAACTTGACCACTGGAGAGAAGGTCATTCTCTACTTCCATCCATGCGGCTGGTTTGGGTGTGTATCCCGTCTTATACTTCCACTCTACTTAATTTCCATCATGTCCTATGATCACAATGATAGCATATCATTTGATATCCATCTGTTTGCACTGTGTTTGCTTGTTTGATATGTTGTCTCCACTTATTCCTCAGGCAAGGACGATATGAGGTCGATGGTTACGTGTACAGTTCTGAAGAAGAGCCCAAGGTGATGATGACCGGCAAATGGAATGAGTCCATGAGCTGCCAACCGTGCAACTTAGAAGGAGAGCCTCTTCCTGGCACTGAACTCAAAGAGGTTTGTATTGAATCATTACTGTTGCCCCTCTCTCTGTCTGTCTCTCTGGTCCTTTAGTTGTTAAATTGAATTGGGGTGCTTGTTGAGTGTAGATATGGAGATGCGCACCAGCACCTGCCAATGACAAGTACCAGTACACCTATTTTGCACATAAACTCAACAGTTTTGAGACGGCTCCAAAGGGGCTTTTGCCTTCTGACTCCCGGCTTAGGCCTGATAGATATGCCTTAGAGAAGGGTGACATGTCTAAATCCGGCAATGAAAAGAGCAGGTACACAACCTCTGAAACTCATATTTGTTCGCTTTTCTAATTGTTTTGCAGAAACAGATGAATCAATTTAGGCCTTAAATTCATTGTAAGAACAGTTGTGGTATGATCATCGACAAACCTGGTCTGTCAAATGTTACCTTTTGGTCACTGCCATTATTGGTACGGGTCCTGCTACAATGTTCTTGTACAACTTCTATAACTACCCTTTATTGTGCGCCAAATGTGTTTATGTGGGATTCTAACTTTCAGCTGTTGTCTGCTATGCTTTCAATGGAATAATCAGTATAAATCATGGAAATCAATTCCAACACAGTCTAAACTTTGTTTATCGTAACTCCTTGACAGGCTGGAGGAGAAACAAAGAGCTGAGAAAAGGATGCGAGAGGCGAAAAATGACAAATATACCCCTAGATGGTTCAACTTAACTGAAGAAATCGCACCAACACCTTGGGGTGATTTGGAAATTTATGAGTACAACGGTAAATACTCTGAACATCGGGCTCAGATCGAGAGCTCTACAGCTCTTACTGATGCTGACCCTACCACCATCGAGTTCAACCCATGGCAGTATTCTGATGTAGCTGAATGAACTAGTTTTTAGAGCGTGGCAGGGGGTTTTATTTGATGAGTTACAACATGTCAATTTATATTTGTTGTGTTTTATGGGGGTGAGATATATTTTTTTTCGTGTACTGTTGTGCTCTTAAACCTTGCTTTAGATTCGAGATTCATGTATAAACCAGTGTTTGTTGTATTTATGCTTGTCGTATCCATTTATAGCTTAAAAAATATAATTCAATTTTTCATTTATCTTCGGCTTGTTCTGTGCCGTAAGTTTATTTCTCCTACCTAATATAGATTATCTAATAAGATTATCATCTGTTAGTCTGTCGCATTTTCTTTGGTCAAGTTGGAAACAATGTATAATTAGGCCAAGAGCTTAAATCAATGTTATGTGGCTCGCCTAATCAAGGAATATGCAAAATGCGTTGTAAGCGCTAGGTCTGACTGTAATCTAATTCTTTGAGTGTGAAAAATTCACTGGTTTCGTGAGAAACAAATGTTATAATGGTATTGCCTCGCCGGTACGTTATTAGGTTTTTGCATCTTGTAATAGAGAGAAAACGGGCTTTTAATGGGTCTGTACTGGGGCCCATGCAGATATTCCAGTTTACAATTATAGGATCCATAAGACGTTCTCTAAATGGGAAAACATATTTGATGCCTTGATGTGGTTGTAGTGCAAAAAAGCAAGCAAACAAACAATTAAAGTGCAGTATTGCAGGAAGAATCTGTTTGGATTTGAAGGAGCTGGTGTCGGCGAGCACATGAATCTATCTTGATTAATTAATTAAACATTGTATGCGTTTCATCAAATTTTGAGGAGTAATGAACATGAGGTTTGTTTTCTTTCACGTGCTGTAATGACTAGCTGTTTCAAGCTTCGCTCCTACAGGAAAGGAACCTCCTCAGCTCCTCTAGTACGAGTTTTAGTTACAGGTTGTGACTTTTGAATTGTGACACTAATGATTCCTGATTTTCCGTGACAGTTTCCCTCGATGTTGCATGGCTGAAAAAAAAAAAAATACCAGAATCTGCTTTTCTTAAGCTCCTATAATTTTCATATCATTCTTTTTTACTGCTTGTTAATTGTTGACACCCTTGTAAATTTGTAGCACAAAAGGAAGGTCTCAGGTTCCAAATCCAGAAGAGACGATTCTTTGTGAATATTAAATAGTTGGATAACTTGACCTTCAATCTTTATTCTAAAAAATTGTAGCACAAAAGTATTAATTATTAAGGACCTTGTGCGCATTAGTACACTGATTTTTTTTTTTTCCTTTTTTTTGTGTGCCAATTATGCTTACCAGGACCGATTCATGAGTACAATTTCTTCAGAAGAGTTCACATTTATAAAACATTCTAGCAAGTCAAATAGGATTGATCCTCGTGAAATATATGTCCAACTTCCAAAGTAGGTTAGCACAATTAAAGCCTTCAAAAATAATACAACGGATTGCAACACGGTCACTGTCATGGGACCCAACACGAATTAACAATGGGTTCAAGTCTATCCCAGCATTTATCATTTACAAACTTTCTTTGTGCCGGTAGACGGTAGCTATGGTGGTAACCGTTCTTTTTTGTTTTGGCGTGCAGTGAAACTTTATTGAACATTGAACAAAGGCGTTGATTAGATATGACAGGAAAATTATCTCCTTTAATATAAGAGAAGAAATTGGAACCAGTAATCAATTTGGCGTTTGCTTGATCCAACAAATACCGGTATTATTCCTTTCTTGGTTCTAGATCATAGCGCAAATTCATTTTGAATTTATTTTATCAGTTATTTTTGTGTCCTGTTTGCAATAAATTGATCATATATTAGTTAGATGGAAGGCTCTCTTTGGGATAATTAAAGAGACAAAGCAACATGTATGACCGCATACAAAGGGAAACATGCATTAATTTTGTACTCTTGGAAAGAGATCTCACAATAACTTAATGAGCTGTAATTATACTAATTAAGCACATGAGGATATATTCCCATGAAGTCATGAATCACGAGGTAAAGCTAAGGCAACAGCTACCACCACCCCCTTCTCTTTTTAATCTGTAATTTTGGGTCCCCATGCACAACTAAGCTTAGCCATGCGATTCGCATCCACTGGCAATGGCGAAGTTAGGATTTGAGCTAGAGGTAGGCAAAAATCGGATTTGGGTTCGGAAAAATTAGTAGTTCGGGTTCGGGTTTGGGTTCGGGTTTGGATTCGGGTTCGGGTTCTAATATGCTTATTAACAAAATTAATAAAAAAAATCATGAAATTGGTGTTGGCAGAATACAAACCTTGTACTATAATCAAATCGAACCAAACCATCTACAATCCCTGGTAGGCTCCCAAATGTTCAAAGAAGCTCATCTCAGTCTCCAATTGTGACTCAAAACCATTGCACTAACGGCCAGTACCGAATCGGTACCAAACCGAGAAGTAAAAAATCAAAATACCCAGATTAAACCTCAAATTGATGCTATAAACAACTCTCATTCACTATTACGATGTCAAAGAACCAAATAATTGAATGAAATCGCGATGAAATGGGAAGAAATTGGTCAAATATTTAAATCGGGTGCTAAACTCGAACCCAACAAGGCAGTAAGCAAGCAAGAAAGAACAAGACAGCAAGCAAGCAAGAAAAAGACCCTAACCCAAAAAAGAACAAGGCAGCAAGCAGCAAGCAAGCAAGGCGGCGCGCTCGTCTTCTTCTTCGCGCGGCGTCTTTTTTCTTTTCTTTTCTCGTCGCTTCGCTTCGCGCAGGGCAGGGGTAGGCAACGGGCCGTTTCAGGGGTAGGTAAAGCCCAAAAAATTCCGGTCCAAAAAAATAAAATTCCAGAGGTAGGCAAGTGCCTACCCCTGCGTGAACGTGGCTTCGCCACTGTCCACCGGTCAGATCACACTGTTGCTTTGTAGGGAAATTTTTGAGATCCACAAGATGTAATTCGAATGGCTCGAATTACATGCCGTGATTATATTATCATAGGCGGATCTTAAGGCATTGAAGAGGGTGCTTAGCCACCTCCATAATTTAAAAAAAAATTGGGTCTATATACAAATTTAATTGAAATTTAATTTTTTTTTAATTTTTATATAATTCAGCTCCCCTCATAAAATATAAAATATTTGTTTGTAGTCTAATAAGAGTTTTATTTTGTGGTTATGGAAACTTGATTAAATTTCAGTGACCATACATTATGTATTTACATACATTATACATTAAAAAATTACGTTTCAGCCCTCAATCTATATTTTATGGTACCTATGACAACAGAAATGGGATCACCTCCATGATCAAATTTACGTTTCAGTCTATATAAAATCTGTGTTTTGTAGTATGTAGAGGTGATCAATTGATCATGCATGTGAGGCAGTGAGGAGCCAACTCAATTACTCAAAGCACAACACTTGCCATGTGAGAATTCTCTACTGTATTTTTAGTCCCTTGTGAGCCCCGTCCCATCTGACTGCACTCAATCACAATACCAATTTATTATCCTAGCTAGCTGGGTCATACTCACTCACATACACAGAAACACACATTAATATATTAATTATTTTTTAAATTTATAAACGTGAATTGTGCATATGAGTACATCTATTCATACTTTGCTTAGCTTATTTCTATCTGATCTAATTAATTGGGAGGTGGGTGAGGAGGCACTAATTGTAGGCATCTGTGAGTATGTTGATGTATTATGTATAGACTCCAACTGACACCTAATGTGATGTCTCCCATTCATTGATCCCACCTTGTTCTCCCAATTTTTTTTTAACCTCAATCAGTCAATTTATTTTTATTTTGGTCCTTTGAGGTCTTTCATATAATGGTTCACACAATTTATTTTTATGTTTCAAATTTACAAATTAATTTGGATCTGGAGCAATTCCAATATTGTAAAAGATTCTCTGCACTTTACGGTTTGAGATTAACTCCCACCCACTTTGAGATTCGAGCTAGCACAGGAGCAATATTATTGGGCTTTGAGATTCGTACCAAGTTAAAAAGAACGGTCCAAATTAAGTAATTGCAAAAGATTCCCTATTACGGTACCGGAGAAGATCCGAATTCGTTCTAGGGACCTAGTTATTCAGAGGCTGTAATTTGGGCCTTGGTGGTTAACATGTCTCAAGTCAATGTTGGATCTAAACTATAATAAGTCAAACAAGAGAGAAAAGAAATGGAATTGGATTGGATTAAACCGGCAATTAATTCAATTCAAGTAAATTTGAAGTTGCTTACACCAAATGAACCTCAATGTATTTGGGAATTGTAGGACCGTATGATTTTGATCGGAAGGTCTAGATGGATTTATTAATGAACCCACAGCAACGATCAATCTTTCTTTTGTTGTACGAATAGGTAGATATCAAGACCCACACAGAAAATCAACGGTTTTAATTATTGAGGCCCCTTAAAATGATTAGGCTATGAAAATAAAATATTGGCTAAAAGAGATACCTAGTATCTTGAGGAGCCAGTGATCTCATGTTCTTGAGGAATAACTAATTCCAACCTCTCCAGTCATTCATTAAATGGATGCCTCCAACCTCTCCAGTCATTCTTTTAGACTGGAGATTTCTAAGATAATTATGGACTGGAGAGGAACTGGATTATTAGATTTGGAGAAAAAAGAATAATAAGACTTAAGAAGAGAATAATATAGGGGAACAGTGAAGTGAGCGTGGATGGTGGATCCAACCACTGCACTTCTGACAACCTAACCAGATCGGACCCAATTAAATCCATCATATATTTATCCCAAAATCTGACATTCCATCAAATTTGTGCGTTTTTGTGATTTGTAAGTACCCATCTGTTCTGACTTCCTAAAAGTAGTTAGAAAGTGATGTAACGCAAATCAGGTTTCACTTTGCTTCCGTAGCTTGGAATTCATACAGTGCCACGATCATAATGATAATGCAAATTCTCTCTGCATGTCATAAAGATATCATCGCCAAAATAACATCAGAGCGTTAGGGAAAAAAGATAAAGAAAAGAAAAAGAAATTAAACTGTAGTCCTGTAACAGTACGTTAAATGAGCAAAAACTGGTACCTTATAAAAATTTAAAAGTTATGAATTGGCGGTGAAGTTTCAGCTGAGCCACTACTGTTTATGTTCACAATCAGAAATGATTCTTTCTACCGTGACTATAGAACTTATATTTTGGTTCGATCTAAATTACATCAAGAACCATATATATTATAATTATTTAAAATCATACTTTTTTTAGTATGACAGATTACAGGTTCGGAATTTACTATTAATTAGGATTGAGTAAGATTCATATCTCTATTTTTTAAGTTTAAATAGTTGATTTGAATTGCTAAACATGATCTATGTAAAAAATGTACTTGTAGATCAAATTTACATTTTTTTAGAATTTTTTCTATTTTTTAGATTGGTAGAAAAACACTAATTTTGATTGGTCTAGAATGTTCAAATCAAAGGATTTTCTACCTATCTAAAAAGAATAATAACAAATTCTAATTCTAAAAAATATAAAATATAAAATTTGATTAGCAAGTATATTTTAATATGAAAACAATGTTAACCAGTTCAGGTTAACTGTTTGAACTATAAAAAAAAAAAAGATACGAGACCATAGCGCGGGCCACTATAACTCCAAAGAAGAAGAAATCTAAACCACACTTCCATTGCAAATTCAAGCGGCATATAAATTAATCAGTCGACTTGTCAAATTAATTTATTTAACTTACAAGATGATAAACCTTTTTTCTAGCAGTAATTTCTAAAATGAATCACATTTACATAATTACATCAACTTCAAAGGTTTCAAAATTTTCACAAATGAAATCATATAATTGTGAGAAAAAAATCTGCAACGAGACACCCAGTATTTAATTTTGTGGTACCAGACACCAAATTCTTAAAATTGGGTATAATTGAATTCAAGGTGAACTTGAAAACATAAATGGGACCAAAATAATAATTTAGCAATTAAAGAGAGGGATGAATCATAGTTGAATGATCAATTAAAAAAATGTGATATTGTCAAGTTACTAGCAATGATATAAACACTAGTCTTTTTTTTTTGAGTGAGGTTCTGGTAATATGCATATTACGGAAAGACATGTGCTATGGATTCATATTTCTAATTTTAAAGTTCAAACAGTTAATTTGAACCGTCAAAAGATACTCTCCATAAGAAAATGTATTAAAGACAAAATTTAACATTTTTTAGAAAAATTTTACTAATTTTTAGATACGCAGTTCTTTGAATAGTTCAGAATATTCAAATCAGGTAATTTTCTATATTTCTAAACAAATAGCAAAAAAGAAATCTAAACTTTTTTGATATGAAGATCGAACTTTTGAACTTTAATTTATGGGTGACGCTCTACTCAGGACACAAATTGCATTTTTGAGTGCACAGACATTTCTTTTTAATTTATACCGAATTTGCCCTTCATTTAAAATTTCCATCTAAACAAGACAATACACCTTTTAAAGAAGGTATTTAATACACCGCTAATTCGAGTATCTTTATGGTAAGTACTATCAAGTATCAAGTAAGGTAATTTTCTATGGCTCTTCACATTTTAGCATTTGGTAAGACTAGTTTTTTTTGTGAAATTTTCAAACTTAATTTAATTTCTAGAATGATTATTTCGTTCAAAATATGTAGTAAGTTATTGTAAAAAAAAATTATTTTTGAAATAAAATTAGGTGATTAAACAAGTTGTCACAAAAAAATGTTAGGCTCCAAACTTCACTAATTTATCAAGTTTTTTATTTTTAAATTTCACGAGAAATGATTGGCTCATTAAAATTCATCTTAAGATGGAGTATCAAAAATATATTGAGGCGGTTAAAAATAATTTGAATTGATAATAATTCATATATCTTATAATTTCTAGTAAAACTCGTATGAGATGATAAATCAACAAATGTTTTGATTACAAAACTCTTTAAATTTAACAAAAAAAATGAGAAAAAATAGCAGTAAAAATGTTGTTGAAATCAATAGGCAAACACAAAAGAGATCACAATTTTTTTAAAATATTCACATAATATAACCCGCAAATATTTTTCTATTTAACAAGTTTTGTTGTTCAAAACTAAAATGGTGGAGTAAATAAAGGTAGTCAAATTTTTTTTTATAAACTATAGAATTAAGAAAAATGAAAATCATTAGCTGAGTAAAATAAGACACAAGCATGGATCAACATTTAATAATTTTTGTTTTAATTGCACTTACTGTTTTGCTCAAATTATATTAGAATATATAACGTACGTTTAATAAAGCGGTTTAGAATATTGTCTTCCTATTTATTCCAATAACTATAAATTACAAATTGGACTTCAAATATATCATATTTAGTTTCAACAATAATCATGGCAAAAGATATTTTCAAACTACCTCATCATAATGTTTCTTTTTTTTGGCATTCTTTATTAGACAGGTATAATGATGTCAAGATAAGAAAAAAAAGTCAATCAATTAAAGGGTAAATTAGATAGTGAGAGAGAAAAATTTCTCACTGCTCTCAATAATTTAATTTTTGCTCTAAAAATATTATTTTTTAACAATACCATACTACATATTTTGAATGAAATAATCATTCCAGAAATTAAATTAAGTTTGAAAATTTCACAAAAATAAAAATAATCTTACTAAATGCTAAAATGTAAAGGTGTATTGTCTTGTTTAAATGGAAATTTTAAATGAAGGACAAATTCGATATAAATTAAAAAAAATTGTAGGTGCACTCAAAATTGTAATTTGTGCCTGAGTATAGCGTCACCCTTAATTTATAGTTGCGCTTCCTTTTTAATTTCTCCATTTGAGAATTGAGAATTGAGATCAGATCTTGAGTTTGAAATTCATGGGACCCACTAGCAGGCGTAGGATCCTACCAGTTAGACACGACATCACACCTCAGGGACCACATTTGCCCCCTTAGTCACTTTCCTTCCAGGCTTCCAAAAAAGATGCTCTCTTTTTATTTATTTATATTTTTTGGCACTTTTATCGCTCTCTCTTGTGAGTTGTGTGATTCTTACCTTCACCCAATGTAAAGGCTCACCCATACAGGATAACAGGAATAAGATTCGGATAAACCCTTTTTTGTTTCTTCTTTAAATTGCTATAGTATCTCTTGTAATTTGGTAAACCTTTTATTTTAATAAAAAATGTCGGTTAATAATCGCTAATTGACCTTTCAAAAAAAGGTATGTACATTTTACAAGGTAAGGCCGTAAGGTTATAACTGCGTTTTATTTTTTATAAATTAATATTGTTATAAGTATGAAATTTTATTAAATATATAAGCACGGAAATTTTGTGGGCTAAAATTATTTTACCGCCAGAATGATGATTTTTGTGAGATTACAAGAATGTTTTGAATGATATGGAAAACGTGCCTTAAAATAATATTTGTTCCTTTCCCTTTTGTTTTAATTTTTTATAATTTTACTAAATAATATAATTACAATTCTATATATTACACCATGTCAGGTAGATTGAATAGTTTGTTATGAATCGCTGGACTTGTGTTACTTCTAAAATATCTAGTAGATATCTGATTTGCCTAAATTTGATGATTTGGCGAGTATTGATTTCGACGTTAAGCTAAAAAAATTAAATTGAAGAATTATTTGGGACCATCTTGTGCTTGAATTAGGTTTAGGTACAATTGAAAAAAGAGGCGAACCCTGTTTTGGTTACTTATCATTAACGCCATCTTAAATTATATTTATCAAACTGATGAAATATTTGCAAGAAGCAATGGCTTCATAATTGAACAATCAAAGAAAACTGAATAACAAACGATGGATAAGTTTTTGTATTTTAGGCCAGTACAAAAAGCCCGGGACCACAACATAAAGTTCAATTTTTACTGTTTTACAGCGGGGTAAAATGGTAAATAAAGGGAGATAGATAGATAGATCATAGATATGTTGGAGTACGCAAACACCCACCAGCTATACATCGTCGCAAAATTAAAAAGGCCACATGGCCAGCCCATAAAGGTAGGTTGCTTCTTCTACATTGACAAAAAAAAAAAATAATAATAATAATAAAATGTATAAGCAAAGGTTAGAATAGATGCATAATGCATACAACTCCTCTCCCTTGACTCTTTTGTTTTCCATCCTTACACGCCACGCAATCAGGTTTTTTGGGTATTAGTCAGAACTCAGAATTGAATTAAAACGCTCCATCGAGTAGTACCATAAACGAAATCTAAAGTATCAGAGCCCCGAAATTTAGGCATTAAACTGCGATCTGGATCTGTTACATGGATTGAATCATTCCTCAAGATATATATAGCCGTTTTACTACAGGGAAATTGAAGTTGCTTCAAGTTCCCTCCACAAAAATTGCTACAATCATAATCTATCAAAGTAAAAGAATGCAAGTAAAAGAAGGAATTGGATTTTGTCCAAAACACTTTGGACAAATTTGATACAGAGTCGGATTTAAACTGCATGATCTGCATTAATATTCGTACAAACATATTTAATATTTAGTAAATTTAATTGGCCTTGTAAATTTAGATCATAAATTTTAACACCTATCAAACGATTTAAATCTAACTTTTGAATAAGACATTGTCCAAATCTCTTTGGAAGAAAACCTCACCCGTAAAAGAAATGATTTATTCTGATTGGAGTAATTTTTTTTTAGTAAAGTGCTTGGAGTAAATTTTAGTAAATTTAATTTTTTGTCACAAACGTCTGACCTAGTTTAAAATTGAAATTATTTCCAGGACTGACCTTTAAAAGAGAAATATTAATTGAAAAAAAAATATAAGTAAGTTAATGTCTATAAAAAAAATAACATGTTTTGCAAGAATTTTGCAGAAAAACACAAAAGAGTCGCATTATGTTTCAAACATGTAAACACTTATCCGTAAATGAGAAAAAAATAATGGAAACATAAAATTTGTTCGATCAAAACAAATAAGAAGACAAAAAAAAAATCGAACGGATGATAAATTAAATATTATAACATGTGTCGTAAATTAAAAACTTAACCATCTTTAATACCATCAAACGAAACTATTTAATCTTAACATTATCATCGCTAATTCATTTTCAAAATATCCACAAAAATTGTAGAGAGAGTTATAGAATTTGATAAATTGAAATAATCTTTTATAGATATTCCAAGTATTATTATTAATTCTTATTTCTCCGTACCTTGATGGCTTGATATTTTACAGGATATATATATAGATCATGTAAACTAAAACCGAACTAATGTAATAAAGCAAATTTTACAAAAGTATAATACTAAAAGAAATTAATTTGTCATCGTATATTTTTTTTTCATTTTCAAGTTAACGTTCTTTTTTCTAAAGATATTTCATTAATCTAATCCGTTTTATATGAAATCAGAAAATTTTGGAAAATTGTCATTAAAATTGGTTTCACTTAACACAAACCTTTTTAATTGTGGCCAAGACAAAATAAAACAAATATAGTAGCTATAGCCCATAACAAACATATCTTTTTCCATACATATTCTCTTTCCATAAAAAAAACCTAGAGTTTTTTTTATCAATTCTAAAGTGAGAACAAAGTAGTAAATGTAAATAGATGAATCACAAAAATTGTTGCTCAACCAATATTTTAAATTAACACTGCTCAATTATATTAAATGAAATATCACTATTCGAAAAATTAAAGAGTGATGTCTAACATTTTGGTCCTTTAACATAAGCTTGCAGTACTGGTTAGAATGTTCTTCCAAACTATTTGGTAACATTTTCGCTATTCGGCTATTATGCACTCTACCAAAGGGCATGACTAGCACATTCGAAGATAACTTATACTAGAAATTACACAAATACATCCTACCCAACAAAATTGACTATCTAACCATAATAAACTAAGTTTAATATCAAACAAATTTCTCTCTTAGATTTAAATTTTCTAAACCTCTCCATCAAACATTTCTGTAATATTATGCCAGAAAGCTTGTTCTAATTAAGTTCCGTTATATTTTGACTAACAAAATGCATCCAGAAAATATATAAACAAGTTATATATGCGCAACTTTACTTCGCGTGTATTTACCTTCGGCTTCGGGGAACGATAATTAATACTTTGAAATGTCTCTCTTTTCCTTTTTCTTTTTTAAATTGTTTGGTAGTGGCAATACTTTGAAATGTCAAAGTTATTAATTACTTCCTCCAAATCTGGGGGCATATAACAAGCAAACTCGAGTCTAAATTAACACAAAAGTAGTTGAGATCTGCAATGATCTCAATTGCACTTGTATGAAGCATTTTTAGCTAGAAATGGAAAGAAAACAGGCATGCCAAGAACGTTTCTTGATGCTAATATTTCGCAATACATGGTGCATGTTTGCATGCATGCATGGCACTAAGTCACTAGACTAGCTCACGTGGCGCAGCATCTTATGCAATCCAATCACGCACGTTACAAGATTCCCCCGCGCCGCGCTAAGTTACTGGCCCCACACTAACTCTTCACCAATTTTGAATTCCTCCCAACCGTTTGGCCCGAATCCAACGGATAAGATCAGATGGCGGTGCCTAGCTCAATTTGCTCCCGTTTTGATCTCAGATGGAATGGAAGGATATATATCTTTGACAATTTCTTCCTGAGTATCAAGATCTTTCGATTTTGATTTTTAAGGAATATAATAGGTGGGGATAAATATTTGAAAATTAATTAAAAAAAAATTGCAACCCTATATAATGCAAGCTGGGAATTTTTTTTATAAACCATAATTAAAATTTTATTTTTTAGAAAACCAACATGATTACTTTTTTTTTTACAAAATCCACAAGAACTGAAATGTCATTTTGGTCCGAATTTTTTTTTTATTCCGGGCTGAAATGACATTTCGGTCCGGTTCCTTTTTTGGATTTTCTGTGGTACTGGTTTCACAAGTTTTCATATGAGCCGCCGCAGAAAATCCAAAAAGGAGACCGGACCGAAATGTCATTTCGGTTCGGCATTAAAAAAAAATTCGGTTCTTATGGTTTTTGTAAAAAAAAAAGTAATCATGTTGGTTTTGTAATTTTTTTTAATTATGGTCTATAAAAAAAATTCGCAAGACGGACATTTTTTCGGTCCGGAATAAAAAAAATAATCATGTTGGTTTCTAATTTTTTTTAATTATGGTTTATAAAAAAAAATTGGCAAGCCAGACCTTTTCCAGTACTGTACAAATACATGAGATCTTCTGCAAATACAACCGGTGGAGAAATGGTGTAACGAATGACGGATTCGAATCTGCTGCGATCCTTCACTGTGAACAGTAACCCTGCAATTCCTGCTTTTCTCAATCCAGCTGTTGAATTATTTTGAGATGCGTGCACAGAAAAATTAATTGTTTCGAGATGCGTGTACAGAAAAAGTTAACGGCTGGATTTGAAAAAGCAGAAATTTCAAGGTTACTTGTTCACACATGTCGGATCGCAGCAGATTTATTTCCAATGAATGACTGAATAGTATTATAGATTATAGTTCAAGGAACTTGAGAACAGGAAACAGCAATAAAAAGGAGCACCCCGTTTTCATTCCATAATGAAAAATTGAAAATGAAATCGAAGTTGCTCCCTCCGCGGAAATTTTTTTATAAACCATAATTAAAAGAAAAGAATTTTATGAAACCAATAAGATTATTTTTTTTTATAAAAATCATAAGATCTGAAATGCCATTTCGGTCCAAGTTTTTTTTCCGGACCGAAATGACAATTCAGTCCGAAGTGATTTTACAAGTTTTCATACCAGTGGCCACACAAAATCTAAAAATCTCTCTAGAACGAAATGTCATTTTAGTCCCACTATATTTTTTTAAACCCAAAATAGTCTCTTATCTTTTCTCTTCTTTCTTATTTCTAAGCAAACTTGTTTTCTGACCTTTCTAAACAATTTATAAGCAAACCCTTAAAAAAAAAATTAGTTCGAACCGAAATACCATTTCGGTCCGAACTAAAAAAACATTGGACCGAAATGACATCCCGGTCCATGCGTGTTATACCGAAGACTACATCTGTTTTTATGAAAAAATTGTCAAATCATCTCGAACTCAATTGTCATTTTGGTTCGAAAAAAAAAAGTTCTTATGGTTTTTATAAAAAAAAAAATCACGTTAATTTCATAAATTTTTATTTTTAATTATGATTTATAAAAAAAAATTCCCCTCCGCGCGTATATCGTACGATGGGACCAATACCGGTTTCATCCCCTCACTATGCGGGGCCCACGTACTCTAGCCTTCCAGGGTTTTAGGATCAGTCAAGCATCTCACGATCCAAACTAAAAACCCAAGGACCAAGTCTAACCAGAATTAATCATCAACTGCCGTGGCGTCACGCAAAGAGAACATGATTTCTACAGAATATGCGGATGGACCTGGAGTACTGACGTACTCCGTAAAACAACGCTTACGAGCGACACCGACACCGACACCTGGATCAGTTCTATTAAGAGAACCCAGAAATTCGTTGACCGTTGCAATAGCAAAACCCGCACACTCGCCTAATACAATATTGCGGATTCGGGTCTTCATACAACCCTTAGGATTTGGATCCGAGTAAAGAATAATAGTTTCTCGTTCTTTTTCTTTTTAACTTTTCAAGCGTTAAGACAACCACGCAAAGAAAGCCGAGAGGGTTGGTGGGTCCACACGCCTTCTCCTCACCACACGCTTTTCCCACCGCCCCACCGTATCTGTTATCTCCTACTCACGCCGTTATCTCCCTTGGCTATCACTCTGCCACGTCTAACTTAACGCCGTCAGTTCTTAACGTCTGTGACGTCACTTATCCACGTGACGCTTAGCCATCGTCCATAGTTGACGGACCCTCTTTTCTGGAAGCTCCTTGTATAACAAATTGCAAAATGAATCATATTCTTTTATTTGGAAAAAAAACAAGATTCAAAATGAGCAAATTTTTCACCGAGATTTTTATTAATATCCAAAGTTAATTACAAATTAATAAATATATCCACTAACGTTGAAAGTTTATAAAAATATCCATACCAGCCATAAAATAGCCGGTTTCAAATTTTTTCGGTAAATGGCCGGTACTAAATTTTTTTTTTTTTAGAAACATTATGAATAGCAAGATGCTGAAATCTAACACTAAAAATTTGAATTTTGTTTAAATATTTGTTAGATTACTTTTTTTGATATATAATTAGCATATTTATACTAAAATACGCTAAATTACTTGAAATTATGTTAAATTACATTGAATTACAATAATTATGTTAAATTACACTAAATTTCGCTAAATTACACTAAATTACGCTAAATTAGGCCGATTTTGTGCCATATTTCATAAATCATAAAAAATAGTAAAAAAATTTCAAAAATAATAAAAATTGGTACTCTATAAGTTCATTATATAACTAATTTACTGAGCTACTTAGATTGAATAATAGAAATGAAAATCTTAATTGGAAACTTCAACTCAAGTTTTGAGGCTATTCCTTTTGTTTTTTGGCAATTCTGAAATTTGAAATTTGGCAAAGCAGGCATTGACGCATGCGTATTTTTGCAAGCTTTCTGAAAAGTGGTCATTTGCTAAAATCAGACACTCGAGCGCCATTTTATTGTCGTTTGAAATTTCGTCGTCGTTTTTCGTCTTTTCAGTGAAGATATCATCTCTATTCATATGTAATTTAACGTAATTTATCGTATTTTAGCATAATTTAATATAATTTAGCGTAATTTAGCGTAATTTTTTGTAATTCAGCGTAATTTAACTTAATTTCAAGTATTTAGCGTATTTTAGTATAAATATGCTAATTATATATAAAAAAAGTAATCTAACAAATATTTTAAAAAAAATTCGAATTTTTAGTATTAGATTTCAGCATCTTGTTATTCATAATGTCTCTAAAAAAGAAAAAAAAATTAGTACCGGCCATTTTTTGGCAGGTATGGATATTTTTATAAATTCTCAATATTATTGGGTATATTTATTAATTTGTAATTAACTTTGGATATTAATAAATATCTCGGAATTTTTCATCGCTGGAGATCTATTCTCATCTCCAGTCGGCACTTCATATTTGACCCAGTCTCATATAAATGCATTTATTTTGTTGACTTGACTAGTGCTTAATTCTTCTAAATAAATAACAACAAACATGTGATGGGTTGCGCATTTTACTCATTGTATATATATATATTTTTTTCTCCGTTTACCAATTAACGAGAGCATATTATATTATATTGTCTTATATTTTAATTTATAAGTGTTAACCTTATGCCGCTTCAAATTTATAGAAAATTTTAACTTGACTAAAATTGACATATATTTCCTATTTAATATCGCACTTGATAGAATATGATTGACATGCTTGCGCTTTAATTGTTAGACGACTCGGAAACAATAATATTCCGGATGCAAAAATTATTCTCTTATGTTATTTTTTAATTCCCAGCTAATATACATTAAATTAGACAAATTATTTTTATTTATTAGAAGTTTATTTGACTTAAACATAGAATGATACACTTTTTTAGCGAATGAAATGCCAAGATTTCCTTTTCAATTTTAAATTAGTAGGAATCAAATAGAGATATGCTCATAGAGCAAAGGCAGTGCCTCCAATGTAATTATACTCGAAGATATGCTACAGGTGTACTACAAATATGCAAGTCATCTCTAATAAAATCTTACATAAAGTAACTGAAAAAAATGAAATGGACGGATGCTGTGAAATATTAATTGTTAATATAAAAGTAAAATTACGTGGCAGAAAAATTAGACGTTTGTCCTCTTTCGATCAATTTGTTATAATAATATTTTAAAAAATATAACAATTTAAGCTGATAACCTTGCCAGAGAAAGCTTATCCAATGGAAGTCACTACTCACTAGCCAGGTGGAATTGCATAAGCGGGCCCTGTGAACTTTGCGCCACTTGCCACCTCTACAAGGTGTCATGAATTCCTACGTGGCATCCATCAATAGATGCAAGGCCACGAATCTTACTTTTTATTCAGGGCCTATCCGAAAAGACAGAACTACCCATGTTCTGGTTAACAAGATATAGACGGGCCTAATCCTATGGTACCGAACACATGGGCATTTTGGGGAACTCACCGTATAAAGAATATTACGATTCTTTATTCGGTCCGAGGCGCATCGTTATCCCCAATTTCGTCTCCAAATTTATGGGGAGAATTAACTGAGAATTGCGTCGACAGATAAAAAATGTGGTAACTAAAATTTCTTTTCGGCCTTTTCTTCCGAACTTTTTTTTATTCAAATTAAAATTTAGATTTAATATCCAAAAAATTAAATTAACATTAAATTTTTCTTAAACCTAGCTTTAAAAATGAAAAATAAGAGAGACATCATCAACATTTCCCCTCTTGAAGAGATGTTTGTGGGTTCCAAGCTCATTTTTTTTTTCATTTAAAGATGGGATTAAATTTTAATTTTCAATCTTAACGGAACAACATTTGAAGGATGAAAATTAATTTCTTATTAATGAAGGACGAGATTTAAGAATCAATATTGTTCAACTGAAACAATAACAAAAAAGACTTTAGTTTTAAACAAGTTGGAGTAGGCTAGAAATAAAACTCAATCAGAGTCACAGAACCAAAGTAGATAATAATAATAGTACCAACAATATTATGCCTACACTATAAATCGTAAAGACCGAAGTCCTAAGCCTATGTCATTAATTCTGACTCAAAAGTCCTAGGATCTAAAACCTATAACACTACCTTAAGCCCTGATTCTTAGGTCATGGTTCTGGTATATGGATTGCTAACTTCCACGTGCTCTTGTCTAAAGCCAACTCTTTGGATGCATTTCATTCCTTTAAATCTCGTTTTAC
This sequence comes from Carex kokanica, assembly GCA_025461125.1. Lineage (NCBI taxonomy): Eukaryota > Viridiplantae > Streptophyta > Magnoliopsida > Poales > Cyperaceae > Carex > Carex kokanica. The sequence continues at coordinate 43,618 of JAJGRX010000638.1, forward strand.
TGCTTCCTCCCATGTCAATTTTGACCGACCACTGCATCGTTTTGTACTTTCGAAATGGCTTATAATTCCAGTACGTACCGGGTGCCTCGGAAGATCTCCGTTGGAGATGTTCAAACCATCTCAAGCGGTGTTGGACAAGCTTCTATTTAATCGGGATTATCCCAAGTATGTCACGTATATCATTGTTTCTGATTCGATCCCTTCTTTTATGACCAAAGATCCACTGCAACATACCTATTTCTGCTACACTTATATTCTAAACTGAAAATAACTATTTAAAAAAAATGAAATAAATGTGGGAAAACTTCTCTGTCCATTTTAAGAATCAATACTGTTCATTCAATATCTCAAAACTGACATTTTAAATTTCAAAAAAATAATTCTGGAGTTAGTTTTCATATAATAAAAGTTCCTACCTTTTCCTTTTATTTTCTTAATATTTAGCTCACACTTTTAGAGAAACTCTTTACGTTTTACATGCACGATGAAAAACTAAGCCTGGTTAATTTTTTTTCTTTTTTCAAATATACATTAATGCATTATAAACACAGTAACATGTCATCTAACGTGAATATGACCGCTAGCAACACAATCGAAAAGCACTAAAATACAAACAGATTCAAGAGAATCTATCATAATATACCCAACAATTAGGAAATCATACAATTTTTCTCAATTTTATTTTGCTTGGCGCAGAGAAAAATGTGATCCACAAAGTCTTATCTAATTTTCTCTGGCGAAGATGCCTTCTAGAGCGGAATCTTAGCATCACTTTCTCTTTCTCCTCCACAAAACTCCAACCCTTTTTATTAAACAAAATAGAAAATAAATTCATTTCTTCTTCTTTTTTATTTAAGGCACGGCGATAATATCCACAAACTCCTTTTTTACAACCTTTTCTCGTTGTAAATACAACATTCGGTTACAGGTTTTCCAGAAAAGGGCAGTGAGATCCATCCGCGGTTAATTTTCCCTGGATTTAATAGACGGCCCGGATTGAATCCACGTGGCTTAACGTTAAGAGTTTTGTTTTTCCCCAGAAGGCGGAATTTTTCCCAAACGGGAAGAGTTAGCGCAGATTTAAAAGCAATCCCTCTCTCGCCAGTCAAACAAAATACGGATACAGCCATCCTGTTCAAATTTTGCGTCCAGTTGAGTATGCAATGGAGAGGACTGGAGGTATTTAAACTGGTGTTCCGTCACGTCTCTAACTGAATTAATTAATTTTTCTTTTTTAAGATAAATTTATCTCATATCTGTCCCTCGAGTTAAAAAGAAAAAAGCAGGTCGTTAAATCTTGGCCTTAGGATTTAAGAGTTGGACACGTGGCTGGACAAATTGAGGTCGATCGTTGATGAAACGGTTCAGTTTGTTAAAGGAAACCGGGAGTAGGCGGTATCTGTGGGGGGTTTAACCCGACGAGTCCGGTGGCAAAGGGGTCAAAGGTATAAGAGCTGTGTGGGTTTAAGCAAAAGAGAGAGAAAGAAGGTGGTTTTGAGGGGTTTTGGCGATCTCAATTATCAAAGAGAGAAAAAAGGAGAAGAAACGAGGGAACAGAAAGAAAAATACAAGACGAATTCGAAAAATTGCGGATTAATCATTACTAAAACTTAATTGTAGAATTGAGTGGAAAAGGAAGAGGGATCGTGGATCGTCTGATCTGAGGTGAGATCACTGGATCGGCTTGTTGCATCTCAATTCTGGTTTTTCATGTTTGTTTTGGCTGTGAGCCTGTGCTTTTACCGTCTGGAACTTTGCTGATTGTGGAGTTTCTTTATGTTCGTGGAAATTGCGCTCAATTTCGGTTGTTTTCTCAATTGTGATGTTTAATTCGAGGACCTTTTGCTTTCCTTACCAAGCACTTTTGCTGAGGGGTCAATTTTGAATAAGTAGGTAGATATTAGTCACAGTTTGTGTTTTGAATTCTGAATATTTCTGAACGAGATCCGATCTGAAAAATTGCTAACCATTGCGCTTAATTTTGTACCTTCTGAAAATGTTCCGTTGAATTCTGTTGTTTGGCCCCTGATCATCATTAATTGTATGTTTTGAAGTCCGAATTTTCTTTAAGGTGACAATTACGAAGTACCTAACAAGAGAATTTGGAAAAAGTAGTTGAATTTTTGAAGATCAGGATCTGCTATTGTAGGATAGCGGCATCAATTGGGTTATTTATTTACTTCAGCGAGCAGTCCGTGTGTTTTTACTGATCACTGTTTAATTGGCCTTTTTTGGTAATGGTTCTTTCTTCCAGATAAAAAGAATAATCTTTTCCCGGGTTACTGAAATTTTACTGTATTTAATTTCAAATTAGATCGCCAGAAATTTTAGTAATGCTCATTGTTCAATTGAACTTTCTTTTGTCCATAATTTGAATAAGAACCTTGCTTTTTTTTTTTTTTCTTTTTTTTTTTTGAAAAACTTCAAGAAATGTCATGTTTGCGTTAGCCATAAAGTTCTTGCTTTGTCGAAATTGGTACGTTTTGGTAGACTTTAGATCCACACCATTTCGTCTTTTATTGCTTGATCCACACGGATCCCTATGCATGTGATGTTTCTTTGTCTTTTGGATTGCTTCATGGATGGGTTTCATGTTTGATTTTAATAATCCCTTCCGAGATAAATGCACAGTAAAAAAAACCCTTATCTTGTTTGCTCTCCTATTTGTTTTTTCTGATTTTAGGGAGTTAATTGGTGGTTATCTTCCAAAATTTTTTGGGGGGTTTTGGGTTTAATGATCTATTATTAGATTGTCATCATTCGGTGCCATTTTAATGTAATTGCTGTATTTGTAAATTAATCAAATCATTATGTGAGGGAATTACGGGGTCCGTCTGACTTTTATACTTGATTTACCTTTTCTGTTCATGAAATTGATTGATTTTTCATTCTGAATATCTTGATAAATTATATAGAGAAATATTAAACACTAATGTTTTTATTTTGGTGCAGATTTGCATTTGAAGGGAGGAGATCAAAGGATGATACAGTCTTATTCTTTCGTCATTTGAGTTAGCAAATATTCAGTTTAATTATCAAAAGATATGGTGTTTCACAAGAGATTGGAATACGGCTCCTCCGGCCACAACATACCCGTCACACCATCAGTACCTAAGGTTGGGATTAATTTCGCTTGAGGCCTTTGATTCTCCATTCTCCATTTTTATTTTACGAATTATCATTTTTCTCATTTTTCTAAATTTTCAGGGAAAGCGATCCAGCAGAAAGAAAACTGAGCTGAATGAGATGTGTGCATTTGACATGTTAGCCACCCTAGCTGGGAAGCTTCTGACGGAAGGGGAGAATTCTCTTCTCCTATCCGACACAAATGCAACGCCTGTGAAGGAAACTGTTAACCCTGAAGTGATGAAATCTGATCCACTGGATCAGGATAGCTGCAATGAGAGCGAAACACCACTTAAAGAGGTAACAGACTCTCCCGATTTGTACAGCCGAATGGAGTTGGGTGTGAAGACGCCACCTTTGGTTAGTTCGGACAGCAGCACTGAGATGCCATCGGACAGAGAGAACTTTAAAATTGCATGGACTGAAATTGTTGACAGAGAATGTGAAGATAACTCATCGGCCTGCACGCATCCCAAGGCATTTGGGCCCCACTCCAAAGTTTCCAAGAAAGTCCTTTCCCCCAAGTATAGGAAGACGGCATCCCCTCGGGTGCACAAGGGTGATAAAAATTACAGTGGTACGTTGGAATTGGATGACGGATTTTTTAAATTATTATCTTTTTTGTTCTTTCAATCCAATTGATATATTGGTTTTTGTTTGATTCAGTTTGTGAGATGAAGCCAACTTTCCGCAACAGTAGCTTATTTTACACTCGCCAGAGAACTCAGTTTAAAAGAAAGAAGCAATTTGGTCAGGGCTCCGTATTTACCCGGGAAGGTAACATATTCATAATTTATCTGGTAATTTATAACTTGGAGAGATGCCTTTTTAATAAGTAACTGTTAAGATTCTCATTTATGGAAAGTCAACTTAGTTTATCTTTCTTGTTTCTTTTTCAGTTAAAAGAGAAGCATCAGCTGCAAAACATCAGAAACCAATGCATGAATCTAAAGACAAAGTGAAGCTGTGTATCAAGTCCTTCCAGATCCCAGAGCTTTTGATTGAAATCCCTGAAACGGCTACAATTGGCTCTCTCAAGGTAACTAATTAATGATCTTCTTCATATAAGTTTTTAACTTTTAAACTAAAAATTGAATTTTTAGTTAATATTTACTAATTTGTATATCACAGAAAAAGATATTGGAGGGTATGAGAGCTATGTTAGGAGATGGCCTACATATCGGCATCACAGTTCATGGAAAGAAAGTGAGAGATGATACAGCCACACTGGTACAGACAGGGATCAACCACGGCAAGAGAATAGAAAATCTTGATTTTTCTATTGAACCAAAGTTCGTACCCGAGTCAAATCAAACAAACAATTCTGGCCAAAATGTGGTGCAGGAAGATAGCCACGTCACTGATCTCGGTGACCTAACTGAGCCTCTAGCAAGGTTAATGCAAATTAAATGGAATAACAATTAGAACACAATTTTTTTTTTTATTTGCACTAATAAATGAAAATAATTTTTTTCTATTTCAGCTTACCACCAGCTACACCCCCACAAGAGAACCAGATGTCATATCAGGAGCCGATTCCAAACCTGGTGCAGAACCCAGTACAATCACCTTCACTGAACTGTCATGAGAGTGGCTATGACTCAGCTCCTACGCCTAATTCACCAGATGAGAATATGTCTTCTCCTGAGAAAAATTCAAATTCAAAAGATTCGGATACAGGTACTGAATCAAATGCAATGGTGGTTCATAAGATGGAGATGGAGGAGGCATTTGCTGTGGTACCAGCACGGAAAACTAAGCGGGTCGAACCAATTGGGCAGAGAAGAATCCGCCGCCCATTTTCTGTTGCTGAGGTGGAAGCCCTTGTTCATGCTGTTGAGAAATTAGGCACTGGAAGGTGTGTTTTTGTCTTTAATTTTTTTTTACTGAATGAAGAAAAGAAAAGAAAAAAGGATGAAAAGGGATTTATGTGCTGTATTTGACATTTCTTCAGGTGGAGAGATGTAAAAATCAGAGCATTTGACAATGCAAAACACCGCACGTATGTGGATCTCAAGGTAACAGAATTCACCACTTGCCTTTTTGGAATACCAATTTGACTTTTAGTTCTTACTGATTCAATTTAGTTTTGTATATGATTTGGTAATGCTCTTTTAGTTGTTTAGTAAAAGTAAATCATATTTTAAATTGATGTCATATTCTAAATTTAGAAATTGTATCATTGGTTTCATACCAAATTGTTTTGGTTAGTGTATTGTTCTTAGAGGGGTGTTTTGGTCATTCGAATTAATCCTAATTTGATGCATCCAATTGGATTACTTCAAGTGGATCAATTGGAGAGGATGAGTAATCTCGAGATTTCTCCAAGTTTGGAAGAAGTCTCTTTAGATATTTTGGGCCAAATTTCGATTTAGTTCTTGGTGTCCACACGCAAAAACTATTTTCCTGTGTACTAAACTAGGTCAAGTTGTTTACCAAGAAAAGCTACAAAGCCTCTTACCTGGAAATGGAATAAACCCTGAATAGTTAGTTATGTCCCCACGGCAGCCAATTCTGGCTGTTGACCAGACCAAGTCTTAAATTCAAATTCAAAAATCCTTTAATCATCAATTCATCGTTCCATCATTGGCTGGTAAACTTGGTCATCTACCATGTCATGGGTGGTCAATTCTCTCAAGCTAATATACTTTTTACTTTTTTTTCTCTTATACTTTTGCATTTATCCCATGTGCCTCTACTCACGGTCAAATTCTTATTCCTTATCAGGATAAATGGAAAACATTGGTGCACACAGCTAGTATTGCACCACAACAGAGGCGTGGTGAACCGGTTCCACAGGAGCTCCTGGACCGGGTTCTTCAAGCCCAGGCATACTGGGCCCACCAGCAAGCTAAACTTCAACTTAAGTCAGAGGCTTGCCTTCTCACCTAAAACTAATTCAACCAAATTCAAGCCTTTCTTTAGGTTTCATTTCTGTATGTACATTAGAAGAACAAAGGGTTACAGGAGGAATTGACCAATTTGTGTAGAAATTTGTTTCATTTTTTTTTTTTCTCACCAATTCATTCTTTCTCTCACAAGCCGGGTTCTCTCTCGCTTCAGTTCTCTCTCCTTTGTGCATTTATTAACAAGATAATAGGGGAGGGACTTTTAATCAGGTTGTAAATGGTGCCTTGAAATTTGCAAAAGGAACCTAGAAAGAGTTGAAATCTGATTCGGCAGTCGCTTGCCTCACTAATTCATTCTTTCGGTGGAGGTGGTTCTATTGGGAAGGAAAAGGCTAAAGGAGATTGGATCTGCTTTTTTTTTTTTTTTTTTACTTTTTCTTATTTAAATTTTATTTTTTCTTAATTCAATTGTACGTTAGATGTATTGGTGGAGAATCTGTAGCTGTTGCACATTGCACATTTAATTAAACGAATAGTATATACTTTTGTATTTAGTTCAATGAATTTATTTTTGTATGTAATCTGTCCCCATGTGATCTCTCTGCTTTTATAACAGGGTTTGTTGACAGCTAGTGAAATTGATTATGTTATCCGTACTAAAAAGATAATTATTGGAGTGGTACAGTATTAATCAAATATATAGGGATTATCAAACTATCTGCTAATCCAATTGAAAAGTACACTAGATCTGAATACTAAATAAACTTAAGGTGACGGACAAACAAGACCTTTAAAATAACACAGATCTGACTTTGGTGAAGATGCCTAAACCATTCTTTAATTTAATAACAACCGTATTAAATGAAAATGTATCCTTTATTTTCCTACCAATTCTTGGTTCCCCAATTGAATGCTTATCTAGTCATTTTTTTTTTCTGCCTTGATCAATCATTTGTCCCATCATGGTTTGATTATATACTACAAATAAAATCGGATTACTTATTACCAGATACTAAATAATGTTATCCATCCCTTGGTCCTGGTATAATTATTTATTTATTGAAGAAGAATCACCCTTTTGTTTTATATATCCTGATTGGCTGATTCAAGATAAACCGGTTTCAAGCGTTTTTTTATTAGTTTGTACCCCACGGTTATCTGTAAAAATTAAATTGTGCCTTAATTTTCCCTCCATATTCTGCTTGGGTCCCTCAATATAGTGATTGCGCTATACAAGTGAGTAATCCTAGTAATCACCAAATAAAGCAGATACTTATGTTACCATTAATTTCATTCTGGTAAGTGTTAACTAAATTATATAGGGAAAGCACTTTTAGACCCACCAAAAAGGAAAAAGGAAAAAGGAATAACGAAGCAAAAATCAACCTAGGGAAAAGAAAGAACAGTGATACAACCATACATATGAATAAGCAATGATTAAATAATCCCTTCCCACCGTTAGTTACACTATTCCTTTCCCAGTGACCAAACCAACTTTGGGTATAGTGCATGTGTTCTATTCCAAATTTCCTACTTTGGGTTGGATTACAGGCTGTGTGTAGCTACAACTGAGCACATTCCATGTTCATCCTTTGTGCGTTGTGCCTAACTGCGTATCAATCCTATCTGGACTCTTTATTCTACCTGTGTTTGCAATGTTAATTTAATGTGGGGGAAAGAAAGGGAGAGGAGATGTATCTTTTGTTCATATGCATACTTATCATGTTATCTCCATGTGACTGATGATGTAAATATGTTGTTTTTCCCTCAATTTAATACCAATCGGCGGTGGTGCTCTGGAATTATATCTGTGCTGTGCAAAGATCAAAGCAAGCTGCATGACCAATTTGCTGCTTAATTAATTGAAGCACTGCACAACTTCTTTTTTAAGGAGCAAGTCAAGTCAAGACAACCTCATTTCTGGTGGTGGATCTAACTAAAACCTGTTGCTTGTATTAATGTATAGCCATCACATGCATCCCTATCATTTTATGCTACGCCTAGTTGCACTTTATTTTCCCAGCCTGACGCCAAGAATTGTGGTCACCAAATATTTTTTATCATTCTTTTTTGTGCGAGTGCATCTATCCAGCTTCATAAATCACAATACTTTAATGTTGGAATTTTTACGAAAATGTCAAACTAAGAAACAATAACGATAATATTTTTATGAGAATATTAAAATAGCAACAACAACAATAATAATACAAAAACAATAGTGGTCCATTTACTTTTTTTTTCCTTCGAATTTAAAATAATTAACAGCGTATGATCTTTTTAAAGACACGTGAATTCAAAGGGGGAAGCTGTCAAGGGAAACGCGTTAATTTAGAAGAGGCTTCTACCAGGAAATCCCGGTAAGAAACGACTGCCCATATTGTTTGACTCTCCATTGCTTAAACCCCACGATTTTAAAATGGAAAAATAAGCGTTGGATAAACCCTTAATTTGAAATTGAATATAATAAATCACGAGCTAGCGTGTATGGTTTGTTCAAGTATTTAAAGATCTAAAATCATCGCGATATTTTCTGCACACCTTATGCTAGAGAAAGTAAATAAAGAATCTAGAATACTTTTAAGGTAAGATATTTAAGTGTTGGATCTAGTTAAATTATGACTATTCTCCCTGCGTTATTCTTAATACCTTCCCATCAATTAAAATTAAAATTAATTTTCAAATCGAGATAATTAGTATCAAATAGAACGCAACATAAAAATTATTTAAAATTTTATTAAATCATTCATAATAAAATAATAAATTGTGTGCATAGTTATGTATATCACATATTGATGAATATTTATTAGTAAAATATGACATAATTTCAACACTATAATTAAATTTGATAGTAATTAATGATTAATTCAATGATAATAAATGCTTGATGACTTAACATGACTCAGAGACCTTAAAACTCAATATTAATTGATATAAGATGTGGTCAAAGCCATTAAAATTCTTAATAAAACTAAAAAAAAAAGACAAGCAAAGTGAAAAGGCATAATTGGTGTATATATGGGGGAGAGTTTAATGGATATTGTGTCCGTCCAATCTGCTTTAAAATTCGTGCAAATATTGATACACACAACTATTGAAGCAACATGCACATATCTTAAAACGGAACGGATATACACATAAAAGATGGTCTCAAATTTGAGTCCGATGAGCATCAAACCCAATTTATTCATGTTAAAAGACGGTCTGGATCCACTAATTCTAAAAAATTCCCTTTTACGGTATTGGGGAGGATCCAAATTCTATATATGATCGGCCAAGAACGTTATGCAATTGTACTGTTGATTCGAAGGCAGCAAAAGCAACTTCTCATCATGTTATTCTGATGAGAACACATACATATTGCTACAATGTTCGCTTGTCAAGCGATCGAATTAGGCAGATACTGCTATGAATCAGATTTAGTATTAATATGAGATATATCGTATATCATACCACTAACTTACTTACCTATGTAGAAATGAATGGTTCTCAGTCGTTTGTACAAAATAAACGTTAAAATTATTTTATCTATAGTAGAAGCACTCATTGGATTTTAATAAATTACAAATGGTTGTTCTTCTACTTGTTATATATAATTTTCGAACGATTAAATTTAATTCTAGAGAATATCAATTGGACTAATTGTTTGTCTATATTGTTCATCTTGTATTCGATCTTGTTATTCATAGAGTGCTATAGATTAGTACAAGTGTTATATAAGCAGGTTTAGTGCAAGTGTATATGCTATAGATTAATTTAAATATTATATTCCGTTAAGAGCAATTCTACACATCCATGTTTTATGTTGCATCTAACTTTTTACAATATATATATTTTGAGGAGGGTTCAAATATCTTCATTTTTTATGTCTTCAACGTATGTCTCTATTTTTAGAATTAAATAATTTTAAATTTTAAATTTTAATGTCAAAATAAATCCGATCTATATCATTTTCTCTATGACTACAAAAAACACATAAAATTTCGATTTTGTTTTGATTAATATCAAGAGTTTACAAAAATACACGGATGTGAACGCATATTGGATGTTGATATTTCAATTTATTGATTCATAAAAAACCAAAATCGGAAAGCAATAATTTTTTGCTCGCATGCAAAGAAAATAATATATATCACATAAATTTTAGAATTTTTAAAATTAGAGAATTAAAAAATAAAGGCTTGATGGAGGCACAAAAAATAGAGATATTTGAACCCTCTTCTTAAAAAATATCATTCAAACTAAAACTTTCAGATGTTTTCTCAATTATTTAAATTGAGCATGTATTAAATTGTAGTCAATTAGATTTTGATTGGTCAATCATCATTAAAAAATTAAACTTTCACCATTTAAAATTTAATTATTGGATGGAAAGCTAAATGCCTTTTAACTTGTTTTAAATTTAATGCACATCCTATTTAAATAATTGACAGAAACGGTTATAACATGCTAATTGTAATACTACGGTGTTCATGTTTTTAACTCAAAAGGCTATGTGATTTTGTGAAGTAAATAAGTGAAAACAGAGACAAAATCATTCTATCCTATCGAGTAGAACTAGGGTGTGATGTGCTCACCAAATTCTTTGGTGAGCACAACTCTACATAAACTATCGGATTCACTTCAAACGAGATTAATCCAACCGTTGAAACCGATGTACTTTACGAGTGATGGGCGTACATGCAAAATTTTGAATTTTTTGAATTCATTTAGTCTCAAGTCAAGTGGTCAAAATTGAGAATTTTTTGAATGCATTAAAACAACTTCATTTTGGATCATTCATTTTTCATCAATTTTGACCACTTGACTTGAGACTAAATGAATTCAAAAAATTCAAAATTTTGTATGTACATGCATCACTCGTAAAGTACATCGGTTTCAACGGTTGGATTAATCTCATTTGAAGTGAATTTAATAGTTTATGTAGAGTTGTGCTCACCAAAGAGTTTGGTGAGCACATCACACCCTAGTTCTACTCCTATCGTATACAACTATATATTTAAATCACTCTCCTCTTTTGACAGCAAATAAAGTAACTGCCTAAAAGTAGATACCAGCTGTGGCCTGTGGAGAAGGAGAAAACCACCACCACCACTGCTCCTGTTTTTTTTTTTTTTTTTTTTTTGAAACTTTATCTTCTGTCGTTGTTAATTGCGACAGATACTTAGCAGAACCCAATAGAGATGGAAGAGAAATAGAAATTGAACAGAACAGAGTGGGAACACAGTTACTTGCCGTAAATGAAAGGTTAAAGAGTACTAATTTACATTTTAATTGTCTTAGAGCTTTAAAACAAAAATGATCCAAGAAAGAAAGAAAGAAAGTATATTCTAGAGCAAAGCCCAAAAAATATTTTACACTTTTTGTCTTTTATACAGAGCTTTTAGAAGAAAAATAATTCAACAACAGAGCCCTAAACTCGTGCAGGAATTAGTGAGTAGAGAAATTAAGAATTACAGCCCAAATTAGAGCGCAAAGACACTCTATCAATTTACACCTTGTCTTATACAAAGAAATAAGGAAAGTAGATTCAAAATAAAGCCCAAAATTAGAGCGCAACGGTTAGAGTAGAGAAAATAATATATACAGCCCAAATAAGCCCAATTCGCACATCATCAGTGCAAAGGCCGATTGAGTCTTTGCGCTGAGTACCAAGTACTAACCCTACCTTCACCTTCTTTCTCCCATCTAACAACGAGACATAGAGATACCTCGCTAATTCTTTCTCCAACGCAATCCTCCTCTTCTCCAATCCTCCATAAATTACTTCGAAGTTTCGAGCCTCGGCTGCCGTTAGTGTTTCTGCGTCCATTTCGTCCAATTTCGTTTCCTTTCTCGGGTTTAGTTAGTTGTGTTACAGGTTAAGGTCTAACATTTTGCATTTCTTCATTTCCTCTAAGATTTCCGTACAATTGGTGAGTTTAAAACTCAAAAAGGAACGTCAGAGATACATTTAGTATCTTTTTGCGCTTTTATTCAGTGTAACTTCTCAGTTTTTGTAAATTGTTATGTCGATACAATGCAAAAATGGGAATTGTTACGTTTTGTATTAGTTACCTAATTAACCAATATGTTTTCGTATCAGATGAGAAGGCAGGGACAGTATACAGATTCGGGTGTGAATCCAATGCTGCAACAGCATCATCCATACCCATCTCAGCAACTGTCAGGGAATGCATATTCCACACAGGATCATCTGTGGCCTTCTGATGCACACTATTCCGGGTCTTCATGGCCTGCCGAGGGACAGTGGCAACGGGATCGTGACTCTGCAAAAGACCCCAATAATAAGATCTCCTCTTACTCTACTGGATACTCTGAAGGCAAGTGTTACTGTCTTTTGGTCATACCCATTGATGCTACCAACCCGCTGTGTTGGTACCAACTTGCCAGTTTGCTCTTGACTAAATGTTCAAAATGAAAATGGTCCAATGTGCAATCAAAGCTAGTTCCTCCCACACAAAAGAAAATGCTTAATTGTCTGTAAACTGATACCACATGTCATGGTCTTGTTCCTCCCACACAACTTGTACCTGGCAAATGTCGCTGCACTGTACAATGATTCATCCATTGTCTGTAAATTGACTTTTTTTTTATTCTTCTTATTTATGAACTGGTATATAGGTCAAGGCAAGGCTGGTTCTCATAATTGCATGTATGAGGCACAGAGAATAGATACAAACCATGGCACAGAAAAGGCGGGAAGTACAGACCCCAGGGCAGCAACTCCAAATAACAGTGCATTGGAAGGGGGATACAAGGATACTGCAGCCCTTCCACAAACAATTGATTCGCTGGAGCAGAGATTTCTTCAAGATCTCACAAAACTACTAAAAGAACAACATGTTGCAGAGGATGCCGAGCTTTTAAGGCACCGTGAGGTACTTAACTTTCACAGTTTCACTACAGATACTTCATCTCTTCCTAATGAATTGTTAAATTTGAACTTCATATCTTGGAGTTTCATCATACATGTTATTTTTCTCTGTTTTTTTTACAGAGGCTGAATGAGATTAATACGCAGTATCAAGAGAAATTGGTGGTTCTGCGAGCAAACCAAGGGAAGATAAGAGAGGAGTTTATGAGAAAGGAGTCTCAGTCACGCCTCCAACAATACCAGCAGAACCAACTTACCAATTCCATGGCCCATTTACAAAACAACAACACTCCTCCCCCTCGGCTGAGCGGGGCCCACCACAGTTACCCTTCTGCTGGCGGGTACAACATGGAGGCAACAGAGAGAACAGCCTACCATAGTGCATATGGTGCAGAAGGGTACCCAGGTGGGTACGGTGGAGATACGGCCCCGCGGGGCCCTTATCCTACTCAGGCAAGTCATTACGAATCTACTGGCCACGCTCATGGCCGTGGATTGGAGCCACATTATGCTGGTGGAAGAGCTTATAATGCTGGAGGGAGGCAGCGCTAGGTTCTTACTTGTCTGGCCAGTGTGATAGTTAGTTTTTTTTTTCTTTTATGTTTTTCCTGTTGGGTGTTTGGTGAAACACATCCCCTCCAAAAAGAAAAGGATTCTTGTTTTCCATCCACATGCGAGGTTTGTGTATGCAGATGCATGATTGATTTTGCCATGGTGTTGTTTAGTTTAGAGTAGTCACCTGTGCCATGGTTGGAATTTCTACTTGGGAGGCTAGTGCTCCTGCATAATGTTAATAGCTAATATAGATCTCATCATTAACAAAATGTAGGATGTTTTATAATTCTGGTAAGAAGATTCGAAATTCCATTTGGAATTTTGAATCACATCAGAGATGCGTTAACCTAAGTAGATATGGATGAGCATGTAGAACGGTAGAACTTTTTAATTTTTGCATCCACATACTTTGGTTTTTGGATCTTGTTCGTTGTACCTGATATAATGATAATACACTGAATCTCAAATCCTCTAACAAATAGAGAGCACACCTGCCGTGCCTTGGTCGTATGAGAAAAGATCGAATAACATTTTTTTGTGACATGTTAAGATAATAATTTGCTTGCAGCTATACTTTAAATTCATATTTATCTAAATTGTTGATGTTGTTCTATTAATGAGAAACTTTTGCTTATTGGATATTGTAAAATTTACAGTTCATGATAGTACAGTATCAAGAGTTGAAAAAATCTTTGCACATAAATAAATTCCAGCTGAGTGTTTGTTTTTTTGTTGTTGTGATCTTGTACTAAATAATTATATATATAATAACTGTTGTTAACGCTTAGACATTATGACATCGTAATTTTAAATTTTAAATATGTAATATGTAATAATATATAAATAGTTGTGATGTGCCGTCAAAATATTCATTAATGAACAAAGAAAGAATTGAATAACATAACAAAGCTGTAAAAAGAGAGAGCAAAGAGGAATTAGGTGAAAATTAGGCTTACAAGGCAGAATTAACTCAAAAGCTAAACATTATTCAGTTTTTCAAATTAATGCTGATTATTGTTTGGCTTCTCTAAGCATAGTTTTATTTATTTATTATGGTTTTAGTGTGATACTTCTTTATATTTACATAACGAGACAAAACTTGTCGAGTGAGGCTATGGTACTATGCATAGCATGGATTGGTCCGTGCTACGGCTCAATATTTGAGTTTTCAAAATCCTAACGGTCGATCCAAACCGTTCAACATGATTATAAAATGAATATGTACTTGCAAACCAAATTTTACATTTTTTCGAATTTTTTTACTATTTTTTTAGATAGGTAGAAAATCACTGTTTTTGGATGGTCCAGAATTTTCAGATCAAGTGATTTTATACTTGTCTAAAAAAATAGTTAAAAAATTTGAAAAAATATAAAATTTGGTATGCAAGTACATATTCATTTTATAATCATGTTGAACGGTTCGGATCGATTGTTAAAATTTTGAAAACTCAAATATTGAGCCGTAGCACAGATCCAACCGTGCTATGCATAGTACCATAGCCTCACTCAAACTTGTCTGCACATTGCTTATTTCAAATAAATCAGAAAATCTATAGAAAACAAAAAGGGTTTTATACTTTCTATCGTCTATTTTGCTTGTAGATCTTTGACATAAAAATATACTATTTTATGAGAAGTTCAATATAAACTACACAATATAAAAGGTAAGTTAATGTACTTTTTTTTTTTCTACAAAAGATTGTATATTTCTGGCTGTTTAATTTTGACTGATCAATTTTAAAAGAGTAGCATAATTTTATTTTCTTTAAAAAACATTGTTCACATATTCTGTTGGTTAACACTTTAATACCTTTAAAAATTGTTGTTTTGTATAGTCTGTTCCCTTTCGCAGATTTTAAATCTTATTCTTTTAATTTTAGCTAATAAACCTATAAGAAATAATATCTATTAAGTTGAGCTCGCTATTTATTATTCACATTGTTTTAAAATATCTTAACTCTCTAATTATATAAAAGTTACGGTTATAAAATGCTTAAACTAATGTGTCAAAGCAACACGAGACGTTGCACCTAGTTAATATGGGAATCAGAGTAGGTCCGATGGGTGCAATGACCATCCGATCTGCATCGAGATTCGTGTGCTCGCATCAAAAGCCGTGCAAGTATGTATAAATTTCGTGCGCATAGATCTTAATGCAAATCGTACGGTGATGGAGCTAATTGAACCTAAATGTAGGTCCGATGCCCATCGGACCTACTCCTATCTCGTTAATATGATATATTTGATTGGGCTAGAACAGCTGGGAAAAGAAAAGGATCAACAGAAAAAAAAAAGGAGCGATTCTACTATTCAATTGGACTTGAAAGATAAACGTAAACGTTAAATAAGAAACTTAAGCCGTACTCCCATTAGTAGATATGAATACATGATAATGTAATGTTTTCAGCTTTACACACACGCAAAGAAATTACAAAATAAAATTGAGGCTGGAGACTGGCAAAGAAAAATGGGGGACAAATTAGGGGGTTTCTATTTAAATTTTTTTAGATTTGGATTTTTCTTCTCCAAATGTAAAGTGACTCGAGAACGAGCAACAATCATAAATAACATCATTTACTAATAAAATTCAACTGATAACTGGTTTCTTTTGGTAATAGGTAATGTTGTTGTTGTTTGTCCTTGAACATATTATTTTTGTCTCTTTTGGCATTCGTACTTTAAATGCTTCCAAGAAGCTTGGAACCACCGTCAAAAATTGTATGCAAAGTCGTTTGCTAATTTTTGTGGGCTTGCTTGAAGCTGCTTGTTTGCAGCAAGTAACAATTTAAAGACCTAAATACAAAAATCTGTATTTTACTACTGAATAAAAAAAAAAAAAAAATCAAAAATCACTGTGAAGAGTTATGTTTTCGCTTTCCATCTTTTTCTTTCTTTTTAATCAATATTCAGAAGCAGCACTGCGAAGTTGCCGTTCACAACATACAGAAAAGCAAAAAAATAAAAAAGGAGAGTATTGTTTCCCTTAAAAGCATATAATCCTATTAGCAGTTTAGCACCCTAGAGGAATATTATCTTACATGTACAATCCCGGAAGTAAAAAGAAAATGTGTCATCCTATGAGAAAATATTGTCCAAAAATTAAAACAAATTATCGGTGTAGCTAAAGTTTTGGGAAAAAAAAACAACAAAGGGCTATCAGCAAGATACCTGACCATCCTTGAACACAAAATAGACAAGCTCCTAGAAATTCTATACCACATTAAGCTTTGGTTTCTTATTTCCATCTTGTTTATGACATCTACCATTTGCATATCCATCAATCAAACGCCACACCAGACTTCTCTCAATCAGCGCTTGCTGCCATGCCCAATTCCAAGAAGATCCTGAAATAACATACATTACATGCACAAAATCAATTAAACAACTTCTATTTATTGTAAAAGAATCATTATATCATTTGTACACTATAAAGGATAAATCAAAGAGATTCTGTTATGGCTCTTACCTGACAAGCTTTATTTTTGGCCCTCGTTTCAGCAGTGCTAGGTATGTCATGGTTTGGCTTGTTAAACCTTTTTTCACTCTTCTCGCATGAACCCCACCCGTCAGAGAACCTCCCACCTCTTTTGAAAAGTTTTCAAGGAAATTAGTATAGGAGCATGATTAACTTCTACCAAAATCCAGCCTTTGTGATGGTATCAGTTGATATCATATATTAGATTAGCAGCAAAATACAAAGAGGTAAGTTGCCAATTGAACATTTGTTTTCCATTTCTATAACCAAAATTTAATGCAGAATAGCCATGATCCAGTCCAATTGATGTGTGCACTGATATTTCAAGTTCTGGTAGAGTGCTGGTATTAGACCTAACTATATGCTAAAAATCATATCTAGAGAGGCTTACTGCATGTGTGCTCTGACAACAAACTCAGCACGCCGAACATTTCGGTTTTCATCAAATTCAATAGTCTTATCTTTGATTTCATAAGATATATTGAAGAAAAACGACATCTTCCTCCATCCTAAATATAAAAGATAAGGTTACACACAAATAAGAAAATTTTGATACACATGAATCAAGATGTAAAATGGTATTACTTTACCAGATTTCTTGATATAGGGGTTTCCAGAAATCACGCTGTAGTCGGATTTTTCTAGAATCTGGAAAAGGAAAAAGAATAAATAAAAAAGAGAATAAAGAGAATTATCGTCAACAATTTATATTATTTATATTAATATTAACATCTATTGAACCACCAAGATGAATGTCAAGCCTTTAGCCAGTGAAGAAGTTAATATTGAAGCCTCTATTCTACGGTTCTTTCTTGGTTGCTTTTTCAACATTAGAGAAGCATTGAGTGAATTTTCATTGAGTGAATTTGTGCTTGTTATTACTCAATTTACACAGAAAGATGTCACTAGTTCGGCATCTCAGCTACCTACCTAGATTGTTAACACTTGACAGTGGTCGTCAATAGTCAATCACAGCAGAAACAATCACTTATTAAGTCTATCCTAAGTTGTGAACTAATGCTGAATCTTCAAATACCAAATGCTTTCATATAACTTGCAACACGATGATCAAAGAAGTTTTCAGATCAGTTCTGTCACTCACAGTTCTAGTGAGCAATTCACATGGAAACTCTCCAATTAACAACCTATGCCTCTGACCAAATTCACTCAATGCTTCTCTAATGTAAATCCATGTCAGAAAATCAATTGTAACTTAATTTAACAGAAAAGGACCAAAATTACCGCCAATGCCGTGTCTTGGAAGTGCTTGAAAGTAGCAACAGAAGGAAACTCTCCAATTAACAAGCTATGCCTCGATCCAACCTTCCCTTCCGTTGCAGGTGAAGGACTCTCCACCACCGGACTAACCTCACTTACCACAAATCGATTCTTCACTGGTGACTGGTACGCTATGGGATTCGGATCTGGATAGACCTGCTTGGGCGTGACATTTGCCTGGTTCTGTGCCACGACAATTCGACGGTCAATTGACTCCTGGACAGCTGATCTAGGCTTCTTCTCAGGTTGAAACACCTCCCCGACCTCGTCAGGGTGAGCTTTGGGGCGGGGTCGGCAGGGGTTGCGATAGGCAAACTGGTGGGAAGGGACGGGAGAGGGGGGAGGCAAGCGAGGCTGAGGTAGGCCTTTACGGAGCCGGGAGGAGGCAGCGGCAGATTCAATGGCTTCCCAGAGCTCGGCATCGTCAAGGTAGTTGTCCATGGTGGTGGTGGAACTGGAGAGGAACAGAGGAAGGGACAAAGGAGTGTGGCTGCTGGTAGCGGAGGCGAGAGTTTCAAATTTCAAATTTTGACGGGCTTGAAAGGGCTTTAAGGACCTTCATCGTTCCTCTTCATTGCAATTTCTGGATCTAGGTAGTAGTTTCTGCTCTTAAGCTAAGCCTGTCAGAAAGCCTCGCTAGAAAAGTGAAGCCCGGAATCTAAAAAAGGAAATATTTGGACTTATATTTTTAATGTACTGATGCTAAAAGTGAAGCCCGGCATCTCAAACAAGAGATGACGGTGATGTGATTATTAAAATAAAATTTAATTTTAATACCCTGGAATCACAATCTCGAATATAATGTTAAACACACAAGCGTAGATATATTTTATTGTATACAAACGGGATCGGTTAACTTTGGATGTAGAAGGGAATATATTGATAATCAAATTGATTTTATAACTTCAGCATCCGACGTTAATATTTATTCAAATTGAAAAATGAAGTAATATGTGCACTTTATTTAATTTATAATAACAGACACTGTGTATCATATTTGATATACTTGAGATAATTTGATTACTGACACTGTTAATAAAATTCGACATTAACATGTGAAAACATATGATGGATGAATAATGGATTTTCAAATTAGATCAGATTCAATATATAATCCATATAATTATGTAAACATATATATAATCTTAATTTTTAATTTTTATAAATATTGTGTTGGATATTTTATTGTGGAGTAAAATTATTATTAATCTAATTTTCTTTTGTATTTTTTCTGTATCTGCTGCTCTTTCTAGAAAAGCAGAATCTTACTATTTCAATTAAAACCGTACGATTTAAAAAAATTTAAACAAACAAATCAAATTGACTCGATTTATAATTCGGAAAGGCTCTTTTAGATGAATCTTGTCCGTTCATTCTTCAATCTGTACGACTCAATTTAAATAATAAAATCATATTTTTCTAAAAAAGGGAAGAAAAACAGAGAAATTTTTTTATTGGTAGAAATTCATAGAAAAGAAGAGAGAGAAATAGAAAGAGTACATCAGTTGTAATATTGGTAGAAAGATCGGTAAAATTTTTACCATCCAAAAACAAATTTGTTTTTTTCCTTTCATTTTTCTTATAAAATATAATGTTTTTATAAAAATAGATAGAGCATCTTAAAATTTAGATATAATAGAACATACTATCTATTTTTTGAATTTTTTTCATATTTTACTAGAAATATCAGTGTTCTAAATAGCGCGCTATAGCGTTTTTGGACCCCAAACGCTACGCTACGACATCAACATGCGCTATTTGCGCTACGGCCGCTATAGCGCTATTTGCGCTATACAATATGGGTTTTTTTTTTTTTTTTTTTTTTAAGCAATTTATATGGATTTTAAATAAAGATAAAAAAAATCTCAAACCGAAATTGAATTTGTTGCTACTTGCTACAAATAAATCAATTTGAAATTGGGAATAGAAATTGAAATTTGAATAGAAAAAAAAAATAGATTATGTCATGAATCATGATACTTAAGATATTTTTAATAGGAAAAATCGATAGTTTATGATATTACTATGGATATTTTGAACCGCAATTTGGACTTTGTACGGGTTCAATATGAATATTATAATTTCTTAATTACTTTGGTGTTATTTATTGTTCTATGAGACCTTAGATAATGTTGATATTTAGTACAAATATTGAATATACGAAATGTAAAAAAAAAAAAACGCTATTTGGAATAGCTTCCGCTATAGCGACGCTATCGCTATAGCTTTTTTTTTAGCCTTCCCGCTACGACGCTATAAATGCTATTTAGAACCTTGAGAAATATAATATAAGAATTCTCTCTATCTATACATCAGATTTAAAAAAAAACTAAGTTTGGATCGGTAGAATTCCTACCGATCCAAACTTTTTAATTTTTTGAATCAGTAAGAATTTTACCAATCTTTCTACCAATATTACAACTCATGCACTCTTTCTATTTCTCTCTCTTCTTTTTTAATTTTTTCTATCAATAAAAAAATTTCAAAAACAAAGTTGAATCTCTTATTGTTGGAGAAAATGTGTGGATGAGTCCGTCATCTCCTTCGAAGCCAGCACCGATCCAAAGCCTAGAACAATTTTATATGAATTTATCTTACAATACAATGAAAACGCAATCCTAACTATCACTTATCAGAGCAAGGTTTAGCTTGTTGGTTGGTCCGGTGTTTAAAATTGATTTATCGTTACAATCCTAAAATCGATGGAACCGAGGATAGAATCAGAATCCGTCCTTTTCCAAATATGAAAAAAAAAAATTCAGTTGGAGAAAGATTGGCAGGAGTCTCAGGTGCTACTTTTACCAATTATCCGGATCCGATTCAGAACCGAATCAGATCCGAACCGGAACCGATCTGGATCCAATTAATTTGGATAGGATATGGTTTAAAAATATAACCGGTTAAATTATAGGTACGGTTATAGAATTAATAATTTAATATCCAACCTGGATACAGAACCGATACTGTAATAGATAGGATATGTGTTTGATTTAGTTATCTCCATAACCGAACCTGAACCGATATTTGTATAAATATAATACCATTTCTTTATAATTATTTAATATCAACACATATATTAATAACTATGAAAAAACAATCATTTGTAATATTTTTTAATTTCTTGAATGAACTTTATTGTTCTTTTCGCACAAATTATTGAAATCAAATGTCATATTCATCTTTTGCCTATAAATTTTCGAAGTTAATTAATTTCTTTCTTGATCTTTTTATCTACCATGTATCTACTTTCTTGCACGGATTATTAAAATTTATTGCTTTCTTCGCTGATTGAAATAAATTGATATTAATATTCTATTCCTGAATTTTTGAAACCATATAATGAAATCATCATCTCCAATATTTTACTTTCTAAAATTATCTCACCTTCAATATTTTGGAGCATATTTTAATTTATATTATAACGATATATTATGTGAGATGTTTAAGAAATTATAATTATATTTAAACGTAAAGTGTTTCTCAAATGATTGTGAGTTGCGACATGTATCCGCTCCGGATCTGGACCCACCCTGGGCCCGATAATCCATAAACAAGTTATGGATATATATCTACTCGGAACCGAAAGATTGAACCTGATATATCTACAGGTAGATAAGTATCTGAATCCAGACTCAATCTGATTTGAAACAAATAATTATATGAATCAAAATTCATATCCGAACACTTTTAAAATATAAGCTCAAATATAATAGCATCCGAACCCTACCCAAATCCAAATCCATAGCATCTCTAGGCGGGACTGGTCGATAACAGTTACGAAGTGCTGCACAACAACTTGCAAAACGAAGTAAAAAAAAAGTAATCGAGAAATTTTAATTTTCAATTTAAAATCCGTACGCGATGGAGCCCTTATTGAGTATTGACTGCTCCCGATCGGTACCCGGTCTCGGTTTGTTTTGTTCGGTCTCCTACTCCCAACTACACCAAATTATTTCTCATACCTTTCATGGTTACACCGAAGTCTAAATCTACAGTTATAACACCCTGAGTCAGTGACTGAAAGGTTTATGGACCGGGTGTTTCCAAGTTTTGAGAAGTAGACTGGCTATTACTGTACTCAACCGCGAGGAGCCTCCAGCTTTAATTGCTCTTGTTCTTCTCTGTTTGAGAGGTAATGTATACGTCCAGTTGAGTGAGGATAGAATAGCTCCTGTGTTAATTCAATGGAGATGAGAGGCGCAAATCTTTGATTACACTGGGCCGGCCAACGCTCTACTACCTGGGCCCACTACAGCTGAATCCGTATCCGCTTCTAATAAAGACCGTTTTATGGGCTGCTGCTACTCACCTGTCCTCCATTCGATTCCTCTCTCTCTCTCTGCCTCGCGGTTTGAGTGAGAGATTTGTTTTCTCTCTCTTCATTGGTCTCTCCGTGTGCCGCTTTGTTGCTCTGCATAGCTCGAACGAGATGAAGGTGACGCTGGTGTCACGTAGTGGCCGTGAGGTAGTCAAAGGCGGAATCGAGCTCGAGGACTCGGTAATTTTCATTCTTTCGTGTTTTTATCTGCCAATTTTTTCTCACCAATTTCGGGATCATTTTCATGGCTGTTTAGGTAGGGAGTTGAGTTGGTCTGTGTGTGTGTGTGTGTGTTTTGAATTATGAAGATAACTGATTGATTTATACTGTTCTGGCGTGATCGCAGGCAACCGTCAAGGATCTTCAGGAGACAATCCATTCCCGAAGTAAGTGCAAATACTGACAAAAATATAAAGTATGAAATTGCTAATTTCTTTTTTGTGATGGCTAAGTAAGCTATCTGCCTTTCAGAGAGAGAATTTGTAATTTTCTGATGTGACATTATTAATCTGGGTAATCTGGTTCCTCTGTCTATTACCGCCTTCTAAAGGCATTATATTAGTTTGCCAAAGATTGGGTGAAGCTGGCTGTCTGCACAATTATTTGGGTTTTTGATATACTTAAATTAATTATTTACAATTAGTCTTGCAGAACGGTAATGATATAAACTAGACTGTAACACTAATTTGATTGAGAAAAGTGGTTTGGTTCCTGAACTCATAAACCCTGATCAACTGTAATGAAATCAGTATGATATCTTGTAGTAAATATACTTGCCTATGAATTGATGTTTTCCTACTTTTGAAAGTGACAGTTTTCTTCTGACAAGGTCAAAAGTAGTGTTATTGAAAAAGAGTGATCAGTCCTCATAATTTCATTTCATGTTATCCAATGAAAAAGGAATATGTTGCTATTTTTGTTACTTCCGGAAACTCATTTATTAGATTAACCATGCGGACAAGTTTTCAGATAGTAACTTTCTGCAAAGCACGGGAAATTATTCCATGAAATTGTTTGCTTATTCAAGCGCTAAACAATATGTAACTTTGTTTCATGCACATGATTTTCATTCCATGAACTCACTTTAATGTACTTTTCATACGAAAGCCAAGAAATACTATCCCTCTAGACAGAGGCTAACTCTCCCAGCAAAACCGGGTGGGTCGGCCAAACCCGTAGTTCTCAACCCAAAATCCAAGCTGTTGGACTACTGTGAGAAGGGCAAATCGGACAATTTAACTGTGGTATTCAAGGACCTGGGCCCGCAAGTCTCATACCGCACCCTCTTCTTCTTTGAGTACCTGGGCCCCTTGGTCATCTACCCCCTCTTCTACTACTTGCCTCTTTACAAATACTTCGGGTATGCTGATACCGACCGTACCATCCACCCGGTACAGACTTATGCCATGTACTACTGGTGCCTCCATTACTCCAAGAGAATTCTTGAGACCTTTTTCGTTCACCGGTTCAGCCATGCCACCTCACCTCTCTCCAATGTATTTCGCAACTGCTTGTATTACTGGACCTTTGGTGCATACATCGCATATTATGTGAACCACCCACTCTACACACCCGTGGGTGAGACTCAGTGGAAAATAGGATTTGCATTCGGCTTGCTCTGCCAGGTGGCAAACTTTTACTGCCACATAATTCTGAGGAGTCTGAGAAGTCCCAGTGGTAATGGGGGCTACCAGATACCAAAAGGATTCCTGTTCAATATCGTCACTTGTGCCAATTACACAACAGAGATATACCAGTGGCTCGGGTTCAACATTGCTACACAGACAGTTGCAGGGTACGTTTTTCTTGTGGTGGCCACATCAATCATGACCAACTGGGCCATGGGGAAACACCGCCGCCTCAGGAAGGTAAAATAAAGTTTTTTTTTTCTTCTGGTTTTTGGTGTTTTTTGTTCAGTATTTGATTGTACCCATATTGGTTTCAAAACTGGCTTTTGTGAAACTTGTTAAAAAGGCCCAGGAGGGACACACCAACTGGGGCCGGTACCGATTGTCTATGTTATCAATTTTTTGGTACAAAGTAATTGTGTCGTTTTTATTGCCTGCTTAATACATGCCACATTTCTCCCGTGCCATTGTTATTGCCTACCCTGCAAAACCTTAAAATGTATACATATTCAGTTGTGAAGATGAAAGGTACCATGCCTGGCCAGAAAAATTGGAAATATTACATGACCCATAAAGAACTGATAATTAATAAACTGAAAAATTGTAAATATCACATGACCCATAAAGAACTGATAGTTAATAAGCTGTAATGCTATCCCTCTCCCTTGTCAGTCTAATCGAAAGATGCCTGAATCACACCCCTTGTTCCTCAATGTATCTCTGGCATAAATGATGAGGCAATGTAATTGGCTGTCTAGGAAAAACCAAAAACATGAAATTGCATTGTTTTGTTTGATTTATCAAGGCTTTTGATGTGTTTCTCATGTAGTACTTGAAGTTCTCAACGTTTATTTGGGAATAAAATAATTTCTGTTACTCTGGATCTCAATTGGCAATTTTTTTGTTTTCAAATGCAGCTATTTGATGGAAAAGAAGGCCGGCCAAAGTACCCAAGACGCTGGGTTATTCTCCCTCCTTTCTTCTAAGCATCTAATGGCTTTGTTTGCTCTGCTACTTCCATTTAGTTTCTTTAGTCTCTCTCTCTCTCTCTAAGGTGTGTTCTATTCAGAAGTTACGCTCTTTGGTTGAATTTTTTTGTTAGTGTTAAGGTTTTATCACACTGGGCTGTTGAACTTTGGTAAAGACCAGGCTCTCTTTTAGTTAATCCAAGAATATTATGTTTTTATTTGTAACTTGTTATTTTGTAGTTAGTATACTTTTGTGATGGCTCTTGGCCATTATCTGATGTGCTGTGTTTATTGAATTTATATGGCTGTTCCGTATCTGGTTTCTCTATTGTATCAAGCATGTCGGTACAGATACCTTAAATTTGGTTGTAATATAGGATTTTATTGGTAATTTGAATAAACCAGGGGGTACTGTACCTAATTGTTGTGCACTTGGCATCCTATAATTAAGATCAAACGGTGCTTGTTTTTGCAATTGGTCCTTAAAACTGTGTCGTGGATCATGAGTTCAATCTAACTAGTATTTTTAGAGAAATATATTTTTTTTGGAAATTTGAATGACACCAGTGGATGTGCCCGAAATAATCGGCCCTATCACGATTCACTAGTGAAAACAGAGGTGATCAGGATTTAAAATTAATACTCGTCTAAATCAGAAGATTTACCAAATCCAATTGTCTGTAGTTTAGGCCCGAAAAATGTAAAAAAAAATAGTTCTTGCACATTAATTTTTTTTTTCTTTAAATTTACATATCGCATTCATCTCTTTTAGTATCCAGTAGTCACTGGCCCGTGCATTACTACGGTTTACCTTGCTTTTGAAATATTGCAACATTTCCGTAGCTCATAATAATGTGTTGTAGTTAACTCGGTACATCATAGAAAATACATGCAATGAGAAGTGATGAGCATTCCTTTCACTTCTTTCTATCAAAAGAAATAAAAAATAAAAACCACTGGCAATATCAAGGAAAATTAAAGTGATGATCATTCCTTCCACTTCTTTCTACTAAGGTTCTAAATAGCGTTAATAGCGTCGTAGCGGGAAGGCTAAAAAAAAGCTATAACGAATAGCGTCGTTATAGCGGAAGCTATTCCAAATAGCGTTTTTTTTTTTACATTTCATATATTCAATATTTGTACTAAATATCAACATTATTTAAAGTCTCATAGAACAATAAATAACACCAAAGTAATTAAGAATTATAATATTCATATTGAACCAGTACAAAGTTCAAATTGCGGTTCAAAATATCCATAGTAATATTATAAACTATCGATTTTTCCTATTAAAAATATCTTAAGCATCATGATTCATGACATAATCTTCTTCTTTTTTCTATTCAAATTTCAATTTCTCTTCCCAATTTCAAATTGATTTATCTGTAGCAAGTAACAACAAATTCAATTTCAGTTTGAGATTTTTTTATCTTTATTTAAAACTCATATAAATTGCTTAAAAAAAAAAACCTATATTGTATTAGCGCAAATAGCGCATTTTGATGTCATAGCGTAGCGTTTGGGGTCCAAAAACGCTATAGCGCGCTATTTAGAACACCGTGAAAGGGATTGCTTTGCAGCTTCCTTTTTTTAAATAAAAAATATTGTGTCTACTGTGCTTACATTATTTTGAAATTTTCTTTTAGCTAAATTGTGTAGGTCTACGAAGCCCGCTGATTTAGTTTGATTAAACCAAGTTTGTGCTCGTTTATGTCCGTAACACAATTCTCTGCTGTAAAGGGGAAATCTCACATAAGTATCCTCTAGCAAATAAATATATCTTTCAGCTAGATTAATATTTGAAATTTGATTTTCAATATTAATTGGCAGTGAACAGTAACTTAAATTACAACAATGCTCCACGGACAATGAAAAATAACGTTTGATACCAAGACAATTAACAGTTCTCACTCTCCTATCATGCAAGCAAACTTGATCAATTTATAATACTAAAATTCTTCAAATTTTTTACCTCTGTCATGCCATCTATGATTTTAACCGTCCAATTTATTTATCTTGATCGGATGGTTCGTACATTATGTTTCTCTCTTTTAATTTAATTAATAATATTTGTTTAATATACCTAACATACATTATTACTCCTAAAGAAATTCAAGTTTTTTGTGCATAATATCATGCGATGAATTGTATTGTTTATCATTATACACATTTAATGTTTAGGAAAAAAAAACAATTGTATCTAAAATTTGTTGAATATAAAATTTATTTTATTGAATTATCTTCCTTCAAAAATTATTTTTTTCACTTGATATTTTATTTTGGAAGCAGAAATAAGTTAATAATAAAGGAAAAAATAATGAAGCACTGCGATGACCAAATATTTTATATTTACCATAACAAATAAACCATTTAATTACGATTTTCTATAAATTCTAAATTTGACACGGCCACCAATTGTCGCTGTGGATAGATAAATTAAATAGTGTCCGCCATTTATCGCAGCGGATAGGCATTTTGTTAAAATTTTGAAATTCAGAGCGCAACCACCGTTGAATATACTTTTTTGTTAATTTTTTGAAAATGAATAAAACAACTTACAATTTGAATATACTAGAAAGAATATCAAACAAAATAGATGAAACATCTTATAATTTAGATGTACTAGAACTACTATGAAATATTTTTCAGGCAAGATTTTTTGTGGCTATAAAAAATAAAAATATTTATTGGTGTGTTACTGCAAAAAATAAAAATATTTGGATCTGAATTATTGATCCCGATTCAAAAATCATTTCTAGGTAAATAAAAAAATTATCGTGGTCGTTCTAGTACATTCAAATTCTAAGGTACTCCATCTATTTCCCTAGAAACTATTTTATATTTTTAATATTTTAATATTTCCTAAAATCATTTCTAATGAAATAAATGGAGCATCTTAGAATTTGAATGTACTAGAAAGGACTGCAATATTTTTTTTATATACCAAAAGTGATTTTTGAATCGGAATCAATAACTCAGATTCAAAACATCTTTTTTTTTTCAGTAACACACCAAGAAATATTTTAATTTTTTTTACAGTTGCAAAATATCTTGCCTGAAAAATGTTTCGTAGTACTAGTACATCTAAATTATAAAATATTTCATCTATTTTGTTTGATGTTCTTTCTAGTATATTCAAATTGTAAACTGTTCCATTTATTTTAAAAAATTAATAAAAAATATATTCAAACGGTGGTTATGCTCTGTCCGCTACGATAAATGGTGGACCCCATTTATCTGTTCGCAACGACAAATGACAGTCGTGTCAGATTTGAAATTTACAAAAAAATGTGATTAAATGGTTTATATTTTTTTTTGGTATGATAAATATAAAACTTTCGGCTATGATGAGGGCAAAGAAAGTGCTCAGTAAAAAGTAAAAACTATCATAAATGAAAGAGGAGGATCCACAGCATCTTACAACAATTCGATTTGCGATTTTAAAAGTCCAAACAGTCGATCCAAACCATCTAACATGATATCTATATTAAAATGTGTTTGGAGATAAAATTTTACATTTTTTTGAATTTTTTTTACTATTTATTAAGTATTTTACAAAACTAACAGTTTTTAGACAACTCTGGACCACTGAAAAACAACAGTTTCGTAAAATACTTAATAAATAGTAAAAAAATTCAAAAAAATATAAAATTTATCTCCAAATCATTTTAATATAGATATCATGTTGAACGTTTTGAATCGACTGTTTGAACTTTTAAAATCACAAAACCAAATTGTTGTAAAATGTTGTAACTTATAAATATTGTAAATGAATTCCTCCTCTACCCCCAATTTTGTGAAGTGTGTGGTAAGGATGTAAGATGGATCAACCTCCTATATGCATTTTCGGCATCATTCTGGATTGAAAATGATTACTATTATGTCACTATTTACAAAATCTGAAGAAATAGCAACTTGCGGGCCCTAAAAAACACTAAAATATCAAGTATAACCCAGCTAATCCAAACAAAAAATCTTATTCTTTTCTAAAAATTGTCAGTACAACTGAACCTTTCTCTCCCATTAACTTTCAAAGTTTCTCATTTACCTTTTCTTCTCCTACCTCGTGATATGTTATGTAAAAATAATTTCATGTGCTTTACTACTCGGCAGTCCAAACCTCCTCTCCCCAAGAGAGGACTTTCGATGAGAAAGAGCCTGCGCATTATAGCCCAAGGTGACCCTTCCTCCACCCTCACTAAGGCTAAAAAGAGAGCTAGGAATAAAGGCTTCGGCAGTAGCCACCCTGAAGGTATATCTTTACTAAAAAACTTCCCTTATAATAGACTCACAACTGAGCAGGTTACTGATCTGTTTAGGATATACCAAATACAATTAGGAAATAATGATGATGATGCTATGACTATCATTCACAATATTCAACAACTTAACAGATCTATTTTTGACCAATTCATTTGTTCTTTGATTGCAAAAACTAAGACCTTAGACACCTCACAGTCTCTGATTTTGGCTCCTCATGATATCCCTACTACTAATAAACCTGATGAAGGTGAATTCATAGATCCGTATAGTATTAGCAATGCTGGTCCAGGGAATAATCCACTATCCTTATGAATTTTCTCAACTGGAATGCTAGAGGAATTAATTCCTCCCATAAACGACAAATATTACATGATATTATTGTAGATCATCATATTGATTTGATTGCTATTCAAGAAACCAAAAAAGAAACATTTAGTAGACGCATTTTGACTTCTATTTCCTCCAAATTTGATATTTGGCACTGGGCTCCCTCTCGTGGGAGATCAGGTGGGATACTTTTTGGGTGTGATAGTGCTACATTTCGATATATATCTCACTCCATAAATCAGTTTTCTCTTGATATATCCCTAGAATGCAAATCTGATGGACTTCCATGGCAAGTGACTATAGTCTATGGTCCAGTCATTCGGATGCAAAAAAAAGAACTGTGGGTAGAACTAGACTTGATTAGAGGCTCCTCTCAAACACCTTGGGTTCTTTGTGGTGACTTCAATGCCATTAGACATCGTAATGATAAGTCTGGTTCCTTATTTGATATGCAAACTAGTTCCCTTTTTAATCGTTTTGTTAATAGGCATAACCTCATAGAACATAAACTCAACACTAGGAAGTATACTTGGACTGATGGTAGACATTTTGCTTTGCTTGACCGATTTTTCACCAATATTCTTTGGGAGCAAAAATACCCAGCTAGTTACACTACTGATTTAGGAAAATATGGTTCCGATCATTGTCCTCTTATATTACATGTTACCTCCAAAATAGAGCATTCTTCCCATATTTTCCGATTTGATCCTATTTGGCTCGAGCAACCCGATTTTATCCAACTAGTTACTAAGTGGTGGACCCAATTTTCTTTAGACCATACAGATATTGCTAAGAGCTGGCATGACAAACTCAAATTCCTTAGACAAAAAATACGTGGTTGGACTAAGAATTTCTATAGTGGTAAAAAGAAAGAAAAACAAGCGTTCCTTGCTCGTTTACATACCTTAGAGCTGATCTTAGAACATCGCGAATTTACCTCTGATGAGAATGAGGAATGGTTTAATACAAAACAACAGTTAGATAATATCTATTTTGAGGAAGAACAGCATTGGCAAGCTCGCTCTAAGCAAAAATGGCTTGTCCAAGGTGATAACAACACCAAATACTTTCATACCATAGCCACCCATAGAACTAAGAAAAACAAGATCCTTTCCTTAGATATTAATGGACACCACACCACTACCAAATCAGCCATTACACAACACATTCTTTCTTTTTACAAAAATCTGTTAGGAATTCCTGGAACCACTTCTGCTTCTTTAAAATCTGATTTCTGGGATATTGAGGATAAACTTACTGAAGCCGAACAACTTAGCTTAGAAACTCCTTTTACCATGGAGGAAATCAACCATGCCATATTTGCTAGTGACCCACACGGAGCCCCTGGACCTGATGGGTTCAGTTTCCTTTTCTATCAAGCTTTTTGGGATACTATCAAATCTGATTTCTTCCAGGTTTGCCGCTCTTTTTATAATCATCAAACTAAACTGACTAGTCTGAATAGATCTATCATTTGCTTGATACCTAAGGAACAGAATGCTCAACTGATCACCAAATTCAGACCAATAAGTTTGGTTAATTGTAGCTTTAAAATACTTTCTAAAATGCTTACATTTAGACTTGAGGCAATTATGCATAGACTAATCGATCATAGTCAAGCTGCTTTCATCAAGAATAGATATATCCTTGATAATGTCATACTTAGTCAAGAAATTTTGCATCAGTGTCATGTAAGAAAAGAACAAGGGGTAGTGATTAAAGTTGATTTTGAGAAGGCATATGACAAAATAAATTGGCAATACCTTTTAAGTATTCTAGAGAGTAGAGGATTTGGTTCCAAATGGATACAATGGATTAAGGAATGGCTTTTTAGCTCACAATCCTGTATTAATATCAATGGTACTCTCACAAACTATTTTTTCTGCAAAAGAGGTGTCAGACAGGGGGATCCCTTGTCCCCTTATTTGTACATACTTGCTGCAGATACACTTAGCAAAATATTTCATAAAGGGCGTCTTGCTAATGCATTAATAGGTTTAGGTCCTCATGCCATAGATCATTATCCACATACTAATTGCCACTACGCCGATGACACCATTCTGTTTTTGCGAGCTGATGATCATAATATTGAGAATGCTTGGTGGGCCTTATTTGCATTTGAGGCTTTGTCCGGTATTAAAGTTAATTATACCAAGACCTCCATGTATCCTGTTAATACCACTGATATCGATCGATATGCTCAAATATTTCAATGTCAGACTTCATCATTCCCCCTACTTTACTTAGGCTTACCTTTACATACTCACAAGTTGAAAAAATCTGATTGGTATTTTCTCATTGATAAAGTTGAGAAGAAACTCCAAAATTGGAAAGGAAGTCTACTGTCCTTTGGAGGGCGTATTACATTATTAAACTCAGTCCTCTCTGCTGTCCCGTTATATTTCCTCTCGGTGTATAAAATTCCAGCATTTGTCATTAAAAAAATAGACCAGATTCGATGTCGCTTTCTTTGGCAAGGGACTACAACTAGGAGGAAATATTCCCTTCTTAATTGGCCCACTGTTTGTTTAGCAAAGGAGTTTGGGGGATTAGGGATATTGGATCTTAAACAAATGAATATTGCGCTCCTTTTGAAATGGTGGTGGAAATTTAAGGATCCTACGTATACTAGTGCTTGGAAACATATGATATTATCCCAATACTTTGCCACAACCAGTACATCTATGTCTGCCTTCTGGTCTACCATTACCTCTTTACATCAATTAGGAAACTCTAGTGTTGTCTATGAACCTGGTAGTAATACTACAGCGTTATTCTGGACTGATATATGGTACCAAAACTGCTCCATGGCTACAAGATTCCCATATTTATTTGAGATATGTACTGACCGCTCTATTTCTTTACAACAAGTAGTTCTTACACAAGGTGATATTATTACTTTTCGTAGATCTTTACATGGAGTTCTGTATACCGAATGGTTGGAAATACTACACATCATTAGCACACTGTCCTTTACTCATCTTGTAGATAAACTTAGTTGGAGGTGGGACCCCCAAGGCAAATTCACAGTTCGGTCTCTCTATAAATTTCTTAACTTTCGCGGTATTCAACCTAAGAACCCACTGTTATGGTGGCAAATCCCTATACCTCTCAAAATTCGGGTTTTTATGTGGTTGGCCACGAAAAATAGATTACTTACGATTGATAATCTCCTCCAAAAGGGATGGCAAGGGGATGCCACATGTCAGTTCTGTGACCTACCTGAAACAAACAACCATTTGTTCATTACATGTGCTTATACTAAACAAATTTGGTTTTACATGGGCCAGTGTCAAGCGATCAGCAGTTCTTGGACTACGATGCATGATGTGATCCATTTTGCTACACAACTCCCTTCACCCCAAAAAACTACTCTTTTACTCGTGTTCAGCGCCGTCTGCTGGTCCCTCTGGAAACACAGAAACGAACTCTGTTTTGCTCATGGTAAGCGCAAAACACATCGCCAAATCATACTTTTAATTATTTCTCTTGTCAATTATTGGACAGGTCATGTGAAGCCGCCAGTGAAGACTGCCACTTCCCTGTGGCTACCAGTGGCACTTGATGTTCTACCCCTTGCAGTGTTACCTCCGGCTGATGAAGGTCTGATAGAGGAAGAACCACTGGAAACTGACGGGCCCCCACGCTATGAGGAAGATCCTGGGCATCAGATTGTTCCTTATGTTATCACACAATAAAGCATTTCGTGCTTTCCAGTCTCTCTTGATATGTTGCTTTCTGATTTCCAGCCCCACTGTGTGGCTTACTTGTGTTCTGCTTTTAGTTGCTTCTAGGATTTCTGTTATGAAGTTTAAGTTTCTGGTAGGGCATTCATATAGGTGGCTGCTTCCTATGGTTAGGGCTTTTCTCTATATGTTTCAGTGACATCAGACTATAGCTGTTGATGTAATTTAAGTTTTCTTGAATGAAAATGGGCTTAAGCCTTTTTATCAAAAAAAATGCTTTATGGTTATGCTTTGAACTAGATCGTGGTTTGGTGATATGTGATGTGTAGAGATCATTAAGAACTACAAAAAGGATGATGTAATTATATATTTTTCAGAAATGAAATGGGCTAAATACCTTTTTTTTTTTAAAAAAAAAACATCAAGTCATTATATTTACTACCTCACTTGTATAAACTTTCTCACTTCTTTATTATAATCACCCACCTTATTCAATACTCATTAGCAAAGTCAAGAGTAATTATTGTTTCAAAGAATTTGCAGTTGAGAACCCATTACAAACATAATTGTTACCTTGACTATAAATAAATCCTCTGCATTTCTTCAGTGTAATTTAATCTACTTTTCATATGACAGAAGTTTAAATTAAAAACTAAACGATTTTGAATTAATTAAGCTTGGAGTGGATGTTGAAGTATACAAAAAGAATAATAAACAAATGAAATTGTTCTTAATGATTTTTTTGTTGATAAAAGTGCTAATTAAGAGTCAAAAAGCGATCATTTAATGCTCTCTCCTATTCATAGTCAAAATATACAAAGAAAAAACAAAAATAGACATATCTCCCATCAAACCGCTTCTCATTGGATTTATCCATAGTCAACTCCTCAAAGAAGGATTTTTATTTTATTTTTCTCTCTCTTTCTCTCAGCATTCAACCCCTCCCACCCTCTACCTCACAAAGTCAACTCTCCTCTCTCTCTCTCTCTCTCTCTCTCTCTCTCTCTCTCTATCCACTCTTTTCATCTCTAAAAACAAAAACCAAAAGCAACATACAGCCAATCAGGCAATCGCCATCTCCATCTCCATCTCCATCTCCATGCCGCTCTGACAATGGGCAACAGCATAAAGCCGTGCTTCTCCGGCCACACCCACGTGTCCCCTGCCACCGTCTCCTTCGAGCCCCATCCCGACGACAGTCTTGGCCACGCTTTCTCCTACCAACCCGAGCAATCAGCTACCTCCACCACCGCTAACGCTTCTCCTATCACAAACAATCCAACTGTCAGGATCAACGGAGCGGCGATAAGCGCAAATACATCAACAGCTCTCTCTTCAAGCCTCTTTACCGACAGTTGCAACCTGATAACAGCCTCTCCAGCAGCCTCATTTGAGAGCTCCCGTTCCTTCACCTCCAACGTTCTACAGTCCCGCCTCTCTTCCTCCTTGTCTGGCCATCTCTCGGGTCCGCTGTCAGAAGCCGGTTCTCTGTACTCCGAGCATAGCGGCTTCTTCTCTGGCCCGTTAGATGCACGCCTCTCCTGCTCTTCCCTCAACTCCAGTGCAGGTGCCCGACTCCAGCGCTCCATTTCTCAGATCATTGCCGATCGGCGCGCTCGCCGTTGCCGCCGCAGCTCCCGGTCCCTTGCTCGGCTCTTCTCCAAGTTGTGTCGCAACAAGAAGGCGCACGCTGCTATGACCAATGGGGTAGCGAGTCATGAGGGAGACAGTCAGAGAGGTTGTAAAGATCGTTGTGTGGAAGATACGAGCAGCGTGCAATGGGCGCAAGGGAGAGCTGGAGAAGACAGAGTACATGTCGTTGTCTCAGAAGAGCACAGCTGGGTTTTTGTCGGCATTTATGATGGATTCAATGGCCCAGATGCCACCGATTTTCTCCAGACACATCTCTATCCGTCGGTACATCTGGAGCTGAAAAGGCTTTTCGTGGGGGACCATGAGCCCGATCAAATCTCCTCGGATTCAGATATTAACACTGACACAAATTCAAATTCAACCGCAAATGCAAACACTAACCAAGAATCAGATTGTTGCGGCACGAATGAATGCGTAAATCTCACCAATGTAAACAGAGTGCTGAGAAATCAACTGACAAGTTCCCAGTCGAGCTGTTCCAAAGTCCAACACAAGCAAATCTTGAATTCTTTGGCAGAAGCCTTGAAGAAAACAGAGAAAGCCTACTTTGAAATGGCCGATCAGATGGCGGCACGAAATCCTGAACTGGCGATGATGGGGTCATGTGTGCTTGTTGCATTGATGAAGGGAGATCATGTGTATTTGATGAATGTCGGGGATAGCCGTGCCGTGCTGGCACAGAAGAACGAGCCGGATTTGTGCAATATATTAGGTAAAGCACCACATGACATGACAATTCGCGGGGAGGAGATACGGCGTGCCTTTGACGTGATCGATTTCGAGGGGCTCACCGCAAAGCAGCTTACATCTGATCACAGCACCAGCATTGATGAGGTAATTAAGGTTGCTTCATCTGACGTTTAAATTTTTTGCCGGATCAATCGATCATATTGCATTGACACTAGGAAAGACTGTCCAATTGAATTAACACATTGCCTAAATTTTTCTTTGAAAAAAAATGTAGGAGGTAAAGAGGCTCGAGATGGAGCACCCGGATGACCCCAAAGTGGTGGAAAAAGACAGAGTGAAGGGCAAATTGAATGTCACTAGAGCTTTCGGTGCCGGTTTTCTGAAGAGTGTGAGCTTCTGTTTCTGATCTACTTATACTAACTTTTGTGGTTCCATAACTTATGTAGCCAATGCATGTTGCACAGAAATATTACATCATGTTCATCAGCAAGGAATTGTTATTTTCTTTTGAGAGGATGGTCAGCAAGAATTAAGAACATATAAGTCTCAGTAGTTTGTAGATGTACGCTGATGTACCTATTAGTAGCACAATCCAAAATTTGTGAATCCTGATTAGGGCAGAACAAAGTTTTCAGACAATTTGTGAATCCTGATTATAATCAAATTCAAAATAATTGAAATTAAATGAAAATAAAATTAAACACCCTATCCAAAATATGATAAATTCGTTGGAAATTGGTCTGAAGGTACATATTTTTATTTATTCTAAAATTTACCCTTTTCTTCTTTTTTTGAAGGCCAGTTAGCAGAGAGCTTACTGACTATTTTCATTAAATAAAAAAGTTATGTACACAGATCTTTACACTCCACTGCACCAAAGAAATAAATAAGCCAAACAAGAAAGATGAATTCTAGCTCCTAAGACTATAAAGATGAATTTACCCTTTTCTTCACATGTATGCAGCCGAAGTGGAATGACCAATTACTCGAGGCCTTCAAAATAAAAAATTACGTCGGCACCATGCCATACATTACGTGTTTGCCTGGTCTATATCATCATAAAATTCGATCTGAAGATAAATTTCTCGTGTTGTCATCTGATGGGCTTTACCAGTATTTCACTAACGAAGATTTAGTCAACGAAGTAAACCTCTATGTTGCTAACAACCCTGACGGCGATCCTGCTCAGCACCTTGTTGAAGAGGTTCTTCACCGTGCAGCCAATGAGTACGGTAAGCCACACCAAATACAAATATGAACTTCAAGTCTTCAATAAATGCTCAAGTATAGAAGTCCTGTACATCCCGTAAAGGCTGGTTAATGCATTAATCGTCTTTTGTAACAATTTTCTGCCAGTCCATAGGAGCTCTGATTTATCAAAGCTGAATGCTTAATTGTCATTATTGATATATCTAAGAGCTAATAAGGATAAATATAGTTCATAATACTGACTTTCCGCTTACAAATTCGATACCTTATACAGAGGCTAAGAGGGCCTTGTTAAAAAAATAGCAATAATTGAGAAAAAACTTGCTGGCATTGTTGCCTACAACTCAGAAATTACAGAGTACATGGTAAGTACCTGTGTAAGTGCACCTGTATGTTTCTTTTACGTTCTAAACATGACATGTATGATTGCAGGTATGGAGTTTCATGAACTAGTGAGCATACCGCAAGGAGACCGAAGGAAGTATCACGACGATGTTTCCATTATTATCATTTCACTCGAAGGAAGAATGTGGCGATCCTCAATGTAGATATCAGAAAGGAGGCCAATAACAAAGGCGATCCTGATGCAAACTTCCGAAACTAAATTACAAGCCAGCTCTGCATG
This sequence comes from Carex kokanica, assembly GCA_025461125.1. Taxonomy (NCBI): domain Eukaryota; kingdom Viridiplantae; phylum Streptophyta; class Magnoliopsida; order Poales; family Cyperaceae; genus Carex; species Carex kokanica. The sequence goes on from JAJGRX010000638.1 coordinate 81,142, forward strand.
CGTGCAATTCTCTTTTGAATCAATCTGAAAGAGTTCGATCGAGTTGGTGCGGTTCGGGAACTTACTGAAGCTTTTAATTCGGTAATTGGTTTTGATTTTTCACATTAACTCTTAGGTGTGTTCTTCTCCCTGTGGGTACCTTGCCCTGGGTTCCATAGCTTCCTTCTGGTATACTATTTTTCTTTTCTTTTCTTTTCTTTTTGAATTCAACAATTCTTTTGTTTTGTTAATTTGAACGGGGACATACATGATGTAAATATTCTTGGGTACGGTGTTCATAGAATAAATGAGCATTGCAAGAAAGGGAATATTTTCAGGAGATTCTTTTTAATTTATTAGGAATATATCATAATTTCCAGTTATCATAATCTAAGCTGATCCTGTATGTTGGTATTCAAATATTTACAGTTCGGTATTACGTAATGCACATGCGTCGCACATGCAAATAGTTCTTAGCGAAAAATTTAATAAAGCAACTTTCAGTAACACGATATTAAACCCAACAAATGAAAATAATATTCTTCGCCAGCTAACCAGAAAAATTAAAAATAATATAAATGATAATAAAATTCTTAAAATTAATCGTGCATTGTAGTGAGAGCTTTATTTTATTTTTCTTCTTGGAAACAATATAAACAGTAACTAGATTTAGTGGTGAAAACAAAATTGATAAAGCAATGTCAATTCTAACATGGTAATTATATTATTACTAGCGTTAGCAAACTGTATCACAATCATGACATACATTATCACTTCACGGGCTTCAGACAAAATATAATCACTTTATTAATTATATAAGGATTTTTTTTTACAAACCATAATTAGAAAAATGAAATACAGAGAACCAACATGATATTTTTTTTCTTCTTTTTGAACCGAATAGCCTGTTCATTACCTCTTATTTATTATTAAGTGATACCCGAATAGACTATTCGGTACCAGGGGCGGATTCAGGATTTTGGTCAGGGGTAGGTACAAAATATTGACAAAAGTATAATTTTTTTTCTCCTGACGAATCGGATCGGAGTAGTGGATAGGGATCTAAAAAAGTCACGGCACGACCGAATACGTCACGACATGATACGGTTCCGTCACGACACATGTGTCGGTTACGTGCCGTGACCATCTTTCGAAAATTTGGCACGACAAGGCACATCACACAAAAGATTTGGTCACGGCACGACACATGATCATGTGTAATTAGGACCGTTAGATCTTGATCGAATGTTGAATCTTAAATAAACTAACCTAAATTATGAAAAAAAATAGTTAAATGCGATAAATGTGACCGGTCACGTTTGGACACGACACGTATGATCACAGCGTGATTAACGTGTTGTGACCATTCACGTGCCATGACTATCCTTCCAAATTTGGTCACGACACGACACGTAATCCAAGTTATGACGTGACTAGTCACGGCACAGTACATATTTATACCCTTAGTAGAGGGCCTCTTTTTTCTCCTAACAAATCAACGATTATTCTAAGTAGAGTAACGAATCAGACTACGTCTTTTTTTTCGTCTTTCTTTTATGTGAATATCAGTCTAAACTGACTTTCATTTCTGCACAATTTTCTTCTACTGGATCGTGAATTAAATCCAGAGGTAGGCACAAGTATAAAATACTACTGGGTATAAAAAAATTTTTGAATCCAGGAGTAGGCAAGTGCCCATGTTCGGTACCACGGAAAACCACACTGTTAATGGAGAAAAAGTTGTGACATGGAGTGGTACCGAATACCTCTTGAAAATAAATAGAAGGTACCGAATAACAATCCCTAACTTTCGTTTTTCTAATAAATAGAGGTACGGAATACTTATGATTTTTGTAAAAAAAAAAAAAACAATCCCTAACTTTCGTTTTTCTAATTATGGTTTGTAAAAAAAATTGTTATATAGAGTTTGCTAGTTCTTTTATGTTTCCAGTATACCGGATATCCTTCTTCCAAAGTTCCAGTTTTATAATCATTCGGGTTACGAAGCTTCTATTTTTAATTTTATTAAATACTCGATACAAGTCAAAGATCTCAAATTACGTGAAGATTCTTTGTATATTTCTTTATGAACTCTCCTTTGCAACTTGTCGAAATGAACTTTTCTTTTGAGAGTAATATTATTTTTACCTTAAGAGCATATAAAAAAAAAAATCAGATCAATTTAGAAGTGAAAACAATTGACTGCAGCGAAGCACGTAACTAGTTAACTACAATAAAGCTGCTAGCATTGGCCTTAGTTGTGTCAGATTATTATACAGAAAAAATCAAAGAAATTATGAACAGCGAACGAGACAAAAGAAGGACCTTTAATTCAAACCTTGCTATCATTGACAATTTGACATTGACAGGATAGAAAGTAATTCAAGGCTATCTTATCTTACAGCAGAGCACAAATCATATATAATTGAAGGCTATCTTATCTTACGGCTTTTGTTTGAGACCGAATGTCATTGCATGCCGAATACATATATTATGATGACATCATAATTATAATATGCTATTTAATTTATCGATGTCAATAAAAATATGAAAAAAAATTAAAACGAACAGTTTAAATTACATGTCGACAGAATTATGTCATAAATATTAATTTATAAAAATATGAGTGTATTGACAAAAGGATCTATGGCGGTCAGAAGTTTGAATAATGATACTCCAAGAATAATGAAGAATACATTCAGAATTTTAGTTTTTGAGTTAAAAATATTATTGAAGATATCAAATAGATTTATCATAAGAGTTGAACATAAGTTGGAACTTTGAACTTTGAACTATCTAAAAGAATACATTTGATCATTTTCGTTTCTAGCTAGCTTGTCATATTCTTCCCCTTTAGTTCTATATTTCAAATTTCTCAACTACGTTCTTCAAGATGTCTAATTCAGAATGGTCGTTTGGTGAAACACATTCTAAATACAGTGTGATGTTATTGAACATATTCAGTTTGATATTTAAGTTTTATATGTCTAGTACAGATAATGTTATATCTCATTTTTCTACGAAGAAACATAAACTTAATTATCACCAAAAACATCTAACAAAAGTAACTGTAAGATTTACAAAAGTCCTCGTTCCAAAGAAAAAGATTTAATCATCCATAACACTACATTTTCAAGTGTTTAGACCTGATCTCAGCCATTCATTTAATGTATGATCCCATCTGGTGCATTGATCGACTTTCCTAGTTTAGGGCCTTGTGCGCGAATTTTTTTTAAAAACCATAATTAGGAAAATGATTGTTAGGGAACCAACATGATTACTCAGTTTTTTACAAAAACCATAAGAACCGAGATTGGAATTCGGTTCCAAGTTTTTTTTTCCTGGAACCGAATTCCAATTTCGGTTTTAACTTCGTTTTCACAATTTTTCGTAAGATCTGCCACAGAAAATCCAAAATAGGTCTGGAACCGAAATCCCGTCTCGGTTTTTTATTTTTTGCACATGGAACCGAATTCTAATTTCGGTTTTTTTTTTTTCAAATTGGAAAACCTTGGAACCGAGTTCTATACTCGGGTTTTTGTTTTTTTTCTTTTTCACCCAAGATACCACGCGAAAACCGATATTAAGAATGTGGTCAACTCTTGGGCAAGCTGTGTAGGGGTTTAGAGGGGACATAATTTATTCGGATATGCTGTGGGGGAAAAAAACCTTTTATTAATACAACATTTTGGCAGCTGCTGCCATTATTTCAAAAAAAAAAAAGAATGTGGTCAACGCAACTTTTTCAGTCATTCATACGTTATGCAAACAAACACACTGGTGGCAACCTTTTCACAACTTACGGTTTCAACAAAAAAAATGAAAAAAAAAGGCTAACCCGAATCTAGGATTCGGTTCCATCAAAAAAAAAAAAAAACCGAAAGTTAATTTCGGTTCCAAATGAAAAAAAAGAAAAAACCGAATTGGGATCTCGGGTTTTGCTCTGCACACCGGATGCCACACCAATTTTTCCAAAAATTGTGAAATTGGGGTTGGAACCGAAATTGCAGTTCGGTTCTAGGAAAAAAAAAACTTGGAACCGAATTCCAATCTCGGTTCTTATGGTTTTTGTAAAAAACTGAGTAATCATGTTGGTTCCCTAACAATCATTTTTCTAATTATGGTTTTTAAAAAAAATTCCTTGTGCGCTGATCATTACCTCGGGTAAAGATTTTAATAGAGCAGTTTTGGCTTCATACAACACACTGACTATAGAATCAAAACAGCTTTGTATATAGTTCGTCCGCTGCATGAAGCCAAAACTACTCTATTAAATTCTTTACCCATGATGCCTGGCACCTTCGTTATTCTCCATTTTTGCGCTATTTTTTTTTTCTTTCAATTGTGGCTATTATTTCTCATCTAGTCATCTTACAGCTATTGCGTTTGCGTAACCAATATTTTGTGCTATTTTTGGCAGGATTGAACCAGCTCCTAGGTTTGCATTAATTAATTCTTCATCTTACGCTACAGTTTATCATTCGGCCGAAATTTTTATTTTTAGCATTTTCCCAAAACAAAAAAAACAAAACAAAAAACACCCGTGTTGCTGGAAAATTCAACTTCTACCCAGTCCGCACAATGCCGATGCGCCCCCCCCTTTTTTTTTATCAGAAATGTTTTTTATTTGTTTTGATTTTTTTTAAAATTATTTTATTTGTTTTGGTTTTTGTTTTAAATGTTGTTTATTTTGAAAATATTTTTCGTTTGTAGGATCAAATATTTTGAAAATATCGTTGGTTTGAAACATCGTTTGTGTACCAATAAATAATGATATAATGAACAAAATAAATAAATAACAAAATAACAAATAAAATAAATAACAAAGCAACAAAATAAATAAGTAACAGTATCTAACAAGTCCCAATATCTAACAAAACATCTAACAAAATACAAATCAAAACCTACGGGTCAGGACTAAATACTGTCTTTTGCTTCTTCTTCCTGAACCCCTGACCCCGCCTGGACAGTGGCGTCTCGGCAGTATCTGCTGTGTTTGGAGAGTCGTCGTCCTTCACCTGGACATTCTTTGGCTGAACCGGCTCGTCATGAACCTCCTTAATCTCGGATGTTTGTTGGACTCCAGGACAAAAAATCGTAGTATGTCCAGACTCACCCTGCGTGAATAAAAACGTTTGTCTAGCAATGGGGTCATCATCGAGCAAATAGTACGATGCCTGCTGTGTGGAGGACCCAGGAAACTGCGGGAAGGGCTCTGTCTGAACATACCTTGGCTAATAGGCAGGCGGCTCTGTCTGGGTCGGACTGTAATCCTAAGAATACAGTTCATATCTCTCTGTGCCAAAATCTGTGGAGATATTGAACTCTAGTGGCTCCTTCTCCTCACTTTACAGTAACTTACAAATTAGTTAATCAAGAATTTAAAAAAAATTACAGTTATGTATTTTAATTACAATTATACCTCGGGCATGGGGAGCAGGCACGGCCTGGTCTGCGGCTTGGCGCAATGCCTCCATACCTCGGTCGAATGCCTGACCTACGGTCTTAGCGTCCTGAACAGGTGCAAACAACGCCTCGTCACTAGTGTACCGGATGTAGATATCAGGCTCATTGGATATGTCATCTATCGTATCACATCCGCCCAATCCAGCGCACCTGAGTAGAGAGTCGAGGCGCATCATATACCCACATTGGCACACGTACATTGTGCTTGAGAATGACTTTCCCGAGCCTCTTCCAGCCCCTCATCGTGGTCATCGTTGCCGTTATGGCGCAACTCTTCACTAGATATAAGGCCTGCAAAAAACATTATATAAATGTTGTACAAATGTAAATATTGTTAGTTTTTAATTTGAAATTTAAAATTAAACATACCATGGATGCGAACGGTGTGCCGGCGTGGATAATACCATGGATCAATCCTCTCTGATCCCTCGGCCTCGGTACCCGCTCATAAGGGTTGTCGGTGATATACCCCCCCCAAATATATGGTGTACGCACTGTTATCCTGGTACAAATCTCTGTAAGGTCAGTATGAATTACAAAAATGTCAGATATTACAATCAGAAAACTATAGTGAAGAAACAAATTAAAAAAATAATTCTTACATGGGCGCGACATCCATGGGAAGGTGCTGCTCAGCTAATGGGGGGTTTGCAGATCTTACCTGGGCCATGTAATCATCACGCACGACTCCCCAATTCTTGCCCACAGTGGTGTCCCTGGCATGATAAAGTTGTCGCCACACCCCCTAGCTGATTGGTGCCGGGGGCGAAGATTGCCGACGCAGCCTGAACCGTCTAATGACCCGATCGGGGTAATAGTGCTCTACAATCTATATATTTAGTAATGTTAGCTTGCTTCTATTAAATTAAGTTGCAGTGTCGAGAATTAATTAAATTAAATTATGATACCTGAAAACATATGAGCTGACATCGCTCAGGCAATACCTCAAGGAAAGTCCGATGTACACCATCTACCTCGATCTGAATTTACAGTTTTGAAACCTTATATCAATCCAAACAACAAAACCTGAAAAAAATTTAAATCAAATTTTAAAAATAATTGGACTTACATATTCTTTGTGGGGCTCCCAGGTTACATACTCTGGATTATCTCTCCAATGCTCGATCTCTTGTCTCCAGAATGTGATACCGAGTGATGCGCCATGCCCTAATCCGAACCAAATCTTCGGATAGCAATACTTGGCACCGTATGCAGGGCAATTGTCTGGCTCGGGCTTGCCCTCATTCTGGCACATCTGTCTTGTTAGCCAAGATTGGACGGCCAACGACCAGATGTGCGTACGACCAATGCTATAGCAACATGCATGGTCCAATAAAAGTCTTGTTATTCTTCAGACAAGTATTATTAAGACCCCTGTACAATGTTAGTGTTAACAACAAATTTATTACTTATACTGAAATATAGAACACTGAAAAAATTAAAAAATTATAAGAATAAATTTTGTACCTATATAAGCATGCCAGAGTGGCACCACCCCCAATTGTACCTGCCCGCAGTGGGCAAATTGCGCATAAGCTCAAGGTAACACAGCCGCACCTGATCTCCATGTGAATCCGGGAACAGCCGACACGTAATCATCTCCAGAATATATGCACGCAGGTACTAATCAACAACCGCCTGTTATTTATTTAAATTAGAACATTGTTTAGAAGTAAATTTGATATTATTTAAATTAAATAAGTTAAAATTTACATACCTGATCTAAACAATCCGGATACTCCTTGAATTTGGCCCTCAACTTTGCTAAGCTGATGGTACTGGGCGACATCTGAATCTTCTCACCTTTCTTCTTCTCTTTCTGGAGCTCTGCGTGCGAGTACCCTACCAAGGCTATGCACAAATGCCGAAAGTCCCCATACTCAACTCCCGTCACAGGCTCCCCAATAATAGTCATACCCCACAGACAACTGACGTCATTTAGGGTGACTATCATCTCGGCATGGAGGAGATGAAAGGTGTGCGTCTTGGGACGCCATCGTTCAATGAGCCTGGAAGATAAGCCCTCGTCATGGTTCTCCTCAGCTATCTGGGATAGCTAAAATAGTCACATCGCATGCAATGTCCCTTCGTACACCGGCTAGCTTTAGCCACATGTGGTTGTGATGAACCGTAACCGCATCCAAACACTGCATTTAATTAAAAATTGAGGTCAAGTTCATTCAATATTCATAGAAAAAATGATGTTATTAGTTTTTTTTTATAAATATGACTAATTTAGAACTTACCCCAGTGGCAGCCTATAGAATCTGGTGCTTCGCGTTCAGGTACTACAAAAAGTCGCTGACCCTGTCAGTGCGACTCCGGATACCCAGAACATCTACCAACGCGCCGTCGATGTACTTGGACATCTCATACGGAGTGGCTATAGGGTCATGATGTGTACCTCTACTAGAAGATTGTACATCCCTACTGGAAGACGGTATATCTCTACTAGATGCCATGATGTATTTGATAATTTTTTTCTATTCGTATTGGTACAAATTTTGGTCAAATATGATAATTTTGGTAAAATAACCCTAATTACAGTTTGGAATTGGTCTAATTTAATTTTGGTTAAATAAACCTAATTACATTTTGGTATTGGTCTAATTTAATTTTGGTAAAATAACCCTAATTACATTTTGGTATTGGTTTAATTTAATTTTGGTGCTCAAACAATTAATTTTAGTCATATTTTAATTAAATTTTGGTACTATTCTATTTAAATTTTGATTCTAAATTAATATTTAATTATAAACCCTAAATCCTAAACCTAAATCATAAACCTAAACCCTAAACCTAATTACTACTCTAAACTAAAAATTGAAACTTGAAAAAGAAGAAGAAACCTTACCCGAGCTCGAAGGGATTGAAAACTTGTTTGAATGGATACTAAAATTGGAACCAGCAGCCCCTTTATATAGCCAGAGGGCCGCAGCAGCATTGAGCGGCCCTAGGCTGGGGCCGCATCGGCATTGTGCGGACCCTAGTGTTTGAGGCCGCAGAACACCGGAACGGCCTGGTACAAATCGAATTCTCCAGAAACATGGGTGTTTTGGTTTTTTCTTTTTTGGGAAAATGCTAAAAATAAAAATTTCGGATCATTCGGCATTAATCAATTAATGATGTAAACAGTAGGTCGTTAATGACGTTCTTTTTGAAATATTTATTATGAAATCTTAAAATTATCTTTCTGGATAACTGATGTTGGCTGCATGATGCAGAAAGAATAAACTCTGTAGACGTTTTTCTTTTTCAACGATTTGATAGTACTTCTGAATATAAAAATGGGTATTTGCAATGTTACAAATTTTCATTTAATATGATCGGACAGTACCACAATAATTTTTCCTAGATATATTTCCGGGTTGGCGAATTCTAAGGTGTTTTTTCTCTTTAATATAATCATATGTTAATTAAAAATATTTATATCCACGTCCATAAAACACATTAACAAAAATGCACCGATAAATACGACTGCACTATACTTTGTGAATATTATATAAGATTGTTGAATTTTTTTCATGTGATAAACTAGATACATACTTTCAATTATTCTATAAAGTTAATTCAAAAACCTATTAAATTGGTTTCAAATGATAAATCTAAAACATTGAAACCGATCTACTTCACGAGTGATGCATTTACATGTCAAATTTATATATTTACGAACTAATTTAGTATAAAGTCAAGTGGTAAAAAAAAGATAGTTTATAAGTTAATTTTAATGTGTTCATTTTTCATCATTTTTTGACCGCTTGACTTTATATTAAATTAGTTTGAAAATTTATAAATTTGATATGTAAACTCATCGCTCGTGAAATATATTGGTTTTAACGGTTTGGATGCATTGCTTGAAGCCAATCCGATAGGTTTTTGAGTTAAGCTTACAAAGAGGTTTGGTGAGCTTAAGAACACCCTAGTTCTACTCGTATTTTAACAGTTATTAACAATTATTTTAATCTTTCAAATTCACAATTTAAATTTACAAAATAGACGCATAACTAATTAACAAGACACTCAATTATTGACTTATCTACACATTCATACTAATTTTACTAAGAAATTCTCATGAAGATATGTATCTCGAAAACAGACTTAATTTTTTTTTTTTGAATAAAGTTTGAAATCAAGCCATCCAACTATTTAATATTCACAAAAAATTCTCATTTGAATTTCAAACCTACAACCTTTTACGAAGAAAACATTGTCTTTGTCTCTAAGTTTCTCAAAACCGACTAAAATTTGTCTGTCCACAGCAGAAAAAAAATCATTTCACACGAGTGACGAGTTCATTCATTTGTTTATTTGCTTTGGATGAACCATGCCTTTCTACCTTTTCAACTGAGAGGTTATGCCAAATTGCCAATTAATCTGAAACAACTTCTCGCAGACACCATCACACGATGCCATACGTGCATGATCTTCTCTTGTTAAATCTTTATTAATCATAATGAAAATGTTGGCTTGAAAAAGAATTAGTGCCAACTTGACATTTAAATATTAACTAGATCCGAATCTTAGTGAGGGCTGACCTGATATATGATAATCAAGCGTTACTCAGTTACTCTTGCACGTTCAATTGAAAATAAAAAAAAAAATCAATCTGAACATTTTATAAGTGCCTAGTTTCACAAGTATATATTTTAATTTCAAATTTAGATGTTAATTAACCCAAGGTTATTGACATGTCCACTTAGATAATATTTGCGTCAATTTTTGTATTGAAGTATCAGTATTGACAGTATTTGTATTGAGGTGTTCTTTGAAAAAATGAGACTGATAATTTATTACTGGGTGCCAAGGTGGGCAGCATGTTTTGCATGCCTACATACACAAGAGTTTGTATCCTCTACAGTACCGCACTCGATTAGTCTAATACTCTAATGAGCTAAGACTAACTCTCAGCCAAGTTATAGAAATTCGGTGATTATTTAGATATAGGAAATAAATCTGCTAGCTGTTATTTCTTAGGAATAACATGAACCTGTTATTTCCGATTCCAACTGTTCAAATTTTTCATGTGCGAATCTCAACGAAGTTTTTCATGTACGAATTTCAATGAAAATCAATGGTTAGGATCGGAATAACAGGTTCTTGTTATTCCCGAGGAGTAACAGCAGATTTATTTTCTTAGATATAGAGGATCTGTTTTTGAGATTCGTGCCACAATAAAGAAGGTCTGAATTTAGTAATTGAACGTGCATTACCGGGTGATCCAAATTCACATACACAAGACATTGGTCCGGTTCTTCTTATTATTTTTTTTAATCTAATTTATGAAAAAGTTGATATTTTACTTTTGGCAAAAATTAATATTGCAATTGGTATTTGAGAAAAAAGAGTTGGATTTCTCATATTTTCAGTCACATTACACTATGTTGATTTAGAATTGGTCTACCACAAATGGATCCAATGTACTTGAACTATCAGTTTCTATAGGAACATAATAAAAATAAATTATTTTTTTCTACAAGACAATGACGTTCTTACCATTGAGGAAATGAAAATATATATTGTCTGAAATAGTGAGTTGTTTCTGTCGGCTGAAATTCATTAAAAGATGTTTTTTCTTTAAATTTATTTTTAATTTTATATTTTTGAATTTTTATAAATTCTTCCTATATGCATTGATGATCAGTCTCTCTTTCATTGGGTGCGGTCTGTCTGACTCCTTTAGACGAGCTTTTTTTTTTTTTAAATGTTCCTTTTTTTCTATTTTTTTTTACTGTGGCAATAGTATTTTTTATTTTATGATTAAGCCTCATGCATGAAATACGAATTAAAGCTTCAAATGCAACCTAAGGCAGTGCTGTGATCTCATTTGGACGATATTCTTTTTGTTTGTTATCTTTTTCCCTTTTCAGCTTAGTTTGAGCTTCTTTTTCTTTTTGAGGGCCGTGTAAAATTGGTTCTCTAGTTATATTCTTAGTAGCATTTGTTGTTCTCTGTTTGATCGATCTTGTGCTTGGGATTACTTGGTTTACCAAAACAAAATATTTTTCAAAGTTATGAGTAGAACTAGGGTATTCTTAAGTTTACCAAATTTATTTGTGATATTAACTCAAAAATTTATTGAATTGGCTTCAAACGACGAATCTAAACCGTTGAAATTCATCTTTCTTATGAGTGATGAGTCTACATTTGAAAATTTTAATTTTTGAACCAATTTGATATAGAGTCAAGTGGTAAAAAAATGTTCAAAAATGCATTAAAATTAATTTATAAGCCTTCTAATTTTGACCACTTGACTTTATACTAAATTAATTCAAATGTTTAAAATTTTTGTATTTAGACACATCACTCGTAAGATAGATGGATTTCAACAGTTTAGATTCGTCGTTTGAAACCAATCCGATAGACTTTTTAGAGTTGAGTTCACACAAAAATTTGGCGAACGGAACACCCTTGTTCTACTCTGAAAGTTATCTCGAACATTCTTTTTTATTTTCGAGACGAAATATAAAATATATTTCTAGTTTACTAATTTTTTTTAATAAATTGTTCATTTAACATCCCTAAATAGACACTTTTAAATAATATAATATCAATTAATTTACAATGAGGTTAATTAATCATCTTTAATCAGATTTGATACATCCGATCTTTTTCATTATTAAAGAATCACTGCACACTTCAACATATCTTTTAGATGATATTTTTGAAAATTAAGTCTGAATCTGAAGAGAGACAGAGATTCTACCACTGCACTGAGTCCGCGATCCATGATCCATCCAATTTTAATCAACCAGCTTTAAATTGAGCTGGGCTTAGCTAAGCCATGGAGTAAAACGACTTGGTGCTCCACACCTCATTATTTTCATTTTGAAAATTCAAACTACCGATCCGAACCACTCAAGTTGTTATCCATATTGAAATGTGCTTGGAGACCAAATTTTACATTTTTTGGAATTTTTTTACTATTTATTAAGCCACTTTGAAAATCGCTGATCCATTGGTCCAGAATTTTTTACTGTTTTGCTACTGTTCATCCGGATCAGCGATTTTCAAAGTGGCTTAATAAATAGTAAAAAAATTCCAAAAAATGTAAAATTTGGTCTCCAAGTACATTTCAATATGGAGAACAACTTGAGCGGTTCGGATCGGTAGTTTGAGTTTTCAAAATGAAAATATGACGTGGAGTACAAAGTCGTTTTACTCCATGGCTTAGCTAAGTCCATCTCCTTTAAATTTCCAACAACCTGGCTATCTTCTGTATTCGAATGTTTGCCAGGGACCTGTAAGCAAATCAGGATTCCTTTTTGCTACGTCCTTAATTTTATTTGAAATTACTTGTTTCGATGTAATAAAAAGTTAACAAGGACAAGCTTCCCTGGATAGGCGGATACACGTCGCTCCCGAGTGTATACATTGAACTAATTTTGTGATTCCTATTGACTAAGTAATGCGGGATCCGATTACATCAAGTTACAAGTTATTCATACTTTTGGATTAGAAATATAAATAAATCAATTTGGACGGAATTGAGGAGACAAATTGAGGTAGAGTAAACCAGTTAAAAGATGAGGTACATCTTTTTGAGATGTTCGGCAATAAAGGATTAAGAATAGATGATTAAGAGCTTAAGGAGTGCTAAAAAACTAATGTTTGGTTATCTTAATCCGTAGATGAAAGCTAAGGAAGCTAAAGGAAGAGATAGAGGTGTTTTAAGGTCCGGATAGATGATTAAGATCCGGGCAAAAGGAGGCTAAAGGAGGTGATCTTAATCCGCGCTAAAGAATCGGTGTTTGACAGAATTAAGCGACTAAGGAAGTTAAAAGAACCGGATTAAGCTTTAAAGTGATTTTGTTGAAATTTTTCCATTATAAAATATATCCATTTTTTCATAGGGTTTTTCTAAAGACAATGATATATATATTATATATGTCGCATTCCCGAAATTTTTTTAGTAACCACCCCATAAAATACAAATTAAATCAATACCACTCAAACCACAATTTTTTCATTCCTACCACTCACGCGGCCTCAGTCCGTGCACCAAATTGGGCTGGTACGCACACTGAGGGAGGGCACCAATTTGGTGCGCGAACTGGGGAGGCGCACCACATGGTCTACCGTATATCAGCCAAAATTTGACATTTTTTCATTCAGCAAGAAGGCAGACACGGGAGCTAAAGAGCAAAGAACAACTTGTGAGTTTTTTTACTTTAGTCCTATTCTTTTAAATTATTTAATAGTATTTTTAATTTACTGAAAATTTATTAATTGTTAGGTGTTGTGTATTTTTGGTATTGGAATATGTGGGTCAATTTGTAATACACTCTATGCTTTAAATTTATAAAACCTTAATACACAATGATAGATTGGTTGCAAGCATACAACCTATCATTGTAGTAAAATAGGTATCGATCCAAAGATAACGGGAGAAATTACTTTCTACTTAAATAATTAATTCTAAAATAATACAATTAAAGTAAAGGGGGGTTTTGTTGAAAACTGGAATGGTGGGTTCAATACCCGAATTGGAGTCGAAACAAAACAAAACAATTCTAAACAAATAGTAAAAAGAAGAAGTTTGTAATCAAAGAGATGGAATCTAAGGGCTATTGGCTCTCAATCCCTTGATCAAATTCACATTTACTTGGTTTATAAATTCATGTTTGTTATTTTGGGGTTTCTAAACCTAATATGTCAAAAAGGGTCACTTTCGTGAATTAATGACGTGTCTAGATATTTCGGATTTCACGGTTAAGTTCCTCACCCTAATTATCTAGACCATAAGCATATGTTTAGCCTAATTTATTCCCAAACACCGACACTTCACGATTAAGTCCTTCATATCAAAATTCGGTTCAATCTTAGGGGTCCCAATTGAATATGAGGCTTCACGATTAAGTCATTCGCCTCAATTCAACCATCGGTCTTATGGTTCCGGATTAAGAAGTAGATTTGGTCATTTCTAATCTCAATCCTAGGATTATTCATGCAAGTAATTTTGTTCTATCAATTCTTTGATCCTAACACCTTAAGTTGGTTAAACCTAAGCGGGACACTAATTAATAATCCACAAATCACTTAAGCACATGAATTATAAAATCACCAAGACCAATCAATTAACAAACAATCATCACATAGAAATATTATCCAAGTAAAATAGAATCTAATACAAGTTCATAAATTTAAGCCTAAGCCCCTAGAGAGGAATCTAGCCCCTCATGGGTGCAATAACATCCAAGTGATACAAGAGAGTAAACATGACTAAAAAACTAGATAAACAAATAAGAGAAGAGAATACACCAATCTCCTAGTTTGCTGCCCTTGTCTTCAATGTTTGCTCGCTCGAATCAAGCCTTCAATCCGTTAATCCAAAAGCTTTTGATCTTGTGAAGAGGAGAGAATAAAAATGGAGAGGTTTCCAAGAAAAAAGAACTTAGGAGCAAGGTGGAAGGTGGAAGATGAGATCCCCTTCTCCTGCTGCCTCTCCCCTCTTTAATAGCCAATTTCGTTACTCCCCCAATCAATTCCGAAATCTGGCAGCAGTTATGAGAAGATCCCTCAAAATTAGGCTGAATTGGCGCTGGTGCGGCCTTCACAAAATCCGTGCGGCCCGCACAAAATGGAGAGTTGGCCGGAAACTGCGCGGAGGAAAAAGGGGTTTGTGCGGCCCGCATAGAATTCCTTAAGGCCGCACGACTGGCCGCAATACTCTCTGACTTGACTGAGCAAAACTTGTAGATTTCCGACTTTTTAATTTCGGATGAATTTACTTTTGTGCGGCCCGCACAAACTCGCAGAATTGCTCCTTTTTGCTTGATTCCTACAAATTAGACAAGGCAACAGTAGTAACTTGGTTCTTGAATGAATTCTCTATTAAACTAGGGTAAAATACAAGAAATTTGGTACAATTTAGAGGTAAAACCTTAACCGAAAGTGTATATAATTGAGGCTTATCATTAGGTTTGTCCCTTAATTCAACCAACTATGATTGGAATTGTTTGTTATTTTGGTGGTAACGTATTACAAGGGCCAAATTGTGCTTATTACAGTACCCAACGCAAGAAAATGTTCAATATAAGCTCAGTTTTAGATTTCAGAGGTATAACTAGGGAAGTGTACCAGCAACTTGGTATTGACCCGAATTATTATGAATTGGTAATGGGTCAAGACAACCAAACATGGTTCTAATAGCTCCCAGTACAAGATGATAACAGTTGGGGGTTGTATACCCAAATGACCATGAATATGACCTCTAGTTTCAAGTTTCTAGAGTTATATGTGGTTGCCAATCCTAGACAGAACCCCAGACAGAACACCAGACCTTTTTTGCAGTTGATCCAGGGTCGGGTCCTTGAGCATTCTGTGATGGATCCTACTCGGGCCCTAACATTAGCGGGTACTAGTCAGTTCCCATCCTTAAGAGGTCGTCCTAGTCGAGTCCAATCTGACCGGGGCTGATCTCGGGTTCCATCCTCCAGCTCTAGCCGGGCCCAATCTGAGTGGGATCGATCTGAAACCTTGGAACCACTTTATTATGCTGACAATACAGATGAGGATCTCGAAGAACAGGAAGCAGAGGAAAATTGGGATGCTAGTGACAATGATGGGGGGCACCTGATCATAGTGATGAGAATTCTGGTTGTCCTGTGCTTGGTAGGCGGAAGTGGCCGATATCGGGTCGTGGAGAAAGACACCCGTTCGAGCAATTTCATGACACATCGGGGTTTGAAGAGGCTGACAGCTCCTTTTTGCCAATTCTGAGGTTCGTTTGTTAATTTATATTTTAATTTTAATTTTAAAAAATTAAATTTTTAAATATTAAAAAAATTAAATTTTAAATATTAAAAAAATTAAATTTTAAATATTAAAAAAATTAAATTTTTAAATTTTTAAAAATTTAAAAATTAAAAATTTTAAATTAGGTTAGAGAAAAACATGAATTGTCTGAGGGGACGACGTATAACAACTGAGGGGATGATGTATAACAACAGGATCAAATGAAAGATACAATTCACCACTGACATATAAAGGAAAATATCGAGATCAAACAGACACACAGCGACACAGGAAGGATGAAGTACAAGTGCAAGAGCGACCGGTGTAAGTGGGGATTGGTTGCGAGGACTACAGGCTTTGGAAATGTTTGGGCCATCATGAAGACTAAGGGAAAACACACATGCCACCCTGAGGCATCTAGGATAGATCATGCACAGTTGACATCCGCTATGGTCACTAACTGCATAAAAATATCTTTAGAAAAAATGTTGATATTAGTATCAGAGCTATCAGGGACCTGGTTGATGAAAGGTACGAGGTCATCTTCCAAAGTACAACAAACTGTGGCATGGTAGAGAGTTAGCGATTACCCGGGCATTTGGTAGTCAGGAGGGGTCTTACGCGCTGATTGTCCCTTTGTTGGAGACAATCAAAAGGGAAAATCCGGGAATCTAATATAAAATTGTTTCAAAGCCAACCACTAAGCCAGGATACCGGTATTTCATGAGGGCAGCATGGGCATGAGGACCATGCATAAAAGCAGTAGGCCACCTCAGACCTGTCATCAGCATCGATTCTTGTTTCTTGTCAGGTAGATACAAGGGTAATTTGTTGATTGTAATCGGATATGATGCTACTATTTGTGTAAAGTTTAGGGCTACTATTTGTGTAAAGTTTAAACTATTTACTCAAATGCCACTAGTCTTATTTAGCCATTTTATCATCTTTAATTTCATCTTGTGATTGGTTTAATAAATTAATTTATGAATAAATTGTAGGGTTAAACTTGCCGCTAAATTCTGTTTTACTTAGAATTTACCGCTAAATTCGGTTTAAACTTATAGTGCGAAAAGCACGCAAAATAAAAAAATTTACTTCTAGCATAAGCCATAGGATCTACTCCTTGATTGATTTCTAAATATCTATTTATTTAACACTTAAATAAATTGAAACAACGATTGTGCATTTTTCCAAATTCGAATTGGAAGTGCAGTCTGACTCAGATTCGTAGCACAAGAAATCTAGTGCCTCTATCAGTATCTACCGGGAACTACCAGAGAGTTGATATTTCTTTTGCCAGAAATACTATACCAACGGTATTCGAAAAAGTCGGAGTTTTCGATAAATCACTATTCACCAAAAATACGAAATTTCTGACAAAACACTATTCACAAGAATAACTTTTATTCTCGCAAGAATATATATATAGATAATCAGATTTTCTGCAAATCACTATTTGGGAGAGAAAATTAGATACGAATCGAATCGGATTCCGATTCGTACTTGGATTCGGACTTGGATTGAGATTCTATTTTCTCTCCACCCCTCCACCTCTTTTATAGTGAGTAAGGTCGGTTCAAAACAGCCAAATTACCCTTTCAAATGTGGTTTTTCGTGAAATTACCAAAATGCCCTTTGGCCCAAAATTCAAAGAAATCAATTTGGGCTTTTTAATTAAATTCTAAATTTAATTTAGGCCCAAATTTAAATCGGGCTTTTGGCTCAAAATATTAATTCATAATTAATATTTTAATCCATTAAATATATATATATATATATATACAATTATTCTGAATAATTATATTTCTTGCGTTTGCGATTGCGATTAAATTTATAAGACATGTCATACACGTTTATACATTTAACCTAGTTTAAGTATGCCATCTCCATGACATTTATTTTTTTTTATTATTAATTATAACAATTTATAATTAATCATAAAATTTCTTTGATTACTTTCTTATTGGTGTGACTCGATAGGATTTGTACTATGTTGGCAATAGAATTAAAACTCTTTTTAATTCTATAAATCATAAGCGGCATCTAGCAGAATACATTACGACTACCCAATTGACACAATGATCTTGTACAGTACAATATCACGATCCAGTAAACAATTTACTCGTGTTAATTCTTTTGTCTCATAGTATCAGATCAGTTTCAAGGTAGGTATGTGTCATCCTTGCAAACTTAATCTTTTCTCGATCTTAAGTAGATTATCATATATGATTAACTCTTTAATCATATTGTGCACAGATAATCCTACTCCATCAAGAGGCCCAGTGATACTATCACTCGTATTAAATACGAGGGACAATAGTAGTCTTGGTGAACATCTCCCCTCCGCATAAGTTATGCATACTAGAATGTTATCTGTATAGCTACTTTTTACAGATAGCGATGGACAACACTCACGAATACACACTTCCTATGTAGAAAAGACGAATACCTCATACTTTAGAACTTAACACTGAATGAAAACATTAATGACACGAACACACACCATTTAATGTTTCATTTAGGGTCTGTCTAATACCATGTTCTCTAACATGTATCTGTGTGATTAAAATGACAACTCTTTGTCTATGGTTTGTAAAACTTAACCATCATTTAATCCACACACTAACCTTCAAATGGTCAATTAGTGTTCCTTGCTAATTACCACGGTTAGAGACTATCAAGAGTATTTATCATCTATATTATGAAGTTTTACAATTTCAAGTCATAAACTCGAAATGATTCATAAATTCAATAAATCTCAAGGAACAAAATGATTAATCATCCAATTCATGAAAATATATAGAATATAATTATCCTATTTTAATGACTTCTAGATTATTACACTAACATAAATAATATTAATAATATTATTCAATTATGCAATATTCTTATTATTCTTATAATGCATTTAAACATTATACCAAATAATATTTGCATAACTTCACAAATTTATTTATGGTCTAAGCATGTCATATTATGACATTTTATTTTATCATTTCATCTCATGTATTTTATCTTATACATCATTATGAAATATAAAATATTTGTTGTTTCTCTTTAGTTGGTGTGACCGTATAGAGGATTTATGTCATCTTGGCAATAATATAAAACTTTATATTATTAAATATAAGAGTTTCTATCATTACATTATAGTTATCCAAACGACATAATAATTATTCACTCGA
The DNA here is from genome assembly GCA_025461125.1 of Carex kokanica. NCBI lineage: Eukaryota > Viridiplantae > Streptophyta > Magnoliopsida > Poales > Cyperaceae > Carex > Carex kokanica. Next base: position 100,506 of record JAJGRX010000638.1, read on the forward strand.
TCCACTAATTTCGTGTCTATCCTTATCACATGATATTATGAATAATATGCAAAATAGGATCGTGTCATTCTTGCATTATATTTATTTTCTTGGTCTCTCAAGTGAATTATAATTATAACTACATCAGTTATATTGCATGTGATATAATTCCACTTTACCAAGGGCCCAGTAATATCATAACTCAAATTGAGGGACAATGATAATATTAACATATAGATTTTTCCTGCACAAGTTGTACACAACGAACTACTATTTTATTCTTATCAGAAGATAGTATTTAAATAGCAATCACATTATATACTTCTCATGTGAAAAACTTACACATCTCATATCTTATATTCTAAAGACACAATAAAAACATTAATGACACAAAACATAATCCATATAATGTTCCATTCATTTAGGTCATGTTCAATATATAAAATACTAGATTGGCTAAGCTCAAAACGTTTTTTCCATGGCCATGGAACAAATGATTCGGTTCTCCAATTTCCAAAGTTCAAACAACAAATCCAAACAGTTAGATGTTCAATCTATATTAAAATGTGTTTGGAGACCAAATTTTACATTTTTTGGAATTTTTTACTATTTATTAAGCCACTTTGAAAATCACTGTTTTCCAATGGTGCAGATTTTAATAAAAACAACGATTTTCAAAGTGGCTTAATAAATAGTAAAAAATTCCAAAAAATGTAAAATTTGGTCTCCAAGCACATTTTAATATAGATTGAACATCTAATGGTTTGAATTTGTTGTTTCAACTTTGGAAATTGGAGAACCGAATTGTTTGTTCCATAGCCATGGAAAAAACGTTTTGAGCTTAGCCATTCTCTCTCTCTCTCTCTCTCTCTCTCTCTATATATATATATATTTATATAATTTAGAATAAATGGTTATGTGTACTATAAATTAATTATGTGTGTATCATGAAAATTTTATACGATTAATCTTCATTTCCGTTTGACCTCTCATTGCTTGAAAGTCTGATTCCGCCCATATACGTCATCAAACATTTTATATAAAACTACTAAATTGTATTATTATTTAGTAAAATTTGTGTGTATTTTATTCGGAATTTTTTATATCTGATAGCTTTTATCTTAATTTAATAATACAATTTCTCTAATATATATTTTTTATTTTGAAGACAGTTTAAAAAACAGTATAGTACAATCAAATGATGGGTTGTTGAGATTAATTGCATCGAGGATAAGAATAAGATATTTTTTAATCAATTATTCTACAATTGATTCTCTCTCCTTTTACTTTCTACTTATGTTAGAGGCCGATTTTTTTATTAATAGAAAAAACAAAAAATCGATAATAGTGAAAGATTTCGGTAGATTTCAAAATATAAAAAACCGTGATGGTTTATAATGTCATGTTATAAACCATAACGTTCAGATTAGCAGACTTTAAACTCCTAATTAACAAAACAATAACAAAAATAGCAAACAGTCAGAACATTAATGTCTATAATGGCCTGTGTGAAGCAATTGCCCTCCTCAAAAGAATTCTCAAGTTAGATAGTTAACATTTAGAGAGATTATGAACCTGGACGTTATAGACAGTAACGTCCGGTTAAATTTTTTGTTGTTGTTGTTTTGATAATTAGCGATTTAATTGATTACGCTAATTTAGACGTTATGGTTTATAATGTCTGGCGGGATGTTGTAAACCATAACACGACATAAACTATGATGGTTTTTTTTATATTTAGAAATCTGTCGATTTCTTTTTATGTTTTTTCTATTAATAAAAAATTCGGTTTTAGAGGTGGCGATGAAGATTGAGGGGGAAGCGTGGAGATATTGTCTACAATTTTATGCAGCATATATAAAGAATATTCCCCTTCTTCAAAGCTAAGCCTATGTTATTTTTAACCTATTTCATACAATAAGCAGCAGTACTTGCAGGATTTGATGCTTATAAATAATAATAAAAATGTTTCTTTACATTATCAGAGTTGTCTGGGTTAAACAAATATTAGTTTTAGAGTTGAATATTTGAAGCATTCTAAGATTCCCCTATTTTTAGGTGGGAATTTATGAGACAGCTAAAGATGCCACTGGCGTGTTGCAGAGTGTAATGAGACAATTTGAGCACTGCAAGTTGGTGGACAATCAATATTAAATTTTTGTCTTGCATTTTATATGCACCCCTTCTCTTTTCTTTCCTTATTCTAATTCCTTTCTTCTTTGAATGCGACCGAAATATTTTTAGTTAGAAAATTATAAATAAAACAATACCACTCAAATCATCAAAAATACATTCCTACCACCCATACGCTCTCAGTGACTGGGGCCTCTACATGGTGCGCATACTGGGGAGGCACACCACTTGGTGCACGGACTAGGGAGGCGCACCAAAGGTGTGGGACTATAAACAGGATCGCGATTTTGGTGCTCAAACGGGGCAGCGCGCACCTTCCGCAGTAAAAATGTAATTTTTTTTAAATAATTAGTTTACATTATTGTTTTTAAATTAGTTATTTGGGTATATAGGTGTACAAAATAGTCTGAATGGAGTCCAAATTAAACCAAACTTGTATTAAATAGTTCGAATGGTGTCCAACATTGGTAATATTTTAAATTGACTATATTTGTAGTATTTTAGACCAAAATTGATTAGAAGTGCACCAAATTAGCCTTTTGTTTGAAATTACTTAAGATTGTACTATTTTTTTTACCGATGGTGTCAAAAAATTAGTCAATTATGATTTTACCTTATTTGTAGTATTTTAGACTAAAATTGATTAAAAATGCACCAAAAATTGGCCTTGTATTGTTTGAAATTACCTAAGATTGTACCATTTTTTTTACTAATAGTGTTCAAAAATTAGTCAAATATAAATTTACCTTATTTGTAGTATTTTAGACCAAAATTGATTAGAAATGCACCAAATTAGCCTTGTATTGTTCGAAATTACCTAAGATTGTACCATTTTTTTACCGATGGTGTCCAAAAATTGACGACATTTACAAATTTTCTTTAAGTATGGCGTCAACCAGCGGTACCAAAGAAACTAGTGTCCTTATGATGAATGGGATTTCGATATGGAACTGGCCTCTACCGTCTTTCCGCACTTGACCAAGGAGAGTATTAGCCCCGTTTGCTGGTTCCTGTACAAGAACCACAAGATCACAAATTCATATGTAAGTTTACATTTGATAACTACTTGCAAATAATTTAAATTTTCATTTAAATAAATAGGTAAGTTATTTTTTTGTTTATTTCGAAATTTAATGTAGTCTCATACCCTCATAGCGACACAAAATAACCAGATGAACATCAACTACGACGAGCAATTTGCACCGATGTTACAGAGGATGGGTCTGTGGCATGTGTCACAGCTTACCAAAGTAGTCGCAGATGTCGCTCTTCTATCTGCGCTGGTCGGGAGGTGGCGGCCGGAGACACACACATTTTACTTGCATGTTGGAGAGATTACAGTGTCTCTCCAGAAAGTGAGTTTTCTATGGAGCCTGCCCATTACTGGAGAGGCTATGACGGGTGTGAAGTATGGAGACTTCTCACAGCTCGTTATCGACCTATTGGACCCGGGTTGATAAAGCCGAGGAGTACCAAGAGGGGGATGATTACCTCCAAGAATGACATTAGTCTACCATACTTGCGGGCGCGGTTCATAACTTTTATTTTTAATATTAATTATTTGATAGTATTTTTCACAATTTATACTAAATTAGTTCGAATTTATAGTGGAGTCCTAGACGTGAATGCTTCTCCCGATGAAGTAGATCAGTGGACCCGGGTTTATATCATGGAGATGTTCGCTTGCTGGATGTTCCCAGATTCCTCAAAGAGCATTGTCCCTGGTTGTTTGCTTGAGTGGCTGAGGGACTTGATCCAGCCAAGACAGATGAATTGGGTGCAGCGGTCCTAGCATGTCTATATCGGGGTTTATGTACTGTGTGCTAGGTATAAATTAATTTTTTTGTTTTTTGTATTATAAAAAAATGAATGGTTACACCCAAAAAAACCTGAAAAATAATTGCAACTTGTATCAAAATAGACCGACAAGTCGCGGTCTGATTGGTCTCCTCCAGCATTGGTCGTGGACGAGATTTCTATTCAGACATCCACAGCCACGACAGAAAGGTTGGGCTCCAGCATAGGGTGAGCCCAACGGGATTACATGTCCGGCGTATGCTTAGAGATTCTGCGCGAGGAAGACTTATATCCAGGCCCCGCACGGCAAACCTATGGGAGTTGCTTTTTTCTGGAATCAGTTTGAGCAAATGACTCTAGAAAGGCACGTTTGTTGGCGGTCGTACGACGAGCGTGTCGAGGTTATGGACGATGATGCTCAGCTCCTTTCTGCATGACCTGCCTTCTATCTGCTTAGCTCAGCGTCAGTTCTGGTTTGCTCAGGTACCGCTTGGCCTGCTATCTTATTAGTGTATCAAATTATTTTTTATTTCTACTATGGAGGTTTATTTATTTTTATATACTTGTAGGTACCGCTTGTCTTCAACCAGGTTGTTTAGCATTCCTGGATGGGTAATGAGGCAATTTGGTATGGCTCAGCCTTTTCATGTCCCTGATCCTATCACAAAGGACACGTGGTACGAGCTTCATAAGGAACTAAGCACTGCGACTAATAAGAATTGGCGGTCGGTGCACGACCAGTATGTGCAGCGACTTGAGGTGACGGATCCGCGTGACATGATTCTTGAGGAGCTCCAGTCGTATGCTTTCGAGGCATACGACCAGACTTATCGCAGTTGGTATCAGAAGTATTGTGCATTTACGATGTACTTGCACGGTCAGATCACCGAGATGAACGAGAAGCCGCTCTATATACGGTGTGGCACGATTACTGATGAGTACGGCTTTATTCCTAGTGCTGGCCCAGTTGCACAGATTGTAAGATTTTTTTTGTTTCAAAAAATTATGAGAATTGAATTGCAATTTGAACTAATTTTTAATGGTTTATTCGCAGGTACTCATGAACATCAAGCAAGTACTGATCAGTGCAAGATTGGCAATCACAAGAGGCTAGAAGAAGTTCAGGAAGAAATGGTTGTGTATGGTTGCACCATCGGTCGTCGTTGCCGGATACAAGGACCAGCTCGACAGGGTCCTCAGGCTGTCAGATCTGCCAAAATATGAAGATTTGAAAGACTATGATGATGCAGATTCTACGGAGCCTATGAGCACCCCAGAGCTTGATTTTTCAGAGATTCACTCTGCGGCGACTGCTGAGGCAGCATTCGAGGCAGTTGGTCTTACAGTGGTACGTGTATTTTTATATTAACTTTTAGTATCATCTACATTGTGAAACCTAATTATCCAATTATTTCAGGGAGATATATCGTGGGGACATGATGAGGAGCCCGCGCCACCGCCACCGCGCCACTCAGGATTACTCATCTCTTACATTTTACACACAGGAAAAGCCACTTCCACAGTACATTGCAGCAGTGATCCAACAGGATGTTCCATATCGACCTGTGTACACTTCAGATGATACACATGAGGTTATTTTCGGTCCTGGGGTAGATCAGGGCCAATTTAAGGAGGCACTTTTCAGGGAGATCCCAGAGGAGGCACCACCACAGCCATCACGAGAGTATATATCGCTGGCGTAATTGGAGCGGATAGAGGGGCGGGGTAAGAGAGTGAGGAAAGAGAAGGTGTCGTACACACCACCGAGCAAATATAACAACATTTTTTACTTGTTATTTCATTAGTTGTTATGTTCAATTTTTATGATATTATTTGGATATTAAGGACTTATAATTTGATATTCTATTTTGATATTTTGTTTTTATTCTAAATTATGAATTTTGTTTTGGATGCTGAATTTTATTTGTTTTATAATTTTATTTTCTTTAAAAGTTAGAAAAACTAAAAATTAGCTAATTTTAACAAGAAAATAGAACAAGTAAATTCTATTACAACACAATATAAAGTCTACTACAACACAACATAAAGTCTATTACAACATAACACACATTTCATCTAAAAAAACAAATTGAAATATTATTGCAGAAAAAAAAATATTAAGCACAACAGAACCACCTTTTACAATAATTGTTAAAAAAAAATTACCTTATTGAGTACGGTTCCTAGCATCCCTTCTGTTTCTCGCATTCTTTTCGAGGGTTGCTATGTTGGTCCGGTGACCCTTTTGTTTTTCTTCCAGTATGTCTATCCACATTTGGATCTGGTTGTGTCGTCTCTTACCCAACTTCACTAACTGATGCTCTAGAACTAAGATTGCTCCTTCGTGCGCTAACCAATCACTTTGATTGTCATACACGTGTAATTCACCACTCCATGTGTCGGTGAGTGTTTGTAGTAGTAATTTACGAAGACATTTGGATCCAAGTTTCTATATTTTTCACAAATTTGTAAGTAACGTCATCCTCAATTATAGTAATGATTACGAAATTATTAGTAGATACTTGTACTTTAGACGACACACTGGCATCACATGAACACATGGTATTCTGGTGAGCTGAGGCTTTTGGCATGCACATTCCACCTCATTATCGTGAAGGATGTGTGTTTTGAAAGTTATTTCTTTTAGTCATAATTTATATGTAGTTCATGATTGTATTACGAATATTATTATTCATGCTCCTTGAGATTTATATGTTATATCTTTGAAAATGTTCAGGAAGATGCTCTTGGTCTTGAACCATATAACTCCTAAGATGAGAAACATTTAATCACTAAATATGTTCATAATCATGGTAATTAAGGATGAACATTAATTACCGAGAAAGATTGTCATATTGATTAAAGTACATTGAAGTTCTATAAATGTTGATAAAGAATTATCATTTAATAACATGAACATATAAAAATGTGTATTTTATAGAGATTGGCTAAGCTCAAAATGTTTTTTCCATGGCCATGTAACAAACGATTCGGTTCTCTAATTTCCAAAATTCAAACAACAAATTCAAACCGTTAGATGTTCAATCTATATTAAAATGTGCTTGGAGACCAAATTTTACATTTTTTGGAATTTTTTTACTATTTATTAAGCCACTTTGAAAATCACTGTTTTCCAATGGTGCAGAATATTAATAAAAAAAAGCGATTTTCAAAGTGGCTTAATAAATAGTAAAAAAATTCCAAAAAAATGTAAAATTTGGTCTCAAAGCACATTTTAATATAGATTGAACATCTAACAGTTTGGATTTGTTGTTTCAACTTTGAAAATTGGAGAACCGAATTGTTTGTTCCATAGCCATGGAAAAAACGTTTTGAGCTTAGCCACTCTCTCTCTCTCTCTCTCTCTCTCTATATATATATATATGGCATTTGCTTCGGTGGACATAAGGACCTATTTGTAAAATTAACATATTTTCATTTTCAAAGTTCAAACAGTCGATCCGACTGTTCAACATTATCTCCATATTAAAATATACTTGGAGGTCAAATTTTACATTTTTTTGAATTTTTTTACTATTTATTAAGTATTTTACAAAAACTAGTCAAATTCAGACCATTGAATTTGTAAAATACTTAATAAATAGTAATTCCAAAAAATGTAAAATTTGACCTCCAAGTACATTTTAATATGGAGATAATGTTGAACGGTCGGATCGACTGTTTTAACTTTGAAAATGAAAATATGTTCATTTTACAAATAGGTCCTTATGTCCACCGAAGCATCCCTCTCTCTCTCTCTCTATATATATATAGTGCTGGGCTTAGCTAAGCCATGGTGTAAAACGACTTGGTGCTTCACGCCTCATTATTTTCATTTTGAAAATCCAAACTACCGATCCGAACCGCTCAAGTTGTTCTCCATATTAAAATGTGCTTGGAGACCAAATTTTACATTTTTTGGAATTTTTTTACTATTTATTAAGCCACTTTGAAAATCGCTGATCCATTGGTCCAGAATTTTTTACTGTTTTGCTATTGTTCATCCGGATCAGCGATTTTCAAAGTGGCTTAATAAATAGTAAAAAATTCCAAAAAATATAAAATTTGGTATCCAAGCACATTTCAATATGGAGAACAACTTGAGCGGTTCGGATCGGTAGTTTGGATTTTCAAAATGAAAATATGGCGTGGAGTACCAAGTCGTTTTACACCATAGCTTAGCTAAGTCCATCTCTCTCTCTCTCTCTCTCTCTATATATATATATATTTAAATGAATAGAGTCAGTTAACCCATTCTCTCAATATGGATCTGCCTCCCATGATATAGCTTGCTTTAATGATTTTGAAGCTTAACCAGGTGACAAGTGAAGTCAATGCTCCTTTTCTAGTACAAATATGTGAAAAATTGAGAAATGTAAGATGTAATGATTTGCTTGAATTGTTTTAATATTCATCACATGCATAATTAAAAAACAAATCATTGCCAGTGTTATGAGCTAAACTCTGAACAATTACACAATTTTCTGAGAAAAATACAAGAATTATATTGTTTATAAGAACATAATGTCGAATAGTTATGTATCCATTTAGAAGAATTATATTGTTTATAAAAAAATGAGCGGAAGTAATAATTATTCTGATTAATATGTTCTTAAAATTGGGTATCAATTTACAGGCCAAAACTCTGATAGAATTCAGACTTCATCATCGGTTTATGTTTTTTTAACTGCTCAAGTTGTAGGCTGCTAGCCAAGTAAGCTAGGAATCTGTTTTTTCTTTATTCCACATGTTTTACTGTTTTAGTATTAATTTCTAAAGAGTAGAACTAGGGTGCTCCTAAGCTCACCAAGCTCTTCGTGAGCGCGACTCTAAAACCTATCGAATTGACTGCAAACGACATTTTCAAACCGTTAGATGTTCAATCTATATTAAAATGTGCTTGGATACCAAATTTTACATTTTTTGAAATTTTTTTACTATTTATTAAGATGGTTTGAAAATCGCTGTTTTTATTAAAATTCTGCACCATTGAAAAACAACGATTTTCAAATCATCTTAATAAATAGTAAAAAAATTTCAAAAAATGTAAAATTTGGTCTCCAAGCACATTTTAATATAGATTGAACATCTAACGGTTTGAAAATGTCGTTTGAAGTCAATTCGATTGGTTTTAGAGTCGCGCTCACGGAAGGGCTTGGTGAACTTAGGAGCACCCTAGTTCTACTCTTCGTATGAATTCGTTTATATTTGTAAAAAAACTAATGAACGCGTTTACCCTATTGTGGATGGCCCACTGCTCCATCCAATATTCCGATTGGTCAGTCTGCTAGTCAAACTCAACACAAAATATTAAAAAATTTAACCAAGCTAGGTCTATAGTATGTAGCCTAAACATTTCCACGACCCTTCCCTCCCCGGATCCCGCCTCGCCTCTCCGTTCTCTTTTTAAATAAAATCGCTTTCTCCGATTCTCCTCCTCTATGCTCCAACCAGCACAGCGAGATCAGAGCAGCAACAGCAATCCCAATCGCTCGCGCCGGTCCACCTTGACTGGAGAGCTCCAGTTGACCGCCTCCGCCTCGATGGAGGTCCTTAAACCGTCCCCTCCGCCCAGTCCCTCCATCCACCGGTTCTCTACGCAACCCCGCCTCGCCGTCTCCACTGGCGCCGCCCACACCAGCGCTGGCTCCAGGCTCCACGTGGTGGTCGGTAAATCGCCTGAGAAGACTTTCAGCCTGCTCCGCTGGACCTTCCGCCGATTCGGTTGCACCGAGATTGTCCTGCTCCATGTCTACCAGCCGTCTCCTGTTATTCCCACTCTCTGTTAGTTTCTCTTTCTCTTTCTCTCTTTCCTACTTCTCAGCAAAATTATGTATCTGTGACATCTGGTTATAATTGTGTAATATTAGGAACAGATCCTTTACCAGCTCGAAGCTGGTAATGGTTTCTGTTTATTTATTGTTCTAATGGTTCCCCATAGAAATTTACATGTCGCTTCTTAAGTCTCTTGTTATAAGTAAGACGTATTATTATAGGCTTATAGCTCTAATCTCCCCCATATCTAAGAAAATCATACGCTCAGATTCAGATTCATAAAATCCTCTGGAACTTCTTTGTTTTCTGTACAGAGAAGTCCAGTAATAATTCTGTGGAAAATTAGATTATTGACTCAAGCCATTGTTATAACAAAAGATAAAAAAGAAGAGCAAACTTACTATTTGTAATTACTGTGTTCTTTGTGTACTTATCGAACAATCTGCAAATTTCAGTGGGAAAGATCCCAGTAAGTCAAGCAACAGAGGGGGTTGTTCGAGAATATAGAAGGACAGAGAAGGCTGAAACAAGAAAAATCCTGCGTGGTTACCTCGAGTACTGTCGCACGTGTCAGGTGCTTCTCTTCACTAAGTATTATTGGCTTACTACCTTTCCGTTTGTCATGGCACTGTCTTCATATAATAGATATGCTAGTATTTTCATAATTTTTGAACCCAAGAGGTCTTCAACCAACTAACCTGTTAAGGGGGATTATGATTGTGCAAATTCAGGTGCAAGCCAGCATTGCTGCAGGAGAGTGCGACCAAATTCAAAATGGAATTGTGGATCTGGTTAATCAGCGTGGTGTTCGAAAGCTTATTGTTGGATCTGCACCCGATAAGTATGTTTCCATTTTAGCAGAGCTACCATAGTAAAAATTAGTGATTTGATGTCTACTTTACATTTAGCTACTACTTTTTGTGCCCTTTTGAAATTGACATTAAGAGTTTGGTCTACTTTACACAGTGGTTTCAGGTTGACAGGAAATTCTGGCAAGACAACTTTTTTAGCAAAGAACCTGCCTGCATTTTGTGAAATATGGTTTGTCAGCAAGGGAAGGCATGTATGGACTAGAGAAGCAATTAGCACCAGCCCAAAAAGTTACAATCCTGATGATACCTCTCTCACGAAGAGAATCAGGTTCAGTGTGTCAAGTACCAGCACTGATGAATCAGAGAACGATTCTGAAATCGACCAAGAAGCTCTGGCTCTAGACCTGATCGAGCACACCAATTCTGAAGCAAATGGTGCAATGGGTTATTTCAGGGGAGCCACTTACAGTGCTAAGAGGTCGTATTTGAATGATTTGGTGCCTCCGGGTGGCTTCTCACCTTGCTGGCCTGATTCAACTGCTGATGTCAGGTTCCAGTCAAAACTGACCCCAAAGGTACTGTATTTCATTGGTTCCGTCCATTTTGTCTTTCAGGGGAGCTCTTATTTGGGTTTTCTTTTTATTAATTTTTTTTTTCTATTCCATTAGCAGGAATGTTCGTCTGATAATCTGAATGAACTCATGAAGGAAGCTGAGCGATCAAGGAGTTCAGCTTTTGCTGAGCTTCTTAGGCGTAAAGAAATAGAAACAGAAATCAATGACACATTGAAAAGAGTGAGCATAACATTTACAATTAATGTTTATTAGATTGGCCTGATTATACTTCTTTTCCAGCATGTCATGAAGTGTGCATATATCTGGTATGCTAACTGACAAAATTTATTTAATGCACTGACCAGGTCAAAGCCTCTGAAGCTGCACAAGCACAGGAAGCCAAGTCAAGAGAAGAGATTGAAGATCTCTTGAAAACAGCTAAGGAGCGACACCAAGTTCTCATAAATCAGCGAGAAGAAGCCCTGAAAGTACTAGATAGTACAACGTTGAACCTATCCCTCCTAGATTCACGTGCACAGGTGCTCTCTAAGCAGCACTTCGAGGCTGCTGCTGAGCTGGAGGTGCTCCAGTGCTCCATGGAGATTCTTCAGCTCGAGAGGCAGAAAAGTGCACAGAACGGAGGCAAGGAGGTGAGGCAAACTGGCATGTGGGTCCCGAATTATAACATGATTGGTCTGGGAGATGACTCGTACAATTTCAGGGAATTTAGTTTGGCAGATATCAAGGCTGCTACCTGCGACTTCTCAGAGAGTTTCAAGCTTTTCCAGGGAGGCAACGGTACCGTTTACAAAGGAGAGATGATGAACAGGAGCGTGGCGATTAAGAGATTGCATCCACGCAATGTTCAAGGCTTGATGGAGTTCCAGCAAGAGGTATTGTCGTCTTCTCGACCATTTTCCTGATGCAACAATTAAAATAGCACACAATATTGTCAGTAACATATCCCTCTACTTCAATTTTCAGGTGTTTGTGCTGAGCAAGTTGAGGCATCCACATCTGGTTTCTCTTCTTGGTGCATGCTCTGAAGCACTCTGTGCGGTCTACGAGTACTTCCCAAACGGAAGTCTCCAGGACTGCCTCTTCTCTCGAGGCAGTAACGCTGCCCCTTTGACATGGCGATCCAGGGCCCGCATCGTGTCAGAGATTGCAAGCGCCCTCTTCTTCCTCCACTCCTCTAGACCTGACAAAATTGTGCACGGTGACCTCAAGCCCGAGAACATATTCCTTGACTCTGACTTCAGGTGCAAGATCGGCGATTTTGGCATCTGCCTCCTCGTGCCAGGGGACACTGTCGACCTTCCCCTGTACCAGCAGGGTGCGGGACCAAGGGGTTCATTTCCATACATGGACCCAGACTTGCAGACTTATGAATTGCGGAGCCCGAAATCTGACGTTTATTCGTTTGGGATCATAGTGCTTCAGCTTCTTACAGGTAAGCCGCCTCTAGGGCTATCAAATGAGGTTAGGAGAGCGGTTGCTTCTGAGAATGTTGCATCAGTGTTGGATAGGACTGCAGGGGAGTGGCCTGCAGATGTGGCAAGGAGACTTGCAGAATTTGGTCTGAAGTGTTGTGACATGAATGCACGAGCTCGACCTGAGTTGACACCTGAGGTCGTCAGAGAACTTGAGCAGTTGCATATGATGAAGGAAAGACCTGTTCCTACTTATTTCCTCTGCCCAATACTTCAGGTTAGTGAAGTCAATTATTTTTGTTAGGCTATCTTACAGGAAGTGTACTGATGGTACCCTTGTATAGACTATAGAGATTGGAGTAATTTCTAGTTATATGAAAATCTCGGATAATTTGGATCACTATTTGAGGATATTCTTATTTTTGCTAATATGCATTGAAAGTCTCTTTCATGAGACTCAATAGCTTTTGTCTTAGGAAGAGGGTGGGGAGGGTTTTTAAGCCGTCATATTTATATCATTTTGGTTTATATCCTTTAATCTAACCAATCATGCTTAATTATGTCAATGTTAGGAAATCATGCATGATCCACAAGTGGCAGCTGATGGATTCACATATGAGGGTCGGGCCCTACGTGACTGGTTGGAGAATGGGAGAGAAACCTCACCGATGACAAACTTGAAGCTGAAGCATCTTAACCTCACTCCAAACCATGCTCTTCGATTTGCCATTCAAGATTGGCTCTGTCAATCCTAAAAATCATTTGTTTTACTGATGCCTCTATTGTATAGATTTGCGGGCAGTGCTTGTAGTTTGGTCATATTTTTGTAAATAGTGTAGTTTGATTTTCTAATGATAAATTAGCTTAGAGGGCTGAGGCCAGGTGTTAGTCATGTATATACAGTTTGTATAGGAGTGTATATAGATCAAGTTATACTGCTTCCCTCACATTTGTTCTGTTTGCTGCATGTACACGTGCATGTCTCCAATTTGGCAGCAAAGAGAGAGGACCTGCGGGTGTTTAGTAAACCATGTTGGGATCCTGATAAAGATTTTTTTTTTTTTTTTGTACCAACATAGACTTTGGTTGTTTTTATATTAAATTTTTTTTAGTCTTATATAATAGCATGTTGGGACCTGTGGGTGTTTTTTATTTTCTTTTAGTCAGGTTTCTTTGTATCTTATTGATTTTTCTTTTTATATCTCAACATGATTCAGTTACTTGCAAGTCTTCATTTTGCATTTGAATTTGTCTCATTGTTATGAGAACCCCTTCTGTGTGATTTATATCCAGTGGCACAACCGCACAAGTTGTAAATTCTAACGAGGACGAGTGCCCCTGCTTGAAAATTAAAGCTTCTACTTAGTTCAGGTGTCTGATATTATAATAATTGAAATTTACCTTCTTACAATAGAAATATTCATTTTCATTGTCGGTTGCTGTTTCATCTGCTTGCAGTTAAGAGGAGGCAGCGAGTTACTGAATTATGTGTAATTTGCACTTCAAAAATAAACAAATAAGAAAAAACTATCAAGACAATTTCTGTCCAAAATTTGAACAGAAATTGGCTGGGCATGCTAATAACTGCAGTGAACAAAATCAACAAGAAGGTGCATGCTATAATAATTATATCCTCCAAAGATTAGTAAAATCTTTCTGTAATAAATAAATATACGAAAAATAATAGTGAATGATCAGATCTTCTGCATCTCTGGTATAGTAGTGATTTTCTATCTTTTAAAAAAAACAATTCTGAAAAATGTAAAATTTGAACTACAAGTAAATTTTCATACTGAGATCAAATCTTCATATATGGCCTTTTAATGAAGCCCAGGGCTGCTTGAATTAGGGCCTTTTAATCAGCAGTATGAAGATTGGCATCCTTTTCGGCACTTAATTTGGTCCTATATGGCCCACTATGCAAATCTTCATACTGCTCATTAAAAGACTCAAATTCAAGCAGCCCTGGGCTTCATTAAAAGGCCCACTATGTGTGCAAAAGCCCGCTAGACTACAATCCTTCCTTCAACAAACCCAAATAATATTCTAAAGAAAGAGAGATCTAGTGCGCAAGCGCAAAGGCAGAGGATAGCTAGTCCAAACAGAACCAACTGGGCTTGCGAAAAACTGTCTAGTAGGAAGTCAACTTTATGTAGACCCCACACGACTTGCTACAGCCCAAAAGATGCGCCGCATCTGCAAGCGGAGCTGGAGCAAATAGAAGAGCTGACGGTTCAGATGGGGTTAAGTAGGAGAGGATTCGAAAGCGGTGCAGTGCACCTCGATCAGAGAGCGGACCAGGAGACCTGTGTCGGTTTGTTTCGCTTAGTCAAAACTCAAAACAGGAAGAAAAGAGACAATACAGAGTTTGCTGTGCGGTTAGCGAGAAACCAGAAAAAAGCGACGAGTGAAAACAGATTAGGTTGAAAATTCAATCTGTAATTCATGGATAATGCTTCTTCAAACTTTTAACCTTCCCTTTTCTATTAGAAACAAGGAAGAAATGGTCTATCTCTTCTACTATTTTCTTTTCGTATTTTATCTTTTCTCGCCTTATGTCAACTCCTATAAAACTATTTTCGAAAGGAAGAAAAAAAGAAACCGAAGAAATTTTCCTCTGGATAATTAAATCAATTTAAGGCGAGATAAACTAGGCGCTCCTCTCACGTTTGTCAATCCAAACTTCAACGGTTTGTCGTCATTGATCGAACTTTGCAAGGTAAGTTACCATCTTTTAATTTTTTGCATTTTCTTCATTTTTTTCATTGGTGTTTCCGATTCATTCTAGAACACTGTCGCACTTGCGATCAATGTTTGTACCATTGCCATTTCTCAGGATTGACTAATGTTTTGTCAAAATTTAGTCTTAATTTACATAATATCGCTAGTCCTTTCGTGACGTTTCTCTTAGAACTGAAGAATTGATTGATTTGATATGAAGGAGCAATGGGACAAGAAACGCCGTTTGATAAGTCAGCATTATATGATGAAGATTTTGTCCGTTGCTCCTGTGGATTTCTTCAATTCCTTGGATTTCGTTGCAGGATTAGTAAAGCAATTCATCCTGGTACGTAAGCAATTCATCCATCACTCTTTTGTTACTAACTTGGATGTACTTTTTTTTTATGAAAAAATTGGATGCACTTGATTCTCCAGATAATGGTGAGTTTCAATTGGTCAATCCAAATCAAATTTGTTTCAGTTTAGTTGGGTTGCTGGAATTCCATTCTTTTAGTTTTAGCTATTTGTGTTTTGCTTGAGCATTAAAATTTTATTAGCATCTACTCTTAAAATCTTTAATGGTGCATGGTTATGCTTATATTCATGTCAGCTGACACCATCTCATATGTTCCTATCTTAATAAATATTCTAGGTTCATATGCTCGTTTGCACAACAGTGATAGTGAACCTGACACTTCAGAGGACACGACAAGCTTGTCGGTAAGTAATTTGCTTCATTGCTTTTATTATTATTACAATTATTTTTTATTTAAATAATTGTAATTTTTGTGATAATAACAATAACTACTACTATTAGTTTTTAAAACGTACTTTACCTTTCTAATTCTATAAGATGTGTTTCTGTTGGCTCATGTTAAGGAAAAAGATGATGTCGCAAAGCCAAATTCATACAGACGCAACATAAAGGCTTGGATTAAAAGAAGGATCAACAGAAAACAAAATAAAAAACAAAAGCTGTACCCTGGTACAACCCAGTTATCACGTAGCAATGCCCTACGCCGCTCCAAGTTTAATCAAACTAGCGATAGCATAAAAGAACTCGGCCGCACTTTATTAGACGGCCTCCTACATAGAATTCCTTATGGTCAGAAGGTCCCTGAAGAAATGATAAAAGAGAAACTCTGTCGATCTCTCTCAGCTGATTATGATGCATATACTAAGCGAGGGAAGAAAAGTGGTGTCCCACAGAATGCAAATCAAGATTCAAATAAGTTCAGGAGAATTCATTCCAGCCCTGCTAGTGTTACTGAGAAGAAACTTTGTGATGCAATTGATGTTAAAAGGGAAGAGGAGACACTGTTGAATGGTTATCATGAGAAAGATACCAAATGTGATACTTTGGAATTGGTACAAGATAATGAAACCGATGCCTCTGTTTGTGAGAAGAGAAATGGAGTTGATGAAGAGATGGTTTCAACAGGAGAGCATGGTGGGAATACGGTTTGTGAGTCTTTGGAATCGAAAGAATATGCTATTGACAGCGGTGTGTCATGCAACTTGGAGTTTGAAACAAAGGAAGAAAGATATGAGAAAACAGAAAATGGCAGCATTCCCTCTGAAAAAAAAGATGTCGGTCCCATGGAATCTACAATATTTCAAGGTAAGTAAAATTGACATCTAAAACTACCAGCATCACTTTGATCTTGGTACTGGTACAAAGAAGTAACCCAAACGGTACCAGACAAGTCGTTTTAAATACCAAGACCAGCTTTTGGTTGCAACATGGTTGTTTGGTTTCATGGCTGATTGCAACTTCCATCCCATTGCCTAAGCATAGCTCACATTAAATGAAATAACTTGGAGTAAGTAAATGAAACAAGAACATGCAATTTGCACAACTGTAGTATAACTATCTCTTTAATGGGGTATAATATTTTGACTATATCCCACTTCTTTTTTCTATAAACAGTGGATATTGGGAAAAAGGATTTATGCATAGATCCAAAAGATCTCGAGTCTCTTACTAATCTTCTCAAACAATTGGGATTTAACACGTTGGAAACTGATGAAGAAAAAACTCAAATTAAAGCCGAAGATGATGATGAGACGCGAATTTTAGACACTGAGGTCAGTTTTGAAGAGTTTAAAAGAGCTTGGGACCAAATTAACAAGGTTGAATTTGCAAAATTTGACTGTAATATACTACCTCAAGATCTCATACTTGTACTTGACCTGATCGACCAAGCATACACAGAAGCATATACTAATTGCTCTTCTAGGGTGGTTTGGTCCTCTAGCTATGTGTCAAAACTTAGTCCAAAAATGATGGAGAATCATGTGCTTAAAGAGGTGCAAGAGAGAGTGACATGGCATCTAAAGGCACATGAAGAGTGTAGTGATGAGGCCGATGACCTTGTTGCTTGGGATTTTGAGAGATATGATGAATGGTTAGATCATAGAGCTGATTTTGAGAAAATTGTAGTTGATTTGGAGAGTCTTGTATTGGATGATTTGGTTGAAGGTTTAGTGGTTGAAGATACTGAGATTCCAAGTTTGTTAAGATAGTTCCTTTTTTTTTCTCTCTTCAATAGCTGAGCTAATCTGGGTACATAATAATGGCAGTTTATGCTAATGCTACAGGATACTGTAAAGGTTTTGAGTGCAGGGTGTTTACTATATGCATTTTACTGGTTTTTCCCCTGTTCTTTACTCTATTAAACTTCACCTTTGTTGTTGTGTGAGTGGTTTGTTGGGGTGTGTGTGGGTGGGTGCTCTTGTTAATGGAGCTATAAGCTATAATAATTGGACTATTCATGTAAATTTTTCGTACATAGGTTTTAACTTTTTTTTTTGTATTGTTGAATAGGATTGACGAACTGGTAAACAAAGTTTTCTGTGTAAATATGTTTCTTAATTTCTTTGCTCTTTTTTTTTTTCACTCTGGGCTGTCTTCTGTTTTCTTCCAGTTAAGAGTCGATAAGAAAAGAACAAAAAAAAAAGGGCCGTAAGATGGGATGATGGGAAAAACAGTGAAAATGAAAAAAGTTGTGATGCAAAATGATTTCATATCATATAAGACATTCGTAGCATTATATTATGCGTCAGTCCATAGCAGTGCTCTTATTTAGGCATCACAACATACATATAATAACTTGATATAAAGAGAGCTCTCTATGGAGAGTTCATGTCCCTATAGAACATGAAAAATCCCCAAAAGCTTTTATATGTAGAGATAAAGAAGAGCTTCATTTGCTGCAAGAGCAGTTGCTGCCGCAGCCGCAGTTGGATCCGCATTTGCAGCCGCAACCGCCGTTCTCGCCCCCAGCTTCCATCTCGGAGTCAAAGAATGCCCTGGACCATCAAATAAACAGATTGCAAGGTATAAACTGGTTAGGAAACAATTCATGTCATCTCTGGCTTATCCTCTGTAGCTTAAAGCTGCAATGGGCTTAGTTATATTAATCTCATGAATTTATTACTTATTATGAATATATCATGAGGGAATCTGAGACCAGTATAATAACATAAGCGCATTCACATTATGTGATATGTATATATAATTACATCCCTAGCTAGCTTATTGAATTAAAATAAAATCTTCCTAACATAGAAGTTAATTTGTGTACTGTTAATGAGAGCTAATCAAGAGGCTGACCTCTTTGGTGGATGATCGAAAAGGATGGTGGTTTGTTTGGTGCTGAGCACTTCGCCAGTCAGATCAGGGTACATCCCGCATCTAAACATGCCACCAAAAAAGAAGAAAAAAAAAAATCAGATCATATTATTTGGAATATATATTAAATTGAGCCATCATTTGTAAATGTCTGTATATAATTCAGAAATCATGGGTTACAAAAAAGATGTCAAAACTCAGAACATCTTTTTCTGTGGTTTCTGTTTAGTCCTGGTTGGTTAAGTTAAAAACTTAAAATGATGTCATGCAATTACATCAATCATATATAATACGGCATCTGCACAAATACATGATATCCTATATGTTGTTATTATGGTGTGTGGTGTGGGTGTGTGTAGGGAAAAAAAAGGCAAAGCAAGAGGCGGCACCCTTTACAGCTGGAGCCGCACCCGCAGCCAGAGCCGCACCCACATTTGCCGCCACAGCAAGAAGACATCTTCTCTTATGAAATGATTTGATTTATCAAATGAGTTTGTAGTTTATGAACTTTTTCTTCTTGCACTGGGATGAATTGGGGAGAGGCCAGGGAGGCCTATTTATAGCCCCTTCATTGGCCAAGAAGGGTTGAATTGGGACAATTTATGATATATTGCTGGGACCAGGGGGTATCTATGTGACTGTGTATCAAATATCCTTGTCTATTGAAAAAGTGTGCCTTACAAAATAATGCAATATCTGCCACAATAATGCAATATCTCTCATTTTTTACTGAGAACAACAGCGTACTGCATTGCAGTACAAGTTTTGATCTCACCTATGGATTTTGCATTTTTGCTATCACTTTATTGTTGTTTAAACATCATGAAATAATAATAAAAAAATATGAAAACTCAGACATGGAAAGCAAAAGGAAAAGGAAAGATTGAAAGAACAATTATATGATACCATGTGTATTTGGAAAAACTTAAGGCCGTCGGCTCAAAATGCTAAAATGTTAAATTAATTTAAATTTAACACACGTCATATTTAAATAATTAAGAATAAATTTACAATTTTACGTTTTTAATTGGATAATATTTTTCAGAATATCCAATGAATGTAGGCCGAAATCGTTATCATGTGCTCTTAATAGTTGTTGGGTTAGCCTCCTGCTTTTGTGCCTAGCCTTCACAAGAAATAGATTATTTTGTCGTGTTGCTTTCATTAGCTAGGTTGCCGAATTTTATTCGAGACTAGCATTTCTGTTAACTTTCGGCCGTGATTTTTATTTATATTCAAAGTTAATTACAAATTAATAAATATACCCAACAACCATTGAAATTTATAAAACTACCCATACCGGCTATTTTCTGGCCGGTTTTAATTGTTTTCCGTACCGATCTGAAAATAGCCGGTACTAAATAATTTTTTGTTTGTTTGTTTTTTTTAGAGACAAATAGCAAAAATGCTGAAATCTAACACTAAAAATTTTTTTTTTTTAAATAATTGTTAGATTACTTTTTTTGATATATAATTAACATATTTATACTAAAATACGCTAAATTACTTGAAATTATGTTAAATTACGCTGAATTACACTAAATTACGCTAAATTACAATAGTTATGTTAAATTATGCTAAAATACGGTAAATTACACTAAATTACGTATGAATAGGGATGATATCTCACTGAGAAGGCGAAAAATGACGACGAAACTTCAAACGGCCATAAAACGGTGCTCGAGTGTCCGATTTCAGCAAATGACCACTTTTCAAAAAGTTTGCGAAAATACACTTGCATTAGTGCTTATGATATTGGATTTTGAAATTCAGAATTGCCAAAAAACAAAGGGAAGAGCCTCAAAACTTCAGTTGAAGTTTTGAGTTACTATTTTTATTTCTATTGTTCAATCTACATAGCTCAGTAAATTAGTTATATAATAAACTTGTAGAATACCAATTTTTATTATTTTTGGAATTATTTTACTATTTTTTATGATTTATGAAAGATGGCACAAAATCGGCCCTATTCATATGTAATTTAGTGTAATTTACCGTATTTTAACATAATTTAACATAATTATTGTAATTTAGCGTAATTTAGTGTAATTCAGCATAATTTTACATAATTTCAAGTAATTTAGCGTATTTTAGTATAAATATGCTAATTATATATCAAAAAAAGTAATCTAACAAATATTTAAAAAAATCAAATTTTTAGTGTTAGATTTCAGCATTTTTGCTATTTGTCTCTTAAAAAAAAAAAATTAGTACCGGCTATTTTTTGACCGGTTCCGAAATCAATTAAACCCGGCCAGAAAATGGCCGGTATGGATGGTTTTATAAATTCCCAAAAGACTTGGGTATATTTATTAATTTGTAATTAACTTTGGATATTTATAAAAATCACGGACTTTCGGAGGGGGGGTCAATTTAACTTGTATTTTTACCCTTTGATTTATAAATGTGACACAACTGCAGAAATATTGAAAAAAAGAAAGAGAGGTTTTAGGCACAGAGCTGCAATATTTTAGTAGAGTACTTCCACAATTATTATTGTCAAAGCAGGGGAAAATGTAGCACGGGAATAGAAATATAGAATAAATTTCTCAGGGCTTGTTCGGTAGACGGAGGGGAACGGGAATGGGAACGGGATTCGGAAATTTTTGAACTACCGATTATTATGCACGTGGAACAGAAAATACGACCTCAGATTGATTTTTTTTTTCCACGCACACAATAATTGCGCCGAACAGGCCCTCAAAGAGCTCATCTACATCTTTGATTTTTTTCAAGCTTCGTGTGTGCTTTTTTAATTCAACGACAGATATTTTGTTATCTCCACAAAAATTTAGAAGCAAATTCTGTACATGTTTCCGTGTACTGTCACTTGCATATCACTTGCATAGTAATAATAAGATTCGTGAATAATTCAGAATTGAGCTGTTAGCGAATCAATTCGTATATTATTCAGTTTTCCGAAATTTTTCTGAAATATTTACGAATTTTATGAACTTTCACTCATTTTACGAATTATTCACGGACATTTTTTAAAAAATTTACGAATGTTTTTTTTTCTCTCATGAGAATTTTTTTTTTCAATATATAATTCCGAATTATTTCGGAATTACAATTACTTTAACCGGTCAAATCTTTTCCAAATTATTAAATGGCTGGTTGGTGGTTACGCAATGCTGTATTTCAATATGCGCAGAAGTTGCGTCCGTTCTCATAAAAAAACAAAAAAGAAAAAGCTGCGTCCCCACACTTGGCAAGGCCCCTGACAGCGACACGTGCCGCTAGCATCGTGACACGTGGCAGAACTGGAGCAAACAGACGGAATTTTATCCGTTGATTCTGCTAATTGGACGAAACATAGAGGATGGAGGCCGTCGGATTAAAGGAAGTAATTTTTTCTATTTCTCTGCCTGTCCTGCCTGGCATGGGGCGTAAACCAATCAGCTATTTTGTGGCTGATCATGTTTTATCGCCTCTGTGGCGGGTGAACCTGCTTACAAAATCAGCTATTTATCACTGATTATGATCAAACGCCAAACGGTGCATAATATTTTCATGTGATTTTGATCAGATAGCACATAATGTTTTTTTAAGAATTGATTCCGCTGCAAACATAAAGAATATTGCATACATTCAATATTTAACATGCGAGAAATTAAGAAAATATATTTTATTATTTTCTTGCAACTATATAGAAATTGGCATAATCTTTTATAAATGAAGAGGGCTCACTGTCTCCATTTTTGTATTTGAATCATGTCTCTGCTTTTAGAACTACAATAACATAAAATTTAAAACTTAAATGTCAATAAAACTGTTAGATACGATTTATATCATTTTCTCTATACACATAAAATATCATGATATTTCGATTTTGTTTTGATTAGAATCAAGAACTTACAAAAATGAACTGACGTAGATAAATTATGAATGTTGATTTTTCAACTGATTAATTAATTCAGATAGAACTAAAATTAAAAAGTGATAATTTTTTACGTGCATGTACAGAAAATAGTTCATATCACATTCAATGTCTTTGTTTTAACATATAAATTTAAAAAAATTGTTATTAGAAAATAAAAAAATAGAGATATGATGGAAATAAAAAAATTAAAATATATGAATCCTACTCTTTATAAATTTTTTTTTCTTAATGACTGCAGTGCCGGACGACCACTAAGTTGAAAGAAAAGGAATCAGAGTAGATCCGATGCTCATCGGACCTACCTTCGTTTGATGGGTGTGATGACCATTTGATCTGCATCAAGATTCGTGTACTCTGCATCAAAATCCGTACATGTCTTTATCAATTTCCGTACACATAGATTTAATGCTAATCGTACGGTCCTAGAGCTAATTGAACCTAAATGTAGGTCCGATGGGCATCGGACCTACTCCTATCTCGAAAGAAAAAGGAAGCTTTACCTTTTTCTTATTACGGCGTCCAATCAATTAAACTGTACGGGATAGACCATTTAGAAAAATTAGATAATGAAGACAAGAACAATAATGGCGGCATCTTTTTAAAGAATGGACGTAAGGAAAAAAGGGACCACCAACTTTTGGAAAAGTGGATTTTATTTCATTTTAATTTCTCTTAAAGGCCTGTTTCATTTTGTTTCATACTAATTCAACTTTTTAAGGCCTTATGCAAATCTGCTTCATTTTCTCTGTTATGCGGACCCCACCTGTCTGAAAAGATCCAAGTATAGACTGCATCTCATTATACGAGTGGCACAAACAAAAGTAAATTGAAAAGCAATGATATCTGAAGTCGTTATTACTTAAAAGCTCAAATATGAGACGACTCTTCGAATAATATAATAAAAATAATATATACATTGGCAAAAAGAAAAAGAAAATATAGCGATACATAGCATTCGTTATATCGTGCTTTGATTGACCCCGACTTGCCTTTAGCATATCCAAAATCCAAATTAATCAGTGGAGAGAGGGACCTAGGAACAAAATAAAAGAGAGCAAATAGTAAGGTTGTCAGTGATTTGCTAAAGCTTTTAGCCTAGGAGACAATTTAAAGGGAACATGTACCATTTTCTTTTTTGACTTCAATCCGCTTGGAATCCCTAAATGAGCTATATGGATAACAGTAGGCTTTTTATAACATAAAAAAAGGGCAAAAGGGATTGTGTTTTATGCAAGGAAATTGTCAAGATGCAAATTGTGTAGCTGAGACAGATAGTATGTTTAGCACTTTGCCCCTCTGTATCGGTTTTCTGGTACTGGGTGAGTATAATGAAAAATTGAATATACTATCAATGAAGGGAGTATGTGAGTGCTAAAATAATATATTTACATGGTTTTCAATAGGTCTAGGGTAGAAAAATAAAAATACATAGTTTAGAGTATAATAGTATGTAAATTAAGTTTCAGTTCAATGAAACGGACGTTGTTACATTTATTCAAAAAAGAAAGTACTGATCAGGTTACTAGGCCTTTTCATTTATTATGGCTTTCAATATTAAATATGTATATCGAACACCCCTCTATTTAAAGTGAATAGATTGTATTAATAATAAAAATTTGTAAATGGTGACAACTGATACAACGCTTATAAATAACTCTATGTCAGTTGCGAAATTGCTAGAGTTTTATGATTTATTTTGTTTTTATTGGTTGTGTAGTTTCATTGACAATATTTGATTTCTGTTATTTTAAAATTAAAAAATGTAACATTCGAATATTTTGAATTTTTTAAATTATTATTTGTTTAAATAGAAATGTGGGTTGCTAATCGCCTGGTGGCCTTTAAGAAACAAAATAAATAACAAAATTGTATCTAATAATTTTTAAATAATATCAAATTAATACATTTTACCCTGTTCTTTGATCCTCTTCTATTTATGCAAGTTTTCTATACATAGGTTAACTTTTTTGTATCGTCAATAGGATTGACGCACTGGTAAACAAAGTTTTCTGTGTGAAGGTGTTTCTTAATTTGTTTACTGGTAAAGAACAAAAGAAAAGGAGGACCATGAGATGGGTTAATGGGAAATATGTAAAATGAAATACAAATTTGTGATGCAAAATGATTTTACATCATACAAGGCATTCGTACATTATATTATGCATCAGTTCATACCAGTGCTCTTATCTAGGCATCACAACATATATAAGTCACATACGATAACTTCATATAAAAAGAGCTCTCTATGGAGAGTTCATAGGACATTGAAAATCTCCAAAAAAAATTATATGCATCCGCAAACACCGCAAGTCCATTTGTATTTGCAGCCAAAACAGCAGTTCTCGGTTCCACCTTCTATATCCACGTCAACGAATGCTCTGCACTATCAAATTAATAAACAGATTGCCAAGTATAACTGATTATAACACAATTGATGTCATGATCTCATCAGGCATATCTAATTTTGTAGCTTAACGCTAGCAATGGGTGTAGTTATATTAATCTCATGAACTCATTAGGAAAATTTATCAAGATGAGTTAAATTAATTAAAGATTTTTTTTATATGAATATATCATGATGAGGGCATCTGAGCCCACATTAACTTTATTTGAAATTCAGCAAAGTGATGATTTTCAAAAATTCTGAAAAAATAGTAAAAAAAAAATTCAAAAAATGTAAAATTTGGTCTCCAAGCACATTTTAATATGGAGAACACATTGGAAGGTTCAAATCGACTATTTGAACTTTGAAAATGAAGATATGAGGAGAGGGTGCACGTTAGAAGCACAAAAGGGAGAGTGCATTTTAACCCTCCTCATATATATATGGTTACATAATACATCCTTAGCTAGCTTATTGAATTAAAATCAAACTTCCAAACTTAGAAAGTTAATTTGTGTATTGAATATGAGCAAATCAAGTGGCTGACCTCTTGGGTGGTGAATCGGGATTGCTGGTGTTTTTTATGGTTTTGCTGGTGTTTTCTGTGGTGTCGAGCTCTTCACCGGTCAGTCCTTCCTGTGGTTTGTGTTTAGCTGTGGCTGCTTTAGTTAAGAACTTAAAATGAAACAACCTGGCATCCGTATAAATATAATCACATCGATCAATCATATATTATACATGGCATCCATATAAAAACATCCTGGCGTATATTTATTTATTTTTATTATTTTTTTTAATTTTGGCGTATGTGTTGTTATCAGTGTTCTAAATAGTGCGCTATAGCGCCGCTATAGCGTTTTTGGACCCCAAACGCTACGCTATGACATCAAAATGCGCTATTTGCGCTACGGCCGCTATAGCGGCTGCTACAGCGCTATAGCGGTCCGCTATTCGCGCTATTTGCGCTATACAATATGGGTTTTTTTTTAAGCAATTTATATGGGTTTTAAATAAAGATAAAAAAAATCTCAAACCGAAAATGAATTTGTTGCTACTTGATACAGATAAATCAATTTGAAATTGGGAATAGAAATTGAAATTTGAATAGAAAAAAAGTCCAAACCAAAATTAAAATTTGAATAGAAAAAAAATAGATTATGTCATGAATCATGATGCTTAAGATATTTTTAATAGGAAAAATCGATAGTTTATGATATTACTATGGATATTTTGAACCGCAATTTGAACTTTGTACTGGTTCAATATGAATATTATAATTTCTTAATTACTTTGGTGTTATTTATTGTTCTATGAGACTTTAGATAATGTTGATATTTAGTACAAATATTGAATATATGAAATGTAAAAAAAAAACGCTATTTGGAATAGCTTCCGCTATAGCGACGCTATTCGCTATAGTTTTTTTTTTAGCCTTCCCGCTACGACGCTATAAACGCTATTTAGAACCTTGGTTGCAGTGTTCTAAATAGCGCGCTATAGCGTTTTTGGACCCCAAACGCTACGCTATGACATCAAAATGCGCTATTTGCGCTACGGCCGCTATAGCGGCCGCTACAGCGCTATAGCGGTCCGCTATTTGCGCTATACAATATGGGTTTTTTTTTTAAGCAATTTATATGGATTTTAAATAAAGGTAAAAAAAATCTCAAACCGAAATTGAATTTGTTGCTACTTGCTACCAGTGTTCTAAATAGCGCGCTATAGCGTTTTTGGACCCCAAACGCTACGCTACGACATCAACATGCGCTATTTGCGCTACGGCCGCTATAGCGGTCCGCTACAGCGCTATTTGCGCTATACAATATGGGTTTTTTTTATTTTTTATTTTTAAGCAATTTATATGGGTTTTAAATAAAGATAAAAAAAATCTCAAACCGAAATTGAATTTGTTGCTACTTGCTACAAATAAATCAATTTGAAATTGGGAATAGAAATTGAAATTTGAATAGAAAAAAAGTCCAAACCGGAATTAAAATTTGAATAGAAAAAAAAATAGATTATGTCATGAATCATGATACTTAAGATATTTTTAATAGGAAAAATCGATAGTTTATGATATTACTATGGATATTTTGAACCGCAATTTGGACTTTGTACGGGTTCAATATTAATATTATAATTTCTTAATTACTTTGGTGTTATTTATTGTTCTATGAGACCTTAGATAATGTTGATATTTAGTACAAATATTGAATATACGAAATGTAAAAAAAAAAAAATGCTATTTGGAATAGCTTCCGCTATAGCGACGCTATTCGCTATAGCTTTTTTTTTAGCCTTCCCGCTACGACGCTATAAACGCTATTTAGAACCTTGCTTGCTATAGATAAATCAATTTGAAATTGGGAATATAAATTGAAATTTGAATAGAAAAAAAATAGATTATGTCATGAATCATGATGCTTAAGATATTTTTAATAGGAAAAATCGATAGTTTATGATATTACTATGGATATTTTGAACCACAATTTGGACTTTGTACGGGTTCAATATGAATATTATAATTTCTTAATTACTTTGGTGTTATTTATTGTTCTATGAGACTTTAGATAATGTTGATATTTAGTACAAATATTGAATATACGAAATGTAAAAAAAAACGCTATTTGGAATAGCTTTCGCTATAGCGACGCTATTCGCTATAGCTTTTTTTTTAGCCTTCCCGCTACGACGCTATAAACGCTATTTAAAACCTTGAGTTTCATTCATCAATCTCAACGTTTATTTTCTTTAAAATATTCAAACGGTAATATATAATGAACATGAATTTAATGTCATGAATGTACATATTTGTCTATAAATAACACATGACATATGGAGAACAAAATATCCATCTGTCCAATAATTCACATGCTCTCTTGTTCTTTCTCTTAGCTCTATAATTCATAAAATTCAATTTCAATTCTCCCACAAACAAATATTTTCTTCATAGTAAAATTATTATACTGTTACCATTATTGAAAGAAGCTACATCAACCTCTACCACGGTTGCGCCCGCAAGCAGAGAAATACCGGCGTAACTTGGGGCAAGCTTAATTGATTATTCCTGCGCCTAGGAAGGGAAGTTGTCTTAGGTCTGCATTTTGCAGCTCCGGATAATAAAGTTTTAATTATATTCTTGATTATATTTTTTTATATGATTATTATTTATTTAGTGATCAAAATTCAAATTTAAATCCAGTTGGTTAGTAAAAATTTTCCAACAGTATCTGACTGTGTACGAAATATCCTCAACTGGTATTCTGGTAAAAAGTGTGCCTTCCACTAATTGCCACAGTATTGCAATATCTCTCAATTTTTACTAGAACAAACAAGTACAGCGTATTGGCCCAATGAATAAAACCGTACAAGATAAACCATTTAGAAAAGTTTGTAAACGAGAACAATAATTAATGGCGACAGCATTTTAAAGAATGGACGCGCAAGGAGACGAGGGACCACCAGCTTTTGCAAAAAGTGATATTTATTTCGTTTTATTTCTCTTAAAGGCATATATATTATATATATATAATTCTCATATGGTCTTGCTACAGTATATTCTATAGTCTTGCTACAGTATATTTGTCACAGTAAAAACTTTAATATGGTATAATCAGTATAACTTTATATATAATTAGAAAATCACAAATTAATGAATATGGTATACCGGTATAACTTTATACAGTAACAACTTGATTTTGTGATTTTGAATTCATTAATATGGCATTTTGTGATTTTGAATTCATTAATATGACATTTTGTTTATAACCGGTATAACTTTATATATAGTAAGATGTTTATCTTAATAGTTAATTATCTTTTTTTTTTCGGTAATATCCTGATACAATCTTTTTACACTCCTCTCGATAATAGCCGCCGAAGCAAAGCAAAGCTCACTTCTAGTTTTATTTTATTTCATATCCGATTCAACTTTTTAAGGCCTTATGCTGTTATGCAAAAATAAAAAATAAAAGGAAGATGAAAAACTGGTATTTTGCCTCGTTTTCTCTGGATATACGGACCCATAGGGAGTATAGAGAGTACAAAACTAAATTGAATTAATACTGCATCTCACTATACGAGTCTCACAAACAAAAGAAGAATGTATTACTTCAAAGCTCAAATTACAAAGTGGTCCAAACAAAATATCTATATTACAAAAATATCTATAATTGGTAAATAAGCCCTTAAATGAGATCGGAACCCAACAGTTATTTCATGCATTGATTGGCCCGAACTTTTGTCTTGTTGATTCAAAGTAAATGCAAAATTCATTATGTCCTCAATAGATTGCCAATCCAAGGTTAATTTTTTTTTTTTTTTTTGTATCGTCAATAGGATTGACTCACTGGTAAACAAAGTTTTCTTTGTGAATATATATGTTTCTTAATTTGTTTGCTGGCATCTTTTTACTCTGAGCTATCTTCTATTTTCGTCAACTTATAGGAGTCGATCGACAAGAAAAGAGCAGAAGAAAAGGAGGACTGTGAGATGGGGTAATGGGAAAAAAATAAAATGAAACAATTTATGATCCAAAATAATTTTAAATCATACATACAAGACATTCGTAGCATTACGTACACTATGCATCACTCCATGGCAGTGCTCTTATTTAGACATCACAACATACATAGTTATATACGATAACTTCATATAAAAATAGCTCTCTATGGAGAGTTAATATCCCTATAGGACATTGAAAATCTCCAAAAGCTTTTATATCCAGAACCTGCCGGAGCCGCAATTGCATCCGTATTTGCAGCCACAATCGTCGTTCTCTCTTCCAGCTTCCATTTCCAAATCAACGAATGCTCTGCACCATTAAATTGTGACAGAACTAAAAAATTTAGATTGTGGAGCTGATACATAAAATACATAATGTGTGGCAGTTGAAATTTAAACTCAAGACACTGTGACCATAAAATAAAATTTTAATCACTAAGCTACATTTACACATTAATTTAGCATTTTATGAAGGGTTGAACTACATACAAAAATTATGAGAACAAATTCAATTAAATTTCAATATATATTATTAAAAAAAATTAAATCATAGAGATAGCTAAGCATTCTTTGGATTGTATTAATATGATCCATCCATGCCATCAAATAAACAGATTGCAAGGTTGCAAGGTATAAACTAATTAGAACACAATTCATGGATGTCATCTCTGGCATATCTTTTGTAGCTTAACGCTGCAATGGGTTTAGTTATATTAATCTCATGAAAACTTATTAATAATTATCAAGATGAGTTAAATAAAGATTTTTATATGAATATATGATGAAGGAATTATCTAAGGCCATTATCTTCATTCCATTATTAAGCACGTTGGGTGTCCGATCCGCCAACGGCTGTAATTGAAAGATGAAATTTCAGATTTAATCTCAACCATGCACCTAATCAAATAATTTGTCTTGTTTTGATTAAATGCATATTTTTAAGTGTAGAAGTCTATATTTAGTTAAAAACATATTCGCTACACGTACAGTCACACAATATATTACAATTAAAATTGAATATACTGCCTTGTAGCAACATTTTTTTCCTTATTTCTCCTACGTTTAGCAACTTCTTCGTTTCCTTATTTTTGGTTTCCTATATCTCTTTTGTTTCTATACAAATTATCACAATAGAAAATGAAAATCAATTTTTTTCTTTGTTTTCATATTTTTTTTTTTTTGTTTCTATATAGATCCCAACGGCATAATAGAAAAATCTAGAATATATTTGATTGGAGTTGTTTATACAAATCACTCCACACCTGAAATCGAGAAAATCAAGAATAGAAAGATTGTTTTCATGTTATATTTGATCCAGTTTTTTTTATTTGTTGTTGTTTCTTACTGTTATTTATTATTTATCTCTCCATTGTTTTTGTCATTTGTGTTTTTTTATTTTTATTTATATTTTTTTTTCTTAATTCTGAATGAAATGTTAATAAAAAAAGTATCTTCATATTCTATTCAATCTTATAATATTCCCGTTGCAACGCACGGGCACGATACTAGTAATAACATAAGCTTGCATGTTATGTGATATGCATATATATATGGTTACATCCCTAGCTAGCTAATTGAATTTAAATCAAACTTCCAAAATAGAAAGTAAATTTGTGTATTGTGAAATGAGAGCTAATCAAGAGGCTGACTTCTTTGGTAGATCAGCATCAGAAAGGATTGTGGTTTCTTTGGTGCTGAGCTCTTCGCCGCATCTAAGAGCCATATTTGTCTCTATAAAATTCAGAAATCTTGGGTTAAAAAAAATGTTGTCAAAACTCGGAACATTTTTTTTTTCTGTGGTTTATGTTTAGTTCCGGCCGCTTTATTTAAAAACTTGAAAATCATGTCTTGCAATTACATCAATCATATATAACACATGGATCTGTATAAACACATGCTATCATACATGTTATTACGGTGTATGGGTGTGGGTGTGGGTGTTGGCGCGTGTCCATAAGAAAAAAAAAAAAGGAGAGAAATTTTATGTATGTTTCTCAAAAAAATTTAAAATTATATATTTTTTATCTAAAATTTATAATATCATGGTTACCCTTTAAAATTTTAAAAAATTACAGCTTATCAAATTTATTGATTTCTCTATTAAATTTCATTTTAAATTTATGAAGTAATCATTTACCCTTTATTAAAAAATAAAAATATGAAACATGTTTAATAGAAATATGCAGTCTTCTAATTGGTTGGTTTTGAGAGCAAATTAATATTCTTACTTGTGACACGCACACAAGTATATTCAAGTAACGTCACTATATATGCATCACAAGTAGATAAATGAATTATTTATCCTTGAAAATCAATAAGTTGAAACATGAAGAATTTTTCTTAGACATACTACATATTTTTATTTTTTAATAAAGAATAAATGGATATTTATAAATTTAAAATGAATTTTTATCAATAAATTGAGTAAATTTGTAAGTTTTTGAAATATAAAAAGATAAATATGATATTATAAATTTAGAGGAAAAACAAGTAATTTTGAGATTTTTGAGAAACATATGAAATTCTCCCGAAAAAAAATGGCAAAAGCAAGAGGTGGTACCCGGTACAATAATGTTCGCACGAAAGCGCAACGCAAGTTTCGGTACGCTTGAGGGCGTACCTTTTAAAACCGCGCTTACACTTCACGAGTAAGGATTGCAAGTGCACAACCCCTATCGAGTAGTATAATCGGGTGTCGATCCACAGGGACGACTCAAATCCTAAACTTTGACTCAACCTAGTTCGGTACTAGAAGTTGAAAAGGGTGTTTGAATTTGTTTAAAGTTCCTAATTTCAATCAACAATCGTAATAACAGAAAATGAAAACAATTAAACGTTTGATTTTAGACTATCTGTAAAATAAAAGCGTTTCGAGGGTTTCAGACTTCATCCTCAACTTTGCTGCTCTGGACTTGTCACGCGACCCGCATACTTTCGTATGCGACCCGCGTGCTCTCACACGCGACCCGCGTAGCCCTCAAGCCACTCTGGACCTTTCACTCGACCCGCACACTTTCGCATGCGACCTTGTGACGCGACCCGCGTGATTTCTCATGCGACCCGCGTGGTCCTGGAGCTGACACTGAATGTTTCTGATTCTGGTTGTTTAATTCGTGTAAGGCTCAATTGACCGTACCTAATGTCACTGAACCTCAACTCTCGTGTATTGGCTTAATAGACCTGGTACGGAATTGCAATTTCACCTTCCTAGATTCAATTCAAACCTAAGTTCTTGATCTCGTTTACTAAAGGCATCCACTATTCTTTCGACTAAATGGAAATTTCACCTTTCGGCTACTATTGATCTCACCTCTCGGATCTTAGACCTACCTCAAGTACTTAACCTAATTCACAAGATACATCAAGGCCAAATTACAAAAAGAAATGCCATAAGCAATCAATAGTAGACAATCAAGAATCAATCAAGCAATTTAGGTCAAGCAATTTCAATTAATACAAAAATCAAGAAACACGAATAACAATTCAGATTCAATCAACATTCATTATCAAACAAAGCTTTGGATTACATCTAAATCCCTCAAAACTGAAAATCTACTCAAACATGATCAAAGAGAAAAGAAAAGAGATAGAGGAGATGCAAATCATGATGAAGAGGAGAAGAGAATCGAAGAGGATCAAGCTCGAATCAAGATCTTGGCCGAATTCCACCTTGCTCCAGCTCCAGCTCTCCTCTGTTGCTCCTGCGCGCCAAGCACCTCAGCCTCCCGATCTTTCTGTTTTTAAAAATGAATTCTGGATGCCTCCAATCGCGCAGGCCCAACTCCTTATATAGAAATCTTACTGGGCTTCAATTTGGGCCTGGCGCAGTTAATTCGACGCGACCCGCATGGCTTCGGATGCGACCCGCGTCGGGTTGGGTCTGATGCGCGCTGTGAGGGTCGCGTCTGAGGTCGCGCTGGGCTGTGATGCGACCCGCGTCAGGTGGGACGCGGCCCGCATGGAGGATGTCAGAACTCTGCTCTTTTGCTTGTTTTCGCCCATTTCCTGCAAAGTCATAACCAAACTGCAGCAGTACCATATTCTATTGATATTTCAATGTAAACAGTGCAATTTAGTGATTCAAAACATAATTTCTGATTTGGAAACGGGTCGAAATAATAGATCAAATATTGAGACATCAAGTAACCGCCGCATTTGCAGCCAGAGCCGGACCCACATTTGCCACTGCAGCAAGACATCTTCTCTTAGAGATAGGAGTAGGTCCGATGCCCATCGGACCTACATTTAGGTTCAATTAGCTCTAGGACCGTACGATTAGCATCAAGATCTATGTGCACGGAAATTGATACATACTTGCACGGATTTTGATACAGAGCACACGAATCTTGATGCAGACCGAATGGTCATCACACCCATCGAACCAAGGTAGGTCCGATGGGCATCGGACCTACTCTGATTCCCTTCTCTTATGATATGATGTAATTTATCTAAGGAGTTTGTAATTTACGAAGTCTTCTTCTTGCACTGGGATTAATTGGGGAGAAGCCATGGAGGCCTATTTATAGCCCTTCATATGCCAAGATGAGTTGAAACAAGACAATTTATGATTTAATTATGGGGCTGGGCCGCTGGGGAATTCAGATCCTCTGTAATACTCGACTGAGTACGATGAGGTCTCAGTCGTCAGATTTAACTTTACACGAATCTCAAAGCACAAATAATACTGAGTGAGGCTATGGTGCTATGCATAGCACGGATGACTAGTGTACTACGGTTCAATATGGTACTTTTTAAAATCCTAACGGTCGATCCAACCGTTCAATGTGATAACCATATGAATATGTACTTGCAAACTAAATTTTATATTTTTTCAAATTTTTTTTACTATTTTTTTAGATAGGTAGAATTTTGATGGTCCAGAATGTTCAAAAAACACTGATTTTTCTACCTATCTAAAAAAATAGTAAAAAAATTCAAAAAAATATAAAATTTAGTTTGCAAGTACATATTCATATGGATATTACATTGAACGGTTGGATCGACCGTTAGAATTTTAAAAAGTACCATATTGAGCCGTAGTACACTAGCTATTGGTGTTATGCATAGCACCATAGCCTCACTCAATAATACTGCCCCCTCTAATCACCCGAATAGGCACCGGCTGAGAGTAAATCCGGGTCGTAAAGTGATTTACTGTTCTGTATAATATTACAGAGAATACTGGTCCGCCGCTGGGGTATCTATCTGACTGCGTACTCAAATATTCTTGCCTATAAATAATGCGTCTTGCATTAACTACCACAATATTGCAATATATCTCAATTTTTACTGAGAACAGCAGCGTACTGCACTGCAATACAAGTTGTACTACCTACTGCTATGAGTGTGTACTCTCCAAAATTTTTGCAATATATGTCAAACAATAATTTAAATTTCGAATAATAAATTTATTTGGTCACACAATTTTTTTAACAATGTTGTTTCTTTATTTTACGAGTCTCAAAAACAAAAGTATATTGAAAAGCAACGATCAGAACTCAGAAGTCGTTAGTTTGACAACAGCTCCTTGAATAATTAATAGTAATAGTAATAGTAATAATTCATATATAAATTGACAAAACAAAGAAAAAAAAAACGATAGCATTCGTTATTTCGTGCTTTGATTGGCCCCAACTTGTTTTAGCACTATCCAAATTAATCAGTGGAGAGAGGGGCCTAGGAACAAAACAAAAGAGAGCAAATAGTAAGGTTGTGATTGATTTGCTAAAGTTTTTAGGAGACAAATCAAAGGGAACATGTACCATTTTTTTTTTGGGAAAATTGGTTATTTGTCACTCTAAAATTTTCAAATTGTAAAAATGTTATTCCGAAATTTGAAATTGTAAAAATGCCACTCTAAACTTCATTAATTTCTAATTTTGTCATTTATACTCTATTCTTGTACTATTTTTATTAAAAATAACAAAGGTATCGATCCAAAGAAATACGTATACTGTATTCTTGTACTCTGTATTTTCAGAGGGTATGAATTTTTCAGTTAATTTTTAATAAAAATAGTATAAGAATAGAATATAAATGGCAAAATTAGGAATTAATGAAGTTTAGAGTGGCATTTTTACAATTTCAAATTTCGGGATAACATTTTTACAATTTGAAGGTTTTAGAGTGGCAAATAACTAATTTTTCCTTTCTTTTTCGACTTCTATCCCCTTGGAATTCCTTAATTAGTAAGTATAGACTAGGTCACTATTCACTAGACCTTTTTTTCAATTTTAATAATTCAACCTATAAAACCTTCTGCTTAAAGTGATATCGTAGAATCCTCACAACTTCCATATGTGAATTGAAATAGATTACATTAACAATACATATATTTGCAAACGATGAAAACTGGTGCAATACTTGTCAATAAATCTATGTCAGTTGCGAAATTGCTAGATTTTTGAAACATGTTTTATTTTGGTTGGTTGTGAAATTTTATTAAGAATGGTTTCATTCATTTTGAAATTAAATAATAGGGGGAAATTCATGTATATCCCTCAAAAGTTTCAATATTATGTATTTATCCCTCTAAAATCAATAATTACATATTTATCCTTAAAATTATAAAAACTCACATATTTATCCAATTTATTATATTTAACATTAATTTTCTATGTATTCCCATTTTACCCTTCTAAGGCCATTGTTAGAAAATAGTATTAAATCGTACCAGTACCAATATTGAACAGTACCGTACCAGTACCAACACTGAACCGTACCAGTACCAACACTGAATCATACCAGTACCATTGCTGAACCGTACAGTACCAGTCATTACAATACCAGTATGATTGGAGAGAAGAGGCGAGATGTTTTGGCGCTCTCAAGACTCAATAGATTAAAGAGAGAGAGGAAGAAAGGGTATAGTGGTCATTACAATATTAATTAATATTGTAAAATAAATTTTAATGTTTAAAAAAATATTATTTAATTATTTTTGGAGATATTTGATATATAATAGAGTTAGATTGGATAAATATGTGAGTTTTTATAATTTTTAAGGATAAATATGTAATTATTGATTTTAGAGGGATAAATATGTAATATTGAAACTTTTGAGGGATATACATGAAATTCCCCCTAAATAAAATACCATTCGACATTTCGTGTTTTTGAAAGAGCAGGGTTCCAATGCTCCAACAATTAGTTCTCCAAAAATACATCAAAATCTAAACCAACGATTTGTGTCAAGATATCGTGCGGATCAAAAACTCTGATCAGCAAAAAAAAATACAGTCCAATTCTCTCTCATATCGTGCGGATCAAAAAATACAGTTTTGATTTCTCCAAAATTGCAAAATTTCTTCAAAAAAATCAATGATTCTAAGCTCAAAAATGAAGAAAAGAAAATGCAAGCATCTTTTGTTAACAATTATTGATATTTTACATATAACATACATCTGTATCGTAAGGCACTTCCCACCTTATTCCTTTCTTCCTTGCCTACAGTAGCGGAAGGTGTTAAATATACAATTGTACTACCTAAAAAGAAAACAGAACTAATTTTCTGGGTCCTTTTATTAGACAGCTTCATCTCGTGTCACCTTGGTCTAAGATCATCGCAAAAATGTGGGGATGTAAGTGAGATTTTAATTAGCTCTCAGCTGACTAAATGAATACTTGAGCATCTACAACAGAAGGTATCTGAAAATCACCAAACAAGAGTAATCAAGCAATCAAGTCATTCTTTTTTACCATTATTGTTTTCATCTATACAAATCTTTTTGCAAGAAAGAAAATATTCTGCAACAAGTCAGTGAAAGAAAATCACTAATGTAAGAAGAAGGATACCATACAATACGACCACACCATGCTGGTAGGCCAGTACTGGTATGAACTTGTCTAAACCAGCCAAGATGAGGCCTTAATTATGCAACACTGTTAACAGAAATTAAATTAGTGAAGGCATTAAATTGTGTAGTAACTATAGATTGAACAAGTACCATACTGGCCACTCTGTTTCGGACAAGAGAAAGGTAATAAATGACACATTGACACATTTCAGGTACAAAACACTCCAATGCAAATGGGTAAATGCATAAAATACATGAAGTTAGAATTAGATCATTACCTATCCAAAAAAAAAGAAAAACAAGACCAGGATTATCTCTCTATGAAATAATGTCAAGCAGCCTCATAGTGTGTCGAGTTGGTGAAAACCTCTTCATTGACATGGCTTCCATCCATCTCTTAGCCTCATCCTTATCTCTCCCCTTACAAAACCCTTGCACCATTGTGTTGAAACTCCACCGGTTTGGCTGGTACCCTTTCTCGCACATCCTTTCAAATAATATGCAAGGTCCATCCTCTCCCATGGCAAATACCCTCGGTAACATGTTGTATGTGTAAAGATTCACAGGAAAATACGTTTCAAATTGTTCCACAGCCTGATCTAGGTTCTTTCACATGTTAATCCCAACTGAAAAGTCTGTGATCAGGTGATACAATCACTGTGCGGTACAGATTTCGACTTGGTATGTGCCCCATCTCTTGCATCTCAATCACAAGCCTTGGCAGCGTATCAACCCAGCCCAGTAGTGCGAAATCACGTATCATGCTTACATAAGCCGACATTTTTAAAAATACCCAAAGTTAATTAAAGATTAATAAAAATAACCACGGTTGCCGAAAATTTTTAAAAATACCCATACCGGCCATTTAATGGCCGGTTCCGATTAAAATTCCCGACCGTCCATTTAATGGCCGGTCCTGATTTTTTTTTTTTTTTTAGAGAAAAATAGCTAAAATACTGAAATCTAACACTAAAAAATTGAATTGTTTTTTTAAATATTTGTTAGATTACTTTTTTCATAGCATATTTATACTAAAATACACTAAATTACTTGAAATTATGTTAATTTATGCTTATTGACACTATATTACTTTAAATTATGTTAACTATTTTTTAAGAGACAAATAGCTAAAATGTTGAAATATAACACTAAAAAATCGAATTTATTTTTAAATATTTGCTAGATTACATTTTTTATATATAATTAGCATATTTATACTAAAACACGCTAAATTACTTGAAATTATGTTAATTTATGTTGAATTACACTTAATTACTTGAAATTACAATAATTATGTAAAATTATGCTAAACTACGCTAAATTACGTATAAATAGGGATGATATCTTCACTGAGAAGGCGAAAAACGACGACGAAACTTCAAACGGCCATAAAACGACGCTCGAGTGTCCGATTTCAGCAAATGACCACTTTTCGGAAAGCTTGTGAAAATGCGCATGCGTCCGTACTCACTTTGCTAATTTTCCAAATTCAGAATCACCAAAAAATAAAGAGAAGGGCCTCAAAACTTCAGTTGAAGTTTCCGATTAAGATTTTCATTTCTATTCTCCAATCTACATAGCTCAGTAAATTAGTTATATAATGAACCTGTAGAATACCAATTTTTATTATTTTTGAAATTTTTTTACTATTTTTTGTGATTTATGAAAGATGGTAAAAAATATGTCATACGTAATTTACCATTTTAGCATAACTCTACATAATTATTGTAATTTAGTGTAAATCACCATAAATTAACATAATTTGAAGTAATTTTGCATATTTTAGCACAAAACCGGCCCTATTCATAGTGTATTGTAGTATAAATATGCTATGAAAAAAGTAATCTAACAAATATTTAACAAAACAATTCGATTTTTTAGTGTTAGATTTCAGTATTTTAGCTATTTTTCTCTATAAAAAAAAAAAAAATCAGGACCGGCCATTAAATGGCCGGTATGGGTATTTTTAAAAAATTTCGGCAACCGTGGGTATTTTTGTTAATCTTTAATTAACTTGGGGTATTATTAAAAATGTCGGTACATAAGTGGATTTGTCCTTATAATTTCATTTCCAGATTATGAATACTGCCTGTA
Organism: Carex kokanica; assembly: GCA_025461125.1. Lineage (NCBI taxonomy): Eukaryota > Viridiplantae > Streptophyta > Magnoliopsida > Poales > Cyperaceae > Carex > Carex kokanica. The sequence continues at coordinate 140,003 of JAJGRX010000638.1, forward strand.
CCAACGTGTGGATCTAGGCGAGCCTCTGTCAAGTTGCCAACCTTGCCAAGAGCGGCCAGGTTATGAATCACGTATCATGCTTACACAAGTGGATTTGTCCTTATAATTTCAATCAAATGATCACGTCCATAAAGCCTGTTATCAATTTGGATAAAGCACCTTTAATAGGCCGTATCTCTTTCTGTTTCAGCCCATTCCGATACCGGTTATGAGGCCGTTAGTTGCTGGAAATAGTATAAGCCCATATTCATATCTAGATTCAGATTTACACCTTTGTTTGGATGGAGACTAAAGAAAGGCAGGGAAGGTGAATAATAGAAGAGTATGAAATAGAAAGGAAGATTAACATATTTAATTTGTTAAGATAATTATTGAGAGAAAATTAATTTAATTTTTTTTTCGTCTTATTTTTCTTACTTGGTTAATTAAAATTTAAAATGTTAATGAAAAATTTAATGGCTGATATAGTTTTGTAACAAATAAATTTGAATAAGAATTATATAGGTAAGATATAAAATTGGATATTTGTATCACTTTTTCTGAAAATATTTGTAACAAAATTTCTTTCCATCCGTTATACTCTCTAAATCGGGAGAAAAAATGATGTTATTGATATAATCATGAAAGATTAAACATTTCTCCTCATTTATCCTTCATCTTTCTTCTCATGTATCCTTCATCTCCGACATAATGTTGTCAACCAAATACGATTCGATGGAAAATTTTCTTTTCAATCCATTCACCTTCCTTCCTCTACTCTCCATCCAAACAAGGGTTTAGATTCTAGTTTCGTCTCGTCCCATCTCGTCTTTTCATCTTATTTGTGTCAATAGAACTGTATAGTAGGTTCTTGTATCCTAATACACATGAATACACAGAACTAGATAGGAAACAAAAACAAAAATCTAGTGAACCGAAATCAATACTCTAATGATGGATTTTGAATGTAAGGCTTGGATATAGAAACAAGGCATCAAAATTCTATGAATGAACTTATTCGGTTCAGAGAGAAGGAATAGGTTTGACAAACAGAGGTACGTTAGAAACGAAGAGCAATGTGTACTGGACACCTCCGGTGGTCAGCACAGGAGACGACGTAAGTGTTTTTTACCATAATTATTTAGAATGTGACAAACCAGTGGCAGCTGTCACTTGAGAGAAAATGTAGAGGTCCCACTACAAACAACTAAACAAACTAAGCACATGTTAGTGAATAGTGATTAATAGAAATGCAATAGAATCAAGGAATGAGAGTAGGTCCGATGCCCATCGGACCTACCTTGGTTCGATGGGTGTAATGACCATCCAATCTGCATCAAAATCCGTGTACTATGCATCAAAATCCGTGCAAGTCTGTATCATTTTCCGTGCGCATAGATCTTGATACTAATCGTACGGTGACAGAGATAATTGAACCTAACTGTAGGTCCGATGCCCATCGGACCTACTCCTATCTCTAGAATCAAAGCTCGCAAATGTAACTTGTAAGCGGGCGGATTTAGGATTTCTGTAAAGGTATGACACTAATTGAATTCAAATAGTTAATTGGACTCAAATAGTTAATTGAATTCAAATTCATTAACTAATTGGATACTAAATAAAAAAAAACAATATTTAGAGGAAGAGTTGATGACCTTCCTTTGAAAGTTGTACTTGAATTATCTGTATATAACAATACCAATAAGCTTATATAAAAAAAAATCAGTTCAATACTGGTAAAATGAGACCCTAGTTAATAACTCATTCAAGTTATTCTTAGATTTTTTTTAATGAGTAGCATATATTAAATAACAAAAACATTCTTTCTATAAATATTATTTCTAACTTCATGTGGTATAATAGCCATAGAACTGGCACACGTCAGTATCAGTTTTTTACCAGCAAACTAGTATCAGAAATATAACTCAAAACCTCCAATTGTAGGCAAACCAGTATCAGTTTTTTTACCAACAGGTGGATTGTAATCTAATTTGTAAAGCTAAATTCATAAATATGAGGCCAAAAAATAAGGTACAAGGAGAAAATTCTCCAATTCATGACTCATCAGTAGCTTTTGTTTTTGTGTGAGGGCGGAGATAGTGTCCAAATTCCAAGCGTGAGCGGCCGTCAACTAGGTTTTTTCTTTTGTTTTTGCTCTCTGAACTCAAGCGAAGAGCAAAAGGAAGGGACAAAGGGTTAAGTTTTTTGCTCTCTGACTTTTTTTTTTCTCCAGGCGTTATGAAGTCATTTTTTTTTCTTCCGAATCGAGCCAATTGCTCTCTGACTCTAGGGCTTAATTCTAAAGTGCTAAGTCTTTTTTTCCTCACACAAGCCAACTGCACTGCACAAAGTCTTTTTTTTATTTCCTACTGACTCCACGTAGCGAACTAGGGAAGTAGGGATCATCTATTTTTTTGTATTTTGTCGAAGGGAAGCAGAGAACGGGCACGGGCTTCTATTTGCACTGGGCCAATTACTTTTTAATGGGCGGACGGACTTCTATTTTATTATTCTATGAGTCAAGGTTGAACACAGTTTCGGATTAGGAGTAGGCACACTTGGAAATTTACACAGGGTCAAAATATTTTTTTCAAATTGCCAATGCTTGTAAGTAATCAGAAATCTGCTTGCCAACACTGGTACCAACAGAGGTACCAACGCAGGTTTCAGCTCTGCCGGTACAACTCAGTACCGTACCAGTGAACAGCAGTGCATGACAGTCCAAAAGAACAGTGGTACTGGTACCGGGCGCCCCATTGAAGCGATGATCAAAGCACAATGAATCTCTTAATTGACCGAGAGATAATTTTACCAGTGGACATGTCAAATAATGAAATTGCATTGACTGAGTTAATTTCATTTTCAAATGAACTGGCCACTGTTTTGTATTTTTCCCCTATTTTTAAATAACAACTGTTTTGATTTTCAACGGCCTGGTCAAATGGGCAGGTTAGAGAAGGAAAGTCAGACTCTGACTTTAAAAAAAAACAAAAAGAAAAAGACGCTGACGGTACCAGGAACAGAAGTCAAAAACAAAACAGGACAGTAGGCGCTGACAGAGTGCCAATCTAACCAGAGAAACGGGATTTGATATCTTCAAAAGAAATGAAAAAATAAACAGGATTTGTTGCCAGTGCGCTGTACAGGTTGTAAATTAGAAGACAGTTGAAATAAGCTAGCTATGTTCACATTATCACATGCAGATAGATTAGAGATCATGTAGACCAGAAAAGAAAAGGAAGTCTCTATAATTAATGATCTAATAGCAGCATATATATGAGATCTGCTAAAGTCAACTAACTAGCTGTTAGCCTGTTACTGTATACATGTCCATATTATTTTCTTCACCTCATCTAATCTACCCCCATAAAAATATTAGTAGGAGACTAAACAATGTTATTTCTTGAGAGCTGGAGCAATAGTTCCTTCAACATTCATTCGTGCAATTTTCTAAACAACTTGATAAGATGCAACCGGGGGTAAGGGTGATAATAAATACATGTATACAAAAATATTTTCCCTGTCAAATACTTGTATGTTTGATTTACATTATTTTATTGAATAAAGCTTCAGAGCTTATTAACTTTTTATGAGTGATGGAAAACTTACAAGAAACAAGTTCCTCACTGTATTGTGCCTAGTTGCCTAATATAACTTGAATTTAAAACTTGCTAATAGTTTATCATTTGAGCTACAAGTTAGGTCTAAGACTTTTATGAACTTAACTTCAAGAATCATCATGAACTTGAACTGTTGATTTATTCTATTTAACGAATCAAGTATCTACATTTTATTTTTTGTAATTCTTATATGAAAACAAAATATTCAAAATGAATTATTTTGGTGCATTTATTGTTTAATATTTTTTATGTTTCATAATCTTATTAAAAATTTAAAACGTATATATTTAAAATCACCTCATAATTATTAAAAGTTAGATTAACAAACTTTCTCATAAATGTTAGTTTTTATTTATTTTATTAGGCTTCATTCTTCATTGGGTAGAGAGCATCATAAATGCCACATGTTAAGATCCGACATACTGGTCCATTTAAGGGGCCCTCCAACTGAATGAATTCGGATCCCCCAAGGTACCTGAGGTGCAATAAGTAAATCTTCACCGTTCCTTTAATATGGCACGAATCTCAAAGCGGACTTCCAATAGTTTTCCTAGATTGAAATTAATCTGAATCGTCCATTTTTTTAAATTGCACCTCAGGTACCGGGGGATAAGGACTTTAACTATATACCAACAATTACGAAATCGCTTGCTTCCAAGAAACAAAAATAGAGAGAGAAATATGCACGCAGTCAACACTTGGACCATTCCATTTATCACAATCCAGCAACTGGTTCATTAAAAAAACGAAAATTAATGACCACGAAATCACGGCCTGCCAAATGGGGCAAAAAAAAAGAAAAAAGAAGAAACAATAAATACTACCACGGATGCCCTGCTTGTCCCCACTAGTCTTATTTACGAGTGTCATTGTGTGGTCTTTATCCAGAAATGGATGTGAAAAATATAATTGTGTAATGAATTCAAAGGAATTTCTAGTACAATGCTATCTTTGTATGTGTAAATGACACTTAGGGGCAAATGAAATATTCATGATTGAATCCTCGCCTCAAAAAGTATAATAACAAGATTTACAAATAATTTGTGAATTATTCGAATTTGAGTAGTTGAAAAATCAATCTACATATTGTTCGGTATACTCGAATTATTTGTGAATTTTTACGAATTATACTCAAATTATTCCTGAACCAAAAAAATTTCAAGTATATATTTTTTATGACTCTATTGTGGAACTAAGATCTTCGGTTCACACTTAATGTAAAAAAATTCTAAATTATTGAGGTGTCACTATGCTGCAAAGTGCAAATAAAAAACGGTGGGACAATTTGTATTTTTTTTTAAGTTCCGTAGTATTTAAAAATTGTTGCATGCAACCGGACAGCATTTAATAAGTGCTATTCAATAATAACAATTTCTCAAATAAAAAAAACAATAACAACAATTCCTGACACGTCTAAGAAGTCAATTAGCCCTCTGAGGAGAACAAAACAAAATATAATAAATACTTGGAGGGCAAGAGCAGATTTAAGTTCCTTCATTTCATGTATTTAAATTTTTAATAATATTTTTTAACTTTATATAATAAACAGATAGATACACTAGAGATTATCTATATTAATTTTCCGACATGCAAATAAGAAATTAATGCATTTTTCACTCTATTTTGATTAAATCCGTGAGCTTGAAAATTTGATGTTCAAGCCAACCAAATAAAAAAAAGATAAACATCATAATTTTTTGTATTTATAGAAAAAATAATATAAATTACATCTGTCTGTTTTTAATTTGATATTGTGGTAATGTGTTATTGAAGTTTTATAAACCGATAACAGTGAAGACATTACAAATTAGATGTATTTTAAATCCTTTCAAGAAGAAAAAAAAATGATTTTCTTCTAACATATTCAACAAAGTTAATTACATAGGCTTGTTCTGCATGTAAATGTGCTATTTAGATTCTAAACTTGAAAAACTGAAAACTCCAACGTCACTTTCAAATTGAGTTGTGCTTGTCTTTTTTTTTGTTAATCTTTGGGAGGGGGGATGGTTCAAGATGTTTCTTTTAAAAAGGCAAAATTAAAACGGGTAGCAAGTTGGTTAGAAGAAAAGTTCTAAGGTTATTGGTTATCAAGAAATTGAGAGTTTGATTTCTCATCGTGACTTTGCATTTTAAAAAGAAAATTGAATCCAAAATGTATTATTCAGAGTAGGTAAATGCATGGTGGAAGTGAGGCAGGGAATTCACGGGGGATACTTAACTGAATAATGAATGAATTGAATTATCTGTTTCTTTCTGTTTAGCAAGTTGTATGAATAAACTGCGAACAGGGGAATTTGAAGCACCACGGGGTTTCGGAGTTGGCGGGACCCACACCACGCTTCCCTTTCAGTCTTTCACTTGTCTAGTTATCTCCCATTGTTTTGTTTTATCACCGCTGCATTTTGAAGAGGTTTACGATCTGTACACCAGGTCCAAGCATTAAATATAAGGAGCGCTTTCGGTGGTGGACCTGATGGCTGGCTGCCTGGCTGGTGGTCCAACAGATCGCCATTAATGCCTTGAGCTCTCCCAACCATCTTTCTCTCTGTTTCCTCCATTTCCTATAGACTTTTGTCTGTCACTCACTCACTATGCGTGTGTATGTGAGAAAGAGAGAGAAGACTGGATTAGCCAGGTCAATGCTTCGAGAAAGTCTTAAAGGTCACCATACAGAGAGAGAGAGAGTTGGCGACAGAGAGACAAGATATATTAATTAAATAAATTACTACTTCAATACAGGTACCTATACCAAAGAAATAAAAGCGCCACCTTTAACTCTTTCTCTCTCTCTCCTTGAGCGCGAGTGTTTGTCTCTGGCTGGATAATATCTAGTACTCTTATCTCTATTTCCTGAATCATTTCTCTTGAATCGGAGACAGCAAAGGAAATTAAGGAAGGGAGCCTAAACTTTGGTGAGAGATGGGAAATTGCTTCGGGGTGAAGATCAAAGCTGTAAACTCTGCAGACAGCGCCATTACTTGGGGTGGGTTCTTTCCCTTAATTTCTTCATTTTTTTTCTATAACATCGATCTTTTGTCCTTATTCCTATATGGAAATTTGCAATCTCAACACTATTTTGGTGACAAGATCCACCTTTACCCAGTAAAAGTTATTAGGATTGTTTTTTTCTAAGAGTTCCGGTCTAATTTCTTCCCTTTTCAATTTAAATTTGCAATTGGGCTTGTTTGCACATAATGACAAGGAAATTATCAACTTCCCGCAGACATGAATTACAGTACAATAGGGCTTTTTTATTAAACAAACTACACAAGTAGTTACTTCCTTTTTCCTACAAATCTATCTGAGACTCAGGAATTAAAGGAAAAGCACAAACAGTGAGTGCTATGAGAAAATTAACAATCCATAACAATTCAAGCTTTGCAATTTTCTCGGCAAAAAATACAGGCATGCCAACAATTTATATTGCTGAGTCGATGACCCGATTGCATAATTGATGCCAGTATAAAAAGTACACTTCCAGGTTCAAGCTCCAGGAATGGAAGCAAGAGCACAAGTTCTTTGATCTCAGTGCCACCTACGCCGAGAAGCGAGGGGGATATTTTACAATCCTCAAATGTGCATAGCTTCACCTTCAATGATTTAAAAACTGCCACAAGAAACTTCCGCCCCGATAGTGTCTTAGGCGAGGGAGGTTTTGGCTCAGTCTTCAAAGGTTGGATTGAGGAGAAAACCCTCACAGCAGCCAAGCCGGGGACGGGAATCGTTATTGCCGTCAAAAAACTAAACCAGGATAGCTTTCAGGGTCACCGCGAGTGGCTGGTACTTGAGCATCTCTAAAACAAGATATTGAATATTTCTATCTGCTTAAACTTCAACTAATATAATTCTTCTCTTTGGTTAATATAGGCAGAGGTGAATTACTTAGGGCAGCTGTCTCACCCAAATCTGGTGAAACTCATTGGATATTGCCTTGAAGATGAACAACGGCTCCTTGTGTACGAGTTCATGCCTCGCGGAAGCTTAGAGAATCACCTATTTAGGAGTGAGTTTTTTTTTCATATATATTTTACAGTATTCGGAACCTCGTAAATTAGAAACCTTGTAAATTGAAAATAAGTTGTTTTGTAGGGGGTTCATATTTCCAACCTCTTTCTTGGAGCTTGCGCATGAAGGTAGCTCTTGGAGCAGCGAAAGGGCTGGCTTTTCTACACAGTGACAAGGCGAGAGTTATTTATCGTGATTTCAAGACATCTAATGTCCTTCTTGACGCGGTACTTGCTAACACATTGCTCTTCTCTGCTTTTACCTACTATTAAATTATCATAAACTCTTCATATCAACTTGGCTTTCATCTTCTACATTTAACAGGATTACAATGCAAAGCTCTCTGACTTTGGGTTGGCTAAAGACGGGCCTACAGGTGATAAAAGTCATGTCTCGACTAGGGTTATGGGTACATATGGTTATGCTGCACCCGAGTATCTTGCAACTGGTAAACCTCTTTACCTCGATGTCATTTTTATTTAAGACCATAGTAGTTTACAAGAGAGTTGACCAGTAATTGCATTCCAAAAATGGTAATGTTGCTTGTTTCTCAACACTGATCTCTTTCAGACTACTGGAGAATGAGAAGATTTTGTTTATAAGACTACTACTTACTAAATAGGCTTATTATAATATTACTAGCTGTTGACTTAATTGGTATTTTTGTTGGATAGTGTACAGAACTGTATTTTATTGGAGGTGCATTTAGTACACAACAAGCAAATTCGTACTCTTAAATTAATTTACTGGAGCTCTTGAACTTAATTAAAGAGCGTACCCCGAGTTCCAGAAATAAGATACACTATCTTTCGATAATTATAGTTTTCTTGACGCTGAATACCATATTGATGTTCATGTGGGGAAGCCACACACATTAATAAAAGTGTTTGACCTAAGTCAGATGCATAATTCTTCTCCATGTACTGAAAGTCAATGCAAACTTGAAATAAATTGTCTTCCCTGTAAAGTCTGCTGCTACGCCTAATTGGCTTTCCTACCAGTGGTCCCTTTATGTACTCATTTGGTTGTACACCATTCCAGAATATTATGAGATACTTCTTCCTAAGTCCATTATAAAATTTACCATATTAATAACTCAAAAATTCCTAGTCTCTAACAGTGTGACCTGATACTGAAAACAATCTGAGAAACGAAAAATCAAAATAGAACTGACCTGAACTCAAAAGTGATCGGATGCTATCTGCCTAATTGCACTTCTAATACGCACAGCTTCTTTTTGTATAAGGCGATATAGACTGAAAATACATCTCTATGCTTGGCCTTCAACTGAAAATGTTAATCATCTAATACACTTTTTTCTTTAAAAGGCCATTTAACTGCAAGGAGTGATGTATATAGCTTCGGAGTGGTTCTTCTAGAGCTGCTATCTGGACGGCGGGCCATAGACAAACACCGACCAACTGGAGAGCACAATCTGGTAGAATGGGCCCGACCTTACCTCACAAACAAGAGAAGAGTGTTTCACATTTTAGACAGCCGTTTCGGCTCCCAATACTCCCTCACCGGGTCCCACAAGATAGCTAACCTAGCCCTCCAGTGCTTGTCAATGGACGCACGGTACCGGCCAAGCATGAGCCAGGTGGTGTCTGTTTTGGAACAAGTTCAAGATCCAAAAGATTTGCCAAAAATGCCCTCAGGTGGTGCTGTCAGCAAGAGCAGGAAAGCGAAAAGCAGAAGCTCAGGGGCAATTCCGGGTGTTAAGGTCGAGTATCCTAAACCTACGGCATCTCCTCTGTATGCTTAGTGTGGCTTCTCTGAATTATGTACTAGTTTTGTTTTGTACATTTTTGTGATTGACATAGCTAGTTCATCTTCTCAATTCTGATTCTTATTCTGCTTTTCCTTTTTATTTTCTTATTGGAGTTGTGTTAGTATGAGCATAAAAGTTCACCAAAGAGGAGCACAATCGTAACATCAAAAAACGTGGGATCGGTTTGGAACTATGAATTCGGTCAAAGCCTGCCGTTTTGTGTTCTAAATTTGTTTTCCTAAGTTTGTTTATATAAGATCAAGAAGTTGAAAATTATTAAAAATTGATACCATCAAGATAATATATTTTTTCAACCTCTTGATCTTGTAGAAAACGAACTCCAAAAAAAGAAAGAAAATATAACACGGTTGAGTCTTCAAATAAATCAAAATCAACAGTTTAAATTATAGGTTGAAGCAGATTTGAAAATATTTAGGTTAAACTCACGAACCAGAGGTCCTGAGCTTCTTAAGTTTATACTGGTATGACTCTCTTAACTAAGTCGGCTTTGTTCCAGTTAGTTGTGAAAAGGCCGTAGATTTTAGTCTATCAAATCAGCAATAACCTCCAACCCTACGATCATACTATCCTTATTTATCTTCTTCTAGTCTACCAGAGTGTTCAAAATTCGTGCAAAAATTTTCTTACAATAGGAGAGAAAAAAAATTGGTCGATCGTTATTTTTAGAGCTCTTTTTCTCAATAATTATTACTATGAATGTATAGTACGTAGTTACTAGAGGACTTCACATTTTGTGAAGTAATTCGTTGTGTTGATCAGAATCTGAACCGTTCATTATGAATTTGATAACTGTTAATCCTCTAAAAATGTACCTGTGATTGTAATCATACGGTTTGAAGACCGTGTGATGACCAACACAACTTGTGAGATACCTCCAACTACTAAGCTAGAGTGCACTGTTTATCTCTTTGACTTCTATTATATTTTTATTTTTGGGAATTTGCCCGTAGGCTCGAAATTCTTACAATCAAGATTACGGACTGCATTGAATCACACCGTATTTCAAACTACATGTTATCAAAATTTCACATAGAATTTTATAAGTTGTTTCAAACCAATCATATTTGATAACACGTTAAAACATCTCGTTTTATGCATGACGTACCAGAATTTATTTTCCTCGACCTATTTTACTCCTGAGAAAGAATATTTTTTATTCCAACGTCAAGGAACATTTTACACCTATTCAGCAGCAGTATAGAAAAAAATAAGATATTTGAATCCTTATTAACAAACAAGAGCGAATGAGTGAGGCCATTTTGTCGGTTTCTATTTCCTGTTTGTTTTGTCTGTGCGGCAATGATAAAGTGTAAGCCCAAAATACAAAGATGAACAAAATTAATAAGCCCAATAGTGTAACTGTTGGTATTTGTATCTAGTTTAGGGACTTATTCGTAAAATAAGAATATAGAGGAAGTCAAGGGACTAGATTGTAAGATGTAGACTCTACATATACCAGGGGTCATGAATAAATAATTAATTCATTTGGCTCATTTCTAGTTGGTATCAGAGCTTCTAGATTTAGGGTTGGGGGCTGCTACAGTAACCGGATCCTCTCTCTTCTCTCTAGGCCGGTTCTCCCGAAATTTTTATATATAAGAAAATAAATTAAAAAAATATTAAAAATGAGAAACTGTTCATAGGATTTCGAAAAATAAGAAGGCTGGTATATGCCATGGCGTCCCGCTGGGACGCCATGGCATACTCCAGCCCGTCGGAAAAAAACGGAAAAAAAAAAAATTAAAAATACGGGACGCCATGGCATATCCCGACCTGGGGAAAAAAAAAACATATAGGGATGCCATGGCATATCCCGACCCGGGGAAAAAACGTAAAAAAAACATTAAAAAAAAAAAACGGGACGCCATGCCATACTCCGGCCCTTAAAAAAAAAAAAAAAAAAATTTTCTACTGTGTTCAGTCAGAAATCCAATAATTTTGATCAGATTCAAAATTCATTTTAGAGAAAATGGCTACATGGATTTTTTGTGTTCTTTATATCAAAATAAAGGTATGAAAATATAGTTTTCAGATAATATAATTTCTCTATACAAAAATATTACAGATTGGTACAGTTTTAGAGATTAATTGACAGAGGTCAGAATTCAAAAAAACTGAAATTCCAGTGAGCAGTCCTATAATTTTGATCAGATTCAAAATTCATTTAGAGAAAATAGCTACATGAATTTTTGTGTTCTTTATATCAAAATAAAGGTATGAAAGTGTAGTTTTCAGCTAATATAATTTATCTATACAAAAATATTACAGATTGTTACAGTTTTAGCGATTAATTGACAGAGGTCAGAATTCAGAAAAGCTGAAATTCCAGTCAGAAATCCAATAATTCTGACCTCTGTCAATTAATCGCTAAAACTGTATCAATCTATAATATTTTTATATAGGAAAATTATATTATCTGAAAACTAGACTTTCATACCTTTATTTTGATATAAAGAACACAAAAATCCATGGAGCCATTTTCTCTAACTTGAATTTTTGAATCTGATCAAAATTATTGGACTGCTCATTGGAATTTCAGCTTTTCTGAATTCTGACCTCTGTCAATTAATCGCTAAACCTGTACCAATCTGTAATATTTTTGTATAGAGAAATTATATTATCTGGAAACTAGACTTTCATACCTTTATTTTGATATAAAGAACACAAAAATCCATGTAGCCATTTTCTCTAAAATGAATTTTGAATCTGATCAAAATTATTGGATTTCTGACTGGAATTTCAGCTTTTCTGAATTCTGACCTCTGTCAATTAATCGCTAAAACTGTACCAATCTGTAATATTTTTGTATAGAGAAATTATATTATCTGAAAACTACACTTTCATACCTTTATTTTGATATAAAGAACACAAAAATTAATGTAGCTATTTTCTCTAAATTGAATTTTGAATCTGGTCAAAATTATAGGACTGCTCACTGGAATTTCAGCTTTTCTGAATTCTGACCTCTGTCAATTAATCGCTAAAACGGTACCAATCTGTAATATGTTTGAATTATATTATCTGAAAACTAGACTTTCATACCTTTATTTTGATATAAATAACACAAAAATCCATGTAGCCATTTTCTCTAAAATGAATTTTGAATCTGATCAAAATTATTGGATTTCTGACTGAACACAGCAGAAAAAAAAATTAATTTTTTTTTTTTTTAGGGCCAGAGTATGGCATGGCGTCCCGTTTTTTCCCCGGGTCGGGATATGCCATAACGTCCCTATATGTTTTTTTTCCCCGAGTCGGGATATGCCATGGCGTCCCATATTTTTATTTTTATTTTTTTCTGTTTTTTTCCGACGGAATGGAGTATGCCATGGCGTCCCGCTGGGACGCCATGGCATATACCAGCCTTCTTATTTTTCGAAATCCTATGAACAGTTTCTCATTTTTAATATTTTTTTAATTTATTTTCTTATATATAAAAATTTCGGGTGTCTTCTAGGGCCGGCCACCACCTAGGGTTCGGATTTTGGTGTGATTTGGCCGGCATGGGGGGCCTATACCCCCACGATACCCGAGAAGGGGGTTGATCAGTTTTGATCGGGTTTGAACTCGAATCTTGATGAGATAAATCAAGATCGGGTTAAGAAAAAAAGAAAGAGAATGGAGATTATTTGGATCTAGATCTTAAGAGTGCAAGATCTAGATCAAAGGGGTACATCTAAATTCTTGACCAGATTGCCCCCTACAACTACAACTACAACTCCCCTATGACCATGGGTGGAGTACATCTAAATTTTAAATTCTTGTTGTAAGCCTGGGTTCTCAATAAAAGGGTTAAATATAACAGGATTATATTTGAAAAAAAAATATACTGTACTGTCAGCTAAAAGCGTTTTTTATTTATTATTATATTCTAATTATCTATTAATGTGCTCAAATTTTAACATGTTTCAATCTTTCCCATTTTTATTTTTACCCTGCACTCAAATCCTTAATCCACACATACTTTTCGGCATAAAAGATTATGTGAATTGTTACGATATGACTATGAGGGAAATTGGATCTGTTTTAGAAAACCCTCTCTGAGTTGAGTCTGTAACTTTGTATCCATTATTTTTTCAAATAAAAAACAAATCAGGGCACTATTATTCTAATTTAGACTGTTTGATTTACAACTAACGGATTGGATCGACGCGATTTAAAATTCATGGAGCTGTTTTTATAAATATTTTGTTTGTTCATTTCAATCTTTCACTCTGATTGGAGATAGGTAGTATCGATGCCTCTAGTCTGTAGGTCTCACCTTAAACTTTAAGCAAATTTAGATGTGATTTTAATTTTTCCTAAATAAATATCATTAATAGATTTTGGTACGGTATTTACAGAAACTAATAATAATGCAATATTAATTATTATTGATCTAGTTTTTCCTCTATCAAATTAATACTTCAGATTTCATATATCAAAATTCAACAACTATGATAATAGAAAACATAAAATAAAAATTACAAGATGAACACCATGACAAGACTCGTAATTACTTTTTTCACTTTATTCTGATAGAACTAGCTTATGCCGTTATTCCCCGCAATTGCAAGTTTTGTGTAACTTTTTTTACCCTTCTCAACTGAGACCAAACGCTCGTGTTTCTTACATAGGTTTAGCTATTTCTTAGTTGCTGTGGTGCACACGGTAAAAAATATTATCTGCCCCTACCAAAAGTACCATGAACCGTCAGATCTGAATCAGACGGCTGAGAAGTAAGCACTGATCAGCGAAATTTTGGTCCCATTTTAAGTAACAGTAACACATTTTTACCCCTTTGTCCTTCTTGTACAACCACCTGCCAATCTACCAGTCTTCCTTTGACAATTTTGTGCAGCCATGTCATCATGTCTGTGTCCTGTTCTGTTCAGCATTTGTTGATCTTTGGCTTGTTGCATTCCAACTTGGCGATCCAATAGAGGCAGCCAATGACAAAAGCCAGACCAGATCTTAACTTGAAAACTTGTGACTTATCAGTGGGGTAGGCTTCTCTTGGAATTACATTTGATCATGCATGCAGCTCTGACTGCTTCATTAAAATTTGGGGACCCAACAGCGACTCAAGATCCAAAATGGTACACTCTGTCTGTAATTTTTTTTTACTTTTGTTTTTCTCAATCCACAACTAAAGTAAAAAAAAATAAGGACGGTCGATGCTCATCGGACCAAATCTTGATCAAGTACGACCCGCATTAAGATTTGTACGGATAACATTACGATTCACACTTATCAAGTCCGCACGAATCTTTAAGCGGATTGGATAGCTACAACCGGAGTCACAAAATAAGTAATGTAATTCAAGAAGAGTGAATAATTTGTACTTTATAATTCGTGTCTAGTTATAATTTACAAGCAGATGTGATCTCATTTTGACATAATTATAATTGAGTATAGTTAAAATGCCCTATTATTTTCGCATCTCAATCATGCTTCACATCCTTATCTATATTTTTAATATCCAAATAGTCGATACGACTCGCTTAACATGATCTTCATATTAAAATGTGCCTGGATGCAAATTTATATATATTTGCAAAAAAAAAATACAATTTTTTGAATAGGTACAAATTATTGTTTTTCAAATATTATGACCAACCCAAAATAGTGATTTTGTTACTTTTATACCTATCTAAATATTTATATTTAGTATTAAAAATTCTAAAAAATGTATAATAATATAAAATTTGGTCTCTAAACACATTTTAATATTGAGATTATGTTGAGAGGTTCGAATAAACTGTTTAGACTTCAAAAACACAGATATGAATGTGCAGTATGATTGGAATATGAAAACAAAAGGACATATTAACCCTACTAGTTATGATTTTAGTATAATTAGCAATTCAAAGCTGATGCAATACCCAAGTACCAACCAAAATATAAATGAAGTCTCAATTTACCAGTTCAAGAACAGAAGTTAGGCCTCAAAACTGCAAATCTATCAAAGTGTCAATTTAGATTAATCAATGGCACTGATGTTATATTGAAAATTAGTATTTAAAATGCCCATAAAATTAACACTCGGATTTGTTACATACAGGGTGATATTTTGATTTTTTTCAAAGCCCTAGCGCTCCCCTCCCGTGAAATTTGAAGGCACCCTATACTTAACCAGAACTCGTGAGTTGATTAAATCCATTAAATGCTAGTATGCAACTGTTTTTTTGCCGAATTTTTTATTAATATCCAAAAAAAAATATTAAATTTCAAAATCTACATCATGTTTGACAAGACTTCAAAAACTGTTCAACAACAAATTTATTTTTCGGTTTTAAACTGAATTACCGCAAATTTATTTCTCGATTTTAGACATTCCAAAACCACACTATTTTTACATAACCGGAAAATAAATTTCCGGTTTTAAGTTGTGTACTTGATTGATGGTTTTGTCTTGGGAAATGGGAATTAAAAAATAAAAAGATTATCGAATTTTTCTGTTTCTTACAGCCGGGAATTAAATACTCACTACTTGATTGATGGTTTTGCCTTGGCTAACCATGACAAGGGATTTTGACCGTCGATTTTTCTGTTTAATTAAGAAAAAAAACTTAGAATCGGAAATTTAATTTCCGGTTTTGGAAATTCAAAATCAAAACCGGAAATTTATTTTCCGGTTTTGGAATTATAAAACCGGAAAATAAATTTGAGGTAATTCAGTTTAAAACCGAAAAACAAATCTGCAGTTTGGACAGTTTTCGAAGTCTTGTCAAACATGATGTAGATTTTGAAATTTAATCTTTTTTTATATTAATAAATATTTCGAGTCTTTTTGCCTCAATTAGGCCTATTCGGCGTGCAAAATTCCAGTGAGAATTCGATGGATTTTTTTTGAGAAAAAATGTGAGTCAAGCCCACATTTAATTTCATTGATAATGGTAAAAAAGTTACATGAGTTTTGTAACAAAAACGAAAGAAAATGCAAGTGCTCAAACAGCTGAGCCAAAAGACAGGATTAATAAACATTGAAAAGCAGTGAAAAGTAAAAGCAATCAAACAGAGAAAAATAAAATTTGAAGCTTTGCGTCATTTGAGCCAAGGCCGTGATTTTGCAAGAAAAGCCCCTGGATTTCTTGGCCCCCTTGTACTGCACCCTCCACTGTTGTTATCAACCGGTACCAAGTTGTGTTACATCAGCATGGCTGCAGCTGTGACTTCCTGCTTCCTGTGCCCTAATATTTTTGTTTTAATTCTCCCGGTTTTGCCCCTGATGTGTTTGCTGTGGTCTCTGGGCCGGCCAATCCCGTTTCTGATATAATTGCAACACCGACATGACTTCTTCGAGCAGTTCACCCGTTGTTTTTGTTGAATCCGAGAAGCTTCTGCTGCATCTTTCTCGCCATATGACAAATTGCATAATAGCTATTGCTGATCTTTGTGTCCTCCCCTTCATACCAGCAGCCATGTAGTTTGCTCACAAGCGAGGCCAGCGGTGGGATGGTCGCCTTAGCAGGATCTTGTCATATAATTCGATCGTATAAGGGCAATCTTGGAACAGGTGTTGTGTTGTTTCAATGTTTTGCTTGCACAGTAAGCACATACTTGCTATTGTCCATCCCCGTTTTTGGAGGTTTGCATGTGTTAGAATCTTGTTTTGCAATGCCAACCATCCAAAAACTAGCATTCTTGGTGGAGCTTTGATTCGCCATATTGCTGAGACTCTGTTGGTAATCACAGGTCCTGTTTTCATTCTTGTATATGCTGACTTGACTGTAAATTGCCCGGTATCATTCCATCTCCATACCAAGTCATCTTTAATCCCTACTTGAAGTCGTAGCTGACTCAAATTACTCTTCAACAGTTCTAATTCTTGTGCTGCCTCGTCTGACATGTTTGGCCGAAATTGTATTCCTCCCCCACTGAGTGCTGCCTGTCTTAAGGAAATGTTGTCATTTACTGTGAATGAGTAGAGGTTAGGCAGTTGGTGCTTGAGAACTCCAGATCCCCAATTTTGGTGCCATAGTGAGATTGAGTTTCCATCTCCTGGTGTCCACTGTGTGGATGCTGTAAAGAATGATTTGAGGTCTGTCGTGATTCCTGAAAATACCCCTGAAATTGGTGCCATATCAATCAGGTTCGATGTGCTTCGAATGAAGTGTTTCCACATTCTACCATCCGGTTTGAACCAATACCAGTGCCACTTAAGCAGAAGGGCACTGTTGAAAGTCCTTAGGTCAAGAACACCCAATCCCCCATTTGACTTTGGCTGACAGACAATCTCCCATTTTACAAGGTTGTATCCTTTAGGATTTTGTGCTACCCCATGCCATAAGAATCGGCGTCTTATCTTGTCTATTTGATCCAAGACCCATTGCGGTAATTTGAAAACTGACATGTAGTAGACAGGCATTGATGACAAGATAGAGTTGAGTAATACGAGTCTTCCTGCTATTGAAAGAAATCTGGCTGCCCATCCCGCTAGTTTTTTGTTCAGCTTGGTTAACAAAGTCAGATAAGCTGCTCGCGGTAGCCTTCGGTCAGACAACGGCAATCCAAGATAGGTGAAGGGGAACTTTGCCAATCTGCAACCGATGAAGGATGCTAGTTGTGTTGCTTCGTCCTGTGGTACATTGGTTACCAGCAGCTCAGACTTGTGTTAGTAGCCAGACCCGAGAGTTGGTGAAAAACGAGTAAGCTAATTTTGATTGCTTGCACTTGATGAATGTCCGGCTTCATGAACAGCAGAGCATCGTCCGCGTAAAGTAAGCAAGGCCTCATGGCTTGGTATGGTAGTTTAATTGCCCCCGTTTGCGTCAATTTTTGCAAGTATCTTGCTAGAAAGTCCATGGCCATGATAAAGAGGGAGGGGGACAGCGGGTCTCCTTGTCGAACTCCTCGCCTGAGAATTATCTTTTTTCCAAGCGATCGATTAATTAGGACCTGAGAGGTTCCTTGAAAGACAGCATGCCTAATCCATTGGTTCCATGTTTCCGGGAACCCTAAATTTGCCATGACTTGAATCGTGAATTCCCATCCAATTGTGTCGAAAGCTTTCTTGATGTCCAGCTTGAGCATGGCCAAGGGTATTTTTTCTCTCTTTGCACATGTGAGGACATGCTGTGCATATATGAAGCCCTTCGTGATTTGACGATTTTTTTGGAACCCCGTTTGCACCTTTGTTATAATTTTGTCCATGTGTCCTTGAAGACGGTTTGCCATAATTTTAGAGAAAATTTTTTGTACCCCATGTATAAGGCTGATCGGTCGGTAGTCTCCGGGCGTTGTCGGGTTTTCTTTTTTTGGAATTAGAACGATGTATGAGGAATTTAATGGGCTCAGTTATGATCTTGTGTCCATTACATGGCGGAATACAGCTTTAAAATCTGGTTCCATGAGCTCAGCAAAGCACTTGTAGAACTCGCCCGAATATCCATCCGGGCCAGGGCTTTTGTTATTTGGCCATTGACGGATTGCTATGAGTATTTCTTCTGTTGTCAACTGGTTGGTGAGCTCCTGTAGGTCTACACGGTTGGGATATAAATTTGGCCAGTGTATGTTTGGTACCGAAGGCGCCTTGGTACCTATCAGGTCCTTGAAGAAGTCAAAGAAAACTTTCGCCTTTGTTTCGTGATCTGAGTAGGTGACGGAATTGTGTTCTATCTGGGGTATGCAATTTACTCTTCTCGATCCCGAAGCAACTGCATGGAAATATTTGGTGTTTCGATCGCCGTGTAATTCCCACTTTGTGCGTGCTCTTTGGCGCCATAAATCTTCCTCTAACACCGTCAATGTTGTGTGTCTCTGTTTGATTTTGGCCGTGATCATTCTCTCTAGTTGCGTGATTGGTCTTAGTTCCCTTGCTTTGTCAATCCACTCCAAGAAATCCCTGCATGTATTAATCTGCAATTTTATGTTTCCAATTTTTTCCTGGGACCATACCTTGATTTTATGCTGCAATTCGGCTAGCTTGTGGTGAAGTTGGTGTGTGGTACTTGCCGGTTGCATGCCGGTCCATGTTGTCCGAACCATCTCCTTGAAGTTGTCACATCTAAGCCACAGGTTCTCAAATCGAAAGAACCTTGTGCGTCTGAAATTTGTTGTGGCTGTAAATAGCAAAGGGCAGTGGTCCGAACTAGTATTTGCCAGAGTCTTCTGAGCTGAATTTGGGAAGGCCGAGTTCCAATTTGCCGATATGATGAATCTATCAAGGCGTGCCATGTGGGGATCTTGCCTGTTGTTACACCATGTATAATTTCGGCCACTAAGTCCCAAGTTAAGGAGTTCCAATTCTGACAATAATCCCGAAAAAGCTAGTGTGGATCTCCAAGTGTAATCGTTGTTGTTTCGTTCAATAGGCATTGCTGTTACATTGAAGTCTCCACCTATCACCCAAGGAGTCGATGTTGCCGGTTTGGAGGCTCTAAGTTCATCATAAAATTGCCGCCTCTCCCTTTCATTAGTTGGTCCATATACCGCAGTGAAAATGAAAGCGGTGTCGTCATAGTTGTGCTTGAAGGTGGCTGTTATGGAGTATGTTCCAATTGTTGAGTGAGTCTTACTATATATATTTGAATTCCATGCCATTAAGATGCCTCCGCGGGTGCCGCGAGATGGCAGTATTTCATGGCTATTTAAAGTCCTCCCACATGTCTCTTTGAACCATACTGAATCAATTTTCTCAAGCTTTGTCTCTTGCAAAGTTAGAAACTGAGGCTTCTCCAGTAGTATCGTTTGTCTTACTGCCAAGCGCTTTCCCCTTTCGTTGAGACCTCTAACATTCCATGACATCATAGAGATTTTAATTTTTTTTTGACTCATTTAAAAAACAGTAAGGACTCCATTGTGATAAGTGAGCATGCCAAATGCAGTTACAGCGTAGTTTCTCGACCCTTGGATACAAAATCCGAAATAAGAACAAAAAATAAAGCTGAAATTTAAGTTCTCCTCCTTGCATCTAACCAGATTACCCCCTTCCTCTTCCCAAATGAAAATCCTAAAAACTCCCAGGTGAAGCCTAAAGAACTTTGATTTATCTAAATTCATTAATAAAACGAGCATCTTTGTGGCAGCTCAGCAAGTTGTTGCTTCTACTAATTGGTGGCAACAATATTACCCTGCTGGTCCGGAAGCACCAGCGCCTCTTTGATCTTCGCCCTTAATTCTTCAGTCATCTCGATACCAGCCGTCACCATTAGCGCTTGTGCGTGAGCTTCTGTCAGTGGATCGTAAGACCTTAGGTAATCTAGGGTCGGTTTGGCAGCGCCCTTGATTTTCTGTTTGGGCCTCTGCATGAGGCCGCGCACACTGAGAAATCCCTTGTTCGCGCGTGCCTTGTCTACGGCTGAGATGTATCTTCCCGCATTCTTGCCCTGTAGCCGTGTGCTTCTTCTTGCCGTCGCCTTGTACCTGGGAGGGCCTTCAAAGCCCGGTGGGGCTTCATCAGTGGTCTCCAAGGAAAGCTCCTCAATACCTGTCGCCAAAGGTTCTACTCCCTCCAGGTGTGGTTCAGATTGGGGTGACAGTGCTCCTTGCTGGACCACCATGGTTTGAGAATTTGGGCGCTGTTGGTGTTCCTGGGCTATGGACATCATATCTTTAATATAGGCCAGTATATTTTCCTCTGTTAGCCCAGAAACGTTTTGGTCAAGCCCATAATGCCATTTTGAGGGTCCAGCCAGCTTGTTGCAAAGGGTGATCTCTTTGGTTTCTGGGCTTTGGCCGGCCTCATTTGGTTTGTGAAGCACAGTATATTCGGTAGCAGATTTGGCTATGCTTTTGTGGGATCTGCGCTGGCCCATCACCGCTGAGGTATTCAGAGAAGAGAAAGTTGGGCTCTGACTCTTCACATTGAGCCATTGCAAATTTTGCGGGGCGATTTCCCAGACTGGATTAAAGCAGTTGACCCGGCGCATCTTTGCATGCACTGTGCCGTTTTTGTCTATAGTGGCGTGTATCTGCACCTGCTCCCACGCCTGCTGTAGACAGTGTATTATGACCGTTGGAGTCTGACTCTGAGGCCTCTTGCCGTTGTCTGTAGCGGTGATCGTCAGTGCTCCATTTTGGGTGAGGACCGAACTCTCCAGTGGAGATTGAGTTTCGGCGGTTGATTTTTGTCTGAGTTGCATGCGGCAGGGTGGCTCGGAGCTGCCACCGGTAGTGCTTCGCGCATGAGGGATGTGTTCACTGTGCCTGGTCTGGCCTCTTGAATGCGCCATGCGACGATGGCGGTGCCGGTTGTGGTCTCTGATTGGGCCGTAATTAGCTCCTTCCCGGCCTTCGTCATCGTCATGGCCATGACTCGGGTTTAGAGGTGGCAGCGAGTTGTGAATCCACCCTTCTATCTCGATAAAGATCTCCTTTGAATAAGGGTTCTTCGTAAGCCATATCGACGGGGGTATGTGGCCGGGGTCGTAGCATGCGACGAGCACTTTGAGCGATTGAAAGTTACCATTTGTAATGACCGGCGCCATGCGGTCGACATAACCATATCCTGCGAGGAGGTGGTTGACGCCTCGGTAGTTCCAATACTGCAGGGGCAGTCCGTGTATTTTGATTCTCACTTTGTGCGATGTCGGGTCTCTGACCATGCCTAGGTTTGGGGACCATTCTCGCACCTGGACCTCGAGGCCTCGAGCAACCAAGAAGACCCCAATAGCGACCGCCATGTTGCGAAGGGTGTTCGATGGAAACTCAACAATGAAATTCCCAACAGCCGGGTGAAGTGGAGACACCTTAAAATCCGCCGGGTGACACTCAAATGTAGTCAAGGGACCGGCCGGTTTGGACATTTTTATTAATCTTTAATTAACTTTGGGTATTTTTAAAAATGTCGGTTTATACATCAAAAGAATTAATCTAACAAATATTAAAAACAAAATTCGAATTTTTGTTATTAAATTTCATTCATATCGTCTCTCAAATCTTTAAAAAAAAAAAAAAACTGAACCGCCCAACCATTGGGCGGTTTTCTTGGCCGTGTGGACCGCCCAATGATTGGGCGGTTTGGTGGGTAGGGTGAACCGCCCAGTCATTGGGCGGTTGGGTCATTTTTGAAAATTTTTTGGAGTTGAGGTTAGATTTGATATTTTTCTTTTGTTTGGGGTTATTAATAAAAATTTCGGGGGACTAAACACATGCCGTACTAGATTTTTTTTTTACACAACATTTTTACAGATTTTAAAAGAGCTGTCATTATTTTTACAATATTTCTAAATATTTTGGTATAATTTTTTCTTTTTTCTTTTAAATAGATGTAAAATTTAAATAAAAATACATATTTGTAAAATAAATCAAGATTTCTTACAACTAATTCTACGATATAACCGAACACTTATTTTAGCACATTTCCATAAATAATTCTGTGTATCCGTACTCATATGTTCCCACTTTTTTAAAAGTGGATTCTCATGCTTGTCAAATCTCATTCCGCGTAATTCCGTGACAAATGAACAGGCCCTATGGTTTGGTTGATCTTGATCATTTTGTGCCTTTGACCTCACGGGACGGGTTCATTTGATATGATGGAAAATCTTAGCCATCAAATGAGATTTATGCCTTTATCCTTGCCTTTGACCTCTGCTTTAACTTAGAATTTGAGAATGCATCTCAGCCGTACAATCAGAATCGGGGCCAATCCGGACGAGGTGGAATGAACCTCTTTAATATTCGTACCAAAACGGATCGGACGGTTCGGATTCATTCTGCATTAATTTGAGTTAATGCAGAGGATATGAATTCAAAAAATTGCCCTAACTCTGTAACGTTTTCCGTACAAGTAGAGGAGCCAATCTACCGGTAATGGAGAGCTCATTTTTACGAGCTTTTAATTCTCGCTGTGGGGTCTGAATAATTGGACCACCTGTACTCGACTGAGAACATGGATTTTTTTTTTTTTTTATGAGAACTGAGAACATGGATTCATGTTTGTACCACTCCACTTGCAGATCCTTGGCTGAGATCACTTTTACTAGGCTTTGTACCGGGCAACGTAATTTCTCCTGCCGCGATTGATCGAACGGGCAACGTAATTTCTCCTTCCGCGATTGATCGAACTTTTTGGACAAAGAAAGACATATTTTAAGTACCTGCCATCCATTCAAAAAGTTCCTTGATTGCTCACCACAACCCTCGTTAAAGGGAATTCAAATAAATAAAAATTGACAGTGAACTCTTTCTTTTTTACAAATTCCCAAGATATATATAGCTGCAGCCTGCAGATATTATTACATAATACTAGTATGATTTGGGCATGTAGCCTTACAAAGATTTTAGTGATGAATTATTATTAATTCAACAGAACAAGAACACTTGGCTTGAACTTGCAGTCAACAATAGAGAAGTAGAGAGTAGAGAGACATGGGTCTGTGTCTCTCAGATTGACAACTCCTATTACACTTAACACGTGCTATAACTAGAAAAGAAGCTGCTCCATCTCCATCTATCGAACAAGTCTAACACATTCCCTAATCCGCATGCAAAGGACTCCTTAATCTTAGCCTAATCCATCTCTTTGCACCAAATTTATCCTTGATTTTAATCAGAAATGGAAAGGGAAACCCCCTTCCGAATACTTCACTTTGAATGATCTCTTTGAATGATATCGTTCAAAGTGAAGTATGCGGATATCATCTCTCAATTCTTTTCAAGGCTTATCCATTAAATCGTCGGGCTCGTTCTTTCTTCCAGAGGTGCGACCCAGCTTTCCCAGAATGCCCATGAAACTGCTGCTCCCCTCACAACCACTAAAACCTTGAGAACGTCTCGACTTTCTTAGTTTCGGTGACCCAAATTTGTCTCCAGAATCTTCATCCATATTCATCTTTGGCATGGCAACTACAAGTCTTGAGATGGTACATCTGCAGAAGGGGCAAGAGGGAGATGGCAAACAAAGAGTGCTAGGGTTGGGTTTGCTATGGCAGCATAAGGCTAGAGTGCAAGGCGCACACATTTGGTGACCACAATCTTTCACCTCTATTGTACAAACTTGGTCGAAACAGATGCAACACATCTCCGCATCACTTGTCTGTAATTAAAAATTATATCAAAGAGATTAACAAATGTCCGAGAGAAAACTATTAATACGTAGGTTAGGTGACCTACTCAAAATTAGTTGAGCCATAGTTTTAGTTAATCTCTCATTGGATCTGATTAGATAAGCCAGAAGTATACTATATTATTTTAGGTTAGAGCCGTCATTAATTTATTCTCTCATGTTGCTAAAGTTGGTACTTTCATATTTAGAATTACACAAAAAATTTGGGATTTTCCCTTGATCAGGACAAAATAGGGAAAGAATATTGCTTTGATCTACAATTATTTTTAAGGACCCACAAAGATGCTTTGCTGAAATGCAATAAGCAAGTCATGTTCAGAAATCTTTGGCTAATTGTGCAGGCCAGGGTACATAAATACATAATTGGTGCACTTGTACAACAAAAAAAAATTCAGATATTGCCTTGCAAATCTAAAACATATAACTAATGTAGATAGTCCTTCAAAAAGGTAACACATTGTTAATTTCACATTACAATATTCCAACTAAATGCCCAATCTGCTCTTCTTCAGTACCAACAGTGAGTGAGTGAGAGAGAGAGAGAGTACTCGATTTTAGGCCAATTTTGGAAGTAGAGAGGAATTGAGTATAATTTTCCATTTTATCAGTGCAAGAGCACACATGGTAGTTGGCATTATAAGGCAGCATGCAGATTTATAAGTTACCCCCAGAATAAAATAAAATAAATGAAAACTAGAAGTTACCACAGAGGCAGCATCATCAGCCCCGTCATCAGAGTGAGTAGGGGAGGGCAATGAATATTTGGTCCCTTTCAAGATGTTTTTCTCTCTTTCCCTATTGGCATCCATTAGAGCCACCTCTAACAATGCCTTTGCATCAGGGTCAAGCTCACTTATGAATTTCAATGGGGAAGGCCATACCAATGGCTCCGCAGCCGATGGGTTTAGAAGAGCTGCACAGGCACCGTGACCTCTCTTCAGAGCAACCTCATATGGAATTCTCCTATAAATAGAGTATAATTCAAAAATAATATGTCATAAATATATAGTGAACTTCATTAACACACAGTAAAACTCCACAGTAAAATCCTTTTTATATGGTACATTTATGTAGAATCGCTATACACTGAAACTTCAAAATAAAAACTGCATATATAAAATCAGCTTCGCATGATTATACATGCATCTTAGCAAACCAAAACGATAATAATCTGTCAATTTTGGTCTTCATCTAGATCCAGCATAAGATCTCTTAGAGCACAAGATTATTATACCAAAAGCAAACCATCTAACACCTAACGCCTAGCAAAATTGAACAGCATGTACCAATTCAGATAAAAAAGATAACCCAAATTCTTACCCAGCAGAATCTCTCTGAAGCCGGTCAGCTCCCCAAGCAAGCAATTCACGAATGCAATCCAAATTACCACCTCGCGCTGCCAGATGAAGAGCCGTACTTCCAGGAAAACTAAAATCAGCACAAAATTGATCAAAAAAATTTATTTAAAAAAATCAATATCTGAGTAGAATTTTTCAAATAAAAAAAGAAGGAAAAGAATGGTCCAATTACCCGTATGTACCAGTAGTAGCAGAGACGATGCCCCCATTTTCTAGCAATATGTGAACACAGTCACGGCGACCTTGCCGAGCAGCAAGGTGTAATGGTGTTGCACCGTTATCGTCTCTTACATTCACAAATCTTGCAAATCCCCTTTGAAGTTCAGAGAAAGGTCAAGATATTGTGAGATAAAATACAATCTAACTAATTGCAACCCGGTTACAGAGAGCCAATATACAAGTAAATAAAAGCATACCAAGATTCTGCTAAAGATGCAGTTTGGGCTTCTGATAGAATTAATTGGAGGCAATCAGAATAGCCATAATAGGAAGCATAATGCAGACATGTTCTTCCATTCAATGAATCAAACATCAAGATCTGGCATAATTTGAGTGAGATCAGTGCCAATTTTAGCTCAGAAGATTGGAATAATAGAAAATGGGATAAATATAGAAACATTACTTACATTAGCACCAGCTTCAAGTAGCTTAATCAGGCAATCGGACTTTCCGTGCATTGCTGCCAGCATCAGTGGAGTCTTAAAACGAAAAAATCAGACAAAACACAAACTTCCATAAATAAAACTGGAAACAAAACTAAATTAGAAATTCAAATTTTACTGGAGCTATTTTCTCACCTGTTTATGGCGATTCACCACGTCCGGTTGTACAGATCGATCCAAAAGCATGGAAAGAACCTAAAGCCAAGCACATCGAACCATCAACAAAATCCAAAAAAATGACGAGAAATCGGTTTCGCCAAAGAAGTACCACTTGATAAGACTTAAAGAACGCACCTCAATGCACCCATTGGCTGCCGCGATATGAAGCGCGGAGAGGCGATCGTAGATCGTAGTGCGATGGATCAGACCGGGCTCGCACTGGAGAGCTGCCTCGACGGACTGGAGGTCCCCGCTCTGGACCGCGCTGTAGAACTCGTGTTCGTCGCTGGAGCGACTACAGCTAACGCCTTGGCCCATCTCCGTCTCCGGCGATCGCCGCCGGTCGGAGGCCTAGGAGTGTAAAGCGAGTTTTGAGTGGAGGGGCCGCGACCCACAGAGTTCAAGCGTGGTTTTCTGGCTTAAAAAGAGCTTTTCGTCCGATAGAGTTGGTGGTCGGGAGTTTCGCGGTGAGATTACCCCAGTATAATTCAACTGACACTGCATTTTAAATTCACTGTGCTGTGGGAGCACTGCGTCATTTGACGAATAGTCTATGATCTTCTGTTACCCAGACTCTGAGTCTCGCTTTGTGAATCCGTATCAAAATGCAGTAAACGCGCGCCAAGTTCGCAGCGGGAGTATGCATTCGAAGTATAGGAATCAGGGCGGACCCACGTGGTTCCAAACTCTAAACTCTATACTCTATACTCTAATTCCAAAGGGGCGGCCGTTTTCTGAATTTTGAGTTTTACGAGAGTTTTATTGGTTCTGAGTTCTGACTGATTTTGTTTTCTTTGAAAATTTTTTTGTCATTTTTTGAATGTTTGATATGTAATACTGGTTAAATTTAGAGTTAAAATTAAAATAAATTTGTTGAATTTTGATTGGTAATCAGATTTATAAGTTAGAGCATCAAAAATTACGAATCAAAACATTAAAAAGTATAAGTTAAAGCATTATTTTTTATCGAGTGTCCAATTAGTTAATAGATTTAAATCCGATTCGATATTTTTTTTGCCCCCCTACAAAAATCCTTAATCCGCCTCTGATAAGAATGACAAGAAAATCCCGCTTTAATACTAACACACAATTTGAATTATGTTTTCTTAAAATATGTTTGAATGCACAAAAACAACGTTAATTAATACTAATACTAATATCATTCGATGGAATTTAAATATTTTTCTCCTTAAAAATTATGTTGCATGGTATTATTCCGCTAGATTAATATTTTTTATAGGGTAGTGAAATTTATTCTATTTAATAAAATGCATGTCAAACAGTATTTTCACAATTTTGAAATGCCAATGATAAAGTTAACACCTTTTATACTATATAAATCCTCACACATTAACTTACTTCTTTTTACTATTCAAACGCATCCCAGTGAAAAATCACATCAGAGCGGAGTCAACGTATTTTATACACGAAAGATCAATATTTTTTCTCAGTCTACTGCAAAGTACCGAATAACAACGTAATGTTTTGATGGGAGGTATCAGACTATCAGGTGAGCCAGGCCACACAGCTGTGCGCAGCGCAATTTTGCAAATGGGAAGGACCGGGTCAGACTTCAATTCATTTTCATCTCCAGTCCACACGTCGAATACCATGTGCAGTAAATTTAGTTTCTCTGACACGATGGTTATTATAGATTGATAAATAACACGGTTGTTATGAATTTTATCGATCGTTAAATAGTCCCCGCTAAATTAGTTCAACAGCAAGCATAAATGCACAATGCAACAATCATAATATTTTTGTGCTCCATTTAGGAGCGGCTCTACGTCAGGGGAAGAAAATAGTGAATCGGTTTTAAATAACTAATTAGGTTCAAACTTATTAGCTAATTGGGTATATTGAAAATAGCAACGCTGCCAAGCCCAACCCAACCCAAAATATATAACTAGAATAGTTAGGAAAGTTCTAGAGTAATCAAGTTAGTACATGAAAGTTAGTGAATTTACTAAGTGGGTTAGGAAATTTCTAAAATTTTAGATATTTTAATTGAGGGTCTAGAGGTTTCTATGGCAACTATAAATAAGGTGTCTTGCTCCTCATTTTGAATCATCTAAGTAAGAAAGTAATTCAAGTAAAGAAAGAGAGAGCAAGAGAGAAGTTAAGAAGAGCATTGTAGTAGTTTGGAGGTGTAGGATAATATAAGCAGTAGAGGGTGTAATCTTGGAGGTTAGATAATTGAGTAGTAGGGTTGTAGTATTGATAAGAGAGTTGTAAGAGTATTTTGAGTGATAAAAAAGATAGTTTTATATAGTATTCCTCTTCATTCTCAACAGGGTACTAGATAAAAAAACAATGTTACGACTTCTAATTCTCAATACTCTAACTTTTAATTTTCAATCATCCAATGCTCTAACTTATAATTATAATTACCAATCAGAATTCAAGGAGTTTATTCTAATTTTAATTCTAAATTTAACTCAAATTATAAATTAGAATTTCAGAGAATGGCAGATAAAATTCCAAGGAAGGAGAGTGGGTCTGAAACATTAGACCACCATAAAAATTGCAAATTCAAGGGGCCAAGACTCTATGTGGGTCCGCCCCTAACTCTATCAAGTAAATTACAATGTTGGTGTTTTATTTTTATTTAGAGAGAAATATATTGACCGTATGACTTATATGACAACAACTACAAAAAATGCTATATTTTATATAGTTTTATTATGAAATTAAGTGCAACTTAAAATTCTCTTTTATTGTTGATAAAATATAACTATTTAATCTTTTAAATCGCACGAGAGATGACTAATTAGTTTTCAAATTATCAAATTTAATACATAATGTAACTAAACTTCATAAAATATCTCTAAATTTTTAATTGTTTGTCCGAGGTGGATTAATTAGCAATCGCTCTACTTGAAAAACATAACAACGTTCTCTATAACTTAACTGTGCATCAGTTTTAATGTGAGTTAAATGTTATTATTCTGGTGAAATATGAATTGCTGCAATTTTCAAATCATTTTATGTAACTGTAAAATTTACATTAAATTTATTATTTTTCATGTATATGTTGGATACCAACTAGGATTGTTGCATTTCTATAGTATATATAGAGAGAGAGAGAGTCCGGCTAGCGTCCAAATGTTTGGATAGAGATCTATATTCAAACAAGTCATTTTTGCGATTTCAAAGTCCAACCAGCTGATCTGAAGCGCTCAACATGTTCTTCATATTAAAATGTTCTTGGAAACTAAATTTTACATTTTTTGAAAATTTTTTGCTATTTTTTTAGAATTTTATAAAATTCCTATTTTGATATGGAAAAAAATAATAATAAATTCATCAAAACAACGGTTTTCAAAAATTCTAAAAAAATAGCAAAAAAATCCA
This sequence comes from Carex kokanica, assembly GCA_025461125.1. Taxonomy (NCBI): domain Eukaryota; kingdom Viridiplantae; phylum Streptophyta; class Magnoliopsida; order Poales; family Cyperaceae; genus Carex; species Carex kokanica. The sequence continues at coordinate 169,924 of JAJGRX010000638.1, forward strand.
AAAAATCTAAAATTTAGTTTCCAAGCACATTTTAATATGAAGATGTTAAGTGCTTCAGATCAACTTTTGGGACTTTGAAATCACAAAAATGACTTGTTTTGATATAGACATCTATCCAAACGTTTAAACGCTAGCCGGACTCTATATATATATATAGAGAGAGAGAGAGAGAGAGAGTGGCTAATATTAAAACGCTTGTTCCTAGCACCAAGTCATTTTCCGATTTCCAAAGTTCAAACGGTCGATCCAAACCGTTAGATGTTCAATCTATATTAAATGTGATTAGAGACCAAATTTTACATTTCTTGGAATTTTTTTACTATTTATTAAAATGGTTTGAAAATTGCTATTTTGAAGTATTTTTCAGCACCATTGAAAACAGTGATTTTCAAACCATCTTAATAAATAGTAAAAAAAAATAAAAAATGTAAAATTTGGTCTCCAAACACATTTTAATATAGATTGAACATCTAATAGTTTGGATCGACCTTTTGAACTTTGAAAATCGGAAAACGACTTGGTAGCACCGCAGGACTAGGAACAAACGTTTTGATATTAGCCACACACTCTCTCTCTCTCTCTCTCTCTCTATATATATATATATATATATATATATATTATATAGTAGCACTTACAATCGAAATTAACTCCCATAAAATCCATTATAACAATCCGATTTATGAGACGGTAACAATTCCTAGTTGACCTTTTTTTTTAAATTGTTATTATAAAGTATCAAGCTTAACATATCTGACGAGTTAAATGTAGCAGTTAGTATTTCAAATTATTTTCTAAACTAAATTAATCCAATTCAGTTTGATACTAACAAACTCGCCTCAGTCCGAATGCAGCAAATTGTGCCGGCAGATTTACCGTTTTTTATGGAAAGAAAAGACGTCTCCAGTTCGGAGGCAACGGAGAGGGATTTTTGAATTGTCGGAGGCAAGATGTGATGGATGGGATGGGAGGAACGTTCAGATATTTTAGGCGCATGACATCGACACGTCACGCCCAGTCCGGGAAGTAAAAGATCTAATTCCCAATGTTTTCCCTGCACCTGGAGCATAACTTTTGTACACTGAAATATGGGTCCCATGGAATAGTAATTATACGCTCATTCTATGTTCAACAGGAGAAAGTACAGTGCAAGAAAATTCTTTTAAGGTGTCCGATATGCACCGACGAGTCTGTCAGAAATTCTTGACGCGCTTCTATCGTGACCAACTCCACTTCGTTAGATAAATTAATTGCAATAGAGGCTTCATTTTTCTTCTTATTGAACTCTCAGAAGTCAAAATAAAAATCTTCCGTGGTGATGCCTGTGTCTTTGGAATTTTGGATTCCTTTTACTCTGTTTGCAAGATATTTTTAGAGTCTGAAATGATAGGAAAGGGGAGATTAAATGCAGAAATTAGATCTCGTTAAACTATTTAAACATAGTTAAGGATATTGGCAGGGCGGAACTAAAAAATTTAGTTAGGAGAGTTGAAATTTAAAATACATAATTATTAATTTGTGATTAGAAAGATTTAAACTCAAAATCTTTCAAGAATAAAATAGAGTCTTAACCACTAAACTACAAACATAGATGACTTAGTACTCCTGACATAGTTTAGATCCGCTCGTGAATATTAGACTGACCTCTGTGTCACCTCTAGCCTGGACTCTTGGTACAACCACTCTACAAGGACTCGTTAAATTGTTTCCTATCCTCTCTAAACGAGTCTATTCATTCTTTCTGATAGTATCATTAAAAGATTACCATATAAGGATACAATTTTTAACATACAATTTTGGCGGTTGAGTTATGTTACGTTTACTATAACGTGTCCATTTTATTTTTTTTACCTTTTTACTCTCGAAATTATTGTCAAAATAAACACTATTAAGATTCAGTAATCTTATCCGCATTGTAAAATCTACACGTGTACAGAATCGATCACATTTTATTTTAGTGACGAGAAGTGATGTTGCATTTTCAATTCAACGAAATTAAATTTGCAAAATAAAAAATGTCCTTATTTGGGTTAAAAATCAGGGCAAGGGAAAATCTATGTAAAAATAAGGGTGTTAAAAACTTAAAAGAATTAACATTTGAGTTAGCAGTAAAGATAATATTCTCCGTGTGGAGAAGTTACAAGATCGAAACTTAAAAAATATCTTGTAAATATTAAATAGTTGAGTGTTTGACTTTCAATCTTTACTCACAAAATAAAAATATAAAATATAAGGGCAATAAATTTCTCATACTCGGTAAATAACAGCCCATACAATAGATTGGAAACGCAAGTTAGTCCGCAAGATCGCAGCTGCTCTTTACTGAATTTTTTTATTTATAGAAATTATTATTAAATAATATATAGAAATATAAAGAGTATCTTCATTTTTTGATTCTACAGATGGATTTGGAAAAAAAAAAATCGGATTCAAATTTAAGAACCGAAACTTGTTTTTGGATCCAAAGTTTTTTCTTTCTAAAACAGTGACTTTGTTTTCTGAAATGGAACGAGTGCTGAGAATTATTTAAAATAGAGGCTGAGATTTTTTGTAAAGTGGTTGATTTTTTTTTAAACAAAATAAAATACTTCGGATCTGGAAGAAAAAATTATGTTCCAAAGTTTAATCCAATTTTTTTTCCGGATCCATCTGTAGCATCAAGAAACGGTGATACTCTTTATGTTTTCATTTATTATATAATAATAATATTTATAAATTAAAAATTTCCCTCCTTACTTTGCATGCATTAAAGGAGAAGGAACAGAAAATTTAAAAATATCGGTACAGAGAATTTGTTGGGGGTTTGAATTGTTAGTTGGGCCACCGGCCACTAAATCCACTAGCAGTCCGCTCTTCAAGTAAAGAATTATATCTCCTCACCATCCATTTATTGAGTTAATGAATGAAAGGCCTCAATTCACGTCGGAGCCTCCCAGGCTCTCAGGGAATGGGAGAATTTATGTCAAATTGTTAATAGTATAATAGATCTATGATGGTGGTCCCCAGCTTGCGTCCTCTATTTATCACCGGCAGATAGAGGGAGATGTTAGGAGGATCCGACGGCACTCGTGCAAGGGAGGGAAAGAAAGTTGCTTTAGTCAGAGGGAATGTGATCCATATTTACTTATTTAGTGCAGCTGAAAACAATTTGGGGAGTGCATGTCGTATAATACTATTAGAATTAGAATTAGAATTTTTTTTTTATTTGCTGCACACTTGCGATGACAACTGTCGGAATGATGAAATAGCAGAATACTTCACTATTTCGGCGGAAAATGTCTGTCAAGCGGGAATTAGCAAATTTAGAATAATATTGAAATAGATTAATTCGTTATTTTAATAAATTGGTTGAATAACAAATTAGCATTGCGTGAAATAACAATTATTATTATATTATATTATTTATATGTCACTATTATCATCAGTATTAATTATTATTATTTATTATATTGTTATCATAATAATAATAATTATTATTATCATTATTTATATTATTCTTGCTATATCATAATCATCATCATTATTATTTAAATTATTAGCATCATCTCATCATCATCATCATCGTCGTCATTGTCGTCATAATTTATAATTGTCACCATCACCATTGTTACTACCATTAGTATTGCCACGATCGTGATCATCATTAATCATTATTGTACAAGTTATAATTATTATTGATATTATTATTGTACAATCTCCATTCTATGACTTCAATTATTATACAATTGACCATTATCATAACATTTTGAAATTATTTGTACATGTTTAATTTGAAAAATTGTATGGAGGTTTGTCTAGTTTAAAAAATTTGTCACTAATTATGAGAATAAAAGTGTTTTTTACTGTCAGTATCTTGTTAATATTATCGATAAGTTTAAATCTAATTGGTGTACTCACGATAATAATTACTTTTTACTTACGGAGGCACGGAGCTAAAGATGTTAATTCTTACCGTTCTTGACTTCTTGGAAAGAAAGAAACCACGTGAATTTTCGACTAATCACTTTTAAGCAGGCGCCAAAGAAGATAGACTGACTAATCAATCAAGTATAATAATATATGGAGATAAAGATGTCGACTAGTCACTTTCACGCAGGCGCCAAAGATGATAGACTAACTAATCAATCAAGTATAATAATGTATTACTGATTAAGGTCACGGGCTTTATTTTACAAAGGTCAAAGAAAGCTCCTATTTTTAACCCTAACAAAAAGAATAGATCTACATGCTATTTCATCTCCTCCTAAAAGTAACCTAATCCACCTTTCTATCTTGGAAGCGTTCGTAGGATGCTTACCAATTACCTTTTTCGAAGGATATTTGTTTGATGACGCCCCAGCTAGCAAAAATACATTTGACTTGCCAACCCTTTTAGAGACATGGGAGATGTAATGATCCATCAATTAGGTAGTCGCAGCCTTTCAAAGATTTCACCCAGTAATGATTTATTAAATTTTAATCAGGAGTCAGAACAAAACCGGACCTTCAAATTACGAGAATCAAACATGAATAGAAGTCGATATAATAATTTAATTAGGACAGAATCGGACCTTCAAATTATGAAGATCAAACATAGATAGAATTCAATCATATAATTGGCTTCATTCGTGTTAGATCTCTATAGCCTGAAGGTCTGATTTTACCCCTGCAGAAAATCACATATAAACACACAAATTTTGAAGAAAAAAAAATAAGAGTCAATTGACCTTCATATCTTGTTAGTACCTCCGCTCCTGATTTTAGTAATTATACAACAATTGATTTATAAAATTAGCACTACAGTTTCATTAAATTAAATTTACAGTCAAATTTAAGTTCCACACACACACACACATATTATAGTTGTCCGTCGGACCAACACTGGTTTAATATGTGAGGTTTGTTATTGATTGTTGGGATAAATTTAGCCTTATGATCGTCACCAATACACAAAGCGGAGCTGCTCACAGAATAGGCTATTCTAAATTGATTCTCATTTTTTCTTTTCAAAATTTATATATTTATATGTAATTTTTATATAGTTGAGAATAAAATGTTATGGGTACTATAAAGTTGACTTCCATTTGCAACATAAATAATGTATATAATTGGCTTCATTCGTGTTTGATATCTATAGTTTAAAGATCTGGTTGTGTCTCTGCCAATACATATCATACAAATTTATATACAAATTCTCCAGAAATTTAAATTACACAAAATTACTTTCTTATTACGTTGCATGTATAATATGATGCATTTCTACCTAGCAGTGTCCGAGACAAAAAAAAATATAGCAAAATTACTTTTTCCCATTATTATCTAATTTCAGAAAAGAACGAAAATTTACATAAGAAAAAACAAGGAATGAAGGAACCGTGTTCTTGCTGAATGTTTCCATTGATTGGGTCTCCATACCACATGCAGCACAGGTGCCACAATTGGGCCTCCCTGTACTTCATTGATTGGGTCACAGTTTCTATGTCAGAATTTAATATATGGACTTGGTCCGGGCTGGCTTTTCAACTCGTGCTGCGGTTGAATTAGATTTTATACTAGGTTTTATCTTTGGGAGAATTTCTACCATGCAAAATTTCTAAATAGTCAATTTTTCCATAAAAACATCATAATATTTAATATTTTCATACAAACTTAACCTTCTTTCTTCTATTTCTATTTTTATATTTAATTTTTTGTTTAGTTATTTTAAAAATAAAATTGACTAATTTACCCTTCTTTCCTTCTCATCCTCTTTTCCTTCTCCTTCACTGTGAACGCAAAACCAGTTTTTCTGTATGATTGTGAAACTACAAAACATACCCACAAAGCAAACTAAAAGCCCTCTATCCATATCCACTTTTCACTCCATATAATGAACTCGGAGAATGAAGTTATATCAGCTGCAGAGGGTAAACCGGTTCACTAATATAAGCAGTACATCAAGAGAGTCAAACTAATTTTGCGTATAAAGTGAAGGAGAAGGAGAGAGGACAGAGAAGGGTATATTAGTCAATTTTATTTTCAAAATAATTAAATAAAAACTTAAATAAATAAATGGGGATAGAAGATAGAATGTTAAATTTATATGGGGATATTAGAAATTTTGTATGGGTACATTAGAAATTTTTCCCTTTATCTTTTTATCAATAAACAGACACAAAACTATAAAATTTGAACAAAGAGTTAAACTATAACATGCATAATATGCAAAAAAAAAAATGCGGTCATTGAAAATTAAACTCATGACTTCACAAATACAGAAACACCACCAAGCTACAAACACGCATTTGTCATATAATGAGGGAAGCTAAACAATAAAACAAAACAAAAATTTAATTAAATTTTATTATACATTATTAAAAAATTTAAAATTATGAAAATAACCCTGACATACACAGAAATCTGCCTCTGTCAGTGAAGAAACAATTGTACGACTCCAAATATTTGCTGATGTGCTAGCTCACGTCCTTTAATTAGGCTTTATTCATTTTAGGACTCAATAAAAAACTCACACCCTTGCAAGAGTAATTGGAAATAATGTTAATCTCATTATTTACTAATCGATATGTTGTTTCAATTGAACCGATTCAAATCCTTTACATTGATAAAACAAGAAGACAAAAACAAAAGGAGAAGGAATTTGGAACTCAAACGAACCAATGACACTGGTTTAGGAAGCCGACTGAAGAAAACAAAAGAGAGCGAGCTACTATATCCATATTGTGAATATATATCTCTATTTTATATTTTCAAAGTTAAATAGTTGATTCAAATTGCTTAATATAATTTTTGAATGAAATGTATCTGGATGCCAAATTTTGTATTTTTGAATTTTTTTCTTTTCACTATTTATTAAATAGGTAGAAAATCACTTGATCTAAAGTAGTGATTTTTTGCCTATCTTACATAATAATAAAGAAATCTAAAAAAAATGTAAAATTTAGTCTTTATATATATATTTACATATGAAAATTATGTTGAGAGGTTCAAAATCGACTAGTTGAATTTTGAAAATAAAAATATAAATTTATTGTACTGACTAATCTGATGTATCTCACTCAGCATAATAAATGACACAATACTAAGAACTAAATTAGTGACAGTGAAGATTTCGATTTTTTGATTAAAAAATAGACAATCCCTGTTTTTAGGCTTGCAGCAAGAAAACTTCAACCATATCGATGGACATTTTAATTACATCCGTATATGTATAAGAGGAGGGATCAGATTACACTCTTATTTTTGACACATTTTGACACCTACTATTTTCAAAGTCCAAATAGTCAATATAAACAGTTTAACATAATGAATATATTAAAATGTGCTTGGAGATCAAATTTTACATTTTTTAAATTTTTTTTACTATTTATTAAGATGGTTACAAAATCATTGTTTTTCAATGGTCTGAAAACAACGATTTTGTAACCATCTTATAAATAGTAAAAAAATTCAAAAAAATGTAAAATTTGATCTCCAAGCACATTTTAATATGGTGATCATATTGAACGGTTCTGATCGACTGTTTGAATTTTGAAATCGCAAAATTAACCTATAAAAAAACAGTGTCAAGATGTATAAAAAAAGAAAGATGTAATTGGATTCCTCCTCTATGTATAATCACAGGTAAGCAATGTATTCATATTCAATATCAGTATATATCCATATCGACATGGATATTTATTAGAGGTTGTAAGACATACTTATGTACGAATACAAATAATAATAATATACTGAAAACTTAAAAGTTGATATAGATAATATTCGAAACTTTCATCGGCTACCCATATTTAAGTTTCTTTTTTGTTAAAAGACACTCATATGTGCATTTTTATATCATGAATATTCACAGTATATACAAGTTTTTAATTTAAAATTTTATTATCATATTGAGATTGTAATTTTCACTGTACATGTATATACTTTTTTTATTAGTGTCAAAATTTATAATCATCTCAATTCATGCCCACAATCATCCGATGTATCCGTATCTTCACTTAGAGAAGAAAATATGTGACACGCCATGATGTGACGTGATTAATTTTTCTTTCGCGTGACCAAAATGATGGCGGACGGTCACCAAAATGATGGTCACGTCATAATGTGACATGATGTGATGTAAATTAGTCACTTGCTCAGCTTGCACCCGCAACACTTGTCGTTGCTCAAACTTTTTTTTTATATTTTAATTTAAATTGTTGAAAATTCAGAAAAAAAAAATATCAGAAAGTATTAAAAATTCTAAAAATTCTAAAATAAGTAAATAATGTTGCAAAGTTTTTTTTTAGAAAAGGTCGTTAGGCATCTGACATTATTTTAAAAATTCAAATTACAAATATTCATAGGATTAAACTAGAGAAAATAAAAACCAGTACTATACGAGTACCAGTATCAATGAACCTACACTAAAAGAGAAACTTGGATATTCTATGCGTATCAAAAAAAGCTGAAAATTAACTAGAAAAAACTTAATATTCTATGTTTCATACTGTGACGTGACTAGTTCGTGTGAAGTGACATGACGTATAATTTTTGTTCGAATGCGGTCACGTTACGCGAATGATCACATCACGTAACATGTGAGTCACATCACATAATTAACACACATGACGTGACATGACGTAATGTGACGTAACCGATCACGCCGTGACTAATTTCAGTCCCTATCTTCACCTATTCCCAGTGCCAACATTTTAGTAATATGATTTGAGATTGATTTTGGGCTGCAGCCTGCTGGAAGCAGTCTTCATTCGGAAAATATCTATATTGAATTGGATTCGGGCCAATACGGATCCCATGGCGGATAAATTACACTGCATATACACACACAGAGAGGGAGAAAGAGAGTGGGGTCAGACCGTCAGAGTGAAGCTCCCTTCAGCCCCACTCCAGGCACCAGTCACACCTCACCTTGCCACCAAGGCTGGATCTTCTTTATTTTCTTCACCGATTCCTTGCCTCACCTAATACCCTACCTACAGTTTCTAATGTCAAATTAAATGCACGCCTCATTTTGATCTGAATAGCTTCAACCACCTCTTCGCTTCCCCCTCTCTCTCTGGTGTCTCTTTCTCTGGATTTGATCCGGAAGAGGGGCGCTTGACTTTAATGGCGGGAAAATTAAAATGGAGATGGAAATGGATGTGGATTAAGAATCACAGTCGCAGATTTAACTTCAGCTCGGAGAGATCTCCAAGCCGGATGCTCTCCTTTTCCACGCTGCTTTCTGCTCTACTGGTGCTTGCTTCTCAACTCGCGCTCGCCTCCGTGCCTCGCTTCTTTTCTTCTCTTTCCCTTGTCTCCATGCTTCCTCTAGCTGGTCTACAACACTCTCTCTCGATTCACTTAAAAGTATTTTGAACTTATTTGATTGCTTACATTAGGAAGTAAGAGCGGATTAATTGCATTGTAACTTTACTCGGTAATTTACATTGGCAGTTAACCTGTGACAATCCGGTGAATTGTAATTCCCATGATATGATATATATATATCTAATAATTCTATTAGCTTTCTCTCATTCAATCACGATGATAAGCGGAGGTACTTCAATTGAATGGGGGTCAATTGACCCCCATTTTTTTTTTTTTTCAAAAACCAGTGATAAAAATATAATTTTGTTATATAAATTATACTAAAATGTTACAGGTACATGAAATTTAACCCCCATAATTTTTGTGGAATTTTTACACTAGTGACCCCCATAATTTTTTAAAAGAAATTATGCCCCTGTGATGATTGGAATCAAATTGAATTGCATTGAAATTGGGCAGCTGGATTCACACTCAAGTTTGGCAACTGTGTTTCTCAATGCATTTTAATTAGGAGATCAATAAATCCCCTTATGGATGATTAGGGGAACAAATTGAATTTAAAAAAATAGTAATATTTTAACATCTGATTTGAATTGCTATTTGTTGCTTGTAGGTTTTGTGTTTTTTGCAACAATTGTTTGTGCGAGATGGTTGAGGCGAGTAGCTGGTGTCAATGCATCACCTCCTGCTTTTGTTTTGTTCAACATATTGTTTCTTTGGGGTGTTTATATTTTTGTAATTAGACAAGGTAACCCTTTCTTAGTCTATAGGTATATCACTAATAAATCAAATATGATGCAATTTTCTCTGTAGTGCGTACTTATTTGTTAACTTTTTTGCTCTTCAAATTGCAGCTATTTCTTCCTTGTTAGATGCTTTTCTCCATGCCGAATGTTCTTTACTTTTGTTTGGTCTTTACAGGTTCAACTTTTGCTTTTCTTTACTAAACAGTTGCAGCAGTTCTTTGGTAGGATCAGAAAAATGCATTGGTTCCTTTAAGATTCAATGTTCATGCCTTCGTCTCTAAGATTTGTAAATTGTTGGATTTCAGGATTTTCTCAAGTGACCCAGGAATTGTTCCACATGAGTCTTCTTTTTCTGTAGAATCTCAATGCAAAGATCTTCCCAAATTCATTTCTTCCACTGAGGTGGAATTTTTGTTTACTCATTTGATAATGTATTGTTATAGTTTCATGTTTGGTATATGTCACATAACATAAGTTTGTATTCGTCATGAATGTGTTGCATTTGTTTGTACGTTCATAGTTTTGCACTGGCAGCAGCCACATAAGTATCAGGTATGGCAATGGTACAGAAACCCAACTACAAACAGGATTACATGTTACTACTTGAGCTCATTCTGTATTTATCTTTCCTCTTGCTTTGGTTTGTTTTTACTCCCTGTGCTTTCGAATTCCAAATTTGTCCCTAGTCACATTCCTCCAGTGGGCAATGGGTATGCTCACGTGTCTGTGTATTTTGGTGCACATGTGCTTCTAATCTCAAATTTGATGGCTCTTTTTTATTAGGCTCCCTTGCTGATCAATTTATTGTTTATGAATTAGAGCATTCCAGCATTTTCAAGAGTAAGGTACTGTAGTAAATGCAAGGCAAACATTAGGGGATTCGACCACCATTGCCCTGCTTTTGGAAATTGCATTGGTACATAATCCGTCTCGCTTAATCCTGACAATGTAACTCTTTTTTAGTTCTATTATACCCATGCAATTTATCGTGTTTTTTTTTTTTCATTTGGAGTACAGGTCAGAAGAATTATCGTCTGTTTATAATACTTTTAACTGGATTTGTGATTGCCGAGTCCACGTATACAATGTGCTCCACTAAGTGTATGTACTGAGTCTCACTTTCTTGATTTAAATTTTGTATCTGTACAAGCACCAAAGGAGGTTACTTAAAAATGGCTATAGGTTTTACAAATTCTTATTTGGTATGCCTGATAACTTCTGATAATTTGCAAGTGAAGCCTTCACTTTCTTTTTCTTTTTTAAAGACAATGTCCCTAATTAAAATTTCTAAGACAAGAAAGTTTTCCTTTTGTCTGCAGTCATAACAAGATCACTAAATACGATAAAAATAGAGGCAGAGGTACGCGATGTATTTCAATTATTTTCTTCATTTCCCTCTGAAAGCCACGAGTTGAAATGCTATTATTCTCTAACCATTGTTGTTTAAAAATTCCGAGAATGCTACTTTTTTTGTCCTCTGGATTTTTTCAAGTAGCCCATTTGTCTTAGTCAAATTAGGCCTATGCATTGATATATTTATCTCTTATAATTATAATGCTTTTATTTATCTTATTTTATTTTCTGAGCAGAATCCGAATGCACTGTCACTAAATATGGTAATTAGCACAATGCTCTTCTCTGTGCTTCAAGTGCTGTGGCAGGTACTGTACTAAACTATTGTGAGATCTCGCAAATTCTGTCTAAAAAGGAGTATAGCATAATTGTAACAACTAATTTCTCAGAGTAAATTACTCAAACAGTCCCGAAATTGTGAACCATTTCTGGCTTGGATCCTCAGACTTTAGTAGTGCTTACTTTTTGTCCTTAAACATTCCTTTCGGTCTTTGTAAGTCGCCCTTTCCTGTAAAAAAGTGGTTGAATGTCGTTGTGAGAGCGGAGGATATGAGAATGGTCGGTTTGGAAAATATTTCTCGAATATCTTCCAATAATAAATGACTTGTCAGTATCAGTACCGGTCCAGACTTCCCTTTATCATTCTTGACTAACTGATGGTGGCATTGACAAAATCATAGAACGTGGGTTTTCTAGAAATGAGAATTCATATTTTCCCACTTCATAGATCAAAACTTGAGTTGCATAATACTGCAAGGTCTGACTATATAATTTACTCGGTTCTAGTAATTTTAAAAGTACATACATGTGCCGCAAGATCTATTACTGGGACTTGTACTCTTGTAGACTCATAAACTAGTTGCATGCGGTTGGTGTCCTTTTTAATTGTCTTTGAAAATTCAATTTTTTAAAGCTACTGAAATTGAGACATTTTTAGGATAGGTAATTGGGGTTTGGTTCTCATGTTTGAAAGGGCATCTGTCATTCTGGAGGTTGTTTGAGAGTTTTTCCTATCTAGTATCAACATAAACAAGTAATAGAGGAAAGCCTGAAAGTTTCCCCTATTGATTCAATCAAACCTCTCAACTCATTTTGGGTTCATGTTATCTTTTGTTTAGTGTGGTGTGGCCCTTCTGTTCAATTAACCACTAATAGAGCTGGTGCGGTTTTTCTCATGAAGCAGCACTTTCTATAGTGGTATAGGCATACAAATATTTTTAGATTAAAACCTTTTCACTCTGTAGCAAAATGGAAAATAATAGAAAATCTGAAACTGCTGCAATTCTCTGGACCCTTTCATGGCCAGAGAGACACTCTCCCAATTGAAAAAGGAGGAACCGAGGTAAAACCAATGCAGTTTAATATATGGATAACACTTATGGCCCAACTATATAGCAGGCCATTGCATTCAAGGGCTTGATTGAACCCCAAATTAATAGAGGGACTTGAACCAAATGCTATAACTCGGGTATCAGTTTCAGATTTCCCTTTAGAAAAGAATTTTTTGCATTATTAGTTGTATAAAACACACCTTTTTATTGTCTCGTCATTTTATTAGCAGGCAGCAATTCATTATTATTAATTTGCAGGCCATAAAAATAATTAAATATTATAAAGTTATAAATGGCTGATGATGCATTGCATCTTCAAATAGTTATCTAAAATAAAGGTCGTAATATTATCTTAGAAGGCACTGTTAAATATTATTTCTTATGTAAATAAATTTGAAGCAAACTATATCCTAACGACATGATATATGTTTCAAATGCAATTAACAAACATAAGTTATTCTAAAATACTAGTTAAAGAATTAGCAACTCCTATCTCTGACCTTATTTTTCCATAAAGATTCTATTTCATAAGATCCATAGTCAAATAGAGGCCAACTGTAGTACAATCACTTGTTTATTTGTTTTGGTCAACAAAATAGAAGTTACTTCTCTTTAGCAAATGCATTTTTTGATCAATTTTCTGTTTTCTTGAATACAAATTTCAGGTTGTTTTTCTAATATGGCACATATATTGCATATGCTTCAATATCAAGACAGAGGAGTGGGTAACCCCTTGCTTACCCTGCTTTGCCTTTTTGCTTCTTTGATTCCTTTTTTAACAAGAACCAAGCAATCAAAATCACACTCGTATTCTTTCTCCTTTTCCAATTCAATTCTAGTATGCACTTCATTGGTAGGCAATAGGCAGTGTGATTCTTTCATTTTTTCCTAGATAAATTGGAAGAAGTATCCTGAATTCGTGCTCATGGAACAGTCACATTTAGGTAAATATACTCTGCTGCTGATAAAATTTTCATTCACAGTTTTTTTTGGGCCCCAAAAGGTACCTCTAATATTTTTTTTATGTTCTATAATTTCAGGAAATAGCATTTCATTTACAAACCCGTATGATAAGGGGTTCATTTGTAACATTAAAGAATTTTTTAGACCAACAATGTAAAATTTAGGGAACTCAATATAGGTGTGCCCTTTTAAAATCGATAAATAGGATTGTAGTGTGGTTGGGGTACCTATAGCATCAGAGACTGTATAATTAGTATAATTAGTATTCTCCGACCTTATACTTCATTGCATAAAATATTTTGTAAAATGTCTTTATTACTATATTTAATTACATAAAAAAATAAAAAAATACACTTGATTTTTTTTTTTGATAAAAGTGGGTAACCCCACCTATTTCATATTGAAACAAAGATAGTTCTTACAATAAGCAATGAAACATTAATTCTATTGTACAAAACAGCAGAAAAGGCTAAGTCATTACAACAAAAGCACATAACAACATAGACTAACTGACAAAGATAAAGGGTAATAAAGGCATAAGGACAGTATCAGTACACAAACAAAGAGCTAAAAATCACTGGCTAAAGTGAAGAAAGTAGCCCTAGTAAGACTAGCAAATGAAGAAGAGTTGGTAGAATAAGAAGAAGATTCGGGAGAGACAGGGTCTGAGTCAGAAGGTAGCAAACTAGCATCCAAATCAGTAAGTGTTACACCCCGAGACAATCCGTCACGTATTTCTATGTAAGGTGTATTTCCATCACATACATTATCAGTAACAATACAATAAAAATCACATTTATTTCATAAGCAAAAGAGTTCTACAAACGATTATGATAGACACGGCTAGTAAAATGACCACTGTCATGCCTGCTCAATATATCAATTATTTAAAATAGAAACTAAATCAACAAGTGGTATAGTATTCCTTTCAGAATCTTCCTGCTTTAGTTTACTCACAACCTTGCTCAGTATCTTCATCTTCATTACCTGGAATCCACATAAAAGTGGAACGGGTGAGAGACTCGAACATTCTCTCAGTATGAGATTTAGTTTCAGCCCGGAAATTTGTAAAATCTTTCATTTTGATCATACTAAACAACTTTATTTATTCAATAACCAAAATGCAATCTATATTATCCTATCAATCAATGACTATCATTCATTCATGTAAGCACTTGTTACTTTAAAAATCTTAATAATCACTGACTAATACTTTGCTTGTGATGCGTTATATCTCAAATCCGACTGCGACTAGCATTCCCCGCATGCCGGTCCCGACTGCGACTAACAGTCCCCGCATATCGGCCTTTCAAACATCAAACTCGACTGCGACTAGCATTCTCCGCATATCGGTCCCGACCATGACTAGCAATCCTCGTGTATCAGCCTTTCCAGCATTGAACCCGACTGCGACTAGCAGCCCCCGCATATCGTTCCCGACCATGACTAGCAGTCCCCGTGTATCAACCTTTCCAATATCGAACCCGATTGCGACTAGCAGCCCCCGCATGCCGGTCCCGACCGCAACTAGCAGCCCCCGCGTATCGGCCTTTCCATTCATTCAGCTCACGGTGAATGTTCGTTTTCTTATTCTAATATTATACTCAATCGATATATTTCACTCAGGTCATATGTTCCAAACGAAATAATCTTATTCTTTATTCTCTAAACAAAGCCAAAGAGGTTGTTCGAATCAACATGCACAATTTCATAAGTAAATTAAAATGCACACAAAAGAATAAGTAATTAGTTTTTACAAAAAGCCAAGAAAACCCGTATATGATATTTAAGTATATTCTTGATCGTCCCTTATGTAGTTTAAGCCTTTAAAAATCGAACCTGATACAATAATACACCTCTAATCAATAATGTATAATATTCACTCGAGATAGGAGTAGGTCCGATGGGCATCGGACCTATGTTTAGGTTCAATTAGCTTTAGAACAGTACGATTAGCATCAAGATCTATGTGCATGGAAATTGATACAGACTTGCACGGAGTTTGATGCGAAGCACACGAAACTTGATTCAGATCGAATGGTCATCACACCCATCGAACCAAGGTAGGTCCGATGGGCATCGGACCTACTCTGATTCCTATTCACTCATTCTCATTTTCCAAAATTCCTTAATTATACTATTTGTATTATATTCACATATTATTAATCCTAACTCATAAACTTTAATTAGTTTACTTTAACAATTCATTTTGATTGCAAACAAATATGAAATCTTATTATTGTGTATCATAATTTTAGCATAAAATAAATCAGTATGAAATTAAAGAGAAGATCTTTTAGTTATTTTTATTCTATTACTATTTTTAATCAAGAAGGGATCTTTAAATTTTCTATTTGCACACATTTATCTTTAAATAAGGATTTTCCAAATTTTATATTTACTGAAATTAAACTAAAATCTACAAAAATATTATTTTAGTATGGTTTCTCCTTTGTAAAACAAAAAAGATTTGAGGTTCAAGTAACCAGAAACTAAGTACTATTATGATTACATCGTAAATACTAAATTTAATATAATCAAAAGACAATTTATTTTAGACTTTAATATAATTAGAGTAAGACCTGCTAAGAAATTATATTTCCAGATTTTTAATTTAACTGAAGAGATTATCACTAATAAATTGATATTATAATATAAATAACGAAATAAATTAAATCTTCAGATGATAAGAAAATACTTACTAATAAATTCCGGATTTTAATATAATTAATTTCTTATAACTAAATTCATACAATCCAATAATAAAATTTATTCTAAACCAAATAAACCTAATTATCGTGTCCCAATCAATTCAATTTATTCTACTGTGTCAATTTAATATCGAGAGTGAGGCTACGGTACTATGCATAGCACGGATTGGTCCGTGCTACGGCTCAATATTTGAGTTTTCAAAATCCTAATGGTCGATCCGAACCGTTCAACATGATTATAAAATAAATATGTACTTGCAAACCAAATTTAATATTTTTTTAGATAGGTAGAAAATCACTGTTTTTGGATAGTCCAGAATTTTCATATCAAGTGATTTTCTACCTATTTAAAAAAATAATAAAAAAATTTGAAAAAATGTAAAATTTGGTTTGCAAGTACATATTCATTTTATAATCATGTTGAACCGTTCGAATAGACCGTTAGGATTTTGAAAACTCAAATTTTGAGCCATAGTACGGACCAAACCGTGCTATGCATAGTACCGTAGCCTCACTCTAATATCAAATGATATATGATTTCAATTACCTTGGGTGCAGTCGTGCAGATGTCCGAATGAAAGAGGAGAGAAATCATTAATCCTTGATGACTTGAGATCATGAAATTTAGAGATACTAATATTTAATGGTTTTGAGATGGACAGTAGGAGGTTTGATTCAAATCAAAATAAAGGGATTTTTTTTTAAAACCATAATTAAAAAAATTAAAATTAGGGAACCAACATGATTGCCTGGTTATTTCGAAAAACCATAAGAACCGAACAGCCTATTCGGTCCCCAAAATTTTTTTTCCCTGGGACCGAATAGGGATTTCGGTCCCCCCCCAATTTCACATTTTTTTGGCAGAGCCGCCACAGAAAATCGAAATGGGATGGGGAACCGAATTGGGATTTCGGTCCCCATTTTTTTTTTTTTAAGAGACATATAGCTAAAATAATGAAATATAATACTAAAAAATCGAATTTTTTTTTCCTTTGTCAAATTATTTTTTTGATAGTATATTTGTACTAAAATACGCTAAATTACTTCAAATTATGTTAATTTATGTTGATTTACACTAAATTATTTGAAATTACAATAATTATGTAGAATTATGATAAAATACGGTAAATTACGTTAAATTACGTATGAATAGGGCCGATTTTGTGTCATCTTTCATAAATCATTAAAAATAGTAAAAAAATTCCAAAAAATAATAAAAATTGATATTCTACAAGTTCACTATATAACTAATTTACTGAGCTACGTAGATTGAATAATAAAAGTGAAAATCTCAATCGAAAACTTCAACTGAAGTTTTGAGGCCCTTCTCTTTATTTTTTGGCAATTCTGAATTTGGCAATCCGGCATCGTTGACACGGATGATGCGCATTTTCGCAAGCTTTTCGAAAAGTGGTCATTTGCTGAAATCGGACACTCGAGCGCCGTTTTATGGCCGTTTGAAGTTTTGTCGTCGTTTTTCCCCTTCTCAGTGAAGATATCATCCCTATTCGTACGTAATTTAGCGTAATTTTCCGTATTTTAGCATAATTCTACATAATTATTGTAATTTCAAGTAATTTAGTGTAATTCATTATAATTATTATAATTTAGTGTAATTCTACATAATTATTTTAGTATAACTATGCTAATTGTAATAAAAAAAGTAATCTAACAAATATTAAAAAAAAAATTCGATTTTTTAGTATATTTCAGCATTTTACCTATTTGTCTCTTAAAAAAAAATTAACATAATTTCAAGTAATTTAGTGTAAATCAGCATAAATTAACATAATTTCAAGTAATTTAGCGTATTTTCATATAAATATGATATAAAAAAAGTAATTTGACAAAGGGACAAAAATTCGATTTTTTTAGTGTTATATTTTATCATTTTGTCTCTAAAAAAAAAATTCGATTTTTTGTCTCTAAAAAAAATAAAATTGGGGACCGAAATGCCAATTCGGTCCCCACTGAAAATACCCTGGACCGAATTGGGATCTCGGTTCCAGGGTGCTACACGGAAGGCCGCACAGTTTTTTTTCGAAAAAACTGTGAAATGGGGGGGGACCGAAATGCCAATTCGGTCCCAGGAAAAAAAAATTTTGGGGACCGAATAGGCTGTTCGGTTCTTATGGTTTTTCGTAATAGCCAGGCAATCATGTTGGTTCCCTAATTTTAATTTTTTTAATTATGGTTTTTAAAAAAAATCCAAAATAAAGGGGGTGGGCGGTTTGAGACAAAAACAGGAGGCGGCGGGGAATAAAAAGAAGCATTGTTTAGGAATTAAACATGGGTGGGAGTTAGGGTTCGAATTACAGAGGAGGGGCAGTTTTACTTGAGGCAAATTCTTTTATGGATATAAGGATATATTTGTAAAATAAACATATTTTTATTTTCAAAGTTCAAACAGTCGATCCGATCGTTCAACATTATCTCCATATTAAAATGTACTTGGAGGTCAAATTTTACATTTTTTTGAATTTTTTTTACTATTTATTAAGTATTTTACAAAATTTAATAGTCTGAATTTGACTAGTTTTTGTAAAATACTTAATAAATAGTAAAAAAATTCAAAAAAAATGTAAAATTTGACCTCCAAGTACATTTTAATATGGAGATAATGTTGAACGGTCGGATCGACTGTTTGAACTTTGAAAATGAAAATATGTTCATTTTACAAATAGGTCCTTATCCATAGAAGCATCTCTCGTTACTTAAAATATGGTTATTTTGAGGGAAAATAATAAAAATGTTAGTTACTGAGTAACCGAAATATAAGTTCGGCTAAGGCCTCTTTTGATATGGTCATTTAGTTAAATATTTTATGGCCTATCAATTTATATATAATTAATAAAACGAAATTCAAATTGAGTCGCTCCAATGTATTTCCTAAAGTTACTTACATTACATCTATATTCATTCTATTTTTATGTCTCTCAAGATAATTCATGTCAATAATGTTGAATACTTTAAATAAAAAAAAATTAACGTGACGAATGTTATAGCAAGCTCAGCTTTGTCTCTTAGGTAGGCTGACAGATTCGACTCCTTCGATTCAAGTCCTTGAGTTTCCTCTGAATCCAGGTAGCTTCCCCCTCCTAGGGTATCTGAATTGACAGTATTATCAAACTGTCTACCTGAGCCAAGGGAGAGACATTCGTAGGCATAATCAAAATTAGTTTAAAGAAAATGTCATCTTGTTTAACTTTACACCAATAAAAAGTAAGTGAAATAATATCATGTACCTGTACTGGTAAGTGATGGAATAAAGAAATCAATAAAGCATAACTTATTTCTTGTTAATCAAATGACTCAAAAAGTGGCAACTCTAATTAATTCAACTAAAAAGGTATCATTTAAAGGTATACATGAGTCTAAAAACCAGAAATCCTCTAAAACTATATTGAAAGCCATTATGTTGAGCAATCCATAACCAAATAGCAGTAATAAAATGATAGATAACAAAGAGGTGATTAATTATTTCAAATGAACCACAGAAGAGGCAAGCCAAATATTTTTGCCAACCTCTTTTAGATAAATTAGATTTGATAAGAATGCCATCATTTCTTAATAAACATAAAAAGACTTTAATTTTGAACGGGCAAGATAAATTAAATAATATATAATAAATGAACTGCATTAATTGTTGGCGCCGTCAGAAATCGTCCACCGAGCCTACCGTTGCCAAAAATAAAAATTAAGACAGTTACATTGGGATAGTTGCTTCTAGAAAATAAAACATTTACTTCCATTAAATAATTTTGAGAAAAATACCGGTGTTGCTCGAATAAATTCTCCAAGACCGCTGTCTTTTCTTTATTATTCGGAAACATTTGTTATCGTGTCTCGGAGCAAGTTTAAGATTTGGTTCTTTAATCTAAAGACTGAAATAAATAATAAAGTTTATAGGAACTTTTGTTTTGTATCAAGTATTTAGGACATTTTTAACTTCTTAAATATTCGAATTGTATGATTTTGAAGAGTGTGCATGCGTTGGATCTATCCTGCTTATTATTATTTTTTTGGGTGAATTATTAATGGACCGTTGGATCTAATTCTTGGAAGATACAATTGAAACAGGCCTGGTTATTGGAATTCTCCAATCGTTCATACACCACCAAACAGGTCACATAAATGGATTCAGATCTAATAAGACACCTAATGTGTGGAATAAGGAATTTGTATTTTTCCGTTTTAACCTGCACAAATTTAGTAATATGGTACAAATTTTAAAAATCTCTGTATAGCTACAGAAAAAAATTATTACTTGATTAAGATTGCGTACAATAATATACGGTACTACAGAAAAAAAAAAACGCTTCCTACAGAAATAACAATTTTACTTTCCCTAGTCAGTTTGTTTCGTATAACTCGACATGATAATTGTAGATTTCAGAAGGAAAAGAACAAAAGTGCATGCTTAGGTAGCAAAACGGAAGTCACGACAGAGAAAAGTAAGAAAAATAATAAAATAAGCATTTCAAAAGATGTTTGTGGCAGTCCATTGTCGAAATATAGATGATGTGCGTGCCATCAATTTATGTTGCCTGCATGTTTAATTCACAAAAAAAAAAAATATTATGTTGCTAGCATGATAACAGATTTTATAATGCCAAATAATATTGGCCACTAGGTTATTTGCTTTATTCTCTTGTACAGCTTTTGGCGGTCAAAAGGATGTTAAATGAATAAATAAAATTGTCGAGATGAAATTTTTGTATTTTGTCAAACTCGAAATAAATAAATAAAATCTTGTGTCAACCAGTAAGGAGATCAGTATTCTACATAATAATTCCTATCTTGCAGCAAGAGAGCAGTATAGTGGGGTTTGAGAAGCCAAAATGAAATAAATAAACAGAGGACAGATTCTCGATTTTTAAGTGCCCCCCCTCTTCCAATTCTTGTTTTTTCGAGCAAATGTAAGCGAAACAAATCAGACAGAGTCTGATCCAATGCACATGTGACTCACTCAAATTCTCCAAACCCATTGACTGCAGTGACAATTTTCAGATAAATTAGCTGAACAGTACAAACTTGTTCATTCCCAATTTATACGTGTCCGACAAGAACTAGTGGATCAAGCAACTCGTGTTGGAAAAGGTAAAGGCCACACAAACTAATAAAAAAATTGAGAACAGGGAAAGTTAAAAGTTGAAACGACTCCATCTCCTTCATTTTCTTATTTAATATTTTGGCGTTTTTCAGTAAATGAGTTGTAAGGAGAAGTTAGGTAGGGGTAGCTTTCTACTGGTATACCTGTCGCTACAAGCTAACATGTAATTATCAGGTCAACATCATTTAACGATCCATAGAGGTTATGCTGATCTTATCGCTTAGCCCGGATGTGAGAGTGACAGTGAGACATTGCAACCAATTACATATTAGATTTTAACTTGGAAGCATTATGTATGCATGGCAGTTATCTACAACTATGTTAATCAGACAAATTTACTCAACAGTCAACCAGGGGTAGCAACTAGCCACTTTAAAAAGGCATTTGCAAATTGCACAAGTTTGTCAAAATGAAGTACATAGCACTCAAGAAAAATCCAATCAAATAATAAGCAATGTTATTCATCATTTTAAGGACAGAATCACCCTTGTTAGCCATATTTGGTCTGAACAGAATGGGTATAAATTGAATTAAGCAAATATCTGAAACAGAAAAAAAATACTAGGTCATAACTGTGAAATTAGGTCCAATAACAAATACAACAGTTTGCACATATATCTATATATAGAAATCACACTGCTAGCTATCCCCTTATAACTCAACACTCGTCATGCAAGCAGCACCAAAATTAACAAGAAATGAAGCCCTGTAAATATAAAAAAGAAAAAAGAAAAACTAAACAGTAACAACATGATGATCATCAATAGGCTGGGTAGTAGTATCCAGGATTGCCGGCGTATGCCATGGGCATTCCATACGGCATTGATGGGTTTGCCGCAAACCCGGCAGTACCAAACCCGTTGTTGAAACCTCGATCAATTTTCGACAAAGTGGCCTGACCTTGCATTCCGTCCTTCTGGTACTGGTTCCACACCTGCTGTTCCTGCACCAAGAATTGCTGTTTCTTTTCCATGTCAGACATCTGTACATATGCTGGAGGTGGGATCGCCAAAGAAGCTGCAAATGGATCTCCACCAATGGTTTGCACGCTACCATCGGGAGCTGGCAATGCAAGAACCTGTGTTGCCGCCTTTCCAGGCAAGGGTAGTGCCACACTGCTAGCACTTCCCGTGGTCATGTTTGCATTCACATGCTGTTTCACTGCACCTTGGTCATACATCCCGCTTAACAGGATCGGGTCGAAACCACCCGGAAGGTCGGCCTTTTGTTTTGAGAGGTTGCTAGCAGTCTCTACCAGGGCCAGTTCCCAATCTGCCTTACCTGGCTCTGCTGCTGGGTTTTGCCATGCTGACGTCACCTGTGAGTCATCACTTGAACCAAATGCATTCCATGACCCGTTTGCAGTTGGGCCCGAGAAAAGAGCTAAAGCAAGCCTGTTACCTTGCTCATCTGCGCTCACAGTATCTTCTCTTAAATCGACTAGGTCTGGTTGTGGCTCTGGTGGTGGAGGTGGTGGTGTTTCCTTCACTTCCTCTTCCACTGGTTCAGCCGGTTGCTCTTCTTTCCAATCCTCTGGTGGGGGTAAAGCTTTAATGCTATTCATATCCTCCACAGGGGCTTCTTCCTCAACCGGTTCTGGCACTGGCACAGGCTCAGGTGACTTTGGCCGCTTTGCACGATCCCGCATAAACTCTTCCAATGTTTCGAGCAACTTCTCAGTGATCCTTTGCACCTCAGGATACTCCGATGATCGGGCCACCCCAGTGTCCTTGCACCATGCATAGAAAGCGCACAACTCATCGATCTGCTTGGCAGCACTTGCGTATGCTTCAAACGCCTTCACACACTCATTATACTCCATGTCAAAGAACCGATCGAGCAGAACTGCCAGAACTTCACACACATCAGCATAGAGCTGGAAGCTCTCTCTTATGACCGGGTACAAGGCAACGAGTATCATTCGGTCATGCTTGGCAATGCCGGTTGGGCGGCAAGCCAAAAACCTGTCGAGCAGTTGCTGCAAGTGGTGCATTCGTACAAGCAATTGCTCTGGTTTCATGTCACGAACGGGTGTAGGTACCTTTTTGTTCTCTTCATCACGTGGTGACGTGTATGGCGGTGGTGACCTGCCATTTGAAGGTGACTTGCCATAGGATGGCGACTTGCCATGGGATGGTGACTTACCATAAGTCCCATTATCGTACCGGCTGTTGCTATGACTACCATCACCATAATTGTAGGAATCGGGGGAGCGGTATCGGTCTTGGTGGGCATCAGAATGGCGACGGCGTTCTTGGTAGGGGTCAGGGGAGCGGAACCGGTCTTGGTTTTGGTCATTGATGGCGGGAAGGGAAGAGTTCTTTCGCTCATGAAGGAAAAACTCAAGGCGCTGGTCAAGGTAGAGGGCATAAGTACGCACAAAGGCCGAGTGGTCCCATGAGCGTGAGTGAGCCTCGTCACGAAAATCAGAAAGGTTCAGGAGACGGGTTCCCCGGCGCGTGGCATATAGTACCTCCTGTTAGGCAAAAATATAAGACGGGTTATTCTAATTCTTCATTTGCCTTGAAATATAATTAAAGGATAGTTAGAACTTCAGAAATTTCGCTAGTTTGAAAATCTAATAAGGTATGGACTACCTTATTTGTTACTTTAGTAATAGCAGCTTAAAAAATGGAAAGTTTAATTTTGTTCACCTTAAACCGGTCTCCTACTGTATTTGTCATTAAAACTGGATAAGAGAGTTTATTTGACCAAAAATAGTAAGCAATAGCAGTCCAGACTCAGTCTCTCAACCAAAATTCAACTAATAAATTTCTACACATTGAACAAGTAAATGAATCCAAATCGAGAGAATCAATCAATTTAGTAAATGAAGAAAAAAAAAAATCAATAATGTGAAAGTGAAAATGTATGATCACGGTGGCGGGAATTGTGGACCTGGTGGAAGCCGGGATCGCCATCAGCAAGGAGACGGTGGATGAGAATGAGTGACTTCAGAGCGACAATCCAGTCGCGGGTCTTGGAGAGGCGGCGGGAGACAGCAGCCACACAGTAGGAGACATAGGCGCGAGAGCAGGAGGTGAGGTGCAGGATCTCACGCAGGTGACGCTCCTCGGCCGGCCCGTCGTCATGGCTCGTCGCCTTCACCACCAACACGTCTAGCTCCGGTGCCATGTTGCTTGACACCTTTGCGATCTGGATGCTTGTCTGGTCTTTCACCACCCCCAATGCCTTCCTCATTGTGCTCGGCGCCATTAATTAGTTCTCTGCTCTGTTTTATTAATTTATATCCTTTTGTCCTTTTTTCTTACTATATGTTTTACTAATTCTTTGCTTCTTCTCTTCTCTTCTCTTTCAAGATCTGTGGAAGGACTACCTTTAGGCTGAAGGATTGCGTTCCCCAGCAGATCAGATCAATCCTGCAATACATATATTTGAGGGGTCAGTGAAATTCTAAATAATTGATTTCATTAGATACTAAGTTTATTTATTGAGAGAAGACAAGACGCCGGCGACCTCTGTTGGCTCTGGAAACCATAGATTAGGTTGATGATCTATAATCTATTATTTTTTTAGAGGCTATACAAGTCATATGTCACTCATATAAACACAGGAAGGAGTTTCAGATCTAGAGCTTGTAATTATTCTACTCTTGAGAGCCAAAATATCTTATGCACCGGTTAATTGTCCCCGGTTAAATGGATCCTCACCCTAACATTTAATGCCAGTAATTAATAAAAGGAAAGAAAAGGTAGATAGATATAAATGATTAAAACAAAAGAGTCTTATTGATTGCTTTGCCAAGATAATTTTAGTACGGATCTGCATTACCATGTCTGCCTAATTAAAACCACTGAAACGTGAAAGAAACGCGACACACACACTCGCCACCACAGACACACGCGCAAACAAAGAAAATAGCTGGATGAGGAGAAGGATGCACTTGTACCTCCGCCTAAATAACTTTCGGTTGCCCTCTGATCAGCGCGAATTCATTGGAGATCTAAGCTCTATT
The DNA here is from genome assembly GCA_025461125.1 of Carex kokanica. Classification (NCBI taxonomy): domain Eukaryota; kingdom Viridiplantae; phylum Streptophyta; class Magnoliopsida; order Poales; family Cyperaceae; genus Carex; species Carex kokanica. The sequence goes on from JAJGRX010000638.1 coordinate 195,399, forward strand.
GGGGTGAAGAAACTCAAAGGCAGGACTAAAACTCGTCAACTCAAAAATGGAAGGGTAAAAGCATTGGTTTGGCGAAAGTGATTTTTTAAAAGGAAGCGCAAACTCTGGATGGAGAGAGAGAGAGAGAGAGAGGAAGGAGCTAGAAGGTGACCTTGCCTCGGATTGGTGCGCTGTTGTTATTCTTTGCGCACCTTAAAAAAAATGGGAAGGCCTTTTCTGTTTTCCCGAAATTTTTTTTTCTTATATCGCTCCGTAAAATCCGAATTAAATGAATACCACCCCAATAATCAGATTTCAGATTCCGTCACGAATTCGGACTGAATCTGCGGACGGATCTCCAATCCGTTCCCGTATTGGGCCTGCGGACCAATCGGCTCGCGTATTGGGCCTGTGCACTTATCCGTGCGCGTACTGGATCGGTGCACTGACCCGTTCGCATTCCGGGTTGGTGCGCCGACCCGGATTGCGAACGGGTCAGTGCGCCGACCCAGTACGCGCACGGATACGTGCGCAGGCCCAATACGCGAGCCGATCGGTCCGCAGACCCAATACGGGAACGGATTGGGAATCCATCCGCAGATTCAGTCCGAGTTCGTAGCGGAATTTGAATTCTGAATATTCAGATGGTATTCATTTAATTCGGATTTTATGGGTTGTAAGAAAAAAAAATTCGGTTTGTTTTCTCAAAAGTTGTAATATAATAAAAAATGGTTTTGAGATGGGTGTTGTTTTGTTCTGTGGTGAGCTGTAGCTGTCTGTACATCATTTTGTTATACGGACAACACTCTCACACCGGCCTATTAGTTCGGTGGACTTCAGATATTCTGCGGTTATAAATATGGTGATAATAATGTAGCGAGTATTTTCCAAGTTCAATATCACTCGGTACATGATTAATCCGTCTATAGTCGGCTTGGCGCTCGTATTTGTATTTTGTATTTGTGTTATGGCGTTGAATCAAAGTAAAATGAGACGGTAGTCTTTTGACGTCTAATGGAAATGGAAATTCCAGTTTGATTATTGCTTTTTATTATTTGATTGAAAACAACGTGGAAAATTTGATGTATTTATATTAAAAAATGCCAACCTGGAAGCATCAAGAGGTTCGCGTTGGCCAGCTAATTAGACCATTGTAATAAAAACGATTTCACTAAACAAGAGAATTTCGTTATTCTATCTTTTTTAACCAGATTATTTCAACAAGGAAATATATCTTAAACTATCGTTTTTTATTTAAGAACCGTATATTTTCATTTTTCAAGCCAGATATTCAACAGAAATTTTAAATTTGACATGCTAGAAAAAAGATAAACGAAATAACCATAATTTCCTGAGAAATTCATATTTAACACGCCCGCAACCATAACTAGCGGACACGTTTTTTTTGTCTGCCACGACAAATGGTGGACACAAAAAGGTATCCGCAATTTCTGGTTTCGGATATTGTTTACAATTTTTTTACATAACAGATTTTATTGTTTTTTAGTTTATGGATTTGAGTTTATTTGTTTGTTTTTAATAACACTATATATATTTGTTATGAGTTCATGAAAATTCTATCGTATTATTAAAAAATTATGGGTTTATGAGAAATGAACTGTTCTCTCTTCGCATAATTTTTATAGGAACAATGTCTGCAATCACAAATGGTGGCCATCTTTTTGTGCCCTCCATTTGTGGTTGTGGATGTGTTAAATTTGAAATTTTCAGAAAATTGTGGTTATTTTGTTTATCTTTTTTTTTTTTAGCATGTCAAATTTAAATTTTTTAGCATATTCAATGACCTTCAATTCAGAAACAATGGATTAGTTCCCCAGTAGTGAAATCAGAATTCCTGATTTTGAAGATAGTATTCTAGGACTATTAATTTGTACCTTAATATTTTTGTTGTGTGCAGGTTTTTCTTTAATTAGTTTCTATAATTTCCACATTGTACGGGTACTTCTCGAGTAAAATGGTCGTGAACTAATCACAAATTCACAATCCATGATAGAATTCAATTTTGTTCCTAAAGTAATTGTCGACAGAAAGAAATATACAAATGTCACAGTGGATTCGAACGTCTTAGATACAGTCTATAAACCGCTTGATATGTATTTATGCTGTAACAAGTCACATGCATAAATGTGTATTTTTTTTTTAAAGAAAGATGAAGGTCAATCTTTCAAATTTTATACTTTTATTATTACAATAAATTATTATTTTTATTTAGATTTTGAATTAATTATCTCCCACGTCAAAGACCATGTGCCTTTGGACGAGTATCCTCTGTAATACTGTACAGAACAGTAAATCACTTTACGGCCCAGATTTACTCTCAGCCGGTGCCTATTCGGGAGATTGGAGGGGGCAGTATTATTTGTGCTTTGAGATTCGTGCAAAGTTAAATCTGACGACTGAGAGCTCATCGTACTCAGTCGAGTATTGTCGTGGATCTGAATTCTGTGCCTTTACCACTAGATCAAATACTAGCTCTTATTAGGGTATGTTTGGTTGGAATGAGAATAGGTTATTCTTGAAATTAGGCTATTTGAAATAGCTTATTCGGTGTTTGGTTGGATTAGAATAGCTAGAATAGTGAATCCAAGCCTTTTGTCTTATTATAATAGGCTATTCTTAAGGATTTTGAAATTTGACTATTCTAATAAGACAAACAATAGTTATTCTTGATTTGGCTATTCTAACTATTTTTGTTGTACAACCAAACATACCCTAACTGTATTCAAATACCATAACAGTAGATTCCAATGTTTTAGATGTAGTCTATAAAACGCTTATGCATTTGACATATATTTATGTAGTAAAAAATCACATGCATAAGAGTGTATTGTATATTAATATATTTGTATATTCAATATCAGAATTTAGTTTTTTTTTTCCTTTTTAATTTCCATCAAGTTAGACACATCAAAGTGAATATATGTCTTTATCTTTGAAATAAATCTGAGATCAAACTAAAATGTTAGTGTGTTTTTCATTTACATTTTTTATATTTTTTTTATTAATTCGCAAACTTTAAAGTTGTTTTCAAAACATGCATCAGCATATGCAATTTGCATATCACAACGCGTATGTATTCATGTACCGGTCGTGTGCTAATGCTCTATAGCGATCAATTGCATGCATACATCAAAACAAATTTTAAAACATATGTGGGTGCATTTCAAACATATCAAAGTGTACATTTTGTTTGGCCAAGTTGTTCAGACAGGGATTAATTAAATTTAACAATCGGAAGATATTAAATGCGCATGCTTTGACCGTGTATATATCTAAGATATCAAGAACTATCATTTTGTTTGCCCCAAGTTGGTTAGAAAGGGATTAATTAAATTTACCAATTCTGTCTCGTGTTCGCTTATTTTGCCGATTTTTTTATTAATATCCAAAATTAAATAGAAAAATACAGAAATGACCACACTTTTGTAAGATTTTTAAAAATGTCCAAACCATCGAGATTCTAAATAGTTCACTTTCTTTTAGAACCGTCAAGATTCTCGACGGTCTAGAAATAGAGTGAACTGCCGAGAATCTTGACGGTTTGGGCAATATATATATATATATATATATATATATATTTTAATTTGAGGTGAATTTGATGAAAAAGAGACAATTAGTGTTATTTAACATATTGAGGAGAAGAAGAAATTGAGTAATTGTTCAACATATTAGTCATTATTTGTTTTATTATATTTTTCAAACTTGTAATTTTTTAAAATTAAATCAGTTGTTTTAGTTTAAATGTCTAACAATATTTTTTCAATTGACATTTTTTAATTGGCATTTTTAAGCAATGTTAGTTATGTTTTGTTTTAATACAAATAAACTAAAACATAATAAATACGATAGTCCAAACATAAAACACTAAACATAAAGTATCAAACATAGAATACCAAACATTTTTTTTTTTGAGTAAACGTTGGAGGTCAAGCCACCCAACTATTTAATATCCACAAGGAATTCTCCCATCTGGGTTTCGAACCTGCGACCTCTCACATAGGAGAGAATTTGCCTTTGCCACTAGACCAAACATAAATACTACTAAAACAATCTAACTAAAACTACAACTGTACCATAAAAAACTATGCTCCGCGGCGATGACCACCAGAGGAAGAGGAATGAAGAGGATCGAATTTGACAAAATACGTAGAGAGGAGGAGAAATTCAGGAGAGAGGACCGAATTTGAGAGAATGATTTTTTTTTGATAAAAACACCAGCTCTGTCTATTTATTTATAGATATCCGGGCCGTCGAGATTCTCGGTAGTCTGCTTTCTTTTCTGGACTGCCGAGATTCTCGACGGTTTGAACATTTTTAAAAATTCTGAAAAATCGTGGGCATTTCTTTATTTTTCTATTTAATTTTGGATATTAATAAAAAAATCGGCTTATTTCGCTGTTTTTGATAATTTCTGAAATTGTTGCTGCAACTGTTTTTTGGGTTAGTTCAATCATCGATTAGTTGTATTTGTAAAAAACTATATTAAACTCTTGAATTTATGTGTGCACTGAAGATTTAACTAGTTTAATTAGTCGCCTTAAGCCCTTGTGCAACTATTCATTTCTCTTGTATTCTTTAAAGAGGAAGGCTTTGCTTATTTGCTTCATGCCACAATCATACCTCAACATTTTTATCTTTAATTTCGAAATTCAAACAGAAGATCCGAACCGCTCAACATAATATCCACGTTAAAATATGATTGGAGATCAAATTATATATTTTTTAAAATTTTTTTACTATTTTTTAAGATAGGTACAAAATCACTATTTTTCAAAAAATTGTGGACCATTTAAAAACAATGATTTTGTACCTATATTAAAAATAGTAAAAAAGTTTCAAAAAATATAAAATTTGGTCTCCAATCATATTTTAATGTGGATATCATATTGGCGGTTCGGATTGTCTATTTGAACTCTAAAATTGAAAATAAAGATGTTGGATACGATTGGGGCATGAAGTAATGGGGCATTTGAGCCCTCCTCTTCTTTAAATATATGTATTTGCATCTAAAAGTATACGTACATTTTCAAAAAAAGGTTTTTATACACGATGATAAAATAATTTATATATTTTTTGAATAGTACATTTAGAAACACTTTTAAAACAGACTATATGCAAATCGAATTGTACAATATCAACAAACATACAACTTATTATAAAAATATTTATATCTACCATTTAAAAGTTATAGACTTTACCTTCAGATATAAATAATTTCAAAGAAAATACAAGTCCGTTTGGTGGAGATAAAAAGTACATATATATTTAGAGGTGCATGTTTCACATTTCATTAAATAATCAACAATAGTTAGATCCATCTAATACAAGTTAGTGGATACAGAGAAGGGACAGCTCAGATCTGCAAGAGTCAGTAATGCATGCCATTTGTCATTTAACTAATGTCACACGCTAGCCGTCTCATTACCGAAATTTTTATTTATAACATTTTCTCAAAAAAAAAAAAAAAACCATGAGGAATTCGATTTCTATTCATACCGCACTAGCATTCTGCGGTCTCAAACTCTGAATCTGCACAATGCCGATGCGGCTCCAGTCAGGGGGCCGCACAATGTCTCTGTGGCCCTAATTGCACAGAGTCGCAGGTTCAAATGAATAAGGCACAAAATCTAAAGTTTATACGTGAATTCGATTAAAACCAAAGACTTATAAAAAAATTTGAATAGGGCCACTAGGGCATTGTGCGGTGCTCCCTGACTGGGGCCGCACCAACATTGTGCGAACTTTATTATTGGGGCCGCACAACACCAGTGCGGCCTGGGTAGAATTCGAAAAACCCAGTAACAAAGATGTTTTGTTTTGTTTTTAATAAATATTATATATATAAATTTCGGGTCTCATTATTCTCTTTCCCAACTTTAATTTTCTCTTGCCTTTGACCTAATTTTTTTTCCAAAATACTAGTGAAATTATAAACACAAAATAGAATTTTTTTTTAAAAACCATAATAAAAAAAAATTAGCAAACTAACATGATTACTTTGGATTTTACAAAAACCATAAGAACCGAAATGTCAATTCGGTTCGCATTTTTTTTCTCCCTGGGACCGAATTGACATTTCGGTCTCCCATGATTTCACACATTTTCAGCAAAAGCGCCACAGAAGATCTAAAATGGGCAGGGACTGAATTGGCATTTCAGTTCCGGTAGTCTTTTCTTTTTTTGAACCCGACAGCCCCCTGGCTCTTCCCTTCCCTTCTTTCTCCTTCCTTCTTTCCTTCTCCTCTTCTTTCTTCCCACCCGAACCAAACCTTTTTTTTTCCAACTCTCAAAATTTCATTACTTTTAATTCTAATCACATATTTCAATATAATTTTGAGAGGAGAACAAGAAAAACTTCAGATATACAAGTTTTGTGAGGTATGTGGTTAAATTTTTATTTTGAATAAATAATCCGAATTTTAGTAATTGTAGAATTGTGGTAATTGTAGAATTATGTAGTTTGCATGTAGAATAAATTGTAGAATGATTTAGTTTTGTTACGGTAATTTAGGTTTTTTTAGTGTAATTTTAGTAATTGTAAAATGATTTAGTTTGCATGTAGAGTAGTTTAGTTCATAAAATTTATTTTAATAAATGTAGAACAAATTTTTTTTTAGTGTAATTTAGGTTTTTTTTAGTGTAATTTAACTAATTGTAGAATTTATTTATTTTGTATGTAAAGTAAATTAGGTCATGAATTTTTTTAGTGTAATTTTAGTAATTGTAGAATGGTTTAGTTTGCATGTAGAGTAATTTAGTTCATAAAATTTATTTTAATACATGTAGAATAATTTAGATTTTTTTTTTAGTGAAATTTAGGCTTTTTTTTTAATGTAATTTAACTAATTGTAGAATTTAGTTATTTATGTAGAATTTAAGTAATTGGGTTTGCATGTAATTTTTTTTTTGTATGTATTTGTTTTAATTTGTAATTTTATTGATATTGTAGTGCAAAATGGATGATGAACAACCCTCCCAACCCTTATTGCAATTGCCTGAATAACAACACAAATTATTCGTGGTGAATACAAATGTATTTGTTTAATATCCGTTTGGATTTAAATTTACGGATAAATTTTGTTGGTTAATTTTTTTTTACATGACAATTATGTTCTAGCCTAATTATGCATTGCGTCCTGGTCCTCGCCAAATAGGCGTTAATTACCAACCTCAAATTAAACAAGGTTTGGTGAATTTAGGCTTGTATCAGATGACCAATGTGACTCATTGTTATATTGACAAATGATTGATCACTGCTCTCATTGAGAGGTGGAGGCCCGAGACGAATACTTTTCATCTTCCGGTGGGAGAGTGAACAGTGACATTGGAAGATGTCAGCTGTCTGTGGGGCTTACTTATGACCGGTAAAATATTTTTTGTTATTAATTTACACTTTTGTTATTAATTTAGATTTAATGCAAGTATATGTTTATCTAACATCTATGTTTACAGGAAGGGTCATTTCTGGACATACCGATGATAATTGGTCACAATTAATCGAAGACTGCCTAGGACATGAAGTGTATGATGGTTACGAAGATAGTGAGGAGGAATTTTTTTATACAAAGGTGGAGCACAAAGGCGAACTCAACGAGAAAAATAAGAAAATCAAAATACCATATGCGTCTTAAATGGTTGAAGGACAACTTTGGTATGGAATTGACACAGTTTACTAACTAGGAGACAATCAACCGATATACACAAGCATATTGCATGGACTTGTTCGGGTCTATAATATTTCATGATGCGAATTCAAGTTCTGTCCCGATAATGTACTTACAGTCTTAGAGAATTTGAGACCTCTAGATGAAGACTATAATTGGAGAGGTGCTGTGCTTGCCTGCCTGTATCGTGAGTTGTCCTGGGATTGCAGAATGCCAACAGCTTCGATTAATGGTCCATTACTACAACTGCAGATGTGGTCTTGGACTCGGTTTCCTATAGCCGGCCCAGACCCAAAAATGATTTACCATTTGACGGCGATGTCATACTAGAGAGAGCCTTTTGGAGCAAAATGGACTATTCCTCACGAATGGGATGGCAACCCTGTGAGAGGTAAATTTTATTAATAAATATTATGTGTTCAATATAATTTAGTGTTGATTCAATATGTAATTGACATGTATTTACAACTTAGGCACAGTGCAATTTCGGAATCAATTTGAGCGTTTGAAGGTTAAAGTTATGTGAGTTACTACCATAATCTACCTTGGCGCGGGATAAGACACCATGTGATGTTTACATGTCGCTTGTGGTGCATCCATTTCTGGGAGGTAGAGATTCACTGTCCTGAGAGGGTTCTTCGGCAGTTTGGATAATTTTAGACAGTTCCTCCTCCGGCTCCACCATCCTTTGCATATCTTGAAGACCTTCGTGAATGGAACCGTGCGAGTGGTTTGGGGTTTGATGACGGACTCTCTACGAACTGTAGCATTCAATTTGTGGATTTTATCACGGCAGCACCCATTACAGTTGGAAAGCATAGACCTTATGATATGGATAGGTAATTTAGAATTTGGATCTATTAATTTATTTATTTACTAAATTGTTAATTAATGTAAAAATTTATTTACTAAATTACATCCTAATCTCATCCTCAATTTCGGCCATATCATCTTCCCCGACAACCGGGTCTCCAAGGTCAGAGTTTGTGTCTGAGTCAGTATCATTATTCAGCTGGTAAAAATAATTATATAAAGCATCCGGTCTCGGTATTTCGACGAGGTCATCACAATATATGGGTGAATTGTGCACTAGTATGTCTCTGCTACTTCCAGGTACACTACCCGAGTATGGGTCATAATTGGTTTGACTAACAACTGGTACTGACTCAACCACTAATTCAAGAAGTTTAAAATTCAATACCGGAGTGGCATGTCCAAGCACCATATGCCATATCATTTCGTGGTCTATGTTAAATAACTGGTATTTTTCTGTTGAGCCAGGTGGTGCCGTGTTCAAACGTGCCTTGATTGTCAGATCGAACTGGCCAGGGAGCAAACGAATGCCTACATATATATGTCTTCTTAGCTCATCAAGACTGGTTGAGTTAGTAACAGGAAATGTGCAAGTCGGTGTGTCTGAAATTTCGCGTCTGTGATACACATTTATTAATATTTCAGACATTCCCTGAACAAAAAATTTCACAATCAATCTTCGATATCATTTTTAATTTTACAACCTAAAATATTATCGTAATTGAAAAAAAAAACTTACTACGTTCTTCAGACAAAAGCTAAAAGCACAATGCAGGAGCCGATCTGTTGATAACAAAATTTTCTTTGGACGTTTTCAACTGTTAGAAAGAAATAAAGAAAAAATTGACTCAAAGACTCTGTTTTCAGCTGAAAGCAATGGTTAATGAATGCATTGCGTCTGCGGAGAAGAAATGTTATATAAGCAAACTCGGAAAAAAAAGGGTCAGGACCGAAATGCCAATTCAATCCCGGCTGAAAATACCCTGGACCGAAATGGGATCTCGGTCCCAAGGTATTACACCAAAGGCCACAGCGGTTAGTCTGAAAATTTGTGAAATCACCTAGGATCGAAATGCCAATTCGGTCCAGAGAAAAAAAAAAGTAGCGGACCGAATTGGCATTTCGGTTCTTATGATTTTTGTAAAAAACAAAGTAATCATATTGGTTTGCTAATTTTTTTTTTATTATGGTTTTTAAAAAAAAATCCACAAAATATGTATTCCGTTTTAAATCCTACGTGATTTGATAATTGATGTGCCAAATTACTTAACTGAACTAAAGATATACTTTGCAAAATGGAGATTTTCTCCTTAAACAATTGTGGACACGATCTTTTCTACGCCAATACCTTTGGTGATTTTTTAAAAAACAGAAATAAACAAATCCATTTAAAATTAACAAAAATAGAAATAAACAAACTTATTTAAACGAAACAAGCACCTAGTGGATTTCCGAAAAGTCGCTCCATTATAGCAGTGCTATGATGGAGAATAAGCATTGACTTAAAATATAGCCTATGTCATTTGATGGAGAAAATACCTTTCATCCTCCACCATAGTATTGCTTTTCAGAAATTCAGTATATTGGATGCTTTTTCTTTAGATGAATTTGTTTATTTCTAATTTAAAAAAAAAAAATCAAGCTTGGATCTTGTTTGAGTGTTTCTGAAATGGACTTCTTTTCGCTTTTGGCGTAGCAGGTTTCATTTGGAAACCAAAAGGACAAGACTATTAGCTCGGTGCTAGAAACAATCCTTAATTAAAAAAAAATGCATTTTTAAAAAATATTTATGGTAAGGTTTAAAGACGTGAAATCGACTCACCTCAATCATTTAGAACATACCAACGATTTTTAGTTCTATGAAAAAGCGGGCACGTTTAGGACTACAGTCCTAGTTCTATCTAATTATTAATTTTAACTATTTTGTTATATAATCTACATAATTGTAAATGATAAAAGTTATTATCAACAGGAGAAATGGACTGCAGATATTTTTCTAAAAAAAAAAAATCATAGGTATGATATATCTGAAGTTGCATCTTTACTACATTGTTCCTGTAAAATTTAAATGCACATAACTACCTGGTGTAGATAAAATCAGGCAAAAGATCGATTATGAAAACATCTGCTAAAAAGGAAATTTATATACTATTAGCTATTCATCTGACAATGCTAGTAGTATATATCAAATCTAAACAACTTTTTTTTAACAAAATTGCTAACAATTGCTTTACAAAAATTTACATATCTCTCGCCTAGTATGATTTGTGCAGAATTCATCTATTTTTTGCTTTAAAAGTCATACATCGAAACAATAGCGGAGCCACTATAATTCAGGGTTGACTCATATGGTATTGAGTTGTTGCTCTATCTTGAAAAATATTGTGTCATATCCTGTGAAGCCTGAATTTTCCAACGCGGCTAATTTTCTAATTTTTTGTAGCCTACTTCCCTACAGTGTCACAAATTGTTGTAATTTTCAAATTCCTTATGGCTACCCGTTAGCGATATGTATCCATGCGAATCCAGATAGCTGATATGCAAAGGAACAACAACAAAAATTCGAAACAACGAATAGAAAGAGTGTGACATGGCAAAGCAATTAAAGCGAAGGAAGGGCGATCATCGAAGCAGGAGTTCGGTCAAGCGAAGGCTTGCAGAGAGGGAGGTCAGTAGCGCCGCATACATTCTAAAATTTTCTTTTCAGTTAACTCTATTTTTTTACTGCTAAGTCAGTGATAATTTTTTTTATCTAATAGCATTCATCAATCGGTTTACTGATATAGTCTATAATTTTGACTTTATTAGTAATTTAGACTAATGTGTATTACCAATTTGTTAGTAATTTAGTTCCCAATTAATAGTTACCAATTTGTTAATAGAGGAGGGATCCAATTACACTTCTTTTTTTTATATACACTTTGACACCTACCATTTTCAAAGTCCAAATAGTCAATCCAAACCGTTCAACATGATGGATATATTAAAATGTGCTTGGAGATCAAATTTTATATTTTTTTGAATTTTTTTACTATTTATTAAGATGGTTACAAAATCGTTGTTTTTCAGACCATTGAAAAACAGCAATTTTGTAACCATCATAATAAATAGTAAAAAAAATCAAAAAAATATAAAATTTGATCTCCAAATACATTTTAATATATCCATCATGTTGAATGGTTCGGATCGACTATTTGGTATTTGAAATCGCAAAATAGACCTATAAAAAAACAATGTCAAGATGTGTCAAAAAAAAGGTGTAATTGGATTCCTCCTCTTGTTAATAATGTAGTTCCAAATTTAGACTTGAAAATTAGTATATTATGTTTATTGTTTTTTGTATGAAAAAAATATTTTATATTCGAACTTATATAATTTTGGATGAAATTTGTAATTTTCGAATTTGTACTCAAATATTTTGATGAAATTTGAACTGTTAATATTTTTGTTCACCCTTGACTCAAATTCTGACTACACCACTGCACCGAAATATGCATTATTTAGCCTTTTTCACACTTCAAAATATACCAACTTATTATTGATCTAAAACTGGATCTCTATTTTTCGTGTTTAATAAATATTATTTGATACAGAGTTAAAACATCACAGGAAAATAAGAAGCATAAATGATAGCTAGACGAAAAAAATCTAATTGGCTCATATCTGTTTAATATTCTTGCAGAAACAGAGAAAGACACACTCAAAGCATCTCCATTCTCCAGCAATGATCTTTCTTTCTTTTTTTCTCTTTTTGATGATGGTCTTTTTTGGTTTGAGAAAGCATCATCCAAAGACCAGGAATCAAGAATCTCTTAACAGCTAAGCGATGTATTATTTAGTCATGGGTAGATTCTCCACTGAGCACAAGGAAAAAGCTTCAACAATTTTTAAATATTGAATGTGGAATTGTTAGGTACCTTTCTTCTCGGAATTTTTTTAGTTACCATCTTTTAAAAAATAATAAACAGAATTGACATAAAGCTTGTGGAAAAAAATTATTTTTATGAGGGATGCATCTTATAACTGCGCACGACTCAGAACAAAGACGCAGCTATTAGTTGTGCATCCGACTGAGCAAGCTACTCAGTTCATTTGATGGAAGAATTAGGTGCACAACTAATATATATATATATATATATATATATATAGTGCTGAGCTTAGCTACTTCATGGAGTAAAACGACTTGGTGCTCCACGCCTCATTATTTTCATTTTGAAAATCCAAACGACCGATCCGAACCTCTCAAGTTGTTCTCCATATTGATATGTGCTTGGAGACCAAATTTTATATTTTTTGGAATTTTTTTAATATTTATTAAGCCACTTTGAAAATCACTGATCCGGCAGTCCAGAAATTTTTACTGTTTTTTACTGTTCATAAGGATTTTCAGATTTTCAAAGTGGCTTAATAAATAGTAAAAAAATTCAAAAAAATGTAAAATTTGGTCCCCAAGTACATTTCAATATGAAGAACATGTTGGAAGGTTCGAATCGACTATTTGAACTTTGAAAATGAAGATATGGCGTGAAGTACAAAGTCGTTTTACTCCATGAAGTAGCTAAGCCCATCTCTATATATATATATATATAGTGCTGGGCTTAGCTACTTCATGGAGTAAAACGACTTGGTGCTCCACGCCTCATTATTTCCATTTTGAAAATCCAAACGACCGATCCGAACCGCTCAAGTTGTTCTCCATATTGATATGTGCTTGGAGACCAAATTTTACATTTTTTGGAATTTTTTTACTATTTATTAAGCCACCTTGAAAATCACTGATCCGGCGGTCCAGAAATTTTTACTGTTTTTTACTGTTCATAAGGATTTTCAGATTTTCAAAGTGGCTTAATAAATAGTAAAAAAATTCCAAAAAATGTAAAATTTGGTCTCCAAGTACATTTCAATACGAAGAACATGTTGGAAGATTCGAATCGACTATTTGAACTTTGAAAATGAAGATATGACGTGAAGTACAAAGTCGTTTTACTCCATGAAGTAGCTAAGTCCATCTCTATATATATATATATATATAATTTTTGAGTTAAGATTAGAAATCAAGTCATTTAACTATTTAATATCTATAAAGGATTCTCCATTCGGATTACGAACTTATGACCTCTACACAGCTAATAGTTGTGTCTCTGTCATGAATGTTCCGCAGTTATTAGATGTGTCCCTGTTAAACTTTAAAGTTTTCTAAAACTCATGTGAGTTCACTTTATTATTTTCAAAAGATGGTAACAAAAAAAGTTCGGCCTTTCTTCCAGATAATTTTACTTGAATCTGGGGCATTAGTTTAAAATGTAATCAATGAAAACTTATTCGATGTTATGAAATTTGGGCAGGCCGTGACAAAAAAAAGTGTATTGCGCCAAAAAGCCTGTTTAAATTTCAGATGACAGATTTAAATTGGACTTCCATTTGGAAAGAATTGATCGTTCAATATTTGTCAAAAGTTGATCTTGTCAGCCCAAAAAAGATGCTGGAGATCCTTTTTAATTGTTGTTTACCCAGCACGATTGTTGGCAAGGACAAATGGGTCGAATTTGTCAGAGTCATCCGATTATTGGGTCATTGAAATCCGGTATGAATTGATCAAATATGATGAGCATGTTTTCTGAATAAATTGATCAAATGAGCATGTTCCGATTATCTCCCTGTTGCGATTGAATTCGTATTCTCTGCGTTAACTCAAAAGGAAATCTTTTGAGTTAATGAATCTCAACCGTCTGATCTATTTTAAGATTCATGGAGACTAGATCCGCGCTAATATTGAAAGGCCTCCTATGTTATAGGTAGGAGCCGAATTGGCTCCGTTTAAAATTAGATGGTTAAGATTCATTATTTTTTTTTCAATTAGTGGGGCTGAAAATATAGCCGCCTAGGTATTTCCATTTATCTCTGTAAGTACAATATTTTTTTACCATGTTAACGGTTTTAGTAATTATTCTATTCATTAATTAATTTTACACGAAGGTCTCCTAACCCTATTAACATTACAGGATTCTTTTGTGATTACAGGATTGAAGATGCTATTACAAAAACTTATTGTGACAATTTTAGACAAATTGTTAAATAGTAAGATTGTTATATTAGCAAGTGTTTCACATATCTGCAATTGAAATTGCAAGCATCTGTGAATTTTTTTCGCGAGTGGGATAAAAGATGTTCTTAGAACAACTTCAATCTTGCAATTGTAAAATATAATTTTTTTGTCACAACGGCGGAGTTGAAAACAGAGCGGACAGTGGTAAAAGTATATCCATATCTCTTTTTAATTTTTGAGATACAGATCGGATATTAGATTAATACAGATATGAATATGAATTGGATCGAATATTTATTAAAAAAATATTAAAATATACTAAAGTTTATAATATTTATTTAATTATAATGGTGAATAACATATTTTTTTCATAATATATATTAAACTATATGATATACATCTACTATTCGGATACAGATAACTAAAATGTAAAACCATATATGTGTTTCTATTCACACGAATATTCGGATATCGGATATCCACATCTAATTTTTTGAATACGGATTAAATACGAATAGAATATTATCCATACAATTTTCACCCCTACGCACCAGTAATTATATTCACATTAATTTCAGATTTTTTTCATCATGCAATTTGAATTTCGTTGACGTGGCAAAAAAATGATTTTCAGAATAAGTAGAGAAAATAATCTTTGTTCATATTACTTGCAAACAGTTGCAAAAGTTTATGCAACATTTTTAGACAAATTGTTTTTCTTTTCTTTTTTGAAAAGCTTGGCAGTGACTACTCTTTAGACAAATTGTTAATTTAGCAATTTTGCTCTACATCTCTCAATTGAAAATTGCACGTATAGCAAGCCGAGATATACAAAGTAGTTTGATCAAAATCGACTATTTAAATTATACTTTGAATTTTAGGTGAGATATTTTTTAAACTGATAAATTATTTGATTTTAAGTTTTTAACAATATTGAGGAGCTAATAATAGCGCGTTCATTGCCAATCGTTTTTTGCAGCCGAATGTGAAGAATGTAGTAACCAACATGATGTTGGATTGACAGATTCAATTGATACGTATATTTTTATTTGGTGATCATTTTTTTATGTAATCCTTTACATCAGCACTTCTGTCCCTTTAGAATCCTTACTGTGAGGTTCGTTTTCAATCACTTGTAAATCCTTTTAATAAGAGGATAATACTGATTAAAATCGACGTATATATATGCAAAATTGTAATCAACATTTATGTGGCGATGACAACGATCTGTCCAATTGAATTTGTAATCGTAAGGTCTGATCATGAGATCAAAGATCCTCCACACCGTTCACCAGCATGTATTTTGTATGGACCATACGGTGCCGCTGCAGTGCACTCTGTGCTCTCCTGACCGTTCGATTTTTCTCGTAATTTGTATGGCAGACATCTCGTGAAGAGAAAAAATAAAGCATTTTTTTTATTTTAAACCCGTAGGTAAAGCATCAGTTCGGCAGTTCCTGACCTAATACTAGAAGAGTAGATGAAAAAAAAAGGTGAATAAGAAGAGTAGAATTATTTTATCCAGAACTAGAGGTAGACTAAGAAAGTGAATTGAATACACCTTAAAAATAATGACATAGAGGGTGAATACTGAATAGAACAGAATACCGCTGGTTGGTTGGGGAAAAAATGGGGACAGGAAGCTGGAGCTGACAGCGTCTAGGGAACCACGTCGGCCCATGTGCACTGCGACCTTTTTCATGCCGCCTCGTGGTGGGCCCCGCCCCCACCCAATGTAGTTAGCACTTAGCACCCTCTCTGTTCAGCTTCACTTTCACTGCCTCTATCGGCTCGGCTCCAATTCTCAAGCGTTAAGTTTAGATCCGGTCGAAGTGGTTTGCACGGACTCCTTCAATATTCGTGCGGAAGCAGATCGGACGGTTCGGATTCAAAATAAAAATTTGAGACACCTTAGGTGATACGACTGGGGGTTGGGCGGTTAGATAATACTTTTCATGCTTGTTTTGATTGAATTTGACTGCATCTGAGTGCCGCCGGGCCCGGGTAGAGTGAGTGGCCATCTAAATTTCAAGGATTTATTAATTGCTTGAAAATGATAACCTGCAGGCGGGCGCTGCAGCTCATAAACAAACGCCGCCTCAGTCTCTCATATATCAAAATTCAAACTAAGAAAATAACAACGACCTGTATTAAAAAATATAATAATAATAAGGTGAGCCCCGAATAGTTTCCTCGTAGTTTCTCTCCCGAGATTTTTATTTTTACCCAAAAAAAAATATATTTTAATATAATTAACCAAGTTTTAAAAAAAATTAAATTTTTACCCAAACCGTAAATAATATTTACGGTTTGAATTCTAATTCAAACCGTAAATAATATTTACGGTTTGAAACTTTTTTTTTTTTTTTTTTTTTTAGAGAAAAATTTCTAAAATGCTGAAATGAAATATAACACAAAAAAATCGAATTGTTTTTTAAAATATTTGTTAGAAATTAACTGTTAACCACTTTTTAGAAATTAAGGTCTTTAAAGTTTCTAATTCTCACATGAGTGAAGCTATGGTGCTATGCATAGCACGGATGGCTAGTGTACTACGGCTCAATATGGTACTTTTTAAAATCCTAACGGTCGATCCGACCGTTCAATGTGATAACCATATGAATATGTACTTGCAAACTAAATTTTATATTTTTTCGAATTTTTTTACTATTTTTTCAGATAGGTAGAATTTTGATGGTCCAGAATTTTCAAAAAACACTGATTTTTCTACCTATCTAAAAAAATAGTAAAAAAATTCGAAAAAATATAAAATTTAGTTTGCAAGTACATTTTCATATGGATATCACATTGAACGGTCGGATCGACCGTTAGGATTTTAAAAAGTACCATATTGAGCCGTAGTACACTAGCCATTGGTGCTATGCATAGCACCATAGCCTCACTCTTCTCACATTCCTAAAATTAATTTTAGAGTTTCTATTAAGCCACGTCAGCAACAAATTAAAAAGGAGAAATAATTTTATCCAATTATTTGGCCAACATAGAGTTTATAAACAGTTTCTTAATAAGAAACTTTACTACATAGTTTCTAAATAAGAAGCTCTCCCACATCTCTGAAACTGAACTAAAAACTACCACATCAGATTAGAAACTCTAATGATACCACGGATGCAGATGTCTTTCATCCACATATGAACGCCGCAATATTATTATAAGTATCAGATATGAATTAGGTAAGACACGTGGATAGATAAGTCGAAAATAAAGTAATATCCGATCATCAAAATTATACTTTAACAAAATAAGACGGTACAGTGAGTTTGACTGTTTGAACCATGCATGTAACAAATAAAGTGATATTGTTAGTCGTAATCCACACGTTCGCTTAGATCCGTTTTAATCCGTGAACTACAATCTACACAAACTAACTAGCTAGGTGGCCAGGCTGTGCAAACTGGTCCTGTATCTCTACCAGACGACTAATCTTGTCTTTTATAATTTCTCATTCCAGCAATATATTTGGTAAACTGTGACTGCATATGAAGACAGAGAGTACAATGAGCTATTTACGTAGAAGACATTCTGCATCAATGTACCTAATTGTTGTACGTTGTTATGCATTAATTAAAGGAGATGTAATATGATAACAATAATTATTATGGGTAGGTTTAAAATATTTCATTGGTTTTGTGCTATGTCATGCTTTACATTCTTATCTTTCAATTTAAAGTCTAAACAATCAATTTGAACCGTTCAACATGACTTTGTATATAAAAGTGTATTTGGAAATCAATTTTTATATTTTTAAGAATTTGTTTACTAATTTTTTAGACAAGTACAAAATCATTAAAAAAATTGGATGGGCCATAATCTTCTGAAAATTAATGATTTTGTACCTATTTAATAAAATGGTAAACAATTTTCTTAACTTCATAAAATTAAGTGACATTGAAGAAAAATAAAACAATACACAAACTAAGAGTATTTCAATCTGGCAAGAGTGTATGAAATTGAGTGCCTCTGTTCATTTGTTTGATATTGAAAGACGAAAAAAGACTTTCTAGCCGTTAAAGATGGTACTGTTGGGATAAATTTTCAGAAGTTGATAGTTAAAAGATAATTAATCAAATAAAGTAATAAAATTAAAATGATAATATCCGGATCGTGATATTATTATTGTCCTTGAGCGTTTAATCACAAGTTCACAACTTAAAGGGGTGCACAAAAAACTCGTAGCTCGTAATTCGATTGAGTTCGATTTAAAAAAAAATTCAGTTTAAAACAAATCAAACCAACTCAGTTTTGAAACAAATCAAACCCAGTTCGGTTTGAAATTGGTTCTAATTGAACTCGAACTAAGTCTGACTCGGTTCGAAACTCTTCTTTTTAGTTCTAAACTCTGCTTCAATTTCGAACCAGTTCGGTTCGAAACTGGTTCGAATCGCACCGAATCAGACTCGAACTCTTCTTTTCAGTTCGAAACCCTGCTTCAATTTCGAACCAGTTCGATTCGAAGTTGGTTCGAACTCGAACTCGAACTGGATTAAGTTTGATTCGTTTGCAGCCCTCACAACTCACTAACAAATTTATTAACGGTGTTAATTCATACATTTTCAATTAATACTAATAATATTATTACTAACAATAAAATACATAAAACTGCTCATTAGAAAATTAGCAAATACATTTCGGAATTAAATATACTAATTTCTATTAAAATTAAAAATCAAATTTTGAGTTTTCAAAATAAAGTTCCAACAGGTTCTGTTGAGTGTTGAACTAAGATGTGGATTAGTGTCATGCAAGATGAGATTACGCAATTAATGAAGATGACTCATATTTAGAATAGATTGCATGTACAGTGTGAATTCAATTTTGACCACTTGACTTGAGACTAAATGAATTCAAAAAATTCAAAATTGCATGTACATGCATCACTCGTAAAGTACATCGGTTTCAACGGTTGGATTCATCTCGTTTGAAGTGAATCCGATAGTTTATGTAGAGTTGTGCTCACCAAAGAGTTTGGTGAGCACATCACACCCTAGTTCTACTCTATTTTTTTTTATAGATATTTAAATATATATTTTTTTGT
Organism: Carex kokanica; assembly: GCA_025461125.1. Lineage (NCBI taxonomy): Eukaryota > Viridiplantae > Streptophyta > Magnoliopsida > Poales > Cyperaceae > Carex > Carex kokanica. Next base: position 214,978 of record JAJGRX010000638.1, read on the forward strand.
AGATATATTTTTATTAAGATATATTTACAACATATATGAAGATATATTAAGATATATATTTCTGATAAGTTTGTATTATTTTTGTAAGATACATTTTTTCTATTGTAATTTTTATATGAAAATGATTTATTTATTTTTATTGTAATTTTAAATAAAATTTGGTTGAGTTTGGATGCGTCCTTTTGATGTTAGAACCGTTGATTCTTTTATAATAATTGTCGATTATACGGCTGTTGTATTGATTGTCGATTTGGCTAATGTGGTAAATATTTTTATGTTGTCAATTTGTGTATATTTAATTGACCTATGAAAATAACAAAAATGAAGCATACAAAAATAGTTACAAACTATGAATTAAATAAGTTCACAAATTTAGCGACGACGACCGAACAAATTTAGAAGTCGACGAGTTCTAGATCTGCTTCCAGTCTGTTGTGCGACACTACTACCGCTACCGGATGCCTCTGCATGAGTACTACCACTACCGGTTGCCTCCGCAACAACTGGAGCATTTTCTCTTTCGTTGGCTTCGTTCATGACATCTGCATTCTAGTTCACAAAAAATGGTATGTTATTGAAATCGTAAAACATAAAATAAATTATAAAATATAAAATCAAATGTACCTGCTCGCTACCTGTCACAAGTTGAACGACGAGTTTGATGTCCCATTCGCTTACCCTGCATCTCATCCATTGTCATAACAGCACGCTTGAGGGGCCTTCTCCCTTTTCTGATATAAAAAGAAGTTAAATAACTATATTAAAAAGAAGTTCAGTGCATACACAAAGTATTCTCCCTAACCTGATCCACTTTCTGGAGGGGACGATTTTATCCCCAACATAGGCCGGCCACGCATACTAATAATAATAATAAAATATTACCTGCGGAGCACAGTAAAGAGCGACGAATTCGGAGCGAGAGAGTGTGAGAAGGAGAGCCAGAATCAGGTTTTTATAGGGTTTATAGTGAACCGCCCCATGGGGGGGCGGTTTGCTTGGCCGTGTGGACCGCCCAACGGTTGGGCGGTTTAGTGGGTAGGGTGAACCGCCCCATCGTTGGTGTCACACCCCGCGGCCAAGGGTCGCGACAGTCCCCCGCCGTAAACATACAACACCGTGTATGCTTACCAGGCAATTAATAATTCATTTAGAAAATACGCAACAATTGACATAAAACAAGTTTATAAAAATAAATCAGAGTACACAGTCTGGTCAGAGTAATCATACAACAAAAGTATCTCATCCGGATACCAACCATCAGGCCTAACCTAGAACTATACAACAAAAATATATATATCTATATCTAAGGTCATATGAGGGCACTCTACCAAGGGCCTACTACTCGCGTGCCTCCCCAGAACCAGTCGCACCTGAACCTGTAAAAATTATCCGAAGGGTGGGGGTGAGAATAAATTCTCAGTGCGAATTTGCCACAATTAAGTTATTGGACTTGCAATCAGAATTCATATCCACAAATGAAATTCACACAACATTACATTAACAGTTCTAACACAATATATAGATGAATGCACATGCTTGACAACAATAATCGAATAAAATACAACTTACGGAATTTCCAAGATGAAGTTCAAACAAACACGTATTTGGCCTAACTCATCTTATTATGACTGGTAGCACCAACAGATGTTCAATCGAGCTGGACCCTTTGTCAAACCCTCATCTGTAGGGTTACTGACACCTACAGATGTTCCACCGAGCTGGACCCTTTATCTGACACCCATCTGCAGTGCTTTGGCTTAACCATTTACTAAATTCTGGTTCGAAGTCAGCTATACAGCTCGGCTTTACAAATGCATCTACACGGAATCAAAGTCAGCCATCTGGCTCAACTTTGCAATTTCATTCAAATAAGGTCAAAGTCTGGCAAATTCATTAAACAGGTCAACGGATAGGTCACCGTCACCTTATCCAGCTACCTCTATAGGTCAGCCTGGCAAATTCATTACACAGGTCAACGGATAGGTCACCGTCACCTTATCCAGCTACCTCTACGGGTCAGCCTGGCAAATTCAGAAACAGGTCAACGGATATGTCACCGTCACCTTATCCAGCTACCTCTACGGGTCAGCCTGGCAAATTCAGAAACAGGTCAACGGATAGGTCACCGTCACCAACATGACAATCGAAAATAATTTAATTCCTGAAAATGAAACATCAAACAAGTCCAAGAACTCCGCACCTGATTACGAAGAGCGTATTTCGCACTTATGGTTCGGACATCTCGAAAGGTCCCGCAAACTCTTGCTCACCCGATTCTACACCTATACCAACATACATACTTGATTTAAATCTTTGTTCAAAGCACTTGTTCTTAAACCCTAATTTGGTCGAAATTCAAATTAATCGCTACTTGTCAAGGTTGAGGGAGAGGTTTACCGATTACGAATCTATTCGGTCGGACTAGCCTAATCAATCAACGACATTTTCTCAAATTTCTGATTTGGTACCCAAAAACCCTAGAAAAAGGAAATCCAAAATTGAGAGGGATTCGAGAAAAGAATCGACAAATAATCAGCAAGGAGGTCGAAGGAGATAGACTACCAGCAATTTAAGCACAAATCTCGGGTTAAAAACGAAAATCCAAACCATCGAGAAATCTGAGATTTTGGAGAGAAAAGGGAAGAGAAGGAATACCGAATAGGAGGGTTAGAAGAGATCTACGGCCAATTTCTCGGTTCCAACTTTGATTTCTCGGACTTTTGAGCGACTTGGAGGGATTGAAGCTCCTTTTTCTCTCTTCTTTTCTTTCTTTGGGCGGACCACACAAGAACAGGGAAGGGGGCGAAATGAGAGGGTGAGAGAGAGAGAGACAGAAGTTTCATAAAATAAGCCCTCTACGCATCCAGTGCGGATTGTTCACCCGCACTGGATCTGAGTGCGGACGCACTCAGTACTTAGTCGAATTTTCATCAATTCTCAACACATCCAGTGTGGGTCCTTCACCCGCACTGGATCTGAGTGCGGACGCACTCGGTACTTAGTCAAATTTTTCGTAAAATCTCACTTGTCAAGAAAAGTCCGAGCCTAATGCGTCCGCATTCTCCTCCAGTGCGGGTCAATCACCCGCACTCACTACTTAGACGTCATTTTGAAGAAAACTCATAGCACATGGGAGTCATGAGTGCGGACGCACTATATCCAGTGTGGGTGGTTTACCCGCACTCACAGAAACTCAGAAAACCAGTTAAGGAACAAGGTGCCAGTGCGGACGCACTGAACCCGTATATTGTCAGAATTTCATGTTTCCAACGCAGTTTCTATTTATTTTATTGTTGAAACTTCTTAACGTAACAGTTGGGTGGTTAAGTTAGATTTGAAAATAGTTTTAGATCGGGATTAGATTTGATATTTGTTTTTTTTTAGGTTATTAATAAAAATATCGGGCTGTGGAGTAAGAAGTGAAGTAAACCTCTTGCTCGACATTTAAGTAGTCAAACAAAAAGTAAAAAAAGATGAGTAAAGTTGAGTAAGGAGTGACTTAATTTGAAATAAGTTACTCTACCTCTTTATATAGATCAACTTACTCTACACTTATTCCATCTGTAGAGTCCACTACCATAGGTAAATACTCATTTTCTAACCTATGAGTTAATTATCAAACGAGGAATATAATATGTGGAGTAAGAGTAAGCCATTTAATTCTCATTAACTTTACTACATAATCAAACATGATCATTACAAATATTTTTATAGAAACCTTTGAATAGTTTTGTTTTGATGTTGGATGCATGATGCATCTACTTAAAAATTCACATTTGCCAATTGAAAAAACCAAAAGCCGTTTGGCAACCCACCATTTTACGCCATTTATTTAATCGATAGATTAATTTCAAATTTCAAATGACCAGAGGGCTAAAAAATCCGAATTTTTTTTATTTACCATCTTAAAAAAACAATTTAACTCTATTTTCTGAAAAATTCCATATTTATCAGAATTGTAATTTGAAACCGAGTGCATTTAATATTAGTAACTGAGTGCAGTGCTTTGGTACCTGCTGGGTCGTACCGTAATTTCAAATTGCGGTTCTGATAAATATGAAATTTTGATGAATATAGATTTAATTAGTTTATTATTTAATATGGTAAATAAAAAATTTCGGCTAAAAATTGCTTCTACTGCGAATATATTTCTCATAAACCCTTTAAATATTTTGTTTTTGACGTGGAATCCACTTCACACGTAAATTTAAATTCAGACGTGCCAAGTACAAAAAAAAAGAGGCGAGAAAAATTAGAACAATTTTAGTGACGCATCACAATAGTGTTGTTTATTATATTAACAAATTAATTTTAAATTTAATTTTTAACTTTTAAATAACAAAAGAGAATTGTTAATTTTTCTTTTCACAAGTAACCCATATGCAATAAAACATTATGAAAATTACAGTTATTACATACAAGATCAACACATTTAAGAATCAACAACTTTTCTCGAATAATTTTGTGTTGATTCTTTTCACCTCTTGATCTTGTATAAAATAAATTCCAAATTCTTTATTTTTTAGTGAACATATACTTCATGAGACAAAAAAAAATTAAGTGCCACACTTTAGGTTTTTTTTTTTAAATTTAAAATTTATTGATGCAACGAAAAGTTCTAATGACGTGTCATAAATAAAGTTGTAAGTTAAATTTCTCTTCATAAAAGCACCTCAATAATAAAGTTAATAAGATTACAACATTTTCATAAATTAAAATCGACTACGAGTCTATAACCTGATTAAAAAAGAAAATTCAAATATGATCAATGTCAATTCATTTAGTATTCTGGATGATGAATTTGGTTACTTGTAATTTATTCATCTTGATTAATTCAAACCATATATGAGTTGACCCCCTTGTGAAACTAGAATACAATATAGCATGCTCGCTTTTGTGGCTTGGATACTATAAGAACAAAACTTGTTTTATATTTGCCTAGTAAAATATCTTCCAGACTATTGTCTCTTTGTCTTAAATTTGTTTTAAAGTATGTATAAACAATTTGTTTGGTTACTCGAGAAGCATGTTGTGTTTAATTAATATAGCATGCCACTAAGTTGAAAAATTGGAGGGATTCAATGACAATAATTTTGGTCCTCCATCATGACCGAGCCTTATTTTTTATATATAAATTTTAAATTTAAATTTAAATGCTAATTATAAATCAATGATCTTGTTCTATTTCTAAAGCTATGTATTCACTTAAAAAATTATCTTTCATTTATTTTCTACAATATCAGAAGGTGAAAAGGTTATTATTGGAATATTGGTGCATATGAATCACAATAAATTGTTGGCTTTTTCACCCTTTAATTTTGGACAAAACAAATTCAAAGGTATTCAAATTTTGGTGCACATGTAAATAATTTACAAATAAAATAAGATCAATAGTTCACGCTGGATATTTAAAATTTAAAATTTTAAGTATAAATAAAAAAAAATGTGATTATGATGGATACCGATATTAATATTATTAGATCCCTTCCCAAAAAAAAATTATACGATGTCATGTGAACCAATGTCCAGCAAGGCAATTTATTAGAAAATAAAATCTGTGGGCTTGATAAAAAGTTTGTTTTTAATTATTTTCTCCGCGTGTATTTTAATGTTTTTTTATTCATCCTAATTTTTTTTTTGTCCTTTCATCCTAATTTCAGAGTACAGAAACTTCGGAAAAATAGAACAAATGGGCGAATGGCAATGGCCACTATGTCTCTGTTTATACTTTTACTTCCTATGCAACTTGAGTTGAACACAGCGACTACTAGGGGTGAGTAAATTGCTCATAACTCGATCGATAAATGCTCATTATCAACTCGCTATAACTCGTTCATTAACTTAATGAGCCGAGCATGAATATACCCCAACTCGCTCATAACTCGCTCATTAAGAAATTTGATCACAAACAAATTGATCATTAATATAACTCAAAATTTGATCACAAAAAATCTGATCATTAATACACCGTCTGGATTTGTACAGTTCTGAATTTATATATTTTTAAATTTTAAATTTTTATTATTGTTTTGATAATACAAATTTGTAGGTATGTGACAAGAAGATAACTTTGATTTTTGAGTATATGACATGTAGGGCTGTGAGAATGACAAGAAGATAGTTATTTGATTATGTATTGTTTAATTAGGTTAATTTTTTGATTATGTATTGTTTAATATAAATTTGTTTATGGATAAATTTTTTGTTAAATTATGTATTGTTTAATGAAGTTAGATTATGACAATTTGTTAAATTCTATAAATAAAAATTAAATTTTAAATAATATATTTTAAATAATTTGACAACTCGCTTATTATCAACATACTCATTAACAACTCGTTCTAACTTGCTCATTAAGCTAATGAGCCGGGCAAGATCACACAGCTCGACTCGCTCGTGCTGGCTTATTAATCACCCCGACTACAACGAGTGAGTGCATATTATCGGTGAATCATCTGTGGACCCCAGTTGACAACTACTGACTGTAAGAAAAGATGCATTAGAAGCGCCACATCAAAACTCAAAACTCTTCAACAACTCCTCTCTGCTGTTCTACTCTTCTTCATCTTCTTCTTCTTCCCTTCTATCCTTACCCCCCACAGCAAAAGTTTCCCCACTTTTCATCTCACGCCATTTCTGACCAAATTTAGCCTAAAACAGAGGTATAAGACAAGTTACAAGGTTGGAATCCATTATCCATGGAAGACGCGACTAACCAATCCACAGTATCTGTGGCGCCGCCAGATCAGGATGCGGAGCCAGCTCCTGTGGCCTCTCCTGTGGCGTCGGAGGCATTGGTGCAGAGCCTGGTCGATGTGCTCGACGAGATCTCAGCTATTTCAGAATTTAAAAACGCTTATAGGAGGCAATTTTGTAATCTATTGCGATGGATTAAGCTGCTCGGACCGTTGATCGAGGAGCTGAAAGAGAGTAAGAATCCGGTACCCGAAAAGGAGGTCGATAGCCTTGCTCAGTTGAAGAAAGCTCTCGACTCAGCGAAAGAATTGCTCCGGTTGGGCAGTGAGGGTAGCAAGATCTTCCTGGTAAATGCGGCTTCTTCTTGTTTTTTTTTCGTACTTTAACACTGTGGTACCTGTACTCAATAATAAATTTGAATTTAGTGATTTTGGGTAAGTTCAAATTTATCAGGCTTTTCTCCTACTTAAAATATGGCCGAATGTAGAAAATTGAGCGGATTTCGGATTTACTTTATTATTCATAGAGGATTCTTTTCCTCTAAATAGGCCGATTGGCAGTGGTTTTCTAAACTATATATTACACTTTTTGTTTATTATCAGGATATTGGTATTTTTTTTCATATCTACAATAAATCTAACCTTTCTCTGAACAATAGTCGATGCATAGTACATCATGTTTGGTGATTTATGTAAACAAAATAAAAATAAAGTTAATGTGGTTTTATATTTCTTCCTAGTAGTGATTTGAGATCTCTAATTAAAAAAAATGATGCCATTTCTCCTGGAGATTTGTCTAACAAAAGGTCATAGTGAGGCTCTACCTTTTTAGAAGGGGATTTTGTTTGATAATTTTTTAGTGGTTAATGTTGCTAAATTTTAATGCAGTGCATTTCTCATGCCTTTGATAAAGGACTTTTTTATTTTTTATTGAGGTCACTTGATTTTGACCCGATTTATTTTCATTTTCACCAAATTTTACCTATTTCAGAGATGGTAATCTTGTTTGGTGGGATGCACTTTTTATAAATTTCATCACACATTAAATTATAAAATTAATTTCAAGTTAAGCATATGCTTTGTTGAACGACTCATTGACTTGGTGTGCACCAAATCACTCCAGCTACTTTTGGGCTCAATCTTATGCAATGCCATTTAATTATTTCATACATTGACATAGTTGATCGTGACTTAAATTTTTTATCTATTTTCTTTAGGCTTTCATGTAATTGCACCCAAGAAAAGTTTGACCTAAGAAGTGACATCTTTTTTTTTTTTCTCTTTACTTTACAGGTTCTAGAAACTGACCAAGTAACCAAAAGATTTTATGAAGTTACCTCTCAGCTTGAGCAAGCCCTTGCCATTATTCCTTTTAATGAGCTTGATGTTTCCGATGAAGTTAGGGAACAGGTACAATTTCATTTTTTAACTGAAACTATCTTATTTTTCTTAAATGAAGACTGCATTGTTAATTACTTAATTCAAATGGGTTGGCGCAATGGCAATTATTTAACTTGACAAAACTTCACGATCTATATAAAAGTTAGTACAATTGTAAACCATCATTTAGTCATGATTCATTGGTTCATCTACTGTGAATATAAAAGACGATGAGATTTGGTACATGTTGTGTACCCTGGATAGTTTTAATTGCTAACCTTAACGATCCTTGATGCATTATCAAACAGTGCTCAATTGGATACCTGAGAGATGATATATGTTATTCTAACTTCTATTGTTTTATCCTAGTTTGGGTGACTCGAGCGACTGAATGTAAAATTTATAATATTTCTGAAAAACAGTATGCTTTATGTGATCGGCAATTATGTACAATATTGGCAGGTAGAGCTAGTTTATGCACAGCTCAAAAGAGCAAAAGAAAGAGCCGATACAACAGATATCGAGCTGTACACTGACCTCCTATCTATCTACAACATGGGTCCCGCTGTTTCTGTGGACCCCGTCATACTGAAAAGATTAGCCGAGAAGTTGCAATTGATTTCAATTCCAGACCTCAAGCATGAATCCCTAGCATTGCATGAAATGGCTGTCTCCAGTGGTGGTGACCCTGGTGAAGTTGTAGAAAAGATGTCGAATTTGCTTAAGAAGATTAAGGATTATGTGCAGGGTGAGAATCCAGAAGTTACTGGCTTGGCTAAAAATAGTGCAGGCTTTTTGGCTGATAGTAAGTCAAAAGGTCCTGTCATTCCTGATGATTTTAGGTGCCCGATTTCGCTTGAGTTGATGAAAGATCCTGTTATTGTTTCCACTGGCCAGGTACATTTTTGACTTTATACCTTTTAATTAAGTATATGCAATTTCGACCATTTTTTATTGTTGTCAAGGGGTATGTTAACAAAGCATGTTTTAGTAAAATATTAACAAATGTAAAAGAGTATATTGTTCGCAGTTTTGTTATAAGAATTTTGCAATACAAGATTTCTCAAGATAGATTCCTCATGATAAAAAATTAAGTAGCTACAAGATTCTCTAGATATAGGGCTCCTGATGGAAAAATAACCTAATCCTCCAAACAATTAAATAAATTCATTGAGGTCATGATATAAGTCCTTTCTGTTTGTGGCACTACATTAGTTTATTGTCAGTATGTAGTTCATAAGAGGGGTATGTTTTGGTTTTGTTGGGGGTGGAGTGGGGACAAAACTTCAGTTGGAAAGTGTATCAGCAGGATGAAACATTTATATTAGTTTGGCATGCTTTTTTTTTGTGAGGGGAGGGGTGCTTCAGCAGTTAAATTTATTTGTTACAAACCATCATTATATTCTAAAATCAGGTAAATCTCATAATATTGCAGACATATGAAAGGAATTGCATTGAGAAATGGCTGTGGGCCGGCCACAACACATGCCCAAAGACTCAACAGAAACTCTCTAGCAGCTCTTTAACACCAAACTACGTGTTACGCAGCCTGATTGCACAGTGGTGTGAGTCGAATGGGTTGGACCCACCTAAAAGACCTGTCCTGACCAACAAGCCACAATCAGCCTGCACTGCAGCCGAACACTCCAGGGTCCTTGATTTGCTTCAGAAACTTTCATCCCAATCCCTAGACGACCAGCGGCTCGCGGTCGGTGAAGTTAGGTTACTTGCGAAACGCAATACAGAAAACCGTGCATGCATTGCAGAGGCAGGTGCCATTCCCCTTCTGGTATCATTGCTATCAGTCTCTGATTTGTGTACACAAGAACATGCCGTGACTGCATTACTGAACCTATCAATTTATGAGGATAACAAGGGAAGAATTATTGCCTCGGGAGCAGTTCCTGGGGTCGTGCATGTGTTAAAAAGGGGTAGTATGGAGGCACGGGAGAATGCAGCTGCCACTCTGTTCAGTCTCTCTGTTATAGATGAGAACAAGGTTACAATAGGTGCGGCAGGAGCGATTCCCCCACTTGTCTCTTTACTGAGCAATGGGAACCAGCGTGGTAAAAAGGATGCGGCTACAGCACTTTTCAACCTGTGCATATACCAGGGTAACAAGGGGAAAGCAGTTCGGGCTGGGGTGGTACCCATTTTAATGGAACTTTTGTTGGAGCCAGGAAGCGGTATGGTGGATGAGGCGCTCGCCATACTCGCCATCTTGTCGAGCCATCCAGATGGTAAGGCAGCCATCGGTTCAGCCTCTGCTGTGCCAGTTTTGGTGGACATGATTAGAGACGGGTCATCGAGAAATAAAGAGAATGCAGCAGCGGTTTTGGTGCACCTTTGCAATGGAGATCAGCAGCACCGTTATCTAATTGAGGCGCAAGAGCATGGAGTTTTGTCATTACTGGAGGAATTAGCTAGTAATGGTACAGATCGTGGTAAAAGGAAGGCGACTTTGCTGCTTGAAAGATTTAGTAGGTTTTTGGGCCAACAACAACAGGCTCAGGCTCAGCTCGAGTCACAAACTCAGGGCCCAGTTGAGTCTCTAGTACCTGCTCAGGAGCAGGTGTCTGAGCAGGTGCAGCTGGATCATTCCACTGCAGATGTATGATGACTTAAGGTAACCGGGTCTTTGATTCTCTGTTGCAATTTGTCTGGGTCCCTGGGGATTGACTTGCAGAAAGTACCCGGATAAATTACTACAGAGAAAGGGGGTTGGAAGTTAATTTGTTAATTAATTTTCTTATGAAAGGTATTGCATTCGGGTTATTGCCAGAAACAGGACATAGAATTGTGTGGTTTTGTATTTTGTTACTTATTTTTTGCCCTTAGTTCGTAGGGGTAGTAACAGGAAATGTCGGGGAGTCTCTTTAACAGAGTTTTGAGTGTGTTGGCGTGTGTAATATCTGTACAATATCACCATTGATCGAAGGTTGCTATCCTCGATTTTTAGAAGGGGGTACATTGCAGTGCCTTGCCAAGGCTTTAGGGTTGACCTGATCATGTACCCTAATCAGGCATTTTGTGGCCATAATGGGAAACAATGTATGTTATGATCATCGTTAAGTGGGGTAAAAGAGAACTTCCAATATTTGTTGTGCCATGTTTCTAGTGAAATATGAATAGTTGTCTTACAGGATTTGCTGGCTTGTTTTACTCTATGGCTCTGAAGTCTGTTATAAACCTATGAATGTTGTTCGAGTGGAAGAGCGAAAAGGATAGTAGGTTTCTATTCTGTTTTATTTGCTCGTATCCGGCAAACATGAAATAACAGGAATTTGAGTTGTTTTCATTTATAAAAGAGCCACTTCTATTATTTCACTTTTCCAATATAATAACGGAGTGGAATATGGAGCCGACATTTTTAATAATACCCAAGTTAATTAAAGATTAATAAAAATATCCACGGTTTCCGAAAAATTTTAAAAATACTCAAACCGGCCATTTAATGACCGGTACCGAATTAATTGCCCAACCGGCTATTTAATGGCCGGTTCTGAATTTTTTTTTTTTTTTTTAGAAAAATAGCTAAAATACTGAAATCTAACACTAAAAAATCGAATTGTTTTGTTAAATATTTGTTAGATTACTTTTTTCATAGCATATTTATACTAAAATACGCTAAATTACTTGAAATTATGTTAATTTATGCTTATTGACACTATATTACTTTAAATTATGTTAACTATTTTTAAGAGACAAATAGCTAAAATGTTGAAATATAACACTAAAAAAATTGAACTTATTTTTAAATATTTGCTAGATTACATTTTATATATATAATTAGCATATTTATACTAAAAAACGCTAAATTACTTGAAATTATGTTAATTTATGCTGAATTACTCTAAATTACAATAATTATGTAGAATTATGGTAGAATACACTAAATTACGCTAAATTACGTATGAATAGAGATGATATCTTCACTGAGAAAGCGAAAAACGACGGCAAAACTTCAAACGGTCATAAAACGGCGCTCGAGTGTCCGATTTCAGCAAATGACCACTTTTCTGAAAGCTTGTGAAAATGCGCATGCGTCTGGACTCACTTTGCCAGTTTTCGAAATTCAGAATCGCCAAAAAATAAAGGGAAGAGCCTCAAAACTTCAGTTGAAGTTTCCGATTAAGATTTTCATTTCTATTCTTCAATCTACGTAGCTCAGTAAATTAGTTATATAATGAACCTGTAGAATACCAATTTTATTATTTTTGAAATTTTTTTACTATTTTTTGTGATTTATGAAATATGGTACAAAATACGTCATATTCATACGTAATTTACCGTTTTAGCATAACTCTACATAATTATTGTAATTTCAAGTAATTTTGTGTAAATCACCATAAATTAACATAATTTGAAGTAATTTTGCATATTTTAGCACAAAATCGTCCCTATTCATTGTGTAATTTAGTATAAATATGCTATGAAAAAAGTAATCTAACAAATATTTAACAAAACAATTCAATTTTTTAGTGTTAGATTTCAGTATTTTAGCTATTTTTCTAAAAAGAAAAAAAAATTTCATAACCGGCCATTAAATGGCCGGTTGGGCAATTAATTCGGAACCGGCCATTTAATGGCCGGTTTGGGTATTTTTAAAAATTTTCGGGAATCGTGGGTATTTTTATTAATCTTTAATTAACTTGGGGTATTATTAAAAATGTCGGAATATGGAGGGACTAAATGCAAGAAAGAGAAATTTCACTGTATAATTGAGCAGCTAGGGGTGCACAAAAAAACTCATATCTCGTTCGGAATCAATTCGGATTCAACTCGCCAACAACTCGAGTTGAATCTGACTCAAGTTCATTGACTCAGTTGTTTCACGAGTTGAATTTAAGTTGTCTCTAACTCGGTTGACTCCTTGACTTGGTAAGCTATGTAATGTTTTGTCAGACTTTGTACTATTTAGTAATTTGGTTAACTTTGTACTATTTAATTGTGTATTTGTCACTGTTTCATTATGTAAAGTTTTAAATTGTGTACTATTTTGATAAATTATGTACTATTTATTTTGTTAGACTTTGTTTTGATAATTTTTAATTTGATAAACTATGTACTATTTACGAGTCACGAGATGAGTTGACTTGAGTTGTTCGCGAGTCAAGTTAGAGTTTCTGACTCGAAACTGGATTAGCAACTCGGACTCAAATCGGCTCATGAGTTCATGAGTTGAATCCAAGTTGCCTTCAGACTCGACTCATCTCATGAGCAGTCCTATATAATTCTATCATAATTTTACTTTTTTCTATTTTTCGACAAATCCATAAAAAATTACTTCTGTTTGACAACCCCGCGATGAATTGCTGGTGTTCAATTTGAAAGCCGGTGCTGCCTTGATTTGTTTTTCTGGCATAACTAAATGATTGATTTAAGCTGATTTAATTTTTGGTAGCAAGTGCTTTCACAAAATTTAAAATTATATAAAATGATGTATGCATGTACGGACTTTACAATGATTTGGATGCGTGTCTCGTGGTGCCCAAAATAGATGTCAAATTCATGTGTGTTTAGCCTTGGGAGTTGGGAAGGCATTGCTTGCACGCTTCGTGCAATTAAGAGGGGGACCTTTTGAATTCGTATCCTCTGAGAGTACTCAGAGGTACTGTTCTGTGGAGTAATTGAATCTGAGCCGTTTTTTAACTTTGCACGAATCTCAAAGCACAAATAAATACTGCTCCTTCCCGAATCTCGAATAGGCACCGTTTTTTAGTTAATCTGGACCGTAAAGTAATGGGCCCACTTGTGCGGTACTACAGAGAATACTTGTTCGGACTTTTTAGGGTTACATTAGACGGGCTTTGCTTAGCAGCCTACTAAGGTAGATAACACAGCCACATCATAAATGTCACAATCAACGTTGTCATATATTCAATTGGAGTGCCAAGTTTACACTCAAATTAGCCCAAACTATCAAGCTATTTGATGAAGTATTAAAATTGAAGTGGCGTATATTAAGTATGAATTTTAAATTTCACCACTCTTTACAAATCTATCTGTATATTTGCTCGGACGGTTTAGATATTCTCATATGCTCACTCTATGCTGTAGAGTACTGTAAATAATATGGACTCAAAACTATTATCTTTTATGTTACAACTTACAACCTGATAGTAGGGATATAATTTCATAATAATGACTGAGTTAGAGCTTGATGTGAAACATATGTGAGTTAGATGTGTATAGAACTCCTAAGAACTTTTGCTCAAAAGAATTAAAAAAAGAGAGAAAAGAATTCACTAATTACATGAAGCTGAACCAGCAACCATTTAGTAAATAATGAAACAACTGATTAGTTTTGGACAGTGCTGTGTAGTTGCTCTTGGCATCCAACTACTGCTAACGGGTCCCGTTTGATAAATATCAGAATCATTTGTAATTTGCATTTACAAGTGTTAATCCGTGTAACCAAATTTAAAGTTGCAAGTACATAACCAAATCTAAAGATGGCATCAAGAAGGAAATAAATCTGCTGTTATTCCTTGGGGATAACAGGAACTGTTATTTCGATCTCAATAGTTGGTCTTAGTTGAGATTCGTGCAAAAAACTTACTTTGTTGAGATTTGCGCATAGAAAAGTTCGAAAATTGAGATTGGAATAATAGGTTCATCTTATTCCTTGAGAATAACAACAGATTTATTTCCCATAAAAATCATTTAAAAAAAATGTCATCGTATTAGATTATTTTCCATAATTCTTATCAGCTTTAATGGTTTTGCTATAGTGAATTACACTACGTCTGAAATGATATATTTAAATTTAACACATATAGTGATGTATTTGCTAGTTGTTACCCCATATCATACAACTTGCTTTATTAGGGCCTGTTCGGCGGACGGAAATGGGCACAAGAATGAACAAAGTTTGAACTAATTTTTACTGTTCACGTGAGAAAAAAAAAATTCACCGGGGATGAATTTTTTTTTCCCACGTGAACAGTAAAAGCAGCCGAAAAGGCCCTTAGTCTAGCTCACCAAGCATAGCTAAAAACCACTTCCAGCAAGCTCTTCCTCAATAAAATTACTTAAAAAAATGTAATAATAGGCTATGTTTTAATAGGCCCATATTTTGTACAGAAGTGCAATCTCCTTATTGAGTATACCTTTTGAATTGTGTTCTTCCTACTTGGGACAAATGAATACGCCAGTGGTAATAATATGTAAATTAGTTTGAGACTAACACGGGTTTATGGAAAATGCTTCAAAAAAGAAGTAAGAAAAGTGTTGTGCAAATGAGCAAAAGCCTAGCTAGTTTGTTCTGCATATCCAACTTGATTTACGTGGCTTCCCTCCGAATTCAATAACTATAAAATCTCCAATACAAGTTGAAGATGACTAATTATTGTTTGCTGTATGAAGATATGGATTGTTTATTTTTTTCCCTACGGGTGAGTTTAATATTTCGGCATGCAGTTTCCAAGGAATTTTTGTTTGATGGTTCTTTGTCTTTTTAATGTGCAGTTTCTATTATTGCTATACATATGCGGATTCAGAATTTCTTTCAGAGTAGGGTAAGAATAATTGGGTTCAAATTTATTAGCTAATCATATTTGTTTTCTTGTTGAGAACTCGATTTGCCGTGCCCTGTAGCCAATCCTAACAGAACAATTCACATCAATTCATAACAATTTACAGAAATTTATAAAAAAAAATTAGAGTTAATGCATAGTTGCATACTACTGATAGCCATAGGCCCACGGATGGAGATGAAGGAGTCGAACTGTTACTTGTCAGAGTTGGAGAGCGTCGGGTGCTCATCACGTCTTTTGTGGGGGGGGGGGGGGGGTCAGAGAGGAGATCGTGTGAGCAAAATCGCTATGGATTCTGTTTCACGCGAGTCAAGTTTGAGGTTTGGTGAGAGGGGGCGCTCAACGCTATGGATTGCACAAAAATAATGGCTCAAAAAAAAATTGAGAATTGTGGGATCAAGAGAAATTAAACTTGAAATTGTGGGCTCAATTGGGTAGGACATTTATTTATCCAGAGTGTGATAAGAGTTCAAAAAGAAGTACTCTGAAAACTATTTTTGGAAATATAAGATAGGACAGTTACCCACTCTTAATTATACTTCATAAAAGTTGTTATATTTAAGACTTTTTTAGTCACGTCTCTATCTAGTTTCTTGTTATCTTTATCAAAAATGTTGCAAATCTTTGCTTTTCTCTTGTTATTCAAAAATGTGTTTGTTATGTTTGAGGTACTATGTAACTTTTTATATGCAACTTTTTAAAATAATACAATTCTGTTGTACTATGATCTGTAAGAAATTATATGCAACTAACCGTATAATTTTATCAGTCATGTAGTTATAGGAATCAGAGTAGGTCCGATGCCCATCGGACCTACCTTGGTTCGATGGGTGTGATGACCATTCGATCTGCATTAAGATTCGTGTGCTCGTATCAAAATCAGTGCAAGTATGTATCAATTTCCATGCGCATAGATCTTGATGCTAAATGTACGGTCCTAGAGCTCATTGAACCTAAATGTAGGTCCGATGCCCATCGGACCTACTCCTATCTCGTAGTTATAACCTTTTGAGAAATAATTTATGTTTTAAAATTTGCCGCGAGTATTTTTTTTAAATAAATCTGTCCTACTTTAAAATTTCCTTCAGCTAATATATATTTAAGGAGCGAAATTTAAACTAGAATCCTACTTTCGATTGGATGCTAGAATACTGAAATATACTTTAAACATATATTTATAAAAGATAATATGTTAAAGTGGATTAATACAAATGACTTCCTTTACGTGGTAAATTTTATAATTAGTTCAACTTACTTTATTATAATTATATATTAGCGGTTAAAAGACACTGATCCGGTGTAATTATTCCTTTTGCTAATTAATGCAAATGGACATGAAAAATGCTTTTTTTTTTCAAAAAGAAATTTAACTACATATTAATTAGCCGTCTCTAGGGGTGTTCATTGGGTCCGGTTTAGTCGGTTTTGAACCGAACCAAATTAGTTTGGACCAAACGGTTCGGTTTTTTCAGTTTAATGGTTTGGTTCGGTTTGCTTTTTAAAACCGAATTATAATTTTGGTTCAGTTCGGTTTGGAAATTTTCAAAACCGAAATAACCAAACCGACCCAATTTCTTAATACCCCGGTTTATTTCTTAATCAATTGCTTTAAATACTTCGGTTTATTTTTTAATATCCCGGTTTATTTCTTAATACCCCGGTTTATTTCTTAATATACTTCGGTTTATTATAAATCAATTGCTTTAAATAATTTTTTTAATATATTTTGGTTTGAACCAAACAAACCGAAATAAAATTTTGGTTCGGTTCGGTTGCAATGCTAAATCAGTTCGGTTCGGTTCTATTTTAAAAACTGAATTATTACTTACTTTACCTATTTCGGTTCGGTTTCAACCGAACCGAACCGAACCGATGAACACCCCTAGCCGTCTCATTCTATTAATTATATATTATACCCCTTCTTTTGTATTGTAGATGATAAACACAATAATACGATATTGTTTATAGTGGTGCAGTACGTCAATTTCAAATCATGTGAAAAATTCAAAACCGGCGGCTTCAAGTTTATTGTTTATAGTGGTGCTGCGCATTATATTTGGTGAATTTAATTTGTTTGCTAAATGATTATTAAAATATTTCAAAAAATATTTGAGAAATAATTTGGTTCATTAGAATTTTTTTTGCTCCTAATTCGTCAGCTAATAAAAATGCATCTGGATTAAAAAAAAAAAAATGTAAACTACATGTAAATTTAAATTTGTATGAAGTTCCATGATAATTTGTTAGACGAACACATAGACAGAAAAGAAAATTTTCAAGTATTTAACTTTTTGAGGGATGAATAGATAATTTTGAAAATGAAAGACAGACAAACACATAAGCATATTTTACAATGCTAAATTGTTTTTAAACAGAGGTATGCTGTGCACTGTCAATTGTCAACATATATGATGTGTCATATATACATTCGCTGCTTATGAAAAAAAGAAAAAGAAAAGACAGCTGCGAGCTTGATTATAAAATGCCGTTGTGAGTCAGAGGATGGCAATTTAATGACAATCCAACTCTTTGGGCATAATATTTTGTCTGATGGGGAGTGAGCTGTTATGTTCGTAATTAAGCCAACAAAAGCTACCTCTTTCTTATTCACCGTCTCATCTAACCTTTTAATAAAAGTTGAGTTATCACATTCAGAGGCAGTCCCACGTGTCTAATCCATTTCATCGTCCTCCCAATGGGCAATGGACCCAATTGTACACCAATTATCTGTGCCCATACTTGATGCTTGGCGTAAGATTCATACATGATTTTTTTTTTTAATAAATCAAGGATTAAGTCCATGTACAGAACTATATAATTGAGATAGAGTAGCTAAATAAATAGATGTTATGTAATTTCATTTTATGAGAAGAGACTAATAGAAATAGTTTTTTTGTAAAATTTAAAAAATTTTAAGGACAAAAATACAATTTTTTAATTCATTGGCATGACTTAGTTCCTTTTCATTTGTGTTTAGTTCCGCCACTGAGTCATCTTAATGTTTTAGTATTCACAAAAAAGTTTTTTGTTTGAATTTCAAATATACAACCTCTCCATATGGAAAATATTATTTTTACTACTAGATCAAAAATCAGTTTTTCATAGCTGAAGAATTTTGCTTTGAAGTAAATATCCTTACAATATTTAATAAATTTTAATTTGAGAAGAATTGGGCCAGTGTAAGATGCATTCTTATCTGTGATCAGGCGGGATCAAAAGATGAGTATTGTGCAAACTGTTGATATTGCATGAATTTGATGCAATTTAGGGTATTTTAGTTTATATAAGATGTGTTTATAACTTAATATATTGTTCGAGGTACGTTGGTCTAAGGGTAAAGAAGAGGAAACTTAGGGACAGCTCAGCTTGTTAATTCTGGACCGAATTCTTATCGAGCGAGCTGGACCTAGGACATCCGAGCTAAAATTTCAGCTTGAAATCGTGACGAACCAATCCGAGCTAGCTCGTGAGCTGACGAGCTGACTCGCTGGGTCTGGCTAGATCTTGTTTTAACCGAGCTGAACCGAGCTGCCGCCGAGTTAGACAGTATAAAATGCACACAAATTCACAAATTGATGTCTAGTCGAGCTAGCTCACGAGCTGGCAAGCAAGTTAGGCTCCAGCTTGAACTCGTTAATTCTGAACTGAGTTAGTAGCAAACTGGCTCGTTAACAGCTCGATCCAGTAACGAACGGGCTATTAGCGATCAAGTCAGGTGCCAATCACGAGCTACAAGGTTTTTTTGCCACCCCTGCTTAGGGAAAAGATAAGAAGCCACAGGAGAAGTGTACGGTCTTTCACTTTTGCACACAAAACATGATACATATAATAATGATAAGGGTTTCTTATAGACTTTAATTTGCTGAACTTTTGACTCAAAAAGTGAGAAATGGTGCTCGTTATTTAACGAATTTGGCACCACAGTTAAACTTTTAGGGAGATATTTCGTTTAATTTAAGGAGGGTTAAATTTTAAACGGACTTGGTGCATGGGAAACAAGATCAGGGGCTTAGTGCATGTGGAACAAGTTCAGGGGACAGCAAGCAGAGTATCAAAATATTTTTTCTATGCATTTACTTTATTGAAATGAGAAAACTCAGATCTGATCTGGGTATATCGTGCTTCTAAATAAATTAGTACGCATTTTCAGAATTGCAACATGCCTACTAAAGTCAGCATAGCTAAACTCTAGAGCTGACAAAAAAAACACGAGAGGAATAGTTCGATATCGACTTAGAAAAAGTTTGTAAATAGTTGGTTCGATTCAGACTCAGTTTGATATGAGTTGAGCTCAAGTTTTGCTCAGCTCGACTCGTGTTGGTTCGGCTCGTCGTAAGAAAAATATAAGTAGTTTCTCACTATTTCACTATTCCTTTTCATGTCATTATTAGAATCACGAGCGAAATCAGACTTTCAAATTGTGGAGGTCAAGCTCAGAACGAAAGTCAATTTTACTGTACCCATAATATTTTACTCTAAATTATTTAGAAAATTATACATAAATATAAGAGCATCTACATCCCTGGTACTATTAGAGTTTCTAATCTGATGTGGCAGTTTCTAATTTAGTTTTAGAGATGTGGGAGAGTTTCTTATTTAGAAACTATGCAGTAAAATTTCTTATTAAGAAACTGTTTATAAACTCCATGTTGGCCAAATGATTGGCTCAAATTAATTCTCCTTTTTAATTTGTTGTTGATGTGGCATAATAGAAACTCTAAAATTAATTTCAGGAATGTGAGAGTTAAAAACTTTAGAGACCTTAATTTCTAAAAAGTGGTTAACAGTTATTTAGAAACTCATTTGAGTTGCTGGGATGTAGATGCTCTAATTTTTTTAAGGGGGAATTGCATGTATATCCCTCAAAAATTTCAATATTACGTATTTATCCCTCCAAAATCAGTAATTACATATTTATCCTTGAAAATTGTAAAAACTCACATATTTATCCAATCTAACTCTATAATATATCAAATATCTCCAAAAATAATTAAATAATATTTTTTAAAACTTTAAAATTTATTTTACAATATTAATTAATAATACGTTGACCGCTATATCCTTCCTTCGTTTCTCTCTCTTTTAGTCTGCTAAGTTCTCCATCTGAGTTCTCTCCAAGGCGCCAAACCTGCCGCATCTCTCTCCAAATGCGTCAAATCACAAATTTCTTCCGCCTTCCCTCGTTGCCTCCCCTCTCACAGATTTCCCCCATTCCTGGTTGCTTTAATTTTTCCGTCACTGTCTCGCCCCTCTCCGATATGACATCATGCAATAGTGTTTTTGGAACTTGCTATAACAACTTATAAAAGCTTGCTGGTACAATACAATATTGCAATGATTCTTTTGGAGAAGAACATGTTTTTTTTGTTGTCTTATGGTGATTATGATTATTGTGTCAGAGATTTATGTTTTTATTTAAAAGCTTGCTGGTACGATACAATATTGCAATGACATTGGCTCTCTTTTTTTCATTTTGCACTTTAACTGGTACTGTAGACTAATTCTCAGTCCATTATTTTTTCAACTCAGTAATTTTTGCTTTCCTTTTATTTGATCAAGATGATGTACAACTCAAGACTAAAGTATATACTATTTATCAAACTATGATAAAAAAGTAAACTTCACGAGAAGAACTTATGAAATCAGCTTTAAGCATTAAAATAAGTTTATGATAAAATAAAAAAATAATCTAAGATGCAGGTACCTTCCTTGAAGTGTTTATTTAACAGAATATGTAAATGTGCATTAGCAGACCAGTAACAGGTAATTTGGATTGAGACTTTGAGTTTGACTGTGTTCGTTTATATCCTGAGCATATTACATCTTGCATATACTTCTTTATTCTGATTCCTCCCTTCTTTTGTTTCAGACCGATTTTGATCTTGTCACTTCATAAACCATTTCTTTACCTAGGTCTACCTTGTTCATGGTATAGAGTTTTGTTTTAACAATTAAAATAGTTATTTTTATGTTCATTATTTGATGCCGGAAACAAATTGGTTTTTGTAAATATTAGAACTGTGTTTTAATATGGGTATATGAGACAGAATGGGTTCATGAATGTAAGAATGAGTCCAGATCAGGGCTGCGGGTATAATACTGGTACGATGAACAGTACTGGTATACTGTATGGAGAATAGTGGTACTGAACTGGGATGTGCCGGTATTGTGTTTACTGGTACGGTTTGGTTTGTCAGTGAAATGCCAGTACTATTTTGGTTTTTGTTAGTCCAGTTGCTGGTTTTGGCCACGAGCCATTGTATTGACGTTTTAATATTCCTTTAATACATTCATTGACAGCTGTTGTCAATTTTTCACAAAAAAAAAAAAAGAGGACGGGACCAACACAATAACAATGTAAACTGGGATCTTTCAATTGAGGATTTTTTTAGTAACATCATCAAGTAAAATAGTTCCAACACACCAGTCTTAGAAAGAAAAATAGAAGAAGAATAAAATGGAAATAGATAAAAAATTAATTTAAGTATTATGGATTGAACAAATATGTGAGTTTTTACAATTTTTAAGAATAAATATGTAATTATGATTTTAGAGAGATAAGTACGTAATATTGAAACTTTTAAAGAATATACGTAACATTCTCCTTTTTTTTAAATTAAAAGTCAATTGACCCTATTTATTGCACATACTTCCCTCTCCGATGAGAACGATTAGATGTTGTCGGAGAGAGGAGGCACTAGAAGGAACCACCAAAGAAGAGTAAAGCTACAAAGAAAGATGATAGTCAGTAGGTTGTTTGTGTGGCTCAAGACATCAAGTTGGCATTTTTACCTGTGCACAGTTCACAACACGAACGAACTGTGAACAAATTAACATGGTTCAATTCGACTTGACTCGACTTGTTATATTCACGAGTCAAATTCAAAATTTATAAAAGTCGATTCGATTCCTAATTTAAACTACTATAACCATTAATTCACTGACGACTGATTTTACATTTATACTCTGACCAAATTACAAAAGTCAACTAAAACAAAAGCCAAACGCTAAGTGTTGGCCAATGTAATTTCATTTCTTTCAGATTGGCTGACAGTTTGACAGAGCAAATCTTTCCAAACAAAATATGTTGCACATGTACATTTCCAATATATGGGGCCTGTAAACTGAAATTGACTTGATGACATGTGTCAGAACTCACAAACGAACATTAGATACTAGACAAATTAGACAGCCAATAAAGTGCGCGATCAATTATTTTGCGTTGGAAGATCTAATTGTTTACTTCATGTCAACATCTACGCTCTTGCTATGTGTCATGCTGATATAATATGCAGTTGTGCAATATTTGCAAAATTTCCGTAGAGCAATAGAGAATTTCAAAAATCCGTCGGGCTGTAATTCAGCCCGTTATAACTGTAGGTTGGCCCGTATTCATTCCGGTCAGGAGGGACCACAAATTGAATCCTTAGACGAACATGAACCGGACCTACTTAATTATATGATTTACTTGATATGATAATCATATTTTGACAGATTAGTTTCTGATCTGATGTGATAGTTCCTAATTTAATTTCAGGGATGTGGGAGAATTTTCTTATTTAGAAACTATGCAGGAAAATTTCTTATTAAGAAATTATTTATAAACTCCACACTAGCCAAATGATGGACTCAAATTATTTCTCATTTTTAATTTATTGCTGATGTGGCTTAATAGAAACTTTAAAATTAATTTCAGAGATGTAAGAGTTAGAAACTTTAGAGACCTTAATTTCTAAAAAATAGTTAACAGTTATTTAAAAACTCATTTGAGTTGCTGGAATGTAGATGCTAAGAATTGAACGTGTTTTACATTGTTTTAAAATCTTGTAGTATACATAATTTTTTTTTTTGAATAAAAGTGGTATATACCACTGATTTCATACATAATTTTATTATTCTTAGAGTTTATATACTATTTTTTTTAGATTTATTTTGTCAAATTTTTTGTCAAAAATGACCTTATTTGATAAGCAAATATATATTTTAAAATTATTTAGGTTCATCTTTCAAAAATCTAAAAGTAGAAAAAATTTAGTATTCCATAAGATTTTGACATATAGTCTATAGATCATATTGAATGGCTTATGTTGATTTTCGGACATAAAAAACAAAAATTGAGTCATTTGTACTGTGATTGTAATACAAATATTTGTAAAATAACCTAACTCCTATTATCATACAAAATAGACGACTTAAATAATTATTCACTATTTTTTGTTTAGTAATCGTATTATTTGCAAAATTGTACTAATAATGCGTGATTTATGACAACATTATTCGAATAATATATGATTTTCTTTGCTTTCTAAAAGTATTTTTATCTTGATATATTATTGTATAATAAATTACTTTCGAATTATGTTTGCATCACAAATTTTATACCTCCCGGGTTATTTTCAAGTTCTTATTTTGTTATATTATGGCAAACATTAGCAGGCCTGTAATATTTAGTTTAACCAAAAGGACTTGTATGCATATTAAATTTAGGATGGGAGTATAAATGTATAAAAGGTAAGGGGCTAGTCAGAAGATAGAAATTATTATTAATATTGTTTGAACTCTGCTTTTCTATTAATTAATAAAAGGAATCGAAGAATCTACCTCGTGGAACTTAATTTATATGAAACAACATACTCAAAAGAATCTGATTCTCTGTATGACACGAGTGATTGCAAATCATGTGACAAGCAACACTAGTATGTACTAGGGATCCATCAAATAAATCATAGAATTGAAATCCAGTAAATTATAATAAGTTTCATGTGAAAATTTCATATTCGAATTCACCTAATTTTTTTTAATGAAATTTAAAATTAAAAAAAAATTGACCTCATCATTATACCCCTAAAAAATCTCAAAATTACGTATCCTCCCCTCTAAAACTCATAATATCATATTTATTCTTCTAATTTAGAAAAACTCACAAATTTATCCAATTTATTGACTTTTATTTTACAACTCAATTTAAATTTATAAAGTAGTCATTATGTCCTTTATTTGAACAATAAAAAATATGTAGTCTATTTGAGAGAAATTTTTATTCTTCTAGTTGGTCAGTCTTGATAGCAAATGATTTATTTTGTTAGTTATGACACAAACAAGCATGTGCTTAAATGCTACTGTGTATGTGTCACAAGTATAGAAATAAATCATTTGTCCTCAGAAATCGATTAGTTAGAAGATGAGATATTTTTCTTGTACAACTACATATTTTAATTTATTAATAAAATCGTAGAATGAGTACTTTATAAATTAAAAAATGAGTTTTAATAAAAAAAGTCAATAAATTGGGTAACTTTTTTAATAGAAATTTGGAAGTCTAAATCTCCATACTTATATTAAGCATGTAGATTTTATGATATGTCAACAACTTTCATTAAAAGATGAAATTTCGGATCGAATATTAACCCTCTAATTAAATAGTCTACCTTTTTTTTTTATTCCATGCATCTTTTTGATGTGTTTTTACGGGTAGAAGTCTAAATTTATTTAGACACGAAACCGCCACACATACTCGTCACACATACTTGCTTTTTCAAAAATTTTCCTAAATTGACAAGCCGCAAACACATATATATTTGGCTAGGTTTAGAGTATGAAACTATACCAATTTTCTTATATTTATCGTATTTTACTGTTATTTTACTTTAGTTTCATCCAAAGTTCAAGTTACTACTTAGATTTGTATTTATTGCAAAAAAACAAGAAAAACGAGCCAAAATAGTCTCTGGAGGGCCGCAACTCTCTCCTGGCGGGCTGCACCTGGCTGAAGACTGAATTGCTCCAGACTGAGGTTTTAACGGCCTGACATTCTCTATCTCTATGATCTTCTGTAATTTTCATGATTTAACATCTTTATCAATATTCGACATTCCAAATGGCTCGTGTGAATCTTCCATCATATCATATTTATCAAATCATTTCTTGTAGCTCAAGGAGATTATGCAACAGATTATCTTGTGCAACTTGTCATGATATACACTTTGACTTTCTTTGACCTTCGGACGTGACTTGTTACGCCAATTTATCATAATATGAATCGTTGACTTACTTTGACATTTGATCATAATTATTAAACCTACATACATCTCAAGCAGAGAAACTGTAAAATTCAATGATTATATGTTTTACAAATTAGTCAAATAATACAGGAGATTGCTTACAACAACACTTGGCACACATAATTTCTTAGGGAAAATTTTTTATTTGCCACTCCAAAACTTAAAAATTAGTTATTTGCCATCTCAAAATTTGAAATTAGTTATTTGCCACCCCAAAACTTGAAAATTAAGCTAATTGCCACAATTATACACTAAATTCAGATTTTTGATTTAAATTATTCTGAAAATTCAACAAATTATAATATTGACCAAAATACCCCTAATCAACAATTATCTAGTGATCAATTACAGTATTTAGATCTCTAATCAACAACAAATCGCAATTCTAGAAATAATTTTAGCTCATAAAAGAAATTAAAATCAAGTCAACCAAGGGGTTTGAGGAAATGCCGGACCTGGCCAAAGGAGGCAGAGACAGCATTGAAGGGAAGGGAGTGCGTCCTGTTCGAACGTTGACTTGAAAGGATTTGACGGAAGGGAGTGCATCCTGTAGCTCCTGCGGAGGGATCGGACGGAAGGGAAGGGGATTGGCTCGACGGAAGGGGAAGGGGATCGATGGAGAGGGGATCGCTGGAGAAGTGGGCGCCGAGAGCCGATTCTTCCGTGCTCTCTCAAACGGTAGAGGAAGAGGATCGCTGGAGAAGTGTTAGCCTTCCGATCAAAGAAGAAGAGATTGGAGAATCTGTTTAGCTTCCGATCGAAGAAGAAGAGAGCCAGAGAGGCGAAGAGAAATGAGACGAAGGGAATTAGATCTGTTCAATTGAAGAATTGAAGGGTAATATTGGAAATACTAAAATACAGTTTTTTATACACTAATTTTCAGAATAATTTAAATCAAAAATCTGAATTTAGTGTATAATTGTGGCAATTAGCTTAATTTCTAAGTTTTGGGGTGGCAAATAACTAATTTTAAGTTTTGAGGTGGCAAATAACTAATTTCCAAGTTTTGTATTGGCAAATAAAGAATTTTCCCAATTTCTTAGGGAACCTAATTGACAAAAACAAAACAAAATCTACAAATAGAAACATGCCAATATAAGAGTAACCGTGTAAGATTAATTTTTACAGAATTCATTTCTATAATAATTTCAATTAACATGGCAAAAGCGAAGAATGATTTTATAAAATAATTACAAACTTTGAAAGACTGAATAACATCATAGTGGAAGTTGGAAAATTGAAAAAAAAAATAAAAAATACAGAGCTAACCTCCTTGACGAATAACGGTAAAAATATTTAGATTGGATCCAATATATAGTTACTGGAGTATCAATTCACATATAATTATTGCCTACTGGCTGCATAGTCTAGACTGTAACAAGTCAGATGCCAGATGGTCGTTATATATGGTCGTAATGGAGAAGGTGTACAATATTTTACCAGCTTGTTCTAGCTTCATTTCTGAACTAGAGAGAGAGAGGCACCGAAACCCACACACAGAGACGCAGATTGCAAAAAGGAAACGAGGAGAAAGAAGGGGGAGGGCCCCACAAATGGAGGCTCATTTGTTGAATAAAGTGGGGCTTTGAGATGTCAGAAGGGAATCTAAGTTTTATCTTCTGGTGGTGTGCCTTTCCCGAGGATCAAGGTGGCAGTGTTTCTTAATAAAAAAGAGAATAAAGGCTGCTCACCTCACCGAGTCCGCATCTCCTGCAAAAAAAAAGAGAGAGTATATTTTGAGTTTAATACATCTCGGCCGTCTGATTAGAATCGGAGCCAATCCGGCCAACGTCTATAACATCTATGAATATGGTTTTGAGTTTAGTACGAATCTCAATCGGACGGTCCAAATCTATTAACGCACGTTCCGTTAAAGGAGAGGATTCGAATTCACACCTAGTGGATTCATTAAGTAATTGGTTTTATTCAAATATGGCCTTACTATACTGAATTAGCAGCTAATGCATTCACACATAAAAATAGGGATCCTTCAAAAGCAGTCAATGCATTCACACATAAAAATCAGTGAAGGGATTGTAATTAGGAATATGTTACCTCCCGGGTACTGGACGGAAGAGAATCCTATGCGGAGTTATTCCTGCCGAGTCGTGCGGAGCTTTTAATTTGGTCCGTTCGTTTTGATCGGACGGATCAGATCAGATTTTATCGGACAGGAGAATTTTGTTTTTTTTTGTTTTCAAGTCGGGAAAGATCTAATCTGGTCCGTCCGATCAAAACGAACGGATCAGATTAAAAGCTCTGCACGACTCCGCAGAGGATACGAATTCGGTACTGGACTGGGTACAATGTGCATTGGCCAGGGGGTAAAAACGGATAGGATACGATGCAGATAGTGATAAAACCATTTTCATTTTATTTTTTTGGATACAAATGCAAATTAGATATGAGACATATATATAGAGAGACGGATGCAGATTAGATCAGATATTTATGAAAAATATTTATAATATTTATCTAATTATAATGATGAATAACATAATTTTTTTCGATAATATGTATTAAACTACATGGTATATATCGATTATTTGAATACGGATGATTGAAACGTAGAATCATATTCGTATCCATATCTACACGGATATTCGGATATCGAATATCCATATTTAAATTTTCGAATACGGAGCGGATATTATCCACTTCGTTTTCACCCCTAGCGTTGGCGAATTCTCAACCGAACGGTTGAAATTTGATGACTGTTTAAATATAAGAATATTTTAAATATAAGAATCTGTTTTGAGATTTGTGTCCGATTAAAACTGACGATCATATCTCATTCTATTCAATCTAGTATTGCACTGGATCTGAATTTATGTAATTAGGGCGTTCAAATCCATAAAATAACTAAAAAATTTGAATTCCGATCCAGACTGTTCGATTAGAATTCAAACTAATTTATTATGAAGTGAAAATTTACAGGACCCTTTAATATTTGTACAGATTTTTATTGGACAATCCGAATTCAAACTCAAACTTTTGAGTTACTTAAGGAGATCGATCTGCATTCGTACTTAGGGGCATACTAATGGCACTTAATGTTTCTTTTTTATGCTCTTCAGTCTTCACTACTTGCATTGACTTAATTTAATTTTTACGGGTCAATAGGATATATATTAAATTATATAAATTCAAATTAAATTTAAATTTATGTAATAATTAATAATAGAAGATTAAATAAGAGGATATTTGAGTCCTAAATTATTTAGTGCACTTAATTTCAGATAATCCCGATGAATATGGCTGTGGGTGCCACAACACAAATTGAGAAAATGTTTGATCTTGGATTGCTCAAGTCTTAAAAATGTAACTTGAGAAAACTGTGATCTGATATGATAGTATTTTAAATCGACAAATTAAACATTATTTAGAGCAATTTCTCTCCTCCACCATTGATTTTTTTTTTTTCTTATTGTTGGTGCCCTTTCTCTATACCGCAACAATATTTATTTCCGGCGATATTTCTTTCCGTTTTAGGCCTAAACAAAATTAAAATCCATCCAAAGTCAAAGAGAACGGAAGTAGAAAAAAATGTTGCAATTAGATGACCTAGAAAGCTTAAAAAATGAGTTTTCCCATATCTTGAAGAAATATTTAAAATAATCTAAAAAGTATAATAAGAGTGGGTTCGTATATGATTTAAACGTGAAAATCACATTGAGAGGTACAAATCACCAGTGGTGTAAATCATCAAATTCGAAATCTACTGCAAGACTATATAAATATACCATATATGAGTTGCCATTATTTTGGCTTTAAATCTAAATATTTATAATTTAAAACAACTACTGATTCGAGTCGTTCAATACGATCTATATCGAAAGTTTGTGAAACTTAATGGTACATTACTTGGATTTTTATTTATTTTTAAATAGAAAAAACCATTATTATTGGACGGTCAAGAATAATTTATATCGATAGCTAGATAATTTTTTCCCTTTACAAATAGAAAATCTAAATAAAATTCAAATGCTTTCCAACAAGATTTCAATATATATGTTGATTACAATGGACAGCTCAAATTGTTTGTTTAAATTTTAAATATTAAGATTTGCAGGCGAGGTAAGAACATTTTTATTTTACCTTTGTCGAGTTAACTCTAATAGATATTCAGTTTTTAAAGTTCTACCTTTTGGGGTAGCTAGCCTAGGGATCCGTATCCTCCCAGGTACCTGACTCAAGCAAATTGAAACGAACGGCCCAGATTAATCCTATCTGAGCCAAACTCAATCTGGTGCCTATGGAAACTGTAAGGGGTATGTTTTGAGATTCGTGCCATGTTAAAAGAACTGTCCGATCGTATTTGTCTTTAGTCAGATAACCTGAGGTGATGTGAATTCGCTAGCCGTGTTGCATTATTGTTTTTGTATGGAATTAAGGAACATATATTAACAAACCTGCAGCAGCCAAATACACTGATGGCACCATACACGATTCTTAGTCTTAAATTGGGTGAGCATCCCCTAGCCTGTGCGCGGAGATAGAATAACTCTTTGCCGAGCCAAAATCGGTACAAGGTTAAAACGGACGATGCAAATCTCATTCTACACATTAAGGTACCGTACTGGATCTGAACCTCTTAATCTTAGAGGTCGGAGAATACTTGCACATGGAGGTCCTCACCATACAACTGGCCAAATCTTAAGACGTTTGATCATGGATCGGACGGTTTCAATTTGCCGGTTGTTTTTATTTTTTATTTTTATTTTTAATAGATCTTATATTATCAGGAAAAGAATGTCGACCACAAACCATAAGTCAAATGTTTTTTGGATTATTAAAATTAATTTTCTGATCTATTTTTAAACGTCCATGACCATCTTTTTCCCGACATTTTTAATAATACCCTAAGTTAATTAGAGATTAATAAATTTGCCCACGAGTACTCCGAAATTTTAAATATGCCCAAACCGGCCATTTAATGGCCGGTCCCGAGATTTTTTTTTTTTTTTTAGATTAGAGAAAAATAGCTAAAATGCTGAAATCTAATACTAAAAAATCGAATTATTTTTTTAAATATTTGTTAGATTACTTTTTTGATAGCATATTTATACTAAAATACACTATGAATAGGGCCGATTTTGTGCTAAAATACGGTAAATTTACTAAAATGCTGAAATTACAATAATTATGTAGAATTATGCTAAAATACGGTAAATTACGCTAAATTACGTATGAATAGGGCCTATTTTGTGCCATCTTTCATAAATCATAAATAATAGTAAAAAAATTTCAAAAATAATAAAAATTGGTATTCTACATGTTCATTATATAACTAATTTACTGAGCTACGTAGATTGGACAATAGAAATGAAAATCTTAATCGGAAACTTCAACTGAAGTTTTGAGGCCCTTCTCTTTATTTTTTGGCGATTCTGGATTTGAAAATTTGGCATCGCTAGTTCAAATGCATGTGTATTTTCACAAGCTTTCCGAAAAGTGGTCATTTGCTGAAATCGGACACTCGAGCGCCGTTTTATGGCCGTTTAAAGTTTCGTCGTCGTTTTTCGCCTTCTGAGTGAATATATCATCCCTATTCATACGTAATTTTGTGTAATTTAGTGTATTCTAGCATAATTCTACATAATTATTGTAATTTAGCATAATTTAGTGTAATTCAGCATAAATTAACATAATTTCAAGTAATTTAGCGTATTTTGGTATAAATATGCTAATTATATATAAAAAATGTAATCTAACAAATATTTTAAAAAACAATTCGATTTTTTAGTGTTAGATTTCAGCATTTTATCTATTTGTCTAAAAAAAAAAATTAAATGATCCCCTCTTTAATAAATAAATAAAAAGTTGCGGGACCGGCCATTTAATGGCCGGTTTGGGTATTTTTAATAAAAGTTGCGAACCGTGGGCAGATTTATTAATCTCTAATTAACTTAGGGTATTATTAAAAATGTCGGTCTTTTTCCTAACATGCATTTTAAAAATATTTCTTAAGAATTTGCATTTTTGGCAAGAAGATCTAATTAAGATACTAGATGTATAAACAGTTTGATCAGTGATCGGGTCAATTTAATTTTTATTTTTTCAAATTGCAACCGTTCATTCACATATTCGCAAAAAGAAGTTTTTCTAATATTTAGGGTTCAAAAAATAATTTTTATAGTTTTTATGAGTCACAAACAAGAAAACATGTGCTATAAATGCCGAGAAAATAATTAACCTTATTGTTTTAATTTATTTTGTTCGAGTGTCAAACATGACTGATTAACACTGTAAAATTGGACTCAATTAAATATTATTTTTTCAAAATATTGAGACAATAAAAATGATAAACAACTTGAACGTTAATCACACATGCACAATCCAGCAGAGGAACACAAAAATTAGTATATCTAGCCCCCTATAATGAAGCTGTATATTATATATAGTTGCCCTCCTATTAATAAAAGATAACTTCTTTATTTAACAAACAAAAATGCTTTATTGAACATATACCTCGCTAAATTATATTTCTTATCAGCTTCCTATGATAATTTTTTTAATTCCCCTTTATTTTGAGAGTTATGAACATCGGACACATGATATATATATATATATATATATATATATATATATAGAGCTGGGCTATGGTGAGTTGCGAAGTAAGATGTCATTTTTACTTCACGCTCATATTTTTATTTTGAAAATCTAAACGCCCGATCCAAACCGCTCAACATGTACTCCATATTGAAATGTGCTTGGAGACCAAATTTTATAATTTTTGGAATTTTTTTACTATTTATTAAGCCACTTTGAAAATCGCTAATCGAATGGTCCAGAATTTTTTACTGTTTTTTACTGTTCACCCGGATCTGGGATTTTCAAAGTGGCTTAATAAATAGTAAAAAAATTCCAAAAAATATAAAATTTGGTCTCCAAGCACATTTCAATATGAAGAACATGTTGAGCGGTTCGGATCGGGCGTTTAGATTTTCAAAATGGAGTATGAGCGTGAAGTAAAACGACGTTTTACTTCACAACTCACCATAGTCAATCTCTATATATATATATATATATATATATATATATATATTTAATTAATGAGAAAGAAACATGATATAAATAAAAATACATATGCATGAAGAAAAATCTGAATCGAGCGAACAAACATATCAATAATGTGACATAATTAAAAAGATTAGAGGCTTAAAAGTTGAAATTGTTTATGTAGTATTAATTAATTTCATGACGCATTTGTTTTTGCTTGGAGAAGATTTAACGTCTCACGTTCTAGATTGTGCCGTTAAAAATAATTCAGTTAAATTTATGATGGATTCTAACGAACTCATAGGATCTAGTGAGGTTTTGGCTTCCTTTTCAATTTAATTATTTCCTTTATTTCCCTGAGACAATAATTCTTGTTTTCTTCCAAGTGATTTTGTTATAGACTTCTTGGCAGAAAATAAGTCTATCTTGCCAGCTTATTAGCTAGAAAAAGTAAATGGTGCAATGTGGGGCCATCAACGCACATGGTTGCCTGGTATGCATGCAAATATATTCACACATTAGTTGCATGCAAGATTTCATTGATTTGTTTGTTTCTGTGATCAAATGATGAATTTTGATGAATGATACATATGAGCAGAGTATCAGGCTAAAGCAAGACTATTTCGTCACCTCACAGTATAGTCCATCAAATCTTTCGAAGCTTCATGAATCTGCACAATTTAAATTTGAGGGATGCTTCGGTGGACATAAGGACCTATTTGTAAATGAACATATTTTCATTTTCAAAGTTCAAACAGTCGATCTGACCGTTCAACATTATCTCCATATTAAAATGTACTTGGAGGTCAAATTTTACATTTTTTTTGAATTTTTTTACTATTTATTAAGTATTTTACAAATTCAATGGTCTGAATTTGACTAGTTTTTGTAAAATACTTAATAAATAGTAAAAAAATTCAAAAAAAAAATATAAAATTTGACCTCCAAGTACATTTTAATATGGAGATAATGTTGAACGGTCGGATCGAATGTTTGAACTTTAAAAATAAAAATATATTCATTTTACAAATAGGTCCTTATATCCACCGAAGCAAATGTCTTTAAATTTTGCCTTTATTAGCAGTTTTGTGTGGTTGTGCGTGTGTTCAAGAGTTTTGTTTGTGTATACATGTAGAAGATAAAAGTTTTTTTTCATGTTCATCAGTCTATCCCACTTTATAAATAATTGATACAATGTTATCTTTCTTTTTTTTTTAAATAATAGCGAAGCTTGAAATTTGAAACCATGTTTTAAAAAATCCAACAAAGTTTGAAATCTGAACTTATGTGTATAAAAGTCTTGCTTGGACGTATGCTATCAGAATTTCAGATGTAGGCGTTCAAATATTTGTGGTTTTTCGAAGCTTACTATTTGAATGTATGCATGTGCATAAAATACTTAATACACACACTAATATTTGGTTTAATGGAGCATCAGGAGAATTGGATGCCCCAGGAGGTTCTGGTGCCTCTGCTGAGATTCCTTAGTCTGGATGAAAAACGTGATACAGTACCAATTTTGCTACTTAGTGCACTTTAACCTTAGCCCTTTGTTAAGTGGCTTAGTATTAGCTAATTGTGATTACTTTTGGTCTATAGATGTTAATTGCTTGTGGGTTTACTTGGTGCTTTGCGTATTCAGGTTGCTCTGTGGCAGCACTGAATGAATTTGGAATGTTGGTTGTAATTATCCATTTCAATTTATAAAATGGGCAATAGCCTCTTTTAAAAAAAATAAAAATATTTGGTTTAATGTATTTACAGAAGAAACAGATATCTAATCTTCATTTTTTTTGAAATAGTTCTTGAATTATATTGATCTTTTATTGATGATCATTAAACAAACTACTTTTTTACAATGTGAACGAATTTTATGTAAGCAAAAAGATATATTTTATGTAAGCAAAAAGATATATTTTATGAAGAATTATGCATGGACTTTTGAGACTGTTTTATTTTCCTAA
Organism: Carex kokanica; assembly: GCA_025461125.1. Lineage (NCBI taxonomy): Eukaryota > Viridiplantae > Streptophyta > Magnoliopsida > Poales > Cyperaceae > Carex > Carex kokanica. The sequence goes on from JAJGRX010000638.1 coordinate 249,618, forward strand.
AAAAAATAGAACCATATATACTCAGAGGAAAGCATGCAGTAAAAGGTCTATCTAAGAGGTTAATTTTAGTATAACCGACCTCTGATTTTTTTGTTTGTTTTGGATTTAGCCTTCGATCAATTAATTTGAAATTTTGAAAGTTGAGTTTAAAAAGCTTTTTAATGTATTAACAATCAAATTTCAGATTCAATTTTGATATATGCCTATGTTCAAAGATAGACACCCATCTACAATTTTGTTTAATAATTTAAATATTAATTTTAAAATATCAGATAGATGCACCATAAAAGACAAAATGTTTGACAGATTACCCCCGTGTATGTGATTTTGACAATCAAGCGACAACGGAAATGAAGAGCTCAATTATTGATCAGGAAAAAAACTGTGTGATCATAAAAATTTCTCTGTATGAGTGAGTTTGTAAGTTTAAGAATATTATAATTGTAAGATTAAGTTTAAAGAACTAAAAAAACTAATAAGATTTTACAAAAATTAAGATTATAAATTGTAATATCAAATAGAGAAGTAAAATAAATTTGAGATTGTTGATTTAGGGAACTATCCGTTCGGTACAGAAGCAAACTGTTCAGTACGGAATGTATTGAATGGTATTGGACGGATAGAGAAGCGTTTCAGTACGGAATAATTATTCTGGTTAGTAATCGTTCAGAACAGAATGTTTCGTACCATGTAGGGACTCCCCATATTGTCTTCGTTTCGAATAGATACTAACAGTACTGTACGCTATTCAAGTTACACATAATCGGGATGAAATATACTATCCATTCTGTACGGACATAAACATATTGAACGATTAGTATATAATTTAAAAAGGCGAAAATCCTAATTTCAATTACATTTGGATTGTCCGTTCGAACGGAAGATCACCGTACTGAACGGATCGGTTCAAATACTTAGATCTGAAGCTCCCTCTATAAATATAGAGTTAATACTCTAACTTCATATTTAATTAGCTAGCCGCCTCTAAATTTAAAAAAACGTGTTATTGAGAGCTTCCATCTTTGAAATAAGTGCTTTTTGAAAGATGGAAGCTCTCAATAACATAGAGAGAGAGAGAGAGAGAGAGAGAGTTGGGTTACGGTACTTCGCGAAGTAAAGCGAGTGTTTTGCTTCACGTCTATATCTTTAATTTCAAAGTTCAAAACGTCGATCCGAACGTTCAAGTTGATATCTATATTAAATTGTGTTTGGACACCAAGTTTTACAATTTTTAGAATTTTTTTACTTTTTTTAAAATTTTTTAAAATCACTATTTTTCAGAAAATCGTAGACCATAAAAAATCAGTGATTTTAAAAAATTCCAAAAAAATAGTAAAAAGTTTCAAAAAATTGTAAAATTTGGTGTCCAAACACAATTTAATATGGATATCAACTTGAACTGTTCGGATAGACGTTTTGAACTTTGAAATTGAAGATATAGACATGAAGTAAAATACTCGCTTTACTTCGCGAAGTACCGTAGCCCAACTCTCTCTATATATATATATATATATATATATATAGAGCTGGGCTATGGTGAGTTGCGAAGTAAGATGTCATTTTTACTTCACGCTCATATTTTTATTTTGAAAATCTAAACGCCCGATCCAAACCGCTCAACATGTTCTCCATATTGAAATGTGCTTGGAGACCAAATTTTATAATTTTTGGAATTTTTTTACTATTTATTAAGCCACTTTGAAAATCGCTGATCGAATGGTCCAGAATTTTTTACTGTTTTTTACTGTTCACCCGGATCTGGGATTTTCAAAGTGGTTTAATAAATAGTAAAAAAATTCCAAAAATATAAAATTTGGTCTCCAAGCACATTTCAATATGGAGAACATGTTGAGCGGTTCGGATCGGTTGTTTAGATTTTCAAAATGGAGTATGAGCGTGAAGTAAAACGTCGTTTTACTTCACAACTCACCATAGTCAATCTCTATATATATATATATTTTATAGATTAAGCTAATCTCGACATGCTTAGGGGTAAATTTAGCTAAAGTGGGCAATAGATCTGAATAAAAAATTGAAGAAGTTTCCCATCTGTTTCAAAATCAAGGAGTAAATTAATGTTTTTTTTTTTTTAAACTTGACTGATTCAGTCAAGGCATTGCATTAAATAAATGTTTGAGTACATCCATCATACTTCCTGCCATGTAGGCCTAACTTAACGAACAAACAATCAATACAGTTCTCACCCTAATTAACAGTACTTTAACCACAAAGTGCTCAAGGAGTAAATTATGTTACGTTGGCTAATTAGTTGCATATAAGGAGGGGTAAATTTGGGCTTGAAAATGTATAAATATGTAAAGATGCACAATCAGGAATAATTCTAGAATTGGTGTCATGCAGCACTGTCCTAAGATTAATTGGATACTAACAAAAACACTTTAACGATACAATTAATGCAATTAGCTTGAAGTTGTTTGGAAAAAGTTAATGCAAAAATATGCTCATGCTTGTTTTACACAGGTTGGTCAAAGATGGTCTTTCACCAAAGTTAGCTCTTAAAAGATGAGAAAAAGTGGAAGAAGATACCCTTTAATCTGAATTCATAGCTTTACAAAAGAAAATACTAAAAGAGTTGCACCCCTCTCTGAATTTGTCACAAGCTTTGCACAAAAGCACAAAAACAAAGATAAATTGTTGGATGAATGCCGATATTCATTCTGAGTAACCAAAAGCAAATTATGAATTCCCAAACTGATTCCATTATCTTTGTTTCAAATAGACACTCATCGCCCCCCCCACCCCCCCCCCCCCCCCCCCCCCCCCCCCCCCCCCCCCCCCCCCCCCCCCCCCCTCTCTCTCTCTCTCTCTCTCAAACACACACACAATGATTTTTCCGGTAGTTAGATTTGACGAGTTAAAAACTTGAACCTCTTTAAAGGAGAATATGCATGTTACACTATTGCACTAAAACTCAGCATCTCAAGAGGAAAAATATCATATATAATGTGTCCATGCCATGCAAACACAACAGAGACTGTTCAGATATATATAATATATACCTATACATAAAGCAAAACTAGGAAGGAAGAAGCACTTAAAATCAAACTAGGAAGTACCGCTGTAGATGAAAACCAATCTATATGAACAATTACCTAATTTAGACATTAATTAATGGTCTTAATATATATCTAAAGAAGGCAGCGATAGATCAATATGGTAATTATAAATAGACAATATGCTAACAAGCAGAAAAAATGGGAAACGATTCTCTCTTACTAGCTAGCTATGAAATCCTAAATCCTACTACAATGGGTTATAACTCTCTCTTGTTGTTCAAATTAATGCTCGGGACACTCTTTCTCGTTCTGCACCCCCTCCCTCCCATCCTCTAAATTTCCAGGTACGTACTCATCTATTCGCTGTTCGGGACTAAAAGTAAGCTTCCAATTACTACAGACCAAAATGGTAAGTGCATTCACACTGCACGCGTGCATATAGTTGAGCTGACTTTCATGCATTATGTGACCGGTCATTAGCTAACCAACGTATAATTGCTATGTCTTTAGGATAACTGCCATTTACATCAGACAAATCTTGCATGTATTAATTTTGTCAACGCCATTTATATGAAATTTGTTTACCCGACAGACATGTATGCATGGATTAGTCAAACTAGCTAGCTAGTCAGGTCCACTTCACTATCTAATCTCATTGCATGTCCTATAAGAAGCAAATGAACAGATATAAGTTTAATGCCATATCATAAAAATTTGAGAATGCAGCAACATACAAAGTTTAATATATATATATATATATTCATGTACTGAGAATCTATATATAGCTGCCATATTATTTAAAAAGTATTACAAAGATATATAAATTAAAAAGGGAAAAAAATTCTATGAGCAGAAACTTAATATTTATTCCAAGTATCTACATTTTATTTTTAAAATAAAATTGGAAATGATATGACTGAATTGTTTTAATTATATGCGAAGAAAAAAGGAAAAAGAAAAAAGAAAAAATATTCATAGCAAACTGCCTACCTTTGTAATTGAAGCATCTCTTTTACCAAACTAAATTATATATGATTCTAGAGATGAACATTTAAGAAACAAATCATTGAAAAGAAAAAAAGTTCCACACTGCATTTGCATCAACTAATGCATCACTGATACTGAAAGATAAAAAAAGAACGAAAAGGGAGAAGGACACACACATCCTGGTTCTCATGCACTTGTATACATGGTTAACTAAGGAAATCATACAATCAAGAGATCTAAGGTGTGTTAATTAACTAAAAACAGAACCCATAGAAATATGAAAAAAAGCCCATGCTTTAAACACTATCCCCTAATATAAAGCATAAAATAAACTAAAGAACAAATCCACTTAAAAGTGTCCAAGAAATCCCCAAACTTTTGAAAAGAGAGATAATTCTACCTAATAAGTACTGATTAAACCTTACCCGTTTGCATGCGAAGAAACAAATAATGCCACCACGATGTTAATGCCAAACACCTTGATATCCTTGAAATTTTGATAACAAGAATTGGACCGCACGCTACGAAGGATTCCCGGTTGATTGAGAGTTGAATCCTGGCAAATCTGATACCCATCCACTGGTATTGGCGCCGGACATGTCTCCACCACCACTTGCTCGGATAGCATTGTTACCACTATTCCAAACATTCTGACCATGAATAACACCCATATGCTGTCTATCATCCATCTTGACTGCAGCCATATGTGCAATAAGTCCTTGCCGTGACAACCCCCCTTCACCTATTCCGCTGTTTCCGTCTAACCCTAGACGGTACATGGCTGACATCTGCGGCACTGCTTGTTGACTCGTGTCCAATCCACCAAAGAAAGGATATTGCTGCATATGTTGCATCAAAGTGGAACCACCACTTGAAGTAGTGTAGTCAATCGATTCAACAGGTTGCCCCATTCCGGTAAAACCTAACCCTATGTTAGGTGCACCATAATCCAACATCGGGTTAAGTGCGCCTAAAAAGGGCAAACGAGTCGAAGGTATTGCTGAGATGGTTGTGGTAGCTGAAGCAGAAGAAACGGAAGTGACAGAAGAAGAAGATGACTTGTTAGCAGAGGAGGTTGATTTCGATCTTTTGTTGCGGCGGCACCCACCTCCAACAGGTACGTTGCGTAAGGCCCCTCCACGGGTCCAATACCTGCGACATGTCTTACAAAAATGCCGTGGCTGAGTCAAGCTGTAGTTGTTGTAGTAACAAAATTTTGTGTTGGTGGATTCGCATCGTGGACACTTAAGGGCTTGCTCAGGTTGTGGAAGCCTTGCTTGGCGAGCTCGTTCTGACATAGATCCTGGACGGGTTGCTGAACTAGGGTTTGAACTTGAAGCCGGTAAGCCTGTTTCTGGACGAGGTGGTGCCATAGCTCCAACTGAGGCTGTGGCACCACTGAGAGGAATATGTGTATGCGCATCGGAGCTTCCGGGAAGTCCTTGTTGCTGATTTAACTATATTATCACAAGAACAAAATAATTAAAAAGGAGAATTTAAGCAGTGGATATTCAAGAGGAGATAAAGGAGAATATTTCGTTTCAATAACATGTTATGCTTTCTAGAGATGAATATCGGAGAAAACTTGGATTAGAAAAGGAGAGAAAGGAAAAGAGAACAAACCTGGTTCCAGTTAGGAGGATCTAGGTAGATAGGAACAGAAGGAAAAACCATGGTGTGGATGTTTATTCTTTAATTTCTCTCTTTATTGTCTCTCCTTTTTTTTGTCCCTCCTTTTTGTGGGGGTAGTGTTAATGCTTCTTTGCAAAAGGTTGACGGTTTCTTATTAGAGATGGTGGAGAATCACATCCATAAGGGCTTCACAGAGAGAAGAAGAGACTATGGCGAGAGAGAGAGAGAGAGAGAGAGAGAGAGAGACTACAAGGGAAAGCAAAAGAATTTTATCAACTATCTGGATGGTGGTTCTTATATTTTATTTTTGTGGGTGGGGTTACAGGAATTAATGTTATAGTGTTAATGTTATAGTGTGACTGTGTGATAGAGATCTTGCGAGACAGAGAGATTTTCTTCGCTTGTAAGGTGTGAGGGAAGGGTCAAGTGGCAAGGCTGCTCATGCATGAAAAGTTGAGATTAGAAAAAGAAAAAGAAGATCTCAGATCATGGGCCATAAATAACCGTGGTGGCTGTTCGTCGATCGGGATGATATCTCAAATTCTCAATTATGTATTTTATGGAGAAAATACTTATAAACGAGGATAATCAACAGCGAATAGCATCAGCAAGAGGCAAAGTGTGGACATGGTTAAAGTAATTCTCTCTGTATTATTTTTTTTTTTGAAAAACATTGTTAACTAATTCTTAAGCCCACACAAATAGTTACACGCTTGCAAATTGTATATGTTGTATTCAATTTCGATCGGTTACAGACTTACGGTTGCAATAAACTTTCTTAAAATATTGATATTCCATAGACTTCCTATTTGTAGAAGAGAGTGTTATTTTGAGAGTAATAATTATAAGGGTAATTATAATATACTTCCTCTTTTTTTCTTTCATTTCTTTCTCCAACTAACTAACTTTCTTTTCTAGTTATAATTATCAATTTTAACTATCTAGTGGTCTCTATAAATTAATTAGCAAATTTTCTCATTTTATTTCTTTTCCCTCTCCCTCCCTCTCCCACATCCTCCTCCGTCTCTGCCTCTGCCTCTGCCACTCCATCCCAATCAAGCACGCCTCCTCCGGGTCAGATCCATCACTGTCGACCGCCAGGTCAGATCCATCGTGTTTATGTTCCTCTTCCTCATGCAGTAGCGAGTTATTTGCAAAGAACAAAGCTTCATTAATGGTGAATTAGGTCAGTGCGTACTAAGTACTAAGAAATGACAGAAAAACAAATTTTGAAAAAATTAGAGGTGTATGAATAAATATTTGATGTCTTAGATGTGAATACTTCAACATATATGAATAAATACTTGATATCTTAGGTAAAAATACTTCAACATATATGTATGAATATTTGATATCTTATGTATGAATAGTTCACCAGTGTATGAATGAATACTTGATATCTTATTTATGAATACTTCAAAGTGTATGAATGAATACTTGATATCTTATGTATGAATACTTCAACGTATATGTATGAATATTTCAATGAAGTATGTTTGTTTCTTTTAAATATATATTTTTTTTTGTAACATTTCAATTACATAATCTGCAAAATTTGATAGATTATTTTTGTTTCGATAGTGAAATATGTGACAACTATTTTTTATTTCTAAAAAATAAAATAGAACTAGAAAGCAATAAAACAATGTTCAATACTATTCGGCTGCTCTTGTAAAATTAATCTAGGTATGCACGTATGCTTGTAATACTCTTGATACATGAACTATTTACAATTACACGACGAGGTATGAATACTTTCTTGATGAGGTATGAATACTTGCATGACGAGGTATGAATACTTATGCAACAGACAACTTGAAAGTATGTCATTATGGATCTCATTTGAAAGAGAAAATTGTGTAGAAGACGTTCGTGGTTTCACATTTGCAAAATCCCTCACAGATCGTTAGAAATATTGGTTATATTGAACGGAGAAAAAAAAATCACCTCTAAAAATGTGTAAAAGATGGGTGAGTGATGTGTCCATTTTTTTTTAAACACTTGATATCTTAGGTGTGAATACTTGATTATTATATATGAATACTTGATGCATTATATATGAATACTTGCGCGCGCCAGTTGTAAAATATTTCAAATATTAGGCGGTCCCCAAATAGTAAGTGGTCACCCCAAGTAGTTAATGATTGAGGGAAGAAATGAGGGAAGGTTACGAGGGGATAGCTAGGTGCTCCCTAATTATAATATTGAACATTAAGAGAATTTTTTTCTCTTAATATCTAATTTATCCTTATTCAAAACTCTTCAGTTATGTATTATTAAGTATGTGAATGGAAGTAATTAGAAAAAAAAAATTCATAAATGGCTTGTTATTTATTTATTTATTTTCAAATGCAAATGACAAACTAAGTGACACCAACAAGAGAACCGTGGACTTAGCGCAGTGGCACGAGTTCTTGTCTCTCTTCGGACAGAAGCATGTTCAATTCTAAAAAATAGCATCTAAATATGCTGGAGTGCACTGGGCCCTTTAATAACAAAAAGTAATACTAGCAAGTATCCATTCAATAATTTGAAGATTATATGTAAATTTTGTCTAGAAAGAATAATATGACAAAAAAGTTCACGTTATCGGCAATACAATTGGTAAAATTAAAACCTATTTTTTTTGAACCAAAAAAATATAATGGGAAAATTTAAATTCTACTCATCTCCATTCCATTATTAAGCACGTTGGGTGTCCGATCCGCCAACGGCTACGATTGAAAGATTAATTTTTGGATTTAATCTCAGCTCTCCAATCACATAATATATCGATCTTTTGATTAAATGCATATGTTTTATGTGTAGAAGTTTAAATTTAGCTACAAACATACTCGCCACACATACCGCCACACGATGCGTTACAATTAAAATTAATCAGACTCTAAAATTTAGCGACATAATTCTCCATTTCCTTATTTTTTTTGTTTCCTTATTTCTCCCTATCCAACTGAAATTTTATATATGGCGGATCACAATGCAAATTAATTTTTTATTCACTTCCTTATTTATCTACTTCCTTATTTCTATACATATTACTGTGATAAATCTATAATATATTTCTAATTTTATTTTTTGTTTTTATGAAAATTTGTCATTTTGAATGAAAATTTATTTTTGTTATCTTATCATATATTCCGTTGCAACGCACGGGCACGATACTAGTATGATAATGAGGAGAGATTGAAGGTTTTGGATCCAAACCGTTACTAATAAAATTAAATATCAAATAGCTATTTTTAAAAATATATATATGATTTATTTTATACTTTTATTCATATAAATTAGCAGTTGCATTCAAATAAAAGAAACTTACATTTAAATTGTATATTGTTCATGCTCTTAATATATGTTTTCATATTATGATGGGTGTGCATTTAAATTTCATATTGCATCTTTCTTTCTTTAACTTATATTGTTAGTGTGTATTAAATGCGTAGAGTCAAGATCAGCAAATTGGACAAATAAAAGAAAATAAATTCATTACAATTTTTGTTCTCATAATAGCGCTTCTCATTTGTAAAATTAAAACAAATGGCCATCGTGACTCGTCCTATATGATTTAGCGCACTATAGTAGTATGTCAAAATCTTAATTAAATGCACATAACTTAACTAGATGTCATTTTTTTTGAAATAGTAGGCTTTGCCGCATAATTTCAATGTCAACGATTATTTAGGTGCTTGTGTAGCATCGGAGATTATATATTGTTCATTCTTATAAATAACCTTAAAACTTTTCAGCCATGGTATTTACGTCCAAATGAAGAGATGACATATATGACATGTAAGGTAATTTTTATTGTACAAGAAAATAGAAATTAAGAAACAAATTAATACCAGATCACCAGACAAAACTAGACTTCTCTTCTTCTTCTTTTTTTTCTTTTTTGCAATTTACACCTACTTTGATGGCACCAACAGCACTTTCCAATTTCTTAAACAGAAAGAAAAAGTACATACCTTTGCATATTTCATTTTTTTTAGTATTCTCCGTATTCCTCATATAGCTAAAAAAAAACCTGTTGATTGACAGTTAAAGAGTACATTCCCAATTTTGCTTGTTTCAGAAGATTTCTTGCTGACCCCAATTAAGCACCATAAAATGGCAAAAGGACAACAGGATGCAACTAATTAATGAAATGGAGTTGGCCGGTGCAGGAAACTATTGCAGTGCTGGTATATGTTGCAATAATTAATAATTTGCACCGGTAGTTATTAATTTGCTGATGTTGAAATATATTGACGTTATGTCAATTAGCTGATGAATCTAAACAGGGGACTAGAGGCGGATCTACATATAGCTTAGTGCTTAGCTATTTTTATGATTTTAAACTTTTTAATCATGTATATTAAAATTTAATTGAATTTTTATTTTTCTGAAAGATTTTATATATATAGTTCAGCTCTCTCACGAAATGTTAAATGTGTACTTATAGCCTAGTGATTATAATTACATTTAGTGGTTGTAGAAATGGTTCAAATCTCAGTTACCACCGTACATTATGTGTTTTCACATATTATACATTTTACGTTGCAGCCCCTAGCTATCTAAATTTTCTAATTTCACCTGTCATCCAAAGTTATTTTTCTGATTTTCTAATGATATCTAAGGTGTTTGATAGAAAAAGTATGGGAGTTGTTGGGAAAAAAATTGCAAGGACGAGAGATATTTATGCCTCGGTAAAAGTTTGTTAACTTTTGAATGTGGTCTGATGGGCGAAGTTAATTAATGGTGGAAATCAATATAGATGACTACTGGAATTAATTATGATAAAGATTAGGGTTATAAAAATAATGGTGGAATTGAGCAAATATTTTTTTTCTTGTTGAATAATAAGATTATATAATAAGTAAATTAAATCAATTGTGCTCAACTTGAATAATTTACAATTCATATGAATTACATACAAACATATAGCAAATATTACTCTAGCTAGCACCACTGTTTACTCGGGAGAAAAATTAGAAAATTCATGAGATTGAATTAAGAGGCTGAATGAATAAGTCTCATGTAAATTATTTTAAGGGTGCTAATAATTAAAATAATTATTGCAAGAACTAAACATTTTAAAGAACAAAAATAAAAAAATTCAATTCATAGGGAAGGTGAGAGGGGGTAGGAAGGCTTAACCCCCTTTCTCCAATGTGTACTTCCGCCACATAACTACATAACCTAAAACTATATGATAACTTGCTATTAAGTATCATAAATTAAGTTACCCACCATGACAACTTAATTAATTCTAATGCAATATCCAAGACACCTAAAAGTAGTATCAAATAATGAGTGAGGCTATGGTGCTATGCATAGCACAGATGGCAAGTGTACTACGGTTCAATATGGTACTTTTTAAAATCCTAACGGTCGATCCGACCGTTCAATGTGATAACCATATGAATATGTACTTGCAAACTAAATTTTATATTTTTTCGAATTTTTTTACTATTTTTTCAGATAGGTAGAATTTTGATGGTCCAGAATTTTCAAAAAACACTGATTTTTCTACCTATCTAAAAAAATAGTAAAAAAATTCGAAAAAATATAAAATTTAGTTTGCAAGTACATATTCATATGGTTATCACATTGAACGGTCGGATCGACCGTTAGGATTTTAAAAAGTACCATATTGAGCCGTAGTACACTAGCCATTGGTGCTATGCATAGCACCATAGCCTCACTCTCAAATAATTATGTAGATTATAGCTAGCATAGATTACTATCAACAAACTAGCTCAATGAACAAGAATCAACATTTGATCTTGTGACAAAATGCACACTTTCTGTGCAGAAGGTCGTGTACTCGAAACCCAAAAGGGAGAGTACTATGAACACTAAAACAAATAACTCACTGAACAACGACATGTTATAGGCCATTGATAGACTAAATCTCAGAAGATGAAGAGCTCGAAGTTGTTGTCTAGCTAGTTGTCAATTTTCCAATGCAATTAGAAACACATTACTTGGATCAATAATATGAAAGTTATGATCATAATAGTCAACATGGATCGGCATAAATTAAAGCTACCATTTTTCTCCAAGTCCAAGCTAGCTGCATGCGTCTTGCATTGTGGGCCGGACGGCCGGTGTCATTCCTATATTTTGAGCGATCAAGTTTCTTTCATATTTCTCATATATATGTTAGGTTCTAAATTTGTCTATAGTTTATTCTGATGCTCTTGGGCTGAGCTATATTGTTATAAAGTCACTGTAATGTCTACTTTTGAGATCATATCTCCAGGGATTAATTACAAGAAAAATATATACATATTTTATATATGATCGTCTTGGGTGACGATCCCACTCGTGGAACAATTTCTGCATGTACCATGCTGAGTCTTGCATTAATTGATTGGAAGATGATTCCACTCCTTGACTTGAATAAAGAGAACAAAATTAGGATAGGTCTAAATGGTGGCACGTGTGGTCGAATGAGACAAGGAAATCTAAGGCTATGCTAGCTACCAGCTGTGAAAAAAAAAAATCTCATATTAACAATGAAAAAGAGCTTCACATACACACATGGTCTGAAAGTTTCAAACCGTGTCCAGAAATTATGATTATTTGTACACGGTTTGTTAAAACCTAACTGTGTATGACTTGAGGCCTCCATACACGGTTTGTTCAAATACCCAAACACGGATTGTATCAAATTCCGTGTTAGATTCACTCGCGCCTTGATCAACTGAACGTTTGAACAAGTTCAAAATTTGTCTGTATTGATTTAATTTGTGCATACATGTGTTCTGAGTTCAATTGCATTCTTATTTTATACTTATTTTATAAATACATGTTATCATATTAATTTATTTATGTGCATTTATAAGTTATAACTAGAAATATAAAAGAGAATATATATATATAAGTTAATAAGTTATATTTATGTGCATTTATAAGTTATAACTAGAAAAATAAAAGAGAATATATATATAAGTTAATAAGTTATATTTATGTGCGTTTATAAGTTATAAGTTACACACACACACTGATTAAACAACAAAGAACTAACACAGATTAAACAAGCAAAATATATATAGATCAAAGTCAATATCATACACATACTTGCATGAGTATCTGTCCAAAAACAAGCAAAATAATGCTCAAAATTAAACAAACCAATTACATAAATAAGTGCTAAATAGAAGCATCTTTTTTTCGCTGGAACCTCTGTTTGTGGCGTGGCTGAGGTGGTAAATGGCCTCTCGTGCTACGACGGGGCTCACACAATGGTGACCATGGCTAGTTTCGCTTGATTTTGAGGCGGATAAAAATGTTAGTTAGAATTTAAAGCAAGCATATCTCATAAAATGTGCATGTATGTTGTATATTTTATTGAATTATGAATATATGTGTGTTAAATTAATGTTAATTGTTTATGTTTGTTGAATGCTGAATGAATATGATTGATTCTGTATGCTCTGTTGTTGAATATTTATTGAATGATGTATGTATGATATTAATTGTATGTTTAATGGCTAGCAAATATGGATGCTAGCCAATTATAAATCATTAAAAAAACACAAAACATACACGGTTCTAGATACCAAACTGTGTATGGTTAACAAAATAATACACAGATGACTTGTAAAAACCGTGTATGTAACGCTAGTCATTGCACACGGTTAACTCAACTGTGTACAAACCAAAAATTTTAGCCCTCCTTTTTTTGTGATTTGACACAGTTGGGTTTAGCAATTAACCGTGTATATTAGTTTAATACAGACACGGTTCGGCAACCATGTACAAAGTACTCCCTATTCATACACGACGCTCGCTGCCACAGTCGTGTAACCGTGTGTCATTAACTTTTCGGAACATGCATAGTAGCGTTTTCTGTACTAGTGTCATGATGTTTGCTCTAGGAGAAATTTTATAAGTCAATTATTTTGTAAGTGTGGGCGTGCTCTATCATTAAAGCAGTTGCGACATATATACCAAATTAATTTGGACTTACCTCGAACTTAAATTATAATTTATTAACTTGATTTAATTTGTAGAGCTTTAATTGACAAAAATTATATATTATTTTTAAAGCCATCATTAACAAAATTATCAAAGGAAATTAATTGATGCCAGATTAAGTATATTAATTATATGCATGGTTTTAATTCGATCGATAGCTGTGTGTTCCAGATTTTCATTGAACAAAGGATTCCCAACCTTTTTTTTTTCATAAATCTTAGCAGTTGTTTTATACGGCTACAAATTAATATATATTTTCGAATCAATGGATAGCTCCTTTAGTGACGGCATACTTTGTAGGGAATATATTGATTTTGATATTTTCACAATTACTGTTCAATTATCTGTTAGTGTAAATAGTGCCAGTATTGATTAATGACCAGATGTCCAATAGTACGGAAAGGCATATAGGTGTACACTTATTCAAAACAAATTAAATAATTAATTTGCTAGTTTCATATAGAAACGGTGGGGGTGAACTGGTCAAGAACAATGACTTGGAAATGAGAATATTGGATTCAAACACTTTTATCAAATATTGCGTTCTACGTATAACAGTTCTATTATGTATAATTAAAGAGACATCCTGTTACACCATTGAATTGCAAATGTTGGAAGGGAATAAAAATATGGTAATGCAGAACCATTAGAGAATTTTTTATACATAAAAAATATTATAAAATAATATAAGTAAAGTGAAAGAGTAACTGTAAAATTAATTGGTACATATCCAAACTTTTGTTTTTTTTCTGGTTGCCACTTGCCACAGCAAACAAACAGTAGCAGGGTTCAAATTTGTTTTTTTTATAAAAGTTCGAATCTATACCAATTTTACAGGTCCAAAATTTAGACCGGAATAAATGCTACAGATTCGTCTTATCATCGATCGAGAGTCGAAGTTATTCTTTTTGTTTATCTATATTATTTTATAATATTTTCTATAAATACAAATTTCTAGAACCGTTAAGAGTTCTTATTAGTAACATTCTCTTGAAACTACTTGTTCTTCTCTAACGCAAGTCCCCAAGTCTGCTTTAACCAAATCCGGAAACTTAGCTCTAGAGTAAAGAATGATATTTACTTCTTATTTCCACAAAAAGTATCATCTAATTAAGTGAATTTTATTTATACATGTAGCGGGTCAAAGAATGTTGTGATAAAAGCAGGCCCCTTTAATTTGAAGAAAATTTTATGTTCGCTTTTGCTTACACGTGGAATAAAAATACTGGAGATGGCGCGCGAGGTTGCTTAACTAGTTCCATCAACAGATGCTCTCGGTCGGAAATTCCCCCCTTGGATGGATTTACTGTTTGGAAGGGGTGCACAGGCACAAACTCGCAAGGGGCAGATTTATTGGAGTGGTGGCAAAAGGTAACACGATTCTATACCGTCTATTTTAATCTGTACAAATTTTACAGACTTTCGTGTATCTTATCGTTCGACTAAAATTGCGTATAGTGGTGAGTGGTGTGATACAACAGAGAATATGCTTCCAAAGGTATTTGATAAAAGTAAATCGAGTATTTTTTTTTTAAATATTGCGTAGAACGCAATCAAATTCTATTATGTATAATTTCTCAAATTCAAACTCGTCTATATAATTTTCTAGATCTTGTATTTTTTTTTTATAATACGAGTATTTTTAGAGCTAATTTGTGTGGCACTTTTTATTGATATTAAATGTTAGTTCATTTTTAATTTGCAACACGTAAAGCTGAGAGTTTGAGCCGCAAATTAATTATGTTGTACAATTATTGATGCGGTTAAAGTTAACTCAGGCATTTGAAATTATATAACTTTTTTTAGTAAAGGTCAAAGGTCAAGTCACTCAACTATTAATATCTATAAGAAAAATTATTTGAATTTCAAACTTGCAATTTTCTATACGAAAATATTGTTGTTATCACTAGATCAAATGCTGATTTTCACTTTAAACTATATAAGTTGCAACAATTTATAGTGAATTAGTATATCTATATTTCAAACGGTTATATTCCCCTGTACATATCAAAGTTTGGGATGTTTTTTTTTTTTTTCATAAAGCTTGTCTCATCTTTGTGAAGAAAATGAGTGAAATATGTAGTACTTTTTTTTTTCTTACAAATTGAACATAAAAAATAAATAGAATTATATTGAATTGTGTTGAAATTGATATATGTTTGCATTTTAATATATTTTTTTTTGTAAAAGTTGGAGGTCAAGTCATCCAACTATTTAATATCCACAAGAGACTCTTCCATTTGAATTTCGAACCTGCAACCTTCCACACGGAAGGTATTGCCTTAACACTAGATCAATGACCGGTTCTTATTTGCGTTTTAATTTTTGATCCTATGATATGGTAAAAAGTAATATTATCAATGTTAATTTCTTACTGATATTGATCATGACACAAAAAAAAGTAGGGTAAATCATACATATTTTTAAGAATATTATGTTTTCTTGCTATGAAAAATATTACAATCTGTATAAGAATATTTGTAGAACTGTTCAATTGATACATAAAGAATTTTTGCGACTGCTGCTCTTTTTTGAATTAAATTATTTTAAGAAGTAATGATACAAAATAATTAATGTAAAAATTACATATTCTTAATGATATTATAACTACAACATAGTAAAAAAAAAAAAAATTGCTTGCTACAGAAAATAATAAAATCTGTATAAGAAAATTTATAAAAAGCAGTTTTTGGTCAATACATGAAGAAGATTATAATTTTTCTAGTGATATGGATGTCATTTCTTCCATATATAATTATAGAAAATAGTTGCTTTATGTTAGATGAAATATTCCATGATGTAACTAAAATATGTTATGTATTATACACTGAAAATACTTAGGACAGCATAGATTTATAATTTATTTTGAAATCTTGGTTATGCATGTTTTTATTTTTTTCTTGAAGATTCTAAAATTTATAAAATCTATTGATTATTTCTTGGTATTAATCTAATGGTTAACAAAATAATAAAATTTGTATGATTAGTAACTTAGGTCTGAAATTATGAAATGTAAATTGATAATGATTAAATAAATTAGCCGAAGTATAGTGAGACTTCACAATTATTGGTAAAGATTTATACTAATAGGGTACACATCCAGTCATCTCTAATCAGACTGCTTAAGAATTCACTTTTACCTTTAACTAAAATAGAAAGCGTTCAATAAATTAAGAGCAGTTTTTATGAGACATTTTAAGTATAAAATAAGTTAAATATTTTTGCACAAAAAAATGTTGTTACACATATCGAACTTGTCATTTAAAATAATTAATCCGATCAATTATTAATATTTATAACCAGTGCGTGCATCTGCTGTCTCATTTTAATCTGATTCTTTATGCAGCGTCTTTTGAAATGGACGGTTCATACGATCTGATGACTGTTCCCTCGCCAATCAAAACGTTTTGCATCGAGGAGGAGCCTAATCCTTTATGCACCGGGTGCATATGTACATTTGCTCAGTAGCTTTTCTTTCATAAATGGGTCCCACATGAGGATATTTGCCGATAATGACGGCCCACCACGTTGAGGACTGACCGCTTCCAGTTTCTTTCCCGTTCATACCTCTTTATACCTGTATAGACCAGGTCTACATGAACCGCCCCGACTTTGCTATGCTGACGGTGGGAGCCACTATCTAGGTGTAAGCTTTTTTCATTGGGCTTTTGTGGGCCTAAGTGGTGGGTCCGATTTGAAATGGGCATGATGCCAAGATGAGCCCAATAACCTGGATGCTTCGACCCCCTGCCGTCTGCGCGCTTGTCGGCTAGTAGCTTTAACACTTTTTCTGGGACCCGCAAAATATGCCAAAGAATCTCCAAGTTTGGATACGCGCGGTCTATGCGCCTAGGGATTCATATGGGCTTGCGCTACTCTCCTGTTTTGGAGTATGTATAGACTGCATGGCAGCATGGGTATAATTATAGATAATATGTTCTTGGTCGTCTGTCGGCGAGCAAACACGACAATATAGCTGGTACCAAAATATGCTGGTATAACTTTAGCTACCTAGTCTAAGCTTACAAATTTGACAAACCAATCTGTCTGCTATTGACATTTGACTTAGTCTAAGCTTACAAAATATGCTGGTATAACTTTAGTTGAAATGCCTATTTCTCAAATGACATTTCCAGGTCAATAGATCATAGCGTAAAATATTAAAATTTCAGAGAATTTAATATTAAGAATAATATTGTATTGTTATTCTGTTTGGTTTTAAATAGTTATTGTTTTTAACTGGGAAATATGTAATTATAGTGTTTGATTTAGTTTAGATTGTGATTGCTATCGGAATTTAAGGAAATTAACATTCGATTATTAATAAACTTTGTAACATGAATCTACTTACCAAACGCCTCTCTTAAGGACTGCGGTCCACATGTTGAAGGGAAGATTAGAGAAGAATTTGTTCTTTTCTTACGACATCTGTTTTCTCGCTATTTTCGCAAAACATGATAATAGAAATTTGATGTCTGAAATGATTAGTAAAACGTCTTCCAAAAAAGCAAACCAAACGCCCCTTAGAAAACCAAATTAATATTTTATTTAAGCCTCAAACTTTTTTACGAATGTTATATTATTCATTATAGATTTAGTGTAGTGGCACGAGCTTTTGCCTCTCTTCCAAAATGACACATGTAATTCTTGAAATAGCATTTAAAAGATATTGGAGTGTACCGGGTCCTTTAATAAAAAAATATTATTCATTATGTTTATCCATTCGATTTAGTTTTTTCTCATTTTATTTTCTGAATAATTCTTATGTTATTTTTTCTCTTCTCATTTAAAATTAACGTATCTGATGTCTCTAAGGTAAAAAAATAATAATTACTGTGCAGTTAACCGTATTGTTTATTTTTTTAGACATCTTTAACGTAAATAGAAATTAATTGCATTCAAAAAATTTTGAATGTAAAATAGTTTTCTATAGAAATTGTCTTATTTAAAACTAAATTTTTTTCAATGGATACTTTATTCGAAACTATGCTAAACAAATAATTCTAACAACGTAATAGTATTAAATGTTATACTAACAATAACAGCTGTGGTAATAGCACTCGTAACGAAGTACATATTCTTTGTTTTTCTCTTCAATCAAAATGTTCAAAAAAAAAAGAAAAAAAAAGAATCTGAAGTCGCCTTATCGAAATCAGTTAAATTGAACAGTAAAAATATGTCTGCATGAATGGAAATAACGAAGAGCAACTCGTGAAGAAGGAAAGGAAGATGCGAATTCCTTGATTGTGATACTTTTCATCCATCCTTTAATTGGTGCATGTATGATTCATGAAAGCGATAATACATAGTAAAGATCTGCTTTTGGATAAAGACTAGTACACACACTAATGACAATTAATGCTTAACGTCTGGAAATATGGCGGGCCTGATTAAAACTTTAATTGAAAACGGAGCGGGTAATAAGCATCCATCAGTACCTGCTGGTAAGACCATATATTTATCCATCAATATTTGTTTTTTTTTTTCATAAATAAGCATCGATACAGGTTTGACTTCAATAAAAAAACACACTTAAGTATATATTTATTATAAATTATTAATTTATTGCTAAATAATTTTAAAAAAATAATAAACTTTAACTTCATTAAACTAGAACAATTTTTTCGGGCTTCATTTTGAAAAAAGAAGAAGACGTACTTCAAAAATGAAATAATTTTATTTTTAAATTGAGACAGATACCATCAAATAAAATTTAACATAAAAAAATATATAAATTCTAATAGATGATCACATAATTAAGTAATAAATTCCATATTTAGTGATAAAATAGTTAAGTAGTTTTCAAACGTACAATTAAAGTTGACAATATTTAGTGATTGATCCAATAATATAAATTATGTAATTATTTGGTACGCTTAAAGACGTTCACACTTAATTTCGATGTGTTGATTTTTTTAGTAAGAATTTCAAGAACACTGGCATTTATTTTTCTTTCACATTTTGCAAAATAGTTTCTAATATCATGAAAATAAACTTGCGTCTCTTTGTTGAGTTTAATATCTATCATAATTAATATTAAACTTTCAATTCTTATAAATGATGTGTGTGCATGTACTAATAATAAAAATAACTCTAATTGTAACTTAATTGGACAATTACAAGTTTATGAACCTATCATTTAAGTATAGAATGTATTAAGTTCCTAATCATTTAACGAGCTAGATAAATTCGAAAATTGGAGTAAGTTCCTAAATTAAACTAAACTAAAATGATGCAAGTAAATAGAAAGGTTTCCTAATTTCTAAGATTTGTAGGGTCTTTGGTTTCTAAAAAAAACTCAATAATGGTTGAACTTAATTTATCTAGACTGAATTTTTGTTGGTCTTTTGAGAATTTCTAATCCTCTCTTGGTTAATTGTACAAATTAATTTACATATAAGAGGAGGGATCCGATTACACCTTTTTTGGTGACACACTTTGACACTTACCATTTTCAAAGTCCAAATAGTCGATTCAAACCGTTCAACATGATGGATATATTAAAATGTGCTTGGAGATCAAAATTTATATTTTTTTTGAATTTTTTTGCTATTTATTAAGATGGTTACAAAAATCGTTGTTTTCAGACCATTGAAAAACAGCGATTTTGTAACCATCTTAATAAATAGTAAAAAAAATTTAAAAAATGTAAAATTTGATCTCCAAGTACATTTTAATATGGTGATCATGTTGAATGGTTCGGATCGACTGTTTGGATTTTGAAATCGCAAAATTGACCTATATAAAAAACAGTGTCATGATGTGTCACCAAAAAAGGTGTAATTGGATCCCTCCTCTGCATATAATTACATATATATAAGTGAGTTAAAAAATCAGCTTTTGATATTCTCCATGTGAGTAGTTGTTGGTTTCAAACTCAGCTTATTAAAAGGTGCTTGGTGGCATTAACCCCAATCATTTATTCTAAAAAGAAAATCTGAGTTAAGTAATGTTGTACAAATTAACGGTAACTCACTGCTTATAAAAAAACAGAGAATACTACTAACCACGATAAAAAAAATGGACTTTTATGCGGTTTTCGAACCGTGTCAATGGGAGTTGTGTACAATAGGGTCGCTAAATTTTACACAGTTTTCGAACTGTGTACAAAAACACTAATCCTACGCGGTTTTTTTTTTAAAACAATGTATAATTAAAAACAATCACCGGTTTTTTGGCCAAAAGTTATCATACACGGTTTTTAAAGTAAAACCGTGTATAAAAACACACATCCTGCACAATTTTTTATTAAAAATCGTGTATAATTGAAGAATTAAAAAAAATCACATGAAATCCTAGTTCTGAATTCAAATCAAATTCTATATCTGAATTCAAATTAAACCACAGATCTAAATATAAAAAAAAAAAAACTAAACTAAATTTCAAATATAAACACTACATTTATCAATATATAAACAACAATTACAATTACATCACATATTATTAGTTACATGAATAATATTCTAACTAAAACAATGAACACATAACAAAAAATTCTAGATCTTAGACTTCATACATTTACATGAACAATGTCTAAGAAGGTGTATGGTAAAGGACAAAAAAAATCAAAAAATAGAAATGAAAAAGTTAATTAGGTACTTCAACTCAATTTTTGTAGCCCTTACCTTTGTTTTTTTTTTTTTTTTGCAATTCTGAATCTCAAAAAATGGCAAAGATGTTAGTAACGCATGTATCTTCTCGTTCTTGCAAGCTTTCCGAAAAGTAGTTATTTGCTGAAATCGGACACTCAAGCGCTGTTTTATAGCCATTTAAAGTTTCATCATCGGAAATCGTCTTTTTGGTGAAGATATTGTCTCTCTTGCCTTATCCGTCGTCCTAATATCGCCTGTTTAGATTTACTTGACTCATAGAACGGCCATGTACAGCCTACAGGGAAGAGATACTTTAGAAATAACTTAGAAAAAACACATACATATGCATTCTTAGAGGAAGGGACGGATCGATGACGTGGAAAAAATTGTATTTCTTTTATCACACATGGATTGTACAGTAAAACCATATAGAATTGTTGGAGCATCGAAAATGCCCGACCGAAAATATGCTCCTGAACTTCCGAAAATGTCCTCCAACATTTATACATGGTTTTTAATAAAAAAAACCGTGTACAATTTGACATATTTTCTGAACAAATTTTCAAAACAGTGCTTTTTTGCTTTTGAGACAAATTTGGTGAAAATTTTGAGCAAATGTGTATAATATGCCATGTGTACTTTGCGTTTCTAGTAAGTGTATGCTATAATGTACACTTATTTTTGTGAGACTTGCATAACTTGAAATGAATATATACTCTCCTAGTTGGATACGAGACCTACATTAACAATTATCAAAATATGTTTTGATTGGTGAAAACATATTTTAACAATTATCAATACTTGTTTTGAAATTCTAGAAATTATTCTTATCCTCATAATTGTAAACTTCACCGAACATAACTGAATATTTATTTAGACTCGTTGTTCCGTCATTTTTATTAATATCCATTATTAATTATAAAATAATAAAAATGCCCTTAGCTAAGTTTTTAAAAAATATCAAACCGTCCATTAAATGGCCAGTAGGGAATTTTTTGTTGTTGTTGTTTTAGACCCTATAAATACCCATCTTTCTGTCTCATCCCTCTCACAACTCACTCAACTCTCAGAAGAGAAAAAGAGAAAGAGAAAGAGAAAGAGAAAACGATTTCTGAGATGATTTGAGGTGATTTCGGAGGCGATTTTCAAGTAATTTTTTTATTTAATTTAAATTAATTTAATTTTTTTATATAATTTTTTTATTTTATTTTAATTTTTTTCAGCAACCTATACATTTAAATTAGTAACTTGACAATTGTTTACCATTTACCAAAATGTAGTTTGTTGGCCATGGTCATGATTTCATTACAATGTGGTGGGAAGTTTCTTACTAATACATATAGGGTTTATTACTCTAAAGAGCTAATTAATTCATTCATGGTTCCCGGTGATATCTCACTTTGGGACTTGAAAACCATGATTTACGAATGCACCGGTTATAACTTAGAAATGTGGAACTTAGAATTGGCAACCCAAGTGAATGATGGAACACCCCCGACCCATATCAAAGTGATGATACTAAGTGATGCTGCATGGAGAGGCTTGTATGGGCGGTTAACAGCCACTGAAAATTTTGTAATAGAAATCTACGTCAAGAGAGTTCCGATAGAATCATGAGTTAGAAGTTATGGCCAAAATTCAGTTGCATCAAATTATACAACACAACTAGAACCATACACTCTCATGGTTCTTTTATTCGTACATGACCCAGAAACATACAATCACTTCACTCCAGCAGCACCCCAACCACGACCCCATACAAGATCCCCACCTAGACCCGTGCATGTGGCGTATTTACCATTACCGCCACAATCACCTCGCCCTAGACCAACACCAGTAGACGACGAAACTGGATCGGATTTTGAAAATATTAATAAAATTTCGAAGAAAGATCTGCAAACTAGGGATGAATTTGAGGGAGCAAACTGGGACTCTGATCACCTGGAGGGTAGTGATGAAGATGGTCCAGTGCTCATTCGCAGAGAATATGTTAATATGCCACTTAGTGGCCGGCTTGATACGCACACGTTCGCAGACTTCAATGATATATCTTCTTTTCAAGAAGTAGATGTTGTTTACTATGGGAGACAGATTGAGTACAAAGGTGAGCTGGGGCCAGAACAATTTTTTCAAAGAAAAAAAGAGCTGATTAAGAAGATTAGACAGTACCATACTGATTAGAATCAGGAGATTAGAATTAAGAAAAGAGACAGGGATTGAATTCATGTGGTGTGCAAGACTCTGGGTTGTGATTACAAACTTAGGGGAAAATCAACAGGTTTTGGAGATGCATTGGTTATAACGAAGCAAGACAAGCCTCACACGTGTAAGTCTGAGTATATAAGGACCGACCATGAATGTCTCACAGCATCAATCATTACCGATATCATTGAGACCTCATTTAAAAAGGACCCTTGTATAAGCATCCAAGGGGCGACAAACTGTGTAAGGGTTAGATATGACAATGTAACCTCGAAATACAACTGACTGTGGAGGGGTCGTGAGCTTGCAATAGCTCGACAATTTGGGAGTTGAGAGGGTTCATACAGCTTGCTGGAACCACTGCTTATGGAAATCTGCGACAAGAATTCTGGCTCTAAGTACCAATTTCTGACTTGTTCGATACAAGATAAACACGAAGTGCTTATTCAAGATGTTGTTCAAGTCAAAACTGTAGCATGGGCATTTGGTCCATGCATCGCAGCGTTTCAGTACTTGAGACCAGTGATCAGCATAGATATATGCTTCTTGTCTGGACGGTATGAGAGAAGGCTTTTGATAGCTTGCATCTTCTGTGGTTCGAACAATGAGGTTCTCTTTTCTCCCCTTCCATCCCTTCCTCTGCTCTCCAACCAAAAGGGTAAATGAACTGATTCTGAAGCAGACGCTAGGACAAAATTTGCATAGCAAAAGAAGGAACCATTTATCTACACTATATGACATCCTTTCATCAGTTCAAGTTAAGCTCCGGCATATATTTTCTCTATAAAAGAGCTTTATATATGTTAAAAAATTAGTAGGGGTAATCTTCTATTACAAAGACATTTGTGTCGGGCACAAACAGGAGATCCAAATTCACCTCGTTTTAGTGTATTTGATCTAAAAAAGAAAAAAGAAGAAGTCTAAGCTTCAGTATCTGATCAATGATGCTGGGTTTTTTGAGGTAGTTCTGTTTTTTTTTTTTTTTACATTATGTTCTGTTTTTGTAAGACTCTTTTATATCAATGAACGGGCATTTATGTCTTTTTTCAAACACAAAAAAGAAAAAGAAAAAAACTAGTTAAAATTATATCTACCGTCTTTTTTTAAACAAAATAACAAAATGAAAAAGCAAAAAGAATTTTCTCGTTCATAAGGAAATGTATAGTGTATTTTATTACGACTATTTTCTCTGCTTTCTCATGTATAAAAATTTGCCATTTTAATACTTAACTTGTATTTATTCAATTATTAATTCTGAAATTGTTTAGATGTTATTAGTACAGTGTTAATACTAATCTTGAGATTCGTATTGGCATGTAAGCAAATTTATATTAACAATGACAGCTAAATTCATATATATTGACAAAATATTAATTATTGTCAGTCAAATTATCAGAAAGCACCAAAAACGTTGGAGCAAAATATATGTGAAGCTTTATATAAAGGTTTGGACAATATTAATTAGTGACAATATAAAATTTGCTGCGTAACACTATATTAGTATCGTGTCCGTACGTTGCAACAGAAATATATTATGAGAGAACAAAAAAACTCATACAAAAACACCTATTTTGATAAAACAAAATTAGATAAAATGACAAATAATATTTTTTAAATGATATATTAAATGACATATACATGCAAATAACATTTCTTAAATGACATTTAAAATAACATATATTTTTTTATTTTTTGTCATAATTTTATAAAAAATCTCAAATAAAATTACATATCAAATGATAAATAACATTCCTTAAGTGATATGAAAAAATAGAAAGAAATGAAGACTGACTAATCAATTATCAATCAATTCAAAAATTCCTTATGTGACATTTAAAAATAGAAAGATATCAGGACCAATCAGAAAGATGATACAATTTGCATGTGGATAGTACGTGTAGCGAGTATATGTCTAAATAAATTTAGACTTCTACACGTAAAAAAAAAAAAAATGCATAGAATCATAATATTTAATCGGATGGCTGATATTCAATCTGAAATTTCATCTTTTAATCAAAACTGTTGGCAGATCAAGACATCTACGTGCTTAATATAAGAATAGAGATATTACAATTTTTTGAATAATAATTGATAGAATAGATCAAAAAAAAAATCTTTAAAAAATCGATAATTAATAGCGAATATAAATATATATACAAGCCAATAAAACAAGTTATAAGTATGGTAGAACGGTTATAAAAGGAAGCAATAATTGTATCTTTTCAACAAGATTGAACCAAACATTCTTTCTAAGACAAAAGAAGAAACCAAGATCAAAGTCAATGTTTGGTCAAGGAGGGGGTATCAAAAAGAATTTTTGTTCTCTTTCTAAGAAAATGACATTCAAATTTTTTTTACTTTGAAAAGTACAAGGAAATTCCGCTTTGGTTAACCTACCAATAACCTGTACCCATTTCATCTGTGCCACAGCCCACAGCCCACATGCTATATTTTTTGGGCGGGCTATTATCAGGACATGAATCTCAATATTGAGAGCTCAAAGAATATTTTTTATAGTTATATTCTATTTGCCCTTCATTAAAATCTTCTATCTGTGCTATGTATTTATTTGCATTCAAGGTGTGTAAGGAAATCATTAAATACATTTAGTTGTTAATTAAAACCTTAATTAAAATTGGAACAGATTTATCTTTCACCCATGGTTCGATGTGACTTCCTTTCTCTTGTTTCTTTTTAATCTCTTATGTTCTTCATTTCTAAATTGTATAATTTTGGAGCATTCGAATTCCAACTGTCTTTTCGAACAAATTGGCCTCAGACAATTGGCCGATTTCTTCACAAGCACTCATTTTCTCATCCTTCCGTGGTCTGTGTCCTCCATTCGCCATGGTGCTTAAGGTAGAATGGGAGAATTTTGTGAATTATTTGAGATAACAAAATTTGAAATCATGTTCATACTTTGAAATCACATGATTAAGAGTTGGTTCAAAATTATTATGTGAATTTTTTTAAAATTAAATAATTTTTGTTGTGTTATGTATTATGGTCAGTGTATGTGCATATACGTTAATTATATGTTACTAATTAATTGATAGGTTGTGGTGTTCATAGTTTAATATAGATCTACTTGGTGTCTTTTGTTTATTTTTTCATATATATTTTTAGAGGTTGCCTTTAATTTTCTTAGTAACTTAATGTCATACCCATTATTTTTTAATTATATTAAATTCCTTAAAAGAAGGAAAAGAAATTTGTTGGAAAGTGGAAACAAAACAAATTAACAATTAAATGAAATAGATGTTTATAGAAGAGTATACATATAATATTTCATCAAATGTTATCACCACAATTATTACGAGAGCCAAAAGCATCTGGAAGCTCATTATCATGCTCTTTGTTACAATATGACAATACTTCTAGCTTAATCTGAAGATCGTGTCTT
Organism: Carex kokanica; assembly: GCA_025461125.1. Lineage (NCBI taxonomy): Eukaryota > Viridiplantae > Streptophyta > Magnoliopsida > Poales > Cyperaceae > Carex > Carex kokanica. Next base: position 276,413 of record JAJGRX010000638.1, read on the forward strand.
AATGTATTTCATCTTGCCATGGAAAAAAAATTAGTTCACGAAGCTTTCTCGGAATTGATTTGAGTTTGTTTTTCAAGTGAATGAATCTATACTCACCATAAAATTCAGAGAATAATTAAGAAATGAAATGAGATAAATCAAACCTAAATCAATCGAAAATCATCCATCAAAGTCACCATAAAAAAATTGGATTTTATCTTAAAATTCTTGGATCAGGAGAAAGAGATTATAATATATAGTGCTTGATAACATGGAAGATGCAAAAATTACATTCCTAAATTGTGATTTCTATAAAAGTACACAAAGTTAATCATTCTATATGAAATGCATTAATTTTTTCCTAAAATATAATATAATGCAATAAAAAAGAGAGAATCTTAAATAGGGGTAGAATTGGTACAAGGAGAAAAAAATTCTCTCAACACTCATTATTGTAAAATGTGCTCTCAAAATAGCACTGCCCATATTTTTTTTCTTCTTCAGGTTTTTTTTTTTCCTTTAAATATCTTAAAATTAGTATATGGTTCTCATTGTGTTAGAGGAACGGCGGAAGTGTATGGTTCTTGTTGTGTTATATGAGTTGGCGCAACTGAATTTTGGCCAGAACTTCCAACCCCTGCCTCTATCGGAACTCTTCTGGCATAGATTTCTATTATAAAAATTTCAGTGGCATTTAAATGGCCGTACAACCCTCCTCTCAATGTATTTTCATCTAGTATTTTTGCAAGTGTAAATTTTCCGGTGTTTCCATTGCAAACTCGGGTTGCCAATTCTAAGCTGCACATTTCTGGGTTAAAACCGGTGCATGTGTAAATCATGGCTTTCAAGTCTCAAAGGGATATATCATCGGGAATCATAAATAAATTAATTGGGTCTTTGTTCTAATAAGCCCCGTATGGGGTAGGAAGAGAATTGTGAGGGGGGGAGAGAGAAAGATGTGATATTTATAGGGTCTAAAAAAAAAATAGGGTACCGGCCATTTTTTGGCCGGTAGTATTTTAAATGGGTACTGGCCAAAAAATAGCTGGTAGGGACATTTTATTATTTCTCTTCGAATTTGGACATATTTATTAATTTCTAATTAACTTTGGATATTAATAAAAATCACGGCGAAACGAACACTCCTGTAAACCAGAAGAAACACACGCCTAAAGACTACTGAAAGTAGGCCTATTTGAGGTTGTTTGAAGCATGAGAACTAAGTGGCAATTATAATATTTCTTAAAGAAAGTTTAGTAGAAATAAGTGTTTATTATTTATTAGTAAAGTGAGAGTAGTAATAATTTATTAAATTTCATATTCAGGGATAATTCGACGAGATCTAAAGTTCATAATATGGGTATAATGGATCTAATTCAGAAATTGCTTTCTTATTATATATGAATGACAAAATTATGATGCTTTTAGAAGAAAAAAAAACTTTTTTTTTTTACAATTAATTTGTAAAATTTAGAAATAATTTGCACATAATTTGAGAGTAATTGTAAAATTCGTAAATTTTATTTAATTCGCTTATTTGTTTAAGAAACGAATAATTCACAATTTTATTTCTGATTCACATCATGCTAATTTTAAGATATTTAAAGGAGAAAAAAAAAACCTGAAGAAGAAAAAAAATATAGCATGTGGGCTGTGGCACAGATGAAATGGGTACAGGTTATTGGTAGGTTAACCAAAGCGGAATTTCTTTGTACTTTTCAAAGTAATAAAAATTTGAATGTCATTTTCTTAGAAAGAGAACAAAAATTCTTTTTGATACCCCCTCCTTGACCAAACATTGACTTTGATCTTGGTTTCTTCTTTTGTCTTAGAAAGAATGTTTGGTTCAATCTTCTTGAAAAGATACAATTATTGCTTCCTTTTATAACCGTTCTACCATACTTATAACTTGCTTTATTGGCTTGTATATTTATATTCGCTATTAATCATCGATTTTTTAAAGATTTTTTTTCTGATCTATTCTATCAATTATTATTCAAAAAATTGCAATATCTCTATTCTTATATTAAGCACGTAGATTTCTTGATCTGCCAACAGTTTTGATTAAAAGATGAAATTTCATATTGAATATCAGCCATCTGATTTAATACTATTATTTTATGCATTTTTTTATGTTTTTTTTATGTGTAAAAGTCTAAATTTATTTAGACATATACTCGCTATACATACTATCCACATGCAAATTGTATCATCTTTCTGATTGGTCCTGATATCTTTCTATTTTTAAATGTCACATAAGGAATTTTTGAATTGATTGATAATTGATTGGTCATGTCTTCATTTCTTTCTATTTTTTCATATCACTTAAGGAATGTTATTTGTCATTTGATATGTAATTTTATTTGAGATTTTTTATAAAATTATGACAAAAAATAAAAAAATATATGTTATTTTAAATGTCATTTAAGGAATGTTATTTATGTGTATATGTCATTTAATATATCATTTAAAAAATATTATTTGTCATTTAATCTTTTTTTTTTTTTATCAAAATAGGTGTTTTTGTATGAGTTTTTTTGTTCTCTCATAGTATGTTTCCGTTACAACGCACAGACACGATACTAGTATAGTGTTAACGCAGCAAATTTTATATTGTCACTAATTAATATTCTGTCCAAACCTTTATATAAAGCTTCACATATATTTTGCTCCAACGTTTTTGGTGCTTTCTGAAAATTTGACTGACAGTAATTAATATTTTGTCAATATATATGAATTTAGCTGTCATTGTTAATATAAATTTGCTTACATGCCAATACGAATCTCAAGATTAGTATTAACACTGTACTAATAACATCTAAATTTCAGAATTAATAATTGAATAAATATTTTGAGTTTTTGACCAATTGGAAATAGTTAATCATTTGTTTTTAACTTGTCAATTAGCTCAGCAAGTTTGGTTTTGGATAGGTAACAGTCGCTTTTATTTCAAACAGTGGAAATCTCTCAAAGACATTATGAATTTTGCGCATACTCTCCCTTTACACCAAAAACAAGCTTTTTTTTTATTGTTTTCAGTGGCATCTGCTGGACTTTGTGGAAACACCATAATGATCTTTGTTTTCAACAGACCAAGGTTAAAACTGGAAGACTAACTTATATTTCTCACTATTTCTCTAATTAAATATTGGACAGGTCGTTCAAGGATGCCACTTGTGACTGGATGCCAACTGCCGAGACTGTAGAAGAAATTCCTCTCAGGGTTTGGTTGCCCGGGGATGATTAGTTGGTGATTTACCAAGACCGGATGCCTACGACACCCGCTCAGTCTCCCCCTTCCTCTCCATCAGCTTGAAGAAAAAAGACCTGGATCATGACTATAGAATCTTTTCCATTTTGTTATACCAATGTTCTTGAGCTATATGTCGCTCCTTTTGTTATTTGGTTATGCCTCTGACATACCAATGTTTTGTGCTGGATTGTATATTTTCGCTAAATTGTCTAGACATGGGTTTGTCTTGTAAGTTAACTATGTTTCTTAATGAAACAGGGCCTCGCCCTTTTTAACAAAAAAAAGAAAAAATTGAATAAATACAAGTTAAGTATTAAAATGGCAAATTTTTATACATGAGAAAGCAGAGAAAATAGTCGTAATAAAATACACTATACATTTCCTTATGAACGAGCAAAATTATTTTTCTTTTTCATTTTGTTATTTTGTTTAAAAAAAGACGGTAGATATTATTTTTAACTAGTTTTTTCTTTTTCTTTTTTGTGTTCGAAAAAAGGCATAAATGCCCGTTCATTAATATAAAAAGAGTCTGTAAAAAAAGAAAAAGAAAACAGAACTACCCAAAAAATCCAGCATCATTAATCAGATACTGAAGCCTTAGACTTCTTTTTTTCTTTTTTAGATCAGATACACTAAAACCAGGTGAATTTGGATCTCCTGTTGTGTCCGACACAAATGTCTTTGTAATAGAAGATTACCCCTACTAATATTTTAACATATATAAAGCTCTTTTATAGAGAAAATATATGCCGGAGCTTAACTTGAACTGATGAAAGGATGGCATATAGTGTAGATAAATGGTTCCTTCTTTTGCTATGCAAATTTTGTCCTAGCGTCTGCTTCAGAATCAGTTCATTTACCCTTTTGGATGGAGAGCAGAGGAAGGGATGGAAGGGGAGAAAAGAGAACCTCGTGACTAATTATTGTTTGGTTAGATTTTTACTCTTTCAACTTCCTTTAATCTCGTGAACTTTTAATTTGTTAATCTTCAAATTGGAGTGTAATATTCTTTTCCGTAAACAAGATGAACCAAAACAAAACAAAAATATAAGATATAGTAATATTCTTTTCCGTTTTTTTCCCTCTCCTCTGTTTTGTACCTTTCTTTTCTTTCACTTGGTGGGAACCAAACGTAATGTGTGAAGGTGGGGATTTAGATTTCGAATTTATTGAAGCGTAGGCCGTAGAGCATTATCATTATTAGTTGGTTAGTGTTTTAAAGGCTTTGCAAGGCCGGACTCCAGGCCTTAAAAAGGTTTTGTTAGGGGCATGCTAGAAAGAAAAAGAAAAAGGAAAAGAGAAGGCTAAGCCTAATCAGTAGCCGACTACTTACATCAACATTATAGGGAACAAATCTGGGCGCTTCGGTAATTTGGGCTTCTAATTTCAAGGATGGATTTGGGCTGTTAATTTGTGAGCCTGAGAAACCTTTCAGCAGTTAAATTATCGGCCCGTATAGCATTGATGGTAAACAATTGGGACACGTAAAGCTCTCAAGTCTGAAGAGGAATATTCAGCAGCACAAAAATGATGGCAAATTTGTATAAGCAAATTTTAGATGGGACAAATCATGTAAACACAATTTTGTGGACGAAATTAGGAACCTATTTTTAATTTGACTCGAGAGAATTATGAAAAAAAAAATGGCTTCCTAAAAGCAACCAGCAGTCCAATTATACTCTCTGATACTTTTTTCTGTTTTTTTTAGAAGTCTCTCTGAATTTTCTAACAACAGAAAAGGGCCATATATTAATTGAGGAAACTAAAAATAACAAAAAAAAAAAGAGGAGCTTAACCAGAAAAAGGAATATAATATCTATTGTTGGCTATCAACTATTGTTTGTAGAAAATAATATTATATTTTTTTGTTAGTCCAAAATAACAAACAGCTTGAAACCATTCAAACTATCGCGCCGTCCTAGTTTGGTCCACGCAAAATTCGAGTCCGTATCCTCTGAGATATCTCAACTTTTGCGTGACCGACGTGTCCGGTGCCTATATTTGGGGATAGCGCGGGGGCCAGTATTATTTGTGCTTCGAGATTCGTGTAAAACTTATTTGAATAGTTGCGATTTTCCATAAAGTCACGCAAAGTTTGAGATATCTCAGAGGATGCGAATTTGCAAAATTCCTGGGCACTTTTGAACCTCACAGCAGATGACAACCGTCCGATGAGAGAAGTAGGGTTAGTCGGCACCTTTAATCTAACGCTCCAGGTTCATCAGAACTTTCTAGAACCCCTCTCCTATTGAAAGCGAGCCTATATAATCACGCTCCCTCTAGCCTCTTTTCCACTTATTCCACCTTCACAAAACCTAATCTTCAACCCTCGCAATTCTATCCTTTTCTTCCATAGTAGGTTTTAGTCTTAGCTTCTTGTCTTCAGATCTGTTTCTGAGATATGGCCGGCAAGGGTGAAGGTCCCGCGATCGGTATCGATCTCGGTACCACCTATTCTTGCGTTGGTGTGTGGCAACACGATCGTGTTGAGATCATCGCCAATGACCAGGGAAATCGTACGACCCCGTCCTACGTGGCTTTCACTGACACCGAGAGGTTGATCGGTGATGCAGCCAAGAATCAGGTCGCCATGAACCCCACCAACACTGTTTTCGGTGAGTCAGATCTGCTCTGTTTTTTATTATGTTCTTAGATTTTTAGATTTAGATCTGTATCTCTTGCTGAGGATCTTCTATGGTCCAGTAGACGGTAGATCTGTGGTTTGTGTTGGCATTAACCTTTAGGTCAACTTGGATCGAGTTTTACTATAGGTTTGTGAATATTGTATTAGTTGATTTAAGGGTCGATCTGGTAGAGAACTATGATTCTGTCTATCTTTTAGTAAAGGTCGATCTTGATTTATTTCTGTACTGACGAGTTTTTTGAAATATGATTCTTGTGGAAATACAGTTTCGTTTGCTATATGTATGGTGTTAAGGTATAATTTATATAGCTATTATGGATTGTTGTAGAGCATGGCTGTATCTGATCTATGAAGTTATTTTGTTTTAGTTTATGCAGAGGTTAGGATTGTTTCTATTTTACGTGTTATATCATTATTATACCAATCATATGCAATGTTTGGTTGTTGCATGCATAAAACTTCCACAGCATTTAAAGTTCTCATCTTTATGGAAAAGATTGTTTCCTTTGTCTCATACAACCACTAATTCATAACAATGAACACTAGTCTTGCAAATTACTCAGTATTTTAGTGAGTCTGCACTCTTACTTCAGCTTCTTTATTATAGGATCGAGTTTTTTGTAATTCAGTAGTGTCCTCTGACTTTATATCTGAAGATTATTTCATTGCATCAGGCATCAACAAACTCTAACAATTTACCTCATTATATTTCAGATGCCAAGCGATTGATTGGTAGGCGCTTCCAAGATGCCTCAGTTCAGAGTGACATCAAATTGTGGCCGTTCAAGGTCGTTCCTGGGCCAGCTGACAAGCCCATGATCCATGTCAACTACAAGGGCGAGGAGAAAGAATTTGCAGCGGAGGAGATCTCCTCCATGGTGCTCATCAAGATGAAGGAAATTGCTGAAGCCTACCTTGGCTCTACCATAAAGAATGCCGTGGTCACTGTCCCAGCCTACTTCAATGACTCTCAACGTCAGGCCACAAAGGATGCTGGTGTCATTGCTGGGCTCAATGTCATGCGTATCATCAATGAGCCCACTGCTGCTGCAATTGCCTATGGGTTGGATAAGAAGGCAACCAGTGTCGGGGAGAAGAATGTGCTGATCTTTGACCTTGGTGGCGGTACCTTCGATGTGTCACTTCTGACCATTGAGGAGGGTATTTTTGAGGTCAAGGCTACAGCTGGTGACACCCATTTGGGAGGTGAGGATTTCGACAACAGGATGGTGAACCACTTTGTGCAGGAGTTTAAGAGGAAGAACAAGAAGGACATCAGTGGCAACCCAAGGTCTCTGAGAAGGCTCAGGACTGCTTGTGAGAGGGCGAAGAGAACTCTCTCCTCCACTGCCCAAACCACAATCGAGATTGATTCCCTTTTTGAGGGTATTGATTTCTACTCTACCATCACCCGTGCCAGGTTCGAGGAGCTGAACATGGATCTGTTCAGGAAGTGTATGGAGCCAGTTGAGAAGTGTCTGAGGGATGCTAAGATGGACAAGAGCACTGTCCATGATGTGGTTCTGGTTGGTGGGTCCACCAGGATTCCCAGAGTGCAGCAACTCCTCCAGGACTTCTTCAATGGGAAGGAGCTCTGCAAGAACATCAACCCTGATGAGGCTGTTGCTTATGGTGCAGCTGTGCAAGCTGCAATTTTGAGTGGTGAGGGCAACGAGAAGGTGCAGGATCTGTTGTTGCTGGATGTCACTCCCCTCTCCCTTGGTCTTGAGACTGCTGGTGGGGTCATGACTGTGTTGATCCCGAGAAACACCACCATCCCGACCAAGAAGGAGCAGGTCTTCTCCACCTACTCCGACAATCAGCCAGGTGTGCTCATCCAAGTCTATGAGGGTGAGAGGACCAGAACCAGGGACAACAACCTGCTTGGCAAGTTTGAGCTTTCTGGCATCCCCCCAGCACCAAGAGGTGTACCCCAGATCACTGTCTGCTTCGACATTGATGCTAACGGTATCCTTAATGTTGCGGCTGAGGACAAGACAACCGGCCAAAAGAACAAGATCACCATCACCAACGACAAGGGTAGGCTCAGCAAGGATGAGATCGAGAAGATGGTGCAGGAGGCCGAGAAGTACAAGTCAGAGGATGAGGAACACAAGAAGAAGGTTGAGTCCAAGAATGCCCTTGAGAACTATGCCTACAACATGAGGAACACCATCAAGGATGATAAGATCTCATCCAAGCTGCCAGCAGCTGACAAGAAGAAGATCGAGGATGCGATTGACCAGGCAATCCAGTGGCTGGACAGCAACCAGCTGGCCGAGGCTGAGGAGTTTGATGACAAGATGAAGGAACTTGAGGGAATCTGCAACCCCATCATTGCCAAGATGTACCAGGGTGCTGGTGCTGACATGCCCGGTGGCATGGATGAGGATGCCCCTGCTCCCAGTGGAGGCAGCGGTGCTGGTCCCAAGATTGAGGAGGTCGACTAAGTGAATTGGTTGTTGTGTGGTTCGGCCAATCTATGTTTTTTTTCAGTTTATTATGTTTTGGGTCTACAGTAGTTATGGGCAGTAGCTTTGTTAGCTCTGCAATTTTGTTTTCTATGCTTATTGTCAACTCTTTTGAAGTACGTGATGGTTGGCGTTTGAACAATTTGTTGTTATAGACAGTATTTTGCATTGAGCACTAGTACTTTTTTCGGTGCATATTTGTTATTTCTTTATTTTTATTCGTCTAATTTTTCCTAAGGTTTTTTTTTCTATTTTCATCTTGGCCAAAACTTCAAATATAGGTAGGTCTGGTAATTTCTCTTAATTTTTTATCCTTCTCTAATGAATTTAGATAGTCATGGAAAGTGAATTTCTGCTTATTGAAATGTTTTCAATATAATGTCTGAATAAATAAGATCCCCTTGCATCTCCAGATCATAAAACCATAAAATATATTTCAAATGATATTATTACAACTTAACAAGTGTGAATGATTATGTCCGTCACTACAATCCATCAGTAAATTGTAATCGGTGATAATTGAAAATTGAAGGTTGAGGTCCCTTTTGAGTTCTCAACTGGCTCAAAAGGGACCGCAACCTTCAATTTTCAATTATCAATTACTAGTTGAGAAGTGTCTGAAGAATGCTAGTTTGGACAAACACCTTCAGTTTAAGAAGTTCGGTAGAATACATGTTCTCTATGAAGACGAGATTGTTTTGCCTCTACAGAACTTGAATAATATACTAATGTAAAAGGTGTCATTATATAAACACGTCGTAATTTAACCTGACAAATGACATTTGGTACGAATCGTTCTCTTTTTTTAACAATGAAATAAACAGTCTGTTTTGTTTCCACCGTGGAAGGAAAATTTGGGACTGATAGGCAACATCTGTGCTCTACAAAGCAACAGGAGAAATTACCTTACGAATTAGAGATTCAGGCTCGCCAGATAGAGCGTCAAGTGATCAACCTAGACGAGATCTGAATCGTCCAATTTTAAGATTCGTAACAAGCAGATTGGATGCCGTCTATTTTTTTTGAAGAAAAATATGGGTCTAGTCCCTATTTCATTCAAGATTTTGTCCATTACACAAGGGATGTAATAGTAAAGTAAATAACAATGTGCTCAAAACAATTGATCCTAAAAATTAATGAAAAAAGAAAATATGAAAAGGAGAGCTAAATGAAAGAAACAGTAATAAAGTAAAAGCAAAACAAGAGAAGCTTGTTCCATATATCAGTATCCTTTTAGTCCTTCTGCGTCTAATATGGTTCTGTTGTGTAAAACTGTAACTGCCAAGTTACTTCCTCCTTTAGGTCTGTTATTTCTTTGGTGACTTATGTAAAAGTTCTTGCACAACGTTCACGCTATAATATGAATTGAGTGATTAATGTAATTGATCTGTCTTTTTTATATCTGAGATTGTAGAATGAAATCAGACTGTGTAATAGGCAATGCCAGTGGGACTGCCTGGTACAGTTCCTTCGCAAATGTGCATTCTTGCAAGAGGTGCTTAACTGATTCTAGCACTTTTTTACCGAGTACACATCTGTTGACAATTGGCCATCCTCGTTTGTTTAGATTGTCTATTGTTGGTAATCTGTTGAGTAGTGCCAGCCATGCAAAGACCTTCATAGTTGTGGTGCTTGCAACTTCCAGATCCTATGAATGTGTGACTGTATCCTTGGTTCTTCTTTGTACATGCGATATCCACTCTTAACAGTATAATTTCTTGGTTCTGTCTATCTCCATATCACATCATCATATATTTGTTCTCTGAATTCCATTTGATGCAACATAGTTGTCAGTTACTGTAGTTCTTCTTGCGCATTAATTGTGAAAGTAGGTCTGAACATTAATCTTAATGCATTTGACTATTTTTCCCCTTGTGTAATCTCTGAATCTAAGGTGTGTGAGTAAAGATCTGCCAATTCCTTGCTCAATATACCATGATGCCAATTGTGGTTCCAAAGTGAAATTTTTTTATTGTTCCCCGGTACATGTATAAAGGACATCTAACAGAAGCTCTTTGTTGTCTTCGAAACCTTATTTAATAGAGGTGTATCTGGAAGCAGCTCATTTGGGCGTAGTGAGTGCATGAACAAGGTTTTTCAAAGAGCTTTTATCGGTTTTTGCCATTGAAAGTACCATTTAATAAGCAATGCTTGATTAAACTTTGTTAGGTCCATAATTCCTAGACCCCCAAAATCTTTCGGTTTGCACACTAGATCCCATTTTGCTAAAGACATTTTCTTCAGTTGATTTGAAACTCCATGCCATAAGAAATTGCGCCTTATTTTATCGATATCTTTGATCACCCAATCCGGTAGTCTCATACAAGACACGAAATAAGTGGGTAGAGATGATAAAACCGCATTTAGCAGTTTTGGCTGCCCATCTGGCTAATCATTTGTTCATTCTATGAAATGTCATAAGAATCGGACGGCCCAGATTAACTCAAAACGGTGCCTATTCAGGAATGGCGCAGGGGTGCAGTATTATTTGTGCTTTGAGATTCGTGCCAAGTTAAAAGAATGATCTGGGCCGTCCATTTCCAATTTGCTTGAGTCAGGTACCTGGGGTTATCCGAATTCCAATGATGACGGATCCTATCTTTAAAAGAGAGACGCATGTTCAAATTTGTTATGTGATTTCGGTTAATTATTTAAAACAGGAGGTCCAAACACCTCTGTTTCATAAAAAATAAAATACAAAAAAAATGATGACATAATATGGAACCCTACTGAAGGTTTTGTAATAGTTCTCTATTTTATATTATTTAAACGTACTTTCACAAAACAAATTTGGGATTAATAAAAGAAAGCTCTCAAAATTTTCTCCTGCAGAACTACATTAGGTCACCATTTAGAATTATGCTCTTAACATTTTTTTTTCTCATCGTCAACAGACTGGCAATTCCATGTCAAATTTTATTCTAATTCAGGCGGCTTGCATCAGCCAAGGCCACTGTAGCTCTTGACATGCTCAAAGGCCTCCTCTTCTAACTCGACTAGCATCCGACAGAATGCCTCAATATCTGTGGCGGCCTCCTTGAAATCAAACCTGGAGTTTACAAAAGGAGATCAGCTATTAAAATCAGTAATTATAAGCAGCTTTGGAAGGTAGGCAACAATGATCCTAAATTCAAATGAACCTAAATTCTTTCCAGTGGTATTGGTGTTGTTGCACAACTCCAGTATTGTTCAAATTTTGAGGCACTCTGGCAAGCACATCAAATCCATTCTGATCTATGGATAGCATGACGGCATCCTTCAAAGACAACAGAAAAAATTGCAAGCATTCAATTCGTTTCCTTACTCTTTTAAGGTTGTATACTTTAAAATGAAGGCTTTGAACTTACCCGAGCTATAGTATTGAAATATTCCAAACAGAAGAGCATTAGTGCCCTCCGCCTTGTCTGACTCCGGTTGATGCCGTCTATTAGTTTTGCAGAAAAAGGCACTATAACAGAACAAAATATATATAAAAGTTCATAGGCATCAGTGACATCTAATGGTTATCATCTCTTCTAATAGACAACTAAATTAGGTTCGCGCCAATGCTTAGATTCTAGACTCTACTAAAGAGTCATGTTTTAATGCAGTGGTTTTTAATACATGATAAAATGTGCTCAGACATTACATGTACTTACATAGTAATTCTGATTTAGGTTCTTCAAAATCTTCCAGATCGACATCATGAGTACCACCACTACCATCAATATATGCACATGAACTGTAGTCATCAATAAGCATTCATAAGGATCCAAAAGGATATGATCAAAATTTAGGATACAACAAAAAATTACTTAGCCAGCTATAATTATCCAAAAACAAGATAAGGCATATAAGTTCTCAAAAAAGAGATAGTATTTAGCATGTACATAATAAACTTAATAAAACAACCAATAGGTGTGACGATGTAACATGGCATACCCAATGTCAAACTTGTAGAGATTGTAGAGATGAATCTGATCCAGTATATTTTGAAGGCCTTCACTCCTTGACTTACAATTAGGGCCTGCTGAGGTGAGTATGGCAGAGACCGAATGGCTGAATCTGCTAGCAATTTCATGCTCAAGCGATACACATTTGTTGAGGCTATCTAAAACAGTTTGAACCTATGGAAAAATGAAAATGATTAACTACCAACTTAGATCAGAGGTTTGGTTTCGGCTAATAAAGATAATTTACCTTTTTGTCCTTTACAAGCATCACATCCCCAGTCAAAGCAACCCTAGCTGGGAGCTGTATAAAAAAAATACCAAGTGCAAGAAAGTGATGAATTGAGGTGTCATGGAGTTGAGTGTTTTAACATAGCAAAAGAAGAGTTACTGATGAGCCCACTTGCAAATGAAGAGAAACTTTGGTTGGAACAGACAATGGTATTCTAATTGTCCTTAATAATCTGAAACATACCTTCCCAAAAAATATGCTCAATCCAAGTCAAGAAAACCCTCCAATCTCACTACTCATAGCATTTAAAAAATTAACAATTTCCGCGTAAATAACATTTTGGCCTATAAACATTAATCATACTTAGATAAAACTTATCAATTGCAATTCAAAATTTACTAATACTATGTTAAAAAACAAAAACATATATTTATTTTAAATTCACCGACCTTTTTCAGGGATCTAAGCAATGCTATTAGCTGGCCAGGAACATTACTGCATATTGAAAGAGAACCCCGTTCATCGAGTATCGTGTTCTACATATTTCAGTAACAAAAAGGTATCGTTAGTTAAACACTTCTAGGACCTCGTTTTACTAATAAACTAGAACAAAAAATAAAACAATCAGATATCGTCTGGACTGCCAAGTGGTTACTTCAACAAGGCCATGGGATAGACATCAATATGTGACTATGCACACAGGTGGCCCCATGGCAGCACCATAGGGGATCCAAAGTTGAGTAAACATACTATATTGTGCAAATCTCCTTCAGGTACTAGTAAGTGGGGGCGGCCTTTGTGAAACATGTAGATAACCTTTGATGTATGAATCTCTCCCTTGCTTTGGTACAAACAGAAAAGAAAAGAAATGAAAAATGAAGCACAAACAAGTCAATTGAATCTATAAAGTAAAACTTAAGAAAGGGGTGGGTAATACCTTCCCTTAGCATCGGCTTTAATGGTGTGGAGGTGACCTTCCCAATTGGACGCCAATATATTCTAAACACTCAAAAAGGAAATAACTAATTCAAGCTAGCTTTGCAAAGAGAAGAAATGGAATTGGAAAGACGAGGTATACCTACCCGGCATCTCTGAGCGAAGGAAAGAAGAGCCAATTTATTCTTCATGGGTTCCGGTTCTTCTAGCGCGCAACAACTGTTCGACGAAAAGACTGAGGGAGCCAAGAGGCAGCTGATACACTGCTAAACCCTCGGAGTCCCTTTCCCTCGGAAAATAAAAATGGTCAAGAGTTTTGTTTTGAATGAAAAAGTAAACAAAGATCGAAGCTAAACAAGGGTTTTCAAAAGCATGAGTAAATTGGGCTTCAAAAATATAGCATAAATTTCCGGCCTTTATATATAGCCAGAAGTGAAACAGATCAGGCCTTAATAAAAGGCCCGGAAAAAAGTTTTAAATAGGAACTAAACGGCTAAACCTACTCATTTCTTTCTTCCTTCGTATCTCTTTAGTTTATTGAGTAAAATTCTACCTGTCTTAACAGAATTGCTGCTTTTTATGAAAAGCTTGGCAACGGTTGCCAAGTTAAGAATTGCTCTTATTATTAACCTATGCCAATATTGCAGAAAAATAGTAAGCCTAAGCTTTGTTCGGAATGAAAAGGATACTTGATTTGTATTGACCAGCTACTGGAGTAAAAATACAGTCAATTTGTTTCGAGTAAACAACTATTGGCCTAATTTTCAAACTCTGTTTTCATATTTTGAAGGTAAAGTTCTTTTAAAGATAGATAGTAACAAATGAATGGAAAACTGAATATTCTGAAAAGAGTGAGTCTCTGGTACTATGCATAGCACGGATTGGTTTCTAATACGGATTAATATTTTCATTTTCAAAATCCTAACGGTCAATCCGAACCATTCAACATGATCTCATATTTGAAAGTGATTTTCTACCGATCTTAAAAAATAGCAAAAATTTCTAAAAAATATAAAATTTAGTCTACACGTACATATTCATATGAGAATTATATTGAACAGTTCGGATCAATCGTTAGGATTTTAAAAATGAAAATACTAATCCGTATTATGAACCGATCCATGCTATGCATAGTACCATAGACTCACTCATCCAAAATTTATCATTTGTTGCATTTGGTTAAGATGCAGCATTTTCCAATACAAAATGAAGGCCAGTTATTTTTACAGAGCTATCTTCAACTTGCGGACAGAACCAGCTTCAAATTCAGCAAAAAAATATATATATATAATAAAAAAATGAACTAAATTTTGCCAATGTCGGACCAAACTGTTAACTACGTGTTTGTTCCGAATTATTATTATTTACACTGTCTTGATCTGAAACTATCAGGGTCTAAAAGCCCTATCAACAATTTCTCCAGCTTCTTAGACCTATCGGTTGGTCTTATAATAAAAGAATTGCTGTAAACACTACAAGGATCCCTCCCGAACAACGTGCTACCCATGCACCACCCACCAGGGGCAAACCGGTCCCTTTTCCTCCTCAATAATTCCCTGTCAATCCTATCCAAAACCTGATAACCGTCCTCTCCGAATGAGTAAGCAAATGGTGCACCACTCTCAGCCATCAGATCAAAATGACGTGAGCTCAGATTCATCGGTAGCAACTTAGGGGGGTTATCCCAGAGTGTGAAACGCAGATCTCCATTTACAGTGGTGTTTTGGAAGTACTTTGAGTTACATATGACAGTGTGGAAGTACGCCTCAGACGAATAAAGGAAATTGACGAAGTACATGAGAAGCATGCGAGGAAGGTTGTCCCAACCCCTTATGCAAAACTCCAAAAAAGATCGGTTTAACACCACCCAAGAGGACCCTGAATGAAAAAAAAATATATATATATACATATTATGTGAAAAGGTAGGAAAAGAATTACGCATTTATCATACAAACATACTGAGGTAAAAAACATGACTTGGGCAAACATCATACATACATCATACATACTTGACTATGGATCCGAATCTGCTGCGATCCTTCACATGTGAATAGTATCCTGAAATTCCTGCTTTTCTGAATCCAGCTGTCGAATTGTTTCGAAATGCGTGCACAGAAAAATCAACTGTTTCGAGATGCGTGCACAGAAAAGTTAAACGGCTGAATTTGGAAAAGCAGGAATTTCAGGGTTACTATTCACATGTGAAGGATCGTAGCAGATTTATTTCCCATGACTATAACAAACATGACTTGGGCAATATAGTGCCTTATGAATTAAGGTAGCAATTTTAGTGCTTCTCATTTGGTCTTTTACCCAACTACTAAGCTTCACCAACCCTCAAATAAGAATCAGACATCCCAATTTAAACAGTCAAGAATAAAAAAAAAAGATTTAAAAACATAAGCTGCGGCCAATCAAAGTCGTGAAGTACCTGGTTCATTATGCTGAAGATGAATTGTTATCTAACATAACAGGTAATCAACAATAGTATCTGGAATCCACCATATTTATCCAGTGTATTAGTGAATTTTGAAATAAATATAGCTTTTTAAATTAGTGGCACAAATTTCCTTGAATACAATTTCACATTATAAGTAATAGTTTAGCAAATGCATGTCATAAAACAACCATGCGCAAAGTCAGTACCTACAAAAAGCTTGAAAGCAGCAGGCATACTTCTTTTCTCCTTCATCCAATGTAATTGTGATCGGTTAGAAGCATATAGTCCTGAATCTACAATCATTGGCCTTGCTCTGTGATACCTAAGTTTTTTCATGTGATAGACTTAGAACATAAAAAGAAATGAAAATAAAGATCTTTGAACAATAAGAACAAAGTACTCCGAGAGGTCAGAAACTTGCTCTCTCCATCCAATGTTGCTTGTATGCTCGATGAAGTTATAATCCCGAGGTATGTAAGAGAACGAGTGAAGAATATCTGTTAGAAACAAAGTTAATTAGGAAACTTACAAATTGAAAAATATCAGACGGTCCCTAATTGTGAAACAAAGTGTTCAAATTTGGCATTAGTAAAGAATCAGTTCAAATCAGTGAAATTACCCACATGCCAAAGAATGTACTAGGGCTGCCAAAAAAGCTCGTAGTTTGTGATTCTATTGACTTCGATTCGAAAAAAAATTCGCAATTAACTCGATCGATTGAAATTCATTCTGAAACAAATCAAACCAGTTCGGTTCGAATTTTATTCAAACTCAAACTCAAACTGAGTATAGTTCGTTTGAAATTGGTTTGCGAACTATTTAGGTTCGAATCTCAAATTAACATGTACCGTTCAAATTAGAGCAACGCTAGTGGCTCAGTGCAAAATCAAGGTTTCATTTCAAATAGGTACCTGATATAATCGGATAAGATCCAATGCAATGCTTTTCTTTTTTGATGGTTGGCGGCCAACAGATATATTGATACTAAAAAAGTTATTTACAAAACCAAATTATAAAAACATCAAAATCCCTAAAAATACAAAGCTATTCAACTCGCAAAAATAGCCAATCCAATGGAATGCTTAGTTTAAGCTATCCAATTTTCAAAAAAATAACTAAGGGCGATAGGGCTGCCAAAAAAGCTCGTAGTTCGTGATTCGATTGACTTCGATTCGAAAAAAAAATTCACAATTAACTCGTTCGATTGAAGTTCATTCTGAAACAAATCAAACCAATTCGGTTTGAATCTTATTCAAACTCAAACTCAAACAAGGATAAGTTTGATTTGGTTTGATTCGTTTGCAGCCCTAGGTACAACAGATTTATTGACAAGGGTCATAGAATTGGATCCACACCAACTGTATGTCAACCAGAAGCAGCAACTTATCCAATTATGGTGCTAAAATAAATAACTAGCATAATAACAGTCTAAAGGAGGAAATGTACCATCTTGAGATAGGAGTGGATAATCTGAAGCACTAAGATTAATAAACCAATTCCAATCCTTAAACTCTCTCAACAAAATTGCAATTCCCTGAAGCATTGCCGCCACCTCTGAGGGCCCCTTGCTAGATACAGGCCCCGCCCCCTCTACTAACCTCACATTATCAAAATCCTTAATTACTTTCTCCTTTCGTAGAAACTCCACAAAATCTCTCCTCTCGCTTTCTAGATCGAGACGAACTAAATAACAGTTCCACGGATGGTATATGGCCATCAACAGCCTTTTGACACGTGGCAAGTCACCGGAGGAGCCAGAAATCATGTAGGCCAACCTAGGAGGTGGCGGAGTCCGTATATCGGCGCCGCCATGTGGCCTGGTGGATGTAAGAACAGAGAAGAGGAAAGGGAGGAGAAGGAAAATTCCAGCGACGAGGAGGATAGATCGCTTGTAAAAATTGCGCTCGCTGAGGCGGCGGTGGGGCTTCCTCATGGCGACGTCAGAGGTAGGGTTCCGGCACGGCCTCGCCGGACTGAGATCTCCTCCGATTGTTAATAAACCTCTAAAGGCTCTAACCAAATAACCAATTAGTGGGTTGGGAGTCTTCAATAGGACAAACTCGATTAAATATGATAAAGAATGAATTAATTAATCAAAAAGCGATAGAGTAATCACTGCTCACTAATCACTATTTAGATATGTGACAGTGAGAGGAACGAAGTGGAAATGGAGGATGAGATTAGAGGGAGGTGATGAAACCGCGTCGGATGGGAATGGCTCAATGGCCGATGCGGTGGGTGCGATTCCACTAGTTTGCTGGTGAGTGTGTGGGGCCCAGTGTGCAGTGAGTGTGCGAGTAGTTGCAATGCAAAAATTATATCTCATCACCAAAATCAGAAAGGTTACTACTTTAAAACGTGGTTGGCGTGAAGCTAATCCCAATCAGGAATGCAATTAATATGATGAGATTCTTCATTCTGGTTTACAAATATTAGAAAATACCAGTCGCCATGTTTAGTACGGCATCAGAAGATCAACTCCAAATATTGCATTCCTTTTCTATTGTCTTAATATAATTTTTCTAAAGAATAAATGAAAATAGACCTAACTTGAACTTCCATTAATTATTGTTTTCTATTTAGTTTAATTTTATTTATACTGTAAATGACGTAGTTAGGGTTTGTAGAAAAAAGAGATGGGGCTGCATGCACCGACACGATTGAATTAAACAGGCCGGCACTGGTTTTTGTTTAGTTCTTGGGCCGGGCCGTTTAGGCCCATATTTTATTAAAGTTAGTTCTTTAGCAATATCTTTAAACAATTTATATCAAATTTTTAAATCTAAATTGTTGACCTGTGCAAACCTGCTTATCATATATGTAAGGTGTAATGTATATCTTGAACCGACCTATAAGGATTAAGCAATGGAATCTTTAAAAGCAAGCATGACATTATCACTTATAGGCTTAATCAAACCCCACCATTTGGTTCCCTATCAGCCTCCTCCGGTTTCTACAATTATTGCTTCCTTTCCGCTACTTGTAAAGTAGAAAATATACATAATAATAATAAAGAAAAAAAAGTTGAATGAAGGTGTCTGTACTTGTGAGAGAGCGAAGCACAAGTTTGATTTTTATTAATCAAAGTCATTGTCAGGTACTCAGGTTATTGTTTACCACGCTTGCTTTTTGGCTAGTTGTCTAAGGTGAAAGGAACGCAAATAACACAAATTCCATTCGCAAGTGGCCAAACTCGTTTGTTTTATTCTGGACAGGTTTATGTTAGGTCACAGTAATTTACTAATTCATGTTGTCTTCACAATATACAAACAAGTTTATTGAAAGGCACCTTATCTAAATAAAAAAAATGAGGAAAATTTACAAAACATACAAGAAATGGTCGAGTGGATATCGTGTTATTGAGCTGATTAGTTCCCTAAAGTGGCCTTAGGAACTCCTTTTTATAATTAGTGACTATTAATTATAGACTTGGAAGTTGGAACTAGGTCTATTACTGGTAATGGTAGATTCGGAGGATTTCGTTGAATTTTTTTTTTTTTCCAAATCCTTATGGACATGGAGCGTGCTCAATATTTTATAGAGAAGGGAAAGGGGGGCGTTCCAATGTACACTATATCAAATTTGATTCGATATTCAATCAGATCTGTTTGATCCGCATCAAAATCTAGGTGTCTGTTTAGGTTTTCAGAATAAAATTTTGAAATATATCTTTCATGCAAAACCTAAAGCAAATCAAACTACTTCGGCTGAATATTGAACCGAATTTATACTGTATTCATCGAACATCCCGTTTTCACATACCTTCGATTTTAGGTGGGATTTTAATGTATACCCTTCAAAAACTTCAAAAATTCAGTATATAAAATTCATAATATCATATTTCTCCTTCTAAATTTTCAAAACGTACAAATTTATCCATTTTATTGTCTTTTCTATTAAAATTCTTTTGAATTTATAAAGTAATCATTTTACGCTTTATTAAGCAAAATAGAAAATAGGTAGTATGCTTCAAAAATTGTCAGTCTTGAATTCAAAAATTCAATATATAAAATTTATAATATCATATTTACCTTTCTAAAAATTCAAAACATACAAATTTATCCATTTTATTGTCTTTTCTATTAAAATTATTTTGAATTTATAAAGTAATTATTTTACACTTTATTAAGAAAATAGAAAATAGGTAGCATGCTTTAAAAAATGCCTTGAATTCAAAAATTCAATATATAAAATTCATAATATCATATTTACCCTTCTAAAAATTCAAAACGTACAAATTTATCCATTTTATTGTTTTTTCTATTAAAATTCTTTTAAATTTATAAAGTAATTATTTTACGCTTTATTGAGAAAAATAGAAAATAGGTAGCATGCTTCAAAAAATGCCAGTCTTCTAATTTGTCAATTTTCAAGGCAAATGAGTCATTTCTCTACTTGTGACAATTTGGCGCATACACAGTGACATTTAAGTATATGCTTGTGTAAGCGTCAGAAGTAGAGAAATTAATCATTTATTCTCCGAAATCGATCAAATAGAAGACTGATATTTTTCTGAAACATGCTACATATTTTTTATTTTTCTTAATTATAAAGGAAAAAATGGATATTTTATAAATTTAAAACAAGTTTTAGTTAAAAAGACAAAACAATGAGTAAATTTGTAAGTTTAATATTTAATAGGTAAATATGATATTATAAAATTTATAGAGGAAAAATACGTTATTTTTTTTTTTTTTTTTTTTTTAGAAACATACATAAAATTTCCCCTCGATTTTACATACGTCCTCGTACGAGCGGTGGCAAGTGATGTGCCATAGACATCAGTTGTATATTTTAAATCTGAGGTTCACATTATATAAAAAAAAAGGGAGGGCCTAACCTTCCCCCGCCATCCATCCCCCACTTTTCCCCCAACTGAAAATAAGTAGGGGACTACAGTAAACTGTTAATAACCGTTGAAATAAATAGGGGACCACAGTAAACCGTTAATTATTGGGAAATAGATGGGGACCAAAAATGCCTCCAGAGCATTACAGGCGCAGAAGTATTCACCCTTGTAAACTCAAGTATTCATCCATGTAAAGAAAAGTACTCATCTTTGAAAAATAACTATATAAGGAAACATTACCACCAATCTTTGACACGTTTTTAGAGGTGATTTTTTTTTTGTACGTTCACTCTAACTAATTTTTCCGACGATATGTGAGGAATTTTTCAAATCTAAAACTACGAAAGTTTTCTACACAATTTTCTCTTTCAAATAAGATCCATGATGACATACTTTTGAGTTGTCCGTTACGCAAGTATTCACACCTCGTACGCAAGTATTCATCTCTCATTGAACAAGTATTCATTCTCGTCGTGTAAGTGTAAAGAGTACATGAAGGTATGGTGGGACCGCACAACCGCGACTTCAGATAAGTAGGGGACCACAGTAATATGTGGAGATAAGTGGTGGAATTAGTAGGGGACGATTTGGAAAAAAGTATTGACACTTAACACGAGTTGTATTCATCCATATAAATAAAAGTACTCATCTTTGAGAAAGAATTATATATGGAAATATTACGACATTAAGAACATTAATTACGCGGAGATAGTAGGGTACTACAACTGCTGTCCGCTAAAAACAAAAGAAAATGCGTAATTAAGTGGGGGGACCGCACAACCGCCATCACTAACTACCGTGGGGACCGCATAACCGTCACCGCAAGTGGAAACAACATCAAGTATTCATCTATAATACATGAAGTATTCACATGTAATACATCAAGTATTCACCCTGATATATCAAGTATTTTAAAAAAAAACTGGACATATCACACCCATATTTTACACGTTTTTAGAGGTGGTTTTTTTTTCTCCGTTCAATCTAACTAATATTTCTAACGATCTGTGAGAAATTTTGCAAATCTAAAACCACGAACATCTTCTACATAATTTTCTCTTTAAAATGAGATCCATGATAACATACTTTCGAGTTATTCGTTGCACAAGTATTCACCCTCGTCATGAAAGTATTCATCTATCATTGAACAAGTATTCACATGTAATACATCAAGTATTCACCCTGATATATCAAGTATTTTTAAAAAAAACTGGACATATCACACCCATATTTTACACGTTTTTAGAGGTGGTTTTTTTTTTCTCCGTTCAATCTAACTAATATTTCTAACGACCTGTGAGGAATTTTGCAAATCTAAAACCACGAACGTCTTCTACATAATTTTCTCTTTAAAATGAGATCCATGATGACATACTTTCGAGTTATTCGTTGCACAAGTATTCACCCTCGTCATGCAAGTATTTATCTATCATTGAACAAGTATTCACATGTAATACATCAAGTATTCACCCTGATATATCAAGTATTTTTAAAAAAAACTGGACATATCACACTCATCTTTTACACGTTTTTAGAGGTGGGTTTTTTTTTCTCCGTTCAATCTAACTAATATTTCTAACGATCTGTGAAGAATTTTGCAAATCTAAAACCACGAACGTCTTCTATATAATTTTCTCTTTAAAATGAGATCCATGATGACATACTTTCGAGTTATTCGTTGCACAAGTATTCACCATCGCCATGCAAGTATTCATCTATCATTGAACAAGTATTCATCCTAGTTGTGTGAGGCGGAGGCGGAGGCAGAGGCGGAGAAGGAGAGGCGGAGGCGGAGAGGGAGAGGCGAAGGTGGGAGAGGCGGGCGGAGGCAGAGGTGGAAGAGGGAGGCGGAGGTGGAAGAGGGAGAGGGAGG
The DNA here is from genome assembly GCA_025461125.1 of Carex kokanica. NCBI lineage: Eukaryota > Viridiplantae > Streptophyta > Magnoliopsida > Poales > Cyperaceae > Carex > Carex kokanica. Next base: position 299,019 of record JAJGRX010000638.1, read on the forward strand.
GAGAGAGGAAAGAAATAGAAGGAGAAAATCTACTAATTAATTTGTAGGGACCACTAGTTAGTTAAAATTGATTATTATAGTTAGAAAATGAAGTTAGTTAGTTGGGGGAAAAATGGGGGAAGGAATCAAGGGGTAACATATAATTACCCAAAAAAAAATTCTATTAAAAATCACGATCATTAATTGGATGATTTGCGCACATAATGATACAGCTGCTACTATCACAAAAATGACAATAAATATGGACTTATTATCCGGGACGAAATCAGAATTCTGATATAGGGACCTTTTTGGACAACTGCTGATCATTAATTGGATCTTACGAGTAATCGCACCTACGTGAGAAAAAATTTAATTTTCGAATTATTTTTGTGTAGAGTCAAGTAGTAAAAAAAAAAACTTTCAAAAAATGAATGTATTAAAATTAATTTATAAAGTTTCCAATTTTGACCGCTTGATTTTATACTAAATTAATTTAAAGATTTAAAATTTTCGCATGTAGATGCATCACTCGTAAGATATATTAGTTTCAACAGTACAAATTTATCGTTTGAAGTCAATCCGATAGATTTTAGTATTGAGTTGACAAAGATGCTTGATGAACTTAAAAACACCCAGTTCTACACTTGTTAATAGGTTTAGAGGATTTAGAAGAGAATGAATTGATTGTATTTCATCATCGTTACAATTAGAGAGAGAGAGAGGCCTGTATATACAGGCAATCACATGTGAATACAATAGTATCTCAATCCTATACAAAGCTGTAACTAATTCTTTAACTAACTAAGATTTACTCCAGTTTACTATTGCTTGGAATTCTATTTTGTTACAAAGCTGTTGCGCTATCTCTAATACTCGTGCACAAGTACAATTTTTTTTAAATAAATAGAGGTCAATTGACTCTTATTTTTAAAACTTCCCTCCGTCCATGTGTATACATTTGCATGAAGGTTTAAATTTTGCTTGAAGCTTGACACGAATCTTAATGTTGGATGAAACAATTCTAACCTATGTTGAATAAGTTTTTTTATCAAGTTTTAAAAAAACAACAATTAAATGGTAAACCTATATTTTTTTATTCCGTGACGTTAAACTTATGTAAAATAACGAAATTTAATAAAATTTAAACGATTAACCGGACAAAATGTTGAAAAACTAACTTTACTTTAAAAAGTCATTATTTATGATTTAGGTAAATTGTACTTTTCATGTAATGACCATTTTTATAAGTTATTTTTAAAAATGATTTGTATCTGAAGTTAATATTGCGTTGTGTTGTTAAGAATAAGGATATTTTTTTTACTTTATAAAAAAATAACAAATAGACTACACACAAAAGTTCTGTATTATGATGTACCAGCGTGTTGTTTTATTCTATTTAATTGTTAAATCGTTAAATGATCCACTCTGTTGACAATGCCATTAATTTTTTTTTAAACTTAGATGTTAAATAATTAGATTCGTGATATAATATAATTTTTATAAATAAATACTTAAGATAGTTTCAGTTGAAATGCATATTAGATACCAATAAATTTGACGATTAAGAAAAGTATTTAGTTGTTTTTGTAGAGTGTAAAAAAGATAATTAAGAAAATCAATTTAAGGACATCCCATTCAGTCTTTGAAACTTTAAAAGTGATAACTAAAGGTCATCCAGTTTATAAAAACACTTTAAATAGTAAAATAGGTGGGACAATTGATAAAGTTGTCTTTTATTAGGAGGGAGGACAATTATAAAACTATCCTTAAGGTAACTCATATATGAACACTTCGTGTAGACTTGAAAAAATCAGAATTCGTATTCTCTGCATTAACTCAAAAAAGAATTTTTGAGTTAATGCATTTGGACCGTCCAATCCGTTTTAAGAACCGTACAGATTAGATCCACACTAATATTAAAGGGACCCATGCGTTATAGGTAGGAGCTGAATTGGCTTCGTTTAAAATTAGATGGCCGAGATGCATTAACTCAAAAGATGCTTTTTTTGAGTTAATATTGACGATGCGGACTCAGAAAATCATGGGAGGTGGGGCCTGGACGCTTGGCCCACTTAGCCCCACTTAGATTCTTCCACTGCTTATTATAATGACAAATAATTCATAATACAAGGATATATTAGTCCGAAATTTTTATTAATATCCAAAATAATTAAACAATTTCACAATCTATACCCTGACGCAGAAGAATTTGAAAAATGCCCAAACCGGAAACTTTTAAGTCTCCTTTCCGGAAACAAAGTTTCCTGTCCCAGCCTCTCCAAAACCGGAGATTAAATTTCTGATTTCTAGAACCGGAGCTTAAATTTCCAGTTTCAAAGCCTGAAACCGGAAATTTAATCTCCGGTTCTATTTTTTTTATTATTAAAAAAAGAAAATCCGGGAACATTGTATGTTTTTTTTTAAAACATGTTATAATTTATTTATTTTTGTATTGAAATATTAAAAATATTTTATATATTTCTTTGAAAATAGATGGAATACTATATAATTTGATTTATTTGAAAGACTGCGACAAATAATCCGGATCAATATTTTTTAGACTGGATTTTTCGCGGCTGCAAGAAAAATTAAAATATCTTTTTGTGTGTTATTGGAAAAAAATAAAAATATTTTGAATCTGAATTATTGATCTTGGTTGAAAAGTCACTTCTAGACAAATATAGAAAATATTTGAATTCTTTTATTTTTGAAAAATAAAAAAATGTAATAATGAATTATCTGACACAAAAAAATTTCTCTGACAAATAATATTTAAATAACTTAAAGTTTTAGTTTTTTTTTAAATAGAAGGATCAAAATATTTTCTGTATTTACCTAGAAGTGATTTTTGAACCGGGATCAATAACTCAGATTCAAAATATTTTTATTTTTTTCAATAACACACAAATAAATATTTTAATTTTTCTTACAGCCGCAAAAAATCCAGCCTGAAAAATGTTAATCCGGGTTATTTGTAGCAGTCTTTCTAATAAATCAAATTATATAGTATTCCATCTATTTTCAAAGAAATATATAAAATATTTCTAATATTTCAATACAAAAAATAAATAAATTATAACATTTTCTGTTTTAAAAAAAACATACAACTAGGAACATAGTTTCCGGATTTTTTTTTAATTAAAAAAAAACATAGAACCGGAAACTTTGTTTTCGAAAAGGAGGCTTAAAACCAGAAACTTTGTTTCCGGTTTGGACATTTTTTTAATTCTTCTGCGTCAGGGTGTAGATTGTGAAATTGTTTAATTATTTTGGATATTAATAAAAATTTCGGTATATTAGTTGTCTAGTCTAATTGTAAAGTTTGCATATTAAAATTCTGTGTTAGCGCTAAAAATAATTTATAAACTTTAATCCTTATTTCATGCTTAAAAAAATATATATTACAATACATATCCTAAGCAAATTTTTTTCTACGAGCTTTCAAAGTACTAACATAATTAATGTGGAACATGTTGTTAAGAACTCATCTTTTGCTAACTTTCTTGTTATAATAAAAAAATCGATGCATTGACAAAAAAAAAGGATTTGATAAAAGAAATGTGTGTTTTAACGATGATACAATAATATATTCTGATTTAGGTATCACGGCAACGGATGTGAACTTACTATGATAATAAATGGTCCACAACATAATAACACATTCACGTCATCATAATACATATTTGAAGTTATTTTTTTAATGTGTATTGAAGACGATACGATAAATAATACGGAAAATTCCATTCATGAAGGCTCATTTTTGCTAAAAAATACTTTGTTAAATTAATGATTCCAGTTTTGACTAACATTGTAGAAGTAAATATTTCTTTTCAATTGATATATAGAAATGTATCTGGCCAGATTTACTACTGATAATGGTTAATCTGGATCTCACCCTGATTAATGGATGGGATTTCTAACCAAATTTAAAACTTTGACAGGACATGCTTGATATTTAAATTTTTAGGGATACAGATGAAAATTCGATGTGAGCAGGAAACTTCGCCTCTTCTCTACCTGACCTCTTGTGAACGGAGGGGCTACAGTAGACCGGTTCCGACTGCTAAACTAGCAGTCAATCAATGCGTCAAGAGATAAATTAGCGGGTCCCACGGAGATTATAATATTGCATGCACATGGACCATCCGTATAATAACAACCTCTGGCTACTGGAATTGGACCAATCATTTCTTGGCCCCGTTTCTAGTTTAGACTTAGCCGAATAAAAAATAATTAGTTCCATGAACATGGACAGGGTACAGTATTTAGGACCACTTAAAAAAGAAAAAAGAACTCATGTATTGCATGACATGTTATTTTTTTTTCTATAAAAGAATTTTCACATGGGATAATATAGAAATAATAGGGAGGAACTTCCGAAATTTTTATTAATAGAAATTAAAATATTAAAATATCGGCATGGAACAAGACTTTCGTCACATTTCGAAATCTAACAATTCCGTTGATTTTGGTAACGTCCAGAGGCCGTTATTGTCCATAACGGCCCGATTAGTGGTTTAATTAGCCACCACCAAATCCAAACAAGTCACAGCTTAAAAAAAAAAAAATCAGGCCGTTATGGACATTCACGGCCAGGGGAAGCAAAAAAAAAAAGAAAAAAAGTAAGGCCGTTATTGTCTATAACGGCCAGACAAAAAAAAAAAAAAAATTTTACTTGGCTGAATCCGGGGAGCCCCAATGTGGAGTCCATCCGCCTACGGGATACATAACAATTAACTTACAGTATCAGAGAACAGCGAGACTTTGTGTTGTGCATGCGGCATCCATAATGATTTGAAATATTATGCATGGTAAGATGTCAAGCAGCCGCGGTCCGAATGACCCTGACATTCAAGATGCATATGAGACACCACCAAATTCGAACTTGCCAGTAGAAAAATTTAGTGAATTGTTATGGATGCCGCATGCACAACACAAAGTCTCGCTGTTCTCTGATACTGTAAGTTAATTGTTATATATCCCGTAGGCGGATGGACTCCACATTGGGGCTCCCCGGATTCAGCCAAGTAAGTAAAAAAAAAAAAGTATTTTTTTTCTGGCCGTTATAGACAATAACGGCCTTACTTTTTTTTTTTCCGCTTCCCCTGGCCGTGAATGTCCATAACGGCCTGATTTTTTTTTTTTTAAGCCATGACTTGTTTGGATTTGGTGGTGGCTAATTAAACCACTAATCGGGCCGTTATGGACGATAACGGCCTCTGGACGTTACCAAAATCAACGGAATTGTTAGATTTCGAAATGTGACGAAAGTGTTCTTCAATATCGATATTTAAATTGTTTAATTTCTATTAATAAAAATTTCGGGAGGAACTTGACATCAATACATGAGATATTTTCTGCTTGATCAATTGGTGGTAACTAAAATTTCTGGTCTCCATGGTTATATAAATTTGTAGGGAAATCATTCTTTTGGCCAATGAAGTAACTGTATCATATATACATTCTTTATAGGAAATTATACCCGTATATACATGTTTCATATGTACTATATTTAAGTTCAAAATTTCATCATCCTAAATTATATTTGTTATATATTTTTATTTTGTATCATTTTATATATGTTTTACTTGTCAACTACTTATAATTTATTTTACTCATGTTTTGTGTTTTGAAGACCTCAAGACAAAAATTAGAAGAAAGAATCAATGAGCATTAATTTACTGAAATTCTTCATTGGATTTAAATGTATGTAACGTGTGTTACAATCATAGTTTTTACTAGTCTATAAAAATAAGTCATAGAAGGTAACGTTTCTTCTTTCCTTTTTTTTTTTGAAGGTTGGCAGAGAACGTTTCTTCTTTTCATTGGAAGACAAGACGATAATATAATTTATGGAGTCGATTGAGTCATAATACGTTGAAGTCATGTTATATTATCAAACTTGTATAAATTTAAGATAATTAATTAATCTAGTAACATGATGTAGCAATCACTATACATATTGTTATGTTAACATTGAAGTAATTGAGATTCTTCTCTTACCATGTTATGCTTGTTTCAAGATTTCAACCTACTTTTATTGTAAGAGCATCTCCATCTCTTAAATTTTATGGATTTCTAGTATGACATGGCAATTTCTATTTCAATTTTCGAGATGTACTCTAATTTCTTATTAAGAAAATATTGGACAAAATTTCTTATTAAGAAATTATTTCTAAACGTCACGCTGGTCAAACAATTCACTCAAATTATTTCTCATTTTTAATTTATTGCTGATGTGACTTAATAAAAACTCTAAAATTAATTTCAGAAATATGAAGATTTAGAAATTTTAGAGGCTTTAATTTCTAAAAAGTGGTTAACAGTTATTTAGAATTCTTTAAAATTTTTTTTTTATATAGAAATCTATAATTTCATGAAAAAACTAAATAAAAAGCTAAATTTGTTATGGAGGTTATTATGCATGTGTAGACTTTGTAAATGGAAGAAAATAACCCCTAAGAGAAAAAAAAATGACAGTATACGATGTTGATGAGCTTGACACCAATATCGGTTCACTTGTCACGGATGATATTAATGTAATTTTGTAATGAAAAGAATATTCAAAACTATACTATAGAGGTTATATTTGTGAGTTTTGACGTTGATGCCACTCTATGGACGAGTGCGTATTTTATTACTTTGGGTTAAATATTTTTCTAGATATTCTAAATTAAAATTTGAGATATGAATATCATTTAAGAGATAAATATTAACCCTATTTGATTGCTTTTTCTCTGCCATGGTTTTTTTTTTTCATATAAGGAATTAGATTATTAAGATTATAGTTCATCAATTGGACGGATTCTTAATGTGGTGTAATTTTATTTAAGGATAAATCATCAATAATTTTTCGAAAAAAAATATAAAATTCTTGAGCTAAAATATTAGTTGTGCGCACAGACTTAGTTTTCGCCATATACAAAATCAAATTCAAGCATAAATAAATTACTAGTATCGTGCCCGTGCGTTGCAACGGAATATATGATAAGATAACAAAAATAAATTCTCATACAAAATGACAAATTTTCATAAAAAACAAAATTAAAAATATATTCTAAATTTATCACAGTAATATGTATAGAAATAAAGAAGTAGATAAATAAGGAAATGAACAAAAAAATTGATTTGCATTGTGATCCGCCGTATAGAAAATTTTAATTGGAGAGGGAGAAATAAGAAAACGGAGAATTATATAGCTAAATTTTAGAGTCTGTTTAATTTTAATTGTAACGCATCGTGTGGCGGTATGTATGGCGAGTATGTTAGTAGCTAAATTTAAACTTCTACACATAAAACAAATGCATTTAATCAAAAGAAGATATATTATATGATTGGAGAGCTGAGATTAAATTCAAAAATTAATCTTTCAATCGTAACCATTGACGGATCGGACACCCAACGTGCTTAATAATGGAATGAAGATATCTAATATATTACAAAAACAGTAAAAAGGGCGTGAATTGAATATGAACTAACGAAAGGACAAAAATGTAAAAGAAATTTTGGAAACAAGGGTTAGATTTTCAAAGTGTTAATTTATACTATGTTCCACAGTCTGAACTTCCAAGTAAAATTCTTTTTTACCTCAACTTCAATGTTTTTCCAAATTTGATCAACCTGTCATTTTCTCCATTCAAAGTTAATGTCAAATTGACGTGGCGCCTAATAAGATTATATATTTTATAATTGGACTATATTAACATTTAAAATTACAAATTGCGGATCCAAATTAATTATTCACGTAATAAAAGGACAAAATTACTCTCCCTTAGTATCTCTTTACGGTTCATTGTTTTGCACTCTTTAATCATAGTGCTCTAAAGAAGACTACTTTGATGTATAAAATATTTTGAAGATTGTACATGCTAATGAATCTCAAATAAGTCACAAACACACCAAAAAAAAAAAAAAAATCTAAAATAGTGAGTATAGATAGATATACGATCAATATGCTCCACCAAATCATACAATTAATTAGTGTTCCAAAATAGTGCACTATAGCGTTTTTGGACCCCAAACGCTAAGCTATGACATCAAAATGCGCTATTTGCGCTACGACCGCTATAGCGGTGATAGCGGTCCACTATTGCGCTATGACTGCTATACAATATGGGCTTTATTAAGCAAATTATATGGGCTTTAAATAAAAACCCAAAAAAGCTCAAACCGAAATTGAATTTGTTGCTACTCGCTACAGATAAATCAATTTGAAATTGGGAATAGAAATAGAAAAAAAATATATTATGTCATGAATTATGATGCTTAAGATATTTTTAATAGAAAAAATCGATAGTTTATGATATTACTATGGATATTTTGAACCGCAATTTGAACTTTGTACGGGTTCAATATAAATATTATAATTTCTTAATTACTTTGGTGTTATTTATTATTCTGTGAGATTTTAGATAATGTTGATATTTGTACAAATATTTGAATATACGGAATGTAAAAAAAAAAATATTATGTGGCATAGCTTCCGCTATAGCGACGCTATTCGCTATAGCTTTTTTTATAGCCTTCCCACTATGACGCTATAAACGCTATTTAAAACCTTGCAACTAATCGTACATTTTTTTATTCGTGTTTCTTTTCTTTCCTTCATAATACAGATACTCGATAAGTCTATATCAACCTATTATTAGTTTTCTAAAGATTATAGAAACAAAAATGAAACTATAGCGCATATATCACTAGTGGAAAGACAACGAAGAAGAAACAAGGGAATAACACATTTTTGCATGAGAATTGGTTCATCTGTCTTTTTTTCATAGAAAATTAACATTTTTTTTGTTGATAGTCTAGCTTTATAATAGACATCAAATTAATTTTCGTTAAAATTTTGAACGAAAAATGTCAGAACAAAAAGTAAAATTTATATAAAATTTGGAGACCTCTAAAAAAGTTTTGCTCAATTTTTCTTCCATCCCTCTTATTCCCTTCCATCTCTTTCTTTCGCTTTCCTTCCCCTACAGTCTACAGAGCATGACTTGATGATGATCCTAGAGCAAGCAAGAAACAGATATTATTCATAAATTCTTTACATCCGTAGCTTCTTAGCCACACACCTACTCGCTGTTTCGCCCCCGTCTTTTAAACAGGTGCCGTTACCGTCTTCTCCTTTTCTTCTCTCTTTCGTCTCTCTCACCTCTCTTTATGGAGGCGGCCACTACTATAGGCTCATCGCGAGCCCGCTTCCTTCTTTGCTCTTCGTACTCATCTAATAAGGTAACCGCCTCAGCTTCCCTCAACTAGGGGTTAGTTCTTGGGTTTGGGTTAGGTCGGGATTAGGTTAAGAGTTAGGGTTAGGGTTAGGGTTAAGGTTTGACCTTAGATCCCTTCCCTTGACCTTGATTTCGCTGGTTCGCTACCAGATCATCTAATCCCTCCTTCCAATTCAAAGCTCTGACCGTACAATACAATCAATCCGATGAAGATTTGTTGTTTCAGATAGAGAGGTTCGAAATCCGATGCGCGTGTTGCTCACACCAATAGAGGAAGAGGAGTGGGTGATTCGGAGAAGGAGAAACAACGGAGAAGGAGACGGCAACTGCAGCGGGAGAAGAAGAAGAAGAGATCTCCAATTCCACCGTGGCCATGGGAGAACCTCTGCTAACTGCCTTGTCCATTGAGAACCACCACCATCAGATGCAAATACACCACCACCACCCCTCCACTCTCCTCACCATGGACTCCACTGGGCCTCACCTATCTGGTCGACTTGACTGTGCTCGCAGCCTCTTGATCCAGTCCGAGCCCTCCATGCCTAGCCCTGTGGACATAAACCAGCCAGTTTATGTTGAGCGCTCCCCACCGCCTCCTTCTGCCACCAATCCATGGCCTGCTGACACATGTGACATGCTGGATGTGGGTCTCGGCTCGGGTACTCAGATCTTCGAACCAAAAGCCACCGCGAGCAACAACAGCAACAATAGCAACAACTCCGCATCCCGCAAGTGCGCCAAGAGAGGGGACAGCATATGGGGCGCATGGTTCTTTTTCAACTACTACTTCAAACCTGTGCTATCTGAGAAATCCAAGGGCAAAAGCATCACCCGGGATGCTAATGGGTTTGCGGGTTTCAGTAAATCAGACCTGAACCTGGATGTTTTCTTGGTGCAGCACGACATGGAAAACATGTACATGTGGGTTTTCAAAGAACGGCCTGAAAATGCACTTGGCAAGATGCAATTGAGGAGTTTTATGAATGGACATTCTCGCCTTGGTGAGCCCCAATTCCCATTTAGTGCTGATAAAGGGTTTGTGAGGTCCCACCGAATGCAGCGTAAGCACTACAGAGGCTTGTCTAACCCGCAGTGCTTGCATGGAATTGAGATTGTCAGGGCACCGAATCTGACCTCATTGAGTGAATCAGATCGGAAAAAGTGGGTTGAGCTTACTGGTCGTGAGGTTAATTTTCTAATACCTTTAGAGTCAAGTGATTTCGAGTCATGGAGAAATTTACCCAGTACTGATTTTGAACTGGAGAGGCCACAGCCTCCTCCAAAAAACACCTCACATTCAAACAACAAGAAGCTTCTGAATGGATCTGGGCTTAATTTGTCGACACATGGACCAACAAACCATAACACTGCAGACGGGGTGGACAATTCACCCATATGTAGTGGCAGCAAGCGAAGGAAAGATTGCTCCCCACATGCCATGGAGGAAGACTTGAACCAAGAAATTGAGATAAATCCTTTTGAGCCCCCATGGTTACATGATTTCTCGGGTGTGATGCGTCATGCTTGTGGGCCAGTTACTGCTTCAAAAACCGTATATGAAGATGATGAAGGCTATCTGATAATGGTTAGTTTACCCTTCACAGATTTACAAAGGGTTAAGGTTTCTTGGAGAAATACACTTACTTATGGTATAGTCAAGATATCTTGCATGAGTGTTGGTCGAATGCCTTACGTGAAGAGACATGATAGAACATTTAAGCTAACTGACCCTTCACCAGAGCACTGTGCACCAGGAGAATTTGTTAGAGAGATCCCGTTAGCTACACGAATTCCTGAGGATGCAAAACTCGAGGCGTACTACGATGAAACAGGTACGGGCCTTGAGATAATGGTGCCAAAGCATCGTGTGGGGCCCGAAGAGCATGAGGTTCATGTCTCCATGCGCCCTCCTCAGTCGTGGGCATAATAAGGAAGTTCACCTTTTTCTTTGTTCAACAATTGAATTGTTTGATGAGGCTCTATATTGTTGTTTATGTCAGGGATAGAAAAGATTTCTTCTAATGTTCTTTGTGGCTAGCTGGGTATACTAACCACCGTTTGATCTTTGTGCGGTGATTGGTTTCATCTTAAATTTAAGGAAAATGCTTTATATTTTACAGAGCATTTTGAGTTGCTTTGTTCCTTGGGTATTTTAATTAATGTACAATTTAGATGGGCCTCCCCTGAATACATGTTTTATTCGTACAATGTACTTTTTGTAAGAATGGCTTAAATTTTTAAATTTAAATGCTCATTTGGACATGTACTCTGATTTTTAATAGGAATGACTAGCTCCAGTATTAATATAATTTTAATAATAGGGAATCTGTGGCACTCTTCTTGATGCTTTGTGTCTTCCTTTGATTCTCACATTTTTTTTTCTCTTTTCCATTTTGAATTTTCTCATATTTTTTCATTTTCATTTGAATTTCTCTGTACGTTGCAATCGTAAAATTCGAAATGAAAGTTTTACTTTCATGTGAATATTGTAATAGTCTATTTTTGATGATGTGTATTAAATTTATTACGTGCCTTGCCGTTTTATGTTGTTTTCTTGTGAGTTGGAAGGCAAAAAACTCTCTATCTGCGTCCTGCTACTGCAAATTAGGACATGGCACTTTAGAAGTTTTGGGATTAGGACTAGGCTTTTGATAACTGTGTCCTGTTATTATTAACGTGACATAAAGCTGCTTTTAGATTTTTAAAATCTAGTGTTGTCTGTTGTTCTTTCAAGAAGTTTATTGGGATAAGGAAACATGCATTGAATTTGCATTGTAAGGTGGAAGTTGAAGCCAGTGTATAATGTTGCATTAGATTAAAGACAGTTTTTTTTCCTATACTTTGCTATCATCTTTTGATAAGATAAAAGTGTAGGTTGACTTGCTATATAATACCAGTACGATCTTATTTTTTTTTTTATTCCTTTTAAGAGGGAAAGATAATGCCAGTACAATCAGTGTGCATGTTCTGTATCATGGAAATTGCTTTATTTCGGTAGACAGTAGTCTGCTGGTGGTAAAAGCTTGTATTGAATCTGACTCATTATGTACTTGGATCTGTCAAATACTCAAATTCCTCTGCGAGGAGCTGGAATAAGAAATCCTCAATTTATCTGACAGATGCTGATTATTGAATTGAACCAAAGCTCCGCATACAAAGAGAAAACATATGTTCCAATATGAAAAGGGAAAATAAATACCTCGAGTGGTTGGTCAAGCAACAATCACTATGAAATCTGACCAACGGCTGGTACGAAGTCAGAAGTCCAGCTCAATTTGATTGCAACATTTACAGATAAGGTACACTGCCATACGCCTATTCAAAACTTAAGACGTGTCAGTTCTTCACTAAATTTCTATGGTATTATTTATCTATACCTGTCTTCTTTTGAGAGTCTGTACGACTGTACATAATTTGTTTATTTGTTAAAATGTGGTTTAAGCATCTTTTAGAGACGGTTGCTTTGCACAGAGAATTATGCCCTTTTGACCTAATTTAAACGGACGGAAGTTATTTTATTTTCTTTTTGGTGCGTTATCATAGATCTGGAGGACCAATGATCATTGACTTTACCACGTCAGTTGCTTGCTTGAATGTTCTAGCTTAAATGTGTTGAAAGAAAGCCACATTAGTCTGCTCTTTTGTTATATTGCCCTTTCGCTTTCTTTCTTTTTACTTGTTTTTTTTTTTCCCCCCTTACCCCACTCTGAAGCCAGTGAAAAAAAATGAAAAATATATGCTTTACGACCCTACAAAAACACAAAATATATTATCTATTTTGTTCTTTCAAAACAAAGGGCATCATGGCACCTTATAGAGCTGATGATTTTCATTTTGCTAGGCATGCTTAACATTTTAGGTTTTGACGTTTTGTGGGGATAGACTAGTTCGTCATCAACTTCTTAGAAACTGGAATATGTGCATGCAACATATAGAAGGTCAAAAGTTCGAAAATTGCTCACATCTGCCCCTACTTTTCGCGAATCATTTTGAGAAATCTCAATTTGCACTGCATTAATTCTATCTCATACAGTATGAAAAACGTAAACTTGTGACAACGTGGATGTTTCTTACTGTCATAAAAGTATAAAATCTGGAAAATTTAAAGAAAACCCAAAGAATTGTCCTTTTGCCAGTAGCAAAAACTATCCTTTCCTTTCAATTGTGTTTATAATTATGTTGAATTTCTACTCAAATCATAAGTTTACAAAGTGACCTTGTTTAGCATTCATCAACTGTAATGTAGCATCAATTTCAACTGTAATTTTTTTTTTTTTTGAATATTGAAACCCCCGTAGGCAAGAGTTACAGGGGTAGACATTACATTCTCAGAATATGATTAAAGTAAAATAAATCCCCTCATTAACATCACAAACTATCATTATCCCTAAAATCAGCATATAGAGGATACCAGTACCCCATCGAGTCCCAGCCTTCCTTGCGACCTTTGTTTGCCAGAAAACCAGCCAGCTTAGCGTGGCTTCTTGGAATTAAGGCACATTGAAAACCTTGATTACTTTGCAGTATCATCCAAATTTCCTGTACCTCTTTGAAACTCCTCCAGTCCGCTTCCAAAGGGGGATGCTTCTGATTTACCAAGTCACACAATTCTTTACAGTCTGTAAGAAAAGAGCAACCCGGTAACCCGACAGCCAAGACCTCCTTTAAACCTTCAAGCAAAGCCAAAGCCTCCGTCTGCAGAGAACAACACGCACGCACAGCTTTTGACTAATGCAATATCAGACTCCCTTCCTTGAACAGTACCAGGCCAATTCCACCTTTCCAATCCCTTGTCCATGAGCCATCCGAGATACACACCACTGTTTGAGTTGGTACATGATTGCCGATCTCAATTTTGCTGTTTAGGAACCTCTTGGAGCTTGCTACTTTTGTTTCAGCAGAAATTTGAGAGAGGTACAGATTGAACCTGGCTACAGAGGGCTCCTTTCCTCCATAGGCTTTGTCATTCCGACATCACCAAATGGACCAGGCAATGTTAGCGAATTGCGTCCACTCGTCTTCCGTCAACTGCTCCGAGTAAACTTTCCTCCATAGGCTTTATCATAATATTTGTCTAACACCTATAAGAGTGCACTTTGCAATTCCAAGAAAATTAACTATACATACATAACCTTATAAATTATGACGATGCTTGCAAGCTATGTTACTCCGATACTTCATATATGGTCCTGTACCCGCAAGGTATCGTATTCGTATCCAATACCCGTATCCATGTATCCATATTATTTTGAAAATTGTCGTATCGCCATTTCCGTATCGTATCTGATACGATATCCGTACCCGTATCCATGTAACATAGCTTGCAAATAATAATTGACACAAAATTACCCAGAAAACAACAGCAATACAATTTAAAAAATTATTAGCCAGAGGATGTAAGATATAACTTCATTTCCATTTGAATTTCAAAGAAACCACAGTAGCACAGCTGTCATGACTCATGACGCATCTTAGCAGCAACCTGGTTGTCTATATTTGATAATCAGCTAGTCTGCAAGCTGCTTGCCTGATGACTCTGTCTCAGTCGTAAATTAATTTGGAGACGTCAACATGTATTGAAATTCAATGTCAATTAAAAACACATTCTCAACTTGTATCAGTATGGAGGACAATATAATTAAACTAGAAAAGCTACAAATTGCTGAAGTGATTTCAAACCAAATTATTATACAGCCACAGAAAGGATAAAGGAACCTAGTTCTTGCTGTTTTATCAAGCTATATCTTCTAAATTAATGTTCTATATACAGCTCCTACTTACAAGGTTTTTCATAACCTTTTCTTTTGTTACACACAGAATTATGTTGTTTTATGGTGGTTTTTTATACTACATTTGTACCAACAATTAACTTATTGAATAGACTCTAGTCCAGCTCTCAATTTTGTTTGGTCAACTGGTAGTTATTAATTATTTCGTGCTAGCATTGCAAATGATAGAACAGCAGCTGGTTTTATCATTTTAATATGCGAAAACAGCGATCACCAAACAGTAGTGAGGATTTAGTTGATCACTCATTAAAAAATACAACCAATGGATTGCCTCCTGCCTGATTTTTCTAACTTATTGCGGCTACCATTAACAGTGAACCAATGTATCTCCTGAAAATACGATCATTGCACACATAAGCATAATTCTCAGGTGCAGTCGTGCAGATCATAACCATAATTTACAAGTTGTAAATCATCCTTTGGCTCAGCCAAATCTTGTTACCAGTTTTTTTTAATTTTAATTTGTGAGGAAAAAAAAAAGGTCATGCCCTTATCTTTTTATTTACATTTTGGGTTTAATTTACACGTACAAGAAACAGATTTGTTCAATACTGTTCAATTTACAGCAATTCGCAACTTCTGAATTTGATCCCCATTTCTCTAAAATGTCTTGTACTAGCTGCAGTTCTGTCTTGCATTGCTCTAAACATATGCATGCATTCTTTTTTTTCTTTTTTTTTTGTTGAGAAACTTAGCAGATGCTGCGAAGGGGTTTCATTAATCATATATAAAATAATTACAACTCACACCACATTCAGTTCATGCAGTACACAATACCTACCTCAGCGATCCCAAATAGAAAAATTAAACAACAAACAACAATATTTCCTTCTTTTTAATTGGCATCTACTACAAATATTCTTTGATGTATTGTGGCCAATCAAAATTACAAACCTATAACCCTACTAGGCTTAAATTGTCAAAATGGCTTAGTACATTGCAAGTCCATCAGTGCAGAGCAACAACCGCTTATATTCAGGAGAGTAATACCAGTATACTGGTTAGAACGAGCATCACCGTGCCAGTGTGCCATGTTCACTCCTTGTGGAGAAGGGGCTTCTCATTTCGTTTTAACAATGAAATCGAGTAATAAGAGCATTGTGAATCTTCCGTCAATTCTTTTCTACTTCTGGAACTGCCACATTATTGGCGTTCAAATCACGATGTAAAATTTTCTAATGCACGAAATGTTTAATTATTTTGTTTTTGAGGCCTTAATGAAATAGGTTCTTAGCAAAGAATACACGCAATGTATTGGATTATTACCTATAAAATTAAAATTAATTGAAATAAATTGAAAATATATTTTCTTGTAAATTGAAACAAGTCTTAGAACTGTCGTTGCCCGATTGAGTCACGGCCGTTCTAAAGAGACAAGGTTTCACACTCTGAATAGGTTGCATAGGTTGCATTCACACCGTTAGCTCAATTATTTCAGAATGAAATATGTCCCGAAATTCTTATTATAACATAAAAAAAATGGAAATTCAAAACCTACCATTCCAAAAATACCATACCCGTTGGATTTAAATTCAAAACCTACCATCGGTTTTTAGAAGAATTCCAAAAACACCAGGCCCGCTATTCCGTGAGCCAGACTTGATTAGGCCCGCTGAATAAGCATTTACAGACCCAACAGACCTGATATTTTTTTAAATCCATCAAAAACTATGATATATTTATTTGATTTATTTTTTTGTGGTATGAATAGCTTTTATTTTCTCTAGTAAAAAGAAAGACATAGTTATCAAATTACTTAATTTTTCATTGTATGGATCCTTAAAAATACTTGCAAATTAAAAATAATAACGTATCATTAAGAAATAAGCATACTTTATATTACGATAATAGAAAAAAAAAATTTTTTTTTTATTTTTCAATTTTGACACCTCTACTTCTAATTTCTATATATGGTGGGCGAGGAATTGAAATGTTATTTTCATATGTAAATTAAAATGCATGGAGACTTATAAATTTAAAATAAACTTATTGATATCGTATAATTATTATTCTCAAAACGATATCCCCATAATTGTAAAAAATAATTTTATTTTTAATCCCTTATGATTGATCTGAAGCACATGTCTTTCTTTTGTATATAACACACAATCTAACATAGGATGAGTATCCCTGCAATACTGCGGGGATAAACTAACTTTAAGCCGAGTCAAAATTATTTCAATGCCTATTTAGATTACAGAGGTCCGCTTTAAGATTTGTGTTAGATTAAAACGGACAATGGACAATGCATTCTACCATGGGTACCGTACTGGCCCATCAAACACATCATGTATGTGTTATTCCATTAATATTTAAAATATTTTTTGCGTTATGTGAACAATACTACTAGTTGAAATCATTAGTAAATGAGTCTATTTTTACTTTTCTAATAGAAATTTGACATATATATAATTAGTTAATTACATATATGATTTTGCATTTGTGTTCTGATTTCAAAATAAAAATAGGAGAAAATCAATAATTTTTTTTTAACTTCGCCTCTTATTAGTCAAAGAAAAAGTTTACTTATTTTTGCCAAAAATGAAGCCAATATAATAGGAATCAAAACTACGTTAGTTAATTATTCCCAAAATTAATATGACTAAAAGTTTTAGTATTATTTATGTTAATTTGATTTGCATCCAATTCTAACTCGGTAATAGATGAAAGGTTGGTTAGAATTTAATTTAGATTTTTTTTCTATTAAATTATTAGAAAAAATATGTACTCACAATTTAAAAATATATTTCCTTTTTCCATTCTTTGAAAAAAAATATTGTTATTGAACTGTCTTGAACTGTTTAAAATAATGAATTTCTCCCAATCCAAGAAAATAAAACAAATCTAAAAGTATAATCGTTAGTTTCTTACAAAATCTTAATATTGAGATCATAATTTGTTGTTTGAATTAGCAGGGCCGGCCCTGATGCAGGGCAATCAGGGCGACTGCCCCGGCCCCCAAGATCTAAGAGGCAAAAAAAAAATAGTTTGTATACATAAAAAAAATTAATTTGTATATATTAAAAATAAATAAAACATTATGGTCCAAATTTTGCATATATAAATGGCTCAAACTTATCTATAAATAGGAATGATCTATTGACATATCAATAAAAAATGAGACCGGCTAATACGTTTCTATAAATACTTCAACACCATATGCTTATAAGTCGTTTTTGCATTTTAAAAGTCCAAATAGTCAATCCAAACTGTTTAACATGATATCCATATTAAAACGTGCTTGGAGACCAAATTTTACAATTTTTTTGAATTTTTTTACTATTTTTTTAAGGTATGTAGAAAATCATTGATTTTTATGGTCCAAAATCTTAAAAAATCAATAGATTTTCTATCTATTTTAAAAAATAGTAAAAAATTTCAAAAAATGTAAAATTTGGTCTCCAAACACGTTTTAATATGGATATCATGTTGAACGGTTCGGATTAACTGTTTGAACTTTGAAAATACAAAAAAAACTTATAAGCATATAGTGTTGAAGTAACTTATGAAAACGTATTAGTCGGTCTCATAACAAATTTGTATATATAAAGAGCTCAAACTTTTCTTTCGCTCCGGATCCCAAAATCTTCGGAACCGACCCTGTGAATTAGTCGTTTGAAATTCTAAAAACAAGATTTAAGCAAATATATGCTCCGGCCAATCAATGCTAAACTATCATAGTACTCAGTGAGCGGACAGGATATTATAACGTTGCCTGTTGCGCTTTAATTTCGCTGCTATTTTGCATTTAGTGTATCTGAAGGCTTATATCTTGAGGTGTTGCAAATAACTCTGTAAATGCTCTTTTTATGTTCAACACAATTGTTGGTGGAATAATTATTTCAGTACCCACGCTACAGTACCCGCACTGTACGCGCTACAGTACCCGCACTGTACGCGCTACAGTATCCACACTGTTATTTTAGGAAAATTCATGTATCATATGTAAGTCATTGTATAGGTATAAATACTTGCCCTGTTTGAGCTATATATTTCACAATGTTACTATTAAAATTTGTAAAACAAAATTACAGTTTTGGAACAGTTGCGGTCCCCATAAGCAGTTATGGCAGTTTGAGTGGTCCCCTAATGCGGGTACAACATGAAATTTTTACAAAAAAAGGTGCGGTTACAGTTATTTTAGGAAAATTCATATATCAGAAGTAGTTGATTGTATAGGTATAAATACTTGACCTATTTGAGATATATACTTCACAGTATTACTATTAAATTTGGGAAACAAAATTACAGTTTTGGAATAGTTGTGGTCCCCACAAGCAGTTATGGCAGTTTGAGGGGTCCCCTAATGCGGGTACAACATGAAAATTTTACAAAAAAGGTGCGGGTACAGTTATTTTAGGAAAATTCATATATCAGAAGTAGTTGATTGTATAGGTATAAATACTTGACCTGTTTGAGATATATACTTCACAGTATTACTATTAAATTTGGGAAACAAAATTACAGTTTTGGAATAGTTGCGGTCCCCACAAGCAGTTATGGCAGTTTGAGTGGTCCCCTAATGCGGGTACAACATGAAAATTTTACAAAAAAGGTGCGGGTACAGTTATTTTAGAAAAATTCATATATCAGAAGTAGTTGATTGTATAGGTATAAATACTTGACCTGTTTGAGATATATACTTCACAGTATTACTATTAAATTTGGGAAACAAAATTACAGTTTTGGAATAGTTGCGGTCCCACAAGCAGTTATGGCAGTTTAGGTGTGGGTACAGTGCGGGTACTGTAGCGTGGGTACAATAGTGGCCGCTCATGCTACCTTTTAAAAAAAAAAATCTTTGCAAAGACTGTAAAGTCATAAGCAGAATTCGAACTCTTGATCTTTGAGTAACCATAATACTAAAACTTTTTGCCGTTCATGCTAGCTACTAACTTAAAAAATAAAAATAAAAACTTTTTTTTTTATTAACGAGACTTTTATTAAAGGGTCCCAAAACACTGAATTGAACATGCATCTCTATGTAAAAGACTCGTGTCATTACACTAAGTTCGCAATTCTATTATAGTACAACTTAAAACATTTTATGTTTAATAGAAACTAAAAGTTAGCATCCGTTGGCTTAATTATTTCCAAAACAGTTTTATAAACGAAGAAAAAAAAATATACAAATTAGAAATTACATACTGTATATTTAATAGGAATTACCAAGGTTCTAAATAGCGTTTATAGCGTCGTAGCGGGAAGGCTAAAAAAAAAGCTATAGCGAATAGCGTTGCTATAGCGGAAGCTATTCCAAATAACATTTTTTTTTTTACATTTCGTATATTCAATATTTGTACTAAATATCAACATTATCTAAAGTCTCATAGAATAATAAATAACACCAAAGTAATTAAGAAATTATAATATTCATATTGAACCCGTACAAAGTCCAAATTGCGGTTCAAAATATTCATAGTAATATCATAAACTATCGATTTTTCTTATTAAAAATATCTTAAGCATCATGATTCATGACATAATCTATTTTTTTTTTCTATTCAAATTTTAATTTCGGTTTGGACTTTTTTTCTATTCAAATTCTATTTCTATTCCCAATTTCAAATTGATTTATCTGTAGCAAGTAGCAACAAATTCAATTTCGGTTTGAGATTTTTTTATCTTTATTTAAAACCCATATAAATTGCTTAAAAATAAAAAATAAAAAAACCCTTATTGTATAGCGCAAATAGCGCATTTTGATGTCATAGCGTAGCGTTTGGGGTCCAAAAGCGCTATAGCGCGCTATTTAAAACACTGGAAATTACACAATTTATATTTAGGATATTTAATTATAAAATACATAATTCTCACTTTTGCCGTTGTGCAATGGAAACATATGTGGTGGAGTATATAACACTAACAAAACGTATCACATAGAAATATAACACGACTGCCATGCAACAAAACCTATGCTACACTAACAAAACAATCATTAGCAGCTCTATAGATCTGATTTATAATTTTTTTTTTAGGGTTATAATTTTCATTAATAAGGAAAAAAATATTTACACCAATGTTTGCAGTTTGCTCGTCTATTTACATCACAATCCAGAAACTAGAATTTCCAAAAAAAAAAAAAAAAAAAAATCTCCATTCTAATTACATCACAACCCAGAAACTATAATCGAGTTTTAAAAGATAAATCTCCATCCTAATTACATAGCTATGTCAAATAGTTGATCTCCAGCACTGAATTGTAAGTGCTGCCTCCTGTACCAGTTGCGCCTCAGGCGAAATTATCAGATTTACTCTTGCTATTCTGAATCCTAACATAACCTGCCCCATCTCTGAACTCCGCTACCACCTCATATACCGGTATCATCACCAGTCGCCTCTTGTCCTAACAAATTTTGTGGTTTCATTCTCTCCACAGCACCCATCGAATACCGAACACACCCATGCTCTGTCGCTCCTTCCACCTCCGCTGACCTCTTTCAGCAGTCCAGTGAGCCCCACACACTTTCTCCTCTCCTCAACTCGAGGTACGCATCAATGCATCAAATCTTTTCGCAAACAACCCTTGATCTGACCTTGAGGCCAACAATCCTCTCGCCGCGCGCATAGATGCAGAGAGGGGACGGCCGGGCCCTCTACGCCCCTGTTGTAAACAACCCTCTCTGCCCCTTTCGCAAGCAACTATCGCTGCCTCGCCTCAGCTGCACCTTCGATCTAGGGTTTCACGTGTAAAAATGAATTTATACATGATTTAGAGTTATGATGCATCAATCGTGCCCTTGATGACTTTCTGGTGAACTCCTGATGGAAAAATTATTACCTAATTAAACATAAAAAGGAAGATCATAAACAGGACAACTGGCGGCTGATGGAGCAGTCCAAATACTCTCTAGTTACTAAAGATGAACTTGACCAGACATCTCAGCTTTACATCCTAATCAGAATGGATTCTCGAAAGGGGAAAAAAAGAAAGTGATTCAGAAATTTCTCATTTTTGACGAGAATCCAGTTTTTTCACAGCTAAAAGTCTAAAATTGATCAGTTTATTCTTTTCTCTTCCTTTTATACTGTTGATGGCAAATAAGACTTCTGTGTCCTCCTCCATCTCTGATTCAGCAGTTAACGCTCCACCCTAATCATTAACCTTCCGTTTAGTCATCAGCATATATAATTGTTTCCCTTTTTATGATTTCTCTCCATTTAACTATGTCAAATTCTAATTAAGGTTGAGTGACACTGGATGATAATCAGTTGGTCATTTATAGGAAGGGATGCAGGATTTCTATCGGAGATAATCAACTACTAGATAAAAAAAATATGAAATAAAATGCATATTTAAATGTACGACTATTTAATTACTAATCTAGATTACAGTGTCAACCAAATTTTTGCAATGCTCTCAATGTAGCACAGTACTGAGCCAAATTACAATTCAAATTATTTGGTAATATGAACTTGAAATTAATTAGTACAGAAAATAGACAAAACAGTACAAAAATGAACCAAATTAATTAATGATTCGTTTTTTTATTTGAATCCCGTAAGTATTTCATTGAATTGAAATGTAGATTACATCATAAAATAAGCTAGAAAAGAAAAAAGAAGCTACATCTAACAATTAACCTCTAAGCTAGAAACAGAAAATAAAACTAACAGGGCCCTATTGCCTACTACAGAATCTTTAAGAAAAAAACAAACTTATACTTGTATTACCCTTCTCTAATAGGCCTTGTTGCACTTCTCTAATAAGCTGGGAAAACAAACTTGAACGGTACAGACTGGGCTTCAGCCAACAGTCCTTTAATTTTTGAACAGGCCTTTGAACAGGCCTTTAATTTTTTTTGTAACTGGGCTTCAGCCTACAGTTTTGCACTTTCAGAGGGGCAAAATAAATTAAGATTGGTCTGGACCAGTAATTTTCACAGAATTTTAAAATCCAGGGGTCCTGCTTCTGGCTTTACTGGTTCCGTCTCTGGTCATTTAGAAACAATAAAAGCAATGAAACTGGTAATGTTAGGATCCCAAAATTGGGTATTTGCAGGAAGGAGGTGCAGCCGGAGTAGCTGCATGCGATACAACCTGCATTCTAAGCTGTAGATTGATTATATGGAAGGAGCTAAAAATTGTAGGATCTTCCGAGATCCGATCATCAGCAAAGACCCTCCTATTCTGATGCAGATATCCGATTAATGTTACTGTAGAGCTGACACGTACATGTGTAACTTACCTGTCACTGCCAGTCACTGCTATGATTCCAACTTCAGTAAATATCTGCATTCACAGTTTTTTTTTTTCTCTTTTATTCCTTTGGATATGTACATACCTTGTAAATTACTCGTGACTCCCATTTTTGTATCTATAATGAAGTCTCTAGTAAACGATTTGCCTCTTTTGTATTTCTGCTATATGAAGTAGCAGACGAAAAGCCTACTAGTTTTTTTTAACTAAAAAAAAATATAATTACATCTGTTATAACTCCTTTATGTTTATAATTTTGTAAGGGGGAATTTCACATATAACCCTAAATACAAAATTAAGTGAGTCTTTGAGAATTGGCAAGTACTACCTTTGATAGCCTTCAGCAACTCTGACCATTTGCCAGTTCCACAAAAAAATTCTACCAATATATTAATAGTAGTTACTACTCTGTTTGTTTCGTTCCACTTCATAATTTGAAGCATAAAGCTTGGTTTAAAAGTAAGTCAATGATCAATCTGACTCTTAAACATTTATAATCAATCTAGAAACAGAGCCAAGGCAGAGAAACAATGTTGACTCAAGGAGCATATGAGTTTTGAAGATCAAAGTACCAATTAAGCTGTCGACTGATCCGAACTTTAAAGAGTCAGAAGAAAGGATTATTGGTGGCCTCCTTTTATAAGTACAAATATTAATGTTGATTTCTTAATTGGAGAAGTCATTAAATATTAATTTTTTTTTTTTGCTTTACAATATATTAAGGAAGTTGCAAGCGAGAAAAAGACCGAAACAATTTAAAATAAATGTTAAATATGCTACATGAGACTTAAAACTCTTAATATGATCGTAATTTATTCATCTTATATCAAGGTAGAATTTATACAAAGGCAACATACAGTAGTACATGCCATACAATTATTCAACAAAACTGTACGCTAAGTATACATCACTCTATCTACCGTCTCTTATTCAACAAACTCTTTTAACATAAGCATCATACCACACCGGTACCAGACACCAAATCAACGCACATAACAAAACTAGTTCTCCAATTAATCGACTTCTTCAATCTTTGGTCCAGCACCGCCACTACCATTGCTTGAAGGACCCCTTGGCGCATCCTCATCCATACCAGTTGGCATACCACCAGCACCTCCCTGATACATCTTGGAAATGATCGGGTTACAGATCTCCTCCAGCTCTTTCATCTTATCCTCAAACTCATCCACCTCAGCAAGCTGGTTCGAGTCGAGCCACTTGATAGTCTCCTCTACCGCATCCTCAATCTTCTTCTTATCTGCTGCACCGAGTTTCTCACCGATCTTCTCATCCCTGATGGTATTCCTCATGTTGTATGCGTAGTTCTCCAGAGCATTCTTCGCATCGACCTTCTTCTTGTGCTCTTCATCCTCAGCCTTGTACTTCTCAGCCTCCCGCACCATCTTCTCTATCTCCTCCTTGCTTAGCCGGCCTTTGTCGTTAGTGATTGTGATCTTGTTCTTGTGGCCAGTAGTCTTGTCCTCAGCTGAGACATTCAAGATGCCGTTGGCATCAATGTCAAAGGTGACATTGATTTGCGGCATGCCTCTCGGAGCAGGGGGAATGCCAGTGAGCTCGAATTTGCCGAGCAGGTTGTTATCCTTAGTCCGGGTCCTCTCTCCTTCATAGACTTGGATTAAGACTCCCGGTTGGTTGTCCGAGTAGGTGGAGAAGACTTGTTCCTTCTTGGTTGGGATAGTGGTGTTTCTCGGAATCAACACAGTCATGACTCCACCTGCAGTCTCAAGACCAAGTGATAAGGGAGTGACATCCAACAGTAACAAGTCCTGTACCTTCTGATTGCCCTCGCCACTCAAAATCGCAGCTTGAACTGCAGCACCATACGCCACGGCCTCATCCGGGTTGATGCTCTTGCAAAGCTCCTTCCCGTTGAAGAAGTCTTGCAAGAGCTGCTGCACCTTTGGAATCCTTGTCGAACCGCCAACCAGGACAACATCATGGATCTGACTCTTGTCCAGCTTGGCATCCCTCAGGCACTTCTCCACCGGCTCCATACACCTCCGGAACAGATCCATGTTCAGCTCCTCGAACCTCGCACGGGTGATGGTGGCATAGAAATCAATTCCCTCATAAAGAGAATCAATCTCTATGGTGGTCTGAGCAGTAGAGGAGAGAGTCCTCTTGGCCCTTTCACAAGCAGTTCTGAGCCTTCTCAGAGCCCTTGGGTTGCCGCTTATATCTTTCTTGTGCTTCCTCTTGAACTCCTGGGCAAAGTGGTTCACCATCCTGTTGTCAAAATCTTCCCCTCCCAAATGCGTATCACCGGCCGTTGCCTTGACCTCGAAAATCCCCTCTTCGATTGTGAGAATAGACACATCAAACGTGCCTCCCCCAAGGTCGAAGATCAACACATTCTTTTCACCTGTACTGCTGGCCTTCTTATCCAACCCGTAGGCAATTGCAGCCGCAGTGGGTTCATTGATAATGCGCATCACATTGAGACCAGCAATGACACCAGCATCCTTCGTCGCCTGGCGTTGAGAGTCATTGAAGTAGGCAGGGACGGTCACGACAGCATTGTTTATAGTGGTTCCGAGGAAGGCCTCTGCAATTTCCCTCATCTTGGTCAGAACCATGGAGGATATTTCCTCAGGGGAGAACTGCTTCTCCTCACCTTTGTATTGGACAACTATCATCGGCTTGTCGCCTGGGCCTGGAATTACTTTGAAAGGCCAGAGTTTCATGTCGGCCTGAACCGACGGGTCGCTGAACCTCCTTCCAATCAGTCGCTTTGCATCTGCAAGAGTTGAACAATTGAAGTAAAACAATTTAGTACTTATTCTGTATTCTCATGAGCAGTAGTTAAATTCCTCTGTTTTATTTAGGATTTAATATTTTTAAGAAGACTAATAGAAAATAAATAACTCAGGAACAATACCAGACAGGTTGGTCGGGTAACAAAATATAGAGACGAAATATTGGATAACATTACATACTGAAAACAACAAAATATAAAGATTAAAGATTGGATAACATAACATACCAAAAACAGTGTTGGTCGGGTTCATGGCGACCTGATTCTTGGCTGCATCACCGATGAGCCGCTCCGTATCAGTGAATGCCACATAGGACGGCGTGGTGCGGTTCCCCTGATCATTTGGTATGATCTCCACACGGTCATGCCGCCACACGCCCACACAAGAATAAGTTGTCCCGAGATCAATCCCAATTGCCGGCCCCTCACCTTTCCCCTTTCCGGCCATGTCGACGAATAACCAATCGAACAGAGAGTGTAATCAGAAACAGAGAGCTTTCTTTTTGCTTCTTTGTGATTGAGAGCGAGTTGAGTTGGTTTGTATTCTGAGAGTAGGAATTAGCAACTTCTTGGCTTGAAGAGCAGTGAGGTTTGGAGCTATTATAGAGAGCGAGAATTAATGGTTCGGGAATTTTCTGAAGGCAAAAGAAATATCTGGACCGTTGGATGGAGCGGTGGGATGATACGAGAAGGTGGAAGTTAATTCTACGAACCGCATAGATTTCTCCAGAAACTGGATAGTGGGTCCAGGTGAGGTCTGGCCGTCTGGGTCTCTCCAGATCTCTATAGCTGCTTCTCATGTGTTGTTCTTGGGCCCAAGGGATGCATTCTCCTATCTCAACCTTTTTATGATGATAATGATAACATATGCTGACGCTAATAATGATGGTTGCTTTTTGTTTGGATTGGGCCTGGGTAAAGTACCATCTGAAAATGTAGGACAGGATGCGTAAAATATATATAAAAGAAATATTGTTTGGTGCTTTCCGCTGTGTAGTATTTGGTAAAAGAAAATAATTATCACAACATCATAGTATTCCAGTATTCCTTATAAACAAATAGCTGATTTTCTTTTCTTTTCTTTCAATTGTAGTAATTTAAGCTTACTTAAAATTTCAATTAAACTAAAAATGTTTATAATACAATAAAATAGTTTGGATTTTTTTTCCCCCCTGTAAAGCTCATTTCACTTCTCTATTTTTGTATATCAAAGGGACAAAGGGGCCAGGAACTATTTTCTGCAATTGAGCAGCTCTTGGGCTTCTTTCTAGTTAACAATGGGAGACATTTGGGTTTTTACTATTGAACTTTCCATTTCATGGGCTAAAATTGAGCCCATTGTAGGCTTTAAATCTAAAATTGGAAGATGTCAATAAAGATGGAAATAAATTTTCTAATTTGTGAGAAGTAAAACAGAAATTAAAATAAAATAAGAAATTGAAAAGTCACTTTTTATAGCT
This sequence comes from Carex kokanica, assembly GCA_025461125.1. Lineage (NCBI taxonomy): Eukaryota > Viridiplantae > Streptophyta > Magnoliopsida > Poales > Cyperaceae > Carex > Carex kokanica. Next base: position 326,452 of record JAJGRX010000638.1, read on the forward strand.
CTTATTGGCTTCACCTGTTGGAGAAAAAAAAAACAAGCAGCTGTGTTCGCTCTTCTTTGAATTCTCCCTGCTTTTTCGGAATTCTCTCTCTGTTTCTCCAATGCTAAATTGCAGCCAAGCAAGCCTCCTCCTCCACAAGCAGCTCAAAGGTGACCGAAGCTTTTCTATAGAACTTGCTATCATTTGATCTGTCTTTTTTTCTTTCTTTGTTTCCTTAAAGCAAGGGTTTAATCTGCCTATTTAATCTGCAAAAGAAAGATTTTTTTGCTTTTTCTTTGAAATTGATAAAATTATGTATTATGTTCTCAGATCTTTATAAGAATCCAGTGGATGGCTTCTCAGCAGGATTAGTCGATGATTCGAACATCTTCAAGTGGAGCGTCACCATCATCGGCCCTCCTGATACTCTCTAGTAAGTCTTTTCATGAAAATTGCATTTAATTTTAGTTTTTGCTTAATAAAAATTAAAATTAGGAGAACAAAATGAAATTCTAGTTCACTTAGTTCCAGTTCCTATCAGGGTGTCATTGTTTCCTATTTTATCTGGGCCTTAGGAATCTGGTCATGGATGCAAAATTTAGGGTTTTTCTCTTACTTCCGATGCGGCGCAAATTTTATCTTATTGAACCAAGATCAATCAGTATTATTCATGACATTGATGCCAACCCCTCTAATTTGGTATTAGAGCTGTATATTTCAACAGCTAAAACCACAGCTATAGGATGGCTCAATCCCCTGACATGTGCTAAATTCGATTAGGATTGTAATAGTTTGCATAAACAAATCGACACAGCATGCATGATGAAATAAATAATATAGTGAAACATGCATTTTCAAAAATGAAGAAGCAAAATTGTAATGAAGTTGATACCACATACTCTAATTTTAGAGTTGAAAACATTTTAGTGCACTAAAATCTCATGCATGCAACATAACAAGAGTTGTCCTCAATATAATTTCTTTCCACGAGTATGTCAAATCTTATATATTCTCGACACACTGTTGCAAACAACACTGGTGACTCCTGGACCTAGCTGTAAGGTTAAAAGGTTTGAGACACATTAATGGTGATACTCTTATCGTTAATGTCAAGTCCTACAATTGACCTTATGCAAACATTTGTTCTCTATCTATGGTCATAAGTACACCAACTCATTTATGAATGAAGTTATTATGCACTGATCTATATTATAATAGACAAAATCTGTTATAAATGAATACAATTATGCTATATTACTCGTCATTTCTCGGATGTTTTTGATTCCTTAGTAATATTATGCAGAGCTAATCGAATTAATGCAGCATAAAAAATTTCGTATTTCACAGAGAACTAATCAAGTCTAGTCTCGAAAGTCCAACTTTGTTTAGGTGTAAGATAATAAGGTAGTGGGAAATTCATGCTATGGTTCACCATTATATTATGATTTGATGAGATTTTTATTTTTATTTAGCAAGGTCAATTATAGTGAAATCTTAGGGTGAAGAGTTTATGTCAATATAGCAAGCCTACTTGTTCTCTACCAACTTGATCTACTCCATTTCTACTGCACCTCTTTCTCTTTGGACAAAACTATCTCATGTAATTATTTTTTAATCATTCTTTCACGACATAAAATATTCAATAAACCACCACACAACTCGCCCCCTATAATTTGTACCATAGACTGAGATCTTAGTTAAAGATTGTTTCAGTCAAGGATTTATATTTTGTCTTGGTAAAAATAGTGATAAGAGTATGGTATGGTAAGGTAGATATTCCTAATTCAGGGAATTATTTCAGCCATTTTGATTATGTGTATGTTTACAGTATACCTATAAGCTAAGGCTAAGGATCAGGAACTCATCCAAAAAATAATAAATTGCAAACTTCCAGTACATACTGAAATTGAACCAGCAGCATGTATCTATACTGATGGGAACAAAACCAAACCAAATTTGCATATTGGAATCCTTGATAACATATTGATCATTGATTTTCTTATGCTTTTAGTTCTTGGAGTTGAGTGCTTTGCCAAAAAAAAGAAAAAGAAAAAAGCATGCTATATTTCATTCATAATTGGGAGGGAGTTGCAATGATTGTTGTGTGCAAAATCATATATAAAGTTATTTTGAATGATGCCTTCTAAATTTTAATCTAATTCTTGTCATTAAATTTTACTGTAGTGAAGGAGGCTATTTCAGTGCTATCATGTCCTTCCCAAGACGTTACCCTCTTATCCCACCATTAGTCAGATTCACATCTGAGATGTGGATCGGATGTGGCATCCTAATGGTATGTTATTGTATTATTTATCTTTGATTCCATCAAAATTCACACCTAGTGGCAATAAAAATGGATGTCCATGCCAATATTATTTTTTCTTATCTGTAAATAGTTAAAGGCGGTAAGAGAGAAAAACTAAGATATATATAATAACAACCACGGTAAACTTATAGCCATTTGAACTCTGGAGAGGTCTAAGCAGGGTAGAAGCCCATTTATTGGACATATATTCTTTGAAGACAATACATCCAGCTTCTGACAATACACTTTATTTCTCATTACTTTTCAGAACAATGGCATGAAATTGTATTTCCTATTGAGATTTTCTTTAGATCAATAGTTAGTTAAATGACACTATGCAATTTTCAGTTTACTATGATGGAAAAGTTTGCATATCTATCCTTCATGAGCCGGGTGATGACCCGCATGGTTATGAGCTTGCAAGTGAGCGTTGGAGTCAGTCTTGGTTATGACCCGCATTTGTCTCCACAAAGAGGAGTAACATACAAGGAAGGGAAAAATATTATCTTACCTAACAGAATCCGATAGTAATTTGAGGATTCTCGTCTACACATCCTAATTTCTCAGAAAGAAAAACAAATGAACAAAAAAATAAAAAACCACCAACTCCATTGCATTACAATGCACAAGATTTAGGAGCCAGTCTTGGTCGGCTCTTTTACATAGCTCCCTAGCCGCACAACAATGCCATCAATATCTCTCACATAACCTACCTTCTGGCCCCAATTCTTCACTTCTGGTGTGCTTACCGGCACAGCCCCATTGGCTACCGCATGCTTGTATGCGGCATCCACATCAGCATAATCGAAGCATATTTCAACTGGGTTGCGCTCCCCCTTTGAGTCCGGCAAGTGCACTTCTCCTGTTAAGTCATCCGTTTCTCTCTGGTGGAGAGGCGTGAACGCAATTGTTGTCGGCCCACTGTCAAGTTCAGCCCAACTAATAACACAAAATTGCATGAACTTATACTGATATTCAAAATGTAGTTGATTTCTTTTGGATTGTTTGATTGGAGAGAGAGAGAGAGAGAACCTGTGGGAGTTATCAAGATGGCGAACATTGTAGCCAAAGGCAGAGGCATAGAAGGCAACTGATTTGGCTACATCTCTCACATACACCACTGTGTATCCGAAGGCAGGGTTCAGGTTTGATGTCATATTACTATTATAATGATCTACAAGAAAGAAAGATTAGGGAGAGAGAGAATTTGAATTTTTCTATTGGAGGATGTTTTCTCTTTTGTTCAGATCGCAAATATGCCTCTATATAGATGAGAACGGACAGCTGTACAAGCCTGTCATGACTATTTAAAACATCTGACGATCTCCTAAACATAAATAACCTCTGGAATTTTTATTATGATGATGAACGGAATACAATTCCATTGTTTAACTTGTCATTCAACTGGATGCCTGTGTGAGAGATGACAATCAGAGTCAACTGTTTTTGGATCCCCAGGCCTTATTCGGTTCTACTGGTATTGTGGAATTGATTGAAAATATACTCTCTATTCCTGTCAAACAGAAATGAAAAATACTTGAATAGAATATATGGAATTGAGCACTTTTCTAACCTTTTCAATTCGAGAGGATATGGGAGAGTTCAGAATCAATCACTTGAGATCCAGTGGAGCACTTCACTGGATTGTGTATTCTGACAACTCAGGCCATGGAATATAATGACACGGCAGGAATTGGGTTTTGGAGTGGAATTGGGAAGAGCACGGGATCTTTTTACCCTTTCTTTTTTCTCATGTTAGCTGATGTGTGTATCCCTCTGTGTAAACAAAACATTTTTTTTATAAAAAGGCCAAAGCCCATTTCATTGAAATAGTTAACTTACACCCTGTTTAGCCAATGCTTATAACTGTTCAACAAGTAGTTCTAAAACCCAAACAAAACCAAAACATCAGCATAACAATTGAAAAGACACCAAAAGGATCAAATACGTAAACTACTGACAAAGTAAACATAAGCCACACACAATGAAAGCTGAGTGTAACTTGCATCAAAAACAAAATATGACTCTTGACATCTTCTCCTCTGAGTAGTACAGTTCTTCATGGAGCTAAATTGTTATCCCCTTCATACACCTCCATCTGGTATTCATCAGGATGCCAACTGTCCAGAGGGACCTCATCCAGATTAGTAGGAAGCCAAAGTGTTGTGTATTCCTGTACATGTTCCTTCACTGTACCTGTTCAGTAATGAACAAGGGATGCCAACTGTCCAGAGGGATCTCATCCAGATTAGTAGGAAGCCAAAGTGTTGTGCATTCCTGTACATGTTCTTTCACTGTACTTGTTCAGTAATGAACAAGGGAGATAATTAGAAGAATGATTTGTTTAGCCATTTTAGGTTTACCTGTTTCAAAACATAATTCATTTCTATGCCTCCAAAAGATCTAGCATAGTGTACTACAGACCAAAAGCATAGCAGTCCTGTGTAAAGGAGGCAATTGATTAGCAAAGTGTATTATATCAGAAGAAGATTGCCAGGTTATACTGACATTCTAACAGGAGCCCATCCAGAACCATATATGTTTAGTGAAACTACACTGAACAAACAGATGATTGATTGTTTCAGACAGGTTGGATTACCGATGCATCATTTTTCCCTTATGTTATTTTTTATTAATATCTTATTTTTGGCAGACAACCACATCAAAACTCTGATTTTCAAAGGAACAGATACTGACCATCAAAGCATGGCATTAATTGGTTTAATCCCCCTAAAATTTAGAAGTTTATACAAGAACTTGACTATAAATTTGTAATATGCTTCCTATCTCCAACTCAAATTTAGAAGTTTATACAAGAACTTGACTATAAATTTGTTAGATGCTTCCCATCTCCAACTCAGCCTATCTTCTGAATGAATATAGCCCATCTTCTAAATGAGTATTTGAATGAATATAGCCTATTTTCTGAATGAGTATAAGATATGTGGCTTATAATTTTCAGTATTTCAATCCATTTCAATCTATTCTATGTATAATATTCCATGAAGTAACCTTCTGAATTTCAATGCATTGCCTTGAGAATTAATAAACTGTTTATAAAGATATATCTGTATTCATACAAATGTTATAGAGAAATGAAAACCTAGAGGCGCCTCAAGCTTATTCAACAAACAAGCATTTCATCAACAATTCAAGCATTTCTAAGCAACTGAAAATATCAATGTTTACATTGTAATCGCACACAAGGAAAATCAATGAATACAATACAAATTCCATTTAATTTCTTTTTGTTTTATGAGATCTAAAGGGATTCTGTCAAAGAAACACGAGTTTCGTGTAAAATTAGTTGGGTTTCACTTTTCTCCTTAAATTTCACCATTACTGTCTCGTTCTATCAGTTTCTCAAATTTCTCTTAATTTGTTCAAGAATCTTGCAAATTGCAAAATTCCCAATTAAATTCAAGCCACAGTACGTACCAGAGAGAGAGAGAGAAAGAGGGAGAGGAGACTTACCTTGAGTGACGGAGTTCCAGAGAGAGAGAGAGAGTACCGGCGGAGTGGAGAAGAGGGAACGGCGAGGTCACCAGCCGAAGTCGCGCCGTCGTCGCGGATCGATAGAAAAAGGAGGCAGTAGTAAGGTGGAAGAGGAGAGGCAGAGACGACTGAGGTGAGCGGAGAAAAGAGGTGGAGAGGCGCGGAGGTGCGGAAGCGGAGAGGAGAGCAGAGAGGGAAGGCCCTAGAGGCGGAGGTTTGGGTCGGGAAGCAGAGAGGCGGGAGTGTTTGGGGTCTGGCGCGCGATTTGGTCGCGGATCGATCACGCAATATATTTTTTTTTTTTAACCCAAACTTAAGCCGGCGTTTTGATTTTGTGGGATCAAATTTTGCAGGCTATACTTGCGTTTCCTATAGCACCGGCTGGGTTAGCGCCGGTAAAGGCGTATTTTCTTGTAGTGTGCTCATAAACAAGGAAAGTAAATCTAGATGCTATGCAAAATTCCACTTAAAATCTGCGAGGCTTCATACAGATAAACAGAATTATGTATGCCTGACCAGCGACAACGTATTAAAAAGAAATTCGCTCAAGCGATCAACTCCGCAGCATCCTTATTTCTCATACACATAAAAAAAACATAATAACAAAACAAAGCGAAACGAACTCTCATACATTTATGCACTACACCAAATAGGAGTCACTTAAGCGGTCTTATTTGGCTCGTTTACATAGCTCCCAAGCCTCACAACAATGCCATCAATATCTCTCACATAACCCACCTTCTGCCCCCAATTCTTAGTCTCCGGTGCACTCACCGGCACGGCCCCATTGTCTACGGCCCGTCTGTATGCCGCATCCACATCAGCATAATCAAAGCATATCTCCACCGGATTGCGCTCTCCTTTCGAGTCCAGCAAATGTACTTTCCCAGTCAAGGCATCTGTTTCTCGCTGGTGAAGAGGCGTGAACGCAATTGTTGTCGGCCCACTGTCAAGCTCAGCCCACCTAATAACACAAACATAATTTTTAAACATATTTGTATTGATCAATCTAGAGTTGATTATTAGATTAACTGAGAGTAAGATATAGAGAGAGAGAGAGAGAGAGGACTTGTGGGATTGATCAAGGCGACGGACGTTGTAGCCGAAGGCAGAGGTGTAAAAGGCGACCGATTTAGCAACATCTCGCACATACACCACTGTGTAGGCGAAGGCAGGGCTCAGGTTTGATGCCATATGATCTCCCTCTCTCTCTCTCGATTTGATTTGAACTAAGGTAGGTGTGAAATGTGGAGCATCATGAGGGAAGACGAGCGGTTTTGGGACTTGGATAGAGGAAACAGGTGGCAGCATGCATGGCATAGCCATCTATTTCTCTTCCACGTTGATGCTCCAGAGTTATTAATTCGTTTAAATTAAAATGTATATAACAGATTAAATATGGCAGTCAGTGAGTCCTCTCCTGCTAGTGCTGATCTCGTACCGCTTTAACTGTATTACATGAGTGCGAACCCTGTGCCACGTGTGGTCTTCTCTGACAAAGCGGCCCATTGCGTTCCATAGAGGATTTGAATCTTCTTGGGCCAATGGACTAAGTAGTAAGCGTCCTTACCATACCTCTTAATATGGGCCCTTTTATCTTTTGTACAGATTGCTTTTCATTCATCAGATTTCGTTTATCAAGTCTATTTGCTAGTAAACTGGTATCGATAAGATATTTTTACAAAATTCTGGATGATCTTAATTTTATACTTTTCCTCTAAAGGAATTATATTGCTGATGAAATATATACACACATTCGTCTCCACTGTTCAAAAGTTAAGTCAAGCCCCGCTTATAACCATGCATTATTTAAATTAAGTTAATGAATATAATCTCTCTCAAAAGGGATTAAGAGAACTTGTTTTTCTTTTCCGAACGCAGAAAACAAAGTATTGTAGAAGGTATTATGCATTTGTCACCATTATCTCTAAGGTAGAGTTATTTCCGTATTTATTTTGGAAACAAATTAAATTGTGTTGGAAATAATATTAAATTAGTCTTTATTGATTATGCAAAAAAAATTATATTTTGTATATTTACTCAATCCAAATTTTTTTTTTTTTAAATTGCATGGTTGACTAATATTTGAAATTAAATTTGTTTTGCTTGTAAAAACAAGACAGACATTTAAAAAAGAGGAGAGCTCAAATACCCCATTGCTTCATGCCTCAATCGTACTCCAACATCTTTATCTTCGATTTCAAAGTCCAAACAAAATATCTGAACCGCTCAACATGATATCCATGTTTAAATGTGCTTAGAGATCAAATTTTATATTTTTTGAAATTTTTTTACTATATTTTAAGGTAGGTACAAAATCACTATTTTTATATGGTCCACAATTTCCTGAAAAACATTGTTTTATATCTATCTTAGAAAATAGTAAAAAAATTTCAAAAATATAAAATTTGATCTCTAAGCACATTTTGACGTGGATATCACGTTGAGCGGTTCAGATCTTTTGTTTGGACTTTGAAATCGAAAATAAAAATGTTGGGATACGATTAGAGCATGAAGTAATGGGACATTTGAGCCCTCCTCTTTGAAAATAATTACCTAAAATTTCAGATTCAGCCTATATACATCCAAAATTAGAATAAAGTATTTCAATGATCAATGTATAAAAGAGAGAAATAAATAATACTAGCCGAGTACTTATCCTACGTATTATGCACTATTCAGAGATCTAAAACCGCTCAATTGAAAACTAATGACAGTAATTTTCATCAGTACAGAGAGTATGACCAACCTTAAAAGGTTGGAAAATATCCAAATCCTCTTTGTGATGGATGACACGAAGCACACCATGTTGTTGATGAGAGCATTGATTTTCGATGGCATTTTTATTATTGTGACTTATTCTTGTATCATTCATTTTAATTGAAAAAAGAATCTCTTATAAGTCATCATTTTATCACTTTTAATTTGTTGCATGAAAACGTTGCATAGACTCCGTTATAGTTATTTTCGACTAAAAAGGAAAATAAACATTGGTTGTCCAATCGATACAATGTGCAAATTCTGATATAGATCAAATAATATATAATAATTGTGTGATAGTAACAAGTTTGAATTCTAAACTAATTTTATAAAGTAAAAACAGTACAAAGGCAGTAGAAAATTTTATACTACAAGATAATTTTTTAATGATTTCGGTTGGTTAATAAGAACTTTAGTGAATGGAAAAAGAATATTTTCTAATAAACTAAAATGGCATATTTTTTCCCATAACTGTTTTCATGAATTGATTTACTTCGCCATGTTGTAAAAGTGCGGAGTCGTACTGAACCTTTGTTCCTTTCTAAAGCTCCTAACGGCTTGTGGCTAGGGTGCAAACGGATCGGATATTTGAGATCTGTATTCAAATTTTTGCGAATTCAGATATTCAAATACATATATAATTTATACGGATACAGATACAGATATGGATACAATTTCGATTTTAAAAACAGACACAGATACGAGTACGGTATTCGTAAATTTTAATTTAATGGATATCCATTAGTATCTGGTAAAAGAGTTTTCGCGGATCCCATCCCTCCGCTTCTCTCAATGAATTTTTTTTATAAACCATAATTAAAAAATATATATTTTTACGAAACCAACATGATTACTTTTTTTTACAAAATTCATAAGAACCGAAATGTCATTTCGATCAGTTTTTTTTATTCTGGACCAAAATGATATTTCAGTCCAGTCCTCTTTTTAGCTTTTCTGTGGCGGCTCATATGAAAACTTGTGAAATCAATACCATAGAAAATCTAAAAAGGAGATCGGACCGAAATGTTATTTCGGTCCCGACTAAAAAAAAAATAACAGACCGAAATGATATTTCAATTCTTATGATTTTTGTAAAAAAAATAATCATGTTGGTTTCGTAAAAAAAAATTAATTATGGTTTATAAAAAACATTCTCTCTCATCCCAATTATCACGGCTTGACGGTTCGAATTCTTCGCTCATTGAATTTAGCGAAACTTTCAAGATTGTCAGAGCGCTAAGAAACATAAATTCTAGAGGGATGCTTCGGTGGACATAAGGATCTATTTGTAAAATGAGTACTATTTTATTTTCAAAGTTCAAACCGTCGATCCGACCGTTCAACATTATCTCCATATTAAAATGTACTTGGAGGTCAAATTTTACATTTTTTTGAATTCTTTTACTATTTATTAAGTATTTTACAAATTCAATGGTCTGAATTTGACTAGTTTTTGTAAAATACTTAATAAATAGTAAAAAAATTAAAAAAAATGTAAAATTTGACCTCCAAGTACATTTTAATATGGAGATAATGTTGAACAGTCAGATCGACTGTTTGAACTTTGAAAATAAAAATAGAACTCATTTTACAAATAGGTTCTTATGTCCACCGAAGCAAATGCCTAAATTCTAACCGCCATAATTGATCAAAATTCTCTTACTAATTCATGTACAACAATTTGATTTTGACTCTTGCTCTCGCCTCATTATATTTTGATTATTTTTATTGGATTCTTTTTCTTGTCTCTTAGTGAGATTTTAGACCAAGTATATTATAAAAAATGACAAGTGCAGATAAGTTTCAAAATTTTAATGTTTAATGCGTTTGTTATTTTGTTTGCATCTCTATATTAATTATACAACATATAAATGTAAATTAAAATCTAGGTTAATTGAAGTAAACGACATCTGTTCGTAATTTTGCTAACCATGTATTATTATTTGGAAAGTTTAGATCAAGAGCGGTGTATGATTGTTATAAGAATTTTGACTTGTGAAATATACTTTTAGCATTCTAAATGACATATAATATTAATGGTTGAAAAGTATGTTAATCTTGTTATATGGATATCAAATTAGATATTTGAATTATATTCGTATTCGTATCTATTTATATCCAATTCATATCCGTATCTGTTTAATATTCAATTTATATTCGTATCTGTTTAATATCTGATCCATATTCATTTCCGAAAAATAAATACAGATATGATTTTACTATGATCCGTTTACACCCCTACGTGTGGTCGGAGAATAGGATCCCTGCTAACAATAAATTTGTTAACGGTAAGTGCTAATGAAAGAAATCAGTTAATAATTTTGTTAATTTGATCATTCCTGTTGATAATATATAAATGGTTAATTATTCCAGTCTAATCAGAACCGTCGAGACTATGACATAGGCCTTATCTGGCTTGCACATATCTTTAAATGCTCCGCAGGATCACATAACAGGTGTAATGTACTCGACGACAGTTCTACAACAGTGTACACAGTCGCCTCTCTCCCACTGGGGCGACTCCATAGTGGAAAGAGAAGGGGCACATCGGATAGAGCCCTTTCTTCTATATCCCATTGCCTCTCTCTTTTGTTTCCATTGCTTGAACCTGATTTGGAATCGAGATCGATCAATTCGATGGAGGTCGAATGCAAGCACAAGGACGGATCGTGGCACCCTTGTCAGATTTCCTTGAGGTACGATCATTTCTTCCCGATAATCTTAGTTTGCTTGATGATCGACGCCGATTATGCTCCAACCCATTTTTTACGGGGTTCCCTGTCTTCCCTCGCTAATTGATCGTGATCGGCAGTGTAAGCAACTGATTAAATTGTGATCAGAGCTTGTAATGGTTGCGCTTTCAACTTTCTGTTTTATGCTAGATAATCATCCTTGTTGAAATATGTGCATGCAATAAACTAGCTAACTGGCTAACTTATAAATAAATGAAATTTTATGTTAGTGAAGCTATTGCTGTCTGAGTTGCAGTGAGAGCAATGCTGCTATCATTGTAGCATATGAAAATTGTGGGGAAGAGGAAGACGAAGAGGACAGAATAGAAAGCAGAGAGGAGGGATCATCTCGGCTGCGGTTCCGATCTGCATTTCTCCAAGAAGGCGAGTGTTCTCAGTTGATAGAAGGCCAATGTGTTCTTGCCTTGCATGATGCTTCATCCTCCCACTTATTCTTTGATGCTATTGTGGAAAAGGTATACAAGTTTCTTCGGCTTCTGCTCTACGATACAACACCGAATAGATTCTCACTATCATCTTTTTTTACACAAGGGGCTGTTTTGGCATGATTTTTCGTGATCCTTCATCTGTATCCCCCACACTATCACCCCCTGAATCATCCCCATATGGTAAAGGATAAGGTTCACTATTTCTGGTACAATCTCAGATTAGCAATTAACCATTCTCGTAGATTAGCAATCCAAATGTTGATTAGCAATTAGCATGGCTTCCAAAATCTATATGGTTTTGGTATGGATTTATCAAAATACTCTATGGTGTTCTTTCACGTGTTTGTTATTCATTTAATCTAATTTAACTTTTTTGGTTCTTTTTTGAAGATAACCCAAACTTCTACAACTTTTTACCTCACCTGGGGCTTGAACCTGACCTGTGAGAATTCGCCTTACCACTCGAGTTACTAATGGTTGGTACAGTGGTACTTAGTACTCCATATTTCCCATGTAGTCAAGAATATTTGCTTTGCTTGCAGATAAATAGAGTAAGGCACTCTGACCGATTGGCATGCCGATGCACCTTTTCACTAAAATGGCTCTCAAGTCATTTTAAAGATCAGAAAGTAAGAGTTCCATCCACATGCATCATGCGATTATCAGATAAGAATATTGAGACCCACCCAGTTTTTGAGGCGTTCATGGCATCTACAAATTCAAGTGCAGAAATGGAAACTCCTGCATTTGTTAGTCCATTAACTGAAAATTTATTTGAAGTTGATGTGGATGATTTGTTGGAAAAGCAAGTGCAAGACATCAGCTTCATGGCTCAAGGAGAAGACTTCTCAAAAGATGTTATGGTGGGACTTAAAAAAGGTATTCTCTAATTCCTGGACTTTAATGTACTTTTTCTGTAGTGCTGTGATGTTCCCGATTTACTGTCGTTGTTTCAAATATTAGGTCAGACATGAGCTGGTCTTCCACGAGTACTAAATGTAGAAATATTGTGCAGCTTCTTATCCATTACCTTTCAGCCATTTTTGTTTATCTGTGTACTATTGAGGTTTCTATTTCAAAAATGTATTGTAGGTATGTAGATCTTTTGTAGAAGACTCATTAGACTTGTAAAAACTACTGACTTTAGCTTCTCTCTGCTTACAGCTAACCAGAAAGGGCTAAAAAATAATAAGAGACCAGAGGTAACTAGTGGCAGAAGAGTTACCAGGAGTAAGGGTAAACAAGAAACCGAACCCACACTGGAAGAAGCAAACGAAAAGGCTGGCAGTCTCTCTTTCCTCAGCCCCCTTGCTGCCCGTGCAGCATTGGCTTCTTTTATATGCACACTTCCAGTAAGTGGACTAACAAAGCAATCAGAGGAACTCCCTCTTTCACCAGAATCATCAATTGAAGAAATTTCTGGTTTCCCATTGCTCAGCCCGCTCGCCACACGTGATTCTTTGGCTTCATTTGCAGGTGCTCTTCCAGCAAGCGGACTCCCTAAGCAAGCCAAGAAGCCTCGTTTGACACCAAACCGATCGGCTTATTATTCAGATACTGGAAAAACAGTTAGTATGAATCCAGGCTCTGAGAAAGTTGACCCCGTTATTCCTCGAAGGGTAACTCGTTCTGCAAGGGCTCTTCCAGCAAGTGAATCTCCTGGGCAAGCCAAGAAACCTCATTTAACACCAAATCAATCTGATTATAACTCGGATACTGGAACAAGAGTTAGTATTGATCCAGGCTCCGAGAGGGTTGACCCTGTTATTCCTCGAAGAACAACTCGTTCTGCTGCAAAGAGCGAGGGTGTAGATCAGATGGCTGACATGCAAGGGTCACAAGATCAAAAAGCAAGGGGAACTGGAAAAGGTAAGTGGGAGGCAGGGAACAGTAGCTTCACTCTTGATGTGGAAGATGTAATTACACCTGTCAAAACTGAGAAGAAGAAAAGGATATGCATCTCCCCATCTGCATCTACTGCTACTAGTGCAAGCATTGTTAGCAACACTATCTCAGACTGTGAAGGTGAGAGTTTCATTATATCTAACTTGAACAGCATTTGTCTTGGTAAAAGAGATGTACAGATGCTAATACCAGTGAAATGTTATTGAATTGATTCTAGCCAAAAAAATAGATTTGTTCTGGGATTTCTAGCTTTTTGGTTTTGTCTTTGTTCTTTTTTTAAAATGAAAAATAAGCGTTTAACTCCTATACTGATGAGCATCCAGACTCAGCCATCAAGTACAGGAAAGCACCTGCATCGACTTAGCAAGCATCCAAAATAGGGATGCACTTCCCAGTATTAACACATAAGAAAACAGAAAATCATCACAGACCCTTCTTCATCCCTACCCACCCACAAGCCATCTGCAAAGAGGCAATAACCACAATTAACCAGAAAGGTGCTAGCCACAGCTGACTTTCTGAATACAGAAACAAATGCACTGGCAGCTTTTCAAATTTGCAAAGTAGCCACTCAAAACTCCTTATTATGACATCCAGAATGCAAAGCAAATCAGACCACTACAGAATTGTCCTTCCTGCACTTGCTTGTACCGGACTTAATCAGCACCATCCTCGTATCCAGGAATTAGATCTACGCTAAATCTAGCAAAATTTCATGAATCAATTGCATTCCACTCACTCCTAAACCACCAACCGAGAAAGTATTAGTGAGATTATTTAGGCAGCTAATTAAGGCCTATGTGATTTAGTTGTGTTTTGAAAGCGCACACAATTCTTTCTAGCTAAAAGCACAAAAAAGCTATTTTGTGAAGTTTCTTTTTGGTCTCTACTATTTGACAAATTGCAAACCACATCTCAGTTTTGTGAAGTTCATCACAAGTTATAATTAAGTTACTAACCTGTGCCAGATCAATTGAGCATTTGAGCATGTTAGAAGCAAATGGTCAATTTCTCATTCCTCGCAAAAGATTATTATCATCCACCTACCGACCAAAAACCTCTTTTGGTCGGACTACCTGTTGTTTTGAATACAATGTTGCTAGTCTATCATGGCATTAATACATGTATATAACTATATCTTTTTCAGCATATTTCTTTTACCAAAAACATTAGACATTACTCTATTACTTCCAAAACCACCGCATCATGAAAGGCTGGCAAAGTCATACAGATAAAATGTAACAATATATTTAATTTTTTTTTTTCAGGGGAGACTTGTCAGGATGCTGAAAGCCATACTGTTGCAAAGAGGAGAAAAATAGTTTCTAGGAAACCGCCTACTCGATTCTCATCACGTCTCACTCAACTAGATACTTGATCAACCAACTTTAGGATAAGAATATAATATATCAATTTTGGTTTTTCTCCTTTATGGACTCTATATTGCAGCTCGATTTCTGCTTACTGGCCATTAACATGTAATTGTCTATTCAATAGCATATTGGCTCCCAGCGCTGCTAGACAGAGAACATAATGCTTCTTGACTGATATTTAAGTAGCATCCCTAGTTATTATGTAATTGAGGGTTATTAGTATGTTGAATTTGATGTAAACAAACTCTGTTCGGCTTGGTAAATACTGTAACATACAACCCTCTTGGTAACTGCTAGCCAACATGTACCGGTACTGGACCAGCCCTGGTATGTGCCAGACCCAAGGCTACAAATAATATAGTTGCATTTTCTTGCCTTAATCACCATCTGTAGATAGTTGGCAGTGGTTGAGACTATTTAATGTAACTTGATTTATATAGAAATTATCTTATATACCAATATTTTTTTTTTAATTCCAGGACACTGGGTATGTAACACATGGTTGTTGGTTTAGCGAAAATCAAATCAATTGACCAACTTCGTATCCCTATAGATATATTAATTTTGCATGAGCTCATATTCCAATTGTTCATTCCCAAGTGGGACAAGTTTTTTTTTTTTTTTTACAATACATTTGCATTTGACATATGGAGCTGTAGTTTTATATAAATCTATGGAAATATTTACTCGAATAATATATAGTTTGAGACTTTGAGATAAATCTATAGAGAGGAGGGTTCAAATGTCTTCATTTTTTGTGCCTCCATCATGTCTCTATTTTTTAAAACTTTAATAACTCAAAATTTAAAACTTAAAAAGTCAAAATAAAACCGTTAGATGTGATATATGTTATTTTCTCTCTGTGCTCATAAAAAATTATCACATTTCGGTTTTAGTTTTATGTGAATCAATAAGTTTAAAAATCAACATCTACAAATTATCCATGTTAGTACGTTTTTTACAAACTCTTGATGACAACCAAAATAAAATTGAAATGTGATAATTTTTTACACGTGCATAGATAAAATAACATAGATTACATCTAACGGTTTTATTTTAACTTTTTAAGTTTTAAATTTTGATTTATTAAATTTTAAAAAATGAAGACATGGTAGAAGCACAAAAAATGGAGGCATTTGAACTGTCCTCATCTATAGAAGTAAAATATCTAGTATTTTTTAACAATATCTAATTTTTAGGAAATAAGCTCAACTTTAGGCCAAATATTTTTATTCCTTTAGTTTGAATTTTTGAACTCATGGTGCAACATGCCTATATTCAACACATCTTGGTTAAATATGATAGCGTATTTGGTATCATTATCCATTCTAGCCTATGAATTTAAAATCTTAATTTGTTTGCCTTGGTTGAATATGGTAGCACGTCCTAAGATGTCTAGCCCAATGAAGTTACTGATTAAATATCCTATTCATTTGGAATTCAATGTTTTCATTTTGTGGTATTATTTGGAAAGATAAAAAAAAAAATTGATGCTAGCCTAGCAGCAGCCGACATTTTTATTAATATCCAAAGTTAATTACAAATTAATAAATATACCCGAATTTATAAAAATATCCATACCGGCAATTTTCTGACCGGTTTTAATTTATTTCGGTACCGGCCAAAAAATGGTCGGTACTAAATTTTTTTATTTTATTTTTTTAAACACTATGAATCAATAGCAATATGCTGAAATCTAACACTAAAAATTTGAATATTTTTTTAAATATTTGTTAGATTACTTTTTTTGATATATAATTAGCATATTTATACTAAAATATGCTAAATTACTTGAAATTATGTTAAATTACGCTGAATTACACAAATTATGCTAAATTACAATAATTATGTCAAATTATGCTAAAATACGGTAAATTACGCTATATTATGCTAAATTAGGCCGATTTTGTGCCATCTTTCATCAATCATAAAAAAAAGTAAAAAAATTCCAAAAATAATAAAAATTGGTATTCTACAAGTTCATTACATGACTAATTTACTAAGCTACGTAAATTGAACAATAGAAATGAAAATCTTAATCGGAAACTTCAACTCAAGTTTTGAGTCTATTCCCTTTGTTTTTTGGCAATTCTGAATTTTGAAATCCAACAAAATGGACACTAACGCATGCATATTTTCGCAAGCTTTCCGAAAAGTGGTCATTTGCTGAAATCGGATACTCGAGCGCCGTTTTATAGCCATTTAAAGTTTCGTCGTCGTTTTTTGTCTTCTCAGTGAAGATATCATCCCTATTCATATGTAATTTAGCGTAATTTATCGTATTTTAGCATAATTTAACATAATTTAGCGCAATTTAGCATAATTTTGTGTAATTCAGCGTAATTTAACATAATTTCAAGTAATTTAGCGTATTTTAGTATAAATATGCTAATTATATATCAAAAAAAGTAATCTAACAAATATTTAAAAAACAAATTTGAATTTTTAGTGTTAGATTTCAGCATATTACTATTGATTCATAGTGTCTCAAAAAAAAAAAAATAGTACCGGCCATTTTTTGACCGATACCGAAATAAATTAAAACCAGTCAGAAAATAGCTGGTATGGATATTTTTATAAATTCCCAACAACTTTGGGTATATTTATTAATTTGTAATTAACTTTGGATATTAATAAAAATGTCGGTAGCAGCAGCGACATTGACTTTGTTTTCTCTCTTACTCATCTTAATTTTTTTTTTTTTAAGGTTTACCGATCTTAAATAGTTAGTTATTCTGATAAATTCAAACAAAAATGTGTAAATTTCAGAGGATCTACTAACTCAGTACAACCATGTGCACATGTTATTTATTGTAGACTTAAGCTTGCACTGGAGGTGGTGGTGACTCGTTACTTCAATAATTAGGAAGCAACAAAGATGACCATCTACCAATAATGAATTAGCTAGGCTCCATTTATAACAAATTTAAAGTCGTTTGGTGACCCATCAACTTATATCATCGCTTTTTAGAAATAATTACTAAACTTTGTACCACCTAGACTCCTTAATTAACATGGGAATTCTACAAATGAATCGAGTTAAAAACTTAATATTGAAAAGCTTAATTTCTACTGGAAATAGTAATATTTTTATTTTTGTTAGTACAGACGTAAGGAAAGAGATGTTTTGCCCTAAAAAGGAAAAAGGACGAAAATCAGCGACATTGATTGCAAATGTTACCTTCCTCAGGTACACTATTTTCTTTTGTTGGTTAGATTGCCTTTATTCTTTTGTAATTAGTTAGTCAGGTGAACCTTTCTTGGATTATTATATGTCTCATACTCTCATATACAAAAGTATTCTATGTTTGCCATAACCTACAAGAACCAGAATCCGTTGGCCTGCGTTCAACGCAATACAAATCCACCGACCACTGGCATTATTAGCATCGGGTCGGATTGTTATTGAACCCAACGCTGGTTTAATTTCAAACACCCCGTTAAAGACGGGGGCTTTTAGTGACGCATGATAATTATAATTATAAATTATTTATACTTAAAAATATTAAATTTTCAAGTTTTTTTAATCATGTCACATTACTTATGTTCTCATTTGTCCAATTATATTTTTATTTTCTCATTTATAATAATTGGACATATTATGTATTTTATGCATTTCTTTTAATTATAAAGGAAATGTGTATAATGTGCCTAAGACTGAAAAAATAAATTAGAAAATATATTATTTTTTATATAACTCGACTCAAATTTAGTGCAAATTATCATGTATTCCTGTTGAACAGCTCTTTCATGTTCCAATGAAGAAATTTTTTTGCTCAAGATTTATGTAAGTTTTTTTATAGAAACTGTTTTATTTTAAAATTTAAATTATTTTCTTCAATAGATATTTTCCTTTTTTGAGCGAAATCCGGAAAACAACACTTGTGCTATTAATGGGATTGAGATATATTGATACAATAGATTAACTTCATAATTTTCACCATATGTTCAAAGTAAGCATGAAACATAAAAGAATATGAAGTAACTTGCCGGCATTAGTAGTGTATCAAACTTTATACAAATCAGATGTTATTTAATATTTTATCAAGACTGTTAAATATGAATGTTATGTAATACCGTTTAGGCTTGTGTTACACGGATACTCCAATATAGGCGCCGTACCCGTGTCGGACACGTATCCGATATCGATACGCGCCCGATACGGCACCGATACATATCCGATACGCCAGCTGGCGTATCCGCCTACGTGGCGTATCCTTATTCGACCGATACGGTCGCCAATACTCCGTTGACACTCCAGGATACGGCAATTATGTGTGGATACGGCGGGATACGGCAAACACGCATGAACCGCGCCCGTGAGCCGGCCCGCACCCGTGAGCCGTGTAGGTGAACCGGCCTGCACCGTGAACCGCGCAAACACCGGCGCTCAAATGAAATTTTTTTGGTGCCCAGCGAGATTCGAAGCCGGGACGTCTCCCATTCCACCCAAAAGCTTTACCATTGCGCCACAGTTTAACTTCTGTATTATTCCAATAGTTATAGTATTTAATATATACTTAGATTAAACATTTAATTTTTTATACTTTGAGCCTTTAATTAAAAATTTTATGATTATTAAATACAATATATAAATAATAAAAATAATATATATATATATATAATTGGCGTATCGTATCCGGGATTTTTGAAAATTGCCGTATCGCCGTATCCGTATCGTATCCGATACAATACCCGTACCCGTATCCATGCAACATAGGTTTAGGCTAATTAGTCATTGGCGGTGACCAAACAGTTAAGGAATTTCCCGATTAATCGGCTAATTTTTTCTAATTATGGCCGATTATTTATGATTATTCCCGATTAATTGCTTGACGGTACCATTTCCGTCCGACAAGCGCATACCGTTATTTACAACACTGCTTTAAACTTGCATCAACATACTTGCATGATATACATTAGGTTTTCTTTTTGAAGTTCTAGCTGCTAGGGTTTTGACAACCTTTTTATTTCTTGGATAAAGGATATTTTACTTGGTGGTAGATCATGTATTTCTTTTAATTGTACATTAGGTTCTTATTTTCCTTGTAAGCAAGGACTTAGACAGGGTGACCCTATGTCCCATTTTCTTTTTTATCTTGTTGCAGATGCCCTAAATAAAATCCTTAGTAGGCCCAAGCTACAGGATTAATTTCTGGTTTAGGTAATTTTTCTAATGCCTCAGGAGTACTCAATCTGCACTTTGCAGATGATACTCTGTTATTTTTTAAGGTTGATCCTAAAATGCTTGAATATCTTAAATTTTTACTTTTGGGCTTTGAATTACTATCTGGTCTTAAAATTAACTTTGATAAAAGTGTTATGGTTGCTCTCAATTTATCTAATTCTTTCGCTTCATCTTTGGCTAGACAGTTATGTTGTAGCTTATCAACCCTTCCTATTACTTATCTAGGTGTTCCATTACATTGGCAAAAACTTAGTCTCTCTGATTGGTCCCCCTTAATAGCTATATTTGAGAAAAAATTACAAACTTGGAAAGGTTCTCTTTTATCTTTAGATGGTAGGGTAACTTTACTAAATTATGTCCTCACAGCAATCCCTTTATATTGGTTATCTATTTTAAGCTTCCTGCTGGTATTAGAATTATAATTGATAGAATTAGAAGAAGGTTTATTTGGTCTGGTAATGCTTCTGTTGGAAAGAAATATTATTTAATTTCTTGGTCTAACATTTGTTCTCCAAAAGATCAAGGTGGTCTTGGTGTCCTTAACTTGAAATCTATGAATATTGCCTTACTTGCCAAATGGTGGTTTAGGTTTAAAGATCCTACTATTGAGGGTAAATGGAAATCAATCATTCTTTACAAATATGGTCCTTCAGGATTAGATTGTTTAAGATGTTCTGCTTTCTGGGCAAGTGTTCTCTCCTTCAAAAATATTTTTGAGTTAGGCATTAATAGAAACATAAGTTCAGGTCATGATACTTCTTTTTGGCTTGATAAATGATATGGAGAATGCTCTTTATATTATTTATTTCCTCAACTCTTTAAGATAGTTTCTGACCCTAATATTACTGTATTTGATGTTTTTATAACTCTATTCTCTCCTTATCTTTTAATAGGCAGCTAACTGGAGTTTACCTAAATGAGTGGTTACTTTTACAATCTACTATTACTTTTGACAAGCTTTTTACTAACAATACCAAACCTGATTATATTTCCTGGAGATGGGGTCCTTCTGGTAAATTCACAGTACATTCCTTGTACTTGTGGTTGGTTAATAGGGGTATTCCTGATAAGTCTTATGATACTCTTTGGAATTCTAATATCCCACTTAAAATTAAGGTTTTTATATGGTTGGTCTTGCAAGATAAAATATTAACTAAGGGAAACCTACTTAAGAAAGATTGACATGGAGACATATCTTGCCCCTTCTGTGGTGCTTTTGAAACAATTGATCACATATTTGTGACTTGTCCATTAGCTAATTCAATATGGTCTTGGATTGCTCAACATAATTCTTTTACATTTAATTGTACCTTCATTTCTGACCTTTGGCAATTAGATGCTTGGATTCCATTATGCAGGCCGTTGAATTCCGAGGAAACAAACCCTGGTCTTGATTTAGAAGGGTCTGATTTGTCAGAATATCTTCGTGTTCGAGCTGAAATTGATGACATTGATGTTGCTTTTGTCACTATAGGCAATCAGGGTGTTCTTGTCCCTCTCTCTTCTTCTACTGAGTCACCTTATGTCACCTCTAGCTCTTCTTCTTTTGATAGTTCTACTGCTCCAGTTTAGCCTACTGTTTAGTCTATTGCTTAGTTTTTGTGGTTGGTCATATTTTGTATTAGCTGTGTCCCTTTATGTTTTATTATGTTTTTAGCTTCCTTTTATAATTTCTATGGACTTGTATCTCTCTCTTTTGTATGAACATCTATATTTCCAATGAAACATGTGGTTATCCACTTTTTTTTTTTTTAAAAACATGCATGATATACAAAGAAGGGAAGTCACTTGACAATCTTTACAGGTAAAGGCTTCAAAATTGAAGTTTAAATTTAAAATCTGACATATATGCATATCTATATTAAATATATATATTATGTGCATGAAACATGATGATGTTTGGTATATGTTTCACATTATATCAAATAATTTGAAATTTCAACCTTCTTAAATTAATTGTTCTTAATACATCATCAAACAATTTTTAAATTGCATGCAATTTGATTGTTAAGCTATCTATATATCCAATAAAATACATTAAATTTACTTCTGAATATTCTATTTTTTAAAGGAAAATGTTCTGGCTGCCCAAGCCATCATACCTGAGTGCATCCCCCAACTGGTTTAATTGAAAAACCTTCCAATTTTGTCTAATTTTCATTTCCAGCGCTCATATCCAAGTTTTTAAAGTTTTGTTTATAACCTTTTACAATGCTACTCGCAAGTATTTAAACATCTATCTACAAGCATTTAAATCATAAATCTGGGTAGTTTTAACTCCTAATTATTTTTGTTTTCAAACCAAAAAAGAAAAGATTATTTTCACCCATTATTTTTTTATTTTTTTTCTCTGATCATTCTCGTCTATTTTTCCAACGACGCATGATGAATTTTGCGAATCTAAAAATACAAATGTTTACTTCTCGATTTTATTTTTCAAATGAGATCCATGAAGAAATACTTTTGAGTTATTTTCAAGTCGTTTATTTTTTTAAATAAAGCCCATGAGCACTATAAATTTTCAAGTTTTTAAACCTTAGTCTACAGCTATTTAAGCCTATGATGTCTACCATTTAAACTACTACATTCAAGCATTTAAACATCCGATGTCGATCATATAGTATCACGCGTTTAAACCTCTGTCTACAACTATTTAAAGTAGTTGTGTCAAGTATTTAAAGTAGTTGTGTCAAACATTTAAATAGTTTTCATGTCAAGTTTAAAATATTGTAGACTGAGGTTTAAAAGCTTGAGAATTTAAAGTGCTCATTGACTATACTTTCAAAAAAAATAAAAACGATTTGAAAATAACTCAAAAGTATTTCTTCATGGATCTCATTTGAAAAAAAATTGAGCAGAAAACGTTTGTATTTTTATATTCGCAAAATTCATCACGAATCGTCGAAAAAATGGACGAGAATAGAGAAAAAAAAAGAGTGGGTGAAAGAAATATTTTTTTTTTTGGCTTGAAGACAAAACATAGTTAGGAGTTAAAACTATCTAAATTTAGAATTTAAATGCTTGTAGATAGAGGTTTAAATGTTTATGAGTAGCATTGTAGAAGGTTATAAACAAAACTTTAAAAGCTTGTATTTGAGCGCTGAAAATGAAAGTTAGACATTAAATACTTGAGGGACGTGCTCGGGAATTTGTTTGAGGGTCAATTATCATACTCCTTTTTTTAATTCATTATCAAGATCGTCAAAATAATGATTCTCCAGTAATCCCTTTATACAAATAGTACTATAAGTAGGATTTTAACATCGAATTTTAAAATTATAAATTATTTATAAATTATTAAAATCATCAAATTAATTTATTGTCAATAGATATCCGACCTTAACAACAGTGATAAGAAGGAAAAAAAACAACCCAATAGGGGTTTTAATGGGTACGATACGGGTAGGGTGGAAGCATTTTCATACCTATACCCACTAAGAATTGACCTTATCCATTAAGATTTGATCTTACCCTATCCTACCTTTACCCGTTAAAATTATCGGGTAACAAAACGGTAGCGGGTAAATAACAAATAATATTAATATAATAATTAATTTTATTATATTTTACGAATAGAACAACAAAACTCATTCATTTCACACATATGCAATCACATTACTAATAAAAAAAAAATTAATATGTAATCAATTCAACTAAATTGTTTTTTTATAAAGCAAGAGAATTTAAAAACACGAATATCTCTTCGGACAAATTCAATTATTTAACTAAATAACAAAACATGTAAATAAAAGTAATATGATTAACATTTTTCTTATAGCAAAATTCATATACTAAATAACAAAAGCACATAACTAATTATTGCTCAAACATTATCATATTAAATATTACGTAAATAATTTTAACATCACTAATTATTACTCAAATATTATAATATAATTTTATTTTATATAATTACCCTATAGGGTAATTGATACGTCCTATCTCCCGAGGAGAGTAGTCCGTATGTGAGAGGTGGTTGATTGATCTCGCCCTGCCCGAGGTGGCAGTCCGAGATTAGAGTTGAGAAGTAAGGTGGTTGTAGAGAGATTCTGACTCTGACCTATGCGATATCTCTCTGTGTGTGTAAAATCTCGACCCCCGTTAAATGGGGATTTTTGCCTTATATATGCTGAGTCATAACCGCTATCTCGGCGGTTATCTCGCCTTAAGCCGGTAAAACGGTTATTGTGACCGAGTTGACTGGTCATCCCGCATTAAGGCGGTGTATGTCTATTTCGGGCCGAGTTCGACCTTTGCAGGCCTTCGGCTTGTTCTGTGACTGGATCTTAAGTATCTCGGGCTTTGGGCCTCTTTACCTTGGCGCCGGGCTGGCTCCTGAAAGGAGGTCCGAATCCCGGGCTTTCATAGGCCTAAAGTTTAGTAAATAAAGGGCCTTGGGAACATGGCCCTATCATTAGCCCCCGAAGTCAGAATGTATAGCGATATGCTTCTGACTTGATATTACTTAGTCATGTAAACAATGTAAAATTATTTATGATTTCCCGAGATGTTATTTGTTTGCACTGTATGTTGTAATGTCGTATGATAG
Organism: Carex kokanica; assembly: GCA_025461125.1. Taxonomy (NCBI): domain Eukaryota; kingdom Viridiplantae; phylum Streptophyta; class Magnoliopsida; order Poales; family Cyperaceae; genus Carex; species Carex kokanica. The sequence goes on from JAJGRX010000638.1 coordinate 351,187, forward strand.
TGTAATCTCGCAATATTATGAGCTCGCATGATGATGTTTTTTTTTTTTTTTTTTTTTTTTTTTTTTTTTTTTAAACAAAATCAAGACGGAGTCGGGATGGAATGCGACATAATCAACACAAAAAATGGAATAGTTGATGAAATTTCATTAATATCGCAAAATCATACAATACAAGATTTAAACTGAATACGACATGCGATATACTATTTCTAACTAAAACTATTCCTGACGGTGGCGCTTGGTCTGGCGTGCTTGAGCAAGGCATTGCTTGCAAGTAAAGGATTGGAAGCGAGGGTCATGGTGATTCCGAGGTGATCGTCGAGCCGAGCACCCGGGATGAAAAGCTTCTTCGCAGTCGTCACAATGGAACATTTGCGGAGAGTATCCCCTCAACTTGCAAATGGCACATCGGTCCCAGGCTAGTGGGTCGCCTTCTTTGTTGGAGTTGTGGCGGGCGACCTCGGGACCTTGATGTGGAAGGAGTGTGGGAGGTAATGGAATATCATCTTTCAAGATGATAACCTCGTCATTCACGTGATCAGACATCTCGTGAGAATGCGAGTTAGAAGGAGAAATGTACGGTTGATGGATCGTTAAAGGGAGACGGAGGAAGTATATATAGTATACCGGCATTAAATGCCTGACGCCTCGTCTTCCGTTAACCCGCCGTCAGCCATCAAATCGCCCATCAAATCGGGCAGGGAAAACGAGGTGAAGGCGCAATCCTCGCGCGACACGTGTCGTGCGTTAACTCGGTTAGAGCTCGCGTCCGGTGAATAAGCGCGGGAATCGAAGCGTCGCGTGGATGAATGTCGCAGATTGCGCCAGGTGTCACTTCTCGGGATCCGAGCGGAAAAAAGTTTCCCATTTCGGACCTATATATACCCCCGTCCCCGTCATTTGCACTTTTTCTGATCGAGCAATCGTTATCTCGGAGAAAAGAGAACTTCAAGCGGCGAACTCAAAGTGCAACCGAGGACAGAAAATCAGCGAAAGAAGACCTCGCCTCAATAAGGTTAGTGATTCATGGACCTCGGTAGAACTCGGTTAATACAAATTAGTGCAACCCGGGATCAGGAGTATAAGTAAGTAGGCCAACTTGGTATAGTCGTATGACCAAAAACCCGGATGAACTATGTACCAACCTTGAATAAGTCTGTACCTAAGCCAATTCCTTTGTTAATCGTAGAAATGGCCGACCTTTCTGGTGCGAGATCTGAAGAAAACCGGTCCAAATTAGGACAAAACCCATCCATCTCGGGGGATCAGTCAGGTTCCCCCAGGTTCTCTCAAAGGCAAAAAGTGCCTACTCCTCACCACGGCGCTGGCAAGAACATAGAAGCCATGCGTGAGATAGCGACTCACGTGGTTTATGAGAGTGGATCTGATAGCGAGGAGGGTACCCCGTCAAGGTCAAGCGGGTATTTATATGACCCGAGTCCGGAAAAAGAAACTGAGGAGGTAGAGGAAGGTGAAGCCACCGATGTTGAAGTGGACATAATAAATTCCAGCCCGGAAGCCTCATCCCGGGGTGAGCGTATCTTGGCAGAAGCCGGAACGTCTCAAGGAAAGGGTTTTACCCGGAGCACAAAACCTAAGGCCAAATCAAAGGCCAAAGTTAGGCCACTACCCGACGTGAATCCTCGGGCCGGTCATCCAGATGATACCGAATTTCCCAAATCAGCACAACGAGCCCCCGCACCCGAGGTCCAAGATCAAGCCTGGGCGGAGGCGTTTTATGATGAGTTAGTGGTAACTAAAAATAAGATTCCTAGGGATCAAATCACATTACGGGCACCTGGCCCGGAAGATCGGGCACATGACCACGAACGGGGCATGTGCGTTTACTGGAAAATGCCACAATGCGGCTTCCAGTTAAGGTTGACCAATTTTGAGCGGAGCCTTTTGAACTTCATGAAGGTGGCTCCTGCACAACTGACCGGGGTGGCCTGGAGCTATATCCGCAGCTTTGAAGCCGCTTTTAAAACTTTTGAGGCTGAGCTCGGGATGAACCGGCCAACCCTTGGGTTGTTTTTTCATTTCTTTTCCACACTCTTTGTGGACCCCGGCCACCTTGCACTTCGCCAAAAAACCCCAAAGCATCACCAGGCCTTGTTTGAGAAAAACAAGAAGATGGACAAAATAGAGGCCTGGGACCACGGATGGGTGTACATAGAAAATTGGCGCGACGTGACTAGCCTACAAGATGTCGATCCAAAGTGGAGGCCGTTGAAGTCCGGGAAGGGAATGATCCCGGCATTTGATAAAGAACTTGATCTGCAAGAGCAGGTGGCTGCGCGAGGATTGAGAGATATTGTGAGAAGTGAGTCCTGTTTTCTTGGGTGTAGTTGCAATTTATTTTATGCTTATTCCCAATCTCGATATATCCAATTGCATAACCTAATGTATGTTTCGTTATTTTTTGCAGAAGAAGGTTGCATGGAGCTGATCTGGACCAGCGCGCCACAGACCTCGAATCGCGCAGCCCCAAAGGAGAGCACTGCCACTGCCACTGCGGGCCAAAAGGCGAAGACAACGGGAAAGAAAGTTCCCCGAAAAAGTTCTAAGGCTGCGGCGTCGGCCAGTCTCACTGTTGAAGAGCCAACGCGTGCTCCAACACGAGCCATCTCGGAGGACGCCCCAACCCACAAACGGAAGGGAAACCGTAGTGGTTCCTTCTCTTCGGCCGATAAGGGCAAGGGCGTAGCACCCGATCGCCCTAAGAAGAAGAAATCTCGCTCTACAACGGAAACGGTCGTTATTGAGGCCAACCCGGTTAGCGGGGCATCTCCGGCCGAGGTGAGTGAACTTCCTCCCCAAAGCAATCTCGCTTTGGCAATCACTTCGGGATCTTCCACCCCGGCCGTCCCAGCTGATACAGAGGAACTCTGCGACATCGACCTCCAGAGTTTCTTACAGGCGGCCGTTCCCGGTCAAGAGCTTGTTACTGGGGTCGTTTTTAAAGAAAGACTTGTGCCCGGGTTTGCTGATAGCTTGGGCCTACACCTCCCGGGTCATTCCGCCATGCAGCAGTCACGGGAGGAGAACAGAAACCTCCACGCCCGATATGCTCGGGAAGTATTTCGAGTAACAGAAACCGCGTATCAGAAGGAGACCATTCGGGAAAAGCCTGAGGTCACTCTCAACCATGCCATCTCGGCCATTCATGACATGGGGGCCATCCTTGGCCATTACAAGGATCTAATTGACAAAGAGCAAAACAACATGCTCTTTGTTGATTCCGACGGGGAAATGGTCAAAAAGGCCGTTTTGGAGCGGGATTATTTCCGTGGTTTAGCTAGAGATCAGTTCACCCGTCTCGAGGTTGCCAAAAAAGAGATAAAGGTGCAAGAGAGGCAAATTCGCATCCATGAGGCAACCATAAAGACACTAAAAACAGCCGAGCTCCACCTCAAGGTTCGGGATGATAAAATAGCGAACCAAGAGGAGGAAATCAAATCCCTGCAAGAACAGATCTCGGCTCTGAATCTGGAGGCAGCTCAGAAGGATCTTACCATCGCGGAAAAAGAAACCGAGATATCCCGGCTAGAGGGGGAGTTGCACCGAGCACCCGGCCTAACATTAGGTCGATTCTTGGGTAGCAAGGCCTTTGTGCAAGCCGCGTGTCTGGCCTTGCACAAACCAATGAAGGCCGTGATATATCGCGAGTTGAAGAAGGTCGGGCAACATTTTCCTTTTACCCCGGAACATGCTGGGTTTAACCCGGTTCTCCCCGAAGAAGCTAAGGTTCAGGGGTTGGCCGAGTATCATTGGGACGAGACGCGAGATCGGTTGCTGAACCCGGATGGGTCTACCTTTGATCGATCCCTCCCTCTTGATGACCAAGATGCCTACTTCCCGTACCCATGGTGGGGGAGATTCGAATGGCCAAAAGAGCTGCCTGATCCTGTGGACGAGATGGCTAGACCCGTGGTGGCAGGGGAAGAGGAAGAAGAGGATGACGATGAGGAAGAGGATGAAGGTGAAGAGGAAAGCAATCAGGGAAAGACACAAGACAGTACACATCCCGAGGTGGTATCTCCGATAGCGACACCTCGGGACCATCTTAAAACTCCCTGATTGGTAAGTTGTTCTTTATCACGATTTATATATATCGTGATTGCAATGTCTATGTATCTATATTAACGTGATACAACTGTTACTTGTTACAGGAATGATGGCCTAAAGCGTGGTGGAAATACAAGGACGAACCGGCCATATCTACCGACTTCGTGCCTTAGTTTAAATTTTGTAATATTTTGATGCCCCCGGGATGTGGGGGCTTAACAAAGAATGTTTGTAATTGATATTTTTTTTCCCGAGATGTGGGAATTTAACAATGCTAGAGATATATAAATACATTTACCTGTTATTCAACGTTGTCAGCATGTGATTAGTCTGCGACGTCATCTGTGATGTCGCAACTCTACTTGTTTATCCTTCTCTCCATTTTTTTTTTTTTTTTTTTTTTTTTTTAATTTGGAAGTACCCAAGGCCGACTTAGAAACGCCGGCCAGAATAACACGGTGATCGGTAAACTCGTATTCGTTACCCCGTAGGGTTTTCGTTCGTTAGTTGTTTCCGATATGATAAAAAGCACTGCTCAAAAAGCAGGTACTAAAGTGAAGTAACAATAAGACATCATGAAAAATTGAAAAATCACATATATATTAAGTATGCTTATAACATCGCATACAAAGAATAAAAAGTTACATGAGATGAAAAAGCATCTCGTTAAAAGTAACTGAAAGCCTATCTCGCCTATAGTAAAGTATTCGGCTTATCACGCCTTTTATTCGGCCTATTTCGCCTTGAATTCGGCATATCTCGCCTTGTAGTAGCATTACATGTACTCAGCATATAACGCCTTTCGATGTGCCCGCAGGCATGTCGCGCCAATTAAGTGTAAAACTTGCGGAGATGGCCCGCGTTCCATGGTCTCGGAAGCGGAATTCCTTGCAAGTTTTCTAACTCATATGCGCCTTTTCCTCTGAGGGATACTACCCGATATGGGCCTTCCCAGTTTGGCTCTAGCTTGCCTACATGTTTACCCGTGGCTTCGACTTTTCGTAGCACGAGATCGCCTGGTTGGAAGTCGCGAGGTATAACGTGTTTGTCAAAAGCACGCTTGATCCTCCGTTGATACTCCATTGTCCGGACACGGGCTCGTTCCCTGGTTTCCTGAAGGAGCTCAAGGTCGACCTCGCGAGAGCCCGGATTTTCTTCAACAGAATACGTCGCAGTGCGAAGGGATGGCTCTATCAGTTCCAAGGGAGTGACTGCTTCCATGCCGAACACCAGCGAGTAAGGTGTCTGTTGCGTAGCTTCCCGCGGGGTTGTCCGGTATGCCCAAAGGACTTCGTCCAACATGTCGGGCCAATTTTTGCGGTTGGCTTCCACCTTGCGTTTGATGCCTTCCAAAATGGTCCTGTTGGTCACCTCAGCTAGGCCATTGCTTGCGGGATGGCTGACCGAGGTGAAATTATTGTGGATCCCAAGGCCTGATAGGAATGCTATCGTGCTGGCTGCGTTGAACTGTGTGCCATTATCGGAAATGAGGGCATGGGGTAAACCAAATCGGCAGATGATGTTGCGCCAGATGAAGTGTTCGGCTGCTTTGGCCGTGATAGTCGCCAGGGCCTCGGCTTCTACCCATTTGGTAAAGTACTCGACAGCTACTATAATCCAACGTCGCTGGCGCACGGCTTTGGGGAACGGACCCACGATGTCGATTCCCCATAAGTCGAAAGGCCACGCCCCCGAGATAGAGATCTGATCGTAAGGTGGGATATTGCTGAGCTTGCTGTGATATTGGCACTTGTCGCATTTTTTGACCAAGTCCGCAGCGTCTTGCTGCATTGTTGGCCAATAAAATCCTGCTCGGAGTATTCTCTTGGCTAGAGTTTTTGCTCCTTGATGGCTGCCACATATGCCAGCGTGTACCTCGGCCAACATTTGGTGGGCTGTGTTCTCCGGGATGCACTTCAGCCAAGGTCGGACATAGCCCCTCTTATAGAGCTGGTTGTTGAAGATGGAGTAAAGCGGGGCTATCTTCTTCAAACGTCGCGCTTCAAGCTGGTCTGTTGGCAGGACCCCGGTATTGAGGAAATTCCACATCGAGGTGAACCATGTTTCTGGTGGTTCATGAATGGCATATACCGCAATAACATCTATGTCAATGCTGGAATTGGGTATATCCATGACAATGATTGGTCTGTCTTTGTCTAAGTTTCCGGCGGCTCCGAGCTTAGAGAGGGCATCGGCTTGGCAATTCTTGTTGCGAGAAACATGTTGGATCTCGACTTTATCGAACTGGTTCTTCAGGTTGTTGAACTGCTCCCGGTATTTGCGCAATTTGTCATCCATGACGCGACATTCGGCATTGATTTGTTTGACCGCCAACTCGGAATCGCTATGGAGGTACACCTCGCGTGCCCCGAGTTCTCTGGCTAACTTGAGCCCAGCTATCATGGCTTCATATTCTGCAGTGTTGTTGGTCACCGGAAACTGAAAGTGGAGGGCATAATTCAGAACTTCACCTTGTGGTCCGATAAGGGAGACACCAGCCCCGGCCCCTTGTAGGGAGGATGCTCCATCGACATATAACGTCCATCGTCCTTCTAATTCAGGTGGTGCTCCTGAGTATTCCGCGATGAAATCGGCAAAGATCTGTGACTTGAGGGCATTCTGTGGGTGGAAGGAAATGTCGAACTCGGAGAGTTCCAGAGCCCAAGCCAGTAATCTGCCGGAAGAGTCGAAGTTGGCAAGGACTTTCTTGAGTGGCACCCCGGTGTATACTTTGATAGGGTGCGACTGGAAGTATGGTCGCAGCTTCCTTGCCGCCACTACCAGAGAGTATGCGGCTTTCTCAATCTGGGTGTATCTTGTTTCGGCATCGCGGAGTACGTGTGAGACAAAGTATACGGGTCGCTGTTCCCGCCCTTCTTCTCGGACTAGGGCTGCACTGACAGCATGGTTGGTAGTTGCTAAGTAAAGGACAAGGATATCACCTGCTGCGGGTCTGCTGAGGCAAGGTGGGTCAGCGAGGTAAGCTTTGATTTTGTCAAAAGCCGCCGCGCACTCGGCAGTCCATTCGAATTTAGCTGTCTTCCGCATAGCTTTGAAGAAAGGGAAGCAAACGTCTCCGGACCGCGCTATGAACCTGTTGAGGGCTGCCAGCCGTCCAGTTAACGACTGGAGTTCTTTCAAGTTCCGAGGTTGTTGCATGTCGAGTATAGCTTTGGATTTAGAGGGGTGAATTTCGATACCTCGCATGGATACCATGAACCCGAGGAACTTGCCACCGGTTAGGCCGAAGAAACTCTTTTTTGGGTTGAGTTTCATGTCGGCTCCATTGAGCGTCGCAAAAGTCTCCTCGAGATCTCGGATGTGATCGAGATCCGACATGCTCTTGACTAGCAGATCGTCGACATAAGCTTCCATGTTTCGGCCAATTTGATCTTGGAAGACTTTATTCACCATCCTCTGAAAAGTTGCTCCTGCATTTTTCAACCCGAATGGCATTACTCGGTAGCAGTAGAGGCCGGAATGGGTTGTAAAAGCAGTCTTTTCTTCATCGTCGGGATTCATCCTGATTTGGTTGTACCCCGAGAAAGCATCCATGAAACTGAGGAATGCATGTCCCGAGGTGGAGTCTACGAGTTGGTCTATTTTCGGCAAGGGAAATGGATCCATTGGGCATGCTTTGTTAAGGTCTGTGTAGTCGATACACATCCGCCAATCTCCATTTGATTTTTTCACCAGAACCGGGTTAGCCATCCACTCCGGACAGTCAACATTGCGGATGAATCCCGCATCTAGGAGTTTTGCGACTTCCTTTTTCACTGCCAGTTGTCTTTCTTCCCCCATATTGCGCTTCTTTTGGCGTACCGGTTTGAATTCCGGCTTGATATGTAACTTATGTTCCGCGATTGATCTCGGAATGCCGGGCATGTCGGCCGCGGTCCAGGCGAAAACGGACTGGTTATTGCGGAGGAAAGTGATAAGGTCTTCTCTGGCTGACCCCTGGATAGCTTTTCCTATGTTCAATGTCTTCCCGTCGCCTAAGTCGAGCTCGTCAACTTCGTCTGCGGGCTCAAGGGAAGACTTAAATTCCGCTTTGTCCGTAGGATCCAGCGCGAGCTGAGTGTCAGGGGGCATGAAGTCGCTGCTGGCCTTCATGTGCCGCCCGAGCGGCAGGTGGTTGTTCTGGGGGTATCGACTTGATGGACTTGGCCGCACCTTTCCTGGAGGGATACGTGATAACATTCCCGAGCTATCTCCTGTACTCCACATTCTTCTCCCACCCCGTGGCTTGTGTAAAACTTGATTTTTAAGTGAGGGGAAGAAACTATGGCGCCGATTTTGTTCAGTGTGCCCCTCCCTAAGATGGCATTGTAAGCAGACGGGGCGTCGACTACCAGAAAGTCGATCATTGTTTCCACTGTTTTAGGCGAGGTGCCAAAGGTGGTTTTGAGAGAAACCATACCCTTTGGACGGAGGGCATCGCCTGTGAAGCCGATGAGGGGGGGTGTCATCCTTTTGAGTGTGTCAGTCTTGAGCCCCATTTTGCGGAAAGCGGACAAGTAAAGGATGTCGGCTGAGCTTCCGGTGTCCACTAGGATCCTTTTAACCCTGTGTGTATCAATTTTTAGGCTGAGCACAATTGGGTCGACGTGCGGGCCAACAATCTCGCCTTGATCCTTTTCAGAAAACACAATTACCTCATCCATTCTTGGTCGTTTTTTGTCTGTGTTTTGTTCAACATTTAAAATGGTGGGGTAAGGTTTAGTCTTTGGGCGGGATTCGACCTTGCGGGGGTAATGCCCGATACCACCGCTGATCGTGTTGACAACTGGGCTGCCCTGTCGCTCTCCCCGCTGCGGGCCTGATCCATCATCAGTGTGTGGTCTTTGATCGGGACGTCGGTCACCGTTGTAATTCCCCTTGTATGGAATTTTCTTCTTGTAATCTCGGCCACGCCCGTTGTACTTCCAAGTGTACTTTTTGTAGAAGTCGGGTTGGATGAACTCGGTTAACTTTCCTTCTCGGGCTAGTCTTTCCAGTATGTCGCGTAACTGGAGACAGTCGCTTGTTGAATGTCCCTCGAACCCATGAAACAGGCATTCCTTAGTTTTGTCCTGTACTTCGAAGATGTCTTTGGGCAATGGGGGAGGTAGATCGAACATGTCTTTCACGATATGGTACATCTCGTGCCGCTTTTTGGTGAAGGGAGCATACCGCACGTAGTGGGGGCGGTATTCTGCTTCGTCCGGTCTGTTCCCTCCTTTCTTGTCTTGATTGTGTCTGCGGGGTTCATTCTGGGTCCGGGGTTCGATCTGTGCCCGAGGTTGATTATTTTGAGGCGGCCAGTGGCCCTGTTGTCGGGGTGATCTTGGCCGAGTTCTTGGGGGGCTACCGTTGTCTTCTTCGGCCCTGATGTACCCTTCTGCAAAGGCTACAAACTCGCGCAAGGTAGTCATTTTCTTCACGTGCGCGTCGTACCTCAGGGTACCGGGGCCGCCTTTGCGCAGCCCTTTTTTGATGGCGGCTAGAGCAAATTCTTCGTTCAAGTTCTGGACCTGGCGAGATGCCTGTATGAAGCGGTTGACAAAATTTCCGGTTTTTTCCCTTGGGCCTTGAACGATGTCTAGGAGCGTCTCGCTGGTTACCTGAGGGGGCCTGATCACGGTGTATCTTTCGAGGAAGACCTTGGCGAGGTCTTCGAATTTTGTGATCGAACCTCGAGGGAGGTTCATGTACCAGTCCCAAGCTTCTCCTTGGAGGCAGGTTGTGAAAACTCGGCATGTTATCGCGTCCGTGGCTCCTAAGAGCCGTAGTCGCTCCAAAAACCCATATACAAAGTTGTGCGGGTCTGCGGGGTCTCCGTTACCTCGGAAGCTTGGGAGAAAAGCGGGGTACTTAAAGTCTGTCATTGACGCTCCGTATATATTGGCTGACAGAGGTCCGTCCGCAATCCCCATAGGTTTAGAGTAGGTGCCAGCCTTCTGGGACTCGATCTCGGCCATCTTGGCATTGAGTCGGGCCTGTATCAGCTCTTCCACTTGGGTCATGCTGATACCTTTAGTGGGGGTGGGAGACCTTCGGGTGCGTTTCCTGTCGCCTTTGCGAGTCCTATGTCTTCCCCGTAGCTGGCTATCTTCGCGCTCATGGCGAGAGCGAGATTGTTTTCGGTGGCGCGATCGCCCCCGGTCATCGTTATGGACAGATCTTTGTTCCTTCTGGGGTGATGGGTTGCGTCCCGCCCCGGCTTCCTGTCCCTGTTCCTTCCCCTGGTTCTCACCCTGGCCTTCCTGGTCGATTGGCTTGGGACCGTGCTGCACCGTGTTGTTTTGGGGGTTTGGAGTGTCTGTCTCCTCACTATCCGCTGTCCGAACCTTAATAAAGTCGGAGTTAAGGTTGCGGGGCGAGATAGCCGTCTGGAGGTTTTTGGAGAGGGGCTTTGTTGGCTTAGTTGGTGCAGCGCACGTGGCTACTATCTGGGCTGAGTGCTGCGGCACTTGTTGAAGGGGAAGGTAATTGGGTGGAGCCAGGGGATAAGGTGCTGCGATACCGGGGTGATAAGTTCCCGGAGCGCCTTCCTGGGTCATTTGACCGGGCGGGGTCATATACGGGTAGTGTGGCGCCGGTGGGCCATATGGTGAGTAAGGGTATGTCCCGTAATAGTACACGGGTGTTTGCGGCTGATATGGCGCGAACGGCTGGGTGCCGTATTGAGGGTTGGATCCCGTGAAGGGTTGTTGGGGTCGCTGTGGCCGAGGTGACATCGGCCGTGTTGCGATCGCACTCAGGGGCGGTCTTATCAGCGTGGTGCCTGGTGGGACAAGTTGCCCTGAGGATGGGGTGACAAGGGGGTTTTGAGAGGTCACCCCTGACCCGATCACGGGTTGGTTGTTCGGCGGGTTGTTAGGACGTCGGTTGTCCTTCTCGCCTGCTGGATGGATGTCAACCTTCGGAGAGGGTTTGGAGGTGTCGCCGGTATCCTTACCTCCTGCGGGATCTTTGCTGGTGCCCGGAGGGGGAGGATTGGAAACATCTTGCGCGTCCATTGGATGCTTCAGTATTGGAGCGATGGGGGCCCCACGGTGGTTGATACGTCCTATCTCCCGAGGAGAGTAGCCCGTATGTGAGAGGTGGTTGATTGATCTCGCCCTGCCCGAGGTGGCAGTCCGAGATTAGAGTTGAGAAGTAAGGTGGTTGTAGAGAGATTCTGACTCTGACCTATGCGATATCTCTCTGTGTGTGTAAAATCTCGACCCCCGTTAAATGGGGATTTTTGCCTTATATATGCTGAGTCATAACCGCTATCTCGGCGGTTATCTCGCCTTAAGCCGGTAAAACGGTTATTGTGACCGAGTTGACTGGTCATCCCGCATTAAGGCGGTGTATGTCTATTTCGGGCCGAGTTCGACCTTTGCAGGCCTTCGGCTTGTTCTGTGACTGGATCTTAAGTATCTCGGGCTTTGGGCCTCTTTACCTTGGCGCCGGGCTGGCTCCTGAAAGGAGGTCCGAATCCCGGGCTTTCATAGGCCTAAAGTTTAGTAAATAAAGGGCCTTGGGAACATGGCCCTATCAGTAATGGGTACGAAATAGGCTTTACCCATACTCTTACCCATTTAGTTAATGAAAAAAATCCTTACCCATATCCATACCCGATTAGCTAATGAAAAAAAAAAATTACTCATACCCGTCTTATTAAATACAATACAGATAAAGTAAACGGATAAAAAAGTATCATTGACACCTCTAAACCCCAACACTATCGCCCTCACCAAAAAACGAAAGAAAAAAGAAAGTTATCATATTTGATGATATAAAACAACTAAGACAACGACATCACATATGATGATCCGAATAGGAAGGACTATATGTATGAAAAAAAACTTTTAATTTGAGAATATGAGGATTTGGGAATACAAGTGGTCCTGGTGACAGGGAATTGTATGTGTACATACAGGCAAAAAGCCTGCTGTTTAACCCTCATTGGCCTCTTTGAGTTGTAGATTTGAGGTGACAGTCAAAACATGAACCATCTCGTTCATAAACTATTCGTAAATCAGATACAAATTGGAAATTTGTGACCGGTACGCGGTACCTAACCAAGTCAGATATGAATAATACCAAGTTGTACATTCTTATTTTTTCTGTAAGAATGTCAAAATATTGTAGATAAATAGATTGGATACAAATAAAATCTTCTTTACCGTAACAAATTGGGTTTGATATTAATATTAATCTATTTAGGGTCTGTTCGGCAACATGAGAATTTTGTGGGAATGAGAATTTTTAATGTGGGAATGGAAATTTCAATTTGTCAAAACTAAAGTTATTTATTCCATGGGTAATTTTAGAATATAGGTGTTCGGCAAATACATGAGAAATTGTATTATTAAATTGTGTTTGTTTAATTGAGTGTTTGATTGTACAAGTTAATTTCAGTTTAATTAATTAAATAAGTATTAATTAGTATAATTCCTCTTTTAATTAATTAATATTAAATTGTGTTTGTTTAAACAAAAATGGCTTAAATTTTTAGGGGTAATAAACCTTCCAATTAATGAAGTTTCTAAAATAGACTTCTTGGTCAATTTTTCATTGACTTTGGTAGTTTAATGAAGCAACTCAGCGTCTTGGTCAATTGGGAAAAAAAACGGATCTCTGACTCAATGTTTTTTTCCCTATATAAATTGAAGCCGGTGAGTAATAAACCTTTCTAGGAAACTGAAATGGAAATTAAAACTATGCTGCCGAACAGAAGCAAGGCAAAAGTACCAATGAAATCATTTTTCCTATAAGAAACCATGAAAATTGAAGCTGCCGAACTGGCCCTTAATGTTTATATTAAGAGGAGGAATTGAGCCCCTCTTAAAATAATATCAAACCTACCCTTAACTTTAATTTAATTTTATAATAGAAAATTACTTATACGAGTCAACAGTTCAATATCTATATTAAAATAATAACTATCTGACGCGTATTTCATAGGCCCTACTTTGTAAATTGTAATCGCGCTTGTATATGAAAAGAAAGGTTCTACTGATTAATAAAAATTTCTCCATTGCAGTAGCAAGCTTGAGTAACGCACATGGGGATTGCTAACCTCATTAATTATTGAAAAGTCATGTGAATGGCTTTACTGCTGACACCATAGATCATATAATAAGTAAAAATGCTTTGAGCTAAGAAAATATTTTGTGTTTTTAAAAGAGATTGAAATGTTCGGAAGATTAATTCGAAATTTAAATAAGAAAATGCTAGCATTCATAAGAGAGAAATATTCTAATGTTACTTTTAATTATATTGTTGTTGTTGTTAAACCGAATCAAACAATAATAAAATATTTATATTTTGTTGAATACTTAAGTCATTTGATTGAATAATAGCTCCGTTAAGCTGAATCCTAAAGTACTAATATTAATTATTATTTTCAAAAGCCCTTCACTATTTTTTTTTTTTTTGTTTTTTCCTCTTTCATTAATAATTTTGTCGATTCAGTGCAAGATAAAAAAACTATTAAATTTAAATAAAACCTTTAAAATTTAACTAAATAATAATTTATAAAAGTGAATTCTAAAAATGACAGCACTCCCTTTGTAAAATGTCATGGGCTATAGCCATTTCTTTTGTGTTTCTCTTTTTCTTAAATTTATGAGGATTTAAACTTTTAAGAATGATGAACAGCGAACTTCATGCAGTGGCACGAGCCCTCATTTCGCAAGTTTAATCTCGAAAATATAATATAAAAGATGTTGAAATATACCGTGACCTTTTAATAATAATAAAACTCAAAAGAATAACGAGCTAGAAAATTTTATATTAGGACAAAAAAAAATATGCATATTTAACTATTCTCACTATATTTTATATATATAAAAATATAAATTAATCATCAGAATGAAACATAATTTTTATAAGCAAATAATTTTCTGTAATTTGATAGTGTTGTAGTGCAAACATAAGAGTTTAGTTTAACTATATGGTTTGAGTTGGGATAGAGCGAATACCATACCTGACATCATGAAAGTACGCAACTTAATTTAGAATCAAAAGGACATGTATTTGGATTGAACGCGGATTAGCGAGATTAGCGGCTACTTTATGTACTTAATACTTATTGAAAATAATCAAAATGTTTCAAACTCCTTTTTCAAAATGAAGTCGCGATGATTTACAATTAGAAAACATAGCACGATATTTTTTTGGAGGGAATTTCATGTATATTCCTCAAAAACTTGGAAATCACGCATTTCCCCCTCTAATATCATATATACCGTTCTAAACTTCAAAACTCACATATTTACTCATTTTAAATGTTTCTTCTATAAAAACTCATTTTAAATTTATGAAATATCCATTTTATCCTTCATTAAAAAATTAAAAAATATGTAATATATTTAGAAAAATACTACACTTTAGTTAATTTCTTTTAGGAAAACAGTTCTCATATTTTTTATATTTTAATATTTTCTAAAAACAGTTCTAGAAAAATAGATGGAGTACCTTAGAATTTGATTGTACTAGAATAACCACAAAAAATATTTTACTGACACAGATTCAACATTTGAACCAGGATCAATAACTCGGATCCAAACATTTTTTTTTCAACAACACATCTAGAAACATTTTTATTTTTTTTACAACCACAAAAAATCCGGTCTGAAAAATATTTCATTGTCTTTCTAATACATTTAAATTTTAAGATATTTCATATATTTTGTTTGATAATCCTTCCAGTACATTTAAATTTTAAAATAATCTATCTATTTTTCTAGAATTATTTTTATATTAAAATTAAGTTTTCGTTTTCTAAACTAACGGGTCACTGCATGGCTCCAAGCCTCCAACAAACCACTGGTTTAGTAGAGCAAAGTGCTCTCACCCTCCACCGAATCACTAATTCGGTAGAGTTGTTTTTTCCAACTTCTAAACTAAGCAGTGCTTCTTTCATTTAAACTTTTTTGTTTCTTGCTATTTAAAAAAAATCATGAAATTCCCCCGATTTTTTAGTAAAAAGGAGAATTCAAGCATCCCTTCAAAACTCTTGGTATGTGTTAAATTTTGAATATACGATCTCTAATGTAAAGAACATTATCTTAATTATTTAAAACATGCCAACTCAGATGCGGAGTCAGACTTTCATATTATGGGGATCAAACATGAATGGAGTCAAGTATATTAAAAAAATTACTATGAATGGGAGTCAATTTCACACTATTTATAATATTATAGTTTAAATTATATTCAAGATAGGGTCTAAATACAAAAAAATTGAAAATAAACGAGAATTAATTGACCTCATTTATTGAACGTGAATTCGCCCTGTGCTAACCCAATATCTTTTTTCTAATCGAGGTCGCAGCTAGTCACGTATGCACGCATTGAACTGAAATTCGCTCATGCGTTTCCTTCGGTAAAAAACGATCCCGAGTAGAACTAAGGTGCTCTTAAGCTCACCAAGCCCTCCGTGAGCTTAACTCAAAAACCTATCAATCCGACTTCAAACGACATTTTCAAACCGTTAGATTTTCAATCTATATTAAAATGTGCTTGGAGACCAAATTTTACATTTTTTGAATTTTTTTTATTATTTATTAAGCTGGTTTGAAAACCGCTGTTTTTATTAAAAATCTGCACCATTAGAAAACAAGCGGTTTTCAAACCGGCTTAATAAATAGTAAAAAAATTCCAAAAAATATAAAATTTGATCTCCAAACACATTTTAATATAGATTGAACATCTAACGGTTTAGAAATATCATTTGAAGTCAGATTGATAAGTTTTTGAGTTAAGCTCACGGAGAGCTTGGTGAGCTTAAGAGCACCTTAGTTCTACTCAACGATCCCACTATAAATTTGATCCAGCAGCGGTGATAATAATATAAGAAGGAAGTTGCTTGTTGTCGCATTTTTCTTTTTCTTTTTTCGATTAAACAGTTATTTAATGTCGCGTTGTATTCCAAACTTTACATCTCATTTGTCAAAAAAAATATATATATATCTCTTGTGTGGTTTCACTGAGCTTTTCTCTTTTTTCTTCTTCTTTTCCGGAATCACGTGATCATGTCTGTAAATATTAGATGGGATCGTGGTTCGTGGATCCGATCCACTCTTTTTACTAGGAATTATGAAAAAAATAAAAACCCTCTTGGAGAAGTTTGACTACGACGCAGATCATTAGGTGTACTGTATTTACCCACCCGAGGAATAAAGAAATAAAATTAATTAAGGATCAGAAAGTACTTTATTATATGGTTTGATTAATTTTCAAGGACCGGGTGTTTTGATTTATTTTATTCATCCATGTCGTGCCCTTTCATGCATGAATTCGGAGTAGGTCCGATGCCCATCGGACCTACTTTGGTTCGATGGGTGTTGTGACCATTCCATCTGCATCAAGATTCGTGTGATTCCATCAAAATTCGTGCAAGTCTGTATCAATTTCCGTGTGCATAGATCTTGATGCTAATCGTACGGTGAAGGAGCTAATTGAACTTAAATGTAGGTCCGATGCCCATCGGACCTACTCCTATCTCTTCATGCATAGCATGGTAGTGAGAAAATTTCACCAAATTTTTATTTTCAATTTTTCTAGGATCCGAGACGTGCAAAGGACATGAGCGCCGGTCCAAGTCCAAATTAGACACCAAATTTGGTACCTCTAGAGAAAACAGTAACAATTTCTGAAAGAAATAGAACACCATTAATTTCACCGGATTTTAATTTCTTGGTTAATTACCATTATATAATTAATAATAACAATGATAACAATAATAATGCAAAAGCATAACAATGATATTACTAATAAGAACAATGGGAATGGGAATAGTAAAGTAATAATATATTATTATACCAATAATTATAAAATATTTGTATTAATAGTAGTGGTCATAACAATAATAATGTAATGACGATAACGATAACAACAACAATAACATACTATTATCATGGTTATTATTATTATCATTATCATGACTACTATTATCGTTGTTGTTTGTTGAATAAAGAAGATCATTTTCGGAGAAGAAATGATTAAAAAAATAGAAAGGAACATATTTTTGCAATAAAAGATGGAAAGACTTTGATCTTATTTTGGAATAACTATTCTTCCACCTAAAAGTGAAAATAATATTTCTTTTCAGCATATCTTCACTATATTTTATTTGTATCTGACAATTTTCTTTCTGAAGATCTCCTTTTTTTTACTATTATTCAGGAAGAAACTTGGGATACCATTAGTTTTCTTTGTTTTCCTACAAAAAATGGAGAAGAGTAAAAAAAATGAAAATCCTCATTGAGTAATATGTTACAAATACATATAATTCACACTCTCTCCCATAAAATTTGCATGATTTCCTACCATAAAAAATATGATATTGATGTCTAACTAGTAACATCAAACATCTGATCAGTCATTTGATATTGAGTCGTAGAATTGATGTTAAGAATAACAATGTTGCATCTGACTCGCTAATTATACAAGACTTTATAAGCAGTGTCTATCAAATATATCTATTTATAGGTGCCCGACTTGGGTTTTAGTCAATTTTAAGCATATTATATTATTATTAGATAGTTTTTTTTATCCTATTAGCTAAGAATAATATTAGAGATGCGTCGGATTTAGATGAACAACGGACAAGTTTCAAATTGGCTCTTACTATTAAATTTGTATAAGTTAATTAAAGTAGATGTATTAATTATTTATGGATAGGAGTGAACTAGAAAATTTAAATAAGGGTTAAAATTTAAAATGCATATACATGGGACTTGAATTCTAATCACTAAACTACAAGTTCACATGTGATACAGTTAAATTTAAAATGCATACACATGAATAGAGTTGGAACTATATAAAAAATTAAGAAAATTACATTTAAATTTCAATATAATTGATTAAAGTATTTTAAATTAGAGAGTTGGCTAAGCACCCTGAGCTATACACAAATCCGTCCCTGCTTATGGAACCACACACCTAGCACATATGGTGGTATGCCTCGTCTCTTTACGAAGTTACGCATGTTTAATTTCTGCAAGATGCATCTAAAAAGAAATGGATAACAGAGTTAACATAAATATTTATTAAAAAATTACAGTAGTTATGTGCAAACTAATTTTTAAGATAGTAAATTTCATGTTTGTGGTTCAGAAAATAAAAAAGAGAAACCCAGTAATTGGAGTTCAACAAGTGATTCAGCAATTATCAGGTCTTTAAGCTTTTTATGTCGGTAAAAATAAAACAGAAAAAAAAAAGCATAGGTAACTGTGCAAGCGGGGTTTATAACATAATTTGTTAAAGTTGTGAAGGTGCATGTGCAAAAGTGGCAAAAAGGCGGAGTTATCCCAAGCATATGCTCACTCTACCTAGTATCAATTACTGTCCCATGGATCTGGTAAAACATCTCTGCAAATCCATTATTTGACCCGATAGCAAAAACTGCTGTATTCCACAAACCAGCTACACTGACCAAGAAATGTAGTTATTAGTAAAGATGCCTGCGAGCTTACTGGCAAAAAATATTACCAGTAAGACGTACAGATCAAGGCATGTCATTGCCATATTTATGTTCGTACAAATATACACAAAAGAATTCAGAAAAGTTTGCTAATGTTCCCCAACGATTTTCTTAAGTTCTCTTGTGACAGGCGTATTCCAGCATTTCGTGTCACAAGTAACAAGTTATTCTTTTTTGGTAATCTTAACTAAGTAGGGTCATACTGGAAAAAATTAGTTCAGGGAAACTTCAATACACTATTCGCATACTGACAGAGACACAGAGAATCCAAGAATTTTTATTTTTATCTGGAACTTCGGATGCAGATAGAATTAAGAAACCCGGAACTGGACCATCCCTTATTGGACCCGACCCGTCACGGCTCCTTCCAAACTTGATTAATGACCGACAATCAGCAATTTTAATTAAATTAACACAATAAATAATACCTTTTTCGATCGGTCAATGTTTCTATACTGGATCCAGCTCAGCGGGGTACACTCACCTAGTCATAAGAACATGTCCTAAAGGCTAACAGTACACAGTTGACCGTCCTCGGTTAAACATTCTATAGATTGCACTCGGTGCAGCACTCAAAACTTTTAGTCATAAAAAAAAAAAAAAAATTCAGCATCTATAAAATAGGAATTCAGATCAGCTGAAATCCGAGATCCATAAACAATAATCCTGAAATTCCTAAAATTCGAGATTCAGCCGTCCAACTTTTTCTGTGCACGTATCTCGAAACAACTAGTTTTTCTGTGTACGCATCTCGAAATAATTCAATGGCTGGATTCGGGATTTCATGAATTTCAGAGTTACTGTTGATGATCTCGGATTTCAGCAGATTTGGATCCATAAAATAGAGGGCTAGAGGCGGAGCCCATAGACTTTCTGACTACTGGGGTCATATGTGATTGAATGTTAATCATATAAATTTTTCATTGTGAATGAGATGATTAAAATTTTCATTTGAGGAGTAGAACTAGGGTGTTCTTAAGCTCACCAAGCCTCTTTGTGAGCTCAATTCAAAAATTCATCAGATTGGTTTCAAGCGACATATCCAAACCATTGAAACCGATCTACTTCACGAGTGATGAGTTTACATGTCAAGTTTTTAAATTTTCGAACTAATTTAATATAAAGTCAAGCGGTCAAAAAATGATGAAAAATGAACACATTAAAATTAATTTATAAACCATCTTTTTTTTACCGCTTGACTTTATACTAAATTAGTTCGAAAATTTATAAATTTAACATGTAAACGCATCACTCGTGAAGTAGATCGGTTTCAACAGTTTGGATGCATCGTTTGAAACAAATTCAATAGGTTTTTGAATTAAGCTCACAAGGAACTTGGTGAGCTTAAGAACATCCTAGCTCTACTCGTGAATGAGATCAATTTTACAATATATGTAAAATTATATAGAAAATTGTGTATTATTTATAAAAAATTTAAAAAAAAATGAGGAGTCAACTAAGCTCCGCCTGTTTCCAACTATCTACTTACAGTATAGAATAATATATTAATTATTTGTGTATATCAGCAAATAATTACAAATTTAGACTCCAAATGAGTTAATAATATTCTATTATCCTTAACTAATCAAATATAAATTTAGTAAAAAGCATGAATGTAACTCAAGTGTATATTTAAGTTACCGATTCATCAGTTTAAAAATAAATAATGTGGTTTTGTCAACGAAAAGCTTTTGTTTCTATATAAGAACAAGTCTTTTGTTTTTTGAAATGTGTCTATATAAAAATAAATCAATAGAAAAAATATCTACACAAGTACTAATACATTTTTTAGAACTAGAACTGTAGTAACACAATGTTGATATAACCTGCGATTATTTTATTTAAGGCTTTAATCTCTGTTGAATTTGCTATTTTATTTCCAAATTTTATAGATTTTGAATTTAAAATAGTTTTATTTTAATATAATTTTCTTATCATGTTTTTAAGTGCTTCCGTAGGTTGTGAACCCGGTCTATCTAAATATTATTTCATTAAACTGTTCGATAAACCGCTATATTTACAAACAAATCCCAATTCCATTTTCAACCTTCTCTTGTTATAAGAATAAGATCATCTAATTCTATCTCTTTAACCACTTTCTTTAACTTATACCAAATCGACCCGCGTAAACCCCTGAACCAATTCCTCCCCTTCTCTCTCTTCCCTCTTCTTCAGGTAATTATCGCCTCAGATTTCCCATTTTTACTTTAATCAAAGTGACATTTGAGAATTCGGATCTGGAGTTGAGATCCGAGATCGTTGAGGGGTCGCTGTCGGTTGGTTGCTTTGCTTGAATCCTAAGCAGTAATGTTTGTTGCTCTCATGGCAAACTTTAATTAATCTATTCGTGCAATTATTTTAACATATGGAAGGTTTAATCTCTCCATAATCTCGGTCGGTGGAGGTTGGCTCGGTCTATATATTCGCTCCATCTTAGGAGACTCATGTCTTCTTATTTAAGTTAAAATCTATTCGCTGTTCAGTTTATAGATAAACTGAGCGATACATTTTACTGGTAAATTATTTCGTTGAATATTCGTTTTTCATTGCTACTTAATTGGGGGAAGAAAAGAGATAGATCTGAGAGGAGATCGCTGCTAAATTCTTTGATTGCAGATTTGGTGTTTGACAAATAGCCTCAGAGATGGCAACAAAGGAGGCCACAAATGGAAGCAACACCACAAATGGAGAGTGCAAGATCACAAGGCCACCTCCCACCCCATCTCCACTCCGTTTCTCCAAATTTTTTCAGGTTTCATTCTTTTTCCAATGCCATTACCATGAAGTATAGATTCAATGAGAGAATTGTTTTCTCTGTTTTGTGATCGCTTCTTTTTGCATGCAAACAACTTAGATCTCACACTTGTGATGTGGATCACATAAAGATACTGTTAGATCTCTATCATGGAACTGTTCCCGGAAGTCTTCTTACACTAAATGCTGATGTGTGATGATTTTGATCTGTGATAGGCTAACTTGAGAATTCTGGTGACGGGTGGAGCCGGCTTTATCGGGTCCCACTTGGTAGACAAATTGATGGAAAATGAGAAAAACGAGGTATGGTACTGTTGCTTACATCTCTTTTGCTTTGTGCATTATTAATATGATAAGGATGATTTCTGTTCAACCCTTTATGTGTGATGAAGATTTAAGAGAAACAATATTTTTTGTACTTCCCCCAAAATCTGATAATGTACAATATCAGATCCACCTGGTACTCATGGCATATGAGTTACAACTATTAGATCATTGAAAATAGTGAATGTAATATTCTGACAAGAACCCACCCTTATTTGTTAGATCTATTTGTTTTAGCTTGAATCTTAGAATGTCCGATAAAAAATGAGCATATATAAACTTTGGGTTTCTTTTTTGAAAAGAAAATGGAATATGGAATATTCTAACTTGCATAGTCATTCAATATATATGAATGTAGGTTATTGTTGCCGACAACTACTTTACTGGTTCAAAAGACAACCTCAGGAAGTGGATCGGCCATCCCAGATTTGAACTTATTCGACATGGTAATTAAATCCAAGCTTGAAAGAAAAATTCTTCATACTGAGATTACCTACAAATACGTATTTCTCTTTGCATTTTAGAAAATGTAGTTCCTCCTGTCAAAGTCAAAATGAGCTGCAAATTAAGAGAAAATTTAAACTAGATCGTAGGCACATGTTAACCGACATCATTAATGGATTTAGAAGTCAACTTCCCGAGTTCCCAAAAGGCATTTATGGCCATGCATTGACCTAGTTGCATTTTTTTTCTTTTTTTCTTTTTTGTTAGAATAAGTATCGCTACTTGCAGCGACTATATCTTTCTCTCCTACTCAATTTTTTCCCTTTATTTGTTTCTGCACTTCAGATGTTACAGAGCCATTGCTAGTGGAGGTGGATCAAATCTACCACCTTGCTTGTCCTGCTTCCCCGATATTTTACAAGTACAACCCCGTCAAGGTTTGTATTTGTTTTACATGACAACATGCAGAATTTTGGGAGAAAACATATATGATATTAAAATGATTCATTGTAAGTAGTTGGTACTTGGGACCTAATGTCAAGTCATCAGGACCCTAATAGAAAAATTAAAAAAATTAAAAAGGTTTTATTTGAAGTTAGTTTTTTTTTGTTAAAATATTTTCTAATGTTGATAGACTATCAAGACAAATGTGATGGGCACAATGAACATGCTTGGACTTGCAAAGAGAGTTGGAGCCAGGTTAGTAGTACCACTACAATACATCACTATTACTAAAGAGGTAAAGATTTAATAATTTATCTATTTATTTTTTGCATTTAATAACAGGATCTTGCTTACTTCCACATCTGAGGTGTACGGTGATCCCCTTGAGCACCCCCAGACTGAAGAGTACTGGGGCAATGTCAACCCCATTGGTACGTCTCCCTGTCTCGATAATGACTTTTGCAGCCTATTAGTAATAACCATGGAAGTACTTCTAACTCTGGTGTCATGAAAATCTGTCTGTTATCAGGTGTTAGGAGCTGTTATGACGAGGGAAAGCGTGTAGCTGAGACCCTTATGTTTGATTATCACAGGCAGCATGGCATTGGTATTCACATCCTCTCTCCCTCTCTCTCTATTTCTCTGGTGACTAATCTTATAATTTTGTTAGTGTTAATTTGACTTGTGTATTATTGAACAGAGATTAGAATTGCAAGGATTTTCAACACATATGGGCCGAGGATGAACATTGACGATGGCCGTGTTGTGAGCAACTTCATTGCTCAAGCATTGCGGTAATTTGTTTAACTTGTCTTTCATTTTTCTAGCATTATTTTATTTGATCAAGCGTTATTCTTATGCCTTTGCATGTTTTATATCTGCCTTTTGTCATTGTGTTATGCAGTGGTGAGCCTCTGACTGTTCAAAAGCCAGGGACACAGACCCGTAGTTTCTGCTATGTTTCTGACATGGTATTATGTCCTCTTTCCAACTATATTATCTATCTTTAATAGTATAATCATATATTCCGGAAATCTAACACTTGATGTTTTTTTTTTGTTAAGGTCAATGGTCTTATTAAGCTCATGGAGGGTCCCAGCACTGGTCCAATTAACATAGGCAATCCAGGTAAAGGATTGCCTTTATTTATTTATTTCTTGATCCTTAAGGCAGTAACATTGTAAGAGTAATTGAAGTTACTGTACACTGTCTTTTATTGACCATTGTTCATTATTTATTTTATAATAGGTGAATTTACCATGTTGGAACTTGCTGAAAATGTCAAAGAGGTTAGTCACATCAGCATTTTTCACCTTTATTTTTTTCCTCCCCTCCCATATATTTTTTTCTAACAAGATGTGGTGTTATATTTCAGCTGATCAATCCGGAGATAGAACTGAAGATGGTCGAGAACACCCCTGATGACCCTCGTCAGAGGAAGCCTAACATCACGAAGGCAAAGGAGATACTTGGTTGGGAGCCGAAAGTAACCCTCCGAGAGGGCCTCCCTCTTATGGAAGAGGACTTTAGGCAGCGGCTTACCATCCCCAAGAAAGGCGCTAAGGCTACCAATTAAGCTCTTTCTTGCTGTTTCTCAAATGCTTCGCTTCCCTTTTGGGCTCAGTCACTACTACGAAAGATTACTACTACAAAGATGGGTTTACTGCATTATTAATATTAATTTGAGTTGCCGCTGGGTGGTTCTATTTAATAAAAAAGAGGTGCTTTTTTACTGTGTGTGAGGTAGTTCGTGAAAGAATGTTTAGAGGTTTTGTTTACTTAGTCGGTGAACCTGGATGATGTTTTATCTGTTTTGTTGTACTCCTTTTGCTTTTCTCCACTTGGATAATTTTTCCCTTATCATTATAGCTGTATTTCTACATTTCTTAATTCGAGTTAAAGAATGTGATAATATTATGTCTCAATGACTTTCAAGTTTCAACTGTGGTTGTTTCCTGGAAAATGTGGCACTTGTATAGTCAGTTCTTTGATCACAACAATCCAAAGAGCTTGCATTAATACGATTTTTGTTTTTGTTTTTGGTATCTTCCCGATTAATGATGGAATATGAAATATTTTAAGAAATCCAAAACTGCCTCTACCTTTCACCAGAAACTAATTTACTTGGAGAAAGAAACATTCTGATATTACAGAATTCATTATTCAGGAACACAAATTTTAAAGAAAACACTTGTGATGAAGGTGGTTGAGAGACCAGAATTAAATAATTAAATAACATTTGCTTGAAGGACAACTGCAGTCTGCAGGTACCAGAAAAGGAGTTCACAGATGCCCTAAAAAGTTCTTGTCGCCAGCTGAGTTCTACTATCCTAATCCATTAATTCCAGTTGGGATTGCAGCCTTTACAAATAATATGAATATTCTTTCCCCCTTTGTTTCTACTTTTACATATCCATCTCCGCAAGGCAGGAGAAAAAGAGCCCATTAAGCTATAAGAGCCTCTGAGAGTAACAAGGGAAGTTTCCTAATAGGCGGGGCTTTTTTGTCAGCATTGGGTTCAAAATGACGAATGGACCGTGCTTAATAAAGATCAGGCTTTCAGCCCTTTAAATAAGAACGAGCAGATCCTAGACTTGGACAAAGGCAGTTTACAGATAAACACTAATTAGGCCGTCTTTTGGTATATTTTGCATGACTGGACCAGTTCTAAAGGCCTCAAGGCCGTCCTTGGCAATTGGGCTGTTTTATCTATTACTCTGAGACAAATAAATTGTGCTAACGTCTAGTTGTGCAAGGATAATTTCTTTCAAAAGGTAATAGGAATAGTATCGTAGGGTGATTATTTAAAAACGGTGTGCACTTGACATGATTGTTAATTAACAAATCATAATTTCTTGGTCAAAATAGAATTACGTATAATTATACATTCGATTTTTTTTTTTTCAAACAAGGGCCCAACCCCGCTAATTGTAGAATTGTAAAGTTCATCATCATTGGTAATAGACCTGTAGACTGTAGTTCATATAATTAATTATTTGGAATAAAACATATTTGTCTAATGGTATGGATATTCAATATGTCGAGAATTATATGCACGTAGCTGCATCAATAATTAATGGTATTGATATTCAATTGGGTAAATTTTGTTCAAGGTCACTAAATTTTGTCCTTTATCACGAATCGATCACTCAAGTTTTATTTGTTTCTCTATAGTCATTGAATGTTTCATATGTTCTAATTAAGTCGTTTTGTTATATTTTTCGTCCAACATACTAACAAAAGTGATACGGAAATGAATGAGCATATTTCGTTAGTAATTTAGACAAAAAAAGTAACAGAGTAACATGATTGAAACAAATAAAATGTTTAATGACTACATAGGAATAATTCAAACTTGAGTGATTAATTCGCTACAGAGGACAAAGTTCCAACTAAATTTACCCTATTTAATCCAATAGTGAGCTGTTACACTTATATATCTAAAATATAAATTATTGCGTATAAGAGCAATCATAAAGATGAAACTTTAAATGTTTTACAACAAATACTGCTACAATCATAATAAACAACTGTTGCAAAATAACTCTTTTTCTCACCACCTTTTGTAAAAAATAGCTTAGTTGATGACTTGAATTTGAATTTTTAAACCAATCAATTAGCTTTGAAGGTGATTGTTTTAGTGGTCGATTAATTAAATTTGATGGTCGACTAATCAGACTTATCAATAATTTTAGCACTCAAGCTACAAATTACTTAACCGTGTACATTTTGTGACGATGAGATAACATTTCCAACTAAGCCAACTAATAGCTATAATCCGCATTTTTCAAGAGGAAGATTCAGAATGAGTGTCTATCCAATCAAGTCCGTCACAAGTCAAATTGCTCCTTGAACATCCGGTCATAACAATTTGCGCTGCAGATACAAAAATATTGAATATAAACTTGGAAACTTTTGGGACAAAATATTTGGGCGTTTCTTTCAGAAAGGATAAAAATGGAACTACACAGAGATGGTTAACAAAGTGGCAAATATAGCAGCAAATCAGAATTACTAAGACGAGACGCAACAAGCCCTTAACTGAGAACTGTACAGTTCGAGTCAAAGCAATCTATTAGGCTGGAATGGACCAATGTATTAAAATTCGGTTCATTCGGCCGAATATTCGTATTCGATTGAAATCTGAATAGAAAATCAGTATCCGGTTCAATATTCGGTTTCGAATATTCGACCACATATTTGGCTGTATATTTTTTTTCCGCATATAATATATTTAGTATTTGGTTCAATATTCGGTTTTGAATTTATGCTTGTATTCTTAAAACACTTGTTTGTACCGTGGGCTTTTGGCTATGCTGTTGGTTACTGGTGCTTGTTGTGAGATACCGAGATAACTATTAATATAGATTGGCTGTGCTGTTGTGGTTATTGGTGCTTGAATTTATGCAGGTTATAGATTTGCTCTCCAACATCAAATCCGAATAATTATTAATATTTCATATGTTTATTATATTTCATATGCAGATTTTATTAATCTCAAAGCAGCAGAATATTAATTTGCATAACTATTAATATTAATTCTTATTTAAAAATCCGAATATATAAATCCGAATAAAAATCTGTATATTCGGCCGAATACAGTATATACAGTATGCGGTGGCCTTCCGCATACCGAATGAGAACCAAATATTAATACACTGGAATGGACACAGGACACGTCTTGTTTAATTGAAGGCTTAATTAAATAATTTCTCTCCCAAGTCCCAATTCAGGTCCGAGTCAGCTTGGAAATCGAAATAAAGCAAGGGAAATAAGCTACACGTGCACGGTGCATCGTTCTCATTTCTCCGTGAAAAGCGACCTGACATGTGTGCAAGGATCTCTCAGAGCTGCTCTCTGGAGTCTGGAGTCTTAGAGGAAAACATGAGAAAGAGAAAATACATGGCTAATAATGGCTGTTATGATTTTGGATTGATTTGAATGTGACATGTGATCTCTTCCTCCTTTTTAGACCACAAGGTGGTTAAATAATTCTATCAGTATGTTTCCAGCAACTCTTATATGCTAAACTGAGATTTGTACATCTTTTTCACCATGTGACTTTAACTTTGAAGAATAGACCCGCAGAATATTGTCTTAATTTGTGGCTATTAATTACTTTAATGTCTAGATGAGGGGCATAGATGTAAAAAAAATTAACACTAAGAACTATTTTAAAGTCTGTAACAATGGAATTTTTGAACTAAAAGAATTATATTGATCCACGAATTTCAATCTAATTCATCTCTATTAAAATATATTCGGTTGAAATTATTTTATTAAGGATGTTTTTTTTTTCCCGATCAATATGTATTCCAATGTTCCATCCCTCCTAGACTAGAATGGTTATATATTTTATTATATGTTTTTAGCTGTTACTTTCAAAATTAACCTTTTCAAAAAAATTATTATTTCTTTCCTCATTTTTTTTATTTCAAAGAAAAAGACATGTGACATACTAACAAAAAGTCGCCATTATGATGTATTAAAATACTTCCCTTTTTTCTTTTATGTAAGGACGGTTGAATATGATCTATAAAAAAATATAAAATGTAATTTCTTACACTCTTCATCCAAATAATATATACCTTGTTTCAATTTAAATAAAAAAAAAACACAAAGAATCTCACTCTAAAAATTCTGCCTAAAGCTTCAGCTGGACTTCAATTTTGCTTCGTAAAAAAGTTCCTTCTTTCTTAGTGAAGACATTGCAACTTTGACACGTTCCTATTGTCTCGTTCAAACATTTTTTAATTGAAGCATATCTAAGCTTGCTTAGTTAAGTACTAAATTTTATAATCCAATTAGGGTGCAACAAAGTGTACTATTGAAACTCCAAAATGCAAGCATCCGCCGATAGCAACAATGCATAAAAAAATGATCATTTAGGGCCTGTTCGGCATCCTCAGTTCCCATGGACTTTAAAGGAAAAATAACTTTATGGGTCATTTTATCTACCAAGTGTTCGACAGCTCAGTTTTGTTTCTCATTTTTATTCCCGATCGACTATATTCCCATTTATTTACTCTCTTCCTCTCACGAAAAAAAAAATCAACTCAGACCTCTGTTTTTTTTCCCTGACGCTGAAACTGAATCAATCATTACTCTCTTCCTCTAAAGAAACTCATTACTTCGTTTGTTTAAATTAATGAATTTTAAGCTGAAATTAATACTTGCTTAAATTCACTCGGACCTAATTAATACTTGTTTAATTAGCCAAATTGAAATTAACTTGTACAATCAAGCACTAAATTAAACAAACACAATTTAATAATACAAAGGCTAAAATTAATTAAACAAGCACAATTTAATAATACAAAGGCTAAAATTAATTAAACAAGCACAATTTAATAATACAGGAAATTATTAAACAAACATAATTAAACTAGCAACAATTAATTTTAATAAATTAAGCTAATATTAAGTTAAGTTCCTATTCTGACGTCTAACATAATCATCCCACATAAGCCTAGCAATTTCATCTCTTTTTTCATTCCCTGCCTGACGTTGATTGTTAAGTATTTCAACATCTTCGCCGTACTCTTCATCTCCATCTGGTACATCCACAATATCATTTTGATCAATTTTCAAATTAGCGTTCGCAGTCCAAGCGGCATCGCCATTGTGATATATAATAAAATTGTGTATAACACATGCTAGCTTGAACTATGTCCGCTTGTTTATCAATTGTATGATATGTTGCAACTTTTAAAATGGGAAACCGCATTTTTAAAATACCAATAAGTTTTTCAATATGGTTTCTAAGTTGTGCATGACAGAGATTAAAGAGCTCTTTGTAATTTCGCAGTCGTTCATTAGCTGCACCTTGCTCACGCACGTGATATCTTACACTCCTATCAGGAGCAATGAATTGCGGTGTATTGGCATAACCAACATCAACCAAAAAATATTTGCCTCGTGGTACTGTGAATCCGTTGTCGAGTGCACTCTTTAGTACAGTTGCATCTGAAGCTGATCCTTCCCATCCGGCCATTACATAAGTAAATCGATAGTCAAAATCACAAACGAGCATAATATTTTGTGACAATGTCTGTTTTCTATTACGATATGGAGCTTGATCTTCGTAAGCAAAAGTTATAGGAACATGTGTGCCATCAATAGCACCAATACAATCCTGTATATTAAAAAATAGTGAATAATTAAACTTACCTTAATTTAAAAATATATTTATTTGAGAATGATTGAAATTAAATTTACCTTAAAGAAAGGATTAAATATTGTTCTCGATTGGATAAGTTCAGGGCGTATGAAGTCGAGGGGGTATTATGATTTATGCTGATAGTCGAGTAATAGCCTTAATTACAATATGGAAGTAACGGCTTACTGTATCACCCGACCGTTGGAATCGTTCTTGCACAGTGCGATTGCTTGCATTTTTAGCAAGTGTGTATAAGAACATTGCAACTTGTTATTCAATCAACATCTGTCCATCCTGGAGAAACTCTTTGTCTCTCAATAGCTTAACAAATGCACGGAAAAAAAAGTCTCCATTCGAAATTCTCGCTTACAACGACACTCATGACCATCTAAGACTTCATTGACATACATCATTCCAGTTAGGATTGAAGTATGGCATGGAGTTGGTTCCATTATATTTCTCTCTATATGTGGCATGATGAGATTTGTATAATCCTCATCATCATTATTCATTTTCCATCAAGGTTCTAAATAGCGTTTATAGCGTCGTAGCGGGAAGGCAAAAAAAAAGCTATAGCGAATAGCGTCGCTATAGCGGAAGCTATTCCAAATAGCGTTTTTTTTTACATTTCATATATTCAATATTTGTACTAAATATCAACATTATCTAAAGTCTCATAGAACAATAAATAACACCAAAGTAATTAAGAAACTATAATATTCATATTGAACCTGTACAAAGTCCAAATTGCGGTTCAAAATATCCATAGTAATATCATAAACTATTGATTTTTCCTATTAAAAATATCTTAAGCATCATAATTCATGACATAATCTTTTTTTTTCTATTCAAATTTTAATTTCGGTTTGGACTTTTTTCTATTCAAATTTCTATTTCTATTCCCAATTTCAAATTGATTTATCTGTAGCAAGTAGCAACAAATTCAATTTCGGTTTGAGATTTTTTTTACCTTTATTTAAAACCCATATAAATTGCTTTAAAAAAAAACTCATATTGTATAGCGCAAATAGCGGACCGCTATAGCGGCCGTAGCGCAAATAGCGCATTTTGATGTCATAGCGTAGCGTTTGGGGTCCAAAAACGCTATAGCGCGCTATTTAGAACACTGTTTTCCATTGAAGAAGATGATCCATTATTTTGCTATAAAAGATGTGAAGAAGCATTTGCTGCAATAGCTCTATATATAAACAATTTAGATTTTTTTTTAAATGAAAATGGTCATGATCACTCCTTTGTCACTTTGTAATGTATGATCAATTATGATATTATTTTTCAGTGTGTGGTCAGTTCATCCATTTATCACTTTGCAGTGTGTGGTCAATTCACTCATTTATTACTTTGCAGTGTGTGGTCAGTTCACTCTGATATCACTTTGCATTGTATAGTCAATTCACTCATTTTTTTTAGAATCTGATATATATAATTATATTAATCATAATCAGTGATTAGTATTAATACACTTAATATAGTTTAATTGTAGTATTACATCTTCTATAAAAAGAAAAACAAACTAACATCCTAACAAATTTCTCATGCATTTGCCGAACACCTATATTCTAAAATTACCCGTGGGTTGAATAACTTTGGTTTTTCGAAATTGAAATTCCCATTCCATATTAAAAATTCTCATTCCCACAAAATTCCCATGTTGTCGACCAGGCCCTTAGAGGTGTAAATCGAATGGATATTTTTTAACACATAATTATTTGTAAATAAAATTTATAGCTATTCAATTTGTGTGGATACAGACAATTATTATACAAAACAATGACGGAACAAATACTACTAGTATTTAGTTTCTTAAAAAAAATACATATATTCAAACTATCCAACTTTTATCTGTCTATCTCGAATATTAGTTTTTCTTTTTCTTTTTGTTTAAAGACTCTTATATATACTTTATATATTGGCTGTTTTTTTTTTTTTGGAGCCAGTGGCTATCCATTACTAATATCAAATAGTATATGTAATTTTTTTTACTAGTATTGTAATATTTTTGTCATACTTCAAAAAAAAAGTATTTGCATATCTATTAGGAGTAGAACTAGGGTGTTCCTAAGCTCACCAAGCCTCTTGTGAACTCAACTCTAAAACCTATCGAATTGACTTCAAACGACATTTCCAAACCGTTAGATGTTCAATCTATATATTAAAATGTGCTTGGAGACCAAATTTTACATTTTTTGAAATTTTTTTACTATTTATTAAGATGGTTTAAAAATTGCTGTTTTTATTAAAATTCTGCACCATTGAAAAACAGTGATTTTCAAACCATCTTAATAAATAGTAAAAAAATTCCAAAAAATATAAAATTTGGTCTACAAGCACATTTTAATATAGATTGAACATTAACGGTTTGAAAATATTGTTTGAAGTCAATTCGATAGGTTTTAGAGTTGAGTTCACAAGAGACTTGGTGAGCTTAGGAACACCCTAGTTCTACTCTATCTATTAGTGGTAAACATCAATAATTTTTATCCATTCCCCAATTTGTATTCTTTAATTATTCATTATGTATTTGTATCGTATTAGTGCGGATAATAGTTTATATTTCAATAATGACTTAATATCCGTATTTACTTAATATGATACAAATATGAATATAGTTTAACATTATTTACTTCGTATTCGTTCCATTAAATACTACAAGGATGAGTTAATTAAAGATGCATGATGTTTATACAAAGTACCAATATATGTTACATAAAATCAAAGGTTTAAATAGCGTTTATCGCGTCATAACGGAACAGCTAAAAAAATAACGTTGTACCCATATTGCTCCGCTATAGCGCACTATAACGCCAATAGCGTCATAACTTTTATGATCCAAAAACACTATAGCGCGCTAACATATCCTTAAAAAAATACTCTGAAGTTTGTTTTAGACATTATAGCATTTTGGAAATAGCAACACGGGAACAGCTTCCTGATATTATATATTGTACCAAAGTATGCACGGACTTATTTTTTTTTATTGTGATTTGCTGTTTATAGTATGTTTCCCCGTCTATATAAAACCAATTTAAATAGTTAAGCCATATTATAGATTGCGAAGGACTTGGTGCTACAAAATTGCCCAATAATTACTGTACTTTTTCATCACATTGATACTTGAAAACATAAAATTACAAAACCAAAGCACATCTTCTTCTTCAAAAGTAATGCAACCCCATAAAATTTGTAAGTGTTTTAGTATATCTGGTGTAAGGTTAAAACACTAAACATGTGCACTAAATTTTATCTATTACAATTCTTTCATTTTCGGTTTTTGTTATTTCAATCATCATCACTGTTATCATCTTAGTATCATTATTGTTGCTGTCGCTTTTTAGGACATTTTTCAAATAACTAGTTATGGTAAAAAAAAATTATTTTTTAATGATTTAATATTATTATTTAATTTCATAATATAATAATGAGCAGAATTTAAATGCCTCATTTGCGCCTCACATCCTTCTCCCCATTTTCAAAGTTCAAGAGC
This sequence comes from Carex kokanica, assembly GCA_025461125.1. Classification (NCBI taxonomy): domain Eukaryota; kingdom Viridiplantae; phylum Streptophyta; class Magnoliopsida; order Poales; family Cyperaceae; genus Carex; species Carex kokanica. The sequence continues at coordinate 384,346 of JAJGRX010000638.1, forward strand.
CTATTCGAACTGCTCAACATGATCTACATATTAAAATATGCCTGGAGACCAAATTTTTTTATTTTTTTGGAAAATATTTACTATTTTTTATAGGTACAAAATCACCGTTTTTGGATGGTCTAGAATTTTCTGAATAACAATGATTTTGTACCTATCTGAAAAATAGTAAAAATTACCAAAAAAATATAAAATTTGGTCTCAAAGCATATTTTATTATGGCATGTTGAGCGGTTTAAATCGACTGTTTGAACTCTGAAACAAAAATTAGAATATGTACAAGTGAGACATGAAAGACACGTGACATTTGAACTCTCTTCTATAATAATAATATAATACGGTATTTCATATTAACGCTAATGATGGTAACATGTTGCTATTATTTATCTATTATTACCATTATTATGTTCATTAATTTATTAATAATAATCACCACAAGAAAACTTAATATAAAAAATATAATAATCTTCTTAAAAACCCTAAGAAACAACATTTTCTTCTTCCAAAATAAGGCATCAAATACTCATACAAAAAGTTGGAACAGAGTGGAGGTAGAATTTGAAGTTTTGAAAATATGTATAAAAGATATTTTGACAACATACGCTATAATATTTACAGCAATAAAAATTTCCTCATTTTTATTTTTTTGGGACCTGGAAGCCATATGTTGATTATTATTATTAGGTGAATGGAAGCATGAACAGGCTTGATTTTTCATTTCTCCATATAAAAAATTGGATTTTGATTAAAATATAGTTGCTAGTTCTTATTCGGGAGGTCACACACAAAAGATGTTCTTAAAAATTAGTAGTACAAATTAAATGTACAAATTTTCAGTGTACCTAATTAAATTTGACAGATGACATGTAAAACGAGACATCATTGATGGGACCAGTATCCTCTGCGGAGCGTTATGGTGCGGTGCCGTGCAGTGCTTTTAATCTGATCCGTTCGTTTTGATCGGACGGACCAGATTAGATCTTATCCGAATTGAAAACAAAAAACTAAAATTTTCCTGTCCGATAAGATCTGATCTGGTCCGTCCGATAAAAACGAACGGATCAGATTCAAAGCACCGCACGGCACCGCACCATAACGCTCCGCAGAGGATACCAATTCATCATTGATGTGCATGTTGCACAACACAATATCTGATATGCCGTGTCGTAAAACATGCCAGACACGGGACACCATTCCATCTAATATATTTTTATCTAGTCGAAAATTCGCATATTTTTTATCTAGTCGAAAATTCGTATATTTTTTTTATAAAATTAAATAAAATATATAAATGCAATAATACAAGTAATTAAATTATTCAAATTGATAGTTTGAATTGTTGTCGACAATCCTAAGTTTTCTACATTTTATGAATTCTTCCTAATTTTTCTGAAATATAATTATTTTCAAATTTTCATCAACAGAGCTAATCAATCACATTCCACGAACACCAACCACAAGGTTGCGCGTTTAATTTTCTACAAGGTGCAAGCTAATAATTCAGCATATCCGATCAAAATTCATATCCGGACAATATTGTGATTAGGTGCCAAGTTTTACAGACGGTAGCTGGCAGCTGGCTTAGGGTTTACCCTGGTAACAGAATAACACGTGCGTTTCTTCTTTTTTTGACTAAAAGAATGCGTTTCTTTTTTTCTCAACAATATTTTCAGGTGAGTCGGTTAAAGGCCACCGTTACACACCGCAGTCGGTTAAAGATACAAACAATCACGGTTTAGTGAAGACGTTGGTTTCGAAATTATCTAAAATTGCAAATGAATTATACAAGTTGCATTGCATATGACCTTTAAGTATTATTTTTATAATTCGTTCAATATCAAGATAAGAACCGCCATAAACAAATATTAGTTCGTACGCTAAGCAGAACGTCCCATGACATCTAAGTTTTTATTTAGGGGGGGATTTCTTGTATACCCTTTAAAACTTGAAAATTACGTATTCCGTCCTCTAAAATTCATAATATCATATTTATTTATTTTAAACTTCAAAACTCATAAATTTACTCATTTTATTATTTTTTCGATTTAAATTTATGAAGTATCTATTTTGCTCTTCATTAAAAAGTAAAAACTAATAGCATGTTCCATAAAAAAAAAAAATATGTCTTCTAATTGGTCCGTTTCTGAGAACAAATGCACCATTTCTCTACTTATACTTATACGAGCATATACCTAAATGTCACTGTGTAAACGTCAGAAATAAAGATGACCATTTACCGTCGTAAACGAACCATAAGAAGACTGAAATTTTTCTAAAACATATTACAAATATTCTTTAATTTTTTTTAATGAATAATAAAATGGGTATTTTATAAATTTAAATGAATGTTAATAGAAATGATATTAAAATGAGTAAAATTGTAAATTTTTTAAGTTCAGAAGAATAAATATGATATTATGAACTTACAGGAGTAAATACTTAATTTCCAAGTTTTCTAGGAGTATTATGAAATACTTAATTTAACTCGCTAAAACTTGCATTTTAAATTGCCTCCAGAAAAGGACGCCACCTAAGATGCGGAACACTGTTGCTCTTAATCTCACCGCGGAGTCGGGATCACATTCGGTCAGACAATGTAAAAACAACTGCGCATAGATCTTTCCGTACATTTTGTTCCGAATTTAAATATATTTCAATTCATGGCGGCACTGGTCCAACAAAGTACGATACCCGTTTGAACCTGTTACAAGCGATTGCCTCTCTGACACCTCCCAATGTTACGGTCAGATTGGGATTTACCTGCACCAAGGTCCTCTCCATTCGCCTAATCATGTGCTGTAAATTTAACGGCTCAGATTTGAAAGGAGAAACAACCAGCTGCCTAATTGTAATTACGTGGCATCATCATCTTGAGTAAATTTCGATATGTCCAACGATTATGTATTTGCTAACGTGGTGGACAATGGTAAGCCCATCGACATGACGTGGCAGGAGAAACCGTGGGGCCCACGATACCTCCTGTAGATTTATGTAAAGCGCACCAGCGCCACCCACAAATAATGAGCACAGAAAGCAGAAACCGGGGCAGAAAATAGTGGAGCAGAGGCGAGAGGAGAGGAGAAAAGAAGGAGAAAAATGAGAAGAGCGCGAGGAAGGTAAATAGAGGTAACTAATCATCGTGAGGAGAGAAGAGAGCTGCGCACCTGAATCTGGGGCGATTCGAAGAATCTGTGGTGGGCCCGGGTGGTGCCGGGGTGGAGAGAGCGGGGTTGAAATCGGAGGGGTGGGGGATGGGGATGGGGATGGGAATAGGAGGGATAGGGATAGAGGATGCTGTGCTGATAGAGGTGGCGAAGAGAGAAGGAGAGCCCAGTGTCATCACCGTCAATTGCCCCGATAAGACCGGACTCGGATGCGACGTCTGTCGCACCATTCTCGAATTTGGGCTTTGCATCTCTCGCGGAGGTATTTTTTTTTCAGTTTAGCCCTTTTTTTTTCTCTATTGCTTTTCTTAAGAGCTTTCTGATTGATGTAACATCTCAGCTGTTAAAACGAGTAGAGCCTGGAACGTATTTTTAAATATATGTTTTGTGTTAGGTTTTGATTTTACGCCTTAGAATAAGCTTAATGATTCAATCAGGCTCTGATTTTTTTTTTATTTAACTGTTTTCAACAAAGAATTAGTAAAGTTGTACTGGAAAAAAAGGGAACAACATGCTGATTAATATTACCGTTGTTTTCTTGTCTGGATAAAAAAATTTAAATCAAAATCAAAACAATTTGAGTTTGTAATACTTCCACTGATTTCTGTTGTATCTATGACAGATGTTTCGACTGATGGGCAGTGGTGCTACTTGGTGTATTGGGTTCTTCCTTGCCCAAATTCCGTGAGCATCCAGTGGACAAACCTGCAGAACCGGCTCCTGTCTCTATGCCCTACTTTTGCTATTCCATTCTATCCCGATCTAAGCCGGCCTAGGGTTCCTCAAATCTACCTTCTCAGCCTTTTCTCTACAGATCGAAAAGGATTACTCCATGGTACCATTATATCTTTTTTCTCCTAAATTGTTTATACATACCGTATTTTTTTCATTTTTAAAGCATTAATTTTCGCTTTCGGATGTAGATGTAACTCGGGTTCTATCTGAGCTGGAATTGCTAATTCACAGGGTAAAGGTCTCTACTACCCCCGATGGCAGAGTAGTCGACCTCTTCTTTATTACAGATGAAATGTAAGTTTTGTAACAACTATACTTAATATTTATTATCCACATGATTTCACTGCCTTCAAACGATGAGGTCTTATTCTTTGGTCTGATAACAGGGAACAATTACATACAAAAAAAAGACAGGAAGAGACATGTGAGAAAATAACAGATACTCTGGGCCCAACTGTCTGTTGTGAAATAATGTCGGCAGAGGGGTTCAAGCAGGGTTTCTCTTCTCTCTGCTCAGTAGTAGCTGAGCATTTGTTTAAACCTGAGTTGTCAGAATCTGAGCTTTGTTATCTCTCGCTCAGCCCTGATATGAGAAATCTAAAGAAGGCTAATGTTAGCTTTGACAATTCTTTGAGCCCGGCACACACTCTCCTTCAGATAAATTGTGTCGACCAGAAGGGACTTCTGTATGATATTTTGAGAACTACAAAGGACTGCAATATCCAGGTAGTCTTTCTCTACTTCGGAAAATTAGAATACGACTTTCGAACTGCTATAATAAAAATCGACGATTGTAAAATTTACTAAGATAAAAGAAGCTTTACAATTTTTGTTTTCTTTTTTGGAAAAATTGTACATATCTGACTTTAATTTGAAAAGGTCAACTCTTTGGCAAGTATGGATGGCAAACTTCACTGTTTAATGATTCACACAGTTGTCTTTATTGATAACATAAAAATTAGAAATAAAGAACAATGAACCTGAGAATTTCAATATGTGCTACTAAATAATTCACAAAAATTGGTTGCAATTTGTAAGCCAAAAATGTCCGCACCCATTGTTTGCGATTCCAATTCTGGAAAAAAATACACTTGGTGCCCTGCTTTTGTCATTTTCATTTTATTGAGAACAAAAAAGGTGAACTTGACAACTTTGTAAATAAAAAATAATAATAAAAGTCACTCTGTGGATCAAAGTATATACTTGCATCGCTCATTTTCCTATTAGTCGAAATTTATGTCAAGTTCCAATGACATAATTAATGTGACTATGAAATTCGAAGGTGTTATAGCAACTATTGACATTCACCCTTTGTATTTAGATAAACTATGGAAGATTCATGAAAGACATAAAAGGATTTAGAGACGTTGACCTTTTCATCCAACAATTAGACGGGAAGAAGGTTGTAGATGCAGAAAAGCAAGAGTCTCTTGCTTCTCGGCTTAAAGCAGAGATGTTGCATCCGTTAAGGGTTATGATCGTCAGCCGTGGACCCGACACCGAGCTACTAGTTGCTAACCCAGTAGAGCTTTGTGGGAAGGGACGACCTCGTGTGTTTTATGATGTTACACTTGCCTTAAAGATGCTTGGAATTTGCATATTCTCGGTAAGAAATTTTCTTTAAATTTTCCCTGTAGTAGTTCATATATGATTTTAACGATTACTTAAAAATATTATAAATTCTCTTACCTTTTTATTTGTATTCTAAACAAAAACCGAATTAATTTGCAAAAACTTTCAAAATTGTTTTTAGGCTGAGATAGGAAGACAGATGGCAGCAGAGAGGCAATGGGAAGTCTACAGATTTCTATTAGATGAGAGCCGAGAATTTCCACTGGCAAATTGCAAGGCCAATAGAAATCAGGTTGTGGATAGAGTGAGGAGATCACTAATGGGTTGGTGACCTAGTCTGCTACCGTGACTTCTTTCTTTGCTCACCCCCTCTCTCTCGAGTTCGGATCCAGTGAAGTAACTCAATCTTTGGGTTTTAGATCGGGACCGTCCGATTCGAATCCGAGAAAATCCATCCGTGAAGTGAGCGCACACATTCCGACGATCAATTCGAATCCCGAGACGATCTCGAGCGACAAATTCGAATTGGACGGTCTCGATCCAAAACCCAAAGATTGGGTTACTTTAGGGGATCCGGACCCCTCTCTCTCCCCCCTCTCATTAGCTTGTATTTACATATTTAGCATGTTTTTCATGTACAGTGCTTTCGGTTGCCAGATAGGTTTTAATGCAACAGGGCAATTCTGTTGCTCTGGAAAATGTTGTTTATGGCAATTTTATGTTACTTTCAGCATGAAAGTTTGGCGAACGGCCTCTCTTTTTTAGAAATTAATATTCCAATGCATCCAAAAGTGCATATCCGGTCCAGTATACTTAGCAATTGGTACCTTTTTTTAGTCTGCTTCTGCGTATGTTAAAGTTATTCCACTATCGTGAGGCGCATTTACTTCTTTTTCGTTAAATTCCATAAATACATAACGTATTAATATAACGTATTAATATACGAGAAGGGATCCAATTACACTTTTTTTTTGACACATCTTGACATTGTTTTTTTTATAGGCCAATTTTGCGATTTCAAAATCCAAATAGTTGATCCGAACCGTTCAACATGATCACCATATTAAAATGTGCTTGGAGATCAAATTTACATTTTTTTGAATTTTTTTACTATTTATTAAGATGGTTACAAAATCGTTGTTTTTCAATGGTCTGAAAATAACGCTTTTGTAACCATCTTTGATAAATAGTAAAAAAATTCAAAAAAATGTAAAATTTGATCTCCAAGCACATTTTAATATATCCATCATGTTGAACGGTTTGGATCGACTATTTGGACTTTGAAAATGATAGGTGTCAAAGTGTGTCAAAAAAAAAGATGTAATCCGATCCCTCCTTTTAATATATTATCATACAGAAAACATGCTGTTTAGTTCCTGAATGTTTGCATGCGCACTACAGGTCGTAAAATATAGTGATTTACTGATTTATACAACTTTGGTCCGGTCTATAAACTCTCGTCAAAAATAAAAAATTTGAACAAATTCTCTAATCTATGTTAATTTATAATAAGCTAATTCGTTCTTCAACTCTTCTGTACTGGAATGGACATTTGAAAATCTATGGCCCAGATGGTTGGTTATAGAGTGGAAAAAAAGTAACATATCGTGACTAACACACTGTGACTTTGGTCTTGTGCCGTGCCGTGACCAAGTTAATTTTTTACGTACCGTGGTGTGTTGTGACTAAAAATGTTAAGGGGTGGTCATGGCACGCAAATAGTCATGCCACGTGAGTCACGCCGTGTCCAAACGTGCCGTGACTAAACATGACTCGCGTGACTATTTAATCATAATTTATGTTAGTTTATTCAAAATTCACCATTTAATCAATATCTAATGGTCCTACTTACACGTGACTCGCGTGACACGTGTCATACTGTGACTAAATCTATCACGTGACGTGCCGTGCCGTGACAAAGTTTCAAAAAATAGTTACGGCACGAGACACATGTTGTGCCGTTCCATACCGTAACTATGTCATTCCGTGACGGAGCCAGCTCCGCCGTGGAAAAATCCGCTACAGTTGGTTATACTAATTCACGGCCTTTATTTTGCGCAGCCTGGCAGGTGTCTGTATCTGAATTGGTTGGTGCAGTACGTGGCATTCTTTGCACCATTGTTTGTGTCTGCTATTTGTGAGATACAGTACACTATTTAGGGATGGTTTCGGAAAAATACAAATATTGATAGAAAAATGTAAGTTATAAGAATGTCATAAAAGAATGCTATCTAAAATGGTACTAAACGTGTGTGGGAAGGTAATGTGTTCGACTGTTTGGTGTTTATGTCTGTATCGAGAGTGACCTAAAGAATTGTACTCATAATTTCACATTAAAGTATGTTTGGTTGTAAAATAAGAATAAGTTAGAATAGTCAAATAAAGAATAGTTATTGTTTGTCTTATTAGAATAGCTAAATCTCAAAAAAAATTAGAAATAGCCTATTCTAATAAGATAAAAAGTTTGGATTCACTATTCTAGCTATTCTAATCTAACCAAACACCGAATAAGTTATTCTGAATAACCTAATCTCAAAAATAGATTATTCTCATTCCAACCAAACATACCCAAACAGAATAGTGCTTTCTTTCTAAAAAATAAAAATAGTGCTAAGTGTGTGTGGGAACTAAATATATATAAAAGAGTGTCTAAGTGCATCTCGGTTGTTTATTTTTCTCCACATTTTGCTATCCGTTGCTTTCTTTTGAATAATAGAAGGGTGCTCTTCCGGTATGCTTCCGAATAACATTTGCACGTTTTATAAGGTCGCTTGTGCGAAATAGTAAAAATTCATTGTCAAATAGCGTCCATGTAATTAATATGAGATGAGAAATAAGAATAGACGAAATTTTTTCCTCAAAGACAAAATAGAAAAGACGAAATCTGAATTTCAAATTGTAAATTTAAAATTTAGTAGCATCACAAGTGTATCTCAAATCTCAATTTGATTCACTGATAGAATGTCATCTTTTTTTTCGCTACTAATATCATATTGTATAAAAGAATCATGTAGAGAACTACAAGTTAAGCGACGAACTAAGCATATACATTTTTTATCTGTAGAAAATTTCTGCAAACTTCTTAATTTGATAACACTATTATTTGAAATTTATGATTTTCTTAAGAGTAGTGATACAATCAATACTCTGATAGTGTCCTTTTATTTCATTCATTATTATGCACGCCAGTTTCATGCGGTCAAATCTTCTAGTTTTTTTGTCGGTGAAGTGTACGAGGGAGGTCATTTATTGTAAGGTACTTTTATATTTTTCTTTTCTTCTCTTAATGGTCGTTTTCATGATATCAAGTTGGAAAAGAAGCAAACGTTCATAGGTTATAAATCGGTGGGTAGAAGATATAAACAAGAAAAAAAAAAAATCTATTTACGCTTACACGGAAAAAAGTAATCATTTTTTGGATGATGACTTAAATTCGATTTAAGTATTGTTGTTCGACAATATTAATTGATGTTTTCAATGGAGTACTACACATGGAAACTGTTCGTCATGATGAGTCGGTCTTCTAAATATCTTTAATTTATTAATATAATTTAATGAAATTTAATAAATTGCCTTTACACAAGAGTACGGCAATAAATAAAGTTTAAATATATTGATAATTTCAATAATATTTTTTTTGTGATAGCATAATAATAAAAAATTATGTATATTCTGTATTAATGATAATAATTATAATTTATTATTATTGTAATTACGTTATTTTTAATTTTTTTAGATTTTTTTACTATTTTTTAGACAGAAAATTGATTGATTTTGATGATTATGGACAATCCAATAACAACTGTTTTCTTTTTATCCAAAAAAATAGTAAACAATTATAATAAATAAATAAAATTACGAGAAAAGTTTAATTGTTTTTTTAAATTATGTCAAGAAATAATTTTTTTTTTCTTTCAAGATCGGAGTACCAAAATTATTATATTCTTCCATTTATTTAGAAGGAAAACAAACTATCTAAAAGGGCCCAACATCAGACAACATCTTCCGAGATTTTTATTTTTACCCAAAAAAAAATATATTTTAATATAATTAACCAAGTTTTTGAAAAAATTAAATTTTTACCCAAACCGTAAATAATATTTACGGTTTGAAACTTTTTTTAGAGAAAAATAGCTAAAATGCTGAAATGAAATATAACACAAAAAAAATTGAATTGTTTTTTGAAATATTTGTTAGAAAATACGCTACGAATAGGCCTGATTTTGTGCTAAAATACGGTAAATGTACTAAAATGCTGAAATTACAACAATTATGTAAAATTATGCTAAAATACGGTAAATTACGCTAAATTACATATGAATTGGGATGATATTTTCACTGAAAAGGCAAAAAACGACGACGAAACTTTAAACGGCCATAAAACGGCGCTCGAGTGTCCGATTTCAGCAAATGACCACTTTTCGGAAAGCTTGTGAAAATGCGCATGCGTCCGGACTAGCTTTGCTAGTTTTCCAAATTCAGAATCGCCAAAAAACAAAGGGAAGAGCCTCAAAACTTCAGTTGAAGTTTCCGATTAAGATTTTCATTTCTATTCTTCAATCTACGTAGCTCATTAAATTAGTTATCTAATGAACTTGTAGAATACTAATTTTTATTATTTTTTATGATTTATGAAAGATGCCACAAAATCGGCCCAATTCATAGTAATTTAGCGTAATTTACCGTATTTTAGCATAATTCTACATAATTATTATAATTTCAGCATTTTAGTAAATTTACCGTATTTTAGCATAATTATTGTAATTTACCGTATTTTAGTACAAAATCGGCCCTATTCGTAGCGTATTTTCTAACAAATATTTTAAAAAATAATTCAATTTTTTTGTGTTATATTTCATTTCAGCATTTTAGCTATTTTTTTCTAAAAAAAAAAAAAAAAAAAGTTTCAAACCGTAAATATTATTTACGGTTTGGGTAAAAATTTAATTTTTTCAAAAACTTGGTTAATTATATTAAAATATATTTTTTTTTGGGTAAAAATAAAAATCTCGGCAACATCTTTTTCACTTTTTCACCACGTAATATCAAGAGGCCATTGCCCCGGCCCCCGGGCAAGATTAGACAAAGAAAGAAGGTAAAAAAGTACATGACTGGTCCTTGGATGCTTCGTCACTAGTTCACTAAAATTAAATAAAACAGGAATATTCTATTATAGTTATATATGTAATAAATGAATATTCTGGGGGGACCATTAAACCAGGCGTGAAATTGTTGAGCAGTCGCTGATCAAATTGGAATCTTGTAATGGCGCATTACGTGGCAACGCTTAATTAGGTGTTGGGTCGTGCGTCGTACCTCACTACTCCTAGAGTTTTCTTTTCTTAATAATTTGTTTCTTTATGTTCCTGGTCAGATCAGGGCATCAGGCTTACGCTTACCAGTTCAGTGGTTCTAGATTCCAGCTCATGGTCTGTAATTAATGATATTGTATAGCAGCACTTATTTCTTTCTTAGCGCACGATCTGTAATGTTATTGGATAGCATATTTTCTTTTGCTTCTTTGCAAAAGAACCTATCATCTCAGCAAAACGTGATATCCAGCCGTCGCACTATGCTATTCTCCTGATCTCCTCCGGTACTCTTTGTTCCGAAATTTTTTATTAGTTATATTCAAAGGTGGTCTGTTTTTTTCAAAAAAAAAAGTCTCATAATTTAGCAGGAGTAGCACGCAAATATAGTCCGTGTACTTCAAAGAAGATGCACAGATTTAGTATGTGTGTCTTCCTTTAGTTACACGCAGACTAGATTATGTATCTTATTTTTTTGCGTGGAACAGAGCAAAATTCTTTTCATGTTTTTGTTATTCTTTTTTTTTTTTTTAAGTTGAATCAGAGGCGGATTTAGAATTTTTGTCAGGGAGGGACAAGAAAATAACGAATAGGATTTGAATAATTAATCGGGTTCAAACTCATTAGCTAATTGGATATTAAATAAAAAAACAATGCTCTAATTTCTAATTTCTAATGCTCTGATTTATAATTTCAATACTCTGACTTCTAATTCTAATTACGAATTCAAGAAATTTATCATAATTTTAACCCTAAATTTAACATTAATTACAAACCAAAAGTTTAGAGGGGGGGGCAAATAAAATTTCAGAGGAGAGCAAAGTCGAACCGAACCTATAAATTTGTATAATACTTCAAAATTCAGAGAGGAGTAGTTGACCCCTGGACTAGACTGGGTCCGCCCCTGAGTTGAACTTCAAAATTTGGTACTCTATTTTGGTCATGGTACATGAAATCCAACAAAACTAGATAACAATATATTAAAAGTTCAACAAAATAAACTATCAATTTATAAACAACAGCTAATTGACCAAAATATAAAAAAAATTAATTAGTGAAATTTCAAAACAATGCTGACCATTAGAAAAGATCAAATATATAATTGGTCAATATGAATTAAGTATTTTAATAGAGGAGTGTTCCAATACCTCATATCTTTCCTACCTCATTATATCTCATATTTTATATTTCTTTTTTCAAAGTCCAAACTGTCAATCTGAACCGCTCAACATGATATTCATATTAAAATATGCTTGGGATGAAATTTTATCATTTTTGCAAATATTTTACTATTTTTAAGATAGGTACAAAATCACTATTTTTGAACGGTCCAGATACAGTGATTTTGTACCTATCTTAAAAAATAGTAAAATTTTTGCAAAAATTATAAAATTTCAATCCCAAGCATATTTCAGTATGGATATCATGTTGAGCAGTTCGGATTGACAGTTTGAACTTTGAAAACAGAGATATACAATATGAAGTATGACGAGGTATGAAAGACATGAGTTATTAGAACTCTCCTCATTTTAATATTAAAAAAAAACTATTCACCATATGTCAGTAACAGCAACGGAGAAGTATTTTAGATAGAGACGAGTGCAAATAGTATTTTAGGCGTGAGATGAAATTTGTGGATAGAAACATTGCCATTGGCAATTTATTATTTATTTTTTCATCTATTTGCTACAACAGCTGGAAGCCTGGAACAGAGAGACACATTTAGGTCATGTCATATCTAGGTTTGTTTCTTCTCAACGTAGGCTTATCATGTCGGATTTTGAATTTTATTTGGGTTTCAGGTATTTTTCATTTTGAGAAAATGCATGGTCCCTGCCCTCCATCCTTCAATTTGTTCTTCAAGCTCACTTATTTTTTTTAACTTCGCAACTTTTTTTTTTTACCAAGTTGAATTTTTTATTTTTTATTTTTGTACTTTCGTTCTTTCTCACTCACTCCTTTTTTTTCTTTTCTTTTTTAATCTCACATGTATTTCTGACGATCTGTAAAAAAATTTATGAATCTAAAACTATGAAGTCATGTTTGGTTGTGGAGTAAAGTTAATAAAAATTAAATGACTTACTTCATCTTACTCTACATATTTTACATCCCGTTTGGTAGTTTAACTTATGGCTTAAATTAATCTGTTTAGAGGAGTAAGGTATTGGAAAATGAGTATCTGCCTATGACAGTGGACCCTACAGGAGAAGTAAGTGTGGAGTAAGTTACTCCACTTGAAGAGGTGAAGTAACTTACTCCGAATTAACTCACATCTTACTCTACCTTACTCCTCTTCTTTTACTTCTCGTTTGGATACTTAAGTGTGGAGTAACGAGTTCACTCCACCTCTTACTCCACAATAAAACATGACATGAACGTCTTGTACTCAATTCTTTCTTTCAAAATAAGATTCATATTAAAGTATTTTCGGGTTATATCTGTTCGATTTACATACTTGATCAGTTAGGTTTACATACTTGATCTGCTAGGTTTGTAGACTTGATCTGTTATAATTACAGACTTGATCTACTAGGTTTACAAGACTTCATCTTTTATTTACATAATTTATTTGCTAGGTTTACAAAGACTTGATTTTCTAGATTGCAGACTTTATATGTTATGTTTACAAACTTGGCATGTTCTGTTTACATACTTAATCGGCTAGGTTTACACATCTTACCTGAGATGTACAAACTTCCAGCAAAAAGATAAAATGTTGAGACTACTTGTTTAGGTTTATAGACTTCAAATCAATACAGAGTTGTATCAAGGTTTACATACTTGAAAGTTTGGGTTTTAAAGAGTTAGATGTAGCAGCTAGCGTTAGATTTAAAGATATAAATTTTGAGAATAATTATTAGGTTTACAGACTTAAAATCAGCATCTTACATAGTTGTGTAGCAAGATTTACATACTTGAAAGTTTGGATTTAAAGAGCATGACGCAGCACCTAGCACTAGTTGTAAAATAATAAATTTATGAGATTACTTGTTACGTTTACATACTTAAAATCAGTATTTTGCACAGTTGTGTATCAAGATTTACAAACTTTAAAACTTGAATTTAAGGACGTTCTAGAAGGTGGTACAGCACTAGCGATCTTCTGGAATATCAAAAGCGGACAGTTAGAAAATTTAACTGGAAATTGAGTCTTGAAAACAATTAGTAGGTCTCTTTTTTATTTTATTTTATTATGATACTTGTTGAAGATATCTAATTTTGAATCTGTATCTAGACGAGATATGGTATTTAAGATCAGTTACCTTAAACATAATTATATTCTTTACCAACGACATTAGAAGCTACTAAATTACTAACAGAAGATCCATATGAATCTTTTGCACAAATGGTTATCGCTATTTATAGATAAAATATTAGAAAAAGGTAATGTATAATTCAAGAAAAGAAACATATACTATCTGCATATCTCCAAAATGTATTTTTTTTATTTGCACTTTTAATATATGTAGGGGCAGATTCATAATTTTTGTTAGGAGGGGCAAAAAAAATAGTGAATCAGATTTAAATAGCTAACCGGATTTAAATCCATTAACTAATTGGGTACTCGATAAAAAATAATATTTTAACTTATATTTTCTAATGCTCTGACTTATAATTTCTAATGTTCTAACTTATTATTCTAATTACCAATCATTATTCAAGAAATTTATTTTAATTTTAACCTCAAATTTAACCTGAATTACAAATCAGAAATTCAGAGGGGGGCAAAAAAAATTCAAGAGAGGACAAAGTCGGTCGAAACCGATAGATCTCCATTAAAACTCAAAATTCAGAGGGAAAGATTGACCCCCCTGGTTACATGTGGGTCCGCCCCTGCGTATATGAGGATTGAAATGTCTCTGCTTTTATTGTCTTAATAATATTTTCCTTTTAAGTTCATAATAACAAATATTCTAAAAAATTACTATATTATTTTCATCATATGCGCATAAAAAATTACAATATTTGTCTCTAATTTTGTTGTCTTAATCATATTTTCTTTTTATGTTCCGAATAACAAATATTCTAAAAAAAATAAAGACCAAATAAAATTACTATATTATTTTCATCATATGCGCATAAAAAATTACAATATTTTAACCCTAAGTCTAAAGCTTAGATTCTTCCTCCTCATATATTCTTAATGTCGAGTTTGGAAATTTTCTTTAGCCTAATTGATAACGAACCTGCGTGATAGGAGGAAGACACTCGGCTTTCTTTTAAGTTAATTTAATGAACACAATGACAATGATATGTTAAATTAAGTTGATTTCTAAGGTTTGACGCTCGAAATATATTAAATTAACACTTTTATTTATTTTAGTTTGACAATTATATCGGTTACATTAATATATAATTTCATCCAAATCGTTGACATTTAATTATTATAAAATTATATAATTAGTTTGACAATTATATCGTTACATTAATATATAATTTCATCCAAATCGTTGACATTTAATTATTATATAATTATATAATTTAGTTTGACAATTATATCGTTACATTAATATATATTTTCATCCAAATCTTTGACATTTAATTATTATAAAAATCCATGATTCATTCAGAGCTGGGCGAAATGATTAAACTACGTACCTTTTAGAAATTTTGCTGGTCTCAACTAAACAGGAGAGCCCCACTGTACTATACTAAAAAAATTTATACAACTAAAAGAGTAATTAATGTGTAAATAAAATGTTAATCGCTATTTCTGTGAGAGGGACTCTCCAGCATCCGTACCGACAGGAGAAAGGGCGTACCAGTCTGCGCTGGCTGGAACGGTACAACTGGTGTGGGTTTTTCCGTGACATTGAATAGAAAAATAATGATGACGCTTCAAGCAAAACAAGCATAGTAGTAACTAGCAAACGAGCAATAATGGACCTACGGGTCATGTAAGAAACCAAAAAAAAAAAAAAACGAGCAATAATTGAGCAGATGTGCCAATGCCATCCAAAAGAAACCTCCCCTGCTTCTGTCCACCTTACGTGGAGTTTGTCTTCTTTTGAATTTTTTAAGTTTCTACTTGAAATGGCGAAACATAAACAAGTGAATCTTTTTCTCTCTTTCCCCTTTCTCTTTTGATCAATACTTTTTTGTTTCGATCACTTTTGATCAACTGCATCCGGCGACCGGCGACTTGTTTTTATCTCTGTCACCGCACGAACTAGACATGTGATCAAATGTCCAGACGGTTCTGTGAATCTTTTCGAGCTAGAAATATTTTATTGCTTTTTAGAAAAGAGCGACAGATAATAGATAACAAAAATTAAATTCTCACTCCAGGCTATTTCATATTTGGCCGAAATTAGAATTTACACAAATTACTATTTATATGGGTATTAGGGTATGTGCTTTTAGGTACGCAGTCGGAATTTTTATCGGGAGCAGATAATTTTTTTACTAATTACAATTAGTGAGTTATAAATTGCCGTGAATTAACTAATTTAATATGTAGATTTTTCAAAAGTCGACAAAAAAATTTCAAATATAACAACCTGATTATACATAGACTTAGACTTATATCTGATTTTGAAGATCCAAAATTAGACAATTATGAGATAGGAGTAGGTCCGATGGGCATCGGACCTACAGTTAGGTTCAATTAGCTCTATCACCATACGATTAGCATCAAGATCTATGCGCACGGAAACTGATAAAACTTACACGGATATTGATGCAGAGCACACGAATCTTGATGTAAATCGGATGGTCATCACACCCATCGAACCAAGATAGGTCCGATGGGCATCAGACCTACTCTCATTCCGACAATTATATATCTATCTTTAGTTGAATGTGGTTCTACCATTGTGTACTCTAGGATTATGTTTAATAGGAAGATATATAAAATGAAGATGAAGAGATATCTCTTATCAATGGATATGGATAAGAAGTTATTTTCATTTTTTATTCTCTCATAAAAAATAGAGTAATTATAATTTCTCCCGAGTCTCTGTCCCCCATCTGTTCTCCAGCCTCTAACTTTAATTGTCTTTTAATTCCAAGCGCTAACTGAATCCCGTCCCCCATCTCTGATTTTCCACTCAGCCATTTTGAGTCAATTTGTCGAACGCACTATGCCAATGTATTCCCGCATAACTGATTGGAGTTCCAGTCTAATCTCCCTTGTCCTTTTGTCTATTTTATCGATCGTGCTATCTTCAAGTGTCAATGGTGGTACTGGACAGGCCTACCTGGTTGAGAAATTAGGATTTAGGCTTGTTGTTTTCTCCATGCATGCATTTGATCGAAGGTTGTACTGCTCGTCTAGCAAAGATTAAAGCTTCAAGTAGTGAGTTACTTGTAAAGAACAAAGCTTCATTAATAGTGAATTAGACCTAGTGAGTACTAAGTATTAACAAATGACAAAAAAACAAATTTTGAAAAAGAGAAACTTTGTTGAATCATTGTTGTTCTCCAGGAGAGGATGCGAGAGGCAGTTGTCGCAGAGCATCAGAGGCGAATGGAGGCAATGACAGCTAAAAAGGGAAGTGCACCTGATGATTTGGAGCATAAGACAATGAAAGCCACGTAGAGACCTCTTACATTGGATGGAAGTGCACAAATCTGTACAAATCGTGTGTTACAAGAGAATTAATACAACAGTACAAGCTCTCCAATATTATTTACTTTTTATTATTTACTAAATTATTGCTTTCTTTGTTCAAAAATTTAGGTATAAATAAATATTGTAACAAGTACTGTTTATTGTGATATAAATATATGTATGATAAGTTATAAATATTTGTAATATTTATATTAATATTTTTAGACGTCATCCAGTGTTATATGAAAAAAAAAATTAATTTGATAAAATATGTTAAATATAAACATTTGATACATAAATCTAAAGTTTCTGAATAAGAGAGCTATATTGGAGAAGAATTTATGTTTTATTTTTAATCTTACTCAAAGAAACTTTACAAAGTATCACCTTTATATAACAGTAGGTGATTTGGCTTAAACTCCAGTTACATTATTTACTCTAGTAAGGTTAAGACCATGACTCACAAATAGACAAAGAGAATAAAAACAGTATCTAGAAGAATCATTTTAGCACCGAGAATATTATGCCGTTATGCAGTTGTAGCTAGCTGAGATTATTTGCGACTGATTTTGTGTTTCAACAATAAACTATTTATATTTACATGATGATATATAAATACTTATAACATTTGATAATAATACTTTCAGACGTCTATCTAGTTTTAATTTTTCAAGAGATAATTCCAAAGTCCTGTGACATTATGTACTCTTCAAAGTGGTAATAATTTTTGTGCCTACTGGCTTAATCTAGAAAAAAAAATAAAGTTTGTGAATCTAATTAGTTCAATAATATTCAAAGTATACTAATAGTGCAAGAGCTTAATGTTTAAGTCAATTGCAATTTTATTCTATTTTTTGTTTTCTGAGTTTAGTTCTATTAAATAAAAAGAAGTTTTTTAATTGATTGCAATTACACTTGGAACAAATACTACTTAGTGTTGTTTATTAAAGTATAAATACTTGTAGGCAAGTATAAATACTTACAATATTAGGTATTAATACTTTCAGACACCATCCAGTATTATATGGAAAACAAAATTAAATGATATAATATGTTAGATACAAATACTTGACACATGAACTATTCACACTTATCTAATGAGGTATAAATACTTACAATATTTGATATTAATACTTTTAGACGTCATCCAGTGTTACATGGAAAATAAAAAATTAAAACTTGATATAATATTTTAGGTACAAATATTTGACACATGCGCTATTCACACTTACATGACGAGGTATAAATACTTGCAATATTTAATATTAATACTTTCAAACGTCTTCCAATGCCATAAGGAAAAAATTTGATAAAATTTGTTAGATATAAACACTTGATACATGAACTATTTACACTTGCATAACAAGTAATGAATACATGCAATACTTGATATTAATACTTTCAGACATCATCCAGTGCCATATGGATTTTTTTTATAGAATTTGTTAGATATAAACACTTAATATATAAACTATTCACACTTACATGACGAGATATGAATACTTACAATACTTGATATTAATACTTTCAGACATCATCCAGCGCCAAATGAAAAAAAAATTAATAAAATTTGTTAGATACAAACACTTGATACATAAACTATTCACACTTGCACGACAAAGTATGAATACTTGCTCGATGAGGTCATACATACATGACGAGGTATGAATACTTGCGCGATGGACAACCCGAAAGTATGTCATCATGGATCTCATTTGAAAAAGAAAATTGCGTAGAAGACGTTTGTGGTTTTAGATTCGCAAAATTTCTCACAAATCGTTAAAAATATTGGCGAGATTGAACAGAGAAAAAAAAATCCATCTCTAAAAACGTGTAAAAGATGGGTGTGTGATGTGTCCATTTTTTTTCGAAATACTTGGTATCTTAGATATGAATACTTGATATATTATATATTAATATTTGCGCATAGGCATCCATATTTGTGCGCACCAGTTGTAAAATCTTTCAAATATTAGGCGGTCCCCCAAGTAGTTAGTGGTCCCCCAGAT
Source organism: Carex kokanica (assembly GCA_025461125.1). Classification (NCBI taxonomy): domain Eukaryota; kingdom Viridiplantae; phylum Streptophyta; class Magnoliopsida; order Poales; family Cyperaceae; genus Carex; species Carex kokanica. Next base: position 403,685 of record JAJGRX010000638.1, read on the forward strand.
AGTTAGTGATCACTCAGGTAGTTAATGCATTGGGGGACATAATGGTGGATTGTTACAGGGGGACAGTTAGGTGCTCCCTAAAAAATAATGTTCGTTATATTCAGCGGCGAAGTTAAGTAGAAGGAATGGAGGTCAATTTATCTCTATTTTGTTTTAATTTTGTATTTTTGTATGATTTTCTCTATAATCTAGAGTACAATGTTATAGTACTGTAAACTCGATCCTCTTTCTTTGTAGAAAAAATTATATAATTGATGTCATAGTTCAAAAATCTAGTTGTACATCTGACTATACTTAATGTAATTATTAGTTCAGTTTACCTATTTTTGTTTTAGACTATCATTTGTGCATATATAATTTAATGAATAATGAGTAATATGGACCGCAAGGTGGTTTTATCTACAAATATTTGGATGGAGTTCCGGGTCCGTTTTTTTTCCACAAGTGTAGGGTCGTAGTACTCTGTCTCTCTAACTAGTTGGTTACAATAATTAAGTTAAATGATGGAAACTATGGTATTGGTCGGCTTAAAATAGAAAGCGGGACCAACTAATTAGTCATTCCCTTTCCATTATATTGTCGGATATGAATGACGAATTAGTCATTTTCAGGTGAAATCTTTTATTGTATCATAACCATGCAAACAACATCTGGAATAGTTGTAAGAGATGCAACTTGGTGGACACTGAAAAGTAGTTGTTAATTTAAGGCCCTCGTTCTCAAGGGCATCCATATTGTAAAATAATTAATAGTATTTTTTTTAAATAATTATAATAAAATTTGAGAATATTTAATGTTTATATTCATATTAGTTTATTAGTTAAAGTATAAAAATAATTAATGCTTGTTTTTTCTAGATAAAATTTACATGATTACTAATATTTGATTGATTTTATAATAAAATTTGAAATAAATATTATATCTATATGTAAAAATGTGAGAGTTAATATTATTAGATATCCCAAATTGAATAGCATAGTTATATGTCGAGGTATTTCATGCCAAGCTCGAATGAGTCAACCAAAATGACTTTGAATTCGAAATCAAGCTCATGTTCACGAGCCAAAAGTTTAATCGAATGAGTGTAGCTCGGACTAGATTTGAATCAAACACGAGAGCGCTCTGAGCTAATAAAAGTGTACACAAGAGATCTTATCATTATTGGTTTTATTTTTCGGATACAAATATAAACACAGGTATACTTGACTATACACTTGGGGTATGTTTAGTTGTAAAATAAAAATAGCTATTGTTTGTCTTATTAGAATAGCTAAATCTCAAAATTCTTAAGAATAGTCTATTCTAATAAGACAAAAAGTTTGAATTCACTATTATAGTTATTTTAACTCAACCAAACACTGAATAGGCTATTCCGAATAGCCTAATCTCTAAAATAGCCTATTCTCATTTCAACCAAACATACCCTTGACAGATATGAATATAATTTGGATATTAGAACAGAACTTGTTTAATTCCAATACAATTCATTGAACTTATTATGGAGTAATTTTTCGATAGGTCATTATAGACAAATATAAATATTAAATAAAGTAATACTCGTATCAGGTACCCAACATAATGATAAATAAGATAAACTTTTCATTTACATTTTTCCAAAATATATATACACGAATAATTATCTTTATACATATCTACATTTCCATATCATCAATTTAGATATCAAATACGGATACGAACTAAAAAATAAAAAAAATCTTCCCTTTTCATCTTTGGTATCAGGCTAGCTTTGAGAAACAATAATTCCAATGTTTGTAATTTTTATCTTAGAAAACTTGGAGCTGGCGGGCCGCTTTACTTGGTTGGGCTAGATAGGCAGATCCATAGCGATGTGAAAGGTCAACAAGGTATTCTGTTTATGTACTGATCGTGTGAATATGATAGAGCACAATTTTGTTAGCAGAAAAACAATTAAAGAACATCAAGTCTTGATCTATACCTGGGCTGGACCCATTTATGATAGAGGCCTATCAAAGACATCAAGCTGAGTGGCTAGAGGCCTTGGACGATATGCCCAATGCCCCTAAGCTAAATAATTATAGTTATCCGAGATAATTACGGGTCCGGATCCCCTAAAGTAACTCAATTTTTGTGTTTAGATTAGGACCGTCCGAATCGAATCCGTCGCTCCAGATTGTCTCGGGATTTGAACCTGTCTCTCCGAATGCGTGCTCTCCACTTTAGATGGATGATTACGGATTCGAATCAGACTATTCCAATCCAAAACCTAATTTTTGGGTTACTTCACTGCATCTGAATTCGATAATTACTCCGCACATACTTCACTGGATCTGAATTCATGGCCGTCGATTTGAAAAGGTTGTTTTCTGTAGAGAGTGCCGACTAAATCAACGGTCAGATCTTAACACGGTACTGCAATGCTTATTGATGTGAAATGAAAGAAAAATTATAAAAAAATACACATGCTGCCTCCCCATCCTCTGAGGTAACAGTAAATTTTCTTTTAGATTTGGACCGTCCGATCAGAATCTGGACTAACCCGGCCCGAGGTGGAATGCAAGCGGACGGTCTAGATATAAAGAGTAATATTCTGTTACCTTAGAGGATATAAATTCCTGCCTCTCTAGCCTTCTAGAGTTCCAGCGACTGCAATTGCACTCGTCTTTAAAAAAGTACCGATCAAACCAATACAAGCGTACCAGCATAGCATCTTTTGGAGAGCGAGCGACGACTATGAAGCCCCAAACCTCCCTCTTCTCTGGCCATGCTTGCGGCGGCGGTCTGCTGCTCCTCTTCTTCTTAATTATCCAGTGCCAGTGCGATGCTCACTACTCTGAGCCTCTCCGATTCGCGCAGAAGCTGATCCGCGACCTCAACCTCCTTCCTTCCATCCCACAAGATCGAGATCAAACTCAAGATGCCGCCGCCTTTACTGGAGATGACGCTGATTCCAATCGGACTCCGCGCCTGGTCGAAAAGCGGATCCATCTCCCTATTTTAGGTGATATCGGCTCCAATGCATCAGTCCATGAGCTTGGCCACCATGCCGGTTACTATAAGCTTCAACACACTCATGCTGCCAAGTACTCCTCTTTTCTTTCTTTTATTAATTTCTGATTGTTTTTTCCTCTGTATTGTTAGGATTAGAAATGCTTCAGGGTTCAATTTTAGCACCTGATACACTTATCTTCTACCGGCAGGTCCGGCACAATTGAAATATTAATCACTGGGAAAACCGCTCTTCTTTAGTGGCTGTTGCATATTGCACTGCCTTGTTCAATTTTAGGATTGCCAAGATGTGTTGAAAATTTACGTAAGACATAAGCTAATCAGTATTTCTAGTGACAAATCAACATGAGGTCTCCAGTATTGTGGCCAGTTACAATCTTTCAAATTAATAAGTTTAGTGACAAATAATGACCATGACTAGTTTGTGACATGGGGTAAGTCAATGACATTCTAGAAATATACAAATCTGCCATTGCATTACTAAAAAAGGAAGTGCTGATTATAGATATATTGAAATAGTAAATCTCAATAATTGAAAATAATGTTTGTTTCCTTGCATCTTTGATTATAAGTCTTTCATAATATTTTAAGTCATTGTATACTTAAAATCTGAGAACAGTATGATGTCAAAAGGGCATGTCCTTCGCAGGTCAATTGGAAAGCAACTGTTGAATTTAATTTTGCAAACATTCACAGGATGTTCTACTTCTTCTTTGAATCTCGAGGGAAAAGCAGCGATCCTGTTGTCATTTGGCTGACAGGCGGTCCCGGTTGCAGCAGTGAGTTGGCACTTTTCTACGAGAATGGTCCTTTCAAAATTGCAGATAACTTGTCTCTTGTGTGGAATGACTATGGCTGGGATAAGGTATGTATCTGCTTGATATGTTTTCTGTAAGAGTAAAATAATGTTTCTTCTTAGATTATTGCCATGAAACAACAAATGGTCTATCATGATAAAATTGAAATTTCTTTTTTTCCCCTTATATGAACAAATGATGGATAATAGGTAAATGCTGAATAGTGTAAATCTTTACCCACTTACAATTAACATAGCCCTCCAAAATATACAATTTGCTTTACTGGATTACTGATCTACACATAACATAGTAACATACATAAGCATCCTCCCAGCTCTATTAAGCTGTAATCTTTCACAACTTGGGACAGAAAACGTGCATGATGTACCCATCCTTATGACGGAGAGAATTGTGCATGCAACTATAATGTGATGATTGTGACAGATGAGTCAACAAATAGTGCCATTCAAAAATCCTGGAGGTGTAGCATTTGTAACGTAATAATGAATATATTGTAGATGCCTCTAATGGCAATTAGAAGCAGTACCACCTCCAAGGGTAAAAACCTCATAGTTTAGGCCCATACGCCCGAGTTTGAAGTCATCATCATTCGAGCATTTTTATTTCTGTAATGTATATGTGTCCGAGCACTATAGAGAATCCATCAATACATTCTCCTCGTTTTGAGTGGTTATATGGTTCTCGTTTGTTGGGTTCACACCACTGGCAAGTTTGTCATTGCCATGGCTACTATTTGCACACACAGGGATATTGCAAGAATTTGATATGGTTTAGGATGTCGTCCATGGTGTTAAACCATAAGGAACTTAAAGTGTATTGTTGTAAAAGAACAAACTGTTTATAATTTGAGGAGAAATTGGTTTTGTATTGTCCATTAGTGCATCCAATTTTAGTAGGTAGGTCACTCAGACTCTCCTGGTTCTCCAGGTTCCAATAGGTTAAGTGAGGCACACATCTTGTGCAGGCCTATTTCCTCGAAAATCTCACCGAGTCTGTCGGTAAATGTGAAAAAAGATTATCAATCAAATCAAGAGAAATGTAGCTTTTCTAGGTGAATATTAGTGTATATACCCTCGAAAATCTCACCGAGTCTGTCGGTAAATGTAAAAAAATGTTATCAATCAAATCAAGAGAAATGTAAGTTATTCTAGGTGAATATCAGTGTATATACCCTCAAAAATATCACCGAGTCTGTCGGTAAATATTTCTCGGTTAAGTGAGGCACACTATGTTACTTCATTAAATCCGCCTTATTTGACACCAAAACATGAAATTAGTGTACATTCATTATGATAGTTAAAATTTCCAGCCCCATTCCTGCATTTTTGTACAAGAAAAATATCAAAGGTTGACAACATTCTGTATTAATTTTGTATATAAAGAACTGAGCTAAGAAATCAACTTGTTCATTTTTTTTGGCTGCCAAGTTACAGATATCTGATTGAGTTCTCTAAATGGGCTAGGTTTTTCTTTTTCAATAGCTAGTAGCTTAATATGTTTGTCAGGTTATGGTGTTATTCCCTTGTTGATTTATTCTACTTTTAATTTTTGACAGTTGACTATCAAGTTTGAGATTAATTATTCAACTATGTTTTTGTAGGCATCAAACCTCATCTATGTTGATCAGCCAACAGGGACTGGATTCAGCTACAGTACAGATCCAAGGGACATCCGATTTGGGGAGAAAGGAGTAGCAAATGATTTGTACGACTTCCTACAGGTAAGTTCAAGATTCCAATTACTGCTCTAGTTTTAATCATTGTGATTATGCAAAACCTTTGTGATGAAATTACTGTCTGCTTTTTATTCTCCAGGCTTTCTTTATGGAGCACCCAGAATATTTAGATAATGAGTTTTATATTACTGGAGAATCATATGCTGGTCACTATATTCCTGCATTTGCCTCAAGAGTTCACCAAGGGAACAAAAACGAGGAGGGTCTTCATATAAATTTGAAGGTATCTTGTAAAAAAGTAGTATGATCACCAAAGTATAGGTTTAGGTTAAGCTGCTCTTTCTATGACGATTTGTCTTACTTTATTGAGCAATAATGGCATTCCTAGTTCAGCCAAATCTTTTTCTCTTGACGCCATTCTAAGTTCTGTTGCAAAAGACCGAGGAAAAGGTGATATTTACAGAAACTGCTAAAAAGCTTTTTGAGGACCAGTACTCGTCCTAGGCATAACAATTGTTGTGGTCTTTATTCGAAGTTTGTTCCCTCCAACAAGAATGACTAATTAGTTCATAAAAATAATGGTCAACTTTATTGTTGCAGGGTTTTGCTATTGGCAATGGGCTTACAGATCCAGAGATTCAGTATGGTGCATATGCTGATTTTGCTCTGGATATGGGACTTATTGGAGAGAGTACACATAAAACCATCAGCAAGATATACCCGCTTTGCAAACTTGGAATCGAACTGTGCAGTAAGTACCTAGTACAAGATTTACCTTTTAATGTTCCTCCATATGCAGTTTCTGTCAAGTAAGAAGCATGGTTCTTTTGTTTTACATTTCAGGCACAGCTGGGACAGTAGCATGTATTGCTTCCTATGCTGTGTGCAACTCCATCTTCAATTCCATTTTGCTTAGTGCAGGAAATATAAATGTTAGTATTCTACTAAAATCAGTTCCATTGGTACCTTGTTTTTAGTTCGGTAGGCTTCTATAAATATGTTAACACAGATAGCTATATTTATTTGATCCAATGTGAAAAATAATATGCATATCCCTCTGAATATAATTTTATTATGGAAGCAGATGAGTTACCAGATCAAAAGAAAAGGTAAAAAAATTGAAAATGAAAGAAAATTGTAAGTTTTAGTTTCCTTTACCTTAAAGATTTTAATTAATAGAAGCACACGAAAGATGATTTTAATTATTATTTAACTCCAGTTTTATGTAACTGTGTCTTTTCAGTATTATGACGTTAGGAAAAAATGTGAAGGAACCCTATGCTATGATTTCTCAAAAATGGATACATTTCTGAACAACGAATCAGTGAGGGAAGCACTTGGTGTAGGCAACAGAAAATTTGTGTCGTGTAGTCCGTTGGTTTATGAAGCAATGATTGCTGATTGGATGAGGAATCTGGAAGTGGGCATTCCTGAATTAATTGAAGATGGCATCAAGCTTCTGATATATGCTGGGGAATATGACCTTATTTGCAATTGGTTGGGTAAGTTTGTACTCAAATCAAATTTTTTTCCTAATGTACTTTGTTTTTTGTCCAGCCCTTTCTCTTTTTTTTTTTATTACATGTGATTGTAAGATGTAATATGAGTATGTGCGGTTGTGTTACAGGCAATTATAGGTGGGTCAACTCAATGAAATGGTCAGGTTCTGAGACATTTGTTGAGACTAACATGACATCATTTACTGTCGACGGAGAGGAGGCTGGACTCATTAAATCATATGGACCACTCAGTTTCCTCAAAGTGAGCACTTTTAGACGTATAGTTTTTTTTAAATTTGTTTGCATGTTGTCACTGATCTAACAAATGTTTATCATGTATTTATTTTGGCTCATATGAATCAGGTACATGATGCGGGTCATATGGTTCCAATGGATCAGCCTAAAGCAGCATTAGAAATGTTGCGTAGATGGACAAGAGGAAGCCTCAGCAAGGAATTCGACATGAACATGCTTGCCCAAAAGACAGGAAATACTATGCACTTGAATGTGTTCTAAATTATCTGTCTCATCTTATGTTTGTATATATATGTTTTGAATAAAGCTCTCTTAACCTTTTAGATATTGTGCGGCTTTGTGCCTTTTGAGTCTAGCACCTTGGGGTATATGTATATAGCAGTGCTGGCTGACGCCACTTTCACTCGAACTAACACATGGTTTATATTTTGTTATGCTCTTTGGAAATTAGTTGGCGTTCCTGCTATTTTATTTTGCTCTTTAGAGACTAATTGATGCTGCTGCTTTTTCTCGGGTTTGGTTGTGTGGGCTCCTAACATTTGGCTGCCAAGTCTTTTGATTCTTTGGGAGACATTGATATTCAATTGTTGAAGTTCGACAATTACGTAGTAAAATTGAGGATTCTCAAGTAAAAGCTTGGACAAGCTTCAGGTGGAGTGGAAATTTGATAATCCCCAGTCAAGGAAAGATATGATGTTATTTTTTTTCTCGTTGTTCTAGGCTAGGTGGTAGCACTATTCATGGTACAAAAGAAGCCATGAAAAGCAAAGAAAGCAGCTATAAGCCTATAACACCGAATGCCAATCCACATAGTTGTTGCTCTGTGATTAAGCATTGTATTAACAGCCTAAAGTGTAACTATGCTCAATCCAGATTATTAGCCCCATTTTAGAAGTATACCACCACCGAAGAAACATTCGTCTTGAAGTTTAAATTTGTGCGTACAATTTCTTCCGGTTTCCCAAGTCTCTCTCTCTCTCTCGATTTTGCAACCAGGAGCCGTGTGCTGTCTTGTAGTAGAGAAAAACGAGCCGCTAGTAAAAGAATTCAATTTTGTTGCACTATGCGGTAAGCACTGCCACAGACCCACAGTACATGAAACGCATAAAGAAAACATCCTTGGCACCAAGTATCAAAACCCTAATTTGATTGATTATATAGAACCCTGATCTTCCCAAGTTGTAGGTAAGACAGGCGATACACCATGTTTACATGCCCATACTTCCTGAGCGTTCCGGTTACATCGTGTTAAACCATCAAAACAGGCAGAAAAGATATACTGACCCCATCAAACAGATGTTACTCAACAGGCATTTTATTCATTTTTTGACAAACAGATAACAAAAATTGCTCCACGAACAAAATCCTATCCTATTGGCCTCGTAGCAATAACACAACAAAATGGATCTCAAGGGCTCTACAGAGAGGTCATGACAGCAACAATCTCTAATTGCATTTTATTTAACAATAAAATAATGATCCATTGTACAAACGCACAAAAGAATTGTATGCTAACATAAATAAACCTTGCCTAAATTATATAACTACCAAAAATAAAGACCACAATAACACAAATAAATGTGAATTGAGAGAGTTATTCCCCTAACACCCCCACCCCAGCCCCCGCATTAGAGAACCAATATGTGGATCCATAAGAAAAGCAATTTAAATTATAAAAAATTAATTACCTATGTCATACCCCACCAAATTATTTGACATCTCATACACCTAATTTTTTTTCTTGATCTTATTAATTCTTGCTTACAGGATGCCATGTCAGAACTTGCTCAATGATTAACAAATTCTACCTTAAATTTAATATGGAATTATAGACGAGTTGGAGATCTAACGGATATGAAAGGCTGCTTATAATCCAACACATGACACCAAGATCGCAGTATTTACACCTGAGTAGCCTTGGTAATTTCAAATAAAAACTCTTAACATACATGGAAGCACGACCTAGCTTACCTGCAAGAACAACGGATCAAACAAAATTTAAAACGAACCCCCAAGATGAGAATATGTATTTAACTATTTCTCAAATAAAGTAAACATAGCATACCTGAAAATGTATAACAGCGTCAAGTCGAGCCCCAGTAGTTATCATTCAAGCCAAATAAGTGAAATCTTTCAAACCTTCAGATAGCCTTCCAAAAAAAATGGAAGGAGAGCACATCGACAACTAAAAGTCTTTAAATGTTCTAAAAAGTCACCAGAGAATTTATACTACAAGTCTAGAACTAGAAATATACTATGGAGCAAACAGTAAAAACACCCATAAAGAGCAAGCCAAGCCCCACAAACAAGAGAGCGCCTCCTTCAACACAGTAGCATCACAGCTATGAAAATAAATAAGCCATTGATAACGGCATTCAACCACACTAACACAACCACAGAGCAACTACATAATCTTGAGTCTTGACTAGTTGGTTTGCATCGCTTCAGAGTGGTACTTGTCCAAGTCTTTGTCGAGATCATCTGCTGAGACGGCCTTCTTTGGTGGGCCTGTGCGCTTGCCTTGGCCACGGCCTCTCATGCCTCCACGACCACCACCACCACCACCACCAATACGCCTTGATGCCGGTGCACCTCTTCTTTGTCCACTGTTGGAATACAAATTACAAAATTTTATGACATTAATACCAAGCCCGTCAGATATCTCAGTTTATATATCACAATAGATTCAAAGAGACATTATGTAAAAATTAGACAATAAACACACCTCCTTGGAACACCACCAAAGCCAGCAGTTTTAGCTGGAGCAGCAGGACCAGCTGGTGCAGAGACATTTGTTCCTATGATCTCAATCTTCATTGGCTTGCCATCGAGCTGCACATTGTTGTACCTTTTCACCGCCGCAATAGCATCAGCCCGTCTTGAGTACACTACTTCAGCTGTTCCCTGAACAAACCAGGGTTCACCACATCATTATACAGGTCCCAAACAAAATTCTGAGAAAAATGAAAAAATTAGTTACCTTTGATCTGCCACTTCTGTCGTAATGGACCGAGAACCTCTTCAAATCTCCAAGCTCTGAGAACAACTCCTGCATACAAGTAATTAGAAATAGTTAAAATCCCAAGTTCCCTGCCAAATAGTGAGGTGTGGAACCCTAACAAGTTCTATCCTGGTACGCTAGACAGTTTTTGTTCTCATCCCCAAAATCAAATTTAACTTCTTCACAAATAACAAAAATCTTTGGAAATTCCAACCAAACAGCAGGGAAAATCTCATAAAGGGATGCATCCAAAGTAAATGACAAGGACTACAATCAAAAGATCAACAAACTTCTACTTAAAACTATTTCAAGCCGTGCCGCCCAAAATATAAGTACAAAATGGTATTTTAAAAAAATTGATAAGCATACAAAAAATACCTTGATGTCATCATTTGAGACACCGTACTCCAGGTTAGAGATGTACAGCTTTGTTCCGGTCTCGATCGAAGAAATCCTACCCATCTTTGCAGGGCGTTCTTCAGTGAACATGTCGTGCTGCCATGCCGCATCTGGTGCCTGAATCGCACATCAAGTGAGAAGATAACCTTAGACGACCACCGACTAGTATATTCAACAGACATCCATAACATCGTTTTTTTGCATCAATTCGTTTCAAATCCGACCCGATTATCACAGAATAGGATAAATTTCTAGATTTGATTGATTGTCCAAGATAAATATTGTCTGAGACATGGTGGTAACTGGATCGATTCGAAAATAGTTAGGAAACCCAAGATCGTTCATTAGAAGATCTGATTGATACTAAAAGACGGATCCATCTGAGAGAATTGTCGGATCGAGACATAATTCTAGATCATCCAACAGATCTGATCGATAACGAGAGATCTCGCATTGAAGGATGAATCCAACACGGTAATCTGAAGAGAGCGCATCGGCGAGAATTGAAGCTATACCTTCGAGATTGGAGGGGCACGCTTCCCCGCCCGCTTGAAGCTCCGGCGTGCGGGGCCACCAGCTGCAGCGGCGGGTCGGTCACGGCGCTTGGGACCCGCGCCGCCACTGTTGGATGAGGGCTTCTTCTTGTTGGTCTTGATGATATCGTCTAGTGTCATATCCAGCGCGCTCGCCATGTCTGTTTCTCTGAAAAGTTAGGTCGATCGATCTAGGGTTTCTTGAGGAAAAAAAGGAAAGAGGGGAAGTAGGGGAAGTTAGGGTTTCGACTTCTCGACGAAGAAAAGGATGAGGATAGAAATATAAGACGCGTGGAGGATATAAAAAGCAAGCGAAAAGTCTATTTTGGGAACAAAATATTAAATGGGACAAGCGACGAAATGAAATAAGATCCTTAGCTGTCACCGGCTTACCGCGTGGAAGTTGCGTAATAGATCCCTGCTACGTGGACCCCACGAAGGCGGCTAATAATTGGGGAGCTCTCTCTTATTGTTACTTGTTAGTGAATGCATCATATTAATCTGTATCCCTGAAAATAGTGTAAACTTAAAAATAAAGATGATGTTATTTTTATTTTGATATAACTTAAATGTATTTTTTTTAAATAATACTAATTAATTTAATATTTTATAGTAGTAAAGTTAGTACGTTTCAGATTAATAATTTCGAATCATATAATCTCCATTCTTATATTACTAGGAGATCTTCTGAACTGCTAACGACTTTAATTAAGAGATAAAATTTCGAATTAAATATTAGTTCTTCTGAAAAAAATATTCTGATTCTATGTATTTTTTATTTTTTTAATGTAAAAGTCTAAATTTATTTAGACACATATTCGTCACACATATTATTCACATGCAACTTTATCTGATTGGTCATGATTTCTTTCTATTTTTTAAATGTCATTTAAGTATTTTTTTTTAATTTATTGGTCATGTCTTCATTTCTTTCTATTTTTTATATCATTTAAGAAATGTTATTAGTCATTTAATATGTCATTTTGTTTGAGATTTGTTTATGAAAATATGTCAAAAAAATATATGTCATTTAAGGAATGTTATTTATGTCTAAATATTATTTAAAAATTGTTATCATTTAGTCTAACTTTTTTGTGAAAATATGTCATTTTGTATAAGATTATTTTGTTTATTTATAATAAGTTTCCATTGCAACGCACGGCACAATACTAATTTAAATAATATTTATGTTATTTCGAATGATATTAAATTACTGTTTTTCACACTATTTAAATTAATATTTTTCAATAGATGTATACATAAATTTAAATAACACGAGTTTATTTTATTTTATATTTTTTTTTCACGATCCAAATGTAAAGAGCAGCAAAAAATAAAAAGAGTTACTGAATTAGATTGGTGAATTGGGTTGTTCTGACTTAATTAGGGTCTGCGTAAGTACGGAATTCATGCCTACTTGGGTATGAATTTTTTTGTTTAAATAATTACCATTATTAATTCCTGCCTAACAGAGTTGCTCATTCTATTGAGTGGAATAAAAACAAAATTATACATGTACAACCCCATATTGATTCACATTTAGAACAATCTGAAATAAATTTTCTAAGTAATTAATTGAGATTAGTCAAACAATAATGGTAGAATAAATTCTTCTATATTTGATCCAAAGAAAAATATATGGTTGAAAAAAGATGGGTCAAATTTTGTTAGTTCCAATATGTGCAATTAAATTTTGAAAAAAAAAATATAACATGTTAAATTTTGGAACCTTATTGAGGAGTCATTGACTAATCTTTAAAAGTTAATAAACGTTTCGTATTTTTTTAAGTATTTTATTTGTGAATTAAAATAGATAATTCCATTTTGTGGAGATCGATCATTTATTGTATTTTAATGCTATTATATTAATATTTAAGATAAAGTAACTTGATTTATATTGTAATCATGATTATATGGATAAAAGTCAAAATTATAGAATTCCTTGTTTATGGTTTCCATAAATACATAAAATCTGCCATTTGTATTGTTAAGTCTCAAGTGTTTCCTTTATTAATAATAACTTAATCTAAAATAAAGATTGGAGGAAAAATTTATTAAGGGCAAAATTAGTATAAAAGAGAAAAAAAAAAATCTCAGCTCTCGATCATACAATTCCTGCGTTCAAAATAGGGCTCTCCTTTTTTTTTTTATTAGAGCCCATTCCTTGTTTTTCTTTCTTGCTTTTCTACACTGAGACCGTGTACTCTATCCCCAGTATGATGCCAAGGACCCGTACGATGCAACAAGCTACGTCAGTATAAACATGCAGAAAAGTGCAAGGGTTTCCAATAAATTGCACAGGTGTTGACCATGTATTGAAACTTCAGGATCCTATAGAGAGCGCTGGAGCCTGAAGCGGAGTAATTCAATCACACCTGGCCTGGCTTCAAATAACTATATATTCTAATTTCTCAAATCCGTATCTTGAACAAGATCGTTACATGTTATAAATAAATGCGCGAGTTTAGTCGTGTGATCCGGTTGTCTTTGATAGTATGATGTGTATTTATTTTTATTATTCTGAATGCCCTGTCGAAGTAAACTGTAAAACATAAGTATAATAAAATTGGGTTTTATCTAATTAATGCTGCTTTAAAAATAAAAGGTTCGCCCGTTGAACATGTATTCCGACTAGTAGTAAACCACACAAATTTCTAGAGTGGTGTATACAAAAGAAATGAAAAGGATCGCAAAAAAACTATTAAAGGGGCCCGTTCATTTCACCTCGAGCCGAATTGGCCCGGATTCCGATCGAACAGCTGTGATCCAAACAGAAATATTATGTTACCTCGGAAGATATGGATTCCACCATGCAATACCATTCGGCATCAGCCAGTTTGCTTCAGGCTGGTGGTTTGCTACTCAACCCAGACTCGAGAGACCAGACCAGCACACATAAACACTGTCATCATGGAATTAATCGAAGTAAAAAATTTCAGTAATAAAGAGACATATCCCAATTCGGAATATGACCTCGACAAATTACACAGCTACTTGGTCTCAAAAAATAACACGTGACGAAACACAGACCACGTGACTTCGGTCTAATAACATTTTTCAATAACAACTTTATGTAACAATATATAACCCAACACAATCCCATACCCTCCAATATGTAAAATATAACAAACAAAAATAAAAGGACAGCATATTTAGTTCGCAATGAAGCCTCTCTTCAGAGAAACCCACCTTCAGTCCACTCTGACTTGCCACCGACACTGCTTCCTTTAGTTGCTGTAGGAGCATGACTATAACTATCATAACTGTCATCCTTGGCATCATCCCATCCTGCCCAGTCATCATTGCTTGCCCGACTGCCCCTTGCATCACGGACATCAGCAACTTTAGTCTCCTTATTATCATCGCCCCAATCATCCCATGAAGAACCCGCAGAGGTATAATTCTTGGTTGAGTGACCTTCGCTGGAGTACCCTCCTCCATTATTGTCTCTGTTAAATTGTTCATAGTGGCCGTTCTGTTCATTCTCTGAACGAGGCCAGTCGTCTGCCTTCCAGCTGATGGTCCCTTCTTTTGAGAACTCTTCGACTTTTTGGGAGGCAATGGCCATGACTCCTCTCATAATGCCCCATGTTCTGGAGCCAATCTCGGCTGTTTTGGTTGCCACCACATTCACTGTTTCGTTCACCTTCTGATCATAGCCACCATCTTTCATCTGTCATCAAGCAGGAAGTTAAGAATTGCAATTCATATGTGAAATAAACCCGACTAAATATTTGCCAGTATCTCAGTTCTTGAACCGTGACTTGGGTTTTTCCAAATGGAAATAAAATTTAGGATGATATGATCACAATTTGCTGATTTAAAATTTAAATAGATATAACAAAGAGTGAAGAATATGTCAGTGTTCTATACTGAACAGAATCGTTTCAAAGAAGGAAATTTTCAAAATCAATTAGGCAGAAAAGTTAATCCTGAATGGGACAATATTGATCCCACTACAGGGACAGAGTCAGGCAAATAAGAAAGAATAATAGTCACAAATTGCAGCATAAAGGCAGTTAAATCCTTGGAGTAGCAAATGGATAGCTATAACAAATGATGACTGATTGTTCAAAACCGAACAGGACATAGACGAGATAAACCTTCGGGTTAACGGTTCACTGGTTGGACCGGTGGGTCAACCGGATTGACTGTTGATTTCTCAATCCACGGGTAGAGGTGCCTTAAGACCCGGGCAAGGGATTAAGGTTCGGGCAAAAGGAGGCTAAAAGGTGATCTTATCCTCACTAAGGATCCGGTGTTCGAGAGGATTAAACGACTAAGGAAGTTAAAGGAGGCTTAATCTCCTCTTGCCGAACACCCACAAAGGTATTATATGCAATAATAGGCCTTAATAATTGGGTCAACAATTCTGTTTACTTCTTATCAAGACATCCAAAATCAGAGGACAACCTACATATGATTGACATGAGTTTACATAAGAAACTTATGGTGGCATAAGTTTACATAAGAAGCTATGTTTGCATAACTTTATGCTCCAACCCTAAATGGTGTAAGAAAACAGCAACACGAAAAAGTAAGATTACAATAACAGAAAGAAGTATCGAAATGGAAACACGAGTGTTATGGTAAGCTTAATCCTTAATTATTATATAGACCGTATATTCAGAGGATGTATAAAAATATTCCCCAATAAAGATCCCGCACACATTACTTCACAACATTAATGAATAATGCATAACAAGCACAAATTCTTTAGAAACCGAAAGCAGTTAACAACGCAGCAACAAATTACATCATTCATAACAAGAGGCAAGTATTGCAAGGAAATATCATACAAGGTTAGTAATCCCAATAAGTCAATATAAATCATCCTTAAATTTGGATGGGCAAACCCTCAAAATAAAAAAGGTAAGCTCATAAATAAACCTAATTTGGTTGATTTAAAAAGTTAATGATACAATTTGCACCTAAAAAGTTAATGATTTAATTATGTTTAATAAAATGGGAGGTGTACTCCTCTGATGGCTATGCCGTAGGAGGGGTGTGTTTTTTTCCCTTGTTTGATAAAAAAAAAAAAGGTTAATGATTAGTCTTAACCAGTTTATTTAACTTCAACTGACCAAACCCAACAACAATACAGCACACAAGTAGACGACAATGACAAAGTGAAGCAAGTTAAATAAAAATAGCATACAAGACAAGCTCTTCCAGGACAGTTGGAAACTCATCCATAAAATAGTAATAATAATATTAAAAGGCATGAGACATTAAATGGTACCTTGGATTGAAGTTCCTTGGTTCCAACCTGGACAACGGTTGCAGCTGACTGAGCGGCAGAAGCAGCAACAACTGACAGACGGCCAAGTCCCTGGCAACGAAAGAAATGTTACTTTTGTACTGTGGATTCAGCAGGTGAAGAAACCTTTCTAGATTTTGCTTGTAAACTTTATCTTTGTTGGATTATTTAGACTATTCACAGGCACAGTATTATAATGAATAGCCAAGGCACAGGCTGCAGAACCTATAAAATTTCTAAATGACCCAACCCAATCAAGTAAGATCTGTCAATGCATCAATGCAATTGCTCTGAATGATTAGATAGCATCTTACACCAGCTGTTGCATCTGGGTGTTACATAGGCAAGTAAATCAGTTATGAAGGAACATATCGACCAGTCTTTTGATTTCATTCGTATTCAATTTTAGGCCAGGCAAAATTTATTTTAAAAATTGAACAACAAGATATAAATGTGAATAATGAACATTCCAAGAAATCTATCAATATCTACCAATTCTATGACTCTTAATTAATCCAATCTCAAATGAATAAGAGAATTCGCTATTGGAATAAGAAGCCAAGCACGACATAATTACCATTTTGGACCGCTAAAATCTAAGACAACAGCAGCTTTTAAGGTCCTACCTGAGAAACCACGTTAAACATATCCCCCTGAGAAGCCGGCCCAGTGTTCCTCTGAACTGACGGTCCTGGGCTCGACCCGAACCCAACAAACTTGCCGCCCTGAGAAGGGGGAAGTCCTTCGGGTTTCGACTCATTTTCAGCCATTTTTCTGGCAAAATAGCTCTCTTTATTTGCGGCTGATGCCTCGAGCTGGGACCTAGTGTATATATCCTCAGTAGATCTCGATCTGGGTGGCTGTCTAGTCCCTCCGCTATTTCCAAATTCACCAGCCGACTGATTCCTCCTCATGTCAGAATTATTGGACTTAACATCATCCCCATCCCAGCTATCCCACCCGGAATTGTTATAACTGGTGCCGTTATTGCTGCTCCTGGATCCAGATCCGAGAGGGGGCTTCCTTGAGGACAGGTTTTCCCTGACGACGGGGGGATCCTGCCAGGATCTGCCCTCGGCCAACGCCTGGATGCGGTCGCGGTAGACGGAAGCGGCCTTGGTGTTGTACTTGGTGACGATGTCAGTCTCCTTGGAAACGCCGTACTGGGATAGGAAGGAGTTGAGGCGGTCGTTCCCGCCGGCTTCCATCTTCTTGAGCTGGATCTCGGACCAAGAGTCCATGGTGACGGATCGGACGAAGCTGATGTGGACACCGAGGCCACGGTGCTTGCCCGAGCACTCCAGGCACATGAAGATGCCATACGACACCGAAGCCCATTGCGGATTCTTCTGCGCGCAGTCGACGCAGGTCTTGTTGCCAACTTGCGCTTGCAGATCTCTCAATCGACGCGCCGCCGCAGCCATGGAAAGTCTTCTCGAGATGGAGATCGAGATCTGGAGGGAAGACCAACGATGGACTTGGGTTCTCTCTCTCTCCTCTCTCTGTTTTTCTGCGTTTGGATTTCAGTAATCCTTTATATTTTTTTGCGTGCTGTCGGTGGCTCGAGGGAGAGAGAGGAAGGGGAGGAGGCGGGTGGGAGGAAAGAGCGATAGTGCGATCGGAACGGATGATGACTACAGAAAGGTGTGTCATATTAAGTTATTAACTATTAAGGCCATGTTTGGTTGTGGCCTAAAGGGTGAAATAAGGGATTTAGATCTCTTTATTTTATTAAATGTGACTTAATTGAGCCGGTCTAACATGACATAAGCTGATTTTTAGGCCGGTCTAAACTAAACCATCTCGCATGGTGGTTTAATTTTAGTCCACGTTGTGGCCTAACTCGAATGATTATAATAATATCTTATTAGTATATAATTAGTATATTATTATTAATAATTATTATTAGTATATAATTATATAATTAATATCTTATATTGTTAATATATTAAATAATTATTATAATAATATTATAATACATTATAGTTATTATTAATATATTAATATTATATAATTAGTATTCTATTATTAATAATTAACTAACTTAGACTTCCAAAACTTTAGTTCTCCATCAACTCTAACTAAACAAGGAATAACTTAAGCCATGGTTTAACTTTAGACCTCAACCAAACACGAATAATTTAGGCCGGTCTAACATGGAATAACAACTTAGGCCACCTTAACTTTAGTCCACAACCAAACACCACCTAAGTTGACAAATCTGTCCCTGAGTTATGGACGAGAAGATTTTTGCTTGCGTAGGAGACCGAACCTGGATTTGAGGACATTTTCGGCTTCTTGCCGTTTATTATCGTATTCCCTTCGCTTGCTGGATTTTAACATGAATTAGCTGGGATGTGCGGTGTTTCACTGTTACGATAAAGTTGGAGACATGGCTTATATATATTTAAGGATGGAACTCAAAAATTTAAATAAAAGAAACAAGTAAATGTAATATTAGTATTGACCCGTATATTGTAGCGGAGATATATTATAAGAAAAAAGAAAAATCTCATACAAAATTATATTTTTTTTTTAATAAATAGAGTAAATGATAAAAAAAAATTAAATGATAAATAATAATTTTTAAATAACATACTCAATGACATTTACACGCTAAATAATATTTTCTAAATGATATATTAAATAACATATATTTTTTAATCTTTTATTCTATATTTTTATAAAAAGTTCACAAACAAAATGATATATTAAATGACAAACAACATTTCTTAAATGATATAAAAAAATAAAAAAAAATGAAGACATCACCAATTAATTATAATTAATCAAAAAATCCTTCAATGACATTTAAAAAATAGAAATAAATCAAGACCAATCAGACAGGTGATTCAATTTACATATAGAGAGTACGTGTGATGACTGATGAGTATGTGTCTATATAGATTTAGACTTCTACACATAAAAAAAAAACATAAAAAAATGCATAAAATCAGAATATATTAGAGGGCTGGTATTCAATCTGAAATTTTATATTTTAATCAAGGTCATTGACAAATTAGAACATCTACATGCTTAATATAAGAATGGAGATATAATTTGAACATCAAGAGAGGCTAAGAATGCAATTACTTATGGAACCGGCCACTAGGGGTGTTCAAATGGATCGGTTTATTTGGTTTTAAACCGAATCGGCAAATTTTAGTTTAATTGGATCGGTTGTTCGTTTTAAATTGTTCGGTTCGGTTTTGGAATCTCCAAATTGGTTTGAACCGAACCAACCGGTTTAATAAAAAATGGATCAGTTTATTTTGTGTGGTTTATAATGGATTGGTTTATCAAAAACCGGCTTGTGTGGTTATCAAAAATGTTATCCAAATCGGTTTGAACCGAACCAACCGGTTTTGAAATGTTTATTTGTAACTTGAAATGTTTGTATTTGGTTCAACCGAACAAACCGAAGTTTAAATCGGTTTAATCAATTCGGTTTTAGATCGGTTTGGAATTTTAATTCGGTCGGTTCGGTTGGGTTTTCAAAATTCGATTCAAACCACGATTCAGCAAAAAAAGTTCGGTTTGACCCGAATCGACCGGTTGAACACCCCTACCGGCCACTACACTCCTAAACACACTATTAGATTTGATTTTTCTACAAAAAGATGATCCCAAAAAAAGCTTTTGAACAAGAGAACTCAAATACCCTCGTTGCTTTCATTCCCCTATCATACGCCACATATTTATCTCTGATTTCAATGTCCAAACAGAAAATCCGAACTGCTCAACGTGATATCCACATTAAAATGTGCTTGGAGATTAAATTTTAAAATTTTTTAATTTTTTTTACTATTTTTAAAATAAGTACAAAATTACTGTTTTTAAATAATTTTAGACCATACAAAACAGTGATTTTGTATCTATAAAAAATAGTAAAATTTTTCAAATAATATAAAATTTGGTCTCCAAGCACATTATAATATGAATACCACGTTAAGCAGTTCAGATCGTACGTGGAACTTTGAAATCGGAAATAAAGATGTACAATAATCTACACAGGAGATTCTAGCAAATTTTTATCTTTTCTAGATGTTTAGCATTAGTGTCGTAAATTACTAATAGGAAATGCACAATGTTAATGTAAAGGGGCACGCTGACACTTGTTAGCTAATTTACTTCACAATCGTGAAAATTGACATTTAATTTCGTTGAATTGATGGTCTAAAATTGAGGGTCAGGCAAGTTTGTCGTTCGTGTTGTATATTTTTCTTTGATGCACTTATATGATCGGGCTGATTAAACTTTTTTTCATATCCTCTTCATTTAGAGCAGAAGCTGTTGTAAATATAAAGAATGATCCGATCAAATTCTAAAGTTGCATGGTGTCGCAAGTTGACTTCCACGAGACACGAGTTCCCAGTTCCCACCGCAGCATCTCAGTCAATACAGCACGAAGTCCATTGCCATTTTTACGCACGTGATCTGTTACGGCATAACTTCTGTACCAAGCGAGTAGAAGAGAAAAAATAATTATCTTATAGTCTGTTACACGAACAGTTACAGTTTTCTTCCAACTATTTTGCAGAATTAGTTAGTCTACTCTTTTTTTTATGCGAGCAGCGAGCCCCTGAGAGGAGTGAGAGGTTTCATAATTCAAAATACAATTAGACAAGGGATAGTTCCTAATTTTAAAATGTGCGTAGCTTTTTCGGCAATCTTCTTTCTTTTTGGTTAAATTTTGTGTACAATGTTTTGCTTAATTCGTACAAGAAAAATTAATTCAGTATTAAGTACATTCTACTCGTCTTCATAAACTTTTTGCTTCCCTTTTATTTGGACGTACAAAATTCGATGAATTTGCCTGACAACGTTGGTCGTTTCTCAGCGAAGGACATTCCTCTGTTTTTTCAGAATATTAAATTCTTTGAAAAGAACTTTTTTTTTTTTACTATTTGTTATACTTCAAGGTTTGTAGATTCTCAAACGAAGACTGATATTTTTTCGTTTGAAGTTTGTAGAATGGAGTACATACGTCATTTTATAATTTTTCAGATCGTGGATGTTATTATCTCACTGTTTCGGATTATAAATTTTTCCAAAATGTGTGTTTCTTTTAAAAAAATGCAGTAATATGGCATATAAATTCATTAATTAATGCATTAAGAAGATTTTATTGTTTGATTCGAATCATGAATAAACAAATTCGAACATGTAACTATTTTTTTGCTTCATTAATTTTTTGTTTCTCATTGATAAAGCGTGAAATACATGAAGCGTACGTGACGATTTTAGTAAAAAAAAAATAATACAAAAAGAAAATGTTGTCTATTAATTCATGTTAATCGAATGGTCCATTCAAAGTATAATACGTATGCAATTGTTTCCCTTAATAATGAATGTTCGATAAAGATTTGATTAGTTTATTAAAAAAAAATGGTAATACACAAATTGTTCTATTCTCCGAGCAAGTTGTTTTTTAAAATTCGTACACTTTTCCATCTACAAAGAAGTTTATTCTACATTTTCCTGTTTGAATTTTAAAAAGTATACAGTTGCGTGCTGATAAACTACATGCATTCAAGCAACGCAATACTTCAGATCCAATATAAACGATAAATTAAAATTATCCGAGGTTGATTTTTACTTTACACCATTTTTTCAGTGGAATTCTGACGGGGGACACAATATGGCCGTCATTCTGGATATTATTTTCTCTTCCAGTTCTTAATTTTTTTACTAGACTTTTCTGATTTTTTTAGAGTTTGATAAATCTGTATTTAACTTCTGAACACATGCATTCGGCGGTTTTGACTAAACTCGTATGTTATTTGTCCACCGTTCAATCTGATCACATGCATTCGGTTGGATCCGATAGTTCTTTTGTTTTGTATCTGGAAAAGAAAAACTATAACATTTTTTCAGCTCTGTAATTTTTTTTAGGGAACTGTTTTGTATACACGAGTGAAGTGTAATTTGCATTCAAAAATATATCTGTCAAACATTCAACAGTGAAGATAGTAATACCAACGTTGAAAACTCTAGATATGTAAAAATAATTCACCAATTCTCACCTTTATTATAAATATTCAAAAGTTGAACATGATTCCGACAATAGCAAAAAAACAACTATTTTTCAAAACAATAGAAAACCGAACAATTAATTAAAAAACATCAAGTTTGACGTTTTATATTTCATATTTCACTTGATACGCTTTATAGTTTATAAAAAAGCTATTTCATACACAATCAACTTTGATAAATTAAATTCTGAGGAATTAGTAATAACTTTTCTTCCGGAGGGCAGAACTAAAAAATCAGTTCTAATTTCTAAATGTCCAATTTACCCTTGCTCTTTTAACGGATCCACTTTCTCTCTCACCCGATTAGTAATAGAACTAATAAAGAAAGTTTTTTCCATGATGTTTCTTTCCTTCCTCTCTCTCACCTGATTAATAATACCCGATTTTCTTTCCTTCGTACTAACTCAGAGAATCCAATAGCGCCAGTGGAAAATCGTTTCAAAAATTCGGTTCGATTTTTGTATCTTCTTTCTCCTCCAATTTCTTATAATTTGAAATCGTTTTGTACCCAAGAATGGAAATTAATCAGATTGTAGAATCAATCGGCGGAATACTTAGTATGACGAAGACAGAGAGACCAGAAGTAACGAAGCGGGTTTAGTTTTGATCCAGCGATGATTAAGTGATCCGTTAATTAAGTGATCCCGTTTAAAGAGCAGGGGTAAAACGGGTATTTAAAAATATAGCTCTCAAAACTTGAATTGTTGCCCTTAGTATAGCGGTCCCCTCTACAATAAGCTATTTAGGATCGCGGATTCGCCGAGTCTGACAGTTCGTATTCCCTGAGGTACCTGACTCAATACAGTACTTTCAGCTGAACAAAGAAGAATTCGGTGCCATGTCATGTCTAAGGTTCAAATGTTTTCCTTTTTTTTTTGCCTCAATTATGTCACTATTTTAAAAAACTTTAATAATTCAAAATTCAAAATTTAAAAGTCAAAATAAAACTGTTAGATATGATTTACATTATTTTATTTATGCACATATAACAATTATGACATTTCAACTTTATTTATTTGTCAATAAAAATTTGCTTAAATATACTAATCTGAATAATTTTTAAACGTTAATTTTTCAACTTATTCATTCATATAAAACTAAAATTAAAATGTAATAATTTTTTATGAGTATATAGAAAAAATAACATAGAGACATGATGAATTAAATGTTGAGTTATAAATTTTAATATTTATAATTTAAATTTTGAGTTATTATTTAAAAAAAATAGAGACATGATGAATTAAATGTTGAGTTATAAATTTAAAAAAAAAAAGACATGATGAATGTAAAAAAAAGGGAATTATTTTGTAGTTATAGGGGTTCATTTTGAGATTTGTGCCAAGTTAAAACTAACGATTCAGATCTCATTGTACTCATCGGGTATTGCACTGGTTCTGAATTCGGATTCGCGGCCAGTTCCAACACTAAAACCCTACACGACTGACGGCTGTGCGCCACCAAACAAAGAAGACGGCCATCTCCCCGGTGCTCGTGACGAAAGGCTGGGAAAATGAAGAATCTCAAGCTTACAACAGAACTCTCGCTTCAACTCGACCTGCTGTCACAGGGCGAGAGACTCCTGCTCTCTTCCTACGATATCGAGCGCAATCGTATCTTCTTCGCCTCTTCCTCCAACCTAATCTACACTATTCCCCTCCTTTCTTCTCAAGTGAGCAACTCTCTCTCTCTCTCTCTCTCTCTCTTCCTCCCCCCTCTCTCTTCATCGACACTTGTTTTTACGTGCGTGCGTGCACAGTTTATCCAGCTAGTGTCACCTTTCACATTACTATATTCATATACCGAGACACTGACATCTTCTCATGGCTAATTGGTTGTTCAACTGTTTCTTTTCATCTATCCAACTGTAAATTACAAATCTGTACTTGTTTTGTGTCAAAAGTGCGTTTCCAGAATTAATACCTGAGAGAGATAAACCAGTATGAAATAGCCCCCCAAATGGTAATACTGGTACCATAAATTCTGTAAGGCAATGACTGTCCTCATGATTTGTTTCAGCAGGGAACCGAATGGAACCAGAGTCTAGCAATGTCAGAAGCCGAGCTGGTAGACCTAGAACCGGACGACTGCATTGTTGCTATGGATTACCTCATGGAGAAGGAATCTTTAATAATCGGTTCAGCGTATGGCTGTTTGTTACTGTATAATGTGGATGACAAAAATGTTGAAACAGTTGGAAGGGTGGAGGGGGGTGTGAAAAGCATTGCCTCCAGTCCGGACGGAGCTCTTCTCTCTGTTACAACTGGATTAGGGCAGCTACTTGTAATGACTCATGATTGGGAGGTGTTGTATGAGAATTCTCTCGATCAACCAGTTTCTGAGGTACATGCAACTTGTATTTTCTTAATTGTCTAGCTATTTTTCTTTGTGGAATAACTGACTGAGCATGATTGGAAACAGGATTAAAATTTCAGTCCAGTTTACTTATTCCTGGAATGTCTTTGGTTGAATTTATATTGGGTATTGATGGTTAAATGGAACTCAGAAGTAACCACATCAGACTTGTCATGCAATTTTGTTAAAGTTTTGAATGAACAAAAAGTTTGCAATTATTGGGAAAGACAGACAGAAGTTATTCCAACTTGACGATTCTTGTGAAAATAAAATCCTGACAGAATATCTTTCTTGCAGAATGATGTGCCAAGTGATGTCGGTTTTACCGGAAGTCAAACTCACGCATATCCAATAACATGGAGAGGCGATGGGAAGTACTTTGCGACCCTTGGAGTAACCTGCAACTCATCATGCATGCAAAAGCTGATGGTATGGGAGCGTGACTCTGGGACTTTACATTCTTTCTCACAGCCAAAGGCATTCATGCAAGGCTCCATAGATTGGATGCCTAGTGGTGCAAAGATAGCCTCTGCATGTGACCGCAAAGCTGAAGGGAAACCTCCTCTAGTTGTCTTCTTTGAAAGAAATGGTCTAGAAAGGAACTCATTTACTCTGGATGGACCAGTTGAAGCCACAGTAGAAACGGTTAAATGGAACTGTAATTCTGAGCTCTTAGCTGTTTGTATGGCTTGTTCTGAGTATGATGCTGTCAAAATCTGGTATTTTAGCAACAATCATTGGTATTTGAAACAGGAGATACGCTTCCCAAAGGAGGATGGTGTCAGGTTTCAATGGGATCCAACAAAGCCACTCAGTTTCCTTTGCTGGACAGTTAGTGGCAGAGTAGTAGCTTACAAATTTGCTTGGTTTAGTGCAGTAACTGAGACCTCAACTGCATTAGTTGTCAATGGATCTACAGTTCTAGTAACTCCACTTGCAATTTCTCTCATGCCCCCTCCAATGTCTCTCTTTATCTTAAAATTCCGTGCTTCTGTCAGAGATCTCTCCTTTTTGTCTAACAACTTGAAGAACCTCTTGGCGGTATACCTTTGTGATGGAAGTTTGTGTGTGGTTGAGCTGCCTGAGGCTGACAACTGGGACAATTTGGAAGGAATTGAAATTGGAGTTGAAAACTGTTCACTTGATTTGAAACCAGATAACCTTTTGCACCTTTCTTGGTTGGATACCCATACCCTTCTTGGTGTATCAAATACCACCCTTCAAGAGATTGAGGTGGCATGCTGTGAGAATTTGCTCCCTGGCGGGGTCTGCTCGTCAGGATGGCATGCAAAATTGACCAAGAAAACATCAATAGAAACTCCTGTTGTGTCTGTGGTACTTAACCCAGCAAAGGTAGGTTTGGCATTTCTTCAGATTAACAGAGGTACAGTTTTAGAGTACCCTTCTAATAACTTAAACAGAAGCATGGATTCTTTTGCTCTTCCATCCATATGCCCTTGGATGAGATCAGCACTTTGCCACGAAAATGGAAGTTTCAGGGTTTTGCTTCTAGGGCTAGATGAGACTGGCCGGTTGTACTGTGGCAAAAAAATTATTTGCACAAACTGTACCAGTTTCTCATTCTTCCGTGGGAACTTCTCTGATCAAGCAGCCACACACGTCCTCTTCACGACAAAGCAGGATATTTTGTTTGTAGTAGACATAAAGGATATTTTAAATGTTGACCTAGAAAAACTAGAAAGCTGCAACACTAACAGTTACAAAGGAAAGGAGAGCAGAGACCACGTGACTGTGTGGGAGAGAGGTGCTAAGCTGATTGGTGTTCTGCATGGGGACGAGGCGGGTGCTATTTTGCAAACCAACCGGGGCAACCTGGAGTGCATTTATCCAAGAAAACTTGTTCTCTCTTCGATTGTTAGTGCCTTATCCCAGAAGCGCTTTAGAGATGCTCTCACCATGGTCAGAAGGCATCGTATAGATTTCAACATCATAGTTGACTATTGTGGGTTGAAATCTTTTGTTAAATCAGCATCAGATTTTGTCATCCAGGTAAACAATCTGGGTCATATAACTGAGTTTGTATGCTCAGTCAACAAGGAAAATGTCATAGATAAACTTTACAAGGCATACATCTCCTTGTGTAGTGGAGATGAGAGCACAAAAAACAAGGTAACATCTGTGCTAACTGCAGTAAGAAAAGCCTTAGAGGAATTACCTGAAAGCCCGTCAAGAGAATTGTGTATTTTGACCACTCTAGCACGAAGCGAGCCACCTTTGTTGGAAGAAGCGCTTAAAAGAATTAAAGCCGTTCGTGAATTAGAACTTGCCGGGGTTGATGATGCAAAAAGCCAAACTTACCCTTCTGCTGAGGAGTCATTGAAGCATCTCTTGTGGTTGACTGACCCTGAATCAGTATTTAATGCTGCTTTAGGATTATATGACCTAAACCTTGCAGCTATAGTAGCTCTTAATTCTCAGAAAGACCCCAAAGAGTTTGTGCCCTATCTTAAAGGACTTGAACAGCTGTCTCCTGCTGTTATGAGGTACACAATCGACCTAAGGCTACATAGAAATGAAAGTGCCCTGAAAAATATTTTCTCAGCCGGTGATATGTACTGGGATAATTTCATGAAATTATTAAATGCTAACCCATCGCTCTTTCCACTGGGCCTTCAATTGGTTACTGGCCCTGATAAAAGAGGGGAGGTTCTTGAAGCATGGGGTGATCATCTGTACGAAGAGAAATCATTTGAAGACGCCGCCACCACTTATCTATGTTGTAAATTGTATAATAAATCAATGAAGGCTTATAGGGAATGTGGTGATTGGAGAGGGGTATTCACTGTAGCAGGGTTAATGCAATTGCAGAAGCCACAGGTGGTTTCACTTGCTAGTGAACTTTGCGAGGAGTTCCAAGCCATGGGAAAACCTGGAGAGGCAGCTAAGGTTTCATTAGAATATTGCAATGATGTGGAGAAAGGGGTTGGCTATTTTATAATGGCAAGAGAATGGGAGGAAGCACTTAGGGTTGCATACTTGCATGGAAGAGAGGAATTGGTGGGCGAGGTGAGAGAAGCAGCTCTCGAATGTGGGTCCTCTTTGGTGTCAGAGTATGAGGAGGGTTCAGTTAAGTTGGGGAAGTATGTCGCGAGGTACTTGGCAGTTCGTCAGAGAAGGCTGGTTCTTGCAGCCAAGATTCGATTAGAGGAGGAAGGGGTGGTTAATGCTGGAGATGATGACACAGCATCATATATTAGCACTACTTTTAGTGAGATGAGTGCATACACTACAAGGTACTATTTGTTCTTTCCATCTATATTGCACAGATAAAGATATGGTTTTTTTTTTTTTCTTCCGAAAAAACCCATGATATGGCAGTATATAATTTTTGAAAAATCTACTATAGATAAGTCTTTCAATATACTTTCATCCATATTAATAATATATTTTATTTTAATAATATAATAATATTCATTTTTCTCCTATTAATAGATAAGACTGCACAAGATAAAACATATGTACGCATATCTAAAGTTTTATTTTGTGTGCGTACAATTAGAAGTTAGAAGAACTACTAAAAGTACATGCAATTTTAAGTCTTTCGTATATGGATACTTGGAAATATGTGCGTCAGTGATCGTATTCATGAGTCGAATTATTTAAATAACTGGGAGACAACTCCGGTAATTATTGTACAAGTATTACACGGGTGTCAATGTCGAATATGTTTCTGATATAGATACGATTGCCTATATGGAGCATCAGGGTAGCATAGGTTTAATAAAAGGAATTCCTTGATCTACATTTTCCTTCTGACAAATCATATAAGCTCAACGGTGATTTTATTCATCTAACAATAATAGGTCATTGAGGGATTCAGGGTCTTCAGTCATCTCCAGTACTGCCAGCAAAGCAAGAGGGGCCCGCCGTCAGAGAAAGGGAGGAAAGATACGTGCTGGAAGGTTAATTCTAATGTTCTTTTATTGCACTAAACTCTTTTTCTTTATCCTGCTTCTTGATGTCTGACAAAATAATAATTTTACAGCCCTGGAGAGGAATTGGCTCTAGTGGAGCACCTCAGAGGAATGGCTCTGACTGCTGAAGCTCAGCGCGAAATCAAGTCTTTGGTTGTGGTTCTGATATCCTTGGGAAAAGACGAAATTGCCCGTCAGGTGCAAAATTGTGTGGATAATTTTGAGCTGAGTCAAAAGGCTGCTGTGAAGTTGGCCGAGGACACAACTGACAATGAAATTATTGATGAAACTGCGCATACCTTGGACAATTATGTGAAAACCACTAGGGCTTTACCACGGCTCGATATCTCTTGGCAAACTAAGGTGTTGTTGCCGCCTCAATAGGTACTGTACTTTCCTTTTTTTTATTTATGTATTATTTACTAATATTTTTTTCATGACCTGTAATTGTAATTTTGTTTTTATTTATGCCATCAGGGGAATACTAGTCAAGTTGCTGGAGAAGTTTGGGTAGTGATAATCCTGCGGACTTCCATTTTTTCTTATATAGTTAGTGTTTGAATGTAGATTGTATATCCTACAATGCAAAGAGTCGCCTTGATTTTAGAGGTTGGCAACTATTGTCCTTTTTTAAGGTGATTGGAAGAAGGGGATTCTTTATATATATAAATCGCTCTCTATTTAAGAAACCTGGTGCCCTCAGGATCTATTGTTGGGTCCGAAATTTTCTGAGTATGAATTTTTTTTTTTTTTTTGACAAGCTTGTGTACAAATTTTTGGAGAAAATTCTTTATCTTTTGATACAGTATGATTGTTAGTGATAATTTGGCACCACACACGTGGTCATCATCACGAACTTAGGTTGTCGAGGATTTTAGGTTCTATTCCAGTAGGTTACTGGTACATATCATAACCGACATGCATTACTAGAAAGCTTCCCCAGGTTGTCATGACTCGGTAACAATCAATGAACCAGCCCACTGTATAACAACGCTATGCCTAATACTAATAATGACATTTTCCAAAGCTAGCTCAAGTGGCTGTACCTAAAATAACTATATTGTTACAAACAAAAAAGAAGAATTGGCCTCCATCGATTGTGCTTAATCACATAATTTAGTGAAAACAAAATAAAAAAGGAAAAATTAAAAGTCGATGCGGTCAATGAGAGAACTATTTTTTGGTTAGCTCATAAATAATAATCTTCTTCCTCTTCTCCTTCCCACAATCCAACGGCCTTCATGACGCTAATTGAACCCACAACCACCATAACCGCGAAAACCGGAGGGATGAATACATCCGCCTTAGACTGGCCTGAAATTTTTCGCTGGCAAGCAGACCTTCTCCCACGCAGGCCCATCCATCGGCAAACCAACTGTGTGGTCCCAGCAGGCACGTGTCAAGGGAGCGGGAGGTGATACTGCCCAAACAAATGCTATCTCAGGCGCAAATGCCGCGACAGCTACAGTTAGAGTGACAATGGTGGTCCATGTGACGGCATAAATGAAAAATGGGTTGTTGTTAAAGAGAGCTGTGATCCGGGAGAGGATGGGTATTGCCATTGACTTGGTATGGATGAGGAGACAGTAAGGGTTTATAACTAATAGGCGTTAATTAGAGAGAACGTCATCTTTTTTGTTTTAAAACTAATTGTGAAGGATTAGTAAGAGATAGAGCATCAGTTGAGAACAACTCCTCAAAGAGTTTTTGGTTCAGTTGTGAGAAGGCCGTTACATTAGTCTTTGACCTATTTTAGGAGTGGTTCGAAGATATAGTTCTTGCCTTTCTCTATTTAAGAATGCATAATTGTGCTAAACACATATTGACTCGAACAACTTTTCGGACAGTGTGACAAGTGACACAGTAACAATTGATTCGGAACAATTTTATGGAAGCTGCTGCTATAATCACTCAATTGAAACATATACAAGGCGAAGTGAGTATGCGATTGTTTTCAGATCCAAAAGAAAAATTCGAAGATTGTTTCTACCGTCCTGCCTATTGGAGGCTGGAATTTATTGTCGGGTTATATGTGGTCAATACATTAGGTTCGTTTATGGTGTCAATGGGAATGATACGGCTAGGGCGACTTATACTCTATTTTTATTCATTAAAAATTGACTTTATTATATTCTATTCTTACGAGTTAAAATTATCTGATAATGAAAAGATACCGAGTGAATAACGAATAATATTGTTATAATAATTAATTTTATTATATTTTATAAATAGAACATCAAAATTCATTCATTTCACACATATACAACAACGGCGAAAACGACAAAAACAGCAAAAATAGCAACAACAGAAACACGGCAAAAACGGAAAAAATGGCAACAACGACAAAAACGGTAGCAATGATAGGAATGACAACAACGGCAGCAAAAACAGTAGCAACGGCAAGAACGACAACAACGTTAAGAACGGCAACAACGACAAAAACGACAAAAACTGCAAAAACGACAGCAAAAATGGTAGCAATGACAAAAACGACAGCAATGGCAAAAATGGCAGCAATGACAAAAACGATAGCAATGGCAAAAATGGCAACAACAACAGCAAAAACGGCAACAACAGCAGTAACAACGGCAAAAACGGCAACAACGGCATAAAAACGACAGCAACGGAAAAAACGACAACAACGGCAAAAACAGCACCAACGATAAGAACGGCAACAACGCCAAAAACGACAAAAAGGGAAAAAACGGCAACAACTTTGCTTTGGTTGTCATTAAGAGATTAAAACGTACTAATGTGGATAATTTATAGACATTGATTTTTCAATTTATTGATTCACATAAAAACAATACTGACATATGATAATCTTTTATGAGCACATAGAGAAAATAACATAGATCACATCTAACGGTTTTATTATGAAGTTTATAATATAAATTTTGAGTTATTAACGTTTTAAAAATGAAAGCATAATGGAGGCACAAAAAATAAAAGTATTTGAACCCTCGTAAATTTATGAGTTTTTAAAATTTAGAGAGGTGAGTATGATATTATAAATTTTAGAAAAAGATAATTTCAAATTTTTTGAAAGATATACATACAGTTCTATACTTCTCTCTATATTCAAAACAAACAAAAGAGCCCAAATAAAATTTCACAAATTTTTACGTCTTGCTCTATCTTTTTTGGATAAAGGGCAAAGATGCCCATTTGCATTAGCAAAGAACCGTTAATTACCGTCTTACTCTATCTTGGAATAAAAAATATATATATATTTGGCAAAAAAAAAAACACTCGAGCAAACAAAACGTCTACAGTTTTGGACAGTTTAAAATAAAGAGTAGCTTCAGTCTATTTGAATAACAGAGACATACAAGAACTAAACTATCGATTTACCTTTGAAAAAAAAGGGAAAAAAAATGAAAAAAATGTTTTTATAAAACAGGTAAGCATGCTCCAGTCCTATACAAAAAACATTGGCAAAAAGAGCCGTTGTGTCACTATCAACTATGTTGACCGCTTAATATTTTCTTTTGATTAGTCGATATTTTAAATAACACACCTCTCTAACCCACACAGCCTCTGTATCTGCTTTTATGAACTTTTGAAGTAGTTCCGACCGAAAATATTTAAACCAAATAATAAAGTAAGCCGAATATTAGAACCAAAAAATTGAATATTAATATTAATAAATTGAATTATAAAATAGTAATTTAATCCAAACCTTGGATCCTATCTTAAGTCTCAAGACAGAGATAATTAAGCCAAATAATGAGTATTAAGATAATTAAGATAAATAAAATCATATATTAAGATAAATAAGCCAAATACTTAGTATTAGATAAAATAGCCAAATACTACCATAAACAAATTCATTGATGTTCTTGACAAGTTTTCACTGATAGCCACTATCAGTTTTTCAAAAAAAAAAAAAATGATGTTCTTGACAAGTTTATTGGACCACCACCGCAAGTTCACCAAAAATTATGCAAAAATAGAAAGACATTGCTCATAATGTTAGCTAGTAAAATAAACACTGACTAGTGAAATTATTCAGTAACAATGATGATAACAACAATAATATTTTTCGTTGTAACAATTACCACTCCACGAAAAACATAAACTCTTAAAATACTTCAAAATTTATGTTCATTTCACTTAAGATCTTTTAAAGTTGGTTGCTGCCTTGTGAATTTTAGTTCTTCAGTTCACCCAGAAGGATATTCTGTGAGTGGCTACTCTACTTACATAAGCATAAGAGGGCATATGCTTATAAGTCATTTTTGTGTTTTCGAAGTTCAAATAGTCGATCTGAAGCGCTCAACATGTTCTCCATATTATAATGTGCTTGGAGACCAAATTTTACATTTTTTGAAATTTTTTTACTATTTTTTTAGAATTTTTCAAATTAGTGTTTTCAATTTTTTTTTTTTTAGATTTTTTTGTCATATTAAAACACTGTTTTGAAATTTTTAAAAAAAATAGTAAAATAATTTTAAAAAATATAAAATTTGGTCTCCAAGAACATTCTAATATGGAGAACATATTGAGCACTTCAAATTGACTATTTGGACTTTGAAAATGTAAAAATAGCTTATAAGCATATGCCATTATATGCTTATGTAAGTAGAGTAGCCAATCTCGGATATTCTTATGTGATTACCCGTACAATTTTAAATATTCAATCTTCTTATAGTCAATAACATTTTTGTTCCCATATCAAATTATGGGTGAGTTTTGAATCTGATTTAACATTAGAAAATTACGATCTAATCTCATTTTTAAGAAAAAGAAAGATAAAGATAAAGATTCATGTGAATATATGACGATGAAAGCTTGAAAGAGGCCACATTTGGTTATCAAAACATACAATGCCACGATGTGATATTTTTCTTACAGGTGTACATTTTCGTGTAACAGCTGACAGTTTTATTTTTAGTTGTTACACAATCAAACAAGGAAAAAAAAAACGTCATACATTTTATAGGAACAAGTCTTAATTTTATCCTGGTCTTTATCTTAATTTCTACGCATCTAACTATCAATCATGGATACACTGAATTCATTATTATATGTGCCAGAACTGCAGGATATGCATACTATAAATCCTGTCGCAGAAACTTATTCATTCCCTTCTAAGCTGTATCAAATTGTTTTCAAATTGTCAATTCTTTTTACATCGAACCTAGCATCAATCCCGCACAAAGTCACCCGATATTTGTTATTTGTTTTTAAAAGGATAATAATACTGAATGAATTTTTGGGGCACGAAGCCACGAAACAAACAATACATCCCAGCCACAAAAAAGACCACTAAAAATATGAAACAAATGATCCAAACTCTGACCTCGCTGGCTACGCTCCGGTATTACGCTACTAGCAAATAGATTCTGTTACAAATTTTCCGTCTCATATCCACGTCACAAGGATCTGAAATATGGGACCCGCTCAAATGCAATACTGTGGGGCCCGTAATTCAGGAACTTATAATATGATATATTTCAGAGATCAGATACAAAGGACCGAGATTCCAACACTAAATAGCAAATACTTAATTCTAATATCTATCGAGAAAAGGAAACCACCAGTGCTCCTAGTTCAGCACACCACACACGCAACTCTTCTCCCGCTGCTTCACCGACCCAACCGCTCCCTCTCCCTCTCCCTCTCTCTCTCTCCTCGCCTCGCTTTTAGATTTCCTCCTCCGATCACATCGCCGTTTTTTTTTTCTCGTCTCCCGGATCGCTTTCTCCCAAAATGGTATACTCTTTTCTTTTTATTTTTGTTTGCCCACTTATAGCTAGGGTTTCTTACTCTATTTTAGATTTTGTTCTTTTTCTATATTTCCAGTTCGATTAGTGAATATTCAGTGAGGGATCTATGATAAAATACCTGATTTGAGAAATCTGGATGGAAACTAGGCGATTCGGATCTACTGTGTTTGAATTAGATCTGTAATTCTCGAATTAGCCTAGCATATTCGTCACCAAAAAAGAAGCGAGCTACGTCTGATAGTTTTGCAAACGAAGTATAGTTGCTTATATAAGATGCTCTGAGTCTGAGCTGCCGGCTTTCATTTTGCATGTTATTGGATCCTCAGCAGTGTAGCTTAATACGGTACCAGTCTTATTGGACTGGACTCTTACCCCTTGAATAAAAGCCTTAACATTTTGAGCTAGCTTATTTAAAAAGGAGCTACCTAAAGTACTGTATGTTTTTCTGTGGTGATTGTAGGCGAAACGCAGCGTCAGGGATGGCGGTCAATGACGAATGCAAGCTGAAGTTCCTTGAGCTGAAGGCAAAGAGGACGTACCGATTCATAGTGTACAAGATAGATGAGAAGCTGAAGCAGGTCATGGTGGAGAAGGTTGGTGAACCCACCCAGAGTTATGAGGACTTCACTGTCAACCTCCCCGCCGATGAGTGCCGCTACGCCATCTATGACTATGACTTTGTGACTGCCGAGAACTGTCAGAAGAGCAAGATCTTCTTCATTGCGTGGTACCTCTTATCTTCTTGGTTAATTCTCTCTTTTAGTTTGGTAGAGGCCCGAGGTGTTATGTGTTTGATTGGTCTGGCACTATTGGAACTCGAGATCTACATTTTATTATCTGGTATTGGAGAACATAATTGCAGTGCTCTTTTTCTGGGTAGGTTTTGTGCTCTTTTGTTTGTGTTTGGTTAGTGTTTCACTTGGGGTTGTCCTTAGCATAACGCTGGAACTTAGGACTCTCTATTATAATTGGTATAAATCATCTTATAATGATGTTATCTAGCTGGTGGATCTATTAGCACTAGGTGGACACTAGTAAGATGTCTGACTTATTTTCTCTTCCGTGAGAAGGTCCCCTGACACAGCAAGAGTGAGGAGCAAGATGCTTTACGCAAGCTCCAAGGACAGGTTTAAGAGGGAGCTGGATGGCATCCAAGTTGAGTTGCAAGCAACCGATCCTACTGAGATGGACCTTGATGTAATCCGAAGCCGCGCCAATTAAATGGCTTTACTACTATTATTGCTACAACTAGGTATCTGCAGTGAAGAGGTACTTGGTGAATGAATATGTTTATAGTTTTAAGCATGTCGGTGATTTGGCAATTGTAATGTTGCGCTCGGGCTTGTTGTTTCTGTGCCCTGGGTTGTTATTGGGCTTTTAAGAATAACTTTCTATTTTGAGACTTGCTTTGTTTTGCTGTCTTTGTGAACTGCTTGTATGCAAATCTGTAAGTCTGGCCACCGGGTCAACATTATGGATTGTTAGTTAATATGGCGAATGTACTGGATATTGACCCTGTTTTTTTTTTTTTTTTGGCCCCACTTTGCTCTGTTTGGTAACATATGTTTAGCATCTTGCAAGGTTTCCATTTTCACTGCCTAATGTTTACAAACAGTTGTTTATCTGAGGGGTGAATTATGATTGAACCGTCAAGTATGACTTGAAAACAATGGCACTCGATCGTGAATAGTTGTGTTTAAATAAAACAATTGGCACTCTTTATGGACCGTTGAAACTTCTTTTGCTGAAGTAGAGTAGCGAAGCATTTGGAAAGAGGAACTGGGGGGCGTCTGAAGGGGCATGGGTCAAATTCGGTTCGATGTCTAGTCGGAGCTGTCTGATCCACTTGGAGATTCGTGCGATCTTTATCTGCATGAATCTTGAGGCGGATCAGACGGTTAACATTGGACACCCCCTCTTCCTTGGAAAAATTGGTTGGGAATTAGGTGGTAGGCGGAGCCAACGCAATGCAAAGTTAGAGAGGGTTACGAACAGTTCATCACCAACTTTTATTGACCAATGGTCAAATGCAATTGGTTCTTAGAGATGTTAGAGATGTGGAGTCCATATTACTATGGTTGTATAGAAGCAGGACATACAGTCACGAGTTATTTGTCTATTTTGTCATATCTACAGTTGTAATAATTATTTCTTAAGAAAGATCCAATTATCATATGCTCATCATCCATCTCTAATTTCAATTTATATAACTTATTTAATATATTTTAATTTATTTTCTTTCGACATCCTTGCAATATTCTCATGAACCAATTACAATTTGCTGGTGCGTCAATGTCAACAGCATTGATTATATCTTTACAATACATGTTATCATTGTCATGCTAACATTTACAGTCGAAGTACACGGGATCATACAGCTCAAAACATGGAATGGCTAACCTTTATCCGAAGCATTGACACTGGTAAATGTAATGCCGAGTTGATTCAACTAGTTGAGACTATCTTTTATACAAGGATAAATAGTCTTTTAATTTTTACTTTTTATTCTCTTATCAAACGTAATCTAAATACTAAATATAATTAAAAGGCAAATCAGACCTGCTCGCCTAAAAGTATTAAAAGGAACTGCATGCCGTACATCCAACCATAGTGACAAATGAATAATTCGGGTTCAGTTCGGCAGGATAAAAAATTTGTGATTCGGGAATAATTTGGGTTCGGAAATTATTTGATACCACAAGGAAGCAAAAAAAAAAAAAAAAACACCAAAAATAAATAAAAAATAAAAAATTTGCATTTTATTCGCGAATAAAACGTATAACACGTTTTTTTTTTTTTGCGTTTTATTCGGTATTCGGTTCGGAAACGTCAAAATAACAAATTATACATGAATTATTAGCGAATTATGTTACTTTGCATCCAACTACCATTATATTGCAGGTTAGTACCCATTTGCCATTCCTTTAGTAGTTTAGTGTAATGACAGGGAAAGAGATTCCCATAGTCGATAAAGAAATCTAACTATTTATTCCTTGATGGTGATCATCGTCATTATTTCGATTGGAAGGCTCGTGGTCCAGCGAGAGTACAGGACTACAGGGACCACCGCTTTTATCTGGAAAGGTAATGAGTATATATCAGCCAAACAACGACCACCGTGACACTCTTTGAACGAATCTTTTTTTTTTTTTTTAGTGAACGAATCTATTTGTAGGGTCTAAGTGGTCGAAGAATTTTGTATTCTAGCATGCCGGTTTTGCCCTCAGTTCTGTTTGTTTTTTGGTAATTCAATAATGTATTTTTTGAGAATTAGTATTCGGCTCCTTTCTTTTCTATGATATAGTAGGAATTGTAACAAGAAGTTTGAATTATTTCAAAGGAATCTGAGTGCTTTGGAATTTTTATGTGCCTACTGCAGTAGTTGGAGAAAATTAAGTAAAGAAACTGAATACCACCCTGGCAGGTTTTTGTATAAATATTTAAATGCCTCTTTTAGGTTATAGAGGAATCGTAACAATGATATCATTAGACTTGTGATCATGTTGTAAGCCTAAACTTTTACCTCATGTTTGTTGTGGCTAAAAGGTGAAATAAGGGGTTTAGTTCTCGTTATTCACCAAACGAACATTAATTGAGTCGGACTAAGATGGCATAAGCCGATCTTTAGACCGGTCTAAATTAAACCACTTCACATGGTGATTTAATTTTATTGCACGTCATGACTAACTCGAATGATTATAATAATATATTATTAGGATATAATTAGTATATTATTATTAATAATTATTATTAGTATATAATTATATAATTAATATCTTATATTATTAATATATTAAATAATTATTATAATAATATTATATAATTAGTATCTTTTTATCAATAATAATTATTAATATAATTATATAATTAATATGTTATATTGTTCATATATTAAATAATTATTATAATAATATTATAATATATTATAGTTATTAACTTATTATTAATATATTAATATTATATAATTAGTATCTTATTATTAATAATTATTATTAATATATAATTATATAATTAATATCTTATATTGTTAATATATTAAATAATTATTATAATATATTATAGTTATTATTAATATATTAATATTATATAATTAGTATCTTATTATTAATGATTATTATTAATATATAATTCTATAATTAATATCTTATATTGTTAATATATTAAATAATTATTACAATAATATTATAATATATTAATATTATATCATTAATAATTAACTAACATAGGCTTCCAAAACTTCAGTCCTTCACCAACTCTAACCAAATAAGGAATAACTTAAGTCATGATCTAACTTTAGATCTCAATCAAACATGAATAATTTAGACCAACGTAAGTTGAAATAATCAATTTAGACCTTCTTAGCTTTAGTTCACAACCAAACACTACCTTACATCTCTAGATGTTTCGCATCTCCGGACCAGATGCGCCTATGTATTTTTACAACATAAAACATCACAACTTATGAATCGATTGTCCCTACACTAAGTTAATGGGCAACTACTTATCTTATAGAATGAAAGGTATCGCTCAAAAGATCTATACAAGATCTAAGCTCTCAATACTGTACCCAGGGGCGGACGTCCCAGGGGGGCCCCCTGGATTTCAGAATTTACTGGTAAAAATAAACTCAGTTGGTTTCTCAGCGCCCCCCCCCCCCCACCCACCCCCCCGCTCGGAAATGAAACTGCCCCTACCCAATAAACCCAACCATGAATGAATAGAAAGAACGGGCCTGAAAAAATAAAAATAAAACGCGTGTTGGGCCTTGAAAACGCATCTTTGGGCCTTGAAAACGTGTTGCTGGATGAGAAAAGAAAACGCATTTTCTAATTTCGATGTTGCTGAGTCTATCGCGCTCTCCCTTTCGCTCTATAAAATCAAAACAAAAATAGAAACGAAAACCTCCTAATTTTGTATACCGGGTAAAATTACTATTAAACTAATTACTATTCTAATTTAGCCTTAATTTGTCCCTGGCAGCAATATACTGTATCAAAACCTTAATGGCATAAGTACAGAGTAGTCATGTGTATTTATTAGCTTCAACATTGATATAACTTGGAAAATTTGAAACTAGCATTTTAGTATCTTGTCGCTAAAGTCAATATTTTAGTATCCAATTAGCTAATGGGTTTGAACCCGATAAATTATTTGAATTGAACCCAATTTCTGCCTCTTGGCAAAAATCAAAAGTCCGCCACAGGTCAAATCACTTGATGATAATGTAAATTTGAAGTTAAAATAAGAATTAAGATGATGTCTATTAAAATGCAATGAACTCTAAAAAAAGATAATCTAGCAAGATTTTTAACTATTAATAAAGAAGCAAGGGAGATATCGAACTCTCAAAATTCTGTAAACAAATACAACAGTAAAATCAAGCAATATTGTGACAGCTAGTTCATTTTTTTCCAGCTCAACGGTTCAGAATTGACTTAAAAAATGTGCTAATATCATTCCAACGGTTTATGCGTATCTCAAATCTAATTCCTTGCTTAGTCAAAAAACTAAATGAAATTTGTAAAATGATTGTGTAAACAATTTAACATATTGTTGGAACGGTTTAATTTACATTGGACAAATCGTTGCCAGCTATAAGTTTCGGAGACTAAAACGCTGAACAATTTAATACAAATGTTATCCAATTAATCGAACCGTTTAAATTTAACGTAATAACCAATTCGTCGGCCATTTTAATGAATCAATTACATAACTAACTTGTGATTTTTGCCTAGCCGTCAGCAACGTTAATTTTTCTTAAGGCAAGTCGTTATATCAATTTGTCCTTACAAGTTGAATTTTAACTGTGTTTTTGAACTTTTTAGTTCGGTGTTTTGTTTTCTAGTTTTGAATCTATCAAACTGAAGTGATATAACAAATACAAAATACATTTAATCTTGCTTTTATTTTTCATTAACATGTGTCTCTTTAAGTTTCCATTTTCTTGCAGATTAAGTGTTTCGGTGTTGGGTCATATGGTATGATTTTTGAAATCGTCAAACTTAAGTTCAATTAAAACAATAAGATGTACATTTGGTGTTGAGAATGCTAAAAAGTATTATGAAAAAACCAATGTAAGGTTTTATCTTATATTTATTGAACTCTTGAGTTACGGGACACAATATTATTCAAATGTACCAGTATTTACATAATGTGGGGTGAATTTTTTTTGTGCATTAATAGTTTGTATAATAAAAGAACCGTTGGTTTAATGCGGTAATACGTACTCTCGTCTCTTTTCGGAAAGACACAGGTTCAATTCACTTGAATAACATTTAAAAAGATGTTGGGATGTGCCAGAGTTCTTTTGTAAAATAAAAATAGTTTGATGATAGAAAATCAATATTTTGCTTTATTTTAATACCACATATATTATTATCTTATTTATTATATATTATGCAAAATATTGATCGTTACAAACTTTCTCACCACGTGATTATTTTTTTTAACGGTTAAATATATAAAAAGAAAACAGTTTGTTTATCTCATGCCGATCAAATATGCGGGAAAAAACAATATACCGCGATAGAAAATAATTGTTGTCCGCTTTTTTATATTGATTGGATGTCCCAATCAGAACAATATACATATGATTCTAGCTAAAATTTATTAATAGTATTTTAAGCACATGTCTTAGAGCTCTAATTGCCAAAATGCAGTTACTTAACGACTTAAAAGTGCGTTTGTTTCTTGATTATTACAATATATAGTACTAAAGTAACGAACTAGACGAGCCGAAACAACTCAAGGCTTCGAAGGTAATGATTTTCTAATAGCCGTAAATATTCACTACACGGATATAAATATTAATCACGCGCTAAACTTTATTTTCCACGTTATTTATAAAGGTTTTATAGTTATTATTTAGTAAATATAAATATTCTGAATAATAGGTATAAATATTGAATATGTAGGTATTAAAAAACTGTCCTGCACATAAATTAATTTTTCTTTAAATAACCCTTGGCTAGATGTAAATAATTCAAATGATAGATATTAATATATTATTCAGCAGGTATAAATAACAATTTTGTATAGATTTTATCACGTTGCTATATCAAGTAGGACGTTTGATAATATAACATAGTCATTTACTATTTTTAGTTAAATAATTAACTCTTAATATTATTAAATTAATTTAGGAAAAAATATTTATATTCTATCAACTTTACTAAAAGGGTCAATTTAGTTCTTAAACTTTTAACCTTAATTGATGTTTGAACCATTGAAAATAAATTAAGTCGGTCTTCGAACTTTCAAAACAAAATATTGTTGGTCCTAAAATTGTATCTGTTGAGTTTTTTTTTTACTAAAAATAAAATCTAGTCCTTATTTGCTGTATTGATACCGATTATTATAAAGTTTAGGTTTCGAAAAGAAACATAGATTACAAAAGTTATTTAAACAGATTCATAATCATTCTAAACTAAACAAATAAAATAACAAATAAAATTATAAAACGAAAAACAGAGAGTAATGAAATATCTGTCCTAAGTTAATCCTTGAGTTTTTAAGGAGGAGCTAATTTGGTTCTTTTGACAACTATCAATAGAACCACTAAATTTGATTATTTAAAGAAATTAAATAACTAAGTTTATTTAAAAAATTCAAGGACTGATTGTTGTAAACAAAACCATTCGGATTAACTTGGTTCTTTTAAGAGATTTTACACGAATTAATATAATACATACACAAATTTTTCCTTAAATTTATTTTATTATCGCAATTGACAATTGTTAACCTGTCATACAGTATCACGTGGACATGGTCTACGCTAAATGTGCGAATTCTGGCAAATTTATGTTAATAAATCTTGAAGAGTATTAGGAAACATCTAAAGCAGAAATAAAAA
Source organism: Carex kokanica (assembly GCA_025461125.1). Lineage (NCBI taxonomy): Eukaryota > Viridiplantae > Streptophyta > Magnoliopsida > Poales > Cyperaceae > Carex > Carex kokanica. The sequence continues at coordinate 446,019 of JAJGRX010000638.1, forward strand.
ATGGGAAAGGCAAGCGGTAAGAGCATCTACATCTACATCCCTTGTACTATTAGAGTTTCTAATCTGATATGGCAGTTTCTAATCTAATTTTAGGGATGTAGGAGAGTTTCTTATTTAGAAACTATGCAGTAAAGTTTCTTATTAAGAAACTGTTTATAAACTCCATGCTGATCAAATGATTGGCTCAAATTTTTTCTCCTTTTTAATTTGTTGCTGACATGGCTTAATAGAAACTCTAAAATTAATTTCAGGAATGTGAGAGTTAGAAACTTTAGAGACCTTAATTTCTAAAAAGTGGTTAACAGTTATTTAAAAACTCATTTGAGTTGCTGGGATGTAGATGCTTTAACTGGCAAATTGGAATTCGGATCCCTCAGTTACCTGAGGGTACAATTACAAAATCGGGACTGTTCTTTAACCTGGCACGCTCAAAACGACCCTATATCTTTCAGTCCGGCTGAGATTAAATCGGATCCAGACCGTTCTTTACTCATTAAACGTCTCAGATACCTGAGGGGAGACGGATCCAACAAATTAGGCACGGGCAAAAATAAAGAAATAAAAAAAATGAGTTCCCTTAGGCGTCCGAAATTTTTTTAGTTACCACCTTAATTATTTAAGGGGGAATTTCATGTATATCCTCAAAAAATTTAATATTACATATTTATCTCTTTAAAATCAATAATTACATATTTATCCTTGAAAATTGTAAAAACTCACATATTTGTTCAATCTAACTCTATAACATATCAAATACCTCAAAAAATAATTAAATAATATTTTTAAAACTTTAAAATTAATTTTACAATATTAATTAATAATATATTGACCATTATGCACACCAAATTTCAATTCTTACCACCCACGTATCCCCAAGACGCGCATCAAATTTTTTAGTGCACTAGCTGGGGATGCGCACCAAATTATTATTTTTTTTTTGGGAGGGTCAATTTTTTTTTTTTAGTTCTATTCTATTTTGTTTGAAATTTTTGGACTAATTTGTTTTTCTGTTCTATTCTATTTTGTTCTGTGGTGTTTAGATTATATGTATACATCAAACTTGACGGTGAAATTGTAGAAAACAAAACACATTTGTTTAACAAATAAAATTTTGTACTAAATTTGAACTACAAATTACTATAACAAATTATAGACACAATCTGAGTAGCGTTTTGTACTAAGTAAGTTGATGCGCAAATTACGACAAATTATACGCACAATCTGATTAACATTTTATACTACAGATTATACGCAAAACAAAATAGAAAAGAATAGAACAAAACTAAAAAAAATTGGTGCGCTTCCTCCAGGATGCTCACCAAACTTTTTGGTGCGCCAGCTGGGGGTGCGTAGGTGGTGTTCGGCCTGGGCGTGGAGTAAAAAAAAAATGTGTGGTAAGGATAGCGAATTTTGTTAGAAACCATAAATAAATAAATTAAAATTTACCAAACCAACTTGATTAGTTTCGTTTCGCTTTTACAAAAATCATAAGAATCGAAATAACATTTCAATCTGAATTTTTTTTTTTTTACCAAATTGTCATTTCGGCCGTGATAGTTTTACAAACGTAAAAAAAAAAATTCTTTGAACTGAAACGCCATTTCAATTTTTATGGTTTTTTTAAAAATGAAACCAATCAAGTTGGTAAATTCTTTTTTTATTTATGGTTTCTAAAAAATTCCAGGATAGCAGCGGTCGTTGATCGTCGTTAACGTCGTTAAAGAGTAGCACCTACGGGTTTTTCCTAAGAAAAAAAAAGAGAGAATTCAGAGAGTAGAGACAACGGAATCAGGCGCGCTAAGCCTAAGCCCCGCTGTCGCTGGGTGCCTGGGTCCCACCCTTACGCAACCGTGCCAAACTACCCACTTCCAGTCGAGTGCGTATCCTCTGAGATATCTCAACTTTTTCCTGACCGACGTGTCCGGTGCCTATTCGGGGATAACGCAGGGGGCTGTATTATTTTTGATTTGAGATTCGTGCCGAACTATTTGAATGGTTGTGATTTTCCAGAAAAACACGCAAAAGTTGAGATATCTCAGAGGATGTGAATTCCTTCCGGTCCCACTCCGCTCACGACTTCCACACGCGTACAGTGCTGCTCTTTAGATTTTGGACAAACCAAACAAAAACCCTTCCCACTAAACCCTGGCTTCTCTTCTCTCTCCACTGGACAACGCGCTCCTATTAAATCCATGGCTACTAACTCGATCAGAGGTCTGAGGAGAACAACCCGACTTATAGTGTACACAACGAGGGCGAAGAGAGTACACAAGGAGATCGTGTACACAAGGAGGGCGAAGAGAGTTCACAAGGAGATCGTGTACACAAGGAGGGCGAAGAGAGTTCACAAGGAGATTCCAAGGAGATCCTTCAGGCTTCAGAACTTATCCCGCAAGAACAGCTCTACTCAGAGCTTGCGGCGTTCTCCCAGGCTGAAAGCTGCGTCTTTTAGTGAGAACTCCAAACAAAATTTCGGGGGATTGGTGCATATTAGCAAAATCTCAAACGTAGAGGACCTTTTGAAGACTGGATTCTTTGATGGAGTACAAGTTACATGTTATTCTAAGGATCGCCAGGTTTTTATTTTAATCTCCTTACCTCCTATTTTTGGACTCTCTTTTTTTGCGTTTTGGTTGTTTCCGTCTATATTTTGTCTCTTTATTTTTGGACTTTTTTTTTTTTTTTTTGCGTTTTGGCACTGATAGGGCAATCTCCTGGGTATTATTAAAGGCGGCGGCTTTTTGTGTGGCTGTTCTCAGTGCGACTACAAGGGCGAGGTAGGCATTTTCTTCTTTCTATTTAATTTGATTTTGTCCTTTTAGTCCATATTATGCAAATTTAACGAGGTGAATTGAAGGAGTAAGAAAAATATGTACTCTTTTCATGCGGTCTAGTTACGGCAAGGCCTTCAGAAATAAAAATTGAAGTGCTAATAAGTACATGCACCCATATTGGCATTGTCCTATTAGTTTCCTGCCTTTTGTTGTATGATTATACCCATCTTTGAATAATATTCTTCTGATTCTAATTTTCTTTTTACGAAATTAATTGTAAGAAGGCAAGTTAGCAGCAATTTGTAAGAAACCAAAACAGCATTGAAGTTATCACCAAGGTTAATGTCATCTGAAATTAGGAAGTCAAGCTCTCATTGTAGCAAAAGTTACTCACGAGACAGTAACTCTAGAATTTCTTTTGCACCGACTAAACCTCAGAAATTAAAGCAATATTGGTAAATTGCATATATTTATCTTGTAATTAATCAATAATGACAGGTTTTGTCAGCAAAAATGTTTGAGAATCACGCTGGCACTAACATCAAAACCCAGGCTGATCACATATTCTTTAGTAATGGATTTAACTTGTACAAAGTATCTCAGCTCGTCAGAAATATCCCAGAAGAGGATGTATCTGTTAAAATTTTGAAATTGAGGGGTGATTTGAAGCAGGAGCACTTGTCTGAAGAACTGCAATGTTATCCTACTAATATTGTGACTGCCAGAAGGTACTTTAGAATTAAGGTTTTGTTGTTTTTTTATACTGAGGGCTTTATATTAAAAGTCTAGAGCCTTTGCAGTCTCTAATCTGAACACCAAGGGTCATCAACTGACATCATATTAACAAGGCAACAAAGATGGAAAATCGGATCACATGCATTGGAAAAAAAAAATTATATTACTTCTTTGATCTTTTAATCAAGAATTCTATGAACAATGCTCAATTGTTAAATAATGAATACAATATTTTACCCATGCTTTTTTTATGCAGGAGTAAAAGGAAAAGGAGAGAAACAGGATTTCAGAGATCAGTCAGTCCTTTTTAACTTTCAGAATCCTTTTATTATACATTACATAGTGCTTTATTTTACCTTTTCCAGATCAAAGAGCCTTAATTATTTTTGTTTAAACTGTAATAGATTGCAGTCGGTGGAAAATGACACGTCAAAAAAATCAAGGAAATTATTAAGATCAGAAGATGCAGTTACTAATAAAGAACTTAATGTAGAAGGAATTTTTTGTGTGAAAGATCTTCTCAAGACCGGCTTGTTTGAAGGAGCTTCTATTACCTATATTTCAGAGAAAAAACAGGTATATTTGATCTACTTATTTTATGCACAGTTTTGTTTTTAGTTTTACTGGTGGGTACCTAACCAATAATTGGTGAACTACTAGGTCAAGCTTCCTGGGATAATCAAAGGCACTGGCTATGTTTGCGGTTGTCCCATGTGTACTTATACTGGAGAGGTGACACTCTTTTTCATTTTTCTTATATCTTTTCTCTCTGGTCTAACGATAGAAACATAATGAATACTACCGCGTACTTAATTTAGCTACCCTTGCTAATTGACATTTATGGGAGCAACTCTTGTAACTAAAGGAAAAGTTCGATGAGGAATTATCTTTGGCATTGTTATATAAAAAATCCTTCTGCAACACTCACTGACTCACTTCCTACGGAACAAGTAGATTAACACATTAGGTGAATCCACTTCTATCTAGTTGTTGCTACAGATGGGAACCCACCTGAATTTGATTTGGCCATTGCAATAGATGTGAACTTGTTTTTGTTTGGTGGTTCTTTTGGACTATTAACATGAGTGAACATATATTCTCAAAGAACTTATAAAAATTACTTTTAGGATGGTACATCAGTGCATGTGCATTTTTCTTTTCCTTTGGCTGTAACATAATCTATTGTAATACTGAGATTGTTTACCTGCAGGCTTTATCAGCACGGAAGTTCAAGGAGCATGCCCAATGCAAGAATTCAAACCCAAACAATTGCGTATTTTTTAGTAACGGGATTAGCATTTTTGAAGTTGCCATGAAACTGAAAGGCATCCATGGAAATGCTCTGAAGAACAAACTCAATAAACTTATCAGTGAAGTGGAGTTTGTTAAACAATATACTAATGACGAGTTGGAGAAAGACAAGTCATCTGAAGGTTCAAACCACTTGCAAAAGTCATTTGAAGGTTCAAGGCAAGTTCTCAAATGTTACAGGAGGTGAGCATTTCTTTCATTCAAGTTTTATCTATTTATTTATTGAAGATTTAGTTAAAGTGTTTTTGTTTCCTCTCCTTTTGATAGAAAGTGATTTTCATTTACCTTTCTCCATTTTGTTGTGGAGACATTGTCAAAGTGTGTGTTGAGAGCATGCTGACATCTCTTGTATTCCAGTGTTGCATCTGACAAGCAATGGATGCTGACATGCTGACATCCTTAATTGCTTATCATGATTTCTTATTTCTTATTCATATTTTCTTTTTAAAGGTATACTCCAGAGAGGCATCTGATGGACGTCCAAGGTCTATTGTCAACTGGGCTTCTAGAAGGCTTCAGAGTGACTTACATGAGGAGTGAGGTACTAGTTTAAATAAGATTTGTTCTTCTTATCCTTCAGCCCTTGTGTTGACCTCCAGTTTTGCTGTCTGATGTTGTTGTTTCCCTATTCCCCTATTCTGGTCCTTTGGGTTTTGTTGTATGTATGAAGAATTTGGGGGCTGGGGGATTGGGTACGGACGCGGTGGCTAAGGGGGAGAGTTAGCACTGTGTGTTTTTAGCTTTCTTTCTCTTTTGGTTTTATTTGACGTGGTGGTTGTAATATTAATACTATTTATATGGTTTCAATGAAATATAGGCGACGACCCAAGTAGGCACTGTTGTGGAAGAAAAAATAAATATAGCACAAAACTATATAGTTGATTTTTAAAACTGGGATTAGTTTATTGAATAAATAAATAAATAGAGCTTATATCAATTGTACGAGTATAGAGCTTATATCAATTGTACGAGTATAGAGGATATTGCACAGATACGTTGTAAGCCATAACTTGTTATTTTCGTTGATTTTAACAATTTACAGGCAAAGCTGGCGGCATATATACGAGGTGCCAAATATGAATGTGGTTGCTCGTCATGTAATTATACTAAAGTGAGCACACAAAATCTGTATGCTTGATTTTGTTCGCATTATGACATTTTGACTTGTCTTTTTTGCTTTCTGTACTTATAGTTTGGGTTGGAAAAGAGCTTACTGCCGTAATACTTGATAAACCAGTATTTTGTAATATTTATTAATTTGTAGTATCTGCCCTCAGAATGGAAGTTTGTGAAATTTAATCTAATAGAGCAAATTTAAGATGACAATCCATGTTCACATTTGTAATATTTAAGCTAATAGAGCAAAATGGTCATAATAAAATGACGAGCTAAAATTAAGCTTTCTCACAATTGTAGGTTATAACAGCAAGAGAAATTGAAAGACATGCGAGTGAGTTTTCAGATAACCCTAATGAGAACATATATTTGGAAAATGGGATGACACTTTGCCAGCTAGTGAAGGAACTCAGAGGAATACCTTTGTATAATTTGGGCAACTCTCTTCAAGAAAAAATCAAATGCCATCCCAATTATGACTCCTTTGATATTTGGAAAGGTGACATTATTTTTTTTTTAAGTTCTCTGTATTTTTTTTTAAGTACTGCTACCAAACTGTTGGATTCCCTCCTCACAAGGTCCATTTCGGATGGAACCACATTTGGGCCATTTGGGCTTTATCCGAGAGAGGACCACAAGATTGAATACTGAACAGTAAGTAATACACTGAGAACCAAGGGATCTAATTAACTGTTAAGGTCAGGTACCTAGAGTGCCTACAGGGAGCAAATTAGGAAACAATAAATTAAGGAGAGAAAAAGAGAGTACACAAATTTTAAGCAGTGAGATATAATGTGGTTTGTTTTCTAAATTCAGCGGAACTTTCGATGTCCGACCCAGAACCAGCTTTATCTTCTGCTACATGTCTCTTTTTAGCCTCTTTCTAGATTGTGTTGACTATCATCCTAAATTTTGTTTTTAGTAAATTTTATTGTTCCATATTTGGAGGAGAGTATTTGGTTTGCGATTTAATTCTGTATATCAGGAAGTGGTTTCTGGTGACTGGTTCCCAGGAAATTCCCTCAGATAAAGCATTACTATTCCCAGAGAGCTAAACAACCACCGTCTTCTATCATTGAAGGCTTCTGATTCATTTTTTTTAGTCATCCTTTTATTGCTGCTGCACAAGTGATTTATATATATATATATATATTTTTTTTTTCGTAATTCCTAGGTTCTTTTAAGATATGTGATGACTCTCCAAACTTCAGGTCAGACTCTGAAAGACGACCACAAGTTAATAGCAAGCACTCTTCAGTTCAGAGGTATGCTCTTTCTATTTGTCTCTCTTCCTTCTTCTTTTTATTGTGTATTTGTATGCTTGCTTGCATTGGGATACCATGCAAGTGTGTTTTGTGGGGTTATTCAACTTGCAATTACTAAATGGCACTGGGAATAGTAGATTATTTGACATATCTGCAAAACAAAGTCTAGTGAAATTTTACATATATGCAAATCAATAATATTTTTATGGTTCAGTTGTGAATTATGTTCTTTTTACTGTCACAGTATATCAAGGGATGAGGTCTCAGTCTCAGAAGCAACCAAAAACACTGATAGGACTGCAAATGTTTCTCATGTGGGTGATGATTATAGCATGAAAAACCTCGACCCTAACTCTGATCAATGCTTAAACCAACCTATCGAATCCACCAACTCAAACTTTCAGCATTGCCCGGTTTCAAAACCTATTATTGTTGGCAATTTAGCTGAAACCTTTATAGATAGTGTTCCAGAAGGCATCGATGATCTGGCTAAAGGTTCAGTTCAAAATAAGATCATTGAAAGGTATGTTTTCCTTTTCTCTTCTTTCTTTTTATTTTAATTGGTGCTTGTGGGCTTTTGGGATCTGCAGTTAACACTAGATGGCATCCCATATATGGTAAAATCTAATTGACAGTATAATGTTGTTCTATAATTTTTTGCTGTTAGAAAATACTGTTCTCAACAACCACAAAGGTGCGGTTGTTGACAGAAACCATTAATGATATTGGTACACAAATACATCAGCATTATGTTATTACTAAACCCTGGGCTCTATTATTTTCAAAAACAGTAACTCAAGGGTGCAGGCGTCAATCACAGAAGCAACCAAAAACAATGATCGGATGGTAAATTCTTCCCATGTGAGAGACAATAATAGCCTGAAGAACCTCGACTTTAATTCTGATCAATGTTTGAACCAACCTAATGAATCCACCAACTCAAACTCTCAACAATGTTCAGTTTTTAAATCTACTATTGTTACTGATCCAGCTGAAACCATTAAAGACAGTCACTCAGAAGGCATTAATGATCTTGCTAAAGTTTCAGTGCCAATGAACACCTCTGAACCATTCAATGTGAAACTTAATACTGCACCTGGTTCATGTGGTCTTGATAGTCCTGGTGCATCTATTTCAGAAGGTACAAGTGTTGTTTGTAAGGGTGGCATAAATATTGGTCGGGATGAATGGCCCTTGGATCGTGTTACAAGAAAGAGCAGGTCGCGGAGGATTTTCAAATTCATAAAGCGTGATGACAACTTCCATGCTGGTCCTAGTTCATTGACCGGAAATACTGTGCAGAAGGTTAAGTTTGAATTTTCTAGTGTGGAGTCTATAACAGCTTCTGATGCTACAGAAGCAACCACAGCAGATCCTGATTATAAACACCTTGAGAGTGGGTCAGAAGAAGGGTAGGTAGATTCACATTTAAAATTATTCTATTTGAAGTTTAATCTGAATGAGTTACTTTGAATTTCTCTTATCTGTGACTTTTGCCTAGAAATCAATTTCTAAATTAAGGCAGTTATGTTGGGATAGGTTACCTGAAACCCGTTTTAAAATTTCTAAATCAATTTCTAGTGGAGAGTCTACTATAGCTTCCAATGCTACAGAAGCAGATCCTGATTATAATCACCTTGAGAGTGGGTCAAAAGAACGGCAAGTAGATTCACATATAAAATTATTCTATTTGAAGTTTAATCTGAAAGAGTTACTTTGAATTTCTCTTATTTGCGACTTTCACCTGGAAATCAATTTCTAAATTAAGGCAGTTATGTTGGGATATGTTACCTGAAACCTGTTTTAAAATTGCACCTTTTTAGGTTGACAGATGAAGAAAAAACTTCCTTGATTGGCGTTATTATGTTAGGATATGTTACCTGAAACCTGTTTTAAAATTGCACCTTTTTAGGTTGACAGATGAAGAAAAAACTTCCTTGATTGGCGTTATTATGTTAGGATATGTTACCTGAAACCTGTTTTAAAATTGCACCTTTTTAGGTTGACAGATGAAGAAAAAACTTCCTTGATTGGCGTAACTGTGAAGAGGAGGTATGGTGATTTTCTTTATGCTATTGCTAGTTGTATTGCTACCTTAATATTATAAACACTAATGGTTTCCCATTAGTAATACTAAATGTGCAAACAGCCCTGCTACTATAATTGTAAAATAAAATTTCAGAGATGTGCATTTGCACAAAAGGATTTTTGAAGTTGGTGGTCTCCCAGATGGAACTGCGTTAACCTATCAGCATCATAATAAGGTAGTTTTTTGTTGTGCAAGTTTTGAAGTTCCAAGTATCTGAGAAAGTTTTTAATTTTTTCTCCACAGGCACTTTAATTTGAAGTTGTTTAATTCTTCTTTACAGGTTCTACTCTTTGGTGTCAAACAAGGGAGTGTTATTAAATGTGCTTGCCACAACTATAAGGTAAATTTTTATCACGGATATGAAGAATCAGTACCTTCGAAAAAGATGCTGTATTTCTTGGTAAAGTAAAGCCTGTGTGGAATAAATGTGTCCTATCATTCAAACTTCCAAAATAGTGTTATATTCTGTTTCTTTATTAAAAAATTATGTCCTTATATATAAATGAAAACATTGATTCCAGTAATTCATTTTAACATGCTCAGTGTACACCATCACAATTTGAAGCTCATGCTGGAATGGGTCAGAGGCATCAACCGTGAGTTACTATGGCTTCTATCACACTTTCTGTTATTGTCTGGTATACTGTTTCTTCTGAAGTTATCAGAATTTAATAATTTTTCTGATTATTCTCAGGTATCGAAATATTTACAATTCTGAAGGAAAGACACTTCATGAGTTATCCCTTGAACTTCCAGATGTTCCAAGATCAAGTTCAGGTTGGTACCCTCAAAGTTAAAGATGTTATGATTTTCTTACCATGTTGGTATTTTCCTGCTGAGCTTGTGCAATAAAACTTTGGATAACACTAACCAGGGGCAGAACTATAAAATTTAGATTGGGGGGGGGGGCTAAAATGTAAAATGCATAATATGTGAAAATACATAACGTGCGGTCATTGGGATTTGAACCCGTCTCCACAACCACTAAATGAAGTTCTAACCACTAGGCTACAAGCACACATTTAGCATTTCATGATGGGGGTTGAACTATATAAAACTTTTTAAGAAAAATGAAAATTCAATTAAAATATCAATATACGTGATTAAAAATTTTGAAATCATGGGGGTGGCTAAGCACCCTGGGCAATACCTAGATCCACCCCTGACACTAACCTTCTTCTATCCTTCTCATGTTTAACAGGAATTTCATATTCAAGGCCTATCATACATGTCCAACGTAAGAAAGGTACACTAGATCATACAACATATATCATTGAAAAACGTAGACTGCAAGTTAAGACAATATAATAGATTAAAATAAAGGTTAATTATAAAAGTAAATATATGCTGGCTTTTTTTGCTTGTTCTTTGGTGGCACTTCATTAGGCAACAAAATCAATTTTCTAATAGCTGACACTCATGAATGTGTTTTTCTACTGGATTCTGCAGACCATTATTTTCCAACAAGGCAGTAGATTGAAATACGTATTACAGTCTCAAAAAGGTGTTTCTGTTCAATGCACTATCTGCAAGTAAGTATAGCTTACAGTGTTGGTTTCATCTTAGTTGTTGAAGACTTGAAGTACTTCTACATGTATATTTTCCCGTGTTTAAATAGGGAAAGGCGTGCCACTTTGGGAGATGAAGCAGACCCAAAATTAGTAATTTTCTGTAACCAAGTATGCTTCCTCTCTCTCTCCCTCTCCCTCTCTCTCTCTCTCTCTCTCCTCTCTCCATCTATATATCGTGCGTGATATGTCTGAAACTTCTAAATAAAACTAATAGGAGCTTTTGATGTACGTTTTCTTTTATTTTTTTCAGTGTGACCGAGCATACCATATTGGTTGTATGGAGGATCAGGAACTCCTAAAAATAGAGGTGAGCTTTATATTTGAAAGCAAAAAAAGACGGAGATGATAGACTTTGTGCTATAATCCTTTCTAATGCCTGTCTCTTCACAGGATGTGTTTAATGGCAACTGGTTTTGCTGCACCGATTGCACCTGGGTTCATGACAGCTTGAAAAAAATATGTGCACTTGGTGCCAAGCCCGTGCCAACTCCATTCTTCGATTTGTTGAAGAAACCTCACACCACTGAGAATAATTTAACCAATTTATCTTGGCAAATTTTTAGAGGAGGTAACACTGAAGATCAAGTGTTGCTCTCGCAATCTCTACAGTTCTTAAAAGTAAGTCCTTCTGCCATGCTATATTTCTGGAAAAAGTTGTTGTGTGTGTGTGTGATTTCAGGATTTCCATACTTTCTGCGAACAGTCAATCAAAATCTTGCCTTATTGTGCAAGAAACAGCCCAGGTTTGTTATATACTTAAACACGAGTCATTTGTAGATTACAGTGAATGATCCAACAGCAAGTTCCATTGGAACTTTGGAGTAGTTCTTTTCCTTGACCCTCCACCCCCATCCCCCCACCCAGAAGAAACTTTAAAGGGTTAAGACAAGGAGAAGGGAAAAAGAAAGCAGAATTATGGATGATAAATTTGCTAAATTTCTTCTCTTTAATATCAATTTGGAGGTTAAATGCTGCTTACTAGTTAGTTGGGCTTTTATGGGTATATGAAATTAAACACAAAGTGCTCATTTATATTGACTTTTCACTTTGTTGGCCTTTCTGTGAAGACGATAATAAAATCATAGATGCTTTCAGCAAATATAAATAAATGATGGGCTTTTAGCAAAAGAAACTGTCTCGTGATATCAGTTTAAATTGCCTTTTTAAGAAATACTGCTTTTTCGTGTTCATATTGGATGTCATACCCAATTGAGTATTGTTACATAATTTTGTGGGGGAATTATATGATCTGTAAAGTATTAAATGTGGAGTAGTGGCTAAAGCTTTTCTTGTTGCAGAGTGTATTCAAACCAATTCTTCTAGGAAGGCAGGAAATGTTACGACAAATGGTTTTTGGGTATGTAGTGCTTTCTGATGCACATATGTTCAATTTTTGTTGGTTACATGAATTCAATTATGTCGAGTCTGTTTTTTATTTGTAAAGGTCTAATTTGATTCATGCAGAAAACAAGTGGAAGGAACCGGGCTTGATTTTCGCGGAGTGCATTTTATAGTGACAAAGCTCGAGTAATGTTCTTCTCCATTTAGATATTATTATTTTTACTTCATTCACTATAAGTTTGGTTCTATGGTCTTTCTTGAATGATTCTGATATATCCTGTGATTATTTTCATCAATTCAGTGGGGAGATTGTCTCTATTGCGGTTCTACGAGTGTTTGGCAAATACATTGCTGAGCTTCCTTTAGCAACGACATCTAAAGTATGGCAGCAACAGGTAAGACTGGCCGACTGTTATGCATTTGCATATATTGAGATTTGGCTGAATCAAGGCTCGCCGTAGATTTGTTTCCCTTTTTATCTTAATATTGTCTTGAAGATATCATTTTGTCATTATGAAGTTGGCAGTTTCATAGCAGATTATGTTATGGGAGCCTGCACTGTGTATATCGCATGCCATTATTATTCTAAAAGGATCATTTTATTTTGGGCAGGGTTACTTCCGGGTGCTTCTCAATTTGATAGAAGAGCTACTACGTCTGTTGCAAGTAAGGCTGCTTGTATCTCCTGTGCCCAACAAAATGCAATCGATTTGGACTGACAAGTTTGGCTTTGTTAAAGCATCAGACCAGAAAGTAACATCTCTATTTCTCTCTTCTTTAAAAAAAAAAGAAAAAAAGAAACTGGCAGCTACTGGTGATGTTTTACTCTCTCTCTCTCTCAAATAATAAATACCCCTGTGCATGTCTGCCACTCCTTCAGGTACAAATGCTGAAGGAGCAACATGGTGTGATGCTTTTTGAGGATACAGCTGTATTGGTGAAAGAAATTCAAGCTGTTGATGACTAAAGCTATGCTGATTTTTTGTGTTTTTAACTTCAAATCCGTTTTGGACTATTAGTGGATATGTGGTGTATGCGAGTCATGTGCAGTTTGACTCTTAGTGTGCATATATAGTGTATGTTAGGCTTCTGTTAGAATTATGTAACAATTAGAGTTCCTTTTGGCCCAAGTACTAGTATTTCCGTGGGAAATTATCAACTTTTTTACACTGCTGTTTCTCCACTGTTGTTGATTTTCCATGCTCAACTACTTACTGTGCAATGTGCATGCCTAATTGTTCATTTGTCCAGAGCATGCCCAACTACTAGATCAACCATTGTTAGCTTCAATTCATCAATAAATCTTTACACGTTTAATTGGGAAATAACTAATGTATATGGTGTACTGCAAAATTGCCGAGATTTTTATATATAAGAAAATAAATAAATAAAATATTAAAAATAAGAAACTGTTGAACATATTTTGAAAAATAGAAAGGTTGCCATGCGGCATGGCGTCTCTGTGGGACGCCATCCCAGACTACGGCCAGTGGAAAAATGTAAAAAAAAAAAAAAAAAAACGGGACGCCATGTTAGACTCCGGCCCTTAAAATTAAAAAAAAAAAAAAATCAATTTTTTTTTTCTGCTGTGTTCAGTCAGAAATACAATAATTTGATCAGATTCAAAATTCAATTTAGAGAAAATGGCTACATGGATTTTTGTATTCTTTATATCAAAATAAAGATACGAAAGTCTAGTTTCCAGATAATATAATTTCTCTATACAAAAATATTACAGATTAGTACAGTTTTAGCAATTAATTGACAGAGGTCAGAATTCAGAAAAGCTGAAATTCCAGTGAGCAGTCCTATAATTTTGACCAGATTCAAAATTCAATTTAGAGAAAATGGCTACATGGATTTTTGTGTTCTTCATATCAAAATAAAGGTATGAAAGTCTAGTTTTCAGATAATATAATTTCTCTATACAAAAATATTACAGATTGGTACAGTTTTAGCGATTAATTGACAGAGGTCAGAATTATTGGACTGCTCACTGAAATTTCAGCTTTTTTGAATTCTGACCTCTGTCAATTAATCGCTAAAACTGTACCAATCTGTAATATTTTTGTATAGATAAATTATATTATCTGGAAACTAGACTTTCATACCTTTATTTTGATATAAAGAACACAAAAATCCATGTAGCCATGTTCTCTAAATTGAATTTTGAATCTGGTCAAAATTATAGGACTGCTCACTGGAATTTCAGCTTTTCTGAATTCTGACCTCTGTCAATTAATTGCTAAAACTGTACCAATCTGTAATATTTTTGTATAGAGAAATTATATTATCTGAAAACTAGACTTTCATACCTTTATTTTGATATAAAGAACACAAAAATTCATGTAGCCATTTTCTCTAAATTGAATTTTGAATCTGGTCAAAATTATAGGACTGCTCACTATAATTTCAGCTTTTCTGAATTCTGACCTCTGTCAATTAATCGCTAAAACTGTACCAATCTGTAATATTTTTGTATAGAGAAATTATATTATCTGGAAACTAGACTTTCATATCTTTATTTTGATATAAAGAACACAAAAATCCATGTAGCCATTTTCTCTAAAATGAATTTTGAATCTGATCAAATTATTGGATTTCTGACTGAACACAGCAGAAAAAAAAATTGATTTTTTTTTTTTTTTACGTTTTTCCGCGGGCCGTAGTCTGGGATGGCGTCCCACAGGGACGCCATGCCGCATGGCGGCCTTCTTATTTTTCAAAATCTGTTCAACAGTTTCTTATTTGTAATATTTTATTTATTTATTTTCTTATATATAAAAATCTCGGGCAAAATTGTATGGGTTTAATTTTCAAAATAAGTGCTAGCATTGCTCGGAAACAAGCAGAGGCTCTTTTTGCCGACATAAACAATGGAATTGAAAACAATGTTTGCAGTTGTATAAAATATACGAAAGCTCTCAGGTCTTGTAACAGAGGATGACTGAATTTAATGAATTTATGTAGTTGTTTAAGTGCTCCTTTCCTCCTATGAATGTAGTAAATATTTTTCCTATAGCTGTAAGTATCTTGCCCGTGCTTTGCTACGGGTTGAAAATTTAAACATAAAATACAACAAAAAAGCAAATCAAGTCAAATATTTTTCATCTTTAATAGTATTTGTTTTTTTTATAATTTTTACTTGTGCAATGAAATGAACTATTTTGTCTTTACTTCTTTGTTAAATAGGAAGGTAATCAATATTTTAGTGAGTAAACATGTTAATTACTTTCTTATTTTGTTGTCATCAATAACATAAAAAAGAAAGAAAGAAATATTATCAATTAATTGTTTTTATGACAACATTCATATAAAGAAATTGTAAAAGAGAAATCAATGTAACGAGTGTTCGGAGAACTAGATTCTAACTTCAACATAATATACACCAATGCATTGCAACATAAAATCACAGGCATAAAACTTTTCATCTTAACCATTTAATATCCAATACATTAAATCATAGCCGTTGGCGGATCAGAACACTTGCGTGCTTAATATAAGAGAAAGATAATAACCAAATCAAAGAAGATCAACGTAAAACTAGCACCTTTCATGATAGCTTATAGCAAAACGGTCTTGCTGAACACCAAACATAAGGGGTCCAAAATAATAACATGAACGCTAACAGTTCAACCTGACCCAGAGTTTATTCAGCCAGTCTTTCTGATCTTATATGATCCTGAATAATTTTCACAATTTATTTCCACAAGCAAAAGAGTATTAGCCTTGAAATACAACAACACATGAAAGAACATCCTCAAGATCGTATGGAAAAGTGAAAAATCAAAATGATATTTCCACAACCTTTCCCAGTGAATCAATCATCAACAGTCAAAGACTACTGATCTGAAGGTACAATTCTGCTGTGCACATAAACATTTAGTAAATAGTGTCAGCTTAATTTAACAACAAGTCTACAATTCTGTTGTACGCATATATAACAAGGATAAATGGTGTCAGACTGTCAGCTTAATTAAGCTGCATCTATGATCAACTAACCACACCAACCAATGGTTTTGTTTAACACCGCTAAGAATCTGATTTGGGTTGCCTAACAGTGGCTTCCTGTTCTTTTTCTTTAGCTGGGTCGACAAAGATGACCCATCCATCGAGGAAATGTCCATTCATCCCTTTTCTCGCCTCTTCTGCCTCTTCTATAGTACCATACTTGACAAAACCAAATCCCTTGGAGCGCCCTGAAGCCCTATCTGTTATTACTTTAGCTGCATGCAAACAAAAGAAAAATTGTTAAAATGCCAATTAGCCATTAATGCTCGCAAAGTGGAGAGCACAAAATTTGTCAGTGAATGTAAGATGGAGCAAAAAAAAAAAAAAAACTAACCTTCCAGAAGCTGACCGTACCGTGAAAATGCTTCCTTAAGTTTCTCATCCGTTGTTAGTCTTGATAAACCTAATTAAGTCATGTAAATAGAACCTCAGTTAATCTATTAATTTTACGCCCAGTTAAAAAAGAGTCCCGATTTACCAAGCTGGACGTGTTCGTATGATTCTATAAGCAACTCGGAAAATAATTTAGGAGTTAAACAGTGACTGAAGCGGTTAATGGAGAAAGGTACGCAAGCAAATTAAGACAGACAATTTAAGAGAAGTGCTCTAACCGCTAATGAAAAGCTTGGGCTTGGTGATAGGAGGGAGGTTGGAGTTGCCGATGTCTTCTTCGCCGAAGGGGAAAGAAGAGCTATGGCGAGTGGAGTAAACGGAGAGCTGGTTTAAGGATGGAGAGAATGTCGTTCTGAGAAGGCGGCGGAGCACGGCGGTTGAGGCCGACGATGCCATCTCTTTCTGACTAACTTCGATAGTGAACTGGATTGATGCAGTGCAATGCAAGAGAGGGGTTGGGAATTCACATCCCTCGGGTTTAGTCAGACAATTGAAACGGACGGTCCAGGATCGTTCTTTTACCTTGACACGAATCTCAAAGCACAAATAATACTGGCCTTGCGCTATCCTAAACCCTATCCCGAATAGGCAATTAGGCACCGGCTGAGAGTAAATCTGGACCGTCCATTTCAATTTGCTTGAGTCAGGTACCTGGAAGATACGGATCTATAGGTTGGCTAAAACCCTAATTCAGGTTTAAGACCAAGAGAGAGGTTTAATGGTACGGATTGGGCTGAATTCAGTTGCGGGCCCTTTGCGACCTCTTCTTCTGTGAGCCCAATTAGAGCTTATACTCCTACGGGGTTTGTCAGTATTGGGCTATTAGCATTCCATAAATATAAATATTCGCTAATCAAATAGTTTCCAATTATTAAATGCCATAACAAGATACTATACTCGCAGATCAGATAGTTTCCCCACATGGGAAATTATAAATCGAAATCAATCAATCAGGAAACTTTTTAACAGTGTCCCTGTTTTTAAGAAAGTTGAATACTATATGAGTGAGGCTATGGTGCTATGCATAGCACGGATGGCTAGTGTACTACGGCTCAATATGGTACTTTTTAAAATCTTAACGGTCGATCCGACCGTTCAATGTGATAACCATATGAATATGTACTTGCAAACTAAATTTTATATTTTTTCGAATTTTTTTACTATTTTTTCAGATAGGTAGAATTTTGATGGTCCAGAATTTTCAAAAAACACTGATTTTTCTACCTATCTAAAAAAATAGTAAAAAAATTCGAAAAAATATAAAATTTAGTTTGCAAGTACATATTCATATGGATATCACATTGAACGGTCAGATCGACCGTTAGGATTTTAAAAAGTACCATATTGAGCCGTAGTACACTAGCCATTGGTGCTATGCATAGCACCATAGCCTCACTCATACTTTATTCTTGTAATCTTGTTACTAAATTTTCCAACAAAATGCGCATGCGGGTCCCATAAACATCCATTTTTAACCTTCCCTCTTTTTAATTTTCCTTCCCCCTTCAAAATTTTAATTTCATTATAGAAAAATTAAAAAAAATAGCATTGGATAATTCATAAAAAATAAGTTTTATTTTTATTTTATTATTGTTTCGATGTGGAATTTAAAAAAAAAAATACAGTATTAAATATATCCCATTTCAAAATTTTAATTGGGAAACATTATTGCTACATTTTAATTTTTGAACATTACCAGTAGTTATAAAAACTTGGAATTTCAAATTATGAAAATAAAAAAAATCCTATTTTCAAAATTTTATATAACTTTATGCCGAATGGTGAAATGATTATTTCATTTTGTGAAATGCGAAAATAAATTTTATGAAAGTTTAGAATATGGAAGGATCGCTGTATTGTTGGAAATTATGAAATATTAAGGGTATGATCGGAAAGAAGGTGGTATGCGACTTCAATTCAATTCAATGGAGATGAATAGAATAGAGATAATTTGAGATTGAAATTTTTAGATCGGAAACAAAACTAATGCAAGAAGAATTCATCATAGTAGTGTTTTAAAATAGCCAAATAACTTCTTTAATTTACTATAAATACCATTGAAATTTCTAGTTAGGGTTTGCTAAATCAGTACAGAAAAAGAGGGAGTAGAATCAGAAAATAGACAAAGGGGTAAAAATCAATAAGGAGAACATTATCGTTTATCTCATCGGAACTATTGTGCTTGTCAAAACTTCTGAAAAGCTCATCTCTCGTTGCGTGGGCAACAAGGAGAAGAAAGGCACTGAGGTCTTTTCACACATGCAAATTCAATTTTCGCCAAATCTCTATTCTTCTGGTGTGATTTCACGACGCGACTTTTTCATTGTCAAATCTCGTCGTCTCTATTCCTTTCGTGTTATTGTTAAGTTTCCGATCAAAAAAGTGACAAGAATTCACAATCCAATTGGCGTTTGAAGGAGGAAGAAGCGCTTTCGATCAAACCCTAAGAATTTGAAGTTATAGAAGTATGAAAATTGTAATCCGATGGTAAACATGATGGAAGAGAGAGAGAGAGAGAGAGTGAGAAAGAAGTTTGTGGAGCCTGAAAAAATATTTTTGTAGAACATTTGAAGACGGTAATATTTTACTATGAAAATAAAATTGCATTGTCAAATTTGTTGGATGAAAGAGTTTTGCTCATCGAGTAAAATCATTCTTTTTTAAATACTTGCGTAAACAAATTGATCGGGGTCGAAAAGTTAATATAGTTTTTTTTGTCAAAACAAATTAATTAACTTTTCCTAAAGTTAAACGAATGGAGATCTTCTTCAAAACTCACTACTAGATGTTGTTGAGTATCTCTATTCTTATATCAAGCGTGTAGATGTTTTGATTCGTCCACGACTTAGATTAGAAATTGAAGTTTCAAATTGAATAACAACTATCCAATCAAATAGTCAGTCTTTTTTTATTTTATGTATATTTTTTATTTTTTTTAAGTATAGAAGTCTAAATTTATTGCCGTATACTAGGATTTTCATATTAATATTTCTTTCTATTTTTTAAATATCATGTCTTCATAATAATTTATATCAAGCAATCAATATAGCATGTTCGGATATTACAGTTATTAACACAACATGTGTGAACTTGGAAGAACTATATTATCAAATTATATCACGTTGTTGTGATGTTGATGAACCACAATATGCAAGTTGCGGTGCTATAGAAGTACCGTGATAATTTAATATTTTTTAGCAATATTAAAACTTGGTCGTCTTTTTGAAAAAAAACAATCCTTTATCAATATTTATTTTTGCTGTCTTTTTCGGAAACATACAATCTATTTTTTTTTTTTTCATTATTTTATATCATTTAAAAAATATTATTTGTCATTTAATCATTATTGATCTTATTTAAGTAAACATGATTTTGTTCTCTATTTTAAGTACACAAATTTATATAAATCCAAGAAGAGAGTGACAGCCCTTGTATCAATAACAAGAACCATAACATGATAATAACAAGAGGAGGGATATTACACTATTTTTTTTGACACATTTTGACATCTACCATTTTCAAAGTCCAAATAGTCGATCCAAACCGTTCAACATGATGAATATATTAAAATGTGTTTGGAGATCAAATTTTATATTTTTTTTGAATTTTTTTATATTTATTAAGATAGTTACAAAATCGCTGTTTTCAGACCATTGAAAAACATAACAAAAAATGCATGTACCAATAACAAAAAAATGCATGTACCAATAACAAAAAAAATGTGTTGTTTTCAGACCATAGAAGTACTGTTTTCTCATTAAGCAACATAACAAAAAAATGCATGTGCCAATAACAAAAAAAGCTCATATGTATATTATTAAAGAACAAGTTTTACATTTGTATGAGAATATATTGGTCTATTTTTTTATTGTCGAATTACTGGTCTGTTTTTTTTATGAAAATATGTTATTTTGTATTATAATTTTTCTTCTCTTATGATATGTCCCGTTGTAATGCACGGGCACGATACTAGTGAAATAAAATAGTTTTATTTAGAATATATTTATACTATATTGCTTCAATGTGTTGGAAGTGAATGATATCGAGAGCTATTTGAAGCTGTAGCAAAAACAAGCTCTTTGATGGTTGAGGTTTTTCTGCTCGGGCTCCCCACGCAACAGTTTTGTTCTCCCACTGAAATCATCAATTGAGGGATAGAGATTAAGGAGAGAGGAGAGAGCTAGCTCATTATTTGAGAAAAAGAAAATTCAGTCGAAGACGATATTTTTATTTCCCACAATTTTATGCTATATGGACAGATGCTGGAAATAAAGCATAGGACGGAATGGGAAAAAATTACCATTACAATCCCGTTGAATTCATTCAATTCCCATTGAGAAAAGAGCATTCGAACATGACCTTATAATTAGAATATTACACGTATCCTTTATTATGCTGGAAGACAATTGGTGACAAACTTAATATTGTGCATCATCCAATTGTAAGTGTGTTATTTATTATGAAACAACAGATAATGATTTCATAAATTAAGTGAAGTCACAAATTCACTGTCCAACATACAATCCGAAATTTTTTTCTTTGACGATCTAAACTTCTTCTAGCATACAACATTAGAAATTAAAATGCTATATCTATTCTATTCCCTTTGAATTTCGTATCACCTAAGGTAACTCGTATTTTGAGTTTAGATCCGGGCCGTAGGATATGTTTAAAATGCTATATCTATTCTATTCCCTTTGATTGAACGTTCCGGATCCAAACTCAAAATTTGAATTACCACATGAATCCGGACTCTTTTTTCTTTTTTTAGCATCGTATCAACACTAAAGAATCAAATAATTATACCGATTTTTTATTCATAAGAAAAAAAAATATTGAAAAAGAGATACATTCCTATAAAAATGTTGATATATAAGAAGGACAGGAATGTCTATCCCATCCGCTACCGTGTCTATTTGTTTCATTGTAAATTGACATTTTATAAAAATGAAACGAAATTTGTAGCAGACGGGAAGACATTCCCCTCTGCTTTGTAGATGATATTGTAGTGGACGGGAATGTCTATCCCATATGGATGACACTGTAGCGAACAATAATGTCTATCTGTCCTTCCTATATATCAACATTCCATAGAAATATACTCCCTTTTTGATATTTTTTTTCTATTAATAAAAAATCAAATAATTTTACGTATAAATCGCAAGTCAATATCTAGCTTAATATATAGCTAATCAATTTATTTTTTTACCTCATAACAAAAAAATCCAGACCTAAGAGCATTTCCTTGGTTTTTTTTTTTTTTTTTTTCAATTCTCGCTTTCAAATCTGATCTTGCTATTTTATTTGAATTGCAGCGATGTATTGAAATTTCAAAAACTTATTCAAATATATATGTGTGTGTGTGTGTGTGTGTGTTAGATGTGGAATTGTGGAGTGGTACATCAATGAGACCAACATATATCAAAGGAGATAGGAGTAGATCCGATGCCCATCGGACCTACATTTAGATTCAATTAGCTCTAGGACCGTATGATTAGCATCAAGATCTATGTGTACGGAATTGATATAGATTTGCACGGATTTTGATACATATCACACGAATCTTGATGCAGATCGAATGGTCATCACACCCATCGAACCAAGATAGGTCCGATGGGCATCGGACCTACTCTGATTCCATATCAAAGACATATTAGGTGTGTGAAATTATTTTTAAATGTATGGGATAGAATGAAATGCAAATCTCTTATAAAATAAATTATACGCAACAAATTGAAGATCCATAAATCTGCATACGAAGGAAAAAAAAATCTAAATAAGATCAATGTCGAGTTGTTGAAAGATCTACGCTGCACTTCCATATTAGATTCCATTTATTTGTTTCTATTAAGTTGCTCAAATAAGAAAGTTTCCATATAAGAAATGCTATTAATATGAAACCGTGAACGGGTTTTATGATTTTATGGTCTATTGGGTCCGGTGTTTTAGATAAAATCGGGGAAGTTAATTAAATATTTCCGGATTGTTCCATTGCATGTATGGTACTATGGTCTAATAAGAAATTCCGGTTTATTTCGACGGGACTGTCAGTCCGGTCCGGTTTTAATAACCATGCTTTTATTTCTCCGCATTACAGATTTCAGTGTCTTTTGGAATAAATTTTTTTAGGTATTGAACGGTAAGATCCACCACTTCACGTGTTCATATGGACTCAAATACGGTGCCTATTCAGATGGCGCAGGGTCAGTATTATTTGGTCTGGATCAGTAATCGTAAAAGATTCCCTTTTACGGTACCGGGAGGATACGGTTTTTCCTCTCAAGCAGAAGCGGCAAAAGCAAAATATTTTTCCTCCTCTTTTCTCTTTCTCACCGTGCCGGCTGAATTCATATCACCTCAGGTTACCTGACTCAAGACAATTATGATGGGACGTTTTTTTAACATGGCACGAATCTCAAAACAGACTCCCTACAGTCTCGATTAGGGGTGATTAATGAGAAAGCATGAGCGAGTTGGATATACTCATGCTCGGCTCATTAGTTTAATGAACAAGTTGTTAATGAGCAAGTTAGAGCGAATTGTTAATGAGCATGTTGATAATGAGCGAGTTGCCGAGTTGTCTAAAATACATCATTCAAAACTAATTTTCATTTATAGAATTTAACAAATTGTCATAATCCAATATAATTAAACAGTACATAATTTAACAAAAAATTGTCCATAAGCAAATTTAACAAAATCAAACAAGTATCTTCTTGTCGTTCACACGACCCTACAAAATCAAAGCTATATCCTTGTCAACTACTTACAAATTTGTATTATCAAAACAATAATAAAAATGTAGAATTTAAAAATATACAAATTCAGAACTGTACAAATCCAAAACGATGTATTAATGATCAAATTTTGGGTTATATTAATGATCAAATTTTTTGTAATCAAATTTCTTAATGAGCGAGTTGGGGTATGCTCATGCTTGGCTCATTAAATTAATGAGCGAGTTATAGCGAGTTGTTAATGAGCATTTAGCGAGCGAGTTATGAGTAATTTACTCACCCTTAGTCTCGATAGGCACCGGATTGAGTTTGGCCCAGATAAGTTTAATCTGGGCCGTCCGTTTCAATTTGCTTGAGTCAGGTACCTGGGAGGATACGGATCCGTGCCAGCTACCTTCTGCTGCATTTGTGGGTCTGATTCGATCAGTGAACACTCTTCAAGTGAGAAATAACACCCGCAGTTTCACTAAAAAAAAGAGAAACAAAGAAACAACAGCCGCATTACGGCGGAGAAAGCAGCGACGGGCTCATAAACTTTTAAAAACCCTCAAAAAAAAACTCCGCACCATGTCTTTGTTTCTCGATCGCTGCATTCCCTCCACACCCCTCCAACTCCGCTGTAAACAGGTCCACCCTTTAATAATTTTCAAGCTTTTGTTTTTAGTTTTCACCACTTTTTCTCTGATTTGAGTTTGTGCCTTGTACCCGTATAGTTCATGACTGAAAATTAGGTTATGCCTACAGCCTACTCCTAATTTGAGGATTTAAAACGAAATCAAACGAACTAAAGCATAAGAGGAAACTGATAAGAAAAAAAAATCTAAAGGAAGTAGGAAACAGATTTCATTTCTCATGTTCTAGATAGAACTGATATGAGATATATCCATCTGTTTGGGAAGAAGCTCTTAATACCTACATTCTCCTATTCCTATATATTTGACCTCTCCATTAATTGCTTATCTAATTAAATATCATAATGGGTTTAGCCCGCGACTAAAGAAAAGATCTCATAAATATACAAACAGCCCAATAAAGTCTGAACTGCCAAACAACACTCAGTCCCATATTGGCATAGGATATTTAAATTGAGATCATGACAGTTTGTTCTTTTTCCAGAGCTTGAGTGGCAGAGCTTTTCTGTTTCCTTCTTCTTCTTGTCTCAGATTGACGGTTTGTACAGCTGTCAGCTTGGAAGCTAAGATGGCCGCAGCCTGTATCCCAGCTGCACCAATTCTCCTACCAGAGGGACCATGGAAACAAGTAAGGTTATGTTTACATTTTGCTATGACTTGCGGCAAGATCGTGTAATTAGTTGTACTTGAGCAAAAGGGAATATTTCAAAGGTTTAAATGTTGACCTGAATGATCTATGAATTAAGGAAAAGAAATTCATTAGGTATTGTTCTCTTACTGTATGCAGAAAAAATATTTTTCTGGTATACTGATAGGGAAACACAGTTATCGGTACCTTTTCTCTTATTGCCCTAATGATCTCGGATTCAGTATAAAAGTGATTGTGCATTTATTGTTTCTCTTTTCTTGTTGTATGTATGCGTTGTGTTAACAAAAAATGGGAAGGTGTGTGGAGGTAAATTTGCTGGAAATTCGTGTAGGTTTTAGAGTGTCAAATTTAAAAAATTTAATCCCTGCCCAAACAGTTGGAACTTCACAAGTCAGTGTGCTAGCACCACAAACTGGTGCCCCCCCTGTAGACTCCAAGAATTACCTCTTCTCTACTTCTTTCTCACAATTTATGGAAGGAAAAATTAGGGTGTGCACTATTGTGAGCGTGTGTGTAAAAGGATCAGATGCAGAAGTAATGGAGAAAGTGGAAATAGTGGATGCACGTCTAATTTCGGATCACATGATTGGCCTCTGGGACATTTTTTTAACAAATTATCTATTGGAGGAAATAGTTTGTCCTACTAAATTATCTGATGAAGTCATTAATTCTTAGTAGAAAACCACAAAAATGAATAAGAAATAGCTACAATAGATAGGTATTACAACGCATGATATTTGTAGGTCTTTTCATCCTGACCTTGTTCTAAAAGACTGTTCTAAATCACTTTGAATTACCGTTGTCATTTATTTTGTGTCTAACTCTACTTTTTAAAGGTGGAAGGTGGTGTGACTGCTGCAAAAGGGTTCAAAGCTGCTGGGTTATATGGTGGGTTGCGTGCAAAAGGAGACAAGCCCGATCTAGCTTTGGTTGCATGTGATGTTGATGCAACTGTTGCAGGCAAGAACACTACTTTTGTTTTATTTTATTGATATACAGATGAGATATAGAGATCTTCAGTTTATGTTTTTACATTTTTTTAATTAGTAGGCAAAAAACCCACTAGGTATTTGTTAAAAGTAAAAAAAAAAATAGTACGAGATGGGGACTGCAATTGAAGCAAGAGATTGCATGTCCAGGTTTATCAGGTGGAGTATTTGGTAAAGAATTACTTTCTGATCTTACGAGTACTTGGCAAAGAATAACTCTCCTCTTAGTCAGATGTATTGACACACAGTATCATCAAATTTATAGTTAATTATTTATTGTTCTCCATAATTGTATCAAGTGACTTTTTCCAGGAGTATTTACTACAAATGTGGTAGCAGCTGCACCAATTACTTACTGCAAAAATGTGCTCGGCACATCAACAATGGTACAGTAACTTAAAACTTGTATGTTGCAATTTCAGTTGATATCCACTAGGTCTTTGATGACAGATTTTGTAATTCATCAACTCCCAACTTTTTCCAGGCACGTGCAGTTTTAATTAATGCTGGTCAGGCAAATGCAGCTACAGTAAGTTCATCTAACTTCTATTTGATTTGTATAGAAATTCAGTATCTATAAGTAAGGTTATATAGTATTTCCTTAAGAGAGATCTAATTGTGCTATAATTATGTTATTCAGGGTGATGCTGGATACCAGGATGCTGTAGAGAGTGCAAATGCTGTTGCTGAGGTCCTTTTATTTTTCAAAGAACTCTAATCATAGTAATCTTGATTCCTCACTAATGCATCAATACTCTTTCTTTGTTTTGTATCTTAGCTCCTTAAAGTGAACCCAAGTGCTGTTTTGGTTCAGTCAACTGGTGTGATCGGTCAGAGAATTAAAAAGGTGAAGTATATACGTGTTATACCAGCATCATATTTTACTTTATGTTATTGTCTTGTAATGATCTTGTACTTTATTTTTCTCTTGTTGTAGGATGCTCTTCTTAGTTCACTGCCTAGGCTTGTTGGTTCTCTATCATCAACAATTCAAAGGTACAGGCCAACACTTTATTTTTGCTAATATTTGCTAAATTTTTTAAACTTGGCAGTTTTTACACCTTTATTCTGGGCCGTGTTGTATGATCTGAAGTTATGTGACATCAATCCATGTAATCTGCAGTGCAAACGATGCAGCAGTAGCCATCACTACCACTGACCTTGTTAGCAAGAGTATTGCTGTTGAGACTGAGGTGTGAATATTATTTTTCCTTCGATTACTCCATTGTTTTTAGTGCCTCAGCCTTGTTGAAGCTTTAATTCTGAAAAGCATCTTTTAGGTGCTTTTCTTATCAAGATTCCAGACTAGCATCAATGACATTGAATTAATTGTTTTGAGGGATAAAGGTTGGAGGAGTTCCTGTCAAGGTTGGAGGAATGGCAAAAGGCTCTGGAATGATCCATCCAAACATGGCTACCATGCTCGGTGTATGCTCCTCTCTCTCTCTCTCTCTCTCTACAGGTATGTGTATATCGGTATCCACTAATTCATTGCAAATTGATATTCAGGTTGTGACGACTGATGCTTCAGTAAGTGCCAATATCTGGAGTGAAATGGTTCGAGTATCTAATAGCAGGAGTTTCAACCAGATCAGTGTGAGTCCTAGTGGGTCTGTTTAACTTGCTTATAAGAGTTTTGTTTTCCTCAGATGTAAAGTTGAAAAAGTAAATAGCTTGTTATAGTCGTGCGCACATCTATGCTAAGCCAAGCAACCCAGTATTTACCTGTGTCTGTTTTGGTTGTTAATTCACAGCCTCGAGTCATTTTGCATAATGTTGTGAGTCAGTGTATAACAATTTGGAACAGAAAAAACAAGTTCCATTTGTTTTATGATACAACTAAACATCTGTATCTTGAGTAGATATTTGAGTTTCAGCTACTAAGAAGTCTCACCAACTTTATCCTCTCTTTTTTTTTTAAAAAAAAGCGGCCTCCAAGGCTCCAACGATGGACCACCTGTTCCTATTAATCGAAACAAGTTTTACACTTACAAATTCATCACAACAGAGACTATCAACCCTTCAGAATCTTATAGCAAAAGAATCATAGCAACTATTGATCTCACACTTTTTTGGACTATCAACCCTTATTTAACTCTTCTGTATGATCGAGTACAGCACCTCCTTCCAGTCCCCTCCCAAAGCACCTGTCCAAGAATGTATTAGTGTTTGATCCCCATCTCTACACAAGAGCATCTATCTTATCAGAGAGGGGTCCCTTCTCATTCAACAGTTTTTTTTTTTCAAATCTTCCAATTCATGTTTCAGGTGGCCCACCGTGGCCTTTTTAAAATGCAATGTCAAGTAATGGCCATCCCAAACTTCATTTACCAATGCATTGGACTATAAGAGACCTCAAACAGATCTGAAATAGATAATCCAATGTGCTATTACTTATCCATCGATCTTTCCAAAATCTTACTTGATTCCCTTTGCCCACCTGAAATCTAGACCCAATTTCTATTATATCTTTTTTGTCAGTAACTCCTCTACAAAAGGAGACAACTTACTCTATATTTGTATTTTGTGTTGATCAACTTTTCCATATAGCATGATAAGCTGGGTCCTTAATCTTAAAGAACCATTTGGCTGATAATGCCTTGTTCATCTCATCAAGGTGAATAATACCCATGCCTCCCTGATCCTTTTTCCTGCTTATATTTTTCTATTGGTATCAAATGATACATTTTCTTATCTTGAGAGCCTTGCCACTCACCAACTTTATCAAATTGTTGTTATTTTTGAAGGTAGATAAAGATACAAGTACGAATGACTGTGTCATTGCTCTGGCTAGTGGATTATCTGATTTGGCCGAAATATCCACCTTTGATAGCGACGAGGCTCTTCAACTTCAAGCTTGTCTTGATGCTGTGAGATTCTCTTAACTTTATCTGCTTGAACATGAGTAGGCCCTGTACCTTTGCTTTTATGCAGGTTTGAAAATGCCAAGCATGCACCTACTCATCCAATTTTTTTAAAAAACTACTATTAAATTTTGAAAGTAAATATTTAGGAATTCAGAAGCCAAATTTTGAGAAATAGGAAGGACGGGCAAGATTTCCCCGTGCTTATCAATTCTCCTTGACACAAACCAGTTGACAAAAAAAAGCAGTAAAGAGAAACTTTACCTTCTGTGTCTAAGAAAGAGAATGAATGTCTGAGAAAATATTAAATAGGTAGAGACAGGGAAAACTTGTCCGTCTTTCCCATTTCTCAAAATTTGGTTTTTGAATCCCTAAAGATTTACTTTCAGAATTAATTATTGCTATTTTTTTTTTGGGAAATATCATGATTATCTCTGCAAAATAAGAATATATATCCTCCTGTATAACATGAAAGGTTTTGCTTACCTCCTCTCCTTATTTGTTAAAATGCCCAAATTTCTTGTTATATAGAGGTATCCAGTGCAATTATCACTTTACTTTTGGCAGGTTATGAGGTAACAGTGAATTAAGGGTACTTTTAAGTTATTTTCATGCAAAGTATGACATTGTCATCTTTTCGTAGGGCAATGGCTAATTCATGGCATTTTCATTTTTTTCTTTTCTTTTTTTTCCTTTTTTGGTAGTGTTACTAAGAGTATACATGATAAAAGATGCTGATTTATCTGAAATCTTTCTGACTAAATGAAGAAGCACAGTATTTTAATATAGTGTATCTTATTTTCTGTCCTCAATTTTACAGGTAATGCAAGGTCTTGCAAAATCAGTGGCATGGGATGGTGAGGGTGCAACATGTTTGATCGAGGTAAACTTTCCTTGTTGCTTATTGTTAGTTTCTCAGTGTTAGATAGTATTTATGTCAATCGATTAGCAAGGGCAGATTTTTTTTTTTTTTTTTAACATCTTGGCATTAGAAAATAAAAACATCTTTTACAACAAGCTTTCGTAAAAAAAAAGGGCAGATTTAGGGGTGACTGGTGGGGGTGGCGGTCTCCTCTATCAAATTTAACACTATTAGGGCGAAAAACAAGTGTTTCTTAATAATTATATAAAGGCATTAATTTTAATGCATTATTGTGTTCATAGCGACTTCCGGTCCCTCCTAATATCAACTTATAACTCCACTACTGTCGACCGGGTTTTTAAATGCCTATCCATTTAAATCTGGTTAGAATTACTCTGAAATAAGTTGGAGACATGTTCACGCAAATAGCAATGTGACATTTTTTGCATAGGTCTCTGTTACAGGCGCAAGAGATGAGGCTGGAGCAGCTACTATTGCACGTTCTGTTGCTTCTTCCTCTCTTGTGAAAGTACGCCTTATATTTATCAAATTGCATCATGCATGTGATCTTAGAATCTATATTTGTGTTATTTTCTTCTTTTTCTTGACTGCACTACATTTTTTAATTTGACCAGGCTGCTATATTTGGTAGAGATCCAAATTGGGGAAGAATCGCTTGTGCAGCTGGATATGCTGGCGTTGGTTTTGATGGGAACAACCTTGATATTTCACTTGGAGATATAGAACTCATGAAGAATGGTCAGCCACTTGATTTTGACAGGTTAAAGAATTGATTTCGTTCAGTAACTGTCTTGTAGTTTACACAGTAATTTTGCTCGATCGTATAGCTTTAGGATTGTAGCTTTGGTTATGCATTGCATTACTAATCAGTCCTTTTACTTTTTGAGGTTTAATACCTTGCATTTGAGATAGGTCATTTTCTTCTTTTCAGGAAAGCAGCTAGTGACTACCTCAGGAATATCGGTGATGTACATGGGACTGTTGAAATACACATATCAATTGGTAAGCGATACTTGTGTCGTTTGCATTAATTCTTGTTTGCTTTGCTTGTTGAGAATATTGCAATATTCTCCACCGCTTATTCTTTCTTTCATTTTTTAACAGGTAGAGGGCATGGTACTGGGAAAGCTTGGGGTTGCGATTTGAGTTATGATTATGTGAAAATAAATGCCGAGTATACGACATAAAATTGTGTGCTTTGAGATTGTCATTTTATCTCTGGAATTAACTTTCCATTGTAGGATTAGCTATTTACTTGTGAGAACAATTTTATCTGTAGTAAAGAACGCAAAGCTGTTTCTCTAACATGGAGCATTTGACTTTTGAATATACAATCCTATTTTGAAGTGGTACTTTATTCTATCAATTGATGTTGTATAGGGAGCAAAACGTTAAGGAAGGTCGTGTTACTTTTGTCCTATTTGGTTTCTCACGATAATCGCTTCAGCCGGTAAAATTCGTTGCATTGGAGTTGTGTTATAGTGTGCCAATTTCAGGGTTATTCGATCCATCAAGCATTTTAAAAAGTTAGTTGTCATGACAAAAATACAACTGACGCATATCTTTGCAAATATTCAAGGAGCATTTGATGTCTTAGTTTAAACTTAGGGAAAAGGATAGCATAGTTTCAGCTAACCAAAAACCAGCACAATTCAAATTGTTTAGACGCTAAACATGTTAAATAGGCAAATATACATGACCAAAATGCAAGGCACACTAGTAATGACCTTGAAAAGCATTCAAACAAAAGAGACTCACAACACACGTAGCTCATCATCTCTAGCAAACAAGGCATCTTCAAAGTGGCTTATTTATAATACAACAACCCGTTAGGATCTATCACACAACTCAACTAAGGTTTTATTAAAGACGCCTCAGCAATAGAGATATGCAGTTGACACAGACTCCCTTGCACATTTCAAATATCAGCTACTAAATCCACCCACATCAGATTTCACATTTGTCCTGAAAATTCAAGAGTAGAATGGGTAAATCAGAACCTGTCAGTGATGTCAGGAACATTCAAGTTCGCATGATATTCAAAAAGTTGTCCCGTGACAATAATATATCACCACCTGTTATCCAGTGTATCTGAACTGGCGGTAATATGATTTCATCCACAAATTTCATTTCAGAAAAAGACAACTCCCAACTCCGCCAAGTGAGACATTCTTACCTTTGTTCTTGCGCTTATCCTTTTTCTTGTTTTTCTTCTTTCCCTTGGAACTTGACCCGCCACCGCTGCCCTTTCTACCCGAGTGTGATTGTACCGTATGTGATTGAGAGGTCACAGGTGGGTCATACACGTCTGGGGCCCACTTGACATGCAAATCAGCAGATCGTGGCAATGCTTCGGGCTGTTGTGCTCGACTTCCCTTCAATGCAGGTTTCAGGTGCGTCTGCAATTGAAAAGAGAGGATAGCTTGTAAGCGGGCTGATGAAGGGAAATAGATGTCTAGTGGGCCAACACAATTACAAATTAGAGCTCATGGATTATCCAATTTAGACATCCCAGCTGAATGGCCAGCAGGAAACAGATGGATAATCCATGAACTCTAATTTGAAATTGTGCTGATTTCTATTAAAAAGAAGTACATGGACAACAATTCAGGGCCTTCACTGATATTTAGTGTGTTAATGAACAAGCATCTGACACTGTTGGCTTTACAAAAAAATAGTCCAGATTTCTAGAGAGAAAATAGAAGATAAAAATAGAGAAGAATGCAGTCCTTATTCTCACAGGAACAGTCTAATATTCTAAAGTCTATTTACAAAAAAGAAGTCAACAGACTGTGGCATTTAAAAAACTTAAGTATCCCCATCCTGACAGTACTGGGGAGTCCAACGATGCAACATTTGAAATCCCCATGTTTTAACTCTTAAAATTGTGAAAACCAAAGAAACAAAAAAAAAAAAAAAATCCTTGCAATCATCTGTAGCAAAACCAAACTATCAGATGGCCGATATGCAGCTACCCAGTACAGATAAGGACACAGACACAGTGAAACAGAATTGTATGAGAAGGGCATGGCATCACAGGGGACATAGCAAGTAAATAAGTATATTATCTTGAGTTTATACATTACTAAAAGTAACAACAGAATTCAAATCGTTACAAAAACAACTTTACATTTTATTGTTTGAACAGTTAAAACCCTAAGAGAAATAGTAATGGGAATTTAGAATTCTCAGTCATAGTCAACCCTAACAAACATAATTAAATATATCTAGTTGATAATGTTTAGTGCGAATTATTAATCCAAACTTGTGATCATGAAACAATAAGAAAAAAAGAATCATGTGGCCATGTATTCTCCACGAATTCCTCTCTACCAGAGGAGCCAAATCCCAGAGGCAAAAACTGACAATGAAAATTCAGTAATTCATTATTGAGTCAATGAAACTGCATCCTTTAATGCCCTCAGGTCCCAATGAACCAGACAACAAGTCGCTCTCCAGTTTAAATTTACTTTTTACGTTGTTAAAGATAAACTTCTACTAGTAGAATGAAATGGAGTAAAGGGGAAAAAAGAGTCAAGAGAAGGGAACTTCAGAAATCAGGTCCGGCCTTTATCAGATGATTTCAATTAAGAAGAAATTACAACGACAAAAACAAAAATTCCAGTCTTTAGGTTAGGATTTGCTTTGTTTCTTCTTGCCTCCAATGCTCTACATTGCCCTTGGTGTTTGTTGATATATTTCTAAATTTATTCTAGCTTTACAGCTTTACGTCTTGTACAGAATTTAGATGAAATTTATTCCTATTTGCTTATTTTAGATTTTATTTGAGCCCAGATATTTAACAAGCCAACTAAAGTAAGTCTTGTGGTTATCCCTGACATGTCCGATCCATTGACTGTCTCTCATATCCTGACTGACCATGTCTAAGCTCTGTCAAGCTGTCTCAGGCACATTTCCGTGTCCAACACATGCCAAACGTACGGTGCCTTAACTGATGTGGTCATGCTACATAGGAATGCAGTATCCCAGTGCCAATACAATTCCTAAACTGGCAGAAACAAGGTAATGGAATCCCTAAAGGGCACCAAAAAATGGTATTTGATACCATACTGAAAGGAAAGGAGAAAACAATAAACAACTCACAGGAAGCGACTTGGAGCGGTCATATATCGGTGGCTCCGTAACAGGCTCCTGGCCGCTCGAGACACTTTTTGGCACGGTTTCCTCTCCTTCAGTACGAGGAAAAGTTGTACATCTCCTCACACCCTTGCAACCAGTTGAAATATCTATTGCAGATAGATCACACATCTTAGTCCCTGGATCAGAGGTTGTGTCTGACAGAGTCTCTTCAGTGCTTGTATCAGGAACAACCCCATCATCCTGATATTGTGACACATCAACTGTATTCTTGACAGGTGGTGTGGCTTTAGAAGAGCGCTTCTTGAGGGAAGGAGTAGATGAGTCTTGGTCTTGTGACGACAACTTATCACCAGTGCAGATGGCAGACTGCACCAGAGTTGAAGAGCATGGTAAAGAAACCAAACTCTCTCTTGACTCTTGCATGCTGTGAACAAAGAAATATAGAAGTTACAAAACAAAATGAAAAGATGTATGAGGATCAACAAAAAAATAGTGGGGCTAAAATTACCACAAGACGGATAGACAAATTACTGTACAGCTGTAAAACAAAAAAAGTTAATTCACAGTAATTAGATTCCAAATGAAGATACTGACATGCGGATTTCTTAAAAGGACATTTTATTAGATTTCCCTAATCTTCTTAGAAAGAATAAGCGCCTAATACATGCTTGACAGTATTAAAACACCAGATGCATCAACGCACTTTTATTATCACCTTACTTTAAAATTCAGCCAGTATGGCTTAATAATAAGTATTGTACAATAAAAGGTAGTGTAATTTAGAAAAAAAAATGACGTTAAACATGATTAAAATATTTGTGAACAAATGACACTTGCCTAGATTAAATGGATAATAAGTGAGCCAATTTATGCAGTGATTCAGATTAATCAATTACTATTTTAAATTGCAATGTCAGAATCAAATAGCATTACAGCATGCTATTCATCATATCACATTAACTCGGGGACAATCCGGGATAACACCGTTTACAAATAGAAAGATATGATGTAGAAAGTTTTGCACGTACAGCTAAAAATTGATCAAAATGAATGAAAAAGAGAAGAAAGCACAAATACCTTTCCCTGAGAGATCGCAATGGCCTAATCTCAGCGAACAACAACTCAGATCTGATGTCGGATCGAAACGAAATGCAAAAAACCCGGACAGCGAAAGCTAAGACACAAGATCGAAGATCGAAATGGGATGAAAGATCTAAAGGCCCTTAACCAAAATGCTCGGATAATGTTAAAAGGAATAAATTATACGGGAAAACTAATCTAAGCAGCTATTGACTCGATAAACCACGCCAAAGCCATTTTTCAACCTCTTTCAGGCGATGCGAGGAGGATCCGCCATGAAGCAAAATTACAGATGCAGTCGATATCAATATGTGTGAGATATCTCCGAGCATCTTGTTGACGCTTGGAAAAACCCTGCACCGACGGCTAAAACCCTAAACGAAACATGCCAGATCTGAGTCGGCTATGTACTCATTAACACAATACAATAACGGGACAAGTATAGAGATTCGAGGCAGAGAATTTTTTGAGTGGATAAGATTCTAATCGGGGAGGGGAAGAGACGAAGGGCTTGTACACTGATTCTATCTACAAGAAATAAGTAGTTGAGCTCGTTTTATCATAATTGGTGGACTACTGAAACTTTCTTCTGGGTCCCAACTCCCAAATCCAAATGATCATTAGTCGAGATTGGACCTGCAGCGAAGTAGATATCTTCTAGACTACTGTGGATCAATAGACCGGGTTCATATTTCAGAAAGTCAACGCAACAGGTTTGGGATTAACACGTGGCGGATTAAGAGGTTTTGTCGTTTGTATCCTATTTTCTTTTTTTATATAAATATTTAATATTATCGACATTAGGAGTGTTAACGGTATTCTTATTCGTTCTTTCGAATATAGTACGGGTCGGATAAGTGGATAAAAAAATATTATTGACATCTTGAACAAAAGAAAAAAATAATAATAATAATGAATACAACTAATTTGTATTATAAAAATTTAGTAAAATACAAAACTATATTGTATCATGTATTATCTTCATACAAATATATATCTATATATATAATTTTATTTTTAAAAATAAATTATTTTGTTAGATAACAGTTGAGATAACGAAAAAAAATTCATTACTCTTACCCGTACCTGATAAGCTACTAAAAAAATTATTACCCTTACCCGTCTTTTTGGATACGATACAGATCAGATAAATACATAAAAGGGTGTTATTGACACCCCTAATTATCGTTATTAATAATCGGTCAATATTCAACCAATTTACGCTTTTAATTGGTCCGTTATCAAAGCCCGTCGCTGTTTTGAGTTTTTGAGAATTAATGTTTAGTCCCCAATTTGACTACATTCTCATATCCAAAAATTTGGTAATAAAATTAAGCAGGATTAAGATACCCCTTAATAAACATTTGGTAATACCATTCGGTACCTGTTTGCTTAACGATCGCTCCTTAAGCCAGATTAAGATACATTTTTAGCACGCAATCTTGATCTAATGTTCACTCTTCTTAATGTTTTAGTTTTTTTAAGACCTTCTCAAGAGTCGAAAAATGTATTTTTCTAGACAATTATGTTCCGGATACATGCTACTTTTATATTTTTTCATTAATTTTTATTATCTCTTTTTCCGGAGGAGGAAATATTTTTTTAAACACAAAAAATGAAAGAAGTTGTTCTCGCCAACACAGATTAACGCTCTTCAACGACCAACTTTCAAATCTGACACCACACGAACATTCTTGTCAAGACATTCTCTCCGTTAACAACCACTTTAATGGATATCTCTTGCTCTCTCTGTTTTGCACCTCTACTCCCCTTTCCTTTTTGTTTACTAACTCACTATTGGTCAGAAAAGAGGTAGAAGGAAGAATTTGAAGTCGATCGAATAACATGGACGAGGAGGCAGACTTCAGACGCTCACGTCATCCTCTCCGGACATATGGACTCTTCTCGTGTTGTAGTTTGTAGCATTTCCGATAATTAGACAAATTTCTTGTTTTTTTTAAATCTAGCTTCTTAATTTACATTGAGGGGTTAAATATGACAGTAGTTTTTTCAACACACTACTTTCCATAATCTTTAACTTTCCAACGAATTTATTTCTGAAATAGAGAATTAGCATACCTCTTGTGAAATACAAAGTAGTAATATATGTAGGTTTTGTTAATTATTTGTTTAAGTTTAAAGAGATCGAAAATGAAAATATGCTAACTCATAACATGTGAATGAGATAATTGTTAAAAAAAAAAATTGCACGGATAGAAGTTAAATATTATTTTGAAAAAATTATGCCATTGATTTGTTCAATGAACTGAGTCTTATACAAACTGGTGGTTGTTGTTTGATATTTAACTATCATGTTTCTTTTTATATTTTTTTAATGTAAGGTACTGTAGAAGTGCTTTTGGGGCTGTTCGGCAACTCTTTCACAGAGAATTAAAAATTTAATCCCTTGTTTAATAAGATATGAAGATTAAGAATGAAGACTTTAATATTTTCTTTTGAGGAGGGATTCGATTACATCTTTTTTGGTGACACACTTTGACACCTACTATTTTCAAAGTCCAAATAGTCGATTCAAACCATTCAACATGATGGATATATTAAAATGTGCTTAGAGATCAAATTTTACATTTTTTTAATTTTTTTGCTATTTATTAAGATGGTTACAAAAATCGTTGTTTTCAGACCATTGAAAAACAGCGATTTTGTAACCATCTTAATAAATAGTAAAAAAATTCAAAAAAATGTAAAATTTGATCTCCAAGTACATTTTAATATGGTGATCATGTTGAACAGTTCGGATCGACTGTTTGGATTTTGAAATCGCAAAATTGACCTATATAAAAAACGGTGTCATGATGTGTCACCAAAAAAGATGTAATTGGATCCCTCCTCTTTTCTTTTCTCAAGTTGTATTATGTAAAGATTTAATTTACCCTTCTCCCTCATATTTTTGTTTGCCGTATATATAATGCATTCATCATCTCTAAAAAATTACACACGATCATTATCAAAGCAACCACCACTATTTCATAGGACGACCATAAAAAAAATCGCTTAGCAACGGAATTTATATTAGGCGGTAAACGATCATCCATAAATAATTACATAAAAAAAAAACATAAATTGATCAAAACAATAAAGCTCCAGTGATATATGTTTCAACACTTTTTTTTATGTAAATCCTCACGCCACACTAGCAATTGATCAGATTCATAGTCTATGTTTTTGTACCAGTAATATCTGTTTCAACAAGCACCAATTGGTTACAAGTACCGAATGATCCTTACCAGTACCAACTAATATGTACCAGTATCGAGTAACAACGGAATAGTCTTAGACTGAAATGAAAAAAATGCAACCGCTTTAAGACTAGAACCAATTTATGTAATCACACTTACAAAAATGCAATTGTTTAAGATTGAATAACAAATTTGAGCGATTACTGTTACAAGAACACTTGATATCGAACTTTACTAAAGAATATACACACAAAAAAAACTTTTTGCACATATTCTTTCACTTGCTGGAATCGTGAGAGAACGTAGCATTTTCTGTGCCTAATTTAAGTCAAAGGTACTTGTTCATAACTTATGCAGTAAAAAAAAGAAAACAAAGCTCAACCATAGAAAAATAATTTGATACCAAATTATCTTATAAATAAACCAATTACCACATATAGCCTTAGGCTCGGCGTATTTGATACCTAGAAGAATAATTTTCTATCAAGGGCTGTATCTTACCTATGCCATGCAAATTAATTGGAGGTTTAATTTCTCTTAACCTGAACTACATGGTTTGAGCCACTGAAAGACTCATTGGTACAAAAGACCAAATCAGTGTCAAAATTAACTTACTAATTGATTAGTAAATACCAATCGACAACCCTAGCCCTCCTTTGCAGCCTATGCACGTTGATGATCAGTCCATCTGTCAAAAGGGTAGAAAGTTACAGGATGAAATATCATCACCAGGACATTGTAAAAGAGATGCGCAAAATTTCAAAAATTGAACGAAAAGCATCAAGGTGATGTCAATTTCTACCATATTAACAAATTTTATCAAAACATCGATATTGAAGGAAGTTTTTGTCTTCGTGCCTTGGGTTCTAAGTAGGGGTGTAAACGGAGCGGATAATGCCGATACCAAATCCGTATCTGTTTTTCAATGAGCGGATACGGATACGGATAGTAAACGGATATCAAAATTCAAAATCAAATCCGTCTTAAACAGATACGAATACGGAGCGGATAATCTACGGATACATATTCGAATACGGTTACGAAACGAATAATTGTCGAATAATTGAGTCATATGAACTTTAAGTACAAATACTAAATTAAAAAAAATTAAGAAAAACAAAAGTAAATTAAAAAAATATAAAGAAATGGAGAAGATATAGGAATGGAGAGGAGTTAGGGAATATTAACCGCTGAAAATCAAGTTACAGCAAAGCGGAGAAGTTGAAAAAATGTTCAACAATAAAGAAAGAAAAAAGAAAAAATATTCATTTTTCAGCGGACATATAGTTAAAAAAACTAAAAAAAAGATCTCAAATTGTTCAACGAACATGCAACAACCTATAAACAGAAAAAACAACAACAAAAAAGTGCAAAAAAATCACCTTCCTCGAACAAAATTCCCATCTCTAGTGCGGCAGCGCGAAATTTACACCCTCACCTTTTAAAATCATTTTGTTTTTTGTATTGAGATTTCAGATTTGTGTTTCAGTGTTTGTTTATAAATTTTTAAATTACTATTCATTATAACTTATAAATAAAAGTTTATTCGCTTTCATGCTAAAAGTTTTTTTAGCAAGGAAATCAACGCTGTATGTTCCAATATCATTGATAAAAAAAATTCACTTAGTTAGAGTGTTCACTTCACACGAATTGTGTCTATTGCCATCCTTAGTTTTCCCTTAGTTTTCCCTTTTCAACAAAACTAACGGAAAGATATGGTTCTGACACATTTATTGTTTCGGAATTTCAAAATTATAAACATGTTAATTACGGAAAATACTGTTCCTTTTTTATCTCATGTGAAAAAAAAAATCCAACTTTCAGCTCACAGTTTTGTTATTATTTCTTATGAAAATTTAATAAATTAGACGTGTTATATTGAAACGATTATGGAAAAACAAATTGAAAAGGAAGCGAAAGAAGCTAAGTTGCGACTTAAAGCTTCCATTGATTTAATCAAATAGTTGACATTTAAAATACGTGCATTTATGAGTCAAGAAAATTCTTCCGAATAAAAAAAATCAAGAAAGTTTTTTAGGATTGATAAAATTGTTTACTTTGTACAATGAAAAAGTGAATCATGTTAGAGAAGGCTCGTCAGCAAAGCTTAAGACAATTCAACCTTCTAGAAGAGAAGAACAAAACTAGACCGCTCCAATTTAAAATGCAACTTGCGCACTTGAAATCATTAGTTTTTAGAAGAAAAAAAAGTTTCTGCACTTGCAGCGCCGACTCTAGCATAGCATGCAGTTTGACTACAAATTTTAAATGAAGGATATTCATTTTGTAAAATTAATCACTAATTAATTACAGTTGTCAAATTAGAATTAACAGTTAAGTTTGAATTAATTGCAAAAAATTGCATATCTGAAACCAATTAGCAATTAATTGCTAGTTAATAACATTTTCGGAGAGGAACTTTTTTTTTTTTGTATAACAGTATTGATACATTCCTGCAATTAAAAAACAAATTGCCATAGTACATTTGAACTTGAAAAAACATTATCGACGTAGATGCTCTTAAGGTGCAAAATAAGCCATGAGAATTACAATTTAAATGTTAAGCTTTACAAAATTTAAACAAAATCTCTGAGATCATAAGTCGAATCCTTGTACAAACTGAATCCTCAGAATTATAAACCGGATGACAGACCTTATCAAAATAAGAAATACAGGGACTCTAAATTAGAACTTATGAACATTCAACAAATTAAATCCATCGTTTTAGGTCGTAAAAGAAATTACTATAAAGATGCAAAAATGATATACCAACCTCTAATACTTCTCAGTCTTCACAGATTATAATTAAAAATATTTATAGTGATAAAATTAGTTTGAAATGAATTGACAAATAATATTAAATCCGAGGACGTGAAAGAAAAAAACCATTTACTGCAATTGCCGCATAGCAGCGCTCCCGACATTTTTATTTATATCAAAAGTTAATTACAAATTAATAAAAATGCCCAGACATGTTGGTTTTTATTAAAAATGTCCAAACCGGCCATTAAATAGCCGGTTCTTGATTTAATATTTTTTTTATAGACAAATAGCTAAAATGCTGAAATATAACACTAAAAAATCATTTTTTTTAAAATATTTGTTAGATTATTTTTTGATATATAATTAACATATTTATACTAAAATACGCTAAATTACCTGAAATTATGTTAATTTATGCTGAATTACACTAAATTATGCTAAATTACAATAATTATGTAGAATATGCTAGAATATGGTAAATTACACTAAATTACGTATGAATAGGGATGATATCTTCGCTGAGAAGGCGAAAAACGACGACGAAACTTCAAACGGTTTAAAACGGCACTCGAGTATCCGATTTCAGCAAATGACCACTATTCGGAAAGCTTTTGAAAATACGCATGCGTTAGTGTTTGCAATGCCACATTTCGAAATTCAGAATTGCTAAAAAACAAAGAGAAGAGCCTCAAAACTTCAGTCGAAGTTTCCGATTAAGATTTTCATTTCTATTGTTCAATCTACGTAGCTCAGTAAATTAGTTATATAATGAACTTGTAGAATACCAATTTTTATTATTTTTGAAATTTTTATACTATTTTTTATGATTTATGAAAGATGGCACAAAATCGGCCCTATTCATACGTAATTTATCATATTTTAGCATAATTCTACATAATTATTGTAATTTCGCGTAATTGAGCATAAATAACATAATTTCAAGTAATTTAGCGTATTTTAGTATAAATACGCTAATTTATCAAAAAAGTAATCTAACAAATATTTAAAAAAAATTCGATTTTTTAGTGTTATATTTTAGCAATTTAGCTATTTGTCTCTTAAAAAAATTAACGTAATTTGAAATAATTTAGTATAAATCAGCATAAATTAACATAATTTCAAGTAATTTAGCGTATTTTAGTATAAATATGCTATCAAAAAAGTAATTTGACAAATATTTAAAAAAATTCAATTTTTTAGTGTTATATTTCAACATTTCAACTATTTGTCTCTTAAAAAAAATTTAAAATTAAATCAAAGACCGGTCATTAAATGGTCAATTTTCTTTTTAAATAAGGACCAATCATTAAATAGCCGGTTTAGACATCTTTATTAATTTGTAATTAATTTTGGATACAAATAAAAATGTCGGGCAGCGCTCTCCTCAACATTTTCTGCTGAAGTACCAAAATCCCAAATTTTTCGTTCCCAAAAAACAAAAGAAGAAACTCATTCCGCCCAATTCCTCTCTTCATTTTGGTTCTCAGCACCTCCCACGGATCGCCTCTCCGTGGAAGTATCCTGTCCGTTAATCTAAAAGAGCATCAAACCGTCGAAATCTCCCACCCACGGATCGCTAGTACTTACCTTATAAAATCAAACCGCCGAACACATTCCAACTCATACCAACCAACCAACCAACTCAACGCATCTCCCGGATCTCAATTCTCAAACCGTCTCAAACCCAAATAGCCTGAAATGGACACCGGTGCCGGAGGCAAGGCAAAGAAGGGAGCCGCTGGGAGGAAAGGTGGGCCCCGAAAGAAGTCAGTCACCCGCTCCGTTAGAGCTGGCCTCCAGTTCCCGGTTGGCCGTATTGGTCGCTACTTGAAGAAGGGCCGATATGCACAGCGTGTTGGTACCGGTGCGCCGGTTTACCTTGCCGCTGTTCTGGAGTACCTTGCCGCTGAGGTAATTATACGGAGCACGCGCTTTCACCATCTCCCTTTTGTCTTTGTTTTTTATTTTTTTATTGTAATATTCAAGGAGTGGTTATTAAATTGCCTTTTTTTTAATAGGTGTTGGAATTGGCTGGGAATGCTGCCAGAGATAACAAGAAGAACCGCATCGTCCCGCGTCATGTTTTGCTGGCGATAAGAAACGATGAGGAGTTGGGGAAATTGCTTGCGGGAGTGACGATTGCAAATGGCGGAGTGCTGCCAAACATTAACCCTGTGCTATTGCCTAAGAAGACCAAGAGCGATAGCCAAGAGACTGCCAAATCCCCTAAATCTCCTTCCAAGAAGGCTATCAAGTCTTCCAAATAGGACCGAGCTTGCTGTTGATAGAGCAATTTGTTAGTTTCTGATTTGTTTAGATGCGGGTTAGAAATAGGTGTTTATGTAATTAGGAGGGATGGTTGTCTTTTGATGGCAAAGGGGTCTATTGTGGGTTTTTTTTAAGTGAAAAGCGAACTTGATTGTGTTACATCAATTATTTTTGTTTACTTTTGGTTAGATTGTTTGAATTGAATATTCTTAATGGATCTATGTTGCTGCAAATGATCATTCAAAAAGTTGCAATAGTTTTGCCGCTTTGCCTTTTTTCCAGTGTTATATCAATTTTTACTGCAAATGACAGATTAAGCTTCCGGATTTGGTTTTGCTTATTCTCTAATGGAAATTCTGTGTTGATTTGCAAATATCCGAATTTGCTTGGTGTGAAAGCTACGAGCTGAGAAATAAAAAGAGAGCAATACTGTAGTGTATTTGCTTGGGCGGTGCTTTGACTTTCTTTTGTGTTTGGCTTTTGAACATCAGTCGAAAAGAAAAGGAGAGCAATACTGTTTTTCAAAAAAGATCTATCAATGGTTTGCAGTGGAAATTTGGATATATAGGTGAAACGTGCTTGATTTTTTAAATGGTAAAATG
The DNA here is from genome assembly GCA_025461125.1 of Carex kokanica. NCBI lineage: Eukaryota > Viridiplantae > Streptophyta > Magnoliopsida > Poales > Cyperaceae > Carex > Carex kokanica. Next base: position 489,393 of record JAJGRX010000638.1, read on the forward strand.
TGATAAATATTTATGGTAAAATTTCTAGTGTTGCGTATTCGTTAATTCGTATATGATTTGTCTGTTGATTAAGTCATTTGATTCAATAAACTTCTGAAAAGTGCAAAATCCCGGAGTTGTATTGGTCTCTGCATCATTCGTCAGAATTTGGCGGGTCCTTTTGTAATTTGGGCCATCCAGTACTTGGAGTTGGTGTAAGAAGCTTTTTTACCGGTTCGGATCACCCCAGCTACCTGATTCAAGCAAATTGGAAACGGACGGTCCAGGATCGTTTTTTTTAACTTGCATGAATCTCAAGGCACAAATAATGCTGGCTCCCTGCGCCATCACCGAATAGGCACTGGATCGTTTGTTTCAATTTGCTAGAGTCGAGTACCTGGGAGGATTCGGATTCGTTACCTGCGTCCCTTTTTTTCTTTTCTTCGAGTACCTGAGGCTATGCATGATGCATCCATGAAATCGTATCCTCCTGCCTACGGGCATGTTTGAAGCAAAAAAAGGAATCTTATCCTCCAGATTAATTCAAACTTTGAGCTATGTTAATGAATTCGAACAGTCTGAATCCGTTTTGGCAAAAATATTTAAAGGACCCGTGCATTCCACCTTGGACCGAATCCTGATTGGACGGCCAGAATGCATTAACTCAAAGTTTGAGTTAATGTAGAGGATACGGATTCTGCATCCATACACACTCAGATACAAATCTGCTATAATTCTTTGAAATCACAGGATCCTATTATTCCAAATCCATCCATTTATTTGTTTGAAGATTCGTGCATAAAAAATAAGTGTATTTGAGATTCGTACATTTTATGAAATGAAGAGGTGGATTTAGAATCACAGGTCTTGAATCACAGCAGATTTATTTCCTACGCACTCAGCAGGGCTATTAGTCTATTACTGTGTACTTGGTTGTTTGCAACAACTTATGGAAATGTTCTACCGCTTTCTTTTTATTAAAAAACATATATAACTTTTAGTTAAATTTATTGAGAGGAAAGATAAGATTACTTGACAATTATTTATTTTAATAATCTTTAAAAATAAAACTTAAATTTAAAATTAACATTTATGTGCTTTAGAATGGTAAAAAATTACTACTTTTGAATGATTTGAATCTTTAGATCAACTAATTTTCTAATTTTTACCTAACCTAAAAAAATAGTATAAAAATTGTTGAAAATGTGAAATTTGATCTACAAATATATTTTCATATGAATATCATGTTCAACGGTTCAAATCGGCTGTTTAGACTATGGAAATGAAGATAGCGATTCATTGTACGGGCAGTATGCGCTATGCATAGTACTATAGTCTCACTCTATATATAATGTCTATAAGATATTATGAACTTTTAAAAACATATCTTAGATACATCAAGTGCTTAAAATTTTATTTAATGGAAAGTTAAAAATACTTACATAAAATTTGATTGCCAAAAAATATTAGTACATCGACAATTTTAGGAATTATTTCTCAATAAATTTCATTATTTCTATATTTCAGCAATTTCAATTAATTTTACAATGTTAAATTTTACATCCAACAATTGGCAGTTGCCATTTGACATTACACTTTATAAATAAATTAAAAAGATTGCTAAATTATAAAATTAGTAAATTATTGCACATCTATACAGTTCAAATTGTAATTTTTTACATCAGCATTTGCAATTCCTTTGCAGGTGTGAATTGTGATGTAAATTCTTTTAGACTATTCTTATGTTTAATAACATAACTCTAAATTTTCTTTTAAAGTTATTTGAAAAACAACTGTAAAGATTTCTGAAAAAACGTTTCACCCAAACTCTTCCTCTGAAATCATTCGTATTTGCATTCGTGGTATAATACGAGATTTCATCGTAACGCCAGTTTTAAATTTGTATTTTTATATGCTACAAATAAAAAGGTCGGAGAACAAAAGTGTAAAAGATTTTAACAGTAATAGTATCATCCTTTATCAACCACAAAGCTACTAAAACAAAAATCAATTCACAGTTACTGCTTTATCAATACCTCAAGTTATTTTTACGAACCAGCTGATTCAAATTAAAACTAAGAAATGTCTTGGCAAAAAAATATGATGTCATCATCAGCTTAGCCTTGCCAACAGGAAAACACTAGTTTCCTTGGCATCTTATTTTCCCCAGGAATAAAACCAACAAAAATAGAATTCAATTCAACAGAAAAAAATATAAAAAGAATTGATTTGGAATTGAAATTTAAAATTAAATGAAAGAATTCATTAGTTGGCAATATATAAAATTTTAAGAGTTCACTTAATTTACAAAATAATGCCATTAAAAGTGAAGAAACTGAAGAGAGATGAAAACTCCAACGAAGAGATTGTAGACGAAAAGGCGACTCAAGAATCAAGACCAAACAGTTCGCTCCAAGCGAATAGAAATAGTCGGGGCATAATCACACAAACAGTTCGCACTAAGCGAAGGCAAAGGGCTCCACTCTTCTTCCCTTTTCAGCCACGACAGTGCAAAAGGAACCGCGAGACGGGACTGATGCTTGAAAGTACTTCATTTTCTTAGGAATGGCGACAACAGCACTGCCCAAGTCGGGAGCTGTCTCGAAAGGCTACAACTTCGCCTCTACATGGGCTCAGGTAATCTAGATCTCGTACGAACAAAAATCCAATTCAACGGGCCTCCTGTGCTAAACCAGATCTGATCTCACCTTTTCTCAGAACGCACCGTTGACGGATCAACAAGAGGCAGCGATCTTGGCTCTCTCCAATGCAGTTTCAGAGCGTCCTTTCCCTCCTAATCTGGTGACTTGATTTTCTCCTAACTGATTTACGCTGAGGTTTGATTTGTACTGCTTGATTTATTAAATACTTTGGAAATTCGGTACAGGCTCAGGAGCAGATCTTGGGTAAGGAAGGCAGCCTATCAGTTTCTCCGGATGAATCTTCTTTGGATGAGGCTGGAGCCGTGGATGCAGTGCTGGTCAACACACACCAGGTACTCAAATAGTATAGATACCAACATCTCTAATCAGCAAAAATATGAAATAGTTTGCTTCAATGTTAAGGTACTAGCTGGTTCTACCCTTTGTACCAGTACCACATTAGTGATAGTTATGACCTACTTGCAGGCTTTGAACTGGTACAAGACTAGATATCGTGATACTTTGGCTGTAATTCTTGTTTTCGCTTGTGTGCCACTTGAAAAATGCTGCACGGTTATTAATTTATCATTTCTTATGCTTAAATCTGGTTTTGTTACTTCTTTTATATTTGCTTTCAGTTCTACAAATGGTATGCAGAGCTTGAATCAGCTATGAAATCTGAGGTTTGCACCAACTATTCATTTATTTATTTGTAAAAAAGAAGATGGTTCTTTGGGCAATTGTTCTTTTAGTTTGCTGACCCAAGTTTTTAACAGACCGAGGAGAAGTATCGTTTGTACGAGGACACGCTAACAGAAAGGATCAAGATATGTGACCAAATTCTTCAACAAGTATGTTGTTATGGGTTATAGTAATACTTGTTTGACTATAAAACAATCACTAAATGATAACATACTGATTTGCGGTGCTATTTTGATCAGATCTGATATGTAACTTGTGCTGGTTATTCTAATTTTTGACTTATTCTTTCTTTTCTGTTACCTTTTTGGTATATTATTGAAGAAAAACTTGGCATCCGAGACTTATCATGAAGTCTGGATTGCTGAATGGAGGGATAATTGAGAGAAAACTAGTTCAATCTGTATGACACAATTGTTGCTTAATCAACACTCTTAGGGCTTGTTTTACATACTTGAGGGAACCTATACCATGGTTCATGTTTTTTTGTCAGCTCTGACATCTGATTGTCCGACTGAGGCTATTTGATACAAATGATCAATTCAAGGTTTAGTTGCTTTTGAGAGATTAACAACGAAGAGCATTGATCACTTAGTCTATGTTGCTCAAGATGGGGGAAATCTTAGTTCGGGGTTATATTAAAACATTCGGATGAACATATGCTGTCTGTGGTTTTCTGTTGGCTCAGTGCATAATCAGAGGGTGATGTGTGGCTATTGGTCTAATTCTAGATAATATCATTGAATGAAAGTCGATCGAAATAAAATTAGGTTAATTTGAGGTTAGAAGGCACATTAAGGGTTTAGTGGGGCTGGGGCAACACTTGCTAGCAGAGTTTTGCTGAGCTGAACTTTTTTAATTTTTAACCTTAACTAAATCATTTCAGTCTCTGTCTCACACATACATACCTTTCTTTTGTAGGTGGATGACACTCTTAGCTTAATAAGTGAACTCCAGTCTCTTCATCTAAGTGTGGCTACCAAGACAAAAACACTGCACAATGCCTGTGACCAACTGGTATGTTTATTAACAATCAGTGTTATTATTCTTTTAAATTTTTTTGGAGCTACTCAAATTTTGTAATGTTTCCTGCACCTAAGCCTGACTGAAGTTTTCCGTAGTGCACTGGAAGAACCCATGGATAGATTCTTCCTCTCTAACCCAATTAGTATGTTGTTGAGGTTAATTATTAGAAAAGAAAGGATGCCAAACTTGAAATTGGATAATTCTTTTAATTTGTTTTAGAGACAACTCCTACTAAGCTAGTTTTCGATGTACAGTGCTTCATTACAGTGCAGTTTTATCATACTTATTCAGTGCCATTTGATACTGGTGCATAGAACCAAGATATCTATGGTTACTGGTTGTATAAACCTCTTTTAGTTGCTATTGTTTTTCTTTGCTCTTTTTTATTTTAATTTCTTTTTCTTAAATAGTGGGGGGATAGCTCACTGGTTTCATTGAAACCAAAGTGCTGCTATTAGATATCAAACCTCTGGTATCTAATCAAGCCATCTTCTTTTTAATTTAAATAAGGGACTTTGAATTGAATGCTCAGCTCATGTGAGGCCTAAACATACAATGGTTTGCCATTGATAACCCTGTGTATTGTACATTGAGAATCAATTCCTGTAGATGTAGAGTTGTTCTCTGTCTTTACTAATTCCATGTATTTCACCTTGTCAAAGCACAGCTAGTCGAGAAACAAAGATTAATCGAATTTGCTGATGCACTTCGAAGTAGGCTCAACTATTTTGATGAACTCGAAAATGTAAGCTTTATTCTCTTGTTGGTATCCTCAGGTTGGCATGACATATAATATTTCAACTATTGATCCATCTAATTTAGTAGCTGTGCACTTTTGATAGCTCGAATTTATTCATACCTCTGAATTAGTTTAACTTTCTGTTGTATTTGGTTATTTTAAGTGACAATCAGTCCTATGATCTTGCAACAAGCCAAAAGCCTTTGCCTTGCTTTCCATAGCAAAATGTAATATTTGTTCTTATTCTGTCAAAACTGTGTAGGTATCAACAAGCTTCTATGCTCCAAACATGAACATTGGGAATGAACAGTTTCTACCACTTCTGAAACGGCTCGATGACTGTATCTCGTAAGTGTATTTATTTTTTCTTTCAATCTATCTTACCTTGCCTTCTGTTGCCTCTTCTTTTGATAGGTTTGAATTTTGCAAGTTGACATTTTCGGTGGATGTAGGTATGTGGAGAGCAACCCCCAATATGCCGAATCTAGTGTTTACTTGGTTAAATTTCGACAGCTTCAGGTGCAAAATTTAAGCCAACGAATTTCCATTATTTAACTTCACTTTTTGAAAATGCAATTGTCTCCAAAATACAACGTTGGAATAGTAAGACACAGTATCATTCTGGGTCCAACTTCAGAAGTATTATTTTTAGTTTGGTTGAACTTAACCTTTAAGCCTCACTCAAACAACTAAATTAATATTGATCCCAATTACTTGGGGCCAGATTTGTTATACAAATTAGTCTTCCAAAACACTTACGGCCAATCATTGAAGCAATCAAGTGGCTGGCGTCATATTTAGTGTTACTAGGTTTTCCCTTGTGCATCTTTGTTTCAATGGCTTTTCGCCATATTATGCTTTAGGATAAAAAAAAAACAATAAATAAACAATGTGCAAAATTGAAATAAGTCTTAACTCTATATGTAAATGGCAGTGATAAATGATAAAATTAACTCATTTCTTGTTAACCTTGATCGGTCTTCCTTTGTAGTCTAGAGCACTAGGCATAATCCGGTCTCATGTTCTTTCAGTCCTTAAAGGTGCTTCTTCCCAGGTATGTTTACATACTCTTTGTATATTTTTGAACTAAAATTATGGTGGAAGAAAATGGAAACTCTATTATGAAATGCACTGAAATTTTTCCTTTTTTCAGGTGCAATCAGCAATTAAAGCCAGTGCTGCCGGGAAAGCTGTTGCTTCTGAGGGTGTGGAGGAATCAATAATCTATGTTCGCTTCAAGGCAGCAGCTAGTGAGGTACCTACATATCAACATTATGGATAAATAAACTCATACAAATCATGAGAAATTCATATATTGTACTTCTTTGCTACTCTTATGTCTGCATTTGGAAAAAAAAAATTATCTCCATTGCAATTTTATCTAAGTTGCTTGTATTTGTATAGTACTCATACTTTCTGTCTATTAATGAGAAAGGTGGTAATATGCAGCTGAAACCAATACTTGGAGAGATTGAAAGCAGAGCTGCTAGGAAAGAGTATGCACAGATTCTTTCAGAATGCCACAAGTTGTATTGTGAACAGAGGTTGTACTTGGTTAGTATTCTTTCACTATAATTTTGCCCTGTCTAATTGTTGCTGCAACTTTTGTCCTGAACAATGTTAATTTAGTTTTTTTCTTATGTGTAGATAAAAGGTATTGTACAGCAGCGGGTCTCTGAATATGCTAAAAAGGAACCATTGCCTTCATTGACTAGGTCTGGCTGTGCATATCTAATGCAAGTAAGTTTCTTGCTTTACATGTTTTATTGTCATATATTTTTGGGTTGATTGTCCTATACCGCAGTTCGTCTTTTGACTGTTATGCGTACTTTAATTAAAGGAGAGACCCCTTTATAAAAGAATGTTGGGTTTATTTGCAATCGTGAGAGGAGAATGCGAAAACATGAAAGTATAAATATCAATAGTTGATTAATAGCTATGTTACTCGGATACTCCAATATAGGCTCCGTACCCGTGTCGGACACGTATCGGACACGGATACGTGCCCGATACGGCCCCGATACGTATCCTTAACTCTTGATACGGTCTCCGATACGGCCTGACACTTCTGGATACGGCCTGGATACGTGCACCGGGGCTGGATACAGCTGGATACGTTCACATTTGATGTTAAACTAGTTGTACACGCAAGTATGGACCACGCCCACCATAAACCAGTTGTACACCGCGAGTATGAACCAGCCAAAAATAAGGTTTTTCTTGCGGCAGGGGAGAATTGAACTCTTGTTGTTCCTCTAGGGAACTAGACTCTTACCACTACACTACATCACATTTGATGTTAGATTCTAGTAGCTATTATATTTAATGTATACCTAAATTTTTTTATATTTAATTTATATAATACAAGTGTTAAATTAATAATATAATTAAATAATAAAAATAATATAATATAATAAGCGTATCGTATCCTTGATTTTTTGAGAATTACCGTATCGCCGTATCCGTATCGTATCAGATACAATACCCGTACCCGTATCCATGCAACATAGATTAATAGCAACTATGAGAGGTGCCTAGTCTGCTGTCACTCGTTGGTTGCCCAGTACCTGCCAGTATATACTGATACCAACTGGTTTGGTGATCAGTTGCGTATTATGTCACAGTACTGTTAATTCTTATGAAGTACTTTTTGAATGTTTCTCAGGTTTGCCAGTTTGAGCACCAGCTCTTTGATCACTTCTTCCCATCATCCTCTAAAGATGCATCAAGCTTGGCTCCTCTTATGGATCCTTTGTAAGTTCCTTTCTCTTTATCATTTCGGTTTTTCCAATTTACCCTATCTTAGTGACTAGCCAGCTGCCAAATAAGTATGTTCTTGGACCATACGGTATGACCAAGCTAGTGCTGAATTTTTTCCAACAAGGTGTGGTATGAGCAGTCTTTGAGTCGAGCATTTATTTTTTTAAGTATGCTGATAACACATCTGACATACAGAAAGTATGAACAGAAGGATGTTAGATACCAGTTCAAATATGGACTTCATAGCATTTATGGATAAGAAAATTGATTTTAAACTCACAAGCATAATCCTTTTATTTAACTTAAACACGCTATATTTTTGTAGGTCATCTCCTTCACTCAAAAGTTTAAGCTAATGAAATAGAAAATTTGTGTTTGAGTATGTAAACAAATTGTGACATGAAAAATAATTCTTTTTATTACATAACCAATAGCAAAGTGCCATTTTGGCAGGTGTCCTTATCTGTGTGATGTTATATAACTAATTGCAGTGTTTCATTCTGGCAGGTCTACTTATCTGTATGACACGCTAAGGCCGAGGCTCATACATGAGGCCAACCTAGATGCCTTATGCGAACTTGTTGACATACTTAAAGTTGAAGTCCTTGGTGAACAGCTAAGCAGGAGAGGTGAATTGGTGGCTGGGCTACGGTCTACACTGCAGAGAATCTTAGCTGACATCCATGAGAGACTTGCCTTTTGTGCTCGGACCCACATTCGTGAGGAGGTAGACTTTCACTCAGATCTCTTCTTCTTGAATGCTTTTATCACAAGTATGAGGATTTACACGAATTGGAGCGACCCTATAAAATATTAAAATTTATTGCACATTCCTGTAGTGTGATACATGTCACACATGCTCGAAAATATGTGGAAATATAGCCTATTCGCTTGTACTATTTATTTGTTAAATATTCAGGTTATCTTGTTATTTTCCTCATTGCATAGAGAGTCTAGTTTAGGCATTGTTTGAGGCAGCTAATGATCACGGGTTGGCAGCCAATTATGAGCCCAGATTGACTTGTTAATTGGGATTAGACACCATGAGTAACATTTATAATGGTTGAGACTTGCAGTCGGGAATGAAGATGAAAGAAATTCAAAATTGTCATGGTTGAGACTTGCGGTCGGGAATGAAGATGAAAGAAATTCAAAATTGTCATGGTTGGGGTTCGAATCCATGTTGTTTGGAGGGCTGACAATGCGAGGAATTAACAAAACTTGTGTGTTGTGTCTAATTTATTATTTATGATACTATTATTTAAAAGGCTTGAATTGGGTCTTTCCTGACCCGGCCCAACACATCCAAGCTCCTACATGTGCATGACGTTTGACCTTTTTTGAGTTTTGTTGTTTATAATTGTGTTACTATTAATGGATCTTTTTTATTTGTGAAAGCATCTAATTATCAGTTTGAAGTGTTATGAGAATTTAGGAATTTCAATTTTTCAACAGATTGCTAATTATCGTCCGTCAGACAATGATTTGGACTACCCTAAAAGGCTGGAAAGAACTGTGGAGACGGCTTCAACTCCTGTAAGCGACTACTTTCTAAATCGATTTGCAATTTTTATTATGGGATTTTGATGTATAATCTGCAAATTACCTATTTACTCATATGGTGCATGCCCTCTCAAACATTTGGAAATATTATGTATAATTATACAGCTACCTACTACGTATTTTAGATGGAAAAAAATGAGGTTGTTTTGCTGCATTGGACTTTAACATTTGGTGTTTTGCCGCAGCATAAATGAAACCGTTCCTTTGTAAAACTAACTTGATCACTGCTGCAATATATATATATATATATATATATTTTAATATTTGTTTACTCATCTGTAGAACGAGGACAACTCGGATATATATGAAACATGGTTCCGACCATTGGAGAAAACAGTTTCATGCCTTTCAAAGCTGTACCACTGCCTTGAACCAGCTGTGTTTACAGGATTGGCCCAGGTACAATTAGTGTTCCAGCAATAGAAAGTTCACAATTCTGGGGCATGATTATACTCTAATGCCTTTATCTTATGTATTTCACTGGGTCTGTCTTCTTGTGCTTGTGTCCAGGAAGCTGTGGAATTTTGTTCAACATCTATCCAGGTTTGTCAGCTTATTTTATACTATGAATTGGATTTCAGTCATTTTTATGTTTATTTTTTCTATCTTCATAATGAGAACTATATTGTTTGGTTGGCGCTAGAACCAAATAAAAATGTAATGAGATAGGCAGAAAATTTTAGCAAACAAAATTCTCCTTTTCTGAGATATTTTAATCGAGTAGATGTTATATAATGTTATACAACTAATTACTTTTTAGACTGAAATATTTTTCCTGTTTTATCTTCTTTTGAGAAAAACAATTTGATATTAAAACGTTGGGCTTTACAGCATCTAGTTTATACCTGGATCTCTGTGCTATTTCAGAATGCAAGCAAGTCCATTGCAAAAAAATCAGGACAGATGGATGGTCAACTTTTCCTTATCAAGCATCTTCTCATTTTAAGAGAGCAGGTACCTTGCATAGCATCAGAAAATTACATAAGGAGATTCTTACGTTTCTTTTGTGTGAACTTAAATAAATTCTTATATGAAGCACCTTTTCTTATATGTTCCAAAGTGGGATTTTAAAGTATGAATTGTCTTTAGTTATGTTTTGCAAAAAATATTTTGTTTCATATAGTTACAAGTACATTTACAGATTGGTCTGTTATGGTTTTTTCTATTACCAATTTTGTTAGGGTGGCATGTTATTATATGTCAGATAGTTTGTCTCCATAACTTTGAGAAAGTTGAAGGTGCTTCCATGGCACATATGGTACTTTTTCTAATATTGTGTCTGTTTTCGTTGAACTAATGAACTGCTTGGAATGTTATGTATCACTAGATTGCACCTTTTGACATGGAGTTCTCTGTGACATACAAGGAGCTTGACTTCTCTCACTTGTTGGTAAGAACACATCTCTTTGAAACAAAGAATCACAATTTTAAACCAATACAGAACTCTATAATTTTTGCATAATTAAATTTAGGAACACTTGAGGAGGATTTTGAGAGGCCAGGTGTCTTTGTTTGATTGGTCGAGATCGACATCGCTAGCCCGGACATTTTCTCCTCGAATACTTGAGAGTCAGATTGATGCAAAGAAGGTGAGATGTTACCTTGATTACTTATATTACATGTTATTATTCAAACATCTTGATTGTGTCAAGGTTTTTTAATAGTTTGCTTTCTGTCCATTTTCTTTGGATCAATAAAATTGCTTGTTGGCTGTTCATTTTATTTTCCCCCTTTCAGTTTATTTGGGGTTTGAGATGATGTGGAACTGGCTCCAAACCATAATGACCCTAAAGGACATTAATGGACCTTTGGACTCATTATTTTGTTTATTTTAAATCCAACGTGTATTGTTAGAATATGGGTCATTATCTTTTATCGACTTCTTCCTTCAAAATATTTCAGGATTTAGAGAAAAGCCTAAAGGCCACATGTGAAGAATTTATTATGGCCATCACAAAATTAGTTGTGGACCCAATGCTTTCCTTTGTCACCAAGGTAAATGCTTCCTGTTGTGTTAATGTATGACGTGTGTTATTATTTCTATGATATAAAGAGTTTCCATTATAGCTGGCATGACTCCTGTTTTTCCCTTAAAAAAATGAAGCTTCGGGAACCCCTATATTTTTTTGCGAGGAAAGTAGGCGAAGCCTACTTAGAATTGTATTATAAAAGAGAGAGAGAGAGTTACAAGGAGTGGGTTATGTAGATAGAAAGAGGAAACAAAGTAAAACATAAAACAGAGAAGAAGAGATATACATCTCCAGATAACTAGCCTAGTATTCCCCAAGTACTGCAGAGTGTTTTGGCTAGTAGTGAGCAACCCAATGCTCAGCTTCACTCCTAAACTCCATCGCCATGAGGTGTGGCGTTCTCGGCCATGAAGAGAAGTGCCTGCGGTTCCATTCCTTCCGGATGTTCCACATCAGCTCCATGCAACCAAAATCCCACAGGGGTCGGTCAGGACGGTCTATGTTGCCCCTGTTTTCAAAACAGAATGAGAACATGTCGTGTCCAATAACTATATCTAACACCATACCGGGCAAGCATAAGTTTAGGGTTTGAATTTAGGCTTGATTCTCCATGAATCCATATTATAGTGAGTTGCCAACTTCAAAATGTTTTACCAGGCTTGCAAATAACACCCAACACTTCTTGCTTTGCAATTTGCATGACATTAATGGATACTGACGTAAGTCTAGCAAAAGATTGATTAATTACCGTAAAGTTTCATATCAACTGAAATAAATGTTACAGATCTATTCAGGTTAGTAATTCGGAAATCTGATCTAAAGTTGGTTGTCTGGTTTCCAATTTGTGATGAGTAGGAATTAAAATATTCTAGGTGTCAATTAGAAAAGTGAACTAAAGCCACTTGGCTTGGTTTTCAATTTGTGGATATATGAGGAAAAATGTTGGAACACATCTTTCTAGGTACTTGACATAAATTTTTTATCTTTAAATATCTTAAAACGTGTCAGGTTTTGGATAAAAATGTTGGAACACATCATTCATGTTTCTGCCCCTCTTCTGATTATAAACAAATTATGTTTCCTATGGCTTTTGCTATCAAGATCCATATTGCAGTCTCATCATGTCTTTTCATTTATTCCCTCAAATTATTATTATCATTCCAGTTCAATTCCATTCTGTAGATCAGAATTTGAACAAGTCGGTGTATCTAGCTTTGCTTATTAGGCCAAATTACTTTTAATACCTGGTAGTGGAATCAGACCCTGAACAAGTACATGGAATGTTCCACAAGTGTGTCAATAATGCAACCTGCTTCTATCTCAAGAACTACTCAGAACACATCAATTTCCATAATTGTCTTATTTTTTGTTGTTAGGAAAATGATTCACTTATCTGAAACGGGACTGCTAATATTATTTATCTTTATCTTTTACTTCTATCTTGTCTTTTCTTATACCATGATGCCTGAATTATGTGCAACAGAAATAGAAAAATATGGCATCTTATCCTGTACCTGTTGATCATGTTATTTTTATTTTCAATTTTGTGTGCATGTGCCCATACGGGAGGGATTAAGGGTTCGGAAGGGTGTGCATAATATGAATTTGTTATTTAATGTACAGTCTTTGCATTTCTTAGTTTTCATTTACCTATCAAGTAAACAAAATTATTTTTCTTGTCGCTACTCGATTATGGTGATGCTATCATGCTAATATAAGTTTGTGTTTTGCAAGGTAACTGCGGTAAGATCAGCACTGTCTTCAGCAAACCAGGGGCAGAAGTCAGATTCAGTCCTGGCCAAACCCCTTAAGAGCCAAGCATTTGCATCTCCAGATAAAGTGGCTGAAGTTGTTCAAAAGGTCAATGTTCAGACTACTTGGTTTCGTACTTTCCAATTTATATTATTTTTAATTTTATTTTTTGCTTTACCACAGCTTATTGTGTAAGCCTTGAAAAATGCCTCTATAACTTCAATTAGAAAATGTTACAGCCTTAATAGGAAAAATGAGATTGACGGGGTAATAATTCATCAGTCTACACTTTGCAACATACAGGCACAGCCTTGGATTGCCATTAACCTTATTTTTTATAACTTCAGTCATTTAAATTCAATCCTTGATTGTTTTTACGATTAATTAATTTAAATTTTCATTGTTTACTCTTATTGGATCAGGTTAGGGATGCAATTGAGCAAGAATTACCCAAAGTCATGGCTAAGATGAAGCTTTATTTGCAAAATCCGTCAACCCGCATGATCCTCTTCAAACCAATCAAGTGAGCCTTCTCTTACTATTTAAGTCTAAATTTACTCAAAGTGCGCAACAGAGCCTCGGGTGCACAATGAAATCATGATATTTAATTAGATTCAACCTCAGTTAATTATCCAATCCGCTTCCTTAATTCAATTCAGCCTGAACTAAACATTGTGTACTGAGACCTTCAGTACGGCCCTAGTAATCCAATCTGACTTATTGAATTCAGCCGCAATTAATTCAATTTTCTTTTCACTTTGTAGAACAAATATAGTTGAAGCCCATGTGCAGCTACAAAAGCTACTAAATTCGGAGTATTCAGCTGAGGAAATACAAAGTATGGGCATCATATCCATACAAAATTTACAGTCCCAACTCGATAGCCTCTTGTAGTCCCCTCTCTTTATATAGCCTATCTTTTCTTGCTCTATTGCACCCTTTTTTGTCAACTTTTTTATTATAGTTATGATAGTGATTACCAGTTCCTCTATTGTTCAATTTTGTGTACTTTGTTGTGTATGTGTCTTAATTTCTTTACTCTTTTAATAGCAAAAGAGCATATTTTTTTCTGTTTTGTGTAATACGTGAAACAGAAAATGAACATATGAGAACAGGTATCGGCAGCCATTTTGGACAAAATAAGCATTACTCGGTTTCATGGTGTTTTTATTACGAATGTTCTCTCATGTATTACGTCCTAAATAATAAGAACAGAAATTGTCTAAGCCACGAGGGAAATGTTTTCGTGATGGTATGTTGGTTTGATATTGGGCTTGTTAGCTTCTTGATGGCAATGACGAGTCAAGCCGAACCTCTTCCTTTTCGAGGTGGCTTTAGTCTTCTCGTCAGAATTATTTTCCTTTATTTCTTTGGACAAAGCCCAAATAAGCCCGGCCCAGTTTGCGCTCAAAAATTGCTGGCACCGGCATTCCTCACTGCAAAATCCCAAGTCACCTCTGTATAGAAGTTATAAAAGGACCAGAAATTATGTTGGCTGGTGATGTGTTTTGTCCATGTTATGGATGACGTAAGAACATTTTGTGCGAGCACTGATAAAATATGTTGTAGATTTTATTACAGAATAAAGGATTGATGAATTGAATAAAGAAAAGAAAGGTTTAATTATGTTGATTAAAGTTGAACATCGTTAATAATTCTGTTCCTGTCACCTAAATTAAGTTTCATCCTCCAGACTTTGACTTAAGTCAGCAACTTATTGTACTTGTCACCTAACTTCCTAACTTGCCTTGCAAAATTGGAAAAAAAAAAAAAAAAAACTCGAAATCAAATATTGAATTAAATAATAAATATGTTTCAAATGACTGACGCTATTTATATATTATTTTTCTTGTAAAAAGAAGAAAGTTACTTCAAATAAATAAAAATTTATAAACTAGAAAAAAGTAGTTGTAACCATGACAAGGGATCGGATTACACCATTTTCAAAGTTTTCAAAGTCCAAACAGTCGATCCAAACCGTTCAATATGATGGATATATTAAAATGTGCTTGCAGATCAAATTTTACATTTTTTTTGAATTGTTTTACTATTTATTAAGTACTTTACAAAATCGTTGTTTTTAGACCATTGAATTTTTGTACCCATCTTAATAAATAGTAAAAAAATTCAAAAAAAATGTAAAATTTGATCTGCAAGCACATTTTAATATATCCATCATATTGAACGGTTTGGATCGACTGCTTGGACTTTGAAAATGGTCGATGTCACAAAAAAACGGTGTAATCCGATCCCTCCTCATCATATAATGACATTATGTTAAACACAGAACATAGATAAAAGGCGTATTTATCTCTAATACGTAGAGCTTAAAGTACCATATTGAGCCGTAGTACACTAGCCGAAGTACCATAGCCTCACTCCAAATTAAATGACCGGTTTTAATATAGACATACATATATAAGAATTAAAGATTATAAATCGACTGAAATAGGAGGATCAATTGCTGGAGTATCATATGCCATATTGCCATGCCAACCTGTAAATACTAAAAAGATTATAAAGCATACATTTTCAAGTGAGTGAGGCTATGGTACTATGCATAGCACGGATTGGTCCGTGCTACGGCTCAATATTTGAGTTTTCAAAATCCTAACGGTTGATCCGAACAGTTCAACATGATTATAATATGAATATGTACTTGCAAACCAAATCTTACATTTTTTGAATTTTTTTACTATTTTTTTAGATACGTAGAAAATCACTGAAAATTCTAGCCCATCCAAAAACAGTGATTTTCTACCTATCTAAAAAAATAGTAAAAAAATTTCGAAAAAAATGTAAAATTTGGTTTGCAAGTACATATTCATTTTATAATCATGTTGAACTGTTCGGATTGACCGTTAGGATTTTGAAAACTCAAATATTGAGCCGTAGCACGGACCAATCCGTGCTATGCATAGTACCGTAGCCTCACTCTTTTCAAGTTCATCAAAATAGTGGAACCGACTTCGAAGCTCCGCATTTGATCAACATTTCCAATTGAAAAATTCACTCCCCAGTCCTCGGCATCCAAGTCATCATCAGGATCCTCATTCAACATCTCAACTAAATTGAAATCGAGTTCATTGCTGCGCAACCAATTCAAAACATAGTGTATTGCGGTAACTTCAACAGCAGATAACTTGTTCCCTGCATAAAGTTCTATTAAAGAGATTACTAAACCAAATGAGAACGTTTGTCAAGAGAAAAAAATTTCTGCTAGTAATTTGCCTCACCAGAAAAAATGTTATTGGTTTCAGGCATCATCATTGGCAACTTGAATTGCAGGGCCAAGTGTAAAATTGACAATAGGACCATCATTGGATTGGCCGTAGAAAATCGGACCCGTGGAACCCGTCCAACTTGTGGACCGGGCGGGTTTGGACCGGACCAGATCGGACTGGACCGTCTTCAAAACACTAATTCTGTCCAGGATTTTTTTTTTATTGGACGCTATTGTTCATCCCGTCTATTTTTTTTTTTTTGGCAAATGATATTGTTCATTTCGTGCAAAGTTATTTTTTTCGGGCCGCTATTGTTCATCCCGTTCAAATTTGTGTTCTTTATACTATAAACCTGTCTTGTTAAGTCAGTAGAAAATTAAAAAAATTCAGAAATATTATATTAGACATTTTTTTTATCAAATTAGAAGTGAAATTAATTATCAAAGACATTCTTTTTTTTTTACAATCTTAACAATGGTTTTCTAAAGTCAAAATTTAATAAAGCTGATGATTAAAAACTATATTTATGTTGTTCGACATATGCATAAGTTGCTAATTAAATTCTAAGACAATTCGAGACTTTGATTATAGTCGGTAATACAACAATAATCATGAATTTTAGATTTTCTATGAAAAAATATTTAAATTACTCGGCGAACACCATAATATGAACTAAGTCTTATTATTTTTATACGTAATACATTTAATATATAAAGAAGAGAGATCCATTTACAACATTTGTAAGGTACAACATCTTACAACAATTCGGTTTTGTGATTTTCAAAGTCCAAACAGTCGATCCAAACCGTTCAACATGATCTCTATATTAAAATGTGCTTGGAGATCAAATTTTACATTTTTTTTTAAATTTTTTACTATTTATTAAGTATTTTACAAAATTGTTGTTTTTCAGTGGAATTTAACAAAATGTAAAATATAAAAAAATATTAAAAAAATGTAAAATTTGCTCTCCAAGCACATTTTAATATAGATCATGTTGAACGGTTTGGATCGACTGTATGTACTTTTAAAATTGCAAAACCGAATTGTTGTAAGATGTTGTAACTTACAAATGTTGTAATTGGATCCCTCCTCATATATAAATTATTCTTATAATATTAAATTTTTAAGTTTATTTTTTTCTGATTGTCAAAAATATTAAGATAATTTATTATTAAGTACTCCCTTCTGTTTGTATTAAATTAAGTTTGAAATTAGCACAAAAGATTGTTTCATGAAATAACAATTCATAGTATAACAAATTATAATGTCTAAACTAATATTAACTGTGACTAAAATTTAAAATTTATTGACTCTCAAACTTACATCAAGAGACGGAGTCAAAGAGACCCATAGGTAGATAGGTGTCTATTTCTGAATTTTGAATATTTTTTTTTATAGTCCATTAGTAACATTAAATTGTTCTTACAAACAGAGAAAATCACAAGTTCACAACCCAACCAAACCAATCGCGCGCTTCTGATTTCTCAACGAAAAAGAAAAGAAAAACAGTTGCCTGGGCTGGCTAATATATTCTACTCTTTCGCATCATTTTTTTAATAGATGAGTTGTTGGTATACTTCCCGAAATTTGTCGTATAGTAATTAGTTTTTATTTTATAGATGAATTTGTCGTATAATTATAATATTAATTAATATACTTTTATGGTACTTTTAATTGATATTTTAAAAAATCTTATTTGTATTTTGAAATTTAGAAGTCCATCAACTTTAAAAATATTTTAGCCTTTCGTAGAATAATTTAAAACTTTTTAAAGGTGATTCTAAGGACTTTTTAATTGATGATATGTCAAACATTAAAATTAATTCAAATTTGATGCAATCATGAACTATGATAAATGATACATCTAAAATTGGAGTTTTTAAATATAAATATTATTTTGTAAGGTAAAATAAACATACATACTATAAAAGATTAAAATATCTCATCGCAATTTATTCAAAATCAACCCTAGCTTCTTTTCTCTCGCCGCCTCTTGACTCCATTCTTTTTTTCTCAAAACCCTAGCTGTCGCGCTTCCCTCAAAACGACTTCTTTGGCCTCCTCCTTAGGCGATATTCAATTGGGGACAAACAGCGTGCGAGCGAGCACTGCAGTTCTGTCAGGTCGAGGGAGATTGGTTTATCAAAGAGGCAAAGATTTCAAAAGAGTCGCGGGAAGACTGAATTATGCAAAAAATTTAAAATATAAAGACCCGTAGAGGCATGCTTAGTTTACCGTCATCAACTTGCTTGACTAGCCAGGTATTACTATATTTGTTATTTTTTATATGTAAAAGAATACTATTTATTACAACTTTTAATATTTTGGACGAGATCTGTATGAATCCGCCCCTACTTACATCTATCGTATATGTATTATGATTGACATTTATATTCTTTCAGAAAATTTGCAAAATATCATTCACAAATAATTTTCAAATAGTACTTTGACAAATAATTATTCCTTCAAATAATATTCTGACAAATACTTTTATTCTAATTTGAAAAATAATCTAATTTAAAATATTTATTGTTTAATTTTCAACCAACTTAACCGGATAAGTTTACAGAAAAAGATAAACTCGGACAGGATGAAAAGCAGTGGCCCCATGATTTTTATTAATATCCAAAGTTAATTACAAATTAATAAATATACCCAAGACTTTTGGGAATTTATAAAACTATCCATACCGGCTATTTTCTGGCCGGTTTTAATTATTTTCGGTACCGGCTAGAAAATAGCCGGTACTAATTTTATTTTTTTTAGAGACAAATAGCAAAAGTGCTGAAATCTAACACTAAAAATTTGATTTTTTTAAAATATTTGTTAGATTACTTTTTTTTTATATAATTAGCATATTTATACTAAAATACGCTAAATTACACTAAATTACGCTAAATTACAATAATTATGTTAAATTATGTTAAAATACGGTAAATTACGCTAAATTACATATGAATAGGGTCGATTTTGTGCCATTTTTCATAAATCATAAAAAATAGTAAAAAATTCCAAAAATAATAACAATTGGTATTCTATAAGTTTATTATATAACTAATTTACTTAGCTACATAGATTGAACAATAGAAATGAAAATCTTAATCGAAAACTTCAACTCAAGTTTTGAGGCTCTTCCCTTTGTTTTTTGGCAATTCTGAATTTTTTTTTAATAAAGTGGGCATTGACGCATGCGTATTTTCGCAAACTTTCCGAAAAGTAGGTCATTTGCTGAAATCGGACACTCGAGCACCATTTTATGGCCGTTTGAACTTTCGTCATCGTTTTTCGCCTTCTCAGTAAAGATATCATCCCTATTCATATGTAATTTAGCGTGATTTACTGTATTTTAGCATAATTTAACATAATTACTGTAATTTAGCGTAATCTAATGTAATTGAACATAATTTCAAGTAATTTAGCATATTTTAGTATAAATATGCTAATTATATATCAAAAAAAGTAATATAACAAATATTTTTAAATAATTTTTGAATTTTTAGTGTTAGATTTCAGCATTTTTGCTATTTGTCTCTTAAAAAAAAAAAATTAGTACCGGCCATTTTCTAGCCGGTACCGAAAATAATTGAAACTGCCAGAAAATGACCGGTATGGATAGTTTTATAAATTCCCAAAAGACTTGGGTATATTTATTAATTTGTTATTAACTTTGGATATTTTAATAAAAATGTCGGGTAGTGGCCCAAGTGGGGAAAAAAAAAATTAAGGAGATGAATCATTGCGATTTGGTTATTTTTCAATATAGTCCAGAATGATGTTACCTATTTAATTTTAAATTTTTTTAATGCTTTGAATAGAAAAGTCAGGTAGAAGTTGGCTCTGAAACAAATTAAAAGAATGATCCAAGTTCAAGTTTGGCATCCTTTCTTTTCTACTAATTAACCTCGGCATAATAATAATTGGGGATATAGAGAGAGAATGTTCTTCCCTGTGTTTGAGCAATTGAGTTATTTTTTTAGAGATAATCAATTTTCTCCAACCGTCAAATTGACATTCAATGTAAGGTGTGAGATCTAAATCTAAAATTGTCCAACTCAAATATTTTTTATTTTTTTATTTTTCGAACAAAGAAATCTATCTAACAATGTATGAGCAATTGAGTTATTCAATTTAGACCAGGTGATTTTTTTTATCTATTAAAAACATGTCCAGTAATTACATGTCAGAGATGAAAATTATGTAATATACTTTTGAAAATTAAAACTCCCCGACAAATAATATTTCTCATTTTGTCTTTAATTCATTATTGGACAGGTCATGTGCCGCAGCCGATTCGGGTGGAGACAACCGTTTGGATCCCGGACAGCACGGAGGAGATACCTCTTTGCAGCTTGCCTCCTGATGAGCCGATGGCCGAGGAGCTTCAGATGGTGCTTTATGACCAGGACAACGAATTCGTATCCTCTGCGGAGTCGTGCGAAGCTTTTAATCTGGTCCGTTCTTTTTGATCGGACGGACCAGATTCTATTAAAACCCGAATTGAAAACAAAAAAACAAAATTTCCCTTCCCGATAAGATCTGATCTGGTTCGTCCGATCAAAACGAACGGACCAGATTAAAAGCTCCGCACGACTCCGCAGAGGATACTGGTCCCCAGGACAACACCCTTGCTCATGATTAGTAGCACTACCCCTTTTCCATTTCGTAGTACTTCAGTTTATTCTCAGCCCCTGTTGGTGGCTTAGTTGTGCTTATGTGTTTAGTTCATTTTGGTGTTTTCGCACTTGGATTGAGTTGTTTTGTTGGTTTGTCGGTTATGGTTCTGTCTCTAGGCATTATCCTTCTGCTAGTGGGTCAGGGTATCATTTTGATGATGTGAGATATCTCTGTTAATCTTTCGTTTGTAACTTAACTTGTTTTCTGCAATGAAACGGATTTCGGCCTTTTATCAAAAAAAATAAAATATATACTTTTGAAAATTGTGAGCAAATTAACAGAAATATAAAATTATCAATAATGTCCACCGTCCACGCGGCTCATATGCTAGTTTTCAGGCTTCCAGCAGAAGCGCCAAAATCCGAAAATTTTCGGCCCGCTCGCCAAAATCAAAACTCGATCCGCCAAATTCCTCTCTTTTCATTGGTTCTCACCACCTCCCACGGATCACCCCTCCGCGGACGCATCCTGTCCGTCAAACTAGAAGCGCATCTAACCGTGAAATTCACTCCTCACGGATCGCACTTCCCTCCCTATAAAAACCAACAAACCAATAGATTCCAGTTCATACCAACACAGTACAACTCTCAACCTTTAGATCTCCTCCTCGAAAATCTCAAGCCTTCTCAAACCCCAAAAGCTTGAAATGGACGCTGCTGCTGGAGGCAAGGCCAAGAAGGGAGCCGCTGGGAGGAAAGGTGGGCCCCGGAAGAAGGCTGTCACCCGCTCCGTTAGAGCTGGCCTCCAGTTCCCCGTTGGTCGTATTGGTCGCTACTTGAAGAAGGGCCGGTATGCGCAGCGTGTGGGTACCGGTGCTCCGGTCTACCTGGCCGCTGTACTCGAGTACCTTGCCGCTGAGGTAATTATACGGAGCGCACTCTTTTACCATATCTTTTTTCACTTTTAATTTTTAATTTTCATATTCAAGGAGTGGTTACTAAATGTTTTTATTTTTTCAATAGGTGCTGGAATTGGCTGGGAATGCTGCCAGAGATAACAAGAAGAACCGTATTGTACCACGCCATGTTTTGCTAGCGATAAGAAATGACGAGGAGTTGGGGAAATTGCTTGCGGGAGTGACAATTGCAAATGGGGGAGTGCTGCCAAACATTAACCCTGTGTTGCTTCCCAAGAAGACCAAGAGTGAAAGCCAAGAGAGCACCAAGTCACCGAAATCTCCTTCCAAGAAGGGTGCCAAGTCTCCTAAGAAGGCTTGAGATTGAGATTTGTTGCTGATAGTGTTTTGTCAGTTTCTAGGTTGTTTTTGTGGGATTTGGAAGTAGTTATTTTGTAATTAAGTTGGTTGTTCTCCCTTATTTGCAATAGGGTTAGTTACTAAAATTATGGAGATATGTACTTGGGGGTTTCTTTTAATGAAATGAACTTGACTGTGTTCGATCAATTTCTTTTGTTTACATTGTGAGTTGCATAAATTGAATAAATTAATAAACAATATTGTTGCATTTTAAAAATTACAAAAGTTGCAATATGTTGTTGTTTTGCACTGTTTCCTGTGTGATATCAGTCTTCACTGCCGTTCAAAAAAAAGAAGGGGATATCAGTTTCCCTGTTTCTGTGTGCTGATGGTGGGTGTCTGATTCAATTTTCTCTGTCAAGTTGCTGGTATTTGATTTTTCTTTTATGGATACTTCAGGTGAGAAATAGTCTGGGATATATTAATTTTACGTGGCAATGGCTAATTAATTGTTAGCAATTTAGGTCTGTTTTTTGTCTGGCTTTTGAACCCTGAAAGTGGTTTTCCCTGATTTTGCTTGTCAATAAGGGGTATCAAATGGCCGACCCTGTTAGGTTTATGTTAATTACATTTTAGTGAATTTTCATGTAAATTCTTGTAGGGTTTTTTTCTGTGTACTTTCTGGCCTGTTCAGATGCAATTACTGAATTATTGTGGTACTTTATATTCCTGCCTTCATTTTATCTGTAATTGTATCTGAGCAGCAATAGGCTTATCTGTAATTACAATTCAATTATTGATTGTAATTTTGGCTATGTAAAAGAGATTGATAATTTATTTTTCAGCCTTGTGTTAATTAATCTATAGCATCTTCTGAAATGGTTTATGTTTATTAGTTGGAAATTTTATTAGTGATTTGTATTTTAGAATGATTGAATATATATTCTACGAGGACCCTGCTTGACATTCGGAAAAGAGCTCTTTTATGTTCGTCGTGAAAAATAAACTGACATGGTTGATATGATTTTCAGCTAATTAAGAATGTTAAATGAAAGGAGTTGCAATGTATTCATGATGGATCAAATTCGATCTTCTGAGAACTTATCAAATTTAAATTTGCATAATTACATTGGTACCCACGAATTCTTCTCAAATTACATAGTTCTCTATATGAACCTGACAATTTTGCCTATCAAATATCCTTTTCTTTGATATGTATGCATTAATATGGTTAAATTTACTAAAAATGTGTGTATCAGTAGTTCAATTTATGAAAAATTTCTAGTGCACCCATGTAAACTTTTAAAATAGCCAATTTCCCTATGAAAAAATCTTAATATCTAAAATCCCTATGAAAAAAGAAAATAGCTTGATTTAGGAAATGAAGATTGCAGTTTTTCCACTGGCCTTCTATTATGATCCTGAGGGGCCGAACATAACTATTCTGGACTAAGCGTCAGTTTGCGCATATGTTGTGGCCTCTGGGTGCCTTTGCTGTTGTCTTTAGTGAAAATAATTTAGACTTCTTCAATGATTATTTTCTTCCCTCTCGTAATAAATTTGCCTTTTTCCTGTCTTGGGATCTGCTTTCAGAAGCTACTGCCTACTGTCTTGGGATCTGTTGCTAGGGTAGTTGTCCGATTGGAGTTCAGGTGAGTCACCCGGCACGGAGAAAAAAAAGTCTTTTTTTTATTTATTTCAAAACCCGCTGGCCTTACTTCATTACTTGAGTTCATCCTTACAATATAACCAAATGAAAAAAGGGAATACCAGTAAACAAAAAACCAAGTACCAGTAAACACAAAACCCAATACCATTAAACAAAAACCAAATACCAGTAGATAAAAACCTAATACCAGTGAAATGAAAATCAAATACTAGTCAACAAAAAACCTAATACCAGTAAACTGAAAACCCTGTTACATTGCCTAGAAATTCCTGACAGCATTAATTAGCCCTTGATCTTGTTAGAGCCCCTATAGGTATACCTTGCCATCAGTGTTGAATTGAGAAGAAGTTGGTATCTATGTTATGTGGTATTTGAGCAGCAAGGTCTCATTTTCAGTAATCAGCGCAGCTTTCGACAGGCCCATTCTTCTCGCCCAATTGGACTGCAGGTGTGGTCCCTGGATTGCAAGAAAAGAGCATCTAGGCAAAGCCTATGTTGTAATGCTTTTGTTTTTTGAACAATAACAATTATATGAGCCTTGAATAAGTGAACGTAAACATAAACAAGTCTGCCATTTCCATCATACCTTTGTTATTTGGATACATATTGGTGGCGCTTGGGGTTTAGACAGAAGCTCATTCTTTTTTTCTAAGAAGAGGATGAGGAGCTAGTCGTCATTTGCATTTCATTGAATAGTAGTTTTTCATAGGAATAGTGGATTGAAGTGAAGTTCATCTTTGAGAGAAGCTAGCAATTGTCTTCAGTTTTCATCAGCGAAGGAAGAGTTTAAGCGCAAAGGTGAAGCGTTTTTTCTTTATCTCTTATTCAATTTAATCAATGTTGCTAATTTAAAGGGACATTTTCATTTAAAATGTAGGAGTGCATTTGTCTAAATATTAAATTTAATGAATAAAAGGGAATAAAAGGAAATAAAAGAAAGAATGTTAAATTTGTATAGAGATATTGGATATTAAATTGTTTTCACGAATAAATTGGCTATTTTAAAAATTTACATGGGTACACTAGAAACTAGAAAGTTTCCCTTAAATTTACTATAATTAAGTTCTTAGAGCATCTACAATGGTGATTGCTTTTAAATTGCTAATCTGATGTGTTAATTGCTAATATAATTGCTGGGATGTACCACAGTTTCTAAATTAGCAAATATGTTTTAAAAGAAAACGTTTTCTTAATGACACGTTGGTTAATTAATTGGTTAAAATTTCTGAGATGAAGTGATTTAGGCTTTCTAAATTGGCTGACGTGGCATCAATTGCAACTCTAATTAAATTTCTGATATGGAGTGATTTAAAAATTATGACTCTCTTTAATTGCTAAACTTAGTGACGTGGACCAAATTAATTGCTAAACATTTGCTGAAATGGAGATGCTCTTAGGAGCTGATTAGCACATGCATCCCAATATCCCATTTATTGATGTCAAAAAGCTCATTATCAATGACCATTATTTGGGCCTAAATTTGGCAGCCCATCATTTGATCCCTTGCAAAAACTCAGTATTCAAGTATTCAAGTATTCAACCCTTTTCTAAGGCAGCCCCATTGGAACTCATCTGACCCGTCAATGAACAATAACATCCGACCGTTGAGTATCTGTACCACGGATCGCCACCTTGGCATCTTTTCTTTCTATATAAAAAAGAGCAAGAGAACCAAAACTTTCACCGCCCAAATTTCAATCCGAAAAACATAAAAAATCCCGCGTGCTTTCATACTTCCCCTCCTCTCCTAATCTCAGATCTGAAATGGACACCGCTGGAGGCAAGACCAAGAAGGGAGCTGCTGGTAGGAAAGGTGGGCCCAGGAAGAAGGCTGTCACGCGCTCTGTCCGGGCTGGCCTCCAGTTCCCAGTTGGTCGCATTGGTCGGTACCTAAAGAAAGGCCGGTATGCTCAGCGTGTTGGTACCGGTGCTCCAGTCTATCTTGCTGCTGTTTTAGAGTACCTTGCAGCAGAGGTAAAATTCTGCTTTTTTAACACTCATTTATTATCCATCCTTCCTTTAATGCTCTGAAATGACTAAGGGGTATGTTTAATTAATTATTAATTCAGGTGTTGGAATTAGCTGGGAATGCTGCCAGAGATAACAAGAAGAACCGTATTGTACCGCGTCATGTTTTGTTGGCGATAAGAAATGATGAGGAGTTGGGGAAATTGCTTGCGGGAGTGACAATTGCAAATGGTGGAGTGCTGCCAAACATTAACCCTGTGCTGCTTCCCAAGAAGACCAAGAGCGACTCCCAAGAGACCACAAAATCACCGAAATCTCCTTCCAAGAAGGCTGCCAAGTCTCCCAAGAAGGCTTGAGATAGTTTGCTCCTGGTGTGGGAGGTTGCTTGGTGGGTTTTATATGAATACATCTTTTGTAAGTAAGTGGGATGATTGTCCTTTGGTGGCATTGGTAATTAGGCCTTGTGGGGTTTTGTATTTGATCTTGTTTTAATGGAGAAGTAAAATGATTAGGTAGATTTATTTTCTTTGGTTTATCTTGTTGTGCTTGAATTGAATATAATTAGTGAATTTATATCGCTGCATGTGATAATTGAGAAATTTTCACTGGAGATGTGTGCATCACCAAATGAACCAGGCAAACTAGCATCAACTTCTAAGAAATCTAATTGAATCACTATCTAATTGAATCACTTCTAAGCATTAACTTTGGTTTTGACAAATGGGAATTTCAATTTGTCAAAACCAAAGTTATTTAATCCGTGAGTAATTTTAGAATATAGGTGTTTGGCAAATGCATGGGAAATTTGTTAGGATGTTAGTTTGTTTTTCTTTTTTAGATGTCAGAATAGGAACTTAACTTAAAATTAGCTTAATTTATTAAAATTAATTGTTGCTAGTTTAATAATTTCTTGTATTATTAAATTGTGCTTTTTAATTAATTTTAGCCTTTGTATTATTAAATTGTGTTTGTTTAATTGAGTGCTTAATTGTACAAGTTAATTCAGTTTAATTAATTAAACAAGTATTAATTAGGTCGGAGTGAATTTAAACAGGTATTAATTTCAGTTTAAAATTCATTAATATAAACAAACGGAGTAATTATTAATACTTGTTTAAACTAGTATGTAGTAATAATAGTACTTTGATGGTGATTCTTCAAGTTTCAGATTTTGGGAAGAAAAACGGAGGTCCAAGTGAATTTTTTTTTCCCAACAAAAGATAGTGTAGAGAGCAATATGGGTTTCAAAATGGATACGATAATGGGTTTTTTAATAGGCTGCCGAACATCATATAGGTAAAAATACCATTACCACTAATTTTCCCTTTAAAACCCATAGGAATAGGTGTGACCAAACAGGCCCTTTGGTTGACTATTAGAAAAAACTCTGATTCAAGAGGATATGTGCTCTGCAAAAAATGAAAGAACAGTATCGTAGCTCTTGTTACTTGTTATTGCTGTTAATATGTATGGAATTTTTGTAGCAATCAAACTTGGATTTAATGTCCTCTAACAATTTTTTTTTAGTAAAGGTTGAAGGTTAAGCCACTCAACTATTTTAATATCTACACGGGATTTTCTCATTAGAGTTTTGAATTTGCGATCTCTCACAGACATCATTGCTTTTGCCACTAGACCAAATGCTGGTTCTCATGTTTTCTGACATTTCAATTGGCACACTGACAATCATTATGAAATCTGCATTTGAGTTTATTTCATTGCATTTTTAGATCTGATTACAGCTGCAATTTGATCTAAGTAGTCTAATTTCTTAAGTGAACTTTGTTCTATTTTTTGATTAAAAAGTAAGTTATGTTCTACTGGCACAACAGAATAGGTGATTTGAAACAAGTATTTTGAATTCATAATTGTGAGAAGATTATACGTTTTATTAAGGAGATGCTTTAGTTTAAATCAACAAAATAACGCAGAACCTTCACCCATTAGTCTGCCTCTGTATATCATATCTCGCACTGAAGTTTGTTTAATTCCTAAGGGTGTATTGTTAATGTAACATCAAATTCAAATATGTCAGGTTCAAAAGGTTAAAGAACTTTGTAGACATACTCGACGTAACCAACTATTCTATGTATATCATTCGAGCTGATACATTAAGGGGAGAAGGGTGAGTACATTGAGATTCTTTTAGTTTCCTCTTCTCTCTCCTCTGCATGATATGCCAGTCCTTTCTCTCTCATAAAATCAAGATGAGCTCGGAATGAGGCGTTACATGATGTAATTGAGATATTCCATATATTTTCTCAATGTATGTAATGAAAAAGATAAAAGATTTTATTAATGAAATATTGAAATCCTATGAGAACGATTTTCATAAAATACAATTTCTAGACGGCAACAGTTGATTTTAAATATGCCAACCTTTTTTTTAAATAATCTTAATGATGATGAAATGAAAATAAGATATATAGAAATTAATTTATTAAAAATAGATAGGCAATCTTTTTTTTTTTTTGAGGAAAGTGGGAGAGTTCCCAATTTCATTGAACTGAAACCAAAGAGTACATAGCTTTTGTTGTGCCAGTCCTCTGGTACCGATTACAAGATTTAAGCTGAAAAAACAAACTGCACATGCTAAAAAGCCTACACAAAAACTGAGATAGTTTTATATCACTTCTAAGGCTTAACTGAACATACAGCAAACATAAAGAACAAAACATCACTTTTGATGTTTTACTAAGCATCAAGTAAAACATCAAAAGTCATGATGACTAAAATTTCTAAGCTCAGCCTCTAGCACCTCTTGGTCTATGCCATACCCAGGATAGGCAATCTTAATTTACAATCCATGAATCCTTGTGAAAAAATCACCAACGGAAGGTGTGGCTATTAACAAATATATGCTTGTTAAGATAGAATGATATAAATAATATTGAAAGTTGCGATAATAATAATCATAAAATTTATATAATATCAGTCTGAAAATTTAAAATAGTTTTTGCTAGTTATACATGTAATTTGCAGGTATCTAAAAATACAATAGTAAAGTGAAAGCTAATTACTATAACAGCAAGATAACCAAGATTAAAAAAGAAAAGTTATAGAAGATTCATTTTTAGTTAAATTTCTTAATACCAAATATACCAATTGTAAAGGATAAAAATATTTACATTATACCGTGGGATTGCTTTTATCAAGTATATGAAGGCTAATGATAGGGTGATAAATGTAACAGATGGGAGAGAATAAATTTGCATTAATAAAGAGAAGAGAGATAGATTCAAAGAGGACTAAATTACTCGCTCCATCTTACTATCTTTTATTTTATATATCGTTTGACAGCTTAATTTAATTCGTCTGAAAGATTAAGACGTTGGAACATGAATTTCTATTTAATAAGTAATAACAGTGGGCTATACAAATAGAGTAATTGCATAGTAAGTTAATTTGCTTGAAGAGATGGTTTAACTTATTTTTTTTATTACTCCATCTTACTTCTATTTTACTATTTGTTTGACAATTAAAATATGAAGTTAAGAGTTTAATCCATCTTAATGCGTAATTTTTAAATCCAACGGATGAAATAGTTAGTGGAGAATCATATGGTACACTTATCCGTATTTTCTCTTTTCGCCCCTTACTTGGGCCTAAATTTTGCACTTTACTCTCCATGGGCCTTTTAAACCCTAAACTCTCTCCCATACTGTTTCAAGCTACGCAAATGCGGAGCCAGGGAGCAAGAAATATCGAATTCCATCCATTCAGACTACATACAGACTAAACAACAGAAAAATATCTGATTACCTTCGGTTCACGCGAATCTGGACCCTCTGAAATAAATCAAATTTTGAGTTTTGATATTGACCGTTCGATCAGAATCCGGGCCAATCCGGTACGAAATGGAATGCATAGGCCCCTTTAATATTCGTGCCAAAGCAGATTCGACGGTCCTAATCTAAACTCAAATTTTGAGTTACTTTAGGTGATATGAATTCAAACCCGCACCTAGTAACCGAGCAAGTCTGTCTAATACCCTACCTCTCCCTTCAAACCCCCTCTCCTGCCTCCGCCTCATCCTCATCCTCATCCCAAGCATGGCATCTCCTTCGAAGAACAGCGCCTCTCAAACCCCGATCGATGCTTACTTCCTCCAAAATATGATGAGCCGCTTACAGCTCCGGCCGCCGTTCCTCGACTCCAACTCCTTCCTCACCAGCTCGTTAGAGGACCTCCTCCTCCTCTCCAACTCCCTCCCCGACTCCGATGCCGACGCTGACTCCGACCCCGACCCCGACTTCTCTCCCGACTCTGACGGCCGCCGCCGGGCCCTTGCCAAGGAGGAGGCCAAGGTCGAGAAGGAGATCATTCGCCTCGTTCGGTCCGGAGACGCCAATCAGCTGCTCAATCCAAACTCTGGCCAGTCCGTTTCCATCGGGGATCACAACATATGCGTCGGATTTCATGTGGACAAGGAGGCCGAGTACCGTGTGTGGGAGTGGCATGGCCACATCATGCTCTATGATGAGGATGAAGGGTATGTAACTATGACTACTCCTTTAATTTAAAATATACCATAATATACCCTCAAATTTGTTGGATTTCGTCACCTTTCATGTTTATGTTAATAGAAGGTCAGTAATTTTAGGCTTAATTTCAATGCCCCAAATTCTTAGGTCTAGTTGTTTGTCCGTTAGGCTCAATAGTAAGTATTGAATTGCTTTCTGAAGCAAAGTATTGTCTAGGATCAGCTTAGTATTCTATGCAAAATGATCACCCTTGCTCGAAGAGAAACTTGTTTGTGCACTAATTTTGGTGCCTAAAAATGGGTTGTGACAGGTACACAGCTGAATATGTGTACGGTAATCACTTTGAGCAGTTGGTGGAAGATAACAAGAAGAAGAGTAAGGAGGAGAAGGATTCGAGCTCTGGGCTGAGGGACTTGATCAGTGGTGACAGTGGCTCGGCCGGGAGGGTGCTCCATAGGAAGTCTGTTGTCAATTCCAACGGCTCGTCTTCTGGTTAAATTTTATTCTGCTTTTTGCTGGGTTACCTTTTTCAAGTTCTTTTTGGGTTTTAGGGGCGGGGGGTGTTTAGGGTTTAGGGTTTATAGTATTAAGTATATTTCAATTATTTTGACTATTAAGTATATTTCGAGCTCTGGGCTGAGGGACTTGATCAGTGGTGACAGTGGTTTAGTTTGGTGTCTTGATTTTCTTTTTATCTAATACATCCAGCAGGTTTAATTTCCGAAACTGGAATCAGTTTTCGCATCATTTTTAATAGTTATTTGATGCTGTTCCTATCTTTCATTTATAGACTGCTTTTTGTCAATTGTTTGTTTTTATTTCTTTGTAAAGAACACTACAAGCAAGTCTTTCAGCAAATTTGTGCTTAGGCTTAATAGTCACAAGAAAACAAGTATTTACCAAAGTGTGTTATGCTTAATGGAAGTTTAGATGCTGGATGTGCTTAGCTATCTCTGTCAATGGGACAAAAAGATATCTTGGCCTCTTA
Organism: Carex kokanica; assembly: GCA_025461125.1. Lineage (NCBI taxonomy): Eukaryota > Viridiplantae > Streptophyta > Magnoliopsida > Poales > Cyperaceae > Carex > Carex kokanica. The sequence continues at coordinate 520,728 of JAJGRX010000638.1, forward strand.
AACCTGGCTGTCTATTCGTTCCAGTAGACAGTAGCTGATTATATATGCATGATTTTAGTAAAGAATTTTACTGAAATGCTTTAATTTGTTGTTGAAAGTTGGACATGAATTTCATTTCAGACCTTTTTTTTTTATTAAAGTGGGATGATACTCTTTCATTGAATGAAACCAAATGTTTTTGTTAGTACCAAACTTTTGGTAGTACTTGCAAATAACAGAGACCATCAACAACTATAAGCTACATAAAGATTACTAAAACAAAATACAGACACAGTTCAAACATAATCATCAATATAACATGTCTTGATAAAAAACAGTTTTTTTTTTTAAAAGCCTATATCGGTGTTGCCAATCCCTCCCCATGTCTTCTACAAGCTCTGTATTTCATTTCATTCCAGACCTTAACTATAAATTCCTGCTCATTTGATTTTGATTTAGGTTTCGGTTGGTAAACTCTTTTGAAGTTGTGATGTTTTGGCTCTGCCTGGAGTTAATAAATGCAGTAGACAATTTAATCTTGTTTTTGTCCATAAAGAAAAAAAAGATGAGGTTAGTTTATTAAATATAGTCAAAGCTCAGAAAAAATTGTAAAAATATACTTAATAGTCAAAATAATTATAAAATCACGTCCACTTTCAAAATTTTGTCCCATTCTACTATTAAATATCTGTGCAAAAATAGAATTCCATCTTATGAATTTAGAATTTACAAACTAAAACTGTCGGTGGACGCGAGATGCTTGCATATGTAAAATGCCTTTCTCGCACAAGCATCTGTATTTTGAAATTACGCGTCAAACCAATGCTTTTCTTAATTTCTTATATGAGCTATTTTCTGTGGAAAGACTTTTTTTTTTCTCCTCCAGTTTTGTCTGTTTTCAATTTTCTAATCTGAACTATTTGGTCGCTTTCGTGTTTATTTAAGCTCTACTCGTTTTTTTCCTAATTGAGCACCCTCTCCGAAATGTACGTATAATGTAATAATTTAATTTTTAAATTATATATTTTTTTAGTAAAAATTGGATACAAGTCACTCAATTGTTTAATATTCAAATTAAAAAATCTATTCAAGTTTCAAACATAGATATAATTTTTTGCAAGAAAAAAATTACCTTAATTACTAGGAATGATTGTCTTAAATTGTAAGAATTTATCAGTACATTGTGTATTTCCTTTTTATTGATATCGTATAAATATTTATATTTTTGTTCTAATTGCTGTCCATTGTGTAAGTGTACTCTCTTTCTGAGTCCAAATCCTCTGCATTACCTCACCGTTTGAGTTTAAATCTGAACCATCCGATTAAAATCTGAGCCAATCCAACGCAACTTTGTAATACAGGGTCTAATTAATATTTGTGCCAATATGTAACGAATGGATCACATTCAAACTCAACGGTGAGGTACCTTAGAGCATCTCCACCCATGGTATTATTAGAGTTTCTAATTTAATGTGACAGTTTCTATTTTGATTTTTCAAGTGTAGGAAAGTTTCTTATTAAGAAATTGCTTATAAATTGGCAAAATTATTGGCTGAAGTTTCTTTCTCATGCAATAAAGTTTCTTTAATCACTGACGCGACCTTAATAAAAACTCAAATTTCAATTTCAGAGATATGAAGGTTTATAAATTAAGAGAGACTTAATTTCTATTTAGTAGTTAACAGTAATTTAGAAATCAATTAGAGTTGTTGGGATGTAAATGCTCTAAGGCAATATGAATTCCTCGCTCTCTCTTCATTTATAAATTATAAGTGGGGATGCCAAGAATTTTTTTTTTTTGAAAAAAAAATAAGAGTCATGTACTCATTTGCCCTCATTTAATTAAATAATAGAGTTACATGAGATATATATCTCAGTTGAAAGATAAAATACAATCGGCTCAATATAGTTGACCCTGCAAAAGGAAATAAAGGAAGATAAAAGTCTAAATAATAAAGGGTAAAAGTGGAATAGTAGCAAAAAAAATGAGAACATGAGGAAGTGCATCAGTAGACCGAATCATGCAAGTAGACTGATGCTTGGTGTGTTCTGTTGCAGGCCTATGTTGGTGTATGTGATCCCTTTCCATCTGCGTAGTTGTAGGCCTGTGAAAATTCTTGAGCATCTCTCTCCCAGCAGTCCCTTCCTTACGTGTTGAGTTGGCAATTTCATCCCCATGGTCGAGATGCCAAGATTTTAAATCGTTTAAACCGATCGAATGCTAATATTGTTTGGTATAACTAATGGTTGTTAGATCCGTATACCGATATAAGTAAAATTTGGAAGCTTCATTATGATTCGAATTTGATATTACAAATCAAATTATCCAGTCCAAGGAAGGAGAACAACACAAGAAAACCTTCTCGCTCTCTTTTTGGCGTTTCTAATTGAGATAACAGTAGGTTTACTGTTTGTTGAATTTGCCAAAAAAACAATTAGTAGATATGTGCTTTATTTTAAGGAATAGAAAAAAATAAATGATTACCTAACCAATATGTATATATTTGTACTTCATTCCCGATATAGGAGCCTAAGTAGATCTTCCTTTAAGAGAAGCGATTACATAGTATTGTCTAAACATAGCATCGCTTGCAAACAAAACATTAGATCAGATTGGTAAAATCCCATGATATTCATTTAATATATTTTCTCAATATATATTAGAATATACTTAATATTAAAAAAATTAATGCCTCGTTTTAATATATTTTGGAAGAAAAAAAAAAGATCAACTCCTATTGTTAAAAACCAATTTTTTATCTAATAAAAAATTCCATGATATAAGCTTGAAACCGCAAGTCTACTCGAGAGATTTTGCTAATAACTAAAATGCTGCTGTAAGACACATGACATGACTAGAGAATACGACAATGGTTCAGATATCTTAAATTTTCATGTCTATATGACGGCTCAATTTTTTTAGCAGAAGAATGTGACAGTCTGATTTTATCTCGGTGGATACAGGGGTCTATAGATATATAGCAACTAATTACTAATGTGGATAACTTTTGAGTTATCAAAATGCCATTAAATTAATCATAGTTAACAATTTTATTTTACTATTTAGCTTTAGATTATTCAAGAATCGAAAAATTAGAGCATAAAAATAAGGGTATTTGAATCATTCTATGGGAAAAATATGTGAAGAGATTGTGAAGAAGAAATTGACCCATATGATATAAATTCAATAAAAGGACAGTTCGAGGTGATTATGTATACAAAAAGACATTTTGTAATTATGTATACAATATAAAGTTTCAATTATATCAACCTCATAAGTTAGTTTGAGATGATTAAACTAATTATTGTCTTATTGAAAGTGCTTGTGAAAAAAATCCCAAGCCATACGCTATATAAATGCAAGTAAACAATCAATTTAATTATAAAAAGTGCAGTTCTAGCGTACATCCATCTTTCTATGGTATTTGTATTTACTATCTTAAAAATATTATTCCAACCAAATTAAAATTATGGATGTGTTTTCCATTATTAGATAATGCATATTAAATTTGAGTTATTTTTAAATTTAATTGGAACGTATATAAGAAAAGTCATTAAAATACAAAGATTATTTTAAATTGTTTGATGAAAGTTAAATAGATTTCAAATTGGTCAAAAATTGATACGCAAAGCTAGTTTGAGATAATTATAATTGTTAGCGAATAAATACTTGTTTATTTTTCTCAGAAGCGCGATTAATTTGCATGCGTAGTTATTGAGCATTACACATAAATAATTTTTGCTTTTGTTTTGGAAATGACATGTATGCATTGTGTTTGTTAATTTAATTACAATTCATTCCACCTTATTAATTATCGTGAATTAAATCTCCGATAAAAAAGAAGAAGAAAAAACACTATCAATCTTCTTCTTTTTTTTGTAATGTGGCCATGTGGGTGCTGCGAAGTATTGTGCCTAGACTGTGTGTACATTTGGGAGATGCTAAGAAGCGGGTGTTCTTTGATACCTGGCAGTCCTTTAAATTTTGGGATGATACCTGGCATTCCTATAGTTCAAGAAAGAAACAAAAATAACAAATACTGAGAAAGAAAACGGTCAACTGAATTCAAAGTCACAAGAAGAAGCCACACCAGCCTTAAACTGAATTCTCTCTCTCCTAATTTAATACCTCGAATCATCTATTCCTTCAAGTCAAGGAAGACTGAAAGAGATATGAAACGGAAGCTAAACATGTAAAAATATACTCTTTCAGGCTCTACTATCCTTGATCCTCTGTGGTCTCTACAGTGTTATTTAATACAAAGCAAACTATTTTTTTATCCTTTTTCTAGATTATAGCATGGCAAGATACTTCACACTTTTAAAGAAACATTTTGATCGTGTGTTTAAATATTCAGATAACTGTCACTTTATATTAATCTAGTTGTAGAGAAAATTTATTGATTTGATTTTGAAAAAGTTACAAATGCTTCCATTGTACTGTGGGTTTAAATATTCTTTTGCATTTTGAAAATTAACAAATTAAGAGTCAAATTTTTAAATCATTTCTAGTGACAAGTACAATAGAATTTTAATTTGCTACCTTCTATAAAGAGAGTAATTGTCTTAGCACTTGTCTTTATTAATCAATATGATAAGTGTGTTCTTAAATGTAGAGAGTATTTGAAATCATGATTAAAAAAATATAATGAGTTACTTACAAAAAGAATAAATATGTATATTAGAAGCTTAATTATATCATACATGTCTGATGTTATTTAATCTCTTTGTTTTGTTGTGAAACAATGCCACTATATCTTTCAACTTAAAAATCTTGGTCATAGAAACATAAATTTAATTACTATTTTTTTCAGTGCATTTATTTCTAACACTAAGTGAGAACATGCATTTATTTTGCATATATAGTGTGGTTTTCTCTCTCCATAAAACTTGGATGAAGCCACGCATTGGACTACAAAAATATTTGTTGCAAACAATCCGAGCCTGTTATTTTGGCTTTCCATTAATTAAGTGAGCAGTTATTAAAGTACTTCTCTTTACTTCTCCCGGTTAATTCTTTCCATCTCCTCGCCTTGCCATATCATATCCGCAACAATCATTACCACAATTTTCCTTCTCAAACAACAAATTTCAATGACTTGCACCTCTAAATCTTCCCTAAAACGGTAGCAAAACCGACTACAAAAGCCTATACCTCTCTTCTCTTAAAACCCTTTCAAAACCCTTTTCAGGTATAGCAATACCTAGCTCCAGCACTATTAATTATTCTCTAGTTTTTGCTTTATATTCTGAAGATTTATTGTTTCTCTTTATCTTATCTTTTGTTTTCAGACAATGTGGAACCCTACCGAATTCAATCATGCACCTTCCTCCTACATCAACTCAGACTACAGTGTGTATCTATTATTTTCTTTTTAATTATTCTCTGATCTTATAATTTTTGATTGCAAGATTTTCTCTAAATGTAGTTGGTTTTTAAATGAATTTTGTGAAGGTTTCAATTCATTCACAGGAGAAGGCAGTGAATCATCATCTCACTTGCAGATTTCCAACGAGTATGACAAGCTGTGAGTCCCGGTGCTTCATTTTCCTTGATTTACTATTTTACCCTTGTAAAGTTAATATTTCAGCAGTCTTTTCAAGGGTAGTTTGATAATTTTTGGGTTGATGGAACAGTTTCTTGGGCGACTGGTTTCCCAGTCCATACAGCAGCGAAAGCCATGTCAAGTCAGGAATGGACTTCGCCAGTTCGTCTCTTCCCCTCCCTCCTTTTCCATTAGCATCCAACAGCAACCCTTACTCAGGTTCCTTAAAAGCTTATCTACTTTTTATTAAATTGAAAGTTTTTATGTATTTCACTTTTGTTGCGTTTTAACTATGTAATGTTGCTCCAATCGGATATAGTTGGAGAAGGAGAAGATGGTTCGGTGAAAACTATGGGGGTGAATAATGGAGAGGTCCAGTTCAATGGCAGTCAAGCCGTTACTGTCACTGTGAGTTTGATTCTTGCTATTTAAGTGCTTTCATCATATTTTTCTTGTCTGTTCTCCGTAAAAGAAGGCTAGCTTTTTTTCAAGCTTTTATATTTTGGACCTTCTTTTATAAATGAAGTGTGAAATGGTACCTGTCAGTCAAACAATTGGAACTGTAACGAAAACAAAGGTTAGCAGGACTTCAGATGAAACTTGTGTGTGTTTGCAAGGCTGTTTCTCTTTGTATTTTGTATCTAAAACAGGGTCTTTTTTCGTTTAGGCCCCTGATTTCAAGGCACTTGTGAAGTTTGAGCACATACCTCAATGTCTCAGTTGTTATTAAATACTTTAAATCAAGTTATTAAAGATGAAACAGAAATAAGAACAAAAAAATAACTATAAATGAAATCAACTAACTAGAAATTAAAATATAATTTCATGGGAGCACCAGATCATAAAAGACGTTACATCTATAGCATAACTTCACGCCGTCAATTAAGTTTAGGTTCAGACTCTATTTTTGTTGCGATTAATGTTTTTTTTAAGAAATTGTTCTGAATACTTTGATGGCATGTGACGAGAACAAACCCGAGTCAGACTTAGATTCGGGTTCAGACTCGCTTTGAGAAGCGTGTAGCTGCTATTAAACGAGTTAGACTCAGATTTGGGTTCAGACTCGCTTTGAGAAACATGCAGCTCCTATTAAAGAAGGACCTACTTTGAGGATTGACTATTTACATTTTCTAAAAAATATTAATAGTTGTTTATATTTCCTAGATAGTTCTTTATGTTTGCTTCTTTCTATATTTACATTTCTTAAGTAGTCATTTATGCTTGTTTATTTCTATATTGCAAATTAATTACTCCTTATGGTCTATAAAATGAGAGCTTTTTGTAAGAGAAAAATAATTTTTGGATATCAATATATTTTCTGAGAGAGATTTATTCTCGCTTTTGCTATTTAGCACCCTTTGTTTCTAATTCCACTAAATCGTTTCGAGACCTGTCACTAGCGGAGTCGAGATTCAGGACTGAGATTACGTCAGCATGATAGGGAAGAACTGTTCCGTGATATATATATATATTCTTTGTTTTAGGAGTTGGAGAAGTTGGTTGAATCTGGGGAAGAAAAAAGCAGAGGAGAGGACTCTTCAAGGGAGCCAAAGAAGCTTAAACAAAGCAGCGCTCAGAAACCGCTACAAGAAGGTTCCAGCTCAGCAAAAAAGCAACCGGCAAAGGTTTCTACGACTCTCTCTTTCTCTATGTATGTGCTGCATACAGATTTCAAGTTGACATATTGTTGGTTTCGGATGCACCTGGCAGGTCTATTTGCTTTTTACGACACCAGACTTTGAGAGCACTCATAATTAGTTAATTTCCATTTAGTTTGGAAACATTGCTAGCAATAGTATAAAAATGATCATATGCATGGTTTTAAACTACAACTGATAAAAGGGCGTGTATGATTATTCGAACAAAATTACATATAATAAAGTGATAATACATATCTTTAGTTGGCATATATAACCTGATCTGAAAAACAAGGTCTTGGCATAATAATAAATAATGATTACTACTGCTGATTGTGTAATGAATTAACAGGGAGCAGCAAAGAAGACCCAAAGGCTTGGTCCAAAGATCATAGCTCTTCAGCGGCTTATTTCTCCCTACGGGAAGGTAACATTAGCTTTCTTTCCAGATATTATTATGCAATAGTTATTTTTTTTGCACCAAAGTAACACCAACATTAGTGTGGCATATGTGAGGGAAGGAAGCGGAGGTCCTTATGTGTGCTAGTACAATTATGCCAAATTAAAATTTTAGGTGCCAATCAATAGGGTTAGAGGTTTAATATGACAATACTGAACCTGTTTAATTCCTTCGCTCCAAGTATTATATTCATCAATCTGGAACCCAAGCAGGTACAGCTCAGCACTGAGATAGTGACTGTCAAACTAATATATATAACAAAGTATTTAACATGCTGAAATACAATTACTCAAATCCCTTGCTACTTGGAATGAACTTTCTCATCAAAGTAGATAATTAGATAACATTTTCGCAAAGCGATCATATCAGAAATAGAAAAACTTATCTTTTTCATTACTGCTTTGCATTAGTTAGATCCCCTTATCTCTGTAAATCCTTTTTATCCATTGCCTTCTAGTTCACAAAAAGAAAAAAGAAAAACTAACAAAACTTCTTATGCATGGATAAATGTTTATTACCCTGTATTATGCAGACTGATGCAGCATCGGTGCTTAATGAAACAGCTAACAACATCAGGTACCTTCATGAACAGATCAGGGTGAGAGTTTGTGTCTGTGGTGCATGTTGAAAAGTAATATAAATTTCAGGAAAAAAAAATATGGGGAACCATTTTTTTTTTTTTTGGAAACTGAAGTTATACTCGCTTTCCATTAAATATAGACCGTTAAAATCTCGTATTTCTTGCAGATTCTGGCAGCACCTTATATGGGCACACATCGTCAAATGGTACCTAATTTAGTCATACACATAAAGGAAAACACAACTTACTTTAAAGCTGAGATAATACATTTTGTTTAATTCAAGCTATTGCCAAAATCACATTTTTTAATATACATTTTTTGACGCAGGCTCTCGCAAGTATGGGATGCGATTTACATAGCATAGGCCTCTGTCTCGTACCTGTATCCCCAGAACTTGTGAACCTCACATCTCAACTGGCTTCTAATCGTAATGTCCAAGGAAATACAGTGTCATTTTCTCGGTTTCGCATCTAGGTGATCATACAATAACATGACCATAACATTGATTCAGTGCTCATAGAAAGAGATGCATAAGAGTTAATTTACTGGCATGTAGCTTTAAGCAGTTGTTCCTGAAAGCTAAAGATCAGGAGAAATTAATTTCTTTATGTATGCATTGTTTACTTTTATTTGTATGAAGTTTGTTTCGTCTCTGTTTTTATATACTCCTTTGATTGTAGAAGGTATTCAGAATCTAGAGGTTTTTGTAACCTGTCCTGCTTATGGAAGTTTAAATTAATTAGCTGTTCCTATCTCAAAACAAAAAAAACAAAATTAACTAGCTGTTCCCAATCTTTATTATTGCTTTGGAGTATATATAGCATGGGAAATTGAGAACTGAGTAGCTCTGATGGGAATCAGACCTAATTTTGGTTCCGATGGGCTCGAGGACTGTCCGATCAGCTTTAAAATTTGTGGGCATGAAAATTAAATCGAGCATGCACAAATATAAAAATGGAATACACGGATCTTAAAGCAAATCAGATGGTCCAAGCATTGATCCAAATACACCCTTTTAAAGAATAAACTGTTGTGGGTGTCACGGACCTATATTACCATTTAGGCATTTAACATAGCTTAACTGAAACAATCACTTTTTAAGGATTAGCATTTATTGACAATTGATTAATTTGATTATATTGACAACAATTTTCAAATGAAGCTGAAAGAAATTCTTAAAATAAAATCTTTTTGTCAGCATGTGAGCTTTATAAATTGGTTGCGTGTCAAATATCATGTAATTTAATTGTCATTTATATTTTGTCAAAAACCGTTAAATATAATTTGTTGTAATATTTAAATTATTTAATAAACGATAAAACTTATATCAAATTTTGACCATTCTTTATATATATGATACAATATGTAAAATATAGACTAAGAATCAGTCTTTTGGTCTAGAAATTCATATTGTCTGAGTTAACAAAATATTTCTGTTTAGATCTAGACCGTCCAATCAAAATCCAGAATATTAAAAGATCCATGCATTTCACCTCGGACCAGATTCACTCGAATTCTAATTACAGTCCAGATATAAACAAAAATATTATGTTACCTCAGAGGATATGAACTCTTGGTCTAGTTGTAAAGGCACATGTCATCTGATGTAGGAGATCATAGATCTGAAATCTGAATAGAGAGTCCTTTATTAACAATTAAATGGAAGTTGTTGGCTAGACCTTTCCATATAAAAAAATATAAAATATAAACCACTTGAATTTTAAGTTAAAAATACCTTTAGTAATTATGAAATCAAATTAATTTGTAGTAATTGAGGTCCAATCTTTTTTTAACGCTTAATAAAAATCGACAGTGAGGTAGCTCAAGCAGTAATGCCTATTAAGTATAAAGAGGGTTTGTTGCTCCATTTTGGCAGCAGGCGGTCACTCTCCTCTCTTTTAATTACGTCACTTCTAAATCCAAATCTCCATCCGCCCCAGAGCCTTGCAAATTTTTAACATGCTTACATGCATATCCCTCTTTCTTAAATTTTGAAAAAATTACGAATTATGTTTGATGAAAAAGACTTACAAAAGCATGCCCGAACAAGAGTAATTACACAAGATTGACTGCCCGTGCTCACACTTGATTGTATCTCTAGTACAACTAGTGTGTTGCTAAGATACCAAGCTTCGTGGTTAAGCTTTTATGGTGAGTTTAACGTCAAAATTTATCGGATTAGTTTCAAACAATGAATCTAAACTGTTGAAATTAATATTTTTCACGAGTAATGTATTTAGAGGAGGGATCCAATTACACCATTTTTTTTGACACATCTTGACACCTTTTTTTTATAGGTCAATTTTGCGATTTCAAAATCCAAACAGTCGATCCGAACCGTTCAACATGATCACCATATTAAAATGTGCTTGGAGATCAAATTTTACATTTTTTTTGAATTTTTTACTATTTATTAAGATGGTTACAAAATTGCTGTTTTTCAATGGTCTGAAAACACAATTTTGTAACCATCTTAATAAATAGTAAAAAAATATAAAAAAATATAAAATTTGATCTCCAAGCACATTTTAATATATCCATCATGTTGAACGGTTTGGATCGACTATTTGGACTTTGAAAATAGTAGGTGTCAAAGTGTGTAAAAAAAAAAGATGTAATTTGATCCCGATGTATTTATATATAAAATTTATATTTTTTTTGAATTAATTAGTATAAAATCAAGCGGTAAAAAATGATAAAATTAATTTTTATTTTTTATTTTTGACCGCTTGATTTTATACTAAATTAATTCAAAAATTTATAAATTTTGTATGTACATCACTCGTGAAGTAAATCGATTTCAGTTTGAATTTATCGTTTGATGCAAATCTAATATATTTTGATATTAAACTCATAAAAAAAACTTGGTAAATTAAGTTTAAGAACACCTAATTTTACATTCATCGTATGATCACTTTTTTTGCGTAGTCTTAGATGTTATCTTTGACAGTTTTTTTTTTTATTAAAGTGGGGAGTGCCCACCTGTTTCTTTATAGAAACAATAATAGTTCATTACAAAAGCTAAAAACTACTGAAACAATGAAGACATAAGAACCTCTAAAGAGATCATCTAAGACATCTAAGTAGCATATATCCAGATAATAGCAGAGAGTAAACCTAGTAAACAAAAGATACAAATAACACAGATAGCTTAGACATTACAAGTAGAACAAGTATCGCTATCTAGGAGCTTAGGCGTTAAATATGAACTTGTGCTAATTTCTAGTTTGTTTGATTATCTCTTTATGGTGATTGTTTGTTTGCATGATTTATTCTTGTTGATTGATAAGTTCTCGCTAATTGCATAATCTATGTACTTGATAGTATTCCGTTTAGGTTTTACAACTTGAATTGCTAGGAACAATTGCTTGACGGTATCTTACTATGTGCTTGAACTACTTTAGGGTTTAAGATTAACAACACACCATTCTAATCTTTATCCGGAACCACATGAATTAATAGTTAGATTAAGGTGAAGAACTTAATTGTGAAGCCTAAAATCTAATTGGGAACCCTAGATTAGATTAGATATTGATATATTATTTTGTGTGCATGTAATGTTAAATATCCTTATTAGGATCGTGACAGCCCTAAAACTAGAGAAACATTAACTCATCGCACCAAAATAGTTGTATCAATACTTAATCGAAATAGTCTAACACGCGCTTAAATCTAGGTAGCTAGGGTGAAGTACTTAATCGTGAAATCCGAATTATCTAGGCACATTATAAGGTTTGAAACCCCGTCACAGCAAATATGAATTTAGAGATCAAACAAATGAGAAATTAACCAAGGAATTATGAGCCAAAAGCCCCTAGACTTCTCCAATTCGAATCACATTCGAATTTTAATTGCTTTGCTACGAACTTTTAATTTTCACAAAAAACGAAATTACACAAAAACCCCCCTTTTACTTTTATTGTTTAGTTTTAAAAGTAGTTTACTTTAGTAAAAATTAGTATTTTCCTACTACCCTTCGGATCGACACCTATATACTACAATCGATAGGTTGTGCGCTTGCAACTAACCTATTTATTGTGTACGAAAGTTTATAAATTTTAAAAGTTAAAGGTGTATTAAAATTACTCTATATTTCAATACCTAAAATACACAACATACTTGTGCGCATAGGTATCCATATTTGCGCTCGCCAGTTGTAAAATTTTTCAAATATTAGACGGTCCCCACGTAGTTAGTGGTTCTCTTAGGTAGTTAGTAGTTTCTCAGGTAGTTAATGCTTGGGGGACATAATGGGGGATTGTTGCAGGGGGACAGCTAGGCGCTCCCGAATTTTTGAATATTAAAATTTAGAAATTATAACATTTTTCAAGATTGTCTCGTTTTTATTTCTGCTTAAGGAATGGAGTTGGGCTTTTAAATCATGAGATCAAACACACATTAAAAATTAATTATAAAAAAAATTCATACTAAGAATAAAAATCAATTTTAAAATATCCATAACATATACTTTAAATTATATAAAAATTCATACACAAATATAAAAATAAAAATAATGGAATCAATTGACCCTATTGTTTCTGCTTGAATCCACCCAATGGGATCAATTTATAAACTAATTGTGAATTGTGTTGGTTATACATTTGTCTTATTTTTCTCTTATGTAATTTTCATATGTATCTGAATTGCAATTTAAAATTTGCCTTCTAATCCGTGATTAGAGGTTCTCATCCATAAAAGGAGAGGGTCCAGTCTATACTCTATAGTAAATCATGAGAAAAATATACTCAGGTTTATATTTTCATTAAGATTTCTACAATTTATATTAATTTTTCTTGGTTTTGCATTATAAAAAAATCGTTCTTTAGTTTTACTAAATTTCTTTTCATTATTGTTAGACTTTCCCTTTCCTGATTTCATGGTACCAGCAGAGGAAAAAAGTAGTAGAATTTGGAGGTCGAGCAAGACTTTTGTTTTGTTCTTCAAGTCCTTGGTAATTTGAATTTGATTAGGGTTGCTATTTTTTATACATAATACACGATTTTAGAGTTTTTTCATATATTTGTCAGGTTTATTTAATTTAAAGGTAATTTCCATTCTTGGGATTAATTTTTATCTTTCGTTTCTCTTCCTTCCTCAAATTTCAAATCAATTGGTTACCGTTGCTAAAGACCACTTGGCCTTAGCAATAACATTGTAAATATTTTTTTATCATCAATATATTTCTTAGTGGATCTCCCACTAACCATAAAAAAAAAAAATTCAAATCAATTACGTTATTAGAAATTTTCTAATAATATTTAGTAAATAATACTTTTTTTCTTGTATGAGATTGCAATTGAATGTCAAAAAAATTCATAGATAAATGTCTTTTCTGATCTTTATATTTAATGTGCTCCAACCATGAAATAAAAAAAACAAAACAAAATTAAATTTCGCTTCAAATAAAGTCTCTATATACAAAGCATTAAAGTTTTTTTTTTGAAATTACAAAATATTCTAGTTATATAATATTGTCAACTCCAGTGCTACGTACAGTCACTTTTAAATAATAAAAAAATACGAAAACGCTTCGAAACAAACAATAGAGAATTCATATTTTTGATAATTTAAAGGGTTTCCCGCAAGTTCCTCACGATCCGCTCCGGAAACAGGCGCGGTTCAATCTTCGCCGTCCATCCGCAAGTAAACCAACGAGCGTAGGTAATCCACCTCATCGATCCGACCCGCTTATGATCAGCCAATAACCTTCCTCTACCTCTCTCTTTATAATCCACAAGCAAACCAGTTTCCCCCTCAACCCAAAATTCCCAAAATCGAATCAAGTCCCATTCGCACCGTTCCCACTTCCTCCAAAACTCAACCACTGTAATTTAATGGCGCCCAAGGCAGAGAAGAAGCCAGCGGAGAAGAAGCCCGCGAACGAGAAGGCGGAGAAGGCCCCTGCTGAGAAGAAGCCGCGTGGGGGAAAGAAGGTTCCGAAGGAAGGAGGCGGGGAGAAGAAGAAGAAGAGGGCAAAGAGCACTGAGACTTACAAGATCTACATCTTTAAAGTTCTGAAGCAGGTGCATCCGGACATCGGTATCTCTAGCAAGGCCATGTCCATCATGAACTCCTTCATCAACGATATCTTTGAGAAGTTGGCCACGGAGGCAGCTCGCCTTGCCCGGTACACCAAGAAGCCCACCATCACTTCTCGGGAGATCCAGACCTCTGTCAGGCTTGTGCTTCCAGGTGAACTCGCCAAGCATGCTGTCTCTGAGGGGACCAAGGCTGTTACCAAGTTTACCAGCGCTTAGTTTGATTACGGGTTGGGGAGTTTTAGGTTAGTTGGATTGGGTTAGTTCTAGGATTAGATGGTGCTGTTCGAAATCTCAAGCAAGTGTATGTGTTTTGGTGGAAGGAAGTTGTAATTTGATGGTAAATCAGAGAAAAAAAATACTAGTTTCAATGTTATTTTTCTTTCTCTAGCTGAGCAATTTCTTTATCAATTTTTTCAGTATCCAGTGTTTATGTTGAGGGCACACTAGTGTTTTGCAAATGGACCGGTCTGGTTTGGTCCAGTCTAAACCCAGCCAGTCCATAGTTTCCATGGTCCATGGTTCTCATAGGTTTACAGTTTTAAACGGTTTTAAATGGCTATATGGATTTGTGTTTTTTATATCAAAATAAAGATATGAAAGTCTAATTTTTAGATAATATAATTTCTCTATATAAAAATATTATAGATTGATATAGTTTTAACAATTAATTGATAGAGGTTAGCAATCAGAAAAGCTGAAATTTCAGTGAGCAGTCCTTTAATTTTGACTAAATTCAAAATTCAATTTAGAAAAAATAATTACATAGATCTGTGCATTCTTTATATCAAAATAAAGTATTAAAAATCTAGTTTCAAGATAATATAATTTTTCTATACAAAAATATTACATATTGGTACAATTTTAACGATTAATTAATAGAGGAGAGAAATCAGAAAAGCTAAAATTTCAATGAGCAGTGTTATAATTTTGATTAGATTCAAAATTCAATTTAGAGAAAATGGCTTAATGAATTTTTGTGTTATTTATATCAAAATAAAAGTATAAAAGTCTATTTTTCAGATAATATAATTTTTCTATACAAAAATATTATAGATTGGTACAGTTTTAAACATTAATTAATAGAGGTCAGAAATTAGAAAAACTGAAATTCTAGTGAGCAATCCTATAATTTTGATCAGCTTCAAAATTCAATTTAGAGAAAATGGCTACATGGATGTTTGTGTTATTTATATCAAAATAAAGGTATTAAAGTCTAGTTTTCAGATAATATAATTTCTCTATACACAAATATTACAGATTGGTACAATTTTAACGATTAATGAACATAGGTCAGAAATCAGAAAAGCTGAAATTCCAGTGAGCTGTCCTATAATTTTGACCAGATTCAAAATTTAATTTAGAGAAAATAGTTAAATGGATTTTTGTGTTC
The DNA here is from genome assembly GCA_025461125.1 of Carex kokanica. Taxonomy (NCBI): domain Eukaryota; kingdom Viridiplantae; phylum Streptophyta; class Magnoliopsida; order Poales; family Cyperaceae; genus Carex; species Carex kokanica. The sequence goes on from JAJGRX010000638.1 coordinate 536,362, forward strand.
TTTATATCAAAATAAAGATATTAAAGTCTAGTTTTCAGATAATATAATTTCTCTATACACAAATATTACATATTGGTACAATTTTAACGATTAATGAACATAGGTCAGAAATCAGAAAAGCTAAAATTCCAGTAAGCTGTCCTATAATTTTGACCAGATTCAAAATTTAATTTAGAGAAAATGGTTAAATGGATTTTTGTGTTCTTTATATCAAAAGAAAAGTATGAAATTCTAATTTCCAGATAATATAATTTCTCTATACAAAAATATTACAGATTGGTACAGTTTTAATGATTAATTAATCAGAGGTTAGAATAGCTAAATTCGAATTGGATCCGGTTCTACACAGTGCGGTCCAGGTTTGGTCTGGTCTCGATCCTACACGGTTCCACGGATAAGTCCGGTTCGGGTCCAAACCACGAGTTGTCTGGTCCGGATTATTTCAATACACTAGGACACGCTAGGGGTGTAAATAGATTGTATCCGGATCCATAATCTCCACATTATATTCTTCGTTTACTCTCGCCTCTCTCCGCTCACGAATCTCTTCAGGTGAGGTTATCTCCCGGCTCTCAATATATACTTACAAACTCAGCGTCTCCCTTCCTCGTGGGACTAAATTAAAACTGATGGTCCGAACATATTCATTTGTGACTTGGCTTTTAGCGGATCACTCCTTAATTTATTACACAGTACTATATTTTGATCCAGGGTGGTCTCCACACATGTGTCCTCTTCTTAATTCTGCAAAAGGGAATCAGTTTTTTTAACCTCCTTTTGAACTTGATATGAAGGTTCATTGACTTGAATCAATTTTTTTATTTTTGCAGACTTGGTTTTTTTTACATATTTCATATTTAATTGTTTATTCGTTTTTTATTTGAATTTTGGTAATTAATATTTAATTTTATATTGTAAAGTTCATTTGACTCAATTATTCGTTTCGTATCCGTATTCGAATATGTATTTGTAGATTATCCATTCCGTATCTGTATCCGTTTAAGGTGGATTTGGTTTTACATTTTGACATCTGTTTACTATCCGTATTCGTATCCGCTTACTGAAATGTGGATATAGATATGGGATTAGCATTATCCGCTCCAAATCCACTCCGTTTACACCCCTAGGACACACTGAAGATGAAAAATGTTCCGTCAATTACAACAATATGGAGGATATTCTGTGAAATTTACAGATTTAGTAAATGCCTGTTTTTATTTTTTTGAAGGTTAGAAGCAATTGCTCCAACAATTTGATTGATGATTAAAAAAGTTCTACAAACCTAGTTTAATTCTATATACTTTATGTATTGCTTAGGTTTCCCATACTTTATGTATTGCTTAGGTTTCCCATACACTAGTTCTATCTTTTAGTCTATATAAATGCCCTCCAATTGTTCACATCTATCTCTGCTTCCTTCGTTAGTATGTGAACCGGCTTGGTCTTGTCGGAAAATGTTCGTCTGTTTCTTTCCTTCCATAGAGCTCACATGCGTGCTGCCCAAGTTATGTCCCATGCTGCTCTCTGCTCCTTGGCCATTCCCCTTCTCCCTTTCCACCATATGTCTCCTATTGTTCCTCCCCCATGCATCAATAGAACTATGCTTTGTTGAGATAGCATTCCTCTCCAAAATCTTGCCGCAAAGGGACATTCTAGGAAAATATGGTCCCTTGTTTCAGTTACTGGGCGGTTTACTGGGAGTAAAAATTCTTTTGTTTCCACAGTTAAGGTGGTATCTTGAAGGTATATTCTTGTTACCATAGTAAATGCCTGATATTTTGAAGGTGATTCTCATTTACTGAAACTACTGATACAGCCATACAGGATCAGCTTCGCTTTGTGGCATTCGATAATGGTAATCTCCTCTAATCCAGTAACACAATTAACAGCAGAAGGTGAGGAAAATGGATGATGTGTTAAGATGATCAACAGCCTTGTATGCTTAATTACATGGCTACATGTTCTTATTCAACATTTGTAGAAATTGTATCCTGTCATTCAAATGGCATTGCTGATGCCGGTACTGGATCCAATTTGTCGTTCCATTCTGATTGAATAATTTGGAAGAAAACTTTATCCAATTCACAAAACTAAGTAATTCGAACAAATTGGATAGTCTTCGCCATTTCCAAACACTAAACTATCCTCTGCTGTTGATGAATAAGAGAACTTGTCAGTCATTCAGAAAATTTGTGCTCGATGGATAAGAAACTAAAATATTTCTTAAATGTTGTTGGTAATATTTGAACAAGGTGAATTCTGAAGTTGCCTTAAGAACTTAATTCATATAAGTTAATTTGATCATCGACTCAAAAGTAAATTACTATATTACTTTTTAATTAATACGTTAAGTTACGAGGGACCTTTTATTCATGGCCCCTTTTTTTACCGTATCAGGAGAAAGGCCTACAATTTCCATACCAAATAAAAAGAGTACACGAGATTACTTACAAAACTGTAAAAGGGAAGAAGAAGGATGTGTTAAACATCCTTGGTTAGGTTCCTATCGTTCCATCACCATATGGTTTTAACTTGTGATATTTTGATAAAGAGAAGTTGAAAATTATCCTAACATATTATCTCTGAATGCACTTTTATGGCCCAGCCTAAGAGAAAAAGAAAATACAAATATATTAAAGAAATAAGGCCCATGACGGCCCATTCAAGTAACTACTTCATGCCTTAAAGCCTTCTCCCTGATCCCAGTGTATTCTTCTCAATTACACCGATATGTCACACAAAGCCTAACCCTAACCGTTAATCCAGCTCAACCGTTGCTCTTTATTTCCCTCTTACTAAAACCCAGCCGCGCTCTATCTTACCATTCTGACCGTTGGCCCTTCAGAGTTGAAATCCTCCTCTTAGCTAAACAGAAAAATCGAGGCCGAACACGGGTGAGTACTTCCGATCTAATTTTTATTCTTTTTTGTAATTATGTTTTTCAAGCAATTTCGAGGAATTAGGAATTTTCTTGTGCATCTTGTTAAACCTTTGAGCTTCGTCTTGGAACATTTATGTAAAGCTAGTATGCACAGCAATGTTATCACTAATTGATCTTATGACAGTAGAAACTTCTTTATTTCGAAATCGAAACATAATCATGCTAGCCATTGCATGCCAATAACTATTGCAGCGAAATGACCCAATTTCACAATTTTAGATGTGAGCAACTATGAAAGTACATAAGATAACGTTAAATATTATAGAAGTCTCACTTGCTGTTCAACTTGTTTCCATGAAAAAATGGTACAGTGAGGATTTCAGCATCCAATGTTAGCAGAGGTACCTGCAGCAATCTTGTCCTGTGATTTTTTCCATTTAAACATAGAATGCTTGTACCAGCTCTTTTTTGTGCATAAAGTGAGGAAAACTTCTCTGTGTCTCTGTCAAGCCAAGTCTGAGAATAATGAAATTAATCTGTTATAGGGCCGGGGCCTTCCAATGAATCTCTTTAAACAAGATCAAGTAAAATAATTTTGTAACTGGAGAAATTTTTTAAGTTTCGACCATTTACGCAATTTGCAGTTTAGCATCAGAGACCTGGGAGTTTAAATGTGGTCTGGTGCACTCTCCAGCTCAAAACTGAGCTTCTTTTCCAAGCTGTATCAGAGGAACTTTTGCTCTGAAGTTTTTGTTTCCCGTAAGTTTCAATCCCCTCCCAAAATGGTTGTCTTCCTTTGGATACTGACTAGTGTGTAATCAGGTTTATTAATTGACTTATTTTGGTTTTATAGGATTGTCACATTACACAACTGAAGATGAACTGAAAAAAACTTTTTTGCAATTTGGAAAAATAAAAGAAGGTATTTAAAGTTATTTATCTGGTCTTGTGCTTTTGTTTCCTTTTTTAGAATTCATTTTCTAACTGTTTTGTTGCTTCTCTTGCTTAGTGAGGCTTGTTAGAGATGAGAAAACACAAAGGCTGAAAGGATTTGGATTTGTCAGGTTTGAATCTGACACAGCAGCAGAAAAGGCAGTCAAGGGCATGGATAAAAGAGTACTAAATTTGATAAAATGTTCTTGATTGAATATATTATGTGAAAATTTTAATCTTGCGAGACTTTAAAATCAGTTCCAACTCTATTTGTATAAATCCTTGAATCTAGGCATGGTAATGGTTGACTTACATTATATGGTGGAACCAATTTACGTAAAATTTATCTGCTAGCTCTTACAACAACAATTCGGAACTTACCTTGTTCGAATTTTGCACCGAGCAATCTACCAAGTTCTTACTTCATCAAGTGCAAATCCTTAATTCTGATTTAATCCAGCTTTCTGATATTTTATCAATCACAAACAATGGTGTTAGTTTGAGACTCCTATCTTGATTTCTTTCTTGCAGATAATTCAAGGTAGGTTAATATTTGTGGAAATGGCGAAGTCAAAACCTGGGTAAGACATGGCTCGCTAGTCTTTATTTATTTCTCTTACCATCTTTATATTCACCATTAACTCGAAATGTGGTCCGCTGTGGCTTGAACTGTGCTGTCTCTGTACTGTGCCCTCATTTTCCCGAAGGAAAAAAGGAAAAAGGGAAAAGTATGGTTGGTCTATATTCTGAAACAAATTTGAACAGCAGTCCAATTTTATTTGGGTTGAGATTCACAGACAATAAATTAACTTGAATATCTTGATAATCCCCCCAATTTAACTTCTAAATATAAATTCTGACATTTGTATTGTGATCAAACATCTTAAAATTTGTAATAATCCATATATAATTTTATTTTATGGAATATTAAATGACAGTCAAATTACATGAAATTTGATAGACTACCAATTTGTAAGGCTAACAACATATCTATGAACCTTTTTCTATTTTGAAAAACTTCTTCAACTTCCCAAAATTGTTTGAGTTAATATATTGTCAATGGATCCCAATATATTTTTATTTAGGACTAATGTAAAATGATATATAGTTGCAACACCATTTTTATTGAAATGTTTTTTCATGGTTTCTCCTTTGAATTGTTGATTACATGGGTTTTCGCATCCAGTAAATACTTCAAAATTTATTCATTTGTTTTTTATTGCTCAGGTGATTATGACATTTTGGTAGCAGAAGATAGAATTCGGGATCTGCCAAAGATCGGCGAAGTAGGGTCAATCTAAATAATTTTTTTATGGAAGCTTTTGCAATTCCTGGCTTGACTAAGTGTTGACCTCCTGTTTCTTTTGCTTCAGTCCATGGCTTTATTTAAGCTATTTTTCTTTCTGACAACTTGTACAATGTACAATCTTGTATTTTGCTATGTTGATTGAGAATAAGATTTTATTCCTCACATCAGACATGACCATGCTCTTTTTATACCTCTTTTGCTTTAAATAAATAAAGGTGACAGATCAGGAAAAACGAACAAATGTTATGCACAAAGATTTGAAACAACCAAATTGATCTATATAATTCAGATGTTAAGCACTGGACTCAAACTCTTTCGGTTTTCAGAAGTGCATTTCCTCATCTCAGGCATAGTTCACTTCTGAGACAGCATACCTGGTAAGATGAGAAGCATCCCAGCCAAAAATTCAAAAGATTTTGAGATGGGTCATAAAGAGAGGGGAAGGAAATAAATTAATGGGAAGTGGCATTAGGAAACTTGTTGATGACAGAATGTACTATGGAAGATGCAATTCTGAAGCTTCTTGAAGAAGGCTTTACCAAAATGATCTAATTTTGACAGACTAGTAATCCCCACCCAGTACATTAGTTTTTGAGGGGGATACATGAAATTACCCCACCAATTAAATAAACCTTTGCTCTCATATTGTGAACAATGCCATCAGTGATAATGATCTATTTTCAGCATGAACCTAATTCAACCTGAATGGATGAATGACCATGTATTAAATCTGATATTGGCATCAGCAGGGCCAATAGAACAACATGATGTGAATACTAGATAGATATTGAGATCCACATATTAACTAAAAAGATTCTTCCTTCTATTTTTTGAGGAATATCGTGGGTACATTCCGAACTTGGAGCTTTTAACAGAAAAGATTCAAAGTTTGAAGGTAAACATTAAGTTGAACAATACAAATAACAAAGGAATACTCAAAAGCGAAAGTAACTACAGAAGTCTTCCTAAATTAAGTTAAAATTCAAAATTTCAATACTAACATTTTCCATCTTCAGTGTGTCCTCAATGGCTCGATATAAACACCAGATACTGAGAAATAGACATTGTTGCTTCTAGAGAAAGAAATAAACAGTGAAAGTAGTATTTTTCTCTAATTTACAATCAAATTACAACTCCTTTGACCAAAACACGTACAATTCCTCGAGATTTCAAACAGCGACATCTAATACTACAACCCAATCCACACTAAACCTACAACTCCCCAAACCCGGAATCTAACTAAGCGCTGGTAAACTTGGTAACAGCCTTGGTCCCCTCAGAGACAGCATGCTTGGCGAGTTCCCCTGGGAGCACGAGCCTGACAGAGGTCTGGATCTCCCGAGAAGTGATGGTTGGCTTCTTGGTGTACCGGGCAAGGCGAGCTGCCTCTGTGGCCAACTTCTCAAAGATATCGTTGATGAAGGAGTTCATGATAGACATGGCCTTGCTAGAGATACCGATGTCCGGATGCACCTGCTTCAGAACTTTAAAGATGTAGATCTTGTAAGTCTCAGTGCTCTTTGCCCTCTTCTTCTTCTTCTCCCCGCCTCCTTCCTTCGGTACCCTCTTCCCCCCACGCGGCTTCTTCTCAGCAGGGGCCTTCTCCGCCTTCTCTGGCTTCTCGCTCGCGGGCTTCTTCTCCGCTGGCTTCTTCTCTGCCTTGGGCGCCATTAGAACTTACAGAGGTAAGGTTTTGGAGGGAGTGTGAATTTGGTGAAGGAGTAACAAAGGAGATTTGATTTCGAATTTGAGCTGGATTGGTATACTGTTGGAGGTAGGGGCATCTGTGGTTTATAAAGGGAGAGGGAAAGGATGGTGATTGGTTGGAGGAAGCGGCCTCGGATCGATGAGGTGGAAAGAGTAGATCCGTTAGATGGTCTTAGTTTTGAACGGTGATGGAGAATTTGGCGAGCTCAAGATGGCGAGATAAATATAATATTTCTGACGGGCCACCATTGGGCTACTATTTCATTCTCTTAACTGGGCTATGTGTATGCTGCCAGCCTGTTTAATTAATTCGCTTCGTGGATGTACCATATCATTCGTCGCTTCAAAGTTTCTCTTTCACGTAACACAGTAACACACTTCATTATCTAATTATTTTTTTTCAGAGAATGACAAAATATATTTTGTCGTAGAATGAAAAAATAGCATAACTTTCGTTTTTACTTTACATAAAAAATAGTGATATTAAGTTATTAACGAAAAATTTCTAAAGATGCTATCTAATTAAAATATTAGCAATACAATACGTTTTTAGAAAAATCATGCTAAGTATTTTCAATAAAATAATAGAAATTGGCAATTTAGAGGAATTTAGTGATTTTTCGTGAAACTTTTAACGACGCTGCACTAATGAGAATTTTGATCCGAGGGGTGATGAACGCAGTAATTTTTATGTAACTATAAAATTGTAGAGGCAATTGTCTAGAGCTTTAAAGGTGTTCATCCGAGTTTGAAAGAAAAAGATGGGGAAGAAAACCTTGAGCAAAGAATTTTATGATATGTCATTTGTCTACCTGATGTGAAATTGTGAAAACCTTGAGCAAATAATTTTGATAGATTCTAACATATCAAAAAAACATATTATACAACAACCTTGCAAATTCAGAGAGATTTGACAGAAATAGAGGCGTACCAGGGAGAACGATGTTTCTCCAGAAAGGTTGTTAGTCGCATGACAACATGAAGTAATATCTATGCATTGATGCAATTGATGCCACCATCATGACAACATGAAGGAATCTGCATTTAGTACTAGAGGCATAATTGTATATCCTCATAGTAGTTCATTAGATCCTTAAAGTCATTGATACCTTTTTTCTTTAAATGGATCGAATCTAATTTTTTATTAGTCTTTTTCTCTTGGTTGAGAGATACTTTATATGTTGTATATACCATTTAGCATATCATGATATTGTTTGAAATAAGCAGTTGGATATTTTCAATCGTACTGAGCATATGGTTGGTCCTCTCTCACTCCTTGAATAACTCAAAGACAATTCTATTGTTGTATTTTGATGATATTTTAGTGTTGTTTACTAATTGTGTTTGTTCTTCAATATGAACTTCATCAAACTCTTTGATAACATAAGCAGAGTGGATGATGATTCAAGTTTAGTGGTGAATGTTGTCCTAGTGCCCTTACTCTATTCTTCTTGTTGCAAAACTCTAATATTTTGTGCATAAAGTGATATAATTAACCCACACTAGTTTCTATTATTATGTAGCTAAAAAACATTATGTTTGTACATTGATAGTGATATAATTAATTACGCTATCGTTTTGTAACTCTAACATGTTATATGCCGAGATGATAGTTTTCTATATTTCAATTTTCTTAAATAGTATTTATATCTTAAAATTCTCATGAGTCAATTATTCGTTTTGTATTTGTGTTTGTGGATTATCTGCTCCGTGTCTATATTTGTTAAGGCGGATTTAGTTTAAAATTTTGATATCTATTTACACTCAGTAAAAAAGAGACGCCAAAAATAAACTACAGAAGATGAAAGAATTTCAAGATATCAACTATTTCAATTTAAATGAAAGAAGGAAAATAGAAGTGTGTACTATAAATAGATCCTCAATGTCGTATTCTTCGTTGTTAGTGTCAGTGCTGACACTGGTGCTTTTTCTACCCAGATCTAGTCATTTTGAGCTTCCTCGGACCAGCACCAGCAGAAGGTCGAAAAATGGAGGCTGAGAAATAGCTGTGTACAACTCAACACGCTGATTTTATCCAACTAGAAAAGCTAGAAAATGACATGCACTGTAGCTTGTACACTCACTAATCTTTGATCAACAAACACCGCAAAAAACAAAGACGCGGATTAAACTGAAATGCAAAGTTAGGCTCCCCGATTAAGCTCGAAATGAGAAGAAACTGTATCAAAAGGAGACTCACTGAGTTGGCAAATTGGGCGAGGAAATCTGGAAGATCTGACCAAGGAACACCGATCCAGTGTCACATTGGGCATCTGCAGATAGACCATAAACTTAACAGTTTCTTCATCTTGGAGGGTGGTGTAGTTGTTGCGCCTTAGGAAGTAGTGTTACTTTTCTATTTGGGGTTACTGGTCTTTCCGTTATTTTAGTATAATATATTTTGGTTTTATTTCCAGTAGGTAGATATAGTTTATGTAGTTTTCCTACTACTTAGCTGTAGCATGTAACCCAAATTTCAACTGTTGTGCTAATGCAAATGCCCAAGGGCTTTTCCTCAAAAAAAAAAAGAGTTCAAGAAAAATCTCTTTGTCCTCACCTCGCTCTCTCTCGGAATTTTTTTTATCCATAGAAATTATAAAATTTGAATATATGGAAATAGAAAGAGTACCTCGTTTCTATCAAATATAGTAAGATCGGACTCAATTCCGATCCATTATTTTTTTTAAACTGCACAGAGAATTTGCAAAAAAAAAATTATGAATCGTGAATAGTGATTCTGATCCATAAAGGAGTTGATTTTCTGTGGCACAAAATCTTCTGTATCTGCGGATACAGAGGATTTGGTGCCGCAGAAAATCAACCAGTTAGTGATTGGATCGTGAACAGTGATTCCGATCCATAAAGGGATTGATTTTATGCGGCACAAAACCCTCTATATCCTTATAAAATCAATGGTTACATAGGGTTTTGTGCCGCAGAAAATCAATCCCTTTATAGATCGGAATCACTGTTCACGATCCATATAAAAAAATTTCCCTCTGCGCAGTTTAAAAAAAAAAGCTATGGATCAGACTCAATGAATCCGATCTTACTATATTTGATAGAAACGAGACACTTTTTCTATTTCCGTACATCCGAATTTTATAATTTCTATGGAGAAAAAATTTCCCTCTCTCTCGCTCCTTCCTTGCCTCTCGTCTCTCTTTTCTCGCATTCTCCCTTCGCTAAAATGGTTTTTCTACCTGATGAAAAGAAAATTGATTGTGGTAACTGGGTCTCTTTGAAAAAGTTGCTACCTATTGAGGTTACTTTTAGTACTGGTCTCTTGGGAAAAAACGCTAGGAGCTTCTTTAACAAGATAGGGGTTTTTAGAGAAATTTTTTTAGAAACCATAAATAATTTTTTTTTTTACCAAACCAACTTGATTTCAAAAAAAATTCGTTTCTTAAGGCGGTGGACAAAAAATAGGTACATTAATAGAAATTATCGTTTAAAAACTACAGTTCTTCCTTATATTATCATTAAAATTTTCTTTCCTTAAAAGTGAGGTATATAAAATATGTTATTTTACTTAAATTCTTGTTTTTATCTTATACATTATTATATAATTTTCTAAATTAGATGTAAAATAGAAAATAAAGCTTATGGGCTATTAGTTTCTCAACAAAATAGTCACCTCTATAATTGCACATCAATCTGGTGCTGTTTGGGCAAAGATATTTTGGGTTAGTTTTCATCATTGTTAATGGATCATGGGGCATTGGAGGCCTTCTTTGAGTATTGTTTGGGACTTATTTTTATTTTTTTCTCCTACACGCTAATCCTAACTGTGTTTGCATCAAGTGTTTTATTTTATCTTTGATAGTATTTGAAACTCTCTCTCTCTCGCTGTTTTTTTCTTTTTTTCTTTCAACAGATATAATCTTATATGCAGTCCCCTTAATTTATTTGTTGGAGTATATTATACTAAAATGATCAACGACCAAACAGATTATTGCAGTGGTGGAGACGAGCATATTTCATTCGTATGGTCTTTGAACAAAAATCTGTGTTAATTAGTTAACAAAAGCAATATTAAAATTAGTTGGGGGAAGGATATAGACGTGTTGAGGAACTTAATTTGTCTTCACCTGATTTATGCTGCTGTTTGGAATGCATAAAGAGGTATTATTGACACAAGATTCTCCAAAGAGGTTTTTAAACTGCTCCCTTCGAGGACCTTTTCATTCTGTGACTAGTCAACAGTTAATTAAACTGAAAATTGTTACCTATTGAATGAGAATGGACAAAGAAATGGATATTGAAGTTAACATACCTTTATTTTAAAAAAAGAAGAAGAGGTAATTACCAAGAAAATGGTTACGAAAACTGTGAGTTATCCTCTGTTTGCACTTCGGAGTTATAGAAAACTATGAATGAGGGACACTTTTCATAGTTGAAGCATGAAATTGTCAAAAATAGAAAAGAAAATTAATAAATCTTGCTCGTACACCTTTAATTAGGCAGCAATTTTGTTCTTGTTAATGATCTATAAGGAAATTATGGTACATGGTAAAAACCTTCCATAACAAGCCTTATTGATCCCTCCCTTGTCAGAATGCCAGTTAATCGATCTATTCCATTATATCACTAGAGGAAATGAATAGGTTCAAAGTGCTACATATGAAAATCATTCAATCAGTCATTTAGCATCCAAAAATTGATAATACAAATTAATTCAGATTAACAGTTGGATAGGTGATTGTTACAGAATGTAAGATTCTGAAGAAAGAAAATATTTCGTATAAATAGAAGTTTTCGGAAGTAATTGTTGCAAATGAAAGCACCTCCTACTCTTCATGCTCCAGTTATATATATACGTGCATACAGTGAATACGCGCAGCATATAGGGAACAAAGAGATGGAATAAAAGAAAAGATTTCAATCTTCTGATTCACAAATCACAATAAGAACATATGCATACTAATTACTATATGATCAGAACATGCAACAGCTCATTAATACGCTATCTAGCAGAATTAAACCGTAAAATGAGGACATAGCTGAATAAAAAAAAATAATGAATGAGATTAAAAAAATATTCATCCATCAAGCACATAAAATTGTATGTATATACATAACATTTGTTAAGCAAATTCAATTCAAGCATTAATTAGCCATTCCGATACATAATTCGACTAAGTATACAATTAATTCTCTTTGCATGAATATATACAAAACTTACACACACACACAAAAAAAATCTGTGAATAATTAGAAGATATTGGGGCTTGTGGATATTTAAAGAAAGGAAAAAGAAAGCGAAATTTGTTTCCAAAATTAAACCATCACCAGCTCTACTCTTCACAAAAAGGTCAGGGTGACTATCTCACCATCTTTCCTGCACTCAATCCCTTCTTCTGTTAATGGAGGCAAGTTCAAATCCCACAAAACATCGTTCTTTGTATTCTTAACACCTCTTGCAATACCTTCAAACCGGAACCCCTCGTTTACCGGTCGGTGCCGCCTCATGTGACCACCTAGTGCTTGACCAACAGCAAACTCAAGCCCACAGATGGAGCACTCGTGCAACTTGGGTTTAGGCAGTGCACCCAATTTGGAATCGGTGCATTCACCGGGACCTAGCCTTGGTTTTTTGTGGCTAGCACGGTGACCACCTAGTGCTTGGAAGGAACTGAATTGTCTGTAGCATGTTTTGCACTCGAAAACCCGTTCTTCATGTGCCGGATAATATGGCACAAAATTTGTACTTTCGGCTCCATTTTGGGAGAAAAACATCAAAACATTGGCCATGTCGATACTCTCCACCTGATAAGCACCTGTTAGATCCCTCGCTCTCTTCATTAATTGTTGTTTTACTTTTAAAAAGTAAATTAGTAGATAAATACAAATTAGGGAGAGAGGTAGACGGTAGCAAAAGATGATATAAAAGGAGAAAAAGGATTATCAATGGAAAAGATGTGTAAAGGTATACCTATATATATAACAAGAGATGATTTAATTGGACTTGTTATTATAATATACTCTGACTCTTTTTTGCAGTAGTTTCCTTGAAGACTTAAAAAACTTGCATAGTGACCCGTACGGATCACAATTAGCAGCTGATGTAATGTTGACTCCATTTTTGTATCAAAATATATTAATTTGTACTTATCTTCATTAATGGAGATGTACCAGTCAAGGAAATTTGCAACACCTTCAGAATAAAATATCAGAATTAATTATATGGAGCTTGGAAGGGTTTATGTTCAAAATGAACTTAAGGGCCCTCCAAAACAGCTAAGCTTAATTAATACAAGTCAATAAGGTTCTCTTGCTGTAACAAGTAATGACATGAATAATCCACTGCTGGAACATGATCTCCACGGGTCTCTTCTTTGTTTTAACCTCTTGTTTTGCTTTGTTAATCTTTATAGTTCGGAAGGGTTAAGAGAAAATCAACGTTGACTTGGGAATTGTTTATATTATCTCCTCATCTATTTTAATTTAATAGTTATTCATTTCTTAACTTTATCTGGCCAGAATGGATCTGTGCGTAGCTCTGTCGAGCTTTACACCGTTAAGCATTCGAGCTGATAAAGATGTTGATATTACTGGATTTTATAGGAACTCTTGTTTGTATATAATTATGCTAATGCTAGGATTTTTGGATCTTGCATAATATGTCGGTACCGGCAGTCAAAGCACTTGCCAGCAATGGCATGATAATTTGAACTATAATAGCTAAATAAAAGTGCTCAAAGTTATATATCATAAATTAATTAATTAAGAAAAATATGATGCAATCAGGGGCGGACCCAGGTGTATCCAGGGGGGCAGCTGCCCCCACAAGATTTTGAGTTTTAGTGGAGAATTATCGGTTCCGACCAACTTTGTTCCCCCCGGAATTTTTTTTGCCCCCCTCTGGACGTTTGATTTGTAATTCGGGTTAAATTTAGAGTTAAAATTGAAATAAATTTGTTGAATTTTGATTGGTAATTAGAATTATAAGTCAAAGCATCATAAATTACAAGTCAAAACATTAGAAAGTATAAGTTAAAACATTGTTTTTTTATCGAATACCCAATTGGTTAATGAATTTAAATCCGATTCGATATTTTTCTTGCCTCCCCTGACGAAAATCCTGAATCCGCCCCTGGAGAAAAAATGTACATTTTGACCTTCTTTTTCAAATCAACAAACAAAATACCCCTCTTCATAAATTATTAACAAAATGCCCTTGTGAGCTCCACTTTCCCCTCCTTTTTTCCCTCCCTCTCACTTCTCCTAGTTTACTCCAACATCTTTTATTAGAAATGAATTATACAATTTGTTACTCTAATGAAAATTTTGTGAACTTAGAAATGCATTATTTATTATATAAAATTCTTTTTAATGTAGATATTGTAAATTAAAACTGGCAATATAATATTAGCTAATCTATAAAATATTTTTAACATATGATTTCTTTAACTGTCATTATAGCTAATTTGCTTCCGGAAGCATTTCGGCCGAGGTGCTTACGGGGACATATCTTGCAATTTGATTTTCAAACAACAAATTCAAATCGTTAGATGTTCAATCTATATTAAAATCTACTTGGAGACCAAATTTTACATTTTTTAGAATTTTTTTACTATTTTTTAAGCTGGTTTGAAAACCGCTGTTTTCAATATTTCAGAAATTTAATAAAAACAGCGGTTTTCAAACCAGCTTAAAAAATAGTAAAAAAATTTCAAAAAAATGTAAAATTTGGTCTCCAAGTAGATTTTAATATAGATTGAACATCTAACGGTTTGAATTTGTTGTTTGAACATCAAATTGCAAGATATGCCCCCGTAAGCACCTCGCCGAAATGCTGCCGGCAGCAACTTAGCTGCTCCCATACACACACACACACACACACACACACACATATACATACATACATACATATATATATAGAGCTGGGCTATGGTGAGTTGCGAAGTAAGATGTCATTTTACTTCACGCTCATATTTTTATTTTGAAAATCTAAATGACCGATCTGAACCGCTCAACATGTTCTCCATATTGAAATGTGCTTGGAGACCAAATTTTATAATTTTTGGAATTTTTTTACTATTTATTAAGCCACTTTGAAAATCGCTGATCAAATGGTCCATAATTTTTTACTGTTTTTTACTGTTCACCCGGATCTGGGATTTTCAAAGTGGCTTAATAAATAGTAAAAAAATTCCAAAAAATATAAAATTTGGTCTCCAAGCACATTTCAATATGGAGAACATGTTGAGCGGTTCGGATCGGTTGTTTAGATTTTCAAAATGGAGTATGAGCGTGAAGTAAAACGACGTTTTACTTCACAACTCACCATAGTCAATCTCTATATATATATATATAGAGTCCGACTTAGCTAAGCCATGGAGTAAAATGCTTTGTACTTCACGCCATATTTCCATTTTGAAAATCCAAACTACCGATCCGAACAGCTCAAGTTGTTCTCCATATTGAAATGTGCTTGGAGACCAAATTTCACATTTTTTGAATTTTTTTTACTATTTATTAAGCCACTTTGAAAATCGCTGATCCATTGTGAACAGTAAAAAACAGTAAAAAATTCTGGACCAATGGATCAGCAATTTTCAAAGTGGCTTAGTAAATAGTAAAAAAATTCCAAAAAAATGTAAAATTTGGTCTCCAAGCACATTTCAATATGGAGAACAACTTGAGCGGTTCCGATCGGTAGTTTGCATTTTCAAAATAAAAATAATGAGGCGTGGAGCACCAAGTTGTTTTACTCCATGGCTTAGCTAAGCCCAGCTCTATATATATATATATGAGTAGAGCTAAGGTGCTCTTAAGCTCACCAAGCTTTCCGTGAGCTTAACTCAAAAACCTATCAATCCGACTTCAAACGACATTTTCAAACCGTTAGATGTTCAATCTATATTAAAATGTGCTTGGAGACCAAATTTTATATTTTTTGGAATTTTTTTACTATTTATTAAGCCGGTTTGAAAACCGCTGTTTTTATTAAAAATCTGCACCATTAGAAAACAGCGGTTTTCAAACCGGCTTAATAAATAGTAAAAAAATTTCAAAAAATGTAAAATTTGTTCTCCAAGCACATTTTAATATAGATTGAACATCTAACGGTTTGAAAATGTCGTTTGAAGTCGGATTGATAGGTTTTTGAGTTAAGCTCACGGAATGCTTGGTGAGCTTAAGAGCACCTTAGCTCTACTCTATATATATATATATATATATATATATATATAGAGCTGGGCTATGGTGAGTTGCGAAGTAAGATGTCATTTTTACTTCACACTCATATTTTTATTTTGAAAATCTGAACAACTGATCCGAACCGCTCAACATGTTCTCCATATTGAAATGTGCTTGGAGACCAAATTTTATATTTTTTGGAATTTTTTTACTATTTATTATGCCACTTTGAAAATCGCTGATCGAATGGTCCAGAATTTTTTACTGTTCATCCGGATCTGAGATTTTCAAAGTGGCTTAATAAATAGTAAAAAAATTCCAAAAAATGTAAAATTTGGTCTCCAAGCACATTTCAATATGGAGAACATGTTGAGCGGTTCGGATCGGTTGTTTAGATTTTCAAAATGGAGTATGAGCGTGAAGTAAAACGACGTTTTCCTTCACAACTCACCATAGTCAATCTCTATATATATATATAGAGAGAGAGAGAGAGAGAGAGAGAGAGAGAGATGAGCTATTGTGCTTTGCAAAGTAAAGCCATCGTTTTACTTCGGCTTACTTTTTGGGTTTTCAAAGTCCAAAACGTCGATCCAACTGTTCAAGTTGATCTACATATTGAAATGTGCTTGCAGACCAAATTTTACATTTTTTGGAATTTTTTTACTATTTATTAAGCTACTTTGAAAATTGCTGATCACATGGTCCAGATTTTGTTGCACTGTTTTTTCTGGACCATGTGATCAGTAATTTTCAAAGTGGCTTAATAAATAGTAAAAAAATTCCAAAAAATGTAAAATTTGGTCTGCAAGCACATTTCAATATGTAGATCAACTTGAACGGTCGGATCAACGTTTTGGACTTTGAAAATCCAAAAAGTAAGCCGAAGTAAAACGATGGATTTACTTTGCAAAGCACAATAGCCCATCTCTCTCTCTCTATATATATATATAAAAAAGTCGAAATATTTGTGTCAAGCAAACATATTTTTAAATTAATTTAATTGAAGTAAACAAATTAATTTAATTATTGAAATGTGACTTTAAAATTTATATCTAAACACTTAGGTCCGTACAAATTTTGAACATATCCAAATTATTCTCACTGTAGTGATTAAATCCATATTATAATTTAAATATTCGATTGTTAAAATAAATAATCATCATTTACTTTCTTATATTAGTTCTTCTTAATATTTTTAATTTTTTCCCATCTTTCCTACTATATCTAAATTAATTTTAAAGACTAATATATTTATACTTGACATATGAATGCATGCGTTCAAAAATTTGTATGGACCCAAGTGTTTAGATATAATTTTTAAAGTCACATTTCAATAATTAAATTAATAAAATAAAAGTAATTTGTTGACTTCAGTTAAATTAATTTAAAAATATATTTACTTGACACAAATATTTAGACTTATCTATATTCTATAATGACGGTTAAAGAAATCATATGTTAAAAATATTTTATAGATTAGCTAATATTATATTACCAGTTCACAAGTATTTTTATTAGATTAGCTAATATTATCATATGTTAAAAAGTATTTTATATAATTAAATAATGCAACTTCAAACGACCACTTTTCGGAAACCTTGCAAAAATACTCATGCGTCAGTGCTTGCTTTGTTAGATTTCAAAATTTAGAATTGCCAAAAAACAAAAAGGAAATAGCCTCAAAACTTGAGTTGAAGTTTCCGATTAAGATTTTCATTTCTATTATTCAATCTAAATAGCTTAGTAAATTAGTTATATAATGAATTTGTAGAATACCAATTTTTATTATTTTTGGAATTTTTTACTATTTTTTTATGATTTATGAAAGATGGCACAAAATTGGCCTAATTTAGCATAATTTAGTGTAATTTAATGAAATTTAGTGTAATTTAACATAATTATTGTAATTTAGCATAATTTTGTGTAATTCAGCGTAATTTAACATAATTTCAATTAATTTAGCGTATGTTAGTATAAATATGCTAATTATATATCAAAAAAAGTAATCTAACAAATATTTTAAAAAAAAAGATCAAATTTTTAGTGTTAGATTTCAGCATCTTGCTATTCATAGTGTCTCTAAAAAAAAAAAATTTAGTACCGATCATTTTCTGGCATGTATGGATATTTTTATAAATTTCCAACATTAGTGGGTATATTTATTAATTTGTTATTAACTTTGGATATTAATAAAAATGTCGGTCTGTGCTGCAATAAAAATAATATTAGGGTAATTCTAGTGTACAACTGACTTTTAAAAACTATTATTTAATTTAAAAAAATAAAACTTGTAGATGTATTATTAATTATTTAAATAAGGTGCGTATCAAATTTGGTCAATTTGAAAGAAATTTAGCCTTTCATCAAACAATTTATAAATTTTAACGGTGGTGTTTTAATTGTGTTATGGTAAATGACCAATGAAAACCCAAATTGACTCATAACTTCAATTTGTGGCAGCGATTTGTAGCAGGTTTTACAAAGTTTCAGGGAAGTTTTGGTTTAAAAATTCAATTCTATTATTTCAAATGAACCAAGTCATGTTAATTAAACTGTTAAAGTTTCATTATTAAACGGAAAGCTAGTTTCGCAGAATTTTTTTTTTTCCAATATTCTTTTATTATTTCAAATCAATTAATTAATTGTTGCAGAGACCTGATATAAGTTCTAGAAGACAAACCTAAAATCATAGACCTACCTATATGTCTCAAAACTAAAAAAAGAAAAGAAGAAGAGAAGAAGAAGATGGTGAGCTGTCCCAATTGATACAGATGTGTCCCAGTATAAGTTGGTACAAAAAAAATTATTATATGGTAGAGAGTGTATGTATCTTTTGATAGTCTTAAATTGTTTCGACACAGCTTCACTTAATTCCTACTCGAAATTATTCATATCTAGTGGATACATAATTCTACTTTAAGATGAAAAATGACAGGAGTTGACAATCGAATGGAGCAATCAGCAAAGTCAATTGATTTATTTAGCTTATCTGTTGGTGTGCGCGTGCTAAAATGATGCTCAGTTAATCACACAACAACAAATTAGTTACTTAAAAAACACAATAATTGAGTAGGGATGTGATCGTTTCTCTATCTCCTGCCGCATGTTTACTTCCGATTGCATTGTATTCTCTAGCTGTGTTTGAATGTATTTCTGATGATCTATTTATCAGGTCATAATTGCATCCAGGGGCGGAAAAATGTACAATTTGCTTTTCTTTTTTAAATCAACAAATAAAATGCCCCTCTTCATAAATTGTTAACAAAATGTCCTTCTGGACTCCACTTTCCCCTCCTTTTTCTCTCCTTCTCTCACTTCTCCTAGTTTACTCCTACATTTTTTATTTGAAATGGATGATACCTTTTGTTACTCTAATAAAAATTTTGTGAACTTAGAAATGCATTATTTTATTATATAAAATACTTTTTAACATATGATACCTTTTATTCTATAATGACGGTTAAAGAAATGCATTATTTTTTTAGAGACTACGAAAAATGGTCATTTGCTGAAATTGGACACTTGAGCGCCGTTTTATGGTCGTTTGAAGTTTCGTCGTTGTTTTTTCGCCTTCTCAGTGAAGATATCATCCCTATTCATATGTAATTTAGCGTAATTTACCGTATTTTAGCATAATGTAACATAATTTAGCGTAATTTAGTGTAATTCAGCATAATTTAACATAATTTCAAGTAATTTAGCGTATTTTAGTATAAATATGCTAATTATATATCAAAAACAGTAATCTAACAAATATTTAAAAAAAAATTCGAATTTTTAGTGTTAGATTTCAGCATCTAAAAAAAAATAGTAACGGCCATTAAATGGCTGGTACCAAAAAAAATTAAAACCGGCCATTATCTGGCCGGTATGGATATTTTTATAAATTTCCAACATTAGTGGGTATATTTATTAATTTTTAATTAACTTTGGATATTAATAAAAATGTCGGCAGCACAGACAATCATAATTAGGTAAATTTATTTTGCTTTATATTGACTAATTTGTTAGCTTAGTGGATTGCTTATTTCCAAGGTTCTAAATAGCGTTTATAGCGTCATAGCGGGAAGGCTAAAAAAAAAGCTATAGCGAATAGCGTCGCTATAGCGGAAGCTATTCCAAATTGAATTTTTTTTTACATTCCGTATATTCAATATTTGTACTAACTATCAACATTATCTAAAGTCTCATAGAACAATAAATAACACCAAAGTAATTAAGAAATTATAATATTCATATTGAACCCGTACAAAGTCCAAATTGCGGTTCAAAATATCCATAGTAATATCATAAACTATTGATTTTTCCTATTAAAAATATCTTAAGCATCATGATTCATGACATAATCTATTTTTTTTTATTCAAATTTTAATTTCGGTTTGGACTTTTTTTTCAAATTTCAATTTCTATTCCCAATTTCAAATTGATTTATATGTAGCAAGTAGTAACAAATTCAATTTCGGTTTGAGCTTTTTTTTTTTTATCTTTATTTAAAACCCATATAAATTGCTTAAAAATAAAAAATAAAAAAAACCCATATTGTATAGCGCAAATAGCGGACCGCTATAGCGGCCGTAGCGCAAATAGTGCATTTTGATGTCATAGCGTAGCATTTGGGGTCCAAAAACGCTATAGCGGCGCTATAGCGCGCTATTTAGAACACTGCTTATTTCTGAAGACGTTACTGGGTGCTTTGCAATGAAAAGCCAAAGATATTTTGCCGAGAACAGCCTGTATACAAATTATTTAGCTAGCAATATGAGATAAAACAAATTTAAACTGAACTCTAAATTTCAACACCGTATAAAACATGCCGAAGAATACTTTTCTGAATAATCAAATAAGATTTGCCAGTTTTGAATGCATTGTCAGTATATAAAATCAGGAAATATCATTATATTGATTTAAGATGCCTACAAGAAGGTTCCTTATAATTAAACTACTAACAAATATCCACGGAAATTTCGAGCCACGTACTGACTACTGACCGTTTCTGCTGCCTGCTGGTTAATTAGTTGACTAATTTATTTAACAATTAGTATAATTAATCAACTTCTTAATTAGCTCCACAATTTTTTTTAATAAGATTCCACAATTATGCCTCTTGGTCATTTGGTAGCAGCTGTTGGCTTGTGGGAGGCATTAACAGACAAGAACCTTCTCAGGAATCCAAGAACCGCTATATTTTTACAATAGAGCATAGAAAAGATAAAAGTTATAAATTGCTAATCGATAAGATCCTTACGGTTTTTTTAATCAAAAAGTCAATTGTCTACACCTAGTTACTATCTACTGGTTCAATTACCCATTTCTTTTTTGTTTGTGTGTTTGTGTAATTAATTACCCATTTCATGGCCAATAATATAGCATGTTTCCCATATGCCATCAAGGCGACACATACAAACAATGTCAAGAACTCAAGATTATAATGGGAAACACTTAGAATTTATTATGGTCGACTGAAAGTTCCTGACCACATGTATACAATTTTTAGGCTCAATTATAGTACAAAATAGGTGGATGCATGAAAAAAAATACCACATCTTGCTAGTTTCTTGACGCAAAATATAGTACAAAAAACTTATTTGTTGAAAATTATTGTGATTAGTTTATGCTACATGCTAGGTTGTCTAGTTACTAATTTTGAAGATGCGTATCATTTCTCTTAATTTTTTAGTTGCATACAGGATGCCCATTAGTCCTCACGCTAGTAAACATCACAATATCTCCTTTTCTTTTTACTAAAAGAGGCAAGGGATATAACCTTTAAAAAAAAAATAACAATCAACCCATCCCTATATATGGATGTCTAACAGGTACTATACTGGTTAGAAGTATTTTCATACCCGTACCAATTGTAATAACAAAAAATAATTTTTACTCTTATTCGGATCTGATAAGCTAATAGAAAGAAATTTTTTATCCTTATATGTATTTTTGAATATGATACAGATTGGATAAAAAATAAAAAGTGCTATTGACATCCCAATCTAAACTTTTGATAAAATATTTTCAAAGCTAGAAATTAAAAAGTTGAAAAAAAAAATAATACAACTAATTTATATTATGAAAATTTGGTAAATTAAAAAACTCTATGCTATCATATCATGTATCATCACCATAAAAAATATATGTATCTATATATAGGGATCGGATGACACCCTACATTTTCAAAGTCCAAACAGTCAATCTAAACCGTTCAATATGATGAATATATTAAAATGTGCTTGCAGATCATATTTTACATTTTTTTAATTTTTTATTATTTATTAAGATGTGTACAAAAATTCAATAGTCTGAAAACAACAATTTTGTAAAATACTTATTAAAAAAAGCATGTAGAGTGATAAAAGTATGTATAAAAAGTATCTAATTTATTGGTAATTGTTCAATTTATTTTCTACTTGTGATGCACATACATACACATGTATACCTAAATTCATTGTGTATGTATCACAAACATAGAAATAGTTAAACTATTTGCTCTCATAAACTACTCAATTAGAAGATTGATAATTTCTTTCACACATGCTACGTATTTTTTTTATGAAGAATAATGGAAACTTTATATATTTAAAATGACTAATACAAAAGTAATAAACTGAGTAAATTTGTGAATTTTGAAATTTAGAAGGATAAATATGATATTATAATTTTAGAAGGGAAAAATACGCAATTCTAAATTTTTTAAGGACACACAAGAAATTTCTCATATCAACGATTTTCGTAATTATTCATAAATTAATTTCATAACATCGTCATTTCTATAATTACAATTGTGGGCCCCACTAATGTGGCAAAGAGATCAATATTTTGTAATTGCAAGGATGCTCTTGTCACTTGTAAAACAATTGCAAAACATTACGTGGCACTTCCGAACAAATTACTAATTTAGCAGTTTTGCTAGAGTGCTAAATTAGAAAGTGCTCCACATCTCTACAACTAAATAATGTGTTACAAAAAAAAAACAATAATAACAATGATGGTGATGATGTTATTTCGTGCACCGTTAATTTAGTATTTGATTAATTTGCTCGAATAGCGAATTAATCTAATCTAACACTATTTGGAACCCTCTAAATTTTTTTGGCAATCATTTATTAGCGAAAATTTAAGTAAACAAAAATGATTTCCAATATGAAGGCAAAAAAATTGAGTTCCATCTTTACTGAAAACTGAAAAGAAAAAACACATGCTGACGTAAAGGCTCGTCACTTTGTACGCATTATGCTGTTTAAAGACCAAGTCGCTGTGCCTATATTGATTCAGTTCTCTGTTATTTCGTGATTTTTATTAATATCCAAAGTTAAATAGAAATTAATAAATATATCCAGCTTAGTTGGTTATTTTTAAAAATATCAAAACCGACCATTAAATGGTCAGTCTATATATTTTTGCTGTTAAATAACTATTTTTCTCTCTCCTTCCTCTCACAACTCACGTTTCTCTTTCAGGTAATTTTTGTTTTTAAATTTTTTTAAATTTTAATTAATTTTTTAAATTTAGTTCAAATTTTTTAATTAAATTTTTTATTTAATTTAAATTATTATTTTTATTTAACTTAATTTAA
The DNA here is from genome assembly GCA_025461125.1 of Carex kokanica. NCBI lineage: Eukaryota > Viridiplantae > Streptophyta > Magnoliopsida > Poales > Cyperaceae > Carex > Carex kokanica. The sequence continues at coordinate 559,906 of JAJGRX010000638.1, forward strand.
TTAATTTTTTTTATATAATTTTCTTATTTTATTTGAATTATTTTTCCAGTAACCTATACATTTAAATTAATAACCTGACAATTGTTTATCATTTACCAAAATGTAGTTTGTTTGCTATGTCCATTATTTTATTACACTGTGGTGAGAAGTTTCTTACTAATACATATGAAACTTATTACTCCAAAGAGTCAGTTAATTCATTTATGGTTCCCGATGTTATCTCACTTTGAAACTTGAAATCCATGATTTACGAATGCACTGGTTATAACCTATAAAAGTGGAACTTAAAATTGGCAACCCGAGTGAACCATGGAACACCCCAGACCTATACCACAGTGAAAGTACTAACTGATGCTGCATGGAGAGCCATGTACGGCCACCGGAAATTTTGTAATAGAAATCTATGCTAAGAGGGTTCCGATAAAGTCAGGGGTTGGAAGTTATGGCTAAAATTCAGTTGACCAACTTATACAACTCAACCAGAACCATACACTCTCATAGGTCCTTTATTCGTACCTGACCCAGAAACATACATCCACTTCACTCCACCAGCACCCCAACCACGACCCCAACCAAGATCCCCACCTAGACCTGTGCATGTGGCGCCTTTACCATTACCGCCACCATCACCTCACCCCAGACCGGCACCAGCAGACGATGAAATTGGATCGGATTTTGAAAATATTAGTGAAATTCCAAAGGAAGATCTGCAAACTGGGACTCTGATCACCTGGATGGTTGTGATGAAGATGGTCCAGTGCCCATTCGAATCGAATATGGGAATATGCCGCTTAGTGGCCGGACTGATATACACTCGTTCGCAGACTTCAATGATATATCTTCTTTTATAGAAGCATATATTGCTTATTATGGGCAATAGATTGAGTATAAAGGTGAGCTGACACCAGAACAAAATTTTCAAAGCAAAGAAGAGCTTATTAAGAAGATTAGAGAGCACCATATTACTAAGAATCATGAGATTACAATGAAGCAAAATGACATGAATCGGATTCAGGTGGTGTGCAAGACTTCGGGTTGTGATTACGAACTTAGGGGAAAAACAACGGGTTTTGGAGATGCATGGGTTATAACGAGGCTAGACAAGCCTCACACATGTAGGATTGAGTATACAAGGATCGACTATGAATGTCTGACGGCATCAATCATTGCCGATATCATTGAGAACAACATTAAGAAAGACCCCTGTATGAGCAACCAAGAGGTGACAAACTGTATGAGTACTGTGTATGGCAATGTAACTCCAAAATACAACCGACTGTGAAGGGGTCGTGAGCTTGTAATAGCTCAACAATTTGGGAGTTGGGAGAGTTCATACATCTTGTTGAAACCACTACTGATAGGAATTTGCGACAAGAATCCCGGCTCTAAGTACCAATTTTTGACTTGTTCGATACGAGATAAAAATGGAGAAATTATTGAAGAGGTTGTTCAATTCAGGGCCGTAGCCTGGGCTTTTGGTCTATGCATTACAGCGTTCCAGTACTTGAGACCAGTGATCAACATAGATGCATGTTTCTTGTCTGGGTCGTAGGAGGGGAGGCTTTTAATAGCTTGCGGTTATGATGCCGAGAACCAATTGATGTCTATTGCATTTACCATTGTGCAGAAGGAGGATAGTGAGAATTGGGGTTTTTTCTTGCAGTGGTTGAGGAATGAAGTGCTTGGATATGATAAATTCGTCTGTGTTATATTTGACCAGCATAAGAGGATCAAATGTGCACTGACAGCAGAATACGGATGGTCTCCAAACCTTTTTGTGCACATGTTTTGTATGCAACATGTTGCTGACAACTTGGTCCAAAATTGTGGAAATGGCAAGTGGTTCGGATGGAGTTTCATACAAGGAGCCAAGAAGGTTGAAAGAGATGTTCGAAGATTTTGCTGTGGTATGTCTAATTTATAACATTTCGTTTAATTATTTTATAAGACTATTATGAAAATGTAGTAACACCTCTTTGTTTTTGTGCAGCTAAATCCAAAGTGTAATGCATTTTTAAAGAATGTGGACAAAGTACGTCCTAATGATGTGATGAAGCCGTCTAATAATGAGAAGATTTTCTAAACCTGTGATAAAGGATACCAATTTGGTATTATGACAAAAAATGGCTCCGAGTCGCTCAACAATGTCTTCCGGATTAGCCGTAGAATGTCTGTGGCTGCTATAGTAGATGATACGTTCTACAAGATCAACATATGGTTTGTTGAGCGGCGGAAGCTAGTAAAGGACTTAAGAGTTGCAAATCAGGTTTTTTTCGACCGAGTTTTGCAAAAGATCAAAAAATGGTGGACCAAAGTTGCACAAATGCATTTGGTCTCTTATATGCACGGCGAATGTCAGTACCAAGTTTCATCTCCAAATGAGTACGTTCCAGTCACCCGCGGGTCCGATGGAACTATGAACATTATTCACAGGGAGTTCATGTACATTGTGACACACGGGCCCGGCAACAAAATATAATGTACTTGCAGAGGTATCTAATTAACATCTATTCCGTACGCTCATGTTTTAACGGTTTGTCGTGAACAAAACTGGTGCGAGGACCAATTTGTTGTAGACTGGTATACAATAAACTATCTTGAAAGTACTTTGAGTGGGTGATTGTTTCTTTTGGCAATATGGGAGAATGACCTCCTTGTACTGGACCTAGAATTCTTCCAAGTAAGGCTTGGATTAGGGTTGGGAGGCAAAAGCACATCCGTCATGTAATGATCATGGATGAAATGCAAGGTAGGCGAATGGGGCATCAAACTCGCCGTTCCACTACCGATAGGAATCGAAGAGGTTTGTAACATTCATAAAAAATTATATTTCTTTTCAATTTATACCAACTTACTAAGTAACAAATGCAATGCAGAGGCAAAAAACACAGCAAATGCGGCAGAAAATGAGCGAGTTATGGCAAAGTCAAGTGGGTCCGGAGGGTCACGACGTAGCACATCTACAAGCCGTTTAGATGCATCTACTATGTTTGCATAAGCAATGGGAGATGCAATTGCCATAGGAGAAGAGGCGGTTGGGGTGCAAGGAGAGCCATCTGTAAGCCAACCAAGGAGGTCAACTAGTAGGCGTATAAGGGCATCTGAAAGCCAAGCAAGGCCATCTGGTAGGCCATCTTCTGAAACTGGTTGGTAATAGTAGTAATAGGTGATTTAAATTCTTCTCATTTGATGCATGTTGTCACTAATTTATTTAGATGCTGCTTTCAGAACTATTTTATTTGCAATTTGTGTAGACTTTATTAAGATTAAGTTTTTATAACTTTACTGTTTTGTACCATATTCAAATGTAGAGAAACATCAAGTCTACATGCATGTCAATACATTAAGTATAAATAAACTCTGAATTTATAAAATAAAGTCTACAAAATAGACACTAAAGAAACTCAAAAATTTTACAACCCTAATTCATCAAACTAAAATAATATTACTTCTTAGAACCCAACTCAAATGCATTCAAATTTTAAACCCTAATAATACTACTTCTTAAAACGAGCTGATTTTTTTGAATCTGGATCAGTCACAGTAGACGAAGTGGTAGCCTTACCAGTATAAGTACACGAAACAAACTCATCGTCCGATGTTGGAGGCTCTGGATCAATCTTATTTTTTTCAAACCATAGCTGTAGGGGTTTTCCACAAAGTCATCGTCTGAAATTTCATACCTAAGAAATTCCTCCTATATGAATAATTGACATTTATTTTTATCACGACATACTCGACAGTTGTTCTTTTTTCTCTTATTTTTATCTCGATCACTAATTGACCCTCCTCTCGCTAGGCCACGATAGGACGACCTACGTCGGTTGTTATTGTTCATCCTTTTGTCGCCTGAAAAATCGCCTAAAAAATCGTCTTCTCTTTCTCTCTTTCCCTTCTTCTCTTTCTCTTCTGTGAGTTGAATGAATTGTGAGATGAAAGAGAGAAAGATAGGTATTTATAGGGTCTAAAACAAAAAAAAAATTTGAGGACCGGTCATTTAATGGCCGATTGAGAAAAATAGTGGACCGACCATTAAATGGCCGATTTGAGTATTTTAAAAAAAACCCAGCCAAACTGGATATAATTAATATTTTCTAATTAACTTTGGATATTAATAAAAATGTTATTTGTAAGTTAGATAATATGTGGTTTTTGTGCAATAGGTGGAGCCAATTATTCGAACAATATACAAGGGGACACTATTCATTTGCATGCAAGCTCTTCAAGAATTTTGCTCGACTCGGAAGTGCAAAAGACTTTTCCTAATTGTATCATTTTGTTTCCATTTTTTTATTGAGTTATCTAGAAACTCAAAGTCCACTCCCCAAATTAAACGGGTCAATAGAAATCTAGCTCTACCTTTTGATGCGAAATTGTTATTTTTGTATGCGGAGATGAATGGGAAATGACACACGGCTCGGATCCCCCAAACTAACTCAAAATATGAGTTTAGATTTCAATAAAACAAAAATAATTTAAAAATTTGAGTTTAATGAGGACTGTTCTATCTGACTCAGGACCAATCCGGTTCAATGTGAAATACACTAACTAGGCCGCTTTAATATTCATGCCAAAACAAATTAGACGGTTTGAATCTAAACTCAAAATTTAGATTACTTTAGAAGATCCAAATTCAATGACACACAGGGATAAGAAAGATTTTATCTAAAATTATTTTTGTACTTATGCGCGGTTGCTATTTCTTCTAGAAGGCAACCTAGATTTATTTGAATTAACTGATATTTTACTTCATTTAAAAAAAGTGGAATAATTTTGAGACCTTGACTTTAATCTTAAAAAAAAAAATTCTTGCTCATGACAGCTCGTCTTGAGCTCGATCAATAATGGAGGTATACAACATTCCACATATGGTGAATTCGTGATATATATTTTTTAATGAGCAAATGGATCCTAAACGATTATTAACATACTATTTTAAGAAAATTGCCTATCATACTATAGGTAATTTTTTGTTTTCTTTCCTAAAGAGACCAAAATTTTTAAATATACCCTTTTCCTGCAAAAGATAAACAAAAAAACTAATGAATTCTAAAAATTTCAAATTTATTACGTCCGTCATTTGAGATTGCAGACACCAAACACCCTCAAGTTGCGGACAGCCAAAAGTCTCAAAATTCTCAAAAATCAGTGTTGATATTCCGAATTTTTGAGGTTTTTGTCTGTCCTGTGTCTGCAACCTCAAATGGGGGACGTGTCAAATTTTAAATTTTCAGAATTTAGTGGTTTTTTAGTTTATCTTTTTTTGGATGAAGGTATGTTTAAAAATTTCAGCCAAAGAGAGTCCCAACTTTTTGTTTTCTTTCCTAAAAATATAACCTTTTTGTTTTCATTTGCACTTGAAATAAGCATGATAGCAGCACAACTTTCTCCTATAGTACAAATTATTGGCTACATGCCTACATGCATGGTTGACATAACTTGGATTTCATTTTTCCTAACAGGAGCATGCAAGGATCAACTTTTTAATTTGGATAAGAGTACAGACCATACTCATGATTTCTTAATTTTATCTGACTTAAGACCTCCTTAATTACTTATTATTATCATTCATTAATTATCGATTTGCTCTGTGAGCAGAATCCGAGTCACCAAAATAATAATGGTGCGTATCCAATAATTTCTCTTAAAAAACAGTTTGCTCCACTAAACTAATTAATGAGAGTCAAAGCTGGGATGCTAAAGTTAGAGTTTGTGTCGCACGCGAAAATCAGAAGTTGAAATTTAGCAGATCAAGTCAGCTGAAAACTGAAAGAGTAGACTTCTTTTTTTTTAGAAATTTTTTTAAACAAAATCTCTTTTTGATATTTCCTCTGGAAATATCTAGAATTCCAGCTACGAAATAATTATGAGAGTTGTATTTATCATTTTTGTTTATTTTCTATCTTCTTACTATTTTTTTTTTCCTTTTTTTGTTTGGGATTAAGTCTATGACTGATAATTTGCTTTAAAATATCACAAAACCCTAATTAAACCAAGGGCTCATTGGAAGTGCATAGAACATTTTTATATATGTTATTACAATTTACAATGTATTTAAAAACAGAGAAAACAAAGTATAATTCAGTTGGCTAAGACAATATTTTTCCGTAGAACATATATTTTCAAAGGATATTAACAACGAGAAAATTGAGTCATTTTGTCAGAAGTGGATGTATGTACAAGTATGGAGGTAAATTAACCATTTAACCTCTATCTTCACAAAAAAATATTATATGATCGACATTTATAGCTCAAAAGTTTGACTCCGTCCCTGTTTTTTGTTAACTAAAAAAAAGGTTCATGAAAAATTAATCAAGGTGTGAGATTCTTGATAAAACCAAACAATTGTCTGCTGTTTTTGTTAACTAAAAAAGGGTTCATGAAAAATTAATCAATGTGTGAGATTCTTGATAAAACCAAACAATTGTCTGCTGTTTTTGTTAACTAAAAAAGGGTTCATGAAAAATTACTCAATGTGTGAGATTCTTGATAAAACCAAACAATTGTCTGCGGAATCAGAGTAGGTCCGATGCCCATCGGACCTACCTTGGTTCGATGGATGTGATGACCATTCAATCTGCATCAAGATTTGTGTGATCTGTATCAAAATCCGTGCAAGTATGTATCAATTTCCGTACACATAGATCTTGATGCTAATCGTACGGTTCTAGAGCTAATTGAACCTAAATATAGGTCCGATGCCCATCGGACCTACTCCTATCTCATTGTCTGCTGGAGCTAGATGAATTACGGGGGATGATTATCATAGCCCATAATAACAAATCAACTGAAACATGGATGGAATAGAGCTGTCTCGTTGGAGAAGATCATGAAGACCAATTAATTTGTATGCATAAAATAAACAAAAACTAATGAATTTAATGATCTTCCCCTGTTACGGCTTTGCGTAGCAATTAAAAAGTCTAAGGTGCTTCACTAATTACAACATGGATGCCACTATTGGCTGCAATATTAAATCAATATATGTATATATTAAATTGACAATTGGTTTGATTTCGTGTTATCTCAAGCAATGCCGTAAGAAAGACGTCATAGTGACGCCTTTTTGTTTTTTCTTCTTTTCTGAGACGTGATAACGATAACCATCACCGTGATGGCAATATGGCATCACGACTCTTTTCTCTCTCGCACGCGCACTAATATTGAAGACAAATCATGCTATCAATAAACTTCAATTCTTCTTTTTATAATTTTTAATGGTCGAAATAATGATGTAAAAATATTGCTATTTGAATTAGTTTGTAAGAATAGCGGGGAATGATCTTCATCCGGATAATATACGAGGAATATAATTTGAGAAGAACTAGAATGTGATATGCTTACTAAATTTTTTGGTGAACATAACTCTATAATTTATCGAATTGATTTTAAATGAGACAAATTCAAACAGCTAAGATCGACCTATTTCACGAGTGATGCGCATACATACAAAATTTTGAAATTTTTGGAAATTGAGCTAATCTAAAGATAGTAGTTGCAACTTGCAACGTGCTAAGTTGGTAATATGCTTATATTTGTTAGAGCATCTCCATCGGTAATTGCTAAATCCTCCGTGTCAATTGCTAATTGAATTTTTGGGCTGCAGGACAATTTCTTATTTAGAAATTTTTCGCTCTATTTGCTTATTAAGAAATCAATTGCTATCTATTCCTATTGGCTGTCTGAAGCCATGTAAGATTTTCTCTTTCTCTGATTTGTTCATAACTCAGGCGAATAAACTAAAACTAATTTTAAGAATGCGGTGGTTAAAAAATTAAAATTGAATCAATTTCTATTAATGAACAAGACAGCTGTATAATATTTCTATACGTTTGCTCCGTTGTAGTTGCTCTTAGTATGGTCTGTGTTAGGTTAGCTAAGTCAATACGATTCAGTTATATTTGTACTTTTGTCTTACGTCGGTGCATTTTTTTTTTCCGAGTCCAACTTCTAGAGTACACTTTAGCTTGAACTTTCATCACGCCGGTTCGTACGCGATCGCGAATATATAGTACAACATTGTGCAAATTTATTGATTAAAAAACTAAGAGCAACGTTGTACGATCCAGAAGTGCAAAGCCCAGATTTGATTTTTTTTTCTCATCGAGATTCGTGCATACAGCGTACTAGGACGTTTCTTTTAGATCTGCATCATATGCTGCGAAGAGTTGGTCTTCTCTCTAGTTGTTATTGATTTTAGATAGGTATGAATCATAGATTTGAAATTATACAATTTTCTGATGTAATCCGATCATGATTATTATTCTCAACCTGCTTATTCTACCTAATGATAAATTTCAACTGTTGTTTGATTTAAAATGAATGGATGAAATTTATCTGAAACCATATCTAATAATATTCATAATTGAAGATAAACAAATTTCAAATTGGACTTAAAACAAGACAAAAAATCCCACTAAATGAGGATATAATGAAGCACGACATGCTTAAGAGTGTCAATATTTTATGTTGTTCTAAATGAACTTGAATTTGCAATGATTTCAAAAATAATATCGTACTAATCTCAAGATTCTTTCAAAAGTTTATTTAAAAAATCAAGTAAAGCAAGATTAATCAAAATATATGCTTGAAGAATTAAATGATTGATGTAAAGCTGATGGAATCCAAAATGTTATTCAAAAGTAGTTTCTCCATCAACATTCAGATATTATGTCATATGTAAATGACAAGCTTCAAATTAAATGCCACTTATTTTCCTTATATTATCATATAGCAAGTTTAAATCCAATAATATCTTTTTTTACAAAAAATCTTGTGGTAACTCATCCAAATGAGTGTGTATGTAACTCATCCTCTGGGTCCAAGTTTTCTCGGTCTAACAGGTCGGTCCGGTCCGGTTTCAATAGCACTAGGATCAGAGATGCAATTATACTACTCTCAGTTTGATATTTTTTGAGATATCTTAGGAATTATGAACCTATGTGAAAGATGAAAAGTTTACGGACTAATATGAAAAAAAATAATGGTACTTCTATTTAAGGATTGTTCGTGTAATTTACTATTAAATGCAAGTAGTATAAACTATAAACTGCCTTGTACAGGATATACTCGCTTTAGCAACCTGCTACCCACTTATGAAAAAAACAAAAAACAAAAACCAAACAAATAAAAATTCTAGTCTGAAAATGTCGACCGCAATACCAGATCACAAGATAAGACTTATATAAATTATAGTGCTACAGTTGGCTACTCCAATTAGTAACGACAGCCTGTAAATGAGTTGCTTCTACAAGCATTTTCAATCTAAAACAAGAAAGTTCCTTCTAGAACTCTTCTGCTCTGACTTAATACATCAGTTGACCAGAGAATAATCAAATGAAATGTCAACTGTTAGTATTTTAGATCCAACTGGCGATGATTTTGATTGTGTTGAAGTAATAATTTTAGAAAATTCTATTAGTAAGCAATTAATTAATTAAAATAATGGAAATAAAATTTTGTTATTCGGATAATAATGTCGACATCTTTTTTAAGTTTATTATATTTGAGACCTGCAAAGTCACCATTTAAATTATTTAACATATACAATCGTAAAAGTGATTGGTGATAACTTCATTAATATTAGCGGTGATCAAAATTCAATTAACAATGACAATAAAATAGGAGCCTGATAATTGCACCTCCAAAAAAATCTCCGAGTGCGCCCTCAAGTATTTAATTCTAATTTTCATTTTCAGCGCTCATATTCAAGCATTTAAAGTTCTATTTATAATATTTACAATTCTAATCGCAAGCATTTAAACCTCTATATGGAAATATTTAAATTTTAAATCTGGGTAGTTTTAACTCCTAGCTACTTTTGTTTTCAAGCTAAAAAATAAAATATTCCTTTCACCCACTCTTTTTTTTCCTCTGATCATTGTCGTTCATTTTCCCAACGATCTGTGATGAATTTTGCGAATCTAAAAATATGCACATTTTTTACTCGATTTTCTCTTTCAAATCGAGTTATATTTGTGTCGTCATTTTTTTACCACTTTAAATCTCTGTGACTTTCAAATTTTTTTTATTTTGCTTCAAAATCATTTAAACCTCTATATACAAGCCTTTAAATCTTTCGTATAAACCTCATGTACAAAGTGTATAAACCTCATGAATAGCACTTCAAATCTCTAGAATAAAGCGTATAAACTTTATGTACAAAACATTTAAACCTCAACAATAACACGTCAAAGCATGTAAACGTCAACAATAACACTTCATGTACAAAGCATATAAAGCGTATAAACCTCATTACAAAGCGTATAAACCTCATGTACAAAGCATATAAACCTCAACAATAACACTTCAAATCTCTAGAATAAAGCGTATAAACCTCATGTACAAAGCATTCAAACCTATCGATGCGGCGTAGGTCAGGTTTAGGCGGTGATGGGGGGCGGGAGGGAAGAACAGTGGCGGAGGGAGCAGCGTAGATGTGAGACTCGATCTCTCAATCTCAGAGGTTTAAATGGTTGTATACTGAAGTTTAAAAACTTGAAAATTTAAAGTGCTCATGGGCTTTACATTAAAAAAAAAACAAATGACTTGAAAATAACTCAAAAGTATTTCTTCATGGATCTTATTTGAAAGAAAAAATAAAGTAGAAAACATTCGTATTTTTAGATTCGTCAAATTCATCACGGATCATCGAAAAATGGATGAGAATGATCGAGAATAAATAAAAAAAGTGGGTGAAATGAATATTTCCTTTTTTGGTTTTGAAGACAAAAGTAGTTAGGAGTTAAAACTATACAAATTTAGAATTTAAATGCTTGCAGATAGAGGTTTAAATGCTTACAAGTAGCATTGTAAAATGTTATAAACATAATTTTAAAAATATGAATATGAGTGCTGGAAATGGAAGTTAGGTAAAATTGGAAGGTTATTCTGTTAAACTAGTTGGGGAACGCGTTCGGATATGATGGCTTGGGGTACCAAAACATTTCTCAATAAAATAAATGATTTGATTGTAAACAATAATCTAAAGGGGACTCAAGAAGTAAAACAAATAGTAAAAAGGAAGCAAGTTTGTTTCTCGTAATCATTCATTAGTACAAAAAATGCGACCATACATGATCCGAAAAACTAATGGCACACGGTTATACGACCGTGTCAGCGAGCGTCGTGTATGAATAGGTGGATATGTCGTATATGGTTTCCAAACATTGTCTATATAGTACTAATATACACGGTTAATATAAATGAACCATGTCACGTCTCTAAAAAAAGGCGCTGAAAATGGTGATATCTACACGGTCAAAGTAACCGTGTACAGTAACAAATGTTATATACACGGTTTCTACAAGACATACATGTATTATTTTGGTAACATACATTGTTTGTTATTAAGAACCATGTATGATAACGAAAGACAACCAGAACAAGATGAAAAAAAACTAGAAGAAGTTGAAAGACAACTGGAAGAAGATGAATGATAACTGGTAGAAGATGAAAGAAAACTTGAAGAAGATGACAGACAACCAATAAAAGATGAAATACAACTAGAAGAAGTTGAAATATAACTAGAAGAATATGAAACACGACTTGTAGAAAATGAAAAACAACAGTAGAACATGAAAGACAACTAGTATAACATGAAAGACAACCTGGACAAGAAGAAGATTAAAAACAACTAGAAGAAGATGAAAGACAATTAGTTGAAAATGAAAGACAACTAGAAGAATATGAAATACAACGAGTAGTAAATGAAAGACAACCAGTAGAACATGAAAAACAGAAATACAAGATTAGAGACAACTAGAAGAACATGAAAGTCAACTAGAAGAAAATAAAATACAACCAGTAATAGATGAAAAACAACTAGTAGAATATGAAAGACAACCAGTACAAGACGAAAGACAACTAGAAGAACATGAAAGACAAACAATAAAACATGAATGACAACCAGTACAAGATGTAATACAACTAGAAGAATATGAAACACAACGAGAAGAAAGTGAAAGACAACTAGTAACAGATGAAAGACAACTAGAAGAACATCAAAAACATCCAATAGAACATGAAAGACAATCAGTACAAGATGTAATACAACTAGAAGAAAGTGAAATACAACCAGTAAAGGATTAAAGACAACAAGTAGAACATGAAATACAACTAGTACAAGACCAAAGACAACCAGAACAATATGAAAGACAACTAGAAGAAGATAAAAGACCACTACTAGAAGATGAAAGATAACTTAAAAAAGATGAAAAACAACCAATAGAAGATGAAGGAAAATCAGTACATGATGAAATACAACTAGAAGAAGTTGAAAGACAACAAGAATAATATGAAACACAATTTGTAGCAGATGAAAGACAACTAGTACAACATGAAAGGCAACTAGAAGAACACGAAAAACAATCTGGACAAGATGAAAGACAAAAAAAAAGATGAAAGACAATTACAAGAAGATGAAATACAACTAGAAGAAGATGAAAGACAACTAGAAGGAAATTGAATACAACTAGAAGAATATGAAATACAACTAGAAGAAGATGAAATAAAAACAGTAATAGATTAAAGACAACCAGTAGAACATGAAAGACAACAAGTAGAAAATGAAATACAACTAGTAAAAGACAAAAGACAACCATAACAAGATGAAAGACAACTAGAAGATGTTGAAAGACAACTAGAAGAAATTAAAAGACAACTACTAGAAGATGAAAAACAACTTGAAGAAGATGAAAAACAACCAATAAAAGATGAAAGAAAATTAGTACATGATGAAATACAACTAGAAGAAGTTGAAAGACAACAAGAAAAAAACGAAACATAATTTGTAGAAGATGAAAGACAACTTGTACAACATGATAAACAACTAGAATAACACGAAAGACAACCTGGTTAAGATGAAAGACAACAAAAAAAAGACGAAAGACAACTAGAAAAATATGAAATACAACTATAACAAGATGAAAGACAACTAGTAGAAGATGAAAGATAATTAGTTGAAGATGAAAAACAACAAGAAAGAAATTGAAGACAACTAGAAGAATATGAAATACAACGAGTAGTAAATGAAAAACAAAACGTAGAACATGAAAAACTACAAGATGAGAGACAACTAGAAGAACATGAAAGACAACTAGAAGAAAATGAAATACAGCCAGTACTAGGTGAAAGACAAACAGTAGAACATGAAAGACAACTATTGAAGTGAAAGACAACCAGTATAAGACAAAAGATGACTATAAGAACATGAAAGACAACCCATAAAACATGAATGACAATCAGTACAAGATGTAATAGTATTAGAAGAATATGAAATACAACATGAAGAAATTGAAAGACAACCTGTAATAGATGAAAGACAACTAGAAGAACATCAAAGACGACTAATTAAACATGAAAGACAATCAGTACAAGATGCAATACAACTAGAATAATATGAAATACAACTAGAAGAAAATGAATAGTAGTAGATGAAAGATAACCAGTAAAACATGAAAGACAACCAGTAGAAGATGAAAGACAACTAGTAAATGACGAAAGAAAACTAGAACAAGATAAAGACAACTAGTAGAAGAAGTTGAAAGACCACTAGAAGAAGATGAAAGAGAACTAGTAGAAGATAAAAGACAACTTGAAGAAGATGAAAGACAACTAGAAGAAGATGAAAAACAATCAGCACATGATGAAATACAACTAAAAGAATATACTTGTATAAGATGAAAGACAACCAGTAGAATTTGAAATGCAATTAGTAGAAATACAAGAAGAAGATTAAAGACAACAAGAAGAACATGAAAGGCAACTAGTAGAACATGAAAGACAACTAGTAGAACAACAACAAGAAGAAAATTAAAGACAACAAGAAGAAAATTAAAGACAACTAAAAGAAGATAAAAGACAATTACAAGAAAATAAAAGACAACTAGTAGAAGATAAAAGACAATTAGTTGAAGATGAAAGACAATTAGAAGAAAATTTAAGACAACTATAAAAATATGAAATACAACTAGAAGAAAATGAAATAAAACCAGTAGTAGACGAAAGACAACAAGTAATGAATGACAACTAGTTTAAGATGAAAGACAACCAGTACAAGACGAAGAACAACTAGAAGAACATGAAAGAAAACAAATAGAACATGAATGACAATCAGTACAAGATGTAATACAACTAGAAGAATATGAAATACAACTAGAAGAAAGTGAAATACAACTAGAAGAAAGTGAAAGATAACCGGTAAAACATTAAAAACAACTAGAAGAATATCAAAGACAACAATTGAACATGAAAGACAATCAGTACAAGACCTAATACAATTAAAAGAATATGAAATACAACTAGATGAAAGTGAAATACAACCCAGTAGTAGATGAAAGACAACTAATAGAACATGAAAAACAATAAGCATTAGATGAATGACAACTAGTACAAGACGAAAGACAACCAAAACAAAATAAAAGACAACTATAAGAAGAAAGACAACCAGTATAAGATAAAAGACAACTCGAACAAGATTAAAAACAACAAATAGAAGATTAAAGACAATTAGAAGAAGATGAATGACAATTAGTACATGATGAAATACAACTAGAAGAAGTTGAACGACAACAAGAAAATATGAAACACAACCTGTAGAAGATGAAAGACAACCAATACAACATGAAAGACAACTAGAAGAACATAAAAGACAACCTGGACAAGATGAAAGACAACAAGAAGAAACACAATTTGTGGAGGATGAAAAACAACCAGTAGAACATGAAAGGCGACTAGTAAAACATGAAAGACAACCTGGACAAGATGAAAGACAACTAGTGGAAGATGAAAGACATCTAGAGGAACATGAAAAACAACCAATAAAACATGAATGACACTCAGTGCAAGGTGTAATACAACTAGAATAAAGTGAAAAAACAACCAGTAGTAGATGAAAGACAACTTGTAGGCGATGAAAGACAACCAGTAGAAGATAAAAGACAACTGGTACCAGACGAAAGACAATCAGAACAAGATGAAAGATGACTAGAAGAAGTTGAAAGACAAGACGAAGAAGATAAAGACAACTAGTAGAAGATGAAATACAACTAGAAAAAGATGAAAGACAACTAATAGAAGGTAAAAGACAACCAGTAGAAATGAAAGGCAACTAGTAGAACAAGAAAGACAACTTGGATAAGATAAAAGACAACAAGAAGAAGATAAAATACGATTAGAAGAAGATGAAAGACAACTACAAGAAGATAAAAGACAACTAGTAGAAGATGAAAGACAATTAGTTGAAGATGAAAGACAACAATAAAGAAATTGAGGACAACTAGAATACAGTACAACATGAAGGACGACCAATAAACATGAAAAACAGACAGTACAAGACGAGAGACAACCAGTAAAAGACGAAACACAATAAAAGAACATGAAAGACATCCAATAATACATGAATAACAATCAGTACAAGATGTAATACAACTAGAAGAAAGTGAAAGACAATCAGTAAAAGATGAAAGACAACGAAAATAATATCAAAGACATCCAATAGAACATGAAAGACAATTAGGACAAGATGTAATACAACTAGAGAAATATGAAATACAACTAGAAGAAAGTGAAATACAACCAGTTGTAGATGAAAGACTACCAACATAACATGGAAAACAACCAATAGAAGATGAAGGACAACTAGAAGAGCATGAAAGACAAGTACTAGAAGATCAAATACAACTAAAAAAACATGAAAGACAACTAATAGAAGATGAAAGACAACTTGAAAAAATGAAAGACATAGAAAAAGATGAAAGACAATCAGTACATTATGAAATGCAACTAGAAAAAGTTGAAAGACAACTAGAAGATAAAAGACAACCAGTAGAATATGAAAGGCATCTAGTAGAACATGATAGACAACCTGGACAAGACGAAAGACAACAAGAAGAAGATGAAAGACAATTAGATGAAGATGAAAGACAACTAGAACAAGGTGAAAGATGACTACAAAAAGATGAAAGACAACTAGTCGAAGATGAAAGACAAACAGTACAAGAAGACAACCAATAAAACATGAATGATAATCAGTACAAGATGTAATACAACAAGAAAAATATAAAATACAACTAAAAGAAAGTGAAAAACAACTAGTAAAAGATGAAAGACAACTAGAAGAACATCAAAGACAACCAATAAACATGAAAGACAATCCGTACAAGATGCAACACAACTAGAAAATATGAAATACAACTAGAAGAACATGATATACAACTAGTAGTAGACGAAAGACAACCAGTAGATGATGAAATACAACCAGTAAAAGATGAAAGACAACTACTACAAGACGAAAGACAACCAGATCAAGATGAAAGAAAACTAGAAGAAGTTGAAAGACAATTAGAAGAAGATGAAAAACAACTAGTAGAAGATTAAAGAAAACTTGAAGAAGATGAAATACAACCAATAGATGATGAAAGACAATTAGAAGAAGATGCAAGACCATCAGTACTTGATGAAATACAACCAGTAAAAGATGAAAGACAACTAGAAGAACATCAAAGGCAACCAATAGAACATGAAAGACAACCAGTAGAAGATGAAATACAACTGGTACAAGACGAAAGACAACAAGAAGAAGTTGAAAGACAACTAGAAGAAGATGAAAGAAAACTAGTAGAAGATGAAAGACAACTTAAAGAAGATGAAAGACAACTAGTAGAAGATGAAAGACACTTAAAGAAGATGAAAACCAATTAGAAGAGTTTTAAGCACAATTAGAAGAATATGAAACAAAACTTGTAAAAGATGAAAGATATCCAGTAGAACCAGAAAGGCCACTAGTAAAACACGAAAGACAACCTGGAGAAGATGAAAGACAACAAAAAAAGATGAAGGACAACTAGAAAAAATGAAATACAACTAGAAAAAAATAAAACAAAACAACTAGAAGATGAAAGAAAATTAGTTGAAGATGAAAGAAACTAAATCGAAATTGAAGACAACTAGAAGAATATGAAATACAACGAGTAGTAAATGAAACACAACAAGTAGAACATAAAAAAACATACCGTACAAGATGAGCGACAACTTGAAGAACATGAAAGACAACTAGAAGAAAATGAAATACAACCAGAAGGAGAAGAAAGACAACCAGTAGAACATGAAAAATAACTAGTAGAATATGAAAGTCAACCTGTATAAGATGAAAGACAATTAGAAGAACATGAAAGACAAGCACCAAAACATGAATGACAATAAGTACAAGATGTAATACAACTAGAAGAGTACGAAATACAACTAGAAGAAAGTGAAACACGACCAGTAGAACATGAAAAACAGACAGTACAAGATGAGAGACAACCACTAGAACATGAAAGACAACTAGTAGAAGATGAAAGAGAACCAGTACAAGACGAAAAACAACTAGAAAAACAAGAAAGACAATCTATAAAGCATGAATGACAATCAGTACAAGATGTAATACAACTAGACGAATATGAAATATAACTAGAAGAAAGTGAAAGACAACCAGTAAAAGATGAAAGACAATTAGAAGAACATCAAATAGAACCAATAGAACATGAAAGACAACCAGTAGAAGATGGAAGACATCTAGTAAAAGACGGACAACCAGAACAAGATGAAAGACAACTAGAGGAAGGTGAAAGACAACTAGAAGAATATGAAAGACAACCAGTACAAGACAAAAGACAACTAGAAGAACATGAAAGATAACAAATAAAACATGAATAACAATCAATACAAGATGTAATACTAGAAGAAAAATCAAAGACAACCAACAGAACATGAAAGACAACTAGTAGAAAATGGAAGACAACTAGTACAAGACGAAATTCAATTAGAACAAGATGAAAAATAACTAGAAGAAGTTTAAAGACAACTAAAAGAAGATGAAAGACAACTAGTAGAAGATGAATGACAACTTGAAGAAGATGAAAGACAACTAGAAAAAGATGAAAGACAAATGAAATACAACTAGAGAAGTTTAAAGACAATTAGAAGAATATGAAACCAAACTTGTAAATGATGTAAGACAACCAGTAGAACATGAAAGACCACTAGTAGAACACGAAAGACAGCCTGGAGAAGATGAATGACAACTAGGAAAAGATTAAAGACAATTACAAAAAGATGAAAGACAACTAGTAGAAGATGAAAGACAATTAGTTGAAGATAAAGACAACTAGAAGGAAATTGAAGACAACTAGAAGAATGTGAAATACTATGTGTAGTAAATGAAACACAACGAGTGGAACATAAAAAACAGACAAGTACAAGATGAGAGACAACTTGAAGAACATGAAAGACAACTAGAAGAAAATGAAATACAACCAGAAGTAGAAGAAAGACAACCAGTAGAACATGAAAAATAACTAGTAGAATATGAAAGACAACCAGTATAAGAAGAAAGACAACTAGAAGAACATGAAAGACAACCATTAGAATATTATAGACAATCTGGACAAGAGGAAAGACAAGAAAAAGATGAATGACAACTAGAAGAAGATGAAAAACAACTACAAGAAGATGAAAGACAACTATTAGAAGATCAAAGACAATTTGTTGTAGATAAAAAGACAACTAGTCGAAGATGAAAGACAACAAGTACAAGACAAAAGACAACCAATAAAACATTAATGACAATCAGTACAAGATGTAATACAACAAGAAGAATATAAAATACAATTAGAAGAACGTGAAAAACAACCAGTAAAAGATGAAAGACAACTATATGAACATCAAAGACAACCAATAGAACATGAAAGACAATCAGTACAAGATACAATACAAGTAGAAGAATATGGAATACAAGTAGAAGAAAGCGATACAACCAGTAGTAGATGAAAGACAACCAGTAGAAGATGAAAGAAAACAAGAAGAAGACGAAAGACAACTAGTAGAAGATGAAAGACAACTTGAAAAAGGATGAAAGACAACCAATTGAAGATGAAAGACAACTAGAAGAAGATGAACGACAATCAGTACTTGATGAAATGCAACTTGAAGAAGTAGAAAGACAACTAAAAGAATATGAAACACAACTTGTAGAAGATGAAAGACAACCAGTAGAACATGAAAGGCAACAAGTAGAACATAAAAGACAACTAGAAGAAGATGAAAGACAACGAGTAGTAAATGAAACACGACCAGCAGTACATGAAAAACAGACTGTACAAGATGGGAGACAACCAGTAGAACAAGAAAGACAACTAAGTCAACTAAGTCAACTAGAAGAATATGAAATTCATCGAGTGGTAAATGAAATACAACCAGTAGTAGATGAAAGACAATCAGTAGAACACGAAAAACAACTAGTAGAAGATGAAAGACAACCAGTACAAGATGAAATCCTGGTAGTAGAAGATGAAAGACAACCAGTAGAAAATGAAAGACAACCAATACAGATAAATGACAACTAGAAGAAGATGAGATACAACTAGTAGAAGATGAAATAAAACGAGTAGTAAATGAAAGACAACTAGAACAAGAAACACAACCATTTGAACATGAAAGAGAAGCAGTAAAAGATGAAAGACAACTAAAAGAACGTGAAAGACAACCAATAGAACATGAAAGACAATCAGTACAACATGTAATACAACTAGAATAATATGAAAGACAACTAGGAGTATATGAAAGACAGTTATTAGAAGATGAAAGACAACCAGTAGAACATCAAAGACAACTAGTAGAAAATGAAAACAAACTGAAGAATATTAAAAACAATTGTAGAAGATGAAAGGCAACTATTAGAAGATGAAAGACAACCACAAGAAGATGAAATACAACTGCTAGAAAATGAAAGATAACTAGTAGAACAGGAAAGACAACCAGTAAAACATGGAAGACAACCAGTAGAACATGAAATACAACTACAAGAAGATGAAATACAGCTAGTAGAAGATGAAAGACAACTAGAGAAGATGAAAGACAACCGGTAGAAAATGGAAGACAGTTGTACAAGATGAAAGACAACTAGAAGAAAATTAAAGTCAACGAAAAAAATATAAATGACAACTTATAGAAGATGAAAGACAACCAATAGTACATGAAAGATAACTAGAAGAACGTGAAAGACAACCAATATAACATGAAAGACAATCAGTACCCTATCCTACCCCTCAATTAAACCAAATACAATTGATCTTTGTCACTCAAAGAAAACCAGTATCCTATCCTAACCAATATAACCTGAAAGACAATACAGGTATGCAATTATCTTTCTCACACAAACACAATTGATCATATCCTATCCTACCCCTCAATTAAATATCCCAAAGACCCTGCCAAGGGAGCCCACTGGGTTCTAACCCTAGTCTTTGAACCGCTGCCAGGATTGTTAGCCGAAGTGTTACATACACTTACATGCATTTCCCACTCACACCAGGAATGCAACTAAATCATACACCTATTGGTATGTGGAGGGATACTGGCATATAGTAGACAGAACTATGTATGCAAGAGCATTATAAAAGGGTTCAAATAATAAAAATAAACTCAAATCAACATACGCAGAACATAAACATATATTAGAACATAACTTAGAATTCAATTACAACCCTCACCCTAGAGATGAGAGAATTAGCTACTCATGGCCATATCAAAATAAAAGGAATAAAATAAAGAGAACATACATTACAACCCAATTAAAGATGAATGAACCTCTGCCTCCTTAGATGACGTCTTCTTCTCCTGCTTGGCTTCTGATGGCTACTCCTCTCTCTCTAAGTAACTCTTTCACCTAACCTAGCATGAGGATGCTAATCGATTCTATGGACTTAACACAATTAAACACTCACCCTAAACTCAATTACAAGAGGGTCTTTTATAGCCTTCCTAAATGAGAGAGGGAGGGATAGAGGTAGTGGAGAAGGTGGGAACTTGGAGTGCACTCCAAGTTGGCTTAGATGGAGCCAAAAATAACTAAGATAACTTGGCTCTGAAGCAACAGCGTCCATCTGGGAGAAATTTGCCAAAAATAGCATCAAGGGTGGAGATCTGATTAGAATCAGCATAGTCCACGGATTGAGTCCACGGATCGTGCGGCATAAGTCTATGCCATGCGGCATAGGAGAACCCGCACGACTTCCTGACTTAGCAGATTTTGTGGTAATTTCACCATTTTGCATGTTGTGCACTTTGTGTGAGGTGTTGCATGCTCCATGTGATGCCCTGTTTTGGTGCTATCTTCAGAAATCGCCTAAATTCGACACTTTTGCTCCATTTTTGGCCTAAATACGCAACTTTCTCCAAAACTTGCCAAAATAGCCTAAGAACACGTTTGCGGTAAATAAATTGGAAAAATTGCTACTTTGCATTTGCTTTTGGCAATTTTCCGTAAGAAAAGATAGTGATTTTCTCTATATGTTTTGGCCCGATCACACCCCCAAACTTAAACTTTTGTTCGTCCTCGAACAAAACAAAGTAGAAGCTATTCATAGGTCGGCCAAAAATGTCTCTTGCACAGGATTTATGGAAATATTGAAATTTTTTCTTAGTACCAACCTAATACAGAAATGTCTAATCAATTCCTAAATATTTGTACTTGGTGAAATTTCTAGAAAATAGAAACCTTTGCATTCACAACATTTTAAATTTTACTACGAAATATTTCGAAGACAATCCTCCTCCGTCTTAAAATCTTGGTAAAAGAGATCTTAAAATCAATCAACATATTCAAGATGAAAGACAACCAGTATTAGATGAAAGACATGTTGTACAAGATAAAAGACAATTAGAAGAAGATGAAAGACAACTAACATAAGATAAAAGATAATTACAAGAAGATAAATGACAATGATATGCGTCAGTTATATAGACTTTTACATAAGGGTTTACCTCTAATATTAGTCCAATTTCCTTGATTTTGTTATAGTTTAGTTAAGTTACTTAAGTTTTCACCAAGAATTAAGCTACTTCTGTGGTTTGTTCACAATTGTAGGAAAAATAGGAAAACAACATAAAATGGCCATATTACAGGCCGAGACTAATTTGTCTCAGACCATAATCCAGTTAAGGAAGCTGAGGTAGAGAATGTGCATCAGACACACATTACGGGTCGAGGAAGATGTACCTCAGATCGTAATCGCCTCCAGACTTAGAAGAATTCCAATCCAGGAAAACCACGACTTGTAGGAGATTTATTCTGACCGAGAAGAATATCTTTATAACCATAGGAATCTTGTTCTAATTGCTACCAGGAAAGGAAACTCATATCCGCTACGGGCCAAAAAGTATCTCACGACCCGTAGAGGATCCTTATAAGATCTACAGCCGCCATACTCGCTACGGCCGGAAGAAAATCTTCACGACCTGTAACAATTCGCAGACTTCCAGAATTTGCAGATTTCTTGCAAGAACTGTCGTTTCTTGGCAAAATCACAGGATTTACTTCCTGATTTGAAGACCAGACCATCATAGAGGGCTATAAATACGCCAGGGATAGAAGGGAGAAGGCATCTATCATTCTACCATTCTATTCTAACATTCCCCTTCGATCATTTACTTCAAGTTAAGATCCAAATAGGACAGTCCAGAGAGTTCGATAGAGAAGACAGCGAAGAAGCCGGAGTTGGCTTAGAGATTGGTGTACCCCTTTCTTTACTCTTACTTTTAGTCGGATTTTCTATGTATTCTCTTACCCTTACCATTGTTGTTTTTGCACCCATGAGAGGCTTGACTTCTCTGGGGGGTCATGGCTGTAGTACTTGATTTTGGTGTCTAATATATTTTGTTTACTCAGTTTGAGTCTTTTTACTCTATATGAGATTCGTTCCTTTGTGCTATGTTTGATTGCTTGTATTGTTTTGGTTTATGGCATATTATGTGACAAATATGTACCTATGTAGATGCGAGGGTGTAAGCACAATTCCACATAGGTAGTTTAGGTGCGAGGTTATAGGGGTAGTTCGTGGGTGACAACACGCTATTCGACCAAACACTTAGATCCATGTTAGGAACCAAAAATGATACATGACCTTAGGATAAAATCCCAAAACACACAAAGATCAGATTTCCATTACCCATTATAGAATTATGCTATTAGAATGTTACAGAAATGGAACCTTAAGTGTAGTCTTAGTGGACCAAAGAAACGTCTATAACCTTAGTAGAGTTCTAGATCGAAGTTGAGGAACTGTCTTCCATGCACCTAATCGTGATGTGGTAGGAATCAACTTAGACCTAGACCTTTGGAACTTAATGGCCTAAATTCACTAGAATTTAATCGTGATGCCTGATAGGTTTAGGTATGGTGAGAAAACACTCTAGTTCTACGCATGTAACAATGATGTCTAGAAGTGGAAGCTAACACCAACAATTGAATTGTATTCCTCTCATAATAGTTAAATTGTAGAAGAACAATATGAGTAGCAAATTAGACCCAAATGATAGGAAAAAACCGGAATCCCTTAGACTTCCCCATTTGTTACATTTAGTATTTTTAATGCTTAGTTTAAGTTACCTCCAAACAACCAACTCTTGCATAACCCCCTTTTTACTTCCTTACTTAGTTTCTTTACTATAAATCCTTACTTGCATTGTCTCTATGGTTCGACACCCCAAATACTACGCCGATCGGTTGTGCGCTTGCAACCAACCTTTCAGTTGAGTACTAGAGAACTTGTAAATTTTAAAAGTGAAAAAGTGTATCAAAAGTCTATACCCTAAATACACAATAGACAACAATAGAACATGAAAGACGATCAGTGCAAGATGAAATATAACTATAAAATATAGTATAAGAAGATGAAATACAACCAATAATAGATGAAAAATAACTAGTAAAATCTGAAAGACAACTAGTAGAACATGAAAGACAACCAATATAGAACATGAAATACAATTAGTAGTTGTTGTATGATATATACAAATTGAATCAATACAAACAAATTTTGAACTGGTTTTATATATCTTCTACTGATTTTCTTTTGATGTTTTACTGGTTGTATGATATATAAACAAAGTTTGAACTCGTTCAGACGTTCAATTGATCAAGGCGCGAGTGAATCTAACACGTTTTAAAAAAAAACTCATGTTTAGATATTTGTACAAAAAATACACGGCTTCTAAACTATTAACCGTGTATAGAGGCCTCGAGTCGTACACGGTTCATTCATAATAAATTGTGTTCAAAAATTGGTTTCTTTAGTAAACGGTTAGGTTTTAAATGAACGTTTTGTTATGTATGTGGGTCTGATTCTATAATTATGCGGGGGGTGGCAGGGGGGCGGCAGCCCCCTGCGAGCGTTGTCTGAGAATTATTTTCGCGAAGTCAATTGCATATGAATCCTTGTATCCGACGGTCCAGATTAGTCAAATTTGTGATCTGAATGTACGGCCCAGAAATTGGCCATATACTGTTGGCGTGTTTTAGTTTTGCATATACATTTTACTATTCTCCTTTAGTTCTTAGTACTGTGTGTGTTGTAACCTAACTGAAATATAGTGGATTTGTGCGCTGGCGACGGCCGTGGGTTTTTTCCCTTCGAGGGTTTCCCACGTTAAATTTCTTGTGTTCGATTTCTTTGATTCTCTCGATTTCTCTTTGATTTTGCTCTCTGAAATTAATTCCACACAACACGTTTGAATATGTATGAGTTTTTTCTCGCGCAAGCGTCTTCTCCCATTACATACTGTTAATGTGAAATGTTTTCGCATTCGTATATGATATGCCGTGTATGGTTGCATTTTTCTGTACTAGTGAATGGAATAATTAGAAAGAGTGTGGGCACTACTAATCAATTAAATATAACAAGTGATCCAATACTATGTTAGAACAGTTATTGTATAATTAAAAGTGCATGACGAAATTAGTCAAATTTCTAGATAAGTTACTAATCTAAACCTTAATTTAATGTTAATAAATAGGTAGCTTTATCCAGATCGAACCTTCCAGTGCAATTAGAACAGGGAACAATGGAAGCGTCAAATATATTTTTTGTTTGTAGGTTTTATTAGGCCTTGCACATTCAATGCGCCAATTGTCCCTGTAGCCTGTTGTTGCGAAAATCTATCCTAACCAATGAACAGTATTGGTTTGAACATGGAAATAATTTCTTAAAAAATACGAGAGAGATTAGCGAAAGTGGACCAATGGAAGTCAACCACCTGCTTCTTGAACTGAAATTCAGTGGCGTATGTGGTGCAGTTAACTGTGCGGCAGTTGTGTATGTACCACAGTGACAAACGAATAGTTCTGGTTTGGTTCGGCGGGGTAAAAAATTTGTAATTCGGAAATAATTCGGGTATAATTCGGTACCACAAGGAGCAAAAAAAAACCCAAAAAAAATCCAAAAATAAATAAATAAAATTCGCGTTTTATTCGCGAATAATTCGCGAATAAAACGTATTATACGTTTTTTTGCCTTTTATTCGGTGTTCGGTTCAAAACGTCAAAAATACGAATACAACTCGAATTTATTGCAAGTTGTGTCACTATGGAGTAGTGTTTTGCAAACGGGCAAGGCCGGGCGGGCACGGGTAAAACCCGTGGCGGGTCACGGGCGACACGGGACGGGTTAGCACGGGTATTTTTTTGAAAAACCCTACCCGGCTCCTCTAAAACCCCCCGGGCAACACGGGTCACGGGTAACACGGGTCACGGGCAACACGGGTCACGGGTAGGCGGGTTTAGGTCCGGGTAGCACGGGTCTGGTCCGGGCAGTTTTTTTTTTTTTTTTTTTTTTTAGGCTGCTGTTTTTTCTTTGTTGTTTTTTTTTCTGTTTCTGTTTTCTTTTTAAACCAATAAAATACAAATCAAAATTCATTTAACATGATTGCATATTTGAACTCAATAATTTTTGTGATACTAAAATCAAAATCAAAGTTACGAATTATTTTAAAACAATATTGCTTAAATCAATTACTTTAAATTTTGAACAATAAAATATAAATTAAAAATTTCTTAAATCAATTACTTTCAAAATAATAATGAATTATTTGAAAACAATAGATTAAAAAATAAAAGTTACCCTCCTCCTTTATTCTGGACTTGGGACCGGCTATGTAAAATAACATAGGCGGAGTTCTAACTTTTTTTTTGTTAGTAGTTCTTATTTAAAATGAATAATTTAAAAACTAATTGAAATGTTTAGAAATTAATAATTTAAAGAATAACCATAAAGATTAAAAGAGGTTAGAAATTTATACCGACACTACCTATCTAGAATGTAGCATTCATATACCATTGGTTGCTCTCTTCCGCACCGTCTGAATCCAAATTAGCCTCGGGCCGTGGCTCGGTACCACTTTCTTCGATGACTCTCGGCATGACTCTTAAAATTAATCATACCACTGGTTTTTTTATACTCAAAAGTCTTACTCTTGCAACCTTTTACCTTACAAGTTAGATATTGCAGAGTGCCATCCTCTAGGTAAGTCGCGTCATACCAGGACATCCAATCCGCATTATATTCGGGAGCACTTGTCGAAAGAGGGACATCTTCGGCTTAAATTTCAGGGACACTTGTCGAAGGAGTACCTTTTATAGGGGAAGTGAATTGACTCGATGCTATGGACAATCTCGCGGCGGGGTCGTTGGACATTCTCGCGGCTAAAATCTAACCTATTCAAAAATAAATGCAAATTACTTAGCATATTCAAAAAATAAATATAACATGCTTATTTAACCTATTAAAAATAAATCCGAATTTAAAAAATAAAATCTAACCTATTCAAAAATAAATCTAATAACTTAACATATTCAAAAAATAAATCTAACATACTTATTTAACCTATTAAAAATAAATCCGAATTTCAAAAATTAAATCTAACCTATTCAAAAATAAATCTAATAACTTAATGTTCGCACGAAAGCGCAACGCAAGTTTCGGTACGCTTGAGGGCGTACCTTTTAAAACCGCGCTTACACTTCACGAGTAAGGATTGCAAGTGCACAACCCCTATCGAGTAGTATAATCGGGTGTCGATCCACAGGGACGACTCAAATCCTAAATTTTGACTCAACCTAGTTAGGTACTAGAAGTTTAAAAGGGTGTTTGAATTTGTTTAAAGTTCCTAATTTCAATCAACAATCGTAATAACAGAAAATGAAAACAATTAAACGTTTGATTTTAGACTATCTGTAAAATAAAAGGGTTTCGAGGGTTTCAGACTTCATCCTCAACTTTGCTGCTTTGGACTTGTCACGCGACCCGCATACTTTCGTATGCGACCCTTGTGACGCGACCCGCGTGCTTTCTCACGCGACCCGCGTAGCCCTCAAGCCACTCTGGACCTTTCACTCGACCCGCACACTTTCGCATGCGACCTTGTGACGCGACCCGCGTGGTCCTGGAGCTGACACTGAATGTTTCTGATTTTGGTTGTTTAATTCATGTAAGGCTCGATTGACCGTACCTAATGTCACTGAACCTCAACTCTCGTGTATTGGCTTAGTAGACCTGGTACGGAATTGCAATTTCACCTTCCTAGATTCAATTCAAACCTAAGTTCTTGATCCCGTTTACTAAAGACATCCACTATTCTTTCGACTAATGGAAATTTCACCTTTCGGCTACTATTGATCTCACCTCTCGGATCTTAGACCTACCTCAAGTACTTAACCTAATTCACAAGATACATCAAGGCCAAATTACAAAAAGAAATGTCATAAGCAATCAATAGTAGACAATCAAGAATCAATCAAGCAATTTAGGTCAAGCAATTTCAATTAATACAAAAATCAAGAAACACGAATAACAATTCAGATTCAATCAACATTCATTATCAAGCAAAGGTTTGGATTACATCTAAATCCCTCAAAACTGAAAATCTACTCAAACATGATCAAAGATAAAAGAAAAGAGATATAGAAGATGCAAATCATGATGAAGAGGAGAAGAGAATCGAAGAAGATCAAGCTTGAATGGAGATCTTGGCCGAATTCACCTTGCTCCAGCTCTCCTCTGCTCCTGGCGCCAAGTTCCCTCTTCAAATCCCGATCTCTCTGTCTGGAAATTAAATTCTGGATCCCCTGAATCGCGCAGGCCCAGCTCTATATATAGAGGTCTTACTGGGCTTCAATTGGGCCTGGCGCAGTTAATTCAACGCGACCCGCGTCGGGTTGGGTCTGATGTGCGCTGTGAGGGTCGCGTCTGAGGTCGCGCTGGGCTGTGATGCGACCCGCGTCAGGTGGGACGCGGCCCGCATGGAGGATGTCAGAACTCTGCTCTTTTGCTTGTTTTCGCCCATTTCCTGCAAAGTCATAACCAAACTGCAGCAGTACCATATTCTATTGATATTTCAATGTAAACAGTGCAATTTAGTGATTCAAAACATCATTTCTGATTTGGAAACGGGTCGAAATAATAGATCTAATAGTGAGACATCACTTAACATATTCAAAAAATAAATCTAACATACTTATTTAACCTATTAAAAATAAATCTGAATTTCAAAAATTAAATCTAACCTATTCAAAAATAAATCTAATAACTTAACATATTCAAAAAATAAATCTAACATACTTATTTAACCTATTAAAAATAAATCCGAATTTCAAAAATTAAATCTAACCTATTCAAAAATAAATCTAATAACTTAACATATTCAAAAAATAAATCTAACATACTTATTTAACCTATTAAAAATAAATCCGAATTTCAAAAATTAAATCTAACCTATTCAAAAATAAATCTAATAGCTTAGCATATTGAAAAAATAAATCTAACATACTTATTTAACCTATTAAAAATAAATCCGAATTTCAAAAATTAAATCCAACCTATTCAAAAATAAATGCAAATTACTTAACATATTCAAAAAATAAATCTAACATACTTATTTAACCTATTAAAAATAAATCCGAATTTCAAAAATTAAATCCAACCTATTCAAATAAATGCAAATTACTTAACATATTCAAAAAATAAATCTAACATACTTATTTAACCTATTACAAATAAATCCGAATTTCAAAAATTAAATCTAACCTATTCAAAAATAAATGCAAATTACTTAACATATTCAAAAAATAAATCTAACATACTTATTTAACCTATTAAAAATAAATCCGAATTTCAAAAATTAAATCCAACCTATTCAAATAAATGCAAATTACTAAACATATTCAAAAAATAAATCTAACATACTTATTTAACCTATTAAAAATAAATCCGAATTTCAAAAATTAAATCTAACCTATTCAAAAATAAATCTAATAGCTTAGCATATTCAAAAAATAAATCTAACATACTTATTTAACCTATTAAAAATAAATCCGAATTTCAAAAATTAAATCCAACCTATTCAAAAATAAATGCAAATTACTTAACATATTCAAAAAATAAATCCGAATTTCAAAAATTAAATCTAACCTATTCAAAAATAAATCTAATAGCTTAAATTTTAAATTACTCTAGGAAAAACAAATATAATTACTCTACAAAAAAAAAATCTAACATTCAATTTTAATACTAATATTCTATACAAAATCTAACAAAAACTAATTTAAGTTAAACTAATTGAAACAAACTATAAATTTAACATTCTATATTTCAATTTAACAAAATTTAATCTAACATGAAATAAATCTAACCTTTAAATCTCGCGGGAAAATTTTGCGGGAGGTGACGAACTTCGTAATTTCAATACCTTCGTAATTCCGTTGCGTATTCGTAGAATGAATTAAATTTACAAATATATATTTTTTTTTAACAACAAAATTAAAATTGAGAATAATGAAAATATTGAGATTGAGATTGAGAGAATGAGAGATGAAAATATTGAGATTGGGATGTGAAAATTTGTGAAGGATGGGGGTGTATTTAAAAAGTTTTGTTTGGGGGGGGGTATAATTTGAAATTTTAAAACAAAACTTAAAAAAAAAAAAAAACTTAAAAGAGGACAAGGTCCAGGGGGGAGGGGGGGCTGGGGACTTGGGAGGAAAAAAATTCGAATTTCAAAAAAAAAAAAAAAAGAGAGTACAGTGCTGTCAGGTTCGGGCACGGGTCTACGGGTAGACAGGCACGGATTTGCGGGTACGGGTAATACGGGTCCACGGGTCGGTACGGACGGGTACGGATTTGAAACGGTACGGGTATCACGGGTAATTTAAAAAAAAAACCGTAGCCCGACCCTTCTCAACCCTTTACCCGTTTAACCCGTGAACCCGTGCAAAACCCGTGCACGGGCACGGGTCCCGGGTCGGGTCTGACCCGTGGGGGTATTTTCAAAACACTACTATGGAGTATGGTCACTATGACTATGTACCTTCAAAATAACTCGCTTCAGAAAGAAAGCACTGATACATGGAAACACAGAATCAGCAGCCAATCACGTCTCGCATCATGGGCATATACTCGGTAATTACTGACATAATGCATTAAAGTAAACAGCTGAAATTATCAATTGTTGTTGGATTTTGAGAGATTGTGCTCTGCAAAATTAATGAACGGTCAGCGCCGAGTTTTCCGATGTGTTCACACTGAATTGTTATTTTGTTATTTTATTAAAAGCCTAGCTGTAAGCGCTGCACTACTCGTCTACTCTAATTTTATAGTTGTAACTAAGGCTATGATCAGAAAAATAAATAGCAAAAGTTGAGTTCAATTCAGCACAAAAAATTACTAAAAGAGATGATTTCACTTCAGTCTTCAGTATAAAAGATATGCTTAGGTGATAAAAATTTACGTATTATATGCCATCGTAAATATAATTTTAGGGTTTGCCAAATTTAAGGGAAGAGAAATCGGAAGTAAAAACTAAGTAGAGAAAAGAGGTCATAGAAGAAGATGACTTTAATTTTGTCTTGCCGGAAAGAGAGGCACTTTTCGCGAGGATAAAAAGTGACTTTTCGCGACGGAGTACCGTCATAAACGTGCTTTTTCTATTTGCGACAATACTTTTCGCGACGAAGCCCCGTCGTGAAAAGTGCCTACTTTGTTGTTGTGTTGATCAGGTCATGAAAATGCGTAACTCGGTCTATCTCTTTTATCAATAGGAACAAGTTGGAATGGGTAACAATGTCCTTTCGTGGGAAGATCATTCAGTTTTTATCAAATTCCACCGTGATTTTACAGCCATTCGTTTTAATATATATAAGAGGAGGGATCCACTTACAACATTTAATCATAAGTTACAACATCTTATAACAATTTGGTTTTGTGATTTTCAAAGTCCAAATAGTCGATTCAAACTATTTAACATGATATCTATATTAAGATGTGATTGGAGATCAAATTTTACATTTTTTTTACTTTGTTTACTATATATTAAGTATTTTACAAAACAGTTGTTTTTCGGTGGTTCAAAATTGTCTAAAAACAATAGTTTTGTAAAATACTTAATAAATAGTAAAAAAATTCAAAAAAAAATGTAAATTTTTATCTTCAAGCATATTTTAATATAGAAATCATGTTGAATAGTTTGGATCGACTATTTGGACTTTTAAAATCGCAAAACTAAATTGTTATAAAATATTGTAACTTACAAATGTTGTAAGGGAATCCCTCCTCATTTAATAATTATATATAGAGGAGGGATCGGATTGTACCGTTTTTGGTGACATCGATTACATCGTCTATTTTCAAAGTTTTCAAAGTCCAAACAGTCGATCCAAACCGTTCAATATGATGGATATATTAAAATGTGCTTGCAGATCAAATTTTATATTTTTTTTTGAATTTTTTTACTATTTATTAAGTACTTTACAAAATCGTTGTTTTCAGACCATTAAATTTTTGTACCCATCTTAATAAATAGTAAAAAAATTCAAAAAAAATGTAAAATTTGATCTGCAAGCACATTTTAATATATCCATCATATTGAACGGTTTGGATCCACTGTTTGGACTTTGAAAATAGACGATGTCATTCGATATCACCAAAAACAGTGTAATCCGATCCCTCCTCTGTATATAAATATCTTAGAAAATTAAAGAAACAATGGTCCCATAATTTCTTAGAAAATAAGTCAACGATACTGGTTAGTTTCAAGAATATCAGCCATTAGCCAATGCATGGCACCGGAGTGCAGGACCAACGTCTAACTACTAAATAAAGACAAAAAAAAAGGTAAAAACACTTTTTCTTATGTAACCTTGTAAAAGTTAATTAATAATGTTCATGGTATAAATTTCGCCTCCATTAAGTTAATAGCTATCCGTCCTACTTATGTAGAAAATGATTGACCATCCCTTCTTCATGGTACTATTAGTTGTCAAATGTACAGAAGTGGAATTATATAACTTGCATGAACATTGAACAATGCATCACATTAATTACTCTTTCAATACATTAGTTTTTCACCCATTTTTTTTTTTTAATTAAAGAGGTCTATAACATTTTTGTTAAAATTTTGATTAAAAATGTAGGCCCTCTCATGACTTCTTCAAGATAAAAATGCATCATGACTCATAAGCCTAGTTCTTAACATCCATTTCCCATTTTATCATATAGGCCCCTTGATAACCATTTCCCATTTTAATTAATGCAATATATAAGATTGCAAGTAGACAAATTAAAACTGACTCAAACCATCTATAAATAAGAATCCTGTTTTGCGTTTCTTCCACTAATTCTACTTATTTTGCTCCTCTATATAGAAATCTTTTACCTCTCAACAACACATCCATTCAATCTACTGATATTTTTCCATTGTGTTTAATTTGCAAAAGTAAAAGAAACCATGAAGAGAGCGAGAGGAAGAACTGTTGGTTGCGAGGCGGCCGATAGCATACACATGGCTCATGTTCTGATGCTTCTCTCCCAAAACGGAGCCGAAAGCGCTAGCACCAACCTAGTGCAATACTATCCGGCAAATGAAGAACGAGTATTCGAGTGCAAGACATGCAAGAGACAATTCCCGTCTTTTCAAGCACTAGGAGGCCACCGTGCTAGCCATAAAAAACCCAGAATAGGCTCCGAAGATTGCACTGACCAAACCAGCGGTGCATTAGCCAGACCGAAATTGCATGAGTGCTCCATATGTGGACTTGAATTCACCATTGGGCAGGCACTTGGTGGCCACATGAGGCGGCACCGTCAGATTGGCAATGAGGGATTCAGCGTGCAACATGGAATCTTGGACATTAACAAGAGTAATCATGGAGAGAGTGGAGACAACGGTTTGTTCCATGTGGAGATGAAGATGCCATTAACTGATCAGGGAGAGATGGAGTGCAAGAAGGATCGTGAACTCGTAACCTTGAACTTATTTTTATGATTTTTTAAGCATTTGGGTTTTCACATTTGTTCCATGATCAACGAAAGCATGAAATCTGTGGTCTTTTCTGCTAGAGTTGCATTTTTTTTCTTTTTCAAAAAACAAAGAAAAATATATGACAGCGGGATATATACTTATTTTTTTGTTCAATTTTCCATGGATGGAGCTGCTTTTAATGACTCCAGATCATGTGGCTTCACATTATTCTCCATATCTTAACAAAGAGTACATTATTTTATTTTGTTTTGGAGAAATTTCAGGCCTTAAATTTTTCATGATTGTTTTGCCGATCGAGCTTACCATAAAATTTTAGAGAATCTAGTTGAGAAGCAACACCATGAACATGTAAAATTCCCCATAAATCTTAATAGAAGTACATTATTTTGATTTTGCTTTGGAGAAATTTCAATTTTAATTTCATGAATATTGTTTAGCCGAGCTTGCCATAAAATTTCAGAGAATCTGGCTGAGAAGCTTATTTGGTTTTATAATTCCGAAGCAATTCTGAAATGGAAAATTATACACATTCCTTGTTTAGTTACATGATGCTAGGGGTGGCAAATTAAAAAGCTTGTAGCTCGTGGCTCGATCGTGACTTGCATCTAACTCGTTCGCTAACAACACGCTCATTACTGGACCGAGCTGTTAATGAGCTAGCTCGTCACTAGCTCAGTCCAGAATTAACGAGTTCAAGCTCGGGTAGGCATCAATTTGTGAATTTGTATGAATTTGTGTGCATTTTATACTGTCTAGCTCGATCCAGCTCGGTTTAGCTCGATCCAAAAAGTTTGTAGAATTTATTTTCTTCTTAAAATAAGATCCAGTCAAATCCAGCGAGCCAGCTCGGACTGACTTGTCACAATTTCAAGCTGAGATTTTAGCTCAAATGTCCTAGGTCCAGCTCGCTCAGCTGCAACTCGGTCCAGAATTAACAAGCTGAGCTATAACCTAACTCGGACCGAGCCAGCTCGTTGCCACCCCCTACATGATGCCCACGGAATGAAGGGTTCTATAGAAAGAATGTGATAGTGAAGTCAAATAAGTTTACGTCCACTTATTCATTATTTAATATTTTCTGTAGCGAACTCTATTTACTTTGATAATTCAATTGAGAACCAGTTACCAGTTACTTCATTCTGGGTTATTTTATATATAAAAATACTCATTCCAAAAATGAAAATGTACTTTTGTTCTACGAGAGGAGAAGACTTATTATTCTGTTATTATTCAATAGAACATCACTTGGACTTTTTTGTGTGTGTTGTGAAGTAGGTTAAACCAAGAACATAGTTTACAAAATATCAAGACAAGGAGAACAGGTCCATCAATTACGAAAAACTAATCGTGGGCTTGGGTCTTCTCCATTTGGGCCGAGCAATTCCAAAATCCAGATAAGCCCAAATGTCTGAGTAGATTTTTTGAAAAGAGAGATAAATAAATATTCTTTATCCGCATTTTTTGTAGTGTATTGATTTTACCTGCCCGGGTCAGACCCGGCCCGGTCCGCTCGGGACCCGTGCCCGTCCTGTCCGTGCACGAGTTTGACACGGGTAACCCGAGTACGGGTTGACAAGGGCCGGGCACGGCATTTTCAATTTAACCCGTGATACTCGTACTCGTTTCAAACCTGTACCCGCCCATACCGTCCCGTGGACCCGGGTTACCTGTACTCGTATCCGGATCCGTACCCGGACCATGATACTCGTACCCGTGATACTCCCTCAAATTCAAATTCAAATTCCCCCCCAAAACAGAAAAAAAACCAGAAAAAAAAAACGTCCGAATCCGACCCGACCCGAGCTACCCGGACTCATGACCCGTGTTGCCCGTGTTGCCCGGGGGGTTTGAGAGGGGCCGGATAGGGTTTTTGAAAAAAAATACTCGTGCTAACCCGTCCCGTGTCGCCCGTGACTCGTGTTGCCCGTTGCCCTCCCCGGATTTTACCCGTTCCGGTCTGCTCTTACCCGTTTGCAAAACACTAATTTTTTGCCAACGCCTGAAACATATACTTTTAACTTTAGACATGTTTATATTTATTCAAAAAAATATTTATACTTAATAACACAAATATAAGGTTACTTGAATTGAAAACTTAAAAAACCTATATCTACCAAGTTCTTTCGCACAATAATGTGAGCGAGAAAGAAGAAAGAACATAATATGACAATTCCAGAAAGCGCCTACTTATTCAATAATCTTTAAGTTATATTTTTATGATTATTTAGAAAAAAAATTAAACATTATGTATCCATAATATAAATATTTTAGGATTAAGATTTAAATATTTTTTATTATGATGTAATTTTGTTTGGTGTTTAGTCTAGATAATAAATGTTGAATATAAATGGAAGAATAATTTACCTATTAAAGGCATGGGCCCTCGTCCGCAGCATCGTGTTCCGCAAGAATTCAGACATCCAGTGTCTAAAAGCCCTCAAATGGGTCCGGATCCGCTAAAGTAATTCAATTTTTGGATTTTGGATCCGGACCGTCCGAATCGAATCCGTCGCTCGAGATCGCCTCGGGATCGAACCTGCCTCTCGACGTATGTGCGCTCCACTTTAAGGGCCTGTTCGGCTGCAGTGTGGGTTCGGAAATGGTACGGGAAAACAAAATTTTTGAACTGAAAATTACTGTTCATGTGGGAAAAAAAATTTCACTCTGAGTGAATTTTTTTTTTCTCACGTGAACAGTGATTTTCCCAGTACAGCCGAACAGGTCCTAATTGAATGGTCACAAATTCGAATCGGACGGTCCCGATCCAAAACCTAATTTTTGAATTACTTCACTGGATCTGAACTCCTAGAGTACTTTATTGGCTGAATATTGCCAGCGAAACAGTACAAAAGCTAATGAAATTAGAGCGCGTGTATGAAACGGTCCTTTATCGTAGTCCAACGGAATAACACACCACAAATTTGAAAATTTGGCAACTTTTTCGTCTCTCCCTCCACTCTCGTTCCCCACTTGTGACACTGATACAGCGGTACCGTTTCGAATTCACCTCGAAGACAGAGATATCATAGTAGGAAATTGACAGGTAAATGATCAATTCTTGCTTTCCTTTTCTCACGATTAGGCTATTGATCGTTGTTCTAGGGTTTTTTATTTTTCTAGTTTCCATATTTTAGAGGAAGGTTTAAGATTCAATGGCAGCGACTCCCACTCCGAATAGGAGATTAGGGTTTTCTGTGGCACCGACTCCTTCTCTGATCTACACACCACGATTAGAGAGACGAAATCTTGATCTAAGATGGGCTGATGGAAACTCGACTAGCCACAAGCATGACAGAGATCGAGAGGTTCCAGTACAAGTTGTACTTAGATGCAGGTAAATGATCTCTTTTCGCCTTATTCTTTTTGGATAAAAGGCTTGATCTTATCGCCTTATTCAAATTAAAGAACGGTATATGAAATTAACTTACAATTGAAAATGGAACAGATACATGTAAACTGTGACGTTGCATGTTGTGGTACATTGAATTGCATGGTTTGTCTCTTTAAGTAACCCAATTACTGATCTGACTGATGCTGATGTTGGATAGGATGTTTAGCACCTTAACCAAAAGAGCAAGCAAGCACACTTCTTAATGGAGTTAGATTGATCAAGATGCTTTCTGCTAATATAATAGTTGACTAGTCGAATTATGCACTATATGTTAATGCATCCTTATATGGAGTATTTATTTCTCTGACCAGGCCCTTAAATGATGAAGAACAAAAAACGCAGGCGCAAAGTGTAATATCTTGTAACCAACAAAAGAAAGAGGTCATTATTTCACAGAGCAGTTTAATGCAAGCTGATAAGACATTTACCTTTGACAAGGTATTAATGACCTCCTTTTCAAATTCTTATATTTTACTGTCACTACTACATTGCATATCTTATTACTTGTTATATTTATTTCACTAGGTATTTGGTCCAAAAGCACAACAAAGGTTGATATATGACCAAGCAATTTCTCCAATTGTCCTTGAGGCACTTGAAGGTTACAACTGCACTGTGTTTGCCTTTGGGCAAACTGGTACTGGTAAAACATATACGATGGAAGGAGAGATGAAATCCAAGGTTAGATTAACTCTGACTTGTCAAATCAATGCTGAACCATATTTGATGATATCTGTAAAGAATGCTAAATATATAAAATAAGAAAAAAAAACATTTCACATGCCAGGAGGCTTTGGATTACTAGCATTGAGCAAATTTCTCCAAGAAAATTACAGAAGCTAGTATGAACATTGATCTAATTTGTGACTTTTCTCAAAGAGCATTCTCAAAATTATCTATCAGAAAGTTCACTTAAGCTCTAGAGCATTTATTCACACTGCTTTATCTCACTCTTTCTTTATCAAGTTATTAAAATATTGTTTTTGTAACAAGTTGTATATCTTTTTTAATTCAGGTCAATGAGTTAAGTGCCAATGCTGGTGTGATTCCAAGAGTTGTGCGTCATATATTTGAAATCTTGGAAGAAAGAAAGGTTGACTACAGCATGAAGATCACTTTCTTAGAGCTATACAACGAAGAGATAACTGATCTGTTAGCCACAGAAGAACAGTGTCGGTTTTATGATGAGAGGCAAAGGAGGGCCATTTGTCTGTTAGAGGATGGTAGAGGAGGAGAGGTGATTAGAGGGCTTGAAGAAGTTGTAGTTTATAGCCCAGACGAGGTTTATTCTTTGTTAGAGCGTGGGTCCTCTAGGAGGCGTTCAGTTGAGACGGCAATTAACAAGCAAAGCAGGTGATTTTTTTGCAAATATCCTGGAAAGATCAGAAGCTTTAGGTTTTAATTTAGGTTGCTTTGCTGTATTCCTTTAGGGTTTAGGGTTGCAATATTTGGGTTAAATTGCTGTCTGGTTGGGCTAAATTGTTATTACATCTCAAGATTGAGGTTTAATTTGGGCTTAACTGCAAATTTGAAGAAACTTATACCCTAAGTACTGATCCTTGATCAATCAGGTCACTTGTAGAAACTTCAATCCATGATTCTTTTATTAGACATTGTAAATTTCAATTCTATATATGCATGACTTTTTGGTTCTGTTTATGTACAGCCGATCACATGTTGTTTTCTCTATAAATATACACATGAAAGAGGAGAAGTGGGGAGATGAGGAGCTTTTGAAATATGGTCGGCTCAGCCTTGTTGATTTGGCCGGGTCAGAGAACATAGCTCGTTCTGGTGCAAAAGAGGTATATTAAAGAATCAAATGGAAGAGGAATCATACGTTCTTGTGTTCTATTGTGTTAAACTTTATGACATCACAAGTTCTTTAACTTAATTCTTGATTTTAATTTGTATCCTAGGGTAAAGCAAGAGAGGCTGGGGAAATAAACAAGAGCTTATTGACACTAGGTCGTGTCATAACAGCACTCTCTGAGCATAATAGCCACATTCCATATCGGTAGCTTCTGGTTTACTCTCCTGTAGAAAAACTACTTACTGTTGTTATACATTTTTGAATTTCATGCTTCTGTCTTATAAACATTGATGCAATCAGGAATAGCAAGTTGACAAGGCTATTAAGAGAGTCTTTAGGTGGTAAAGCCAAGACATGCATTATTGCAACGATCTCTCCTTCTAGTTATTGTCTTGAAGAGACTCTCATTACCCTCGACTATGCATCTCGTGCGAGAAGCATAAGGAACAAGCCTGAGGTTCTCCTTCAGTTTTCTATTTCTCCTCTTCTGTCCTTTTAATTTTGCTGGATGTATTAAGCTTCAAGCTGATCTAAATTTTATAGGCTAACCAAAAGGTCACTAAAGCAGTGCTCCTCAAGGATCTACACCTTGAGATTGAAAAGATGAAACAAGGTATGCCTTCAATTTATGTTTCTCTGAGTTTATGTCTGTCTATTGCAATTGCATGTACTTAGTTAAGTTTGAGTTAATAAGATTTTCAGTAACATGATATCAGATGTAAAAGCGGCTAGAGAGAAGAACGGCATTTACATAGCACATGAAAGATTTGTTCAAGAGGAGGCAGATAAAAAGGTAATTATTTAAAAGAAATAATTATAAAGTGAACATTATTATACTTTTTGTATATAACCTATCATGCCTTGCTGCTTCTGACTGCTTTGCATAAACAGGCAATGAGGGAGAAGATTGAACAGTTAGAGCTTCTCCTGGATCAGAAGAAAAAGGCATAATTTTAAAACCTATTTCTTTCATGATCAGCCAACTCTTGTCTTTTATATGTACCTTAATTGACCTTCCTTTTCTGTAGGAATCTGAGAGATTTAAGCAGCTCTATCGAGCAGAACAAGACAATAACCTGGACAGGGAAGCTGAGATAAGGGAATGCAAGGTACAATAGTATTTTTAGGTTAGATTTTAGAATTGGACCAGCAAGACCCCTTGATGTAATATTTTACTTTGCAAAATGTAGATAAATCTTGAAACAACCCAGAAAGGCTTCCAAGAGCTCGAAGAAGTAAGCTCAAGAAAAACCATTGCTCTGGAGGAAAAGGATTTTATTATTTCAAGTTTACTTTCCCAAGGTTAGTTTTACCTAGTCAGTTTAGATGTACTAATGACGAGGCTTTTCTGAATGGAAGACATGATTCATACATAAAACCTAATTACATTCATAAGACCTGCTTGCTTAGAGCTCATAATGGATCTTATCATCTACTGTTACTTCAAACCTGAGGCCATTTCTAGTTCAAAAGGAAAAAGAAAAAAAGGACTGGGACCATCTTTAGGAATTTTTGGTTTTCTGAACTGGGCCTTGAAATTTGAGAATTTTAATTCTTGTTCCTAATAACTTATCTACTATATCATGGAATAGAACATACAATTCTTGACCGTGCAAAGGATCTCCGTGACACTCTAGAGACCACATCAGGAGACATGTCGGTTCTGTCTTCCAAGATAGGTAATTTTAATTTTAAAATAATAATGTTAACTTCAATCCTTTTTATTTTGCTTTAACAATGTAAAACTTTCATAGAGAGACAGACTATAAAAGAAGATAAAAACAAGGAGTTGATGCAAAATTTGAGCAGTCAGCTAGACCATAGTTTAAGAGCCTTGCAAAGCACTGTTGTGGGGTCTGTTTGCGAACAACACAAGTTCTTGAGATCTACTGAGGAGCAGATTTCCTCATACTTTGAAAAGAGATGCATGGTATTTACAATGAATGAATTGCTATTATTCTTTTCCAAAGCATTCTTATGGTTAACATTTAAGTGTAACTAATGATGGAGATTATAACTTGGCTCAGGCAACAACCCTGCTGCAGAAGAAAATCGAAAGAACTAAAGGCATATATGATATTGGGGCACAGCATTTGAAGGGACTTATAAATGCACTCAAAATTAAGTGCAGTTCGGATTATGAGGAGATGGTCTTGATCATGGCTACTCAAGCATGCTACTATTGAGAATGTAGAATTGAAAACAACACTTGTACTTCAATAGCACGGTCTTATTGTAGTATATTTCATTAATCAAGTTTATACTTTTCCTGCTTGCAGCTTCTAGCGTGTGCAGCTACAGAGGCCGAACAACTACTATATGACATGGATGCATCTCTAAATGAACACAAGGAAATGCTAGCTTTCTTCACTAAACAACATGAGGAAGTGAGTCTTACTCTTTATAGCGAATGATGAATGTTTCCTTCAATTATTTTTTTAATTTAATTTGAAAATTTTGACATTTCTTTCTTTGACAGGGACTACACAGGCATCTTGTTTCTACACGAACCATCTCAGAAGCAACTTTGGAATGTTTCAATGAAATAAAGACACGTGCCTCAAGAATAATAAAATGTATTGAAGAGAACCAAACTGTCACATCAGGTCAGCTAGAGGAATTTGAGAAAGCTTTCAAGGTAGTAAGCTTTTTTGGTTTTCTATTTGCGAGTGCATCCATTATGTAGTCTATGGGGAGAGCTGATAACTATGTTTGCTATATTTGCTATATTTTAAACAGGAAAGTTCAGCTAGGGAGGAGAGAGAAGCTCTGGATAAGATAGCTGGAATATTGGAAAAGTTGACTGCTAAAAAAACTAAAATGGTATGATTTTGTACCTCACAGTGCTGACTCACAAATTAAAGGAAAATTCTGTATATGACAACATAAATTCTGTAATTGCATGCACTTCATTAACCTGGTTTCTCAGAGTATGAGCCTTGCTCTTAAATTATTATTAGGTGTAGGTGATTTTCAGTGTCATTTTTTTGGTAAATACTTGCATAATTGTTAATATCTGTAACTTTTGTATTAAACATTTGTAGGTGTCAGAAGCCATTGAACACCTTACTGAGAAATTAAGCAGAGATGGGAACGAGCTACAATTGGAGATATCTGATGTGAATCAACTTTCCGATGCTGCTGAGAGCAAATGGATGAAGCACACAGAAAAAGTTGAGTTCCAGTTTGAGGATGATAAAACCAGAAGCTCTGAAGTTAGGAGTAAAACTGATGCGACACTCCAGTGCTGGTGAGTAGTGTACACAATTTGGGTTTCAGGTTCAATGTTTGTTATGAATTAATGCACTGCATGCTTTTCCAATGCAGCTTGGAGAGTATAGACAAGTCAAGTCTTCACTGGTTGAGTGCCCAGTCGTTAGTAAACCGGCTTAATAAGGATGCTTATGTTGAGCTAGAGTGCTCCATCAAGTAAATTTTTTCATTTTATTATTTTTCAAAACACATAATATTGTTGATATAGAGAAGTTTGTTAGATTGATTTTTGTGAAACTAATTTTTGTTTGCAGACAATGGAATAGCGAAAAGGAAACTATTCTGGAAGAGATATCATCAGTCTCTTCACAGAATGACTTGAAGTTTCAAAGTACAGTTTCTGATATGTGTGCTTCCTCAGAGAGTAAGTGTTTCTGGTTATCTAAAAATACCTTTGTATGACTGTACCATATAGAAAGACTGTACACAATTTTAAGCAATTTGAAAATTGTTTGATTATTTATCAATTGAGTAATTATCCAACCTATGGAGAGTGATCTGTAATATAGTTTTTCTCAAATTAGAGATTATATATGACCATACAAATTCTTGAGTTGAATCACATTTGACACAACCTATGGAGAGTGATCTGTAATATAGTTTTTCTCTTGTAGATGAATAACCCTCATCTGATATATACTCTTGTACTGTCTGATCTAATTAACTAGAGGTTAATGCTTATTTATAGATTCACTTCGTCTTGATCAAGAGGTGAGACAGGAGCTGGAATCAATTTCTGACCTCTCCGTGAGGAGCTTGAAATCATTACAGGATGATCATAGCCAAAGCTTGGAATCCATGAGAACCTTGGCAAACAAGTGCTTGCATGAGGATTATTTGGTAAGGTTTATCTAATATAAGGGAAAATTAATATAATTTAGATTGATCATAGCAACAACTAAAATTTACTGAATGAACCTAATATCTATGCTCAAATGTAATGCGTTTGAACAATTAAACTAACATAAGCTTTATTGGAAATGAAAATTTATCGTTTTGCCTTGAAACTTTTTCAAGACCAGTACGTCTAAATTTCTTGTTTCTTCCAATTCTTTGTTTTTCTTTATTTCTAACCAAATGATATTGTCCAAAGCTTAATAGGGCAATTTTGTCCAAGGAAAAGTTCCATATAGGTTCAAGAATATGAGTAGAACTAGGGTGTTCTTAAATTCACCAAGCCTCTTTGTGAGCTTAACTCAAAAACCCATCGAATTGGCTTCAAGCGACGCATTTAAACCGTTGAAATCGATTTACTTCACGAGTGATGAGTTTACATGTCAAATTTATAAATTTTCAAACTAATTTAATATAAAGTCAAGCGGTAAAAAAATGATAAAAAATGAACACATTAAAATTAACTTATAAACCATCTTTTTTTTTTACAGCTTGACTTTATACTAAATTAGTTTGAAAATTTATAAATTTGATATGTAAACGCATCACTCGTGAAGTAGATCGGTTTCAACGGTTTGGATGCATCGTTTGAAGCCAATTCAATACATTTTTTAATTAAGCTCACAAATTAAGAACACACACCCTAGTTCTACTCCAAGAATATTGGAAACTAAGTGTCTTAGTTGCTTTAAAATTAGAATAAACAGAGATATGTCATGGGAGTCCAGCGAAGAAACAAATAATTAGAATACATAAATAAGCAGACAGTTATATTAGGAACTTCTTAATGGTTTCTTATTGATTTATACAGCTCGGGAGTCCAGCGAAAATTGCTGATGTACTGATAGATGTGCCAAGCTCGGCATCAATTGAGGGATTGAGAGCTTCTTTAACTGATATTGTAGCCAAGTTCAGAGCAGTGCCTCAATTGAGAAGTCAAGAAAAAGGACAGAAGCTTGTTGTAGAGGCAGAGAAACAGACAGCGAGAAGCCCTCTTGTGCCATTGAATATATATGATGATAAATGAACCAACTGGTTAGTTTAAATGATGCATTCTTGTGGTGCACTTTTGTGCTTGTAGCTATATGATGATATGTAAAACCTTCTAGGCCCTTTTGTGGTTTGTCTTATGCAGGTCAGGTGTCTTGCATCTGATAAAAAATTGCCATGTAATTTAGTATTTGTTGTTGTTCCCTTTGCCCTTTGACATGAGATTCATGTTTCTGGATTTAGTGAGTTTGTCAGATCATTATCATTTGGTTTAATTAAGCTTCTCAACCTATCCTAAAAGGAGCGAAGAATAGAATATGTCGGCAAAAAATATATAAGAAAAAGTACATGGAATGCATTTGTGTATATGTTGTATGCATTGAAACAAAAATGAGCAAAAATAATCCATACTAAAATATACTTAGTACGGTCAATAAAGGATAACCTTTTATTTCCGCAGTCAATAAAAGATTGCTGATTATAATTCAGTAATTTTGTTAGGAACTTAGGATACACGAACATGGTGTGGTCACTGGTCAATAAAAGGGGCATTACACTTCACGTAACATGGGTCGTAACTTGTAAAGAACACACAAGCGGGTAGCATTTCTTTCTGCCTTGTCACAATGGATCTAGCTCGTTCTTGTTAATCTGGTGTTTCGTGCAAATTGGTTTTGCATGGTGTAAGAATGTTTACTACTAAAATAGCACGGTAAAATGTTGCCAGAAAAACAAAATAGCATGGTAGAATAGAGATCACTAGCACTAGCAGTACATATGTAATTATTTGGAGGACTAAAATAACAACGCTGAGCATTAATTAGATCTATATTTGTATAACTTAGTATGTTTATATATAGCAAGGTATAACATACTTGAGCCTGCTAAATATTGCAAACAGTATTCTAATTGCGCACTTAGTCAAGAAATAGTTGCCCACAAGTACAGAACTATCAAACATGTCTTGATCTTTTCGTTCCGTTTTCGAGACTCCCTAAAATACATACTTGACTAGTGCCCAATTAACATCTGAACTCGTTTATTCATTTTTCTTAAATTTGACTAAAAATAGTTAAAGATTATTTAAAAGATGAGAGATTGAAGGCTATATATATAATGAGTATGTGGTTAGAACCAGTGTTGTAAATAACGCTATGCGGTCGTCGGACGGATAGGGTACCGCCAAACGACTAATTAGGAATAATCAGTCATAATCGGAAATAATCGGTCGAATTGGTCGGAAA
This sequence comes from Carex kokanica, assembly GCA_025461125.1. Taxonomy (NCBI): domain Eukaryota; kingdom Viridiplantae; phylum Streptophyta; class Magnoliopsida; order Poales; family Cyperaceae; genus Carex; species Carex kokanica. The sequence continues at coordinate 604,637 of JAJGRX010000638.1, forward strand.
ATTCGTAACAGTTTGATCACCGCCAACGACTAATCGACTGATTAATCAGCCTAAACGGATGTTTTTTGCAACACTGGTTACAACAAAGCCAAGCATTGATTAGAGCAGTAGCAAGCTTCACGTCAGAACAAGAAAAAATAGAAGCAAAATCTCCACACCAACAAGTCGAAGCTCTAAATAAAATAAAACAAACACTGGCAATAGAAAATTCTAAAATCATGTTAAAATACTGCAAATCAGCTCTTGTTTTCTATATAATGCCTGTTAATATAAAATAAAATTAGAGAATATGTATTGAAAAATTGGTAGAAAGAATATAGCAATTGTTCCAACACATTTCTACAGCACAAAAATTTAAACTGTCATGACCGATAATATCAGCCTATTTGCGACGACCTTTTTATTAAGGAAGAAAAACAAGATAGAAGAGTAAATGATTTTCTATTATTACTTTGTAATCAGATACAGAGAGTACAGCCTTATATAGACTAGTGATAAGAGATACAGAAGCTTCTAATCCTAGTCTAACAGAATCGGATATCTATTAACAGACAACATGATTGTCCAGTGCTATACTCTAATACTTTTATTATTGGAATTTTAGCTAAAGCATTGAAATTAATTTGAGAGACCAATCTGGCTGATTTTGCACAAACAGTCTTTCTTGGGAAAAATGCATTTTGCTGAAGGACGATTAGTGCGGGTGTAAAATCCGCTGCAGGAACACCAAAAAAAAAATGATACAAAAAGGTCAAGAGAAATAAATAACAACAAAGTTCAAACTTAAAAACTAGATAAAGCTTTTTTGATAGGGCTAAAAATCGGAACAGGACACAAATGATATACAGGTAACAATAAAAAATGTATAGAGGTTAAAAGTTTGGGCCTTGGGGGTTCAAAAAACCAAAACGCAAATATAAATGCAATATAGCAAGGCGAAAAAAAGGTAAAGAGAAATATCGGTAACAAATTGGGCAAACTGATTTCGCAAGGTGCAAGAATATTTGCTGCTAAAATAGCACAGTAGAATTTTGTCAAAAAAGAAAAAGAAAAATAGCATATGTAAATATTTGGATGCCTAAAATAAACAACGACGAGCACTAATTTTTTTTAAAGGTTAGCGGCAAAGTTTGCCACCAGATAAAAAAAAATTTGATTTACAAAATTACATGAATAAAACAAACGAAGAGCACTAATTAGATCAATACTTGTATAACATAGTATGTCTATATATAACAAGGTATTATTTATATAATAAAGCGTGCGAGCTAAGTAAGGTAAATATTGCAAACAATATTTTCGACTAACTATATATATAGAGGTTGGCTAAGATCAAAGTGGTATGACTAAGGTCTTGGTTTTACATTCATGAATGGTCGTGAGCCCGTAACTGATACTGGTATGCTCTTGAACATTATACCAATTCCATGTATAATTTGTACATTCATGAATGACTTGATCTAAGTGGAGTTTAGCAAAACTCAAAGATAACCTAATAAAAAATTATTCTAGTTTGTTCTGTTTTTCAAATAGAAACGATGATAATATTTGCGAAATAGATGAGAAGAAAAATAGAAAGGAGCTTAGATATGAATTAACTTCAAATTAATTATTTATAGTGGATAAAAATGTCTATTTTACAAAAGAATGATAGATTTTGTTCTTTTTTTTCATCTAGTATAAATTATATATGAGTTATGAATTACAAAGCCATTTAAAAAAAAATCCAATTTATTGTAATATGTGACACTGTTGTTTAATTTAAATTTGACACTGATTTGTGATATGTAAAATAATATTTGTTATAAATTTTTGATTGAGTTGAAATTTTTTATATTCATTTATATTATTTTGACTTCTTATTTATTTTGATTAATGTTGTAATTTTTGTTTTTGCAACATATATGTTCTCCTATTTAGTTGTACTATAAATATTCTTGCTACTCCTGACAAAAATTCTGGCTTCGCCAATGCATATGGTATGTAGTTTAATATGCTTGTTTAAACTTTTGTTTCTTTGTTTGGTTTGTTGTGATTAATGTATGATCGATTTAGTAATTTACCTAGCGTTGGATACTCTTTCGTCGTACATTCCACTACTATTCCAGATATCTAGAACTGAATCAATTTATTTCAAGACCCATTCTTGATAACTTTATCATCAATTCTTGGTTTTCATTTTTATGCTCTGTTTCTTTATACAGGTAAGACAGTATAAAGCTCAGAATGCCTTGAAAAGCCATTATAAGGGACACAGGGAATGCAAACTTGAATGTTCAATTGGGACCCTCGCGACAGAGGCAGAAGTCTCCAACGGTCGTCTGCTTTATTCAAATTGCGGACCCCGTCGTCAGTGTCTCCTGCTTCAATTGAAACGCTGCCCGCATCTCTTGCTGCCTGTCCTTCTAGCCCGATCACTTTTCTTCTTGCCTCAGACTCACGGACCAAGTCAAAATTGGATTCCACAAATCCCAATTGTGACATTTTGTCGAGGACCACCTGGCAGCCACTGCCTGGTTTTTCAAAAAAAAAAAAGAAAAAAAAAAGACATTTTGTCGAGGACAAGCAGGTGTAGACAGCGCCTGAGTGAGGATAGCAGCATAAGAGGAGGTGGCGGCCAGTGGGCTTGAGTGAGGATCGCGGGGAAAGGGAGGTAGCAAGGGATGCTAATGCTGGGGGTTTGTTGATCGTCGCGGCGTCGCCTTTTATTGGGATGTTTCTAATATAAACCCCATTAACTCCATTCACCAAAACCTTGCATAAACCTTTGCTACCAAAACTGAAACATCAATTCCCCCTAAAATTCTCATACTACCACTGCTATCCAATACTGACTTCTCACCTCAAAACTGAAACATCAATTCCCCCTAAATTTCTCATACTACCACTGCGATCCAACACATTAATTCTCATACTACCACTACCACTACCACTAGGATCCAAAACTGGACAAGAAGAAATTCAACAACCTTCACTGGAATACCTATCGCAACTTTAAGAGATATACTCAGAACGCAAACAAATTTAAATCTTGAACACTTCACAATCCAGTAACAAACCTAAATGGTGTTTGGGATACATTATGGTTATGCACATTGGCACTTTAGATGCTCTGAATTTCAATTTTTGTTTAGGATGTTTTTTCAGTTTTAGTTTAAGGTCTTCAAAAGTTTACTGACATGTATCAGACTAAAATTGTTTGTTCTATCTATCTATGAAATTGCCTACGGCTTTAATAAAAAAAAAAAAAAAAAAAGCCTACCCCAATGAGTTATTGGATTTTGATGAAACATTCAAAGTTATCTTTTTGTTGCTTTATATTTTTACTCTTTGAACTCCTTACATATACCCAATTTTTAGAAGAGGAGATTTCAAATGTCACCATTTTTTGTGTCTCCATCATGCCTCCATTTTTAAAACATTAATAACTCAAAATTTAAATCATAAACGTCAAAATAAAACCGTTAGATGTGATCTATATTATTTTCTCTATGTGCTCATAAAAAATTATCACATTTTGGTTTTGTTTTTATGTGAATCAATCATTTAAAAAATCAACGTCTAGAAATTATCCACATTAGTACGTTTTTATAAGCTCTTGATGACAACCAAAACAAAGTTGAAATATCATAATTTTTTACACATGCATAGATAAAATTATGTAGATCATATCTAACATTTTTTTTTTACTTTTAAGTTTTAAATTTTGAGATATTAAAAATTTTAAAAATAGAGGCACGACAGAGACACAAAATGGAGACATTTGAACCCTCCTCTTTTTAGAATGTATTCTTTTGTTACATCTAGCATTTGTAGACTTGTAATACTGAGGGGGAGAGGGTCTGCTTTGCGATATGTGCCATATTAAAATAGACCAACTCATATCTCATTTTACAAGGTCAGGTATTGCACTGGGTCTGAATTCTAAATTGGAGGAGAGATTTAAATTTGTAGATCTCTGAACTTTATGAAGAATAATGTTCTGTTTTTTTTTTCGTTTTCATTAATTAGGAATTAATTAATTTGAATTATTTTGACGTTATAGTTTAAACTATGGCGAGTTTTTTAGATTTCGAATTTTGTCAAAATCGTTCATTATTGTATTATTGTCGATATTTTTTTTCTATTAATAAAAAATCGGGCAACTTCGGGGTACATAAATTAGAGGATCTTGAGATCTTTATATATATTATTTTAAAAAGGTGCTAAATTTCAGACTTAATATGGAGTTATATATATATATATATATATATTTTTTTTTTTTTTGAAAGGCTACCAAAAAAATAATTGATGTACAAATTAATTCATAAAGCCAACGGTCATACTTTACTTTTTTTTTTAAAAGAGGCTATTGCCCATTTTATAAATTGAAAATTATAATTACAACCAACCATCTAAAGCATTTGGTGCTACCACAGAGCACCTGAATGCGCAAATCCTCAAGTATATCCCATGCAGTTAACAGATAATAGACCAAAAGTACTTGCAATTAACTACTTCTAAGCCACTTAACATAGGGCTAATGGTACAGTGCACTAAGTAACAAAATTTGCACTGTCTCTCATTTTCCATCCCAAGTAATGAATCTCAATGGGCGGCACCAGAATCTCCTGGATCATCTGTCCCTCCTGCTGCTCCAAAAACAACCATCTCCAGCGGCATGAAGTGATCAAGAGGAATAGCATCCTCGATGATAGACATCCACTCCTCGACTGCTGTCTTCACCTTCTTATGCATATTTCCTGCCCAATACAAACAAAGTGCCTTAATTTGTAAAATAATAGTTCGAGCATGTTTAGGCTGACATTGTGTAAAACACACCTCATTACGGTTTTTCCATAGGCACCAACAGATAGCACTAATTACTACTAAAAATCCTATTTTTTCTATTTTTGGTAGGGATAAGGCATATTGAAACAGATCTGTCCAATGGTGCCATTCTAACATTAAACTTTGACTCTTACCTAGCCAAAACCATACCTGCTGAGCCAAAGAGCATTTCAAGAATAAGTGGTCAATTGTTTCCAATTCATTGCAAAATAAGCAAGTAGGGTTACCTATCCAACCTTTTTTAAGAAGGTTATTTTTGGTCAAGATTGTGTCATGTTCAACTAACCACATAAAAATTCGCAATTTTGGTGGTATAGGTAAATGCCACCAAACCATAGCATTAGTAGGTTGAGTCCCACCAAAATTTAAAATTCTATAAATGGAGTTTGTGGAGAACTTCCCTGAATGCTCCCATCTCCAATCAATCTTATCATGTGGTAGTGTAAATGATATATTACTTAGAAGTTTCAGAATTTCCATCCACTCGATAAAATCCATGCCTACTAGGTTTATTCTAAATTTCACCCCTTGCCCCTGAGAGTGTATAACATCAGCTAATAGAATATCCTTGTTAATACATTTACTAAATAGTTGATAATACCTAGTAGCCAATGAGCAGTTCATATACCATATATCTGTCCAAAATCAAATTTGAGAGTGTATTCCTGGTTCATATGAAACACTAAGATCCCCTATGTTATCTAACTTAGATATAGCTGTCCAAAAAGCTGAAGTTTGACCCCTAGGATTGTGTAAAATATACTTGTACAAAAGCATAGTTTTCCAAGTACTAGAGAATGCATAGTTTTTTAGTTTTCACCACCATTTAAGCAATAAGGATATATTCATTTGTTTGAGATCTAAGATTCCTAACCCTCCAAATTGTTTAGCTAGACAAGAGGTGTACCAATCTATGAGAATATATTTCTTTTTTTTTGGAATTACCTTGCCATAGAAATCTTCTTCTAATCTTATCTATTTGCCTAATTACAGTAATTGGGATTTTATAGACAGAGAGTGAATATAAAGGAATTGAAGTTAAAACTGAATTGATTAATGTGAGTCTACCTCCAATTGATAGCATAGACCCTTTCCATTGAGGAAGTTTATTTTCTAGTTTCTCTACTAAGAAGGACCAGTCAGTAACCTTAAGTTTCCTATAGTGTAAGGGCAAACCTAAATATTTGATTGGAAACTCTCCCCATTGACATCTAAAGATTTGATTTAATTCTACTGTTCTATCTACATTTAGAGAATACATTTCAGTTTTATCAAAATTTAATTTAATACCAGATAGGGCCTCGAAGGCCAACATTGCCCACCATGCAGCTTCTACATTTTCTTCTTGAGCTACCAAGAACAGAATTGTATCATCTGCATAATGGCAGTTTGTAACTGCTGTCCCATCTAAACAAGCTGGACCTAAACCTTGTATTACATTAGCTAATCTACCTTTTGTGAAAATTTTACTAAGTGTGTCAGCAGCTAATATGTATAAGAAAGGGGATAGAGGATCCCCTTGGCGTACACCCCTTTTACAATAGAAGTATTCAGATAATTCTCCATTAATACTTAAACAGGATTGGGAGCTGTACAACCATTGCGTGATCCATTGGATCCATTTTTGCCCAAAATTTCTACTATTTAAAATTTCTAAGAGATATTCCCAATGTATTTTATCATATGCTTTTTCAAAATCTACCTTAATGACAACTCCTGGTTGTTGTGTGCTATGACAAGAATGCAAAATTTCTTGACTCAGAATCATATTATCTAGAATGTATCTATTCTTAAGGAATGCAGCTTGACTATGATCTATGATTCTATTCATAACAGATTCTAATCTAATTGTAAGCATTTTAGATAATATCTTAAAACTACAATTAACTAAACTAATAGGTCTAAATTTCTTAATTAGATTAGCATCTTTTTCCTTAGGAATTAGACAAATACATGATTTATTGATCTGATGCAAATCTAATTTGTGTTCATAAAAGAAATGGGTCAAGATCATCAAATCAGATTTGAATATGGGCCAGAAAAATTGATAAAATTTGAATGTAAAGCCATCTGGTCCAGGGGCACCATTTGGTTCTGAAGCAAATATAGCTTGGTGGAGTTCTGATTCAGTAAAAGGTCTCTCTAAATCCCACTTTTCAAAATCTGTCAATTTTTCCCCCTCTTGCCAGAAAGCTGATTCTAAATGTCCATACTTAAAACCTGATGTTCCTAAAATATCCTTATAGTATTCTACAATATGTGTCCTAATTTCTACAGAGTTATTAGAAGTGGTTCCATTAATATCCAAACTATGAATTTGATTTTTTTTAGACCTATGGGTAGCAATGGTATGAAAATATTTAGTGTTTGCATCTCCCCCTTGTAGCCACTGCTGTTTTGAAAGCATTTTCCAATGATCTTCCTCTTCCTGATATATCTCTTCTAATTTATTTTGAAGAGATATCCATTGTTCCTCTTCACTCACTGTAAGAGGCCTTTTCCTCTTTTATTTTTTCTAAGTGATGTAGTTCATTTTTACATTGAGTTTTGTCTTTTTTCTTTTTTCCATAAAAATTCCTAGTCCATCCTTTGATTTTTTTTCTAAGGTGTTTAAGTTTTTTATTCCAGCAGTGAGCTATATTAGGGAGATGTAGTGGTATTTCATTCCACCATTTTCCTAATAGTTCTACAAAATCTGTTTGTTCAGTCCATAATGGATCAAATCTAAAAGGTGGAGGGGATCTATTAGAAGAAAGTATTGTTTGTATTAGCAAAGGACAGTGATCTGAACCATAGCTACTCAGATCAGAAACTTGACTTAAGGGATAGAGTTGATCCCAACTAGTAGTAGTAAAGACTCTATCTAATAATGCAAATTTTAATCCATTAGACCATGTAAATTTCCTAGATAAGAGTTGATGTTCTATAAGATGATGATCATTGATGAAATTATTAAAATTCCTACTTACAGTAACATCAAAATTGGGACCAGATTTTTCAGCCCTCTTTCTAATTGCATTAAAATCCCCCACTAACACCCATGCATCTATAGAGTGATCTCTAACTTGTGTCAATTCATGCCAAAAATTATTTTTCAACCTTCTTAGGACTGGCCCATATACAATAGTAAGTTGCCATATAGCACTATCTTTTTTATTTTCAATGATTACATTTAAACAAAATTGATGCAGTGAATGACTTACAACCTTAATTTTATTACTATCACACCCAAAAAGTATACCACCTGAGCGTCCTAATGACAGAACCCAAAGCCAGTTGTCTAACTTAGTAGAAATACTATTAAGACATCTAGTAGTAAATGATTCTTTCTTAGTTTCCTGGATTGCTATCATATCTACCTGATTATTCAATATCATATCTCTTAAGATAGTCCTAGTTCTAGAAGAATTCAAACCCCTACAATTCCAATTGAGAATAATCATATGGAACTATTTGTAACCTCTGATTATGTTCTACTTCTATAGAGTCAAAAATATCTACACTAAGTTGAACTATGTGTTGATCATCCCTACGTTTACTAAGCAATTGTTTAATTGCCACTTCAAAGTGTTGTCTGTCCATAGTTTGTATACTAGTAATAATAGCTCTACAATCTTCTAAAGAGTTACCTAAGCTAATTTGATATACTTGGAAAAGGGAGACAATTTGATCTATAGTTAACCTAGAATAAGGAAAACTATTAAATAAAGCCATACCTGATGAGCTGCTGCCTACTCCACTTTTCCTTTTCTGTGCCTTGCTAAGGGGGGAAGTTGGATCATCCTGTGCTTGCACTCGAAGGCTCCTCCTGGGCTCAGCTGTTTTCTTCCCTCTAGGTTCAGCAACTTGTGGAGTTGGCACTTGGGTATCAGAATCGGACAGGTATATTGCTTTGGCTGGAGAGGAGCCTGGACCAGTTCTGGCACTCCTAAGTCTAGCTCCCATTCCCACTTTCTTACCAAAGCTAGCTAGGGATGCGGGTTTCTATCTTTTCCCCCTGGAGGATAGTTGGACTGGTTTTTTCACACTTAAAGCATTTTTCCCTCAGCCCCTTGAAGTTTCTCCAGACTTCTTCATCTTACTAAATTTAGGAGTTCTCCCCCAGGTATTTTTTGGGGTCTGAGATCCATACCCTAACTTAGGTTTCATGATTTGTAGTCGAATGGCTTTGTCCAGGAGGGTCTCATTGTCCTCCTCACTGTCTGATTTTGCACAGACAGGGGAAGTTACTAAGGGAGTGTTATGGATGACCTGCTCCTCTTGTACTACAGGAGTAGGATTGGGATGGGGAAGGTTGAGGGCAATGGGGATAGAGATGTTAGGAGACAGAGATGGTAAATCAAAGTTAGAGGCATTGTTACCTGAGAGGTCAAGAGCAGTTGGTTGTTCAGTGAAGGATGTTGGATTAGGAGAGGATTCAGGGAATGAGGATGAATTAGGAGAGCTATGCTGTTGGTGGAGGTGATTTTCCCAAGTAGCTAAATCTTCATTGAGGTCAGTAGTCATTTCTTGGACTTCACTTGGTTCAGGCAAAGTGTTAACCAGTTGTCTCAATACCAGATTGTTACCATTGAAAATAAAGCCACCACCGGAATCTGAAGGTTTTGAGGTATCAGGTGGTGCAGCAAGGAAATTAGGAACTGTCGGGTTCGACCCGAATTCAGTCCCATTCGGATACGGTCGCCCCTCCTTTCTTCTCGCCCAGGCATTGAGACTTTCGGTTTTCTCATTTTCTATCTCGATTTCTAGATCGAACACACTTCTTTTACCAACAGGGTTCCTATAGGTAACTAGGTGTTTGCGTGGTATGATTTTGCGATCACAGACCTCTAACTGGAGCCGAACGAATCTGACATCATACCCACTATTTGTGCCCGGATCAATCTCAAGCACATATGCTCCCAACGGATTAAGAATCTTCTCGTATTCAGTCAGCTCATTCATGAAAATGGGAAATCCATAGATTCGGACCCAAAGAGTTTCTAACGACATACCTTCGCCAAATTCTTTTTCCCATGGTACGATCGGAAATTTGACCGGTCCTAGCCGGAGAAAACCGATCGACGCCATTGATTCCAGCCACTGCGAATTCGGCGCCTGGATTAGGTACTTATACTCGTCAAAAATGGAGACAATCCAGTGGTGATGTACGAATTCTTGTTTAAGAGTGTCTTCTACTCGGACCGGACCCCAAGCAGCTATGTCGTCTAGTACAAAGCTTTGGAGCAGTTTCGCCTCCACTGCTTGAGACCGAGATGTCGCCACCAGTTGGACGATCGGCGTGTGATAATCCATGTCGCCGCTCGGAGGAATGGCGGCTCGAGTGCGCCGCCCCGCAAGAGGAACCTCTCTAAGTTGAGGAACCCTAGAGGAGGTCGCACCAGACGGATCTAGTTTGTGTTGTGAAATATGTGGTTTAGAGGAGAAAGAGCGGCATCTAGCCGCTTTATGTCCAAACCCGTTACACAAAAAGCATAGTTGTGCATTTCTACATTGATTCATTAGGTGACCTCTACTACCGCAACGTAAGCACCACGGATTCGCTGCGGTAGATTTCGAACGCAGATCCTCCAATCTTTGTCTAATGATTTGCGATCGCGAGATCTGTGGTTGAGAAGAAGGTTGGTTCGGGCGCCATACACCTTTGTTCTGAAACCTAACTTGTTGATCTAGCCCGCCATGTGTCGCCATTACTGGGCCTTGTAAGGTTTGGGCTATAGAAGGCTGAGGCCTGAAAAACCTTCTCTCGTTCGCACGAAATCGGTGAGAAACTAAATCTAGTTGATGAAGACGAGAGATCGACTTTTTTTTTTTTTTGTATTTTCTAGATTTTCGCCTAAAATTGCCAGAAAAATCGCCTACTTTTGCTCTCTTTCTTTCATGTCATAGATGCTTCCAACCAACTGATTATCGGTCATACTTTACTTGAGATCACCAAAGTTGATTTTTTTTTTTTTTTTTTGTTGTTGTTGTTGTTGTTGACTCGTCGCAAAAGAACAGGGGGCAACTAACTCGACCATTCTGAAACTAGACAACTATTTAAATGAGTCCTTATATGATTAAATAATATGTTTGTATGCAAGATAATAATTTTATTTATAACGAAGTTCTGGAAAAAGTATTATTATTATTTGGATGCAATGCAAACACATTCAAGTATGTTATTATTTATAAAATAACTATTTTATATTCTCCATATATGTATTTAATCACAACTGTTGAACATATAATTAAGCATATTTTTTATCTGTGTTAAATCAAATATTAAAATATTTTTTAGAAATCCGGCATTGGCAAATAACAAATTCTATCAACTTAGGGGATTATTTAAGAAAATTGCAGACTTTGGAGATGCCAAAATCAGAAGATTTTTGGGCTTTCGAAGAAGCCCAGAATTGCTCCTCCTGTAATCTGTGCCCCAGGCCCCCAACTCCATCGAACCGTTAATCATGATCGAAACCCCCATCCGAACCGCCTCTGTCGACCAGTGTCGTCGTAGTTAGTGTTTTGCAAACGGGTAAGGGCGGGCGAGCACGGGTAAAATCCGGGACGGGTCACGGGCAACGCGGGTCACGGGTAACGCGGGTCACGGGCGACACGGGACAGGTTAGCACGGGTATTTTTTTGAAAAACCTTACCCGGCCCCTCTCAAACCCCCCGGGCAACACGGGTCACGGGTAACACGGGTCACGGGCAACACGGGTCACGGGTAAGCGGGTTTAGGTCCGGGTAGAACGGGTCTGGTCCGGGCGGGTAAATTTTTTTTTTTTTTTTCTGTTTTTTAGGCTGCTGCTGTTTTTTTTTTTTCTGTTTTTGTTTTTTTTTTTCTTTTTAAACCAATAAAATACAAATCAAAATTCATTTAACATGATTGCATATTTGAACTCAATAATTATTGTGATACTAAAATCAAAATCAAAGTTACGAATTATTTTAAAACAATATTGCTTAAATCAATTACTTTAAATTTTGAACAATAAAATATAAATTAAAAATTTCTTAAATCAATTACTTTAAAATATTTTAAATCAATTACTTTAAAACAATAAAATATAAATCAAAAATTTCTTAAATCAGTTACTTTAAAAATAATAATGAATTATTTGAAAACAATAGATTAAAAAATAAATGCAAATTACTTGGCATATTCAAAAAATAAATCTAACATACTTATTTAACCTATTACAAATAAATCCGAATTTGAAAAATAAAATCTAACCTATTCACAAATAAATCTAATTACTTAACATATTCAAAAACTAAATCTAACATACTTATTTAACCTATGAGAAATAAATCCGAATTTGAAAAATAAAATCTAACCTATTCACAAATAAATATAATTACTTGGCATATTCAAAAACTAAATCTAACATGCTTATTTAACCTATTAAAAATAAATCCGAATTTGAAAAATAAAATCTAACCTATTCACAAATAAATCTAATTACTTAACATATTCAAAAACTAAATATAACATGCTTATTCAACCTATTAAAAATAAATCCGAATTTGAAAAATAAAATCTAACCTATTCACAAATAAATCTAATTACTTGGCATATTCAAAAACTAAATCTAACATGCTTATTTAACCTATTAGAAATAAATCCGAACTTGAAAAATAAAATCTAACCTATTCACAAATAAATCTAATTACTTAACATATTCAAAAACTAAATATAACATGCTTATTTAACCTATTAAAAATAAATCCGAATTTGAAAAATAAAATCTAACCTATTCACAAATAAATCTAATTACTTAACATATTCAAAAACTAAATCTAACATACTTATTTAACCTATTAGAAATAAATCCGAATTTGAAAAATAAAATCTAACCTATTCACAAATAAATCTAATTACTTAACATATTCAAAAACTAAATCTAACATACTTATTTAACCTATGAGAAACAAATCCGAATTTGAAAAATAAAATCTAACCTATTCACAAATAAATCTAATTACTTAACATATTCAAAAACTAAATATAACATGTTTATTCAACCTATTAAAAATAAATCCGAATTTGAAAAATAAAATCTAACCTATTCACAAATAAATCTAATTACTTGGCATATTCAAAAACTAAATCTAACATGCTTATTGAACCTATTAGAAATAAATCCGAATTTGAAAAATAAAATCTAACCTATTCACAAATAAATCTAATTACTTAACATATTCAAAAACTAAATCTAACATACTTATTCAACCTATTAGAAATAAATCCGAATTTGAAAAATAAAATCTAACCTATTCACAAATAAATCTAATTACTTAACATATTCAAAAACTAAATATAACATGCTTATTTAACCTATTAAAAATAAATCCGAATTTGAAAAATAAAATCTAACCTATTCACAAATAAATCTAATTACTTGGCATATTCAAAAACTAAATCTAACATGCTTATTTAACCTATTAGAAATAAATCCGAATTTGAAAAATAAAATCTAACCTATTCACAAATAAATCTAATTACTTGGCATATTCAAAAACTAAATCTAACATGCTTATTTAACCTATTAGAAATAAATCCGAACTTGAAAAATAAAATCTAACCTATTCACAAATAAATCTAATTACTTAACATATTCAAAAACTAAATATAACATGCTTATTTAACCTATTAAAAATAAATCCGAATTTGAAAAATAAAATCTAACCTATTCACAAATAAATCTAATTACTTAACATATTCAAAAACTAAATCTAACATACTTATTTAACCTATTAGAAATAAATCCGAATTTGAAAAATAAAATCTAACCTATTCACAAATAAATCTAATTACTTAACATATTCAAAAACTAAATCTAACATACTTATTTAACCTATGAGAAACAAATCCGAATTTGAAAAATAAAATCTAACCTATTCACAAATAAATCTAATTACTTAACATATTCAAAAACTAAATATAACATGTTTATTCAACCTATTAAAAATAAATCCGAATTTGAAAAATAAAATCTAACCTATTCACAAATAAATCTAATTACTTGGCATATTCAAAAACTAAATCTAACATGCTTATTGAACCTATTAGAAATAAATCCGAATTTGAAAAATAAAATCTAACCTATTCACAAATAAATCTAATTACTTAACATATTCAAAAACTAAATCTAACATACTTATTCAACCTATTAGAAATAAATCCGAATTTGAAAAATAAAATCTAACCTATTCACAAATAAATCTAATTACTTAACATATTCAAAAACTAAATATAACATGCTTATTTAACCTATTAAAAATAAATCCGAATTTGAAAAATAAAATCTAACCTATTCACAAATAAATCTAATTACTTGGCATATTCAAAAACTAAATCTAACATGCTTATTTAACCTATTAGAAATAAATCCGAATTTGAAAAATAAAATCTAACCTATTCACAAATAAATCTAATTACTTAACATATTCAAAAACTAAATATAACATGCTTATTTAACCTATTAAAAATAAATCCGAATTTGAAAAATAAAATCTAACCTATTCACAAATAAATCTAATTACTTGGCATATTCAAAAACTAAATCTAACATGCTTATTTAACCTATTAGAAATAAATCCGAATTTGAAAAATAAAATCTAACCTATTCACAAATAAATCTAATTACTTGACATATTCAAAAACTAAATATAACATGCTTATTTAACCTATTAAAAATAAATCCGAATTTGAAAAATAAAATCTAACCTATTCACAAATAAATCTAATTACTTGGCATATTCAAAAACTAAATCTAACATACTTATTTAACCTATTAGAAATAAATCCGAATTTGAAAAATAAAATCTAACCTATTCACAAATAAATCTAATTACTTGGCATATTCAAAAACTAAATCTAACATACTTATTTAACCTATTAGAAATAAATCCGAATTTGAAAAATAAAATCTAACCTATTCACAAATAAATCTAATTACTTAACATATTCAAAAACTAAATCTAACATACTTATTCAACCTATTAGAAATAAATCCGAATTTGAAAAATAAAATCTAACCTATTCACAAATAAATCTAATTACTTAACATATTCAAAAACTAAATCTAACATGCTTATTTAACCTATTAAAAATAAATCCGAATTTGAAAAATAAAATCTAACCTATTCACAAATAAATCTAATTACTTAACATATTCAAAAACTAAATATAACATGCTTATTTAACCTATTAAAAATAAATCCGAATTTGAAAAATAAAATCTAACCTATTCACAAATAAATCTAATTTCTTGGCATATTCAAAAACTAAATCTAACATGCTTATTTAACCTATTAGAAATAAATCCGAATTTGAAAAATAAAATCTAACCTATTCACAAATAAATCTAATTACTTGGCATATTCAAAAAATCTAATTACTTGGCATATTCACAAATAAATCTAATTACTTGGTATATTCACAAATAAATCTAATAAATCTAATTACTTGGCATAAATCTAATTACTAGCTAGGGCACAGAAGATCCGGGGGGGAGGGGGCTGGCTGGGGTTGGGGGGAAAAAAATTCGAATTTCAAAAAAAAAAAAAAAAAAAGGTACAGGGGTGTTCTGGTTCGGGTTCGGGTTCGGGTACGGGTAGGCGGGCACGGGTCTACGGGTAGGCGGGCACGGGTATTCGGGTACGGGTACGGGTAATACGGGTCCACGGGTCGGTACGGGCGGGTACGGGTTTGAAACGGGACGGGTATCACGGGTAAATTTTAAAAAAATCCGTACCCGTCCCTTCTCAACCCGTACCCGTTGAACCCGTGTACCCGTGCAAAACCCGTGCACGGGCACGGGCAGGGCGGGCACGGGTCTGACCCGTGGGGGTATTTGCCAAACACTAGTCGTAGTTAGGGATGGCAAAAAAGCCCATCAGCCCGTCGGCCTGCTCATACCCACCCGGCCCGGCCCTTTACCCGGTCGGCCCGACACTATAACAGGCCAGGTAGGGCCGGGCCTACAAACAGATCAGGCCAGGCATGGGATTCAACTAAAGCCCGCAGGAGGCCTGTTGGGCCTATTTTTCTGAAACTAAGTTTTAGGTTTTTTATTTTGCCTCTGTCTTAAATTTTGAAAACCAAATAATCCGACTCTCTCTCATGCCTCCACACTCCACATTCTGAAAACCAAAGCTCTCTCTCTCTCTCGCCGCCGATCTCTTCTCTTCTCTCCACACTCCACACTGATCTCCTCTTCTCGCCGCCGATCTCGCCACCGATCTCGCCACTGAGCTCGCCGCTGTTTGGTGGTTGCTGATTTTGAGACGGCTGAGAGGCGAGGCACGAAGGCCTTGGTACCGGCCATCTAAGAGGAGGCGGTCAAATTTCTGGCCATCGAGCCCTTTCCCCTTCTCTGATCTGTGCTCGTTGAATTTTTGTGATGCCGTAGAAATAAATCATAGAAAATTAAATTGTGAAATACCGAATTTCAGGTTGTTGATTTTCCTGATTCGGTGGTAAATTGTGCCGATTTTGGTGCTTGGCTTGATTCTGGTACACTGGTACATTTGTACCAGTACTGTTTGGGTGCGGTTCTCTTCCTTGCTCTTGTTTCTAGTATTGGCTCAGTTCTCTTTCTTATTTCTTGTTTCTTGTTTCCTTGTTTCTGGTATTGACTGTTTGGGTGCGGTTCTTTTTCTTGTTTCTTGTTTCTCGTTTCCTTGTTCTTGATTATGGTACACTGGTACATTTGTACCAGTACTGTTTGGGTACGATGCTGCCTTGTACTGTTTGGGTGCGGTGCTGCCTTGTTCCTGGTTCTGTATTTTGTGTTTTGATTGTATACTAAGTCGGGCCAGGCCAGGTAAGGCAGCCCATGGGCATAGGCAGGCAGGCACAGGCGGGCATGGGATTGAAAGAAAAGCAGGCCGGGTATAGATTTTCAGGCCCATTATGTTGGGCCAGGCAGGTCGGGCCTAAATTTTTATCAGGCAGGTCAGGTATGGGCTTGATAAAATACCTGTGGGCTCGGCCCATTGCCATCCCATAGTCGTAGTCATCTCTCGTTCTCTCTCGACCCCAACCCCGACCTCGATTCCGATCTAGGTATAGACAATTTGGAGCTTGGCGTATAGACTGTTTGGAGCAGCGAGGAAGAAGGAAGGATAGGAGCTAGCAAGGATGCCACAGAGGCACTCGAAGAACAACAACGACCTAGCGTTCTTCACATACGAGGAGAAGAGGAAGCTCGGGTATGGCACGCAGAAGGAGCGCTTGGGCAAGGATTCTATCAAGCCCTTCGACGCCTGTTGCCTCTGCCTCAAGCCCTTCATTGACCCCCTCTGCTGTCTCAAGGGCCATGTCTTTTGTAAGGAGTGCATCTTTGAGTGCCTCCTCGCTCAGAAGAAGGACATCAAGAGGTCGTTCACTATTTCAAATTAAAATTAGCACCTTCTCTCTCTATTCATTTGTCTTGGATAGTTTCTGATTGGAAAATTTTTGGACTAGTGTTTGCATTGATAAAGTTTGGAAGGAGGTTAAAGAAGGCTGCGTTTGGATTAGACCATATCTTTGGCAGTTTTTATATTAAGTCGTTGAATTGAGGATTTGGTTTGATGATTGATGTATAATAAGTATAAATCAGGTTCAGCTGGATATTTTATTCTTTTCCTTGACGGTGTTTTAGTAATTACAAACTTCAAATTTGGCTTCCATGGCTGGAAGCTGTATATATATTGAGTTCTATTGTCTAACAGGTATCCAGAATACAGTACCAATGATGATTCATTAAAAATATGTATATATTCTATTTTTCAATTTTATTTCAGTTTAAACAAACAATTTATACCATGGCAGGAAGCTAGCAGCATACGAAGCTCAACAGAA
The DNA here is from genome assembly GCA_025461125.1 of Carex kokanica. Lineage (NCBI taxonomy): Eukaryota > Viridiplantae > Streptophyta > Magnoliopsida > Poales > Cyperaceae > Carex > Carex kokanica. The sequence goes on from JAJGRX010000638.1 coordinate 622,305, forward strand.
GCAAGGGAAAGAGGAGGAAGAAGAGAAAAGGCTGCTACAAAAAGCACGTGTACTCGAATCCTTCGACAAACAGAATCACAGTGCAGTCCCCACAGAATCCTCATCCAATCGCAGCACAGCAGCTGGCGACCGAAACAATTTTCACGGCGCCAACAGTGTGAAGACGACCTCTTTCGAAGAGGAGGCCCTTCGCACGATGAAAGCTTTCTGGCTTCCCTCTGCCACACCTGGTGCACCACTAAAAGTCGATGCGCCTTCTACTGACACCACCTGTCCAGAGGGAAATGAAAAGCTAAAGATGAAGTCGCTATTTCCAATTTATTTCACCGAAGAAGATAAAGACGAGACCAGAAATAAGAATTTGGAAACGAGTTATATCTGCCCCAGTTGCAAGGTTACTCTGACCAACACGATTTCTCTGGTGGCGGTTAGCACATGCGGCCATGTATTTTGTAAAAAATGCGGGGATAAATTTGTGAAGGTAGATGGAGTGTGTTTGGTGTGCAATAAGGAGTGCAAGGCAAAGAATATGGTGCCCTTGGAGAAGGGAGGGACTGGATTCTCTGCACATGGGGATAAACTGGAGGCAGTTGAATTCAAGCATCTTGGTAGCGGGTCTGGGTTGGGTTTGGTTAAGCCTGCCCCAAAGGGGGTTTGAGATTATTAGGGTTTTAAGAGTGTTGGATTAGTGGCTGGTTATTTGTCAGAAGGGGCATTTAAGCATTAGTGTATTGAATAGAGCAAACGTTGAAGGGATTTTTGTTGCTTAATGTATAATTTGTTTTTCTTGCGTGTAGTCGTAGCTTTTCTGTGCCCAGTTTGTTTTAGAGATTGTATTTCGGTTTATTCAGCATAACAGCTGAGGTCTTATAACTCTTGAGCAGAAGAAATGATTGATTTAGTATAATATGTACCAGCAGAAAAACATACAATGAAGTGCTTTAATTTTAAGGCGTGGTCAACAATTTATATTGTGGCAACTTTTTCTCTCATTTAAATTCCGATGTAACTGCATGTTATTAAAATTCCATAGCTACTATAATGATCCGAATGATCTGAGTTCGAGCGAGTTGGGGTATGCTCGTGCTCGGTTTATAAAGTTAATAAGCGAGTCAACTCGAATTGAGAAGACAATACCGAGTTGACAACTTTGCTCGTGCTCGTTAAGCGACTCGTTAAGAAAATCCTCCAATAAAAAATATTGGCATACTAACATACCGATTTGTACAATCAGACTCGATCATCATAAATTACTAGTTAATTAATTTCAATAGTGTCTTATAGGTACCCACATAAACAAAATATTTGCATACTGTTTGAATTTGTTTTTGTTCATCAACCCAAACAGTGTCTTAATGTTACAATTAGGGGTGAGTAAATTGCTCATAACTCGTAACTCGCTCACTAAATGATCATTAACAACTCACTCATTATCAACTCGCTCATTAACTTAATGAGCAGAGCATGAGCATATCCCAACTCGCTCATAACTCGCTCATTAAGAAATTTGATCATTAATACACCGTTCTGGATTTGTACAGTTCTGAATTTATATATTTTTAAATTCTACATTTTTATTATTATTTTGATAATGCAAATTTGTAGGTATGCAACAAGGATATATCTTTGATTTTTGAGTATGTGACATATAGGGTCGTGAGAACGACAAGAAGATAGTTGTTTGATTTTGTTAAATTTGCTTATGGAAATTTTTTTTGTTAAATTATATACTGTTTAATTAGGTTGGATTATGACAATTTGTTAAATTCTATAAATGAAAATTAGTTTTTGAAAGATGTATTTTAAACAACTCGGCAACTCGCTCATTAACAACTCGCTCATTAAGCTAATAAGCCGAGCATGAGCATACTCCAACTCGCTCATGCTCGCTCATTAATCACCCCTACTTACAATATATACACAACATAGTTTCTACATAATTAATAAAACTACTTGGAATTGGATGTGGCATGATTTCATATAACTCAGTTCTTAATGAGCGAGTTGGGTCTTCTCATTTTTGGTTCATTAAGTTAACGAGCGAGTAGATAATGAGTTATTAGCGAGTTTTTAGTGAGCAATTTACGAGCGAATCATGAGTTATGAGCGATTTTCTCACCCCTAGCTACTAGTGGCTTTGATTACCAAAATTTTTATTAATAACCAAAAAAATAATCAAATTACAAAAAATATTCCAGTTTTAAACAAAATTCCAAACATAACCATACTGCTGGATTATCCAGCAGTAATTCAAAGCAAAACTGCTATAGCTCCTTTCGGCCGGATAATCCAACGATTTTCTAGTTTCCACTGGATTATTTAGCGGAAATATGATTTTTTTTTTTTTTTACATAGAAGATGTTCTTATTTTTTTATTTTTTTATTTTTGTTTATTGAAATATTAGAAATATTTTTATATTTCTTGAAAAATAGATGGAGTACTGTAGAATTGAATTTATTAAAAAGACTGCGACAAATAATCCGGATCAACATTTTTCAGGAGGGATTTTTGGAGTTGTAAAGAAATTAAAATATTTCTTGATGTATTACTGGAAAAAAAAATATTTTGAATCTAAGTTCAAAAATCACTTCTAGGTAAATAAAAAAATATCGTGATCCTTCTAGTAAATTCTAATTCTAAAGTACTCCATATATTTCTAAAAAATATTTAAATATTTAAAATATAAAATAGCTTCCAGGGAAATAGATGGAGTACCTTAGAATTTGAATTTACTAGAAGGATCACGATATTTTTTTTATTTATCCAGAATTGAACTTTGAGACGGGATCAATAACTCTGATTTAAAAACTTTTTATTTTTTTTCCAGTAACACATCAAAAAATATTTTAATTTATTTTACAACCGTAAAAAATCATGCCTGAAAATATTTATTCAGATTATTTGTTGCAGTCTTTCTAGTAAACTCAATTTTATAGTACTCCATCTATATTTCAAGAAATATAAATATATTTCTAATATTTCAATAGAAAAAATAATAAAATCAGAACATCTTTTATTTTTAGATCATGGAATTCCAAAACCGCTGTATTATTCAACTTTTTTTGCTCTGAATTATAATCCAACGGTATGGTTAATTTTTGGAATTTTGTTGAAAATTGGGATATTTTATGTAATTTTATTATTATTTTTGGTTATTAATAAAAATTTCGGCTTTGATTATATAACACTAAAACGAACTTTTTTTTGCAATGTTAATAATGTTATGCAAACAGGCCTGCGCAAGTCCTAAATAAGGATCCATTAATTGATTATAAAATGCGGATTTATGACTGACGAATAAATTGTAACCCGGATAAGAGAGGGATGACGTGGTTACTTTGTAGACGAACAAAGCGGCTAATTGAACAAAGGCGGGAACCAATTCTTCTCCTCTCTCTTCTTCCTTTTATTTTACTAAAAATAAGACCCCAAATTTTAGTCACCAAGACAACTGAGCTCTGCTAATGGCGACTCTACCCACCTGGGCTTCATCTCTTTCTCACCAAGTAAATTCCCCTCCCTTTTTTTTTTTCCTCACCTCGTCTCCTCCTTTCTTGCACTTATTCTGTTGGTGAATTTTTCTTCTTTTCCTTCTATTTCCTTTTAATTACAGTTAGTTATGCCAAATTCTCCTGTGCGAACCAGATCCGGGTCGTTTCCTCCATTGGTTGTTAAAGCATGCTCCAAGGAATCTGTTACATATGAAAATGGTAATCTTCTAATTGCTAACATAACAATCAGTACCAGATGTAATTCCCAGAAAAAAAAAAAAATACAAACGAAAAAGTCAGTGCCTGGGCGGATTCAGGATTTCGGTCAGAGGTAGGCACAAAATATTGACAAGAATACAATTTTTTTCTCCTGACGAATTGGAGCGAAATAGCGGATAGGGATCTAAAAAGTCACAACACGACACAACACGTGTGCCGGTTACATGCCGGGACCATTCACATGACGTGATCATCTTTTGAAAATTTGACGTGGCACGTCGCGTGAAAGATTTGGTCACAGCACATGGTCACTTGAGTCGCGTGTAATTATGACAGTTAGATCTTGATCGAAAAACTAACCTAAATTATGAAAAAAAATAATTAAACGTGACCAAACGTGATAAATGTAACCGGTTACGTTTGGACATGCCACGTGTGGTCTCAGTGTGACTAACGTGTTGTGATCATTCACGTGCCATGACCATCATTTCAAATTTGGTCACGGTACTGCATGACACATATAAATCTGACTTGGTCACAGCACAACATGTGATCCAAATCACGGCACGGTACATATTTAGATCCCTATAAAATACCATTGAGTCTAAAAAAAAATTCGAATACATGGTATGCACTTGCCTACCCCTGACCCTCTTTAGGTCCGCCAATGTTACCAGGTGAGGAGAAGTTATATTATATATGATTAAGTTATGTTTTGTATTAGTAGATTTAATCAAGAGAAGAGCAGCATTGGTAGGGATTGGGTCTCTGGCAACAGGCTTATCTTTTTCAAGATGTGCATCTGCTGATGGTAATGCTATTTTCAAATATAATACTTCACTAATGCTTACTTAACTCTGTTGAATTGCAACCTAATTTCTCCACTTTAAGTTAGATTCAAATTCATTATTTGTTGAGTTATAGTACCACGGATCTAATATTGTACCCTGTGTCAAAATTCTAGTGGCTGCCATTTCCCATTTTCTTAAAGGATATGGATTAACATCTCTGAATCCCATTAATGTGAGTAACTAAATTTTGTTTCAAGATTGCAGAGGTTCCAAAGAATTATAAAGCTTTTGTGGATAAGATTGATGGGTATTCATATTACTATCCGTCCGACTGGAGGGTGCGTCATCTCACCAGCTTTTTGAAGTTCTGTTTATTATGAAAGAAAGTGCATTTGATACCTGGTGCCAGTGAATACAATTCCCATTTGCAGGATTTTGATTTCTTAGGGCATGACTCAGCATTCAGAGATAAGTTTGCTGCATTACAGCATGTCAGAGTTGGATTTATCCCTACAAGCAAAACCGACGTGCATGATTTGGGCCCAATGGACGAGGTATTTTGTTTTTTGTTTTTTTATATGTCCTACAATTTTTTTTTAAATATCTCTGAGCTTTAGTAAGATGCAGTATAATTTTGTTGTGAACTAATTTAGTTTCCTCCCTATAGGCGATCTTCAATTTGGTGAAGAATATTTATGCTGCACCAACACAGGTTCCCACCATCTATGAGATGACAGAGGTAGTACAGTTTTGTTTCATTTAAAAATATATACATTGTTTCAGTTGAAAGATTTAGCTATGAAATATTAATAATATGCTGGATGCAGCGCACTGTTGATGGAAAGAATTATTGGACCTTTGAGTATGAACTTGAATCGCCAAATTTTGCTCGATCTGCATTTGCAACTATAGCTATTGGAAATGGTAAGAACCAAGAAAAGAATTATGTTTTGTCATGCAGCTTTGCTTTCATCAAAATACAATTTTTGGTGTGTTACTCAACTGTTCTTCCTTGATTCTTTCCTCAGGTAGGTATTACACACTAATTGTGGGTGCGAACCAGAGGCGGTGGAGCCGAGTTCGAAACCAGCTCAAGGTTGTTGCCGACTCTTTCAAGATGCTAGACATATAAAAGCAATTAGCTGATTATGATTTTATATCATATTAATACGTAAATCTGTACATATATAATTATATATATATATGCAAGATTGCTCGGTTTCAGTTTATCTAAAAAAAATTATTCTAAAGTTTTTCAGCACCCGACTTTTATAACAGATGGCATTTGCTTGCATTTGCTTGCATGTGCAGATCGTTTTTTACTTGTTAATTTGATTGATGATTGTCTGCTTCATGAGACATTAGCAACATAGAAGTTAATTAACTATTAAAAGAGAGTGCTGGCACACGCACTAATATGAATAAATTTTACAGAAAAAAATAATCAAACTAAAAATATAATTTTATACATCTATACGAATGATCAAACTAACACATCCAAGGCATTAGAGATTACAGCAAAGAGGATAGTCTCCCTCAAAAAAAATCTATAACAGAATATTCTAGTCTTGAAAACAGTTAAAACTACTGCCAATCTACTAAATCCTAGCATTCGTACGTGTTATAACCTATCCACAATGTGTTACAAAATTTCAGTAAAATGCACCTACCATGAATTTACAATCAACCGATACCGTACTAAACCTGACCCTTTACATAAGTGGCCGCTGTCGCAACCCTTTCCCGAAATGGGGTTGCATGAGTCTAACATATAAGCCATTCTGTTGCACAAGTGCATCATGAGTACCTTGCTCAACGATTTTACCCCCATTTAACACAACTATGTTATCCACATGCTTCATCATAGCAACCCGGTGTGCTATAAGAATAGTTGTTTTGTTCCCCATGGCCAACGTGTCAAGGGCCTCTTGCACAACCCGACTCGACTCAGACTCGATCGAAGAACTTGCCTCGTCTAGCAACAAAATTGGTGCATTTTTCAATACAACCCTAGCAATTGCAATTCTCTGCTTTTGACCGGGTGTTAGGTCAACCCCTCTCATACCAATATGTGTGTCATAACCATGTGGTAAACTACTAATGAAATGGTGTGCATTGGCTATTCTAGCTGCCTCTTTTAGCTCTGACTCGGTTGCATTGTGTCTAGCATAAATGATGTTCTCTCTAATGGTGGTGGAGAATATAACAGGTTCTTGTGGGACCAAACCCATGTGGCTCCTCAGCCATCTTAGGTTAAATGACTTCAAATCTCGGCCATCTAACAAAACTTGTCCAGAAACAGGATCATAAAACCGCTCCATTAAGGAGATGATTGTGCTTTTACCTGACCCTGAGACGCCAACAACTGCCACTGTTTGGCCTCCACTAACCTTGAGGTTGAAATTGCTTAATACAGCTAAATTGGGGCGGGTTGGGTATGCAAAATCCACATTTCTAAGCTCGATGCTACCATACACATTAGGTGGTTTCAAACCCGAGTTGTCATCTGGGTCGATCTCAGGTTCACGGTCAATTATTTCAAAAACTGAGATAAGAGATTTGCGCCTTTTGAGTATGTAAGGCGCAAGACCGAACGGCTCAACCAAGGCAAAGGCTGCAAAAGAGAATAGTATATACTCTTTCAAACCGGTTGCTATGGTAAGGCGGCCTTCATGTACTGAAATGGCAGTGAACCAAAGGAGAAGGGAGTTGCATGCAAAAAGAAGGAATTGGGAGAGGCCAAAGAACAAACCAATGGCCGTGCCGTGTAGGAAGCTTTTCGTGAGGATTTTTCGGAGCTGCACAGTGTATAGCTCGGTCACTTTATCTCCTGCACAAAAGGCCACAACCGTGTATATGTTTCTTACAGAATCTTCTAGAACTAAAGAGGCCTTTTTGTGCATCTCCTGAATACCCCTCGAGAAACCAGCAAGCCACAATTTCTGCAAATAGATAATTTTACAAATTAAGCAAAAATAATAGAAGGGGTGCTTTTCTCTTCTTCTTCATTTCTTTCCTTTGATAGCCGAAACAAAGATTTTTATGAAAATAAATAAAAAGATGGTCTTTAGCTCTGTAGTAAAATGACAAGCAAACAAGTGCAATCATTGAACCCTATTAGTTTAGTTAAGTTTTTACTTGACATGAGGCTCCCAAGAAATTGGCAAACATAAAGTAAGAAAAATATCACCAGACACCACCCAGAATAACAAAACTCCACCCAAAACAAACATAAAAAAAAAAAAATCATTGACTTCTACAGTATCAGTATGGTGCCTTTACTGAGCAATACAAGCAATTGCTGCTAGTATTCCATTTGCAGCCTCAATGCAACACTATTTTAGAGTAAAACTGTAAAATTAATAGAAAGAACGACATGACATACCTGTGCAATAGCAGAGACAATAAGGACAGGTACGGTTGCAAGAGCAATAAGAGCAACACGCCAATGGAGCAGCATCCCGATAAGAAGAGCCACGGCAACAGCCGAAAAATCCTGAATAAAAATGGAAAGGCGGTTGCTGAAGGCTGCACGAACAAAAGTAGCATCATTCGCCAGGCGCATGGATAGTGCGTCAGCACTGTTCTCCTCTTCGTCAAACCAGCCGACCTCATTTCGTAGCATCGCTGGAGGAAAGGAATCAATTTCATTTTCCTTGTTCTAATTCACTATAGAAATGTGCTATTTCACTATGGAAACAAATGTATGTTGCAATAGGGAATGGATACTGCTAATTACACGGCCTGTATAATTCTGGAACCAGTAAGAGTCAGCCTTTGTTTTCTAGAGCTTAGTTAGGTCCATTTGGGATCTACAGAGAATAATGATAATAATATGATTTTTTTACCAAAACCAATAGGATAGCATTCTTTATACAGATACAAGTAGACTCTGATAATGCCACCAGCACAAGGTCAAGGGCACTGTCTCAGTTACAGTACAGGTACCCTAACCATAATGGTCTCATTGAAGGGGCTGGTCAATAGTCCAATATCTTGAAACTGTTCAACACAAGTATTCCATATTGTTATCATACCCATCTCAGCCACAAGTAATTGTCCTGGTCGCCTTAACATGCAATTCCAGGTCTCACATATTACTCACCAATTTGGTTTCACCAGCCCCACATATGTGTACCATAAAGAATTGGCCGAAACTGTTGCAAATAGAAGCTCTTGATTCACTGTCCTTTAATCAATTGGTTCAAGAATAAGAGAAAGTTAATTATAAAGAAAAGTACCTGAAAACATCATTCTCCTAACACGTTCCGTCATTTTCTCTCCCATTATACCAAAATAAAAATGTTGCAAGAAGTTAGCCACTACTGTCATAATCCCCATGCAAGTTATAAGCATGCACCAGCGGTTTACCTCGTGCCTGATGTCATGAATATCTATCCTATAATAAGCGGCCACAATCAATCCTGTTGTGTATGCTAATAGAGGGTTGAAGGAGCCAAAAATGGCAGCTCCCACACTCCCTAAAAGAGCATAGGGCCACTCTGCAAAACTGAGCTCGGCAAGCCTCCAGAAGGATGGGGGTTTTGTTTTGGTTTTTGAATTCTTTGATTTTGACTTCAAGTCATAGAAATGGTTCAATGTGAAATTTTTTGAATGTGAGCGCTCGCTGTCTGAGGTTAAAAGGGGTGACACTGGTGATTCTGGATCCTGGTCAGATGGATTAGAGAATTGTCGGTTTATAGTGTTTGGAGGGCGTATGTCTATTTTGGGAAGGTTCGGTAACTTTGTCTCAAGACTGTCTTGCCTTTTAAGAGAAGGCGGGGCTTCTGAGATATGATCAGAGAGTGCATTTTGACCCTTGGGAGACCCGTGTTGCACATCGGTGTAGTTGGAGTAACCATGTGCTCTCTGGAGAGACGGTGATTTAGACATCTTGGGAGAGGTCGATTGGTCGTCAGTCTGAAATGGTGTGCCTTCATTGTATTTCCTTACTGGCATCCTGTACAAGCATTAAGACCAATGATGGGAAGTTAAAGCTTCTCTTCAGTACTTATTCACATGTAGTATGGCTAAATCAGCTAGGTAATGCAATTTACAGGTAGGGGTGTTCATTGGGTCCGGTTTAATCAGTTTTAAACCGAACCGAGAGAGTTCGGATTAAACGGTTCGGTCTTTTCAGTTAAATAGATCGGTTCTAAAACCGGTTTAATTGTTCGGTTTGGTTCGGTTTAGAAATTTTAAAAACCAGTTAGACTGAACCAACCGAAATTTTTAAACCCATCCCACGTTTGAACCAAATATTTATAAAAAAAAAAAAAAATTACGACATAATGTATGTTGCTTGGTTTAGTTTAAAACTGGTTAGACCAAACCAAAATTATTTTTTAAATCCATCTTAAAAAAATTCCAACAAATTAACAAAAAATGTTTATTTTTATGATTGGGAACTAACCTCCTAGGAAGCTTTGCTGCCTCCTCACATCTAAGCAACTCAGCATATAGGCCATTTAAATTAACCAACTCCTCATGTGTACCCATTTCGACCAGCTGTCCCTCCTCCATTACCGCAATGTAGTCAGCATTTTTAATCAGGCTGAGTCGTCTAGCAATTATAATAGTTGACCTGCCAAGCATTAGAATGTCGAGGGCCTTCTGAACTGCCTTCTCAGCCTCAAAATCAAGGCCACCAGTTACCTCATCGAGTAAGAGAATAGATGGATTTGAAAGCACTGCTCGAGCTATGGCCATCTTGATCTTTTGTTCTTCAGTTAGTGATGAGCCAGCTCTGCCAACCTGTAGTGAGATACATATTTTCAAAGTTTCATCAACATCAACAAGAGAAGGAAAATAAAGGTGGAAAATAGAAGATGATACAAGTTGAGGAGTTACACAGAAACTAAATATTGAACCTTCAGTTTTTGGCAGCAAGCTTAACGTGTGGATTTTTTGTTTTATTTTTTAGAGGGAGTAAAGGTATGGCCTTTTTTAGTTATATATTGAATAAAAAGTTCGGGACATGGGTTTATGTTGTTTCTAGTTTTTGGCATTCTATATGGTAGCATGGGGAACTACAGATGGCAGGCATTTGTGGTGATACAGAAACCAAATAACATCACCCCTCCCTCTCCCCCCAACCCCAACCCCATCCCAAAAAATAAGTAAATAAATAATAATATTAATATTAATATTAATAATTCTACATTAAGCAAAAGAAGAACAAAATAGCCATGGCATTCGAATATCGATCATCTTATTTTCTTTTCTGTTTGCATATTTACAATAGCAATAAGAAATAAAAGTGTCCGCACCTGCGTGTCATAGCCCTTTTCAAGAGAACTAATAAAAGCATGTGCGTGGGCTGTCTTGGCAGCCTCTTCGATCTGCTCGAGTGTGCACGATCTCCCATATGCAATGTTTTCTCTGATGCTGAGGCCCAGTAAAGCTGGTTCTTGCGTTACTAAGCCAATCTGGCTTCTTAACCACTCCAGCTTAAGACTCTTAATGTTTTCTCCATCCAATAGCACTTCACCTGCCACAGAATCAGGTAAAATTCTTCAATGTACTTTTAAGAACAGTGCTACATCCACATGTAATAGCTGTGTGGTAATAATTTCCTTTTTATATTATAGAACTTGAGCGGGAAGTGCTTTTGCACTTGAATGAAGCCATTAAATTAACAAAAGAGAAAACAAACAACAAACAAACAGGCCAGAGTAAGATTTTTCGTCACTAAAAAATAAAGCTTCAACAGAAATTAGAAAAATTTATGTCAATGGTACCTAGTGTCGGATCATAAAATCTCTCCATCAGAGGAATAATGCTACTTTTTCCAGACCCATTTCTACCGACAAGTGCCACGGTTCTTCTGGCAGGTACGGTAAGGTAAAAGCCACTCAAAATAGGGATCTCGGGTCGGGAGAGGTAACTGAAATACACATTTCTGAACTCTATATTTCCTTGTACTGATGGCAAAACACGGCCTTCATGATTTACACCAGAGACCGACCGGCTTATCATCTCAAACAATCGATAAGCCGCAATTCGACCTTGCTCAAATGAATAGAAGTTTGTTGCCGCCTGATTCAGTCCACTTCAAAGATAAAAAAATAAAAAATAAAACACAATGAATGGTAAGAAATTAGGCAGTGTCAAAAGGAGTTGAAGCATAAAACTCTCAACAAAGGAAAGCACATAAAATGTTAAATACTAGATATTAGTATGTCAAGGCCAACCAGCAAATAGCGGTATACTGCACCAACATGCAGTAATAGTTTCAGTGCTTTGTTCTAAACAGCTGTAGAATCTAAATTGATTTATGCTATTATGTAACTAAAGGTTTTTTCTCGGTTTACTATCAACCAACCAGTGTGATAACAACCATGCTGCAATCTAGAAGCCCAAAAGGTATAATAATCCTTCTTTATTTTCTTTTTTCAGAGGGGCAAAAACATTGTTTCCTGGTTATGAATGGGGCATCTACAGTAATTTTCATAAAAAAGAACATACTTACAGGCCGCTTAAGATCACAGAAAAAAGAGCTACTATGATTTCACCACCATTTGCCTTTCCATGAGATATGAGAAACCTCCCTACCCATAGTTGTAAGGCGCAAGAGCAGATGGCAAGGCCATACGTGAAACCTAGACCAAGCCCTTGTACAAGACTTATCAAAATCCCGTATCGGAGTGTAGCCTGAAGTGATGTTGCATATGAGTACTTGGCTAGGGTTTCATTTGTGAAGGCATATAAGGTTCTGATGTACGACATTGCCTATAAAATAATGAACATATTTGAAAGTGATTAATGCTAATAAGATACTAAACTGGCGTTAAATTAATATGTGACCAACTCTCATTGTAAGTCCAATCCAGCCTAATTAAGTCCCAGTTGTACAAATATGCCTCACTGTAACTCATTTTCTCAACCTCATGTTTAACCATGCAGGCTAATCCAATTTGGCCTCAACTTTCCTCTTTGGACAATCATCACCAAAACAAATAAAGAAAATTCAAAATGAGATTACCAAACAAAGATAAATATTATACCATCATAGCAATTGAAACACTACCTCAATCATTAAGTTACCATCAGTTCTATGCCTTCAGAGTTGAGACCATATAGTAAATGGAAATTGGATGGATGTACAAATGGAATATATGACTATATATGATAAGAAAAAAGTTATAGGAAAGAATATAGACCTGCTCAGCAATGCTAGCTGCCTCAGCATAGGCATCTTGTATGTTCTCAGCCAATCTATGGAGAAAAATATTTGAAATACCACCAGCAGCCACAATAAAGGGTCCAGTCGCTAGGGTTAGAAGAGCAATTTGCCAGCAATTGATCAGACCAATGACAAGACCTCCCACAAATGTTGCCATGTTGTGTATGTAGTTACCAACCTGTATACCACATGTACCAATCAAAATTAGCATTAAGAGACTCTTCAAAGCATAATAGGAGCTGCTTGTATAGCACCAACAATTTATAAGATACTCCTCTTGGTTCTTTGCGATGTCTTGTATGCGACAAACTTAAAAAGGGTTAATAACACAGCTATGCCCTAACAAAGCAAGCAAAGAAAATAAAAGAGCCCGATAAGATGCCCGAAAAGGAGAATACTCAAAACAACTTCCAATACTATATAGGGCCGGTCCAGTAAATTGGCTGAGTAATCCATCCAAAAGCGATTATTAAGGTATTATTCTCAGGTAATTGTTTTTTGCTCAAAAAGTAATGTCCAAGGCACAAAGATTCAGAATTGACCCATATGGTGTGTACCAACTGTACCAGTAGGATGGACACTTACTTTCTCGCTTAAAGCAGACTGGATGAGTAAAACATCACTCAAAACTTGACTGACAATATCTCCATTATTTCCATAAGTGTCGAAGAAACTCATGTCTTGATTAAGCAGAACCTGCACGTACTTTGACCTTATAACAGCCGTCTGCCTCTCCCCAGTGATAATCCAGCAAGATACCTCTGCATGTTTCACAAAATTAGAAGAAGAAAATAAGTAAATCAGAAGTTTATATAATGATTCAAAATAGAACATTGTTTCTCTAAAGAAATGATAGTTTGAGCTGACCTATCCACCCAGCTATTAAAACACCACCAGCTATATAGACAATGTACAATGCATGCTGCAAAAAGAAATAAGATAAAAGATATCAACAAGAATTGAATCATTATGTAGGAGTAAAGGACGTGAACTAAAAGCAAAAGACAATCAAATTTGAAATATTGGATTAGTAGTTAATGAAGCTGCATTTTTAATTAAATAAAGCTTACTGTGACCATCATTCTCGCTTACTTATCTAAATTGTTAACCTGATGTCTTTTTTCATTTTTAAAGTTTTAATTTGGAGCAAACCAGAGGTCTAATGAGTGAAGCTTTTAGACTTAATTTTGCTGCACATCTTAGTCAGTTTGAGTTGAATTGGTTGAGCAGCGTATCAATTCTCAAAGTACCAAAAAGTAACTCCAGTCTGATGAAGCAGGGTTAACAAATCACACACATTTCGACCGGGATTTAAAACAAAATCTTCCATTTCAGGCTAGTGGATCCAAACCCAAACTAAAAGCAACAACACTAATCACAAAACCAACTTCCTCAAACTAACCACTAACCTCTTTAAACTTCTCCAGTAACTCATCATTGTTCCCATGCAAAGCCGATGCAAGCCGTTGAGAATCAAGCAAGTTCACAGCTTTCCCAAAGAAATGTAGGTACACTACAAGAGCAACACCATGCACCGCAGCAGCAACAGATCCAGCAACAATTAGCACCCAATCGAACCGATCTGCACACTCAAAGAGCCTAGAGAAGGGGGCAGCAATTGGAGGAGGCACGACATCTGATTCATCCATGTCATCCTCTTCAGCAGGACCCACCCCATCAGCTGGAAGTGGGGCCCCGTCCGCCCCGGTGTCGGCCGCGTACGGAGAGGGGGATTCAGGTGGCTCCGAGACCTCTGACACTGGCGTCAGAGGTTGTACATGGGGTGGGGACCACCCGAAGAGACCTCTAGAGACCATGGCGTATAGATCCTTCTCTGGATCAGCTCTCTTTGCACCTTCTCCTCCTCCTTAGGTTAGAGAGAGACTGGAGAGCTTGCCCTTAGCGCTCTCTCGAGCTCCGTACTTTCGATTTTTCTTATTTATTTTTTTCCTTTGGAGCTGGAAGTACTACACTAGTTTTGTTGCTATGAGCTAGTAAGCTGTGCTGTGCGTGCTGTGTCGCGTTAGGCGGCGGTTTGTTTTTCTTTTTTTTCCGGAAAGAAATTAATAGTATGAAATACTGTCCCACCGTTAAATATTACGCACAATGACATATCGGTGACGTGGAATGGTTCTATTGGTAGCTCATCCTCCTGGTCATGCTAATTGGGACGGTATAAAATTTGGGCCTCTTACCTTGGCAAAATTGAGAGACTGAGGTCTGAGGCAGACGACGGTTGGGTCAAAGGAGGCGGATTGGAATTGGAATAACTAGTTAACGAGTAACGACCAAATATTAAGCGTATATCATACGGTGTAATGGTGATTGGTTCGCTGGGTCCCATTGGACAGAGAGAGATAAAGATGTCTAAAAGTTGGTTACTTGCACTAAATTTATTTTCCTTGGTTATTTCTGTTTAGTATTTTATGGTGGGGAAAGCGTATCGACTATCGACTATCGAGATGTCTATTTCCAATTTACGTTTTACTGCTGCTAGTGTTGTCATACTGGGATGCTGACAATACAAAATCGCCATCTGGCTGTAGAACTGTTGAAAACTTGTAGATATTTTTTGGATTGATTTTATAGTAAAAAAGCAAAAAAATTCTCTAATCCAAGGTTCCCATTGGCATAGGCTATACCGCTATACCACAAACCAATTCTCGTCTCCTTGCTTAGGTCCTATACAAATACCGAACCGTTGGTCCGTCTAACCTTGGTTCGATAACATGAAGTGGATGTTGAAAAAAAGAAATTCACGAGTTCTTTTATTTTACAAACAAAAAAAAACGCATGCAAATGCGACCAGCAGAGGTTTTTCAATTGATTTTTTTCTTAAAACAGTATCATATAACAGTTGCTGGTTACTCTGCAACTCTTAATAAACTAATTCAACGACACCGGTTCAAATCCACGTTATTTTACAGCGTTGCAAACAGATTCGAACCCTTCCTTTATAGCAATTTAATCGCACATGTCAAATTGTCGATAGAAAAGGGATCGAAATTCGAAAGCCAGAAACAGCATCCTTTTGCTAATGCAAATGGGCATATCATGCCTCTTTAAAAAAAAAAGCCAGAAACAGCAGAGATCGAAGATTTACAATTTTGCATCCTAGCTGTCGGTGCGGCCCCTTGTCGCGAGTTCCTCACTGGCAGCGCTACTTTATCTTCTTATCGTTCCATCCGCTCACTCCCTACCATGATCCCATCACTCCCGCTGTCACGCCTGGAAAAAGGTGGGGCCCAGCCGTCAGTACACCCCACGATCACATCTCATAAAAGCTGGCTTCTGATGCAGTCGCAATCCTGGACACAGTTCACGGTGGACCTCTTTGTTTTGGCCACGTATGTCTTTGGCAAGGACTCGTTATGAGCACGCTGCCCGCAAAAATTAACAAAAATGTTTGAGAGATTACATGGATAAATAATTGTTTTAGGAAAGAATATTGCGCGGAAAATTATAGAGGAACGAAATCGTTGTTGGAGAGTTTTGTCCGCTACTAAACATCAAAAGTTAATTAAAGCTTAAATTCTAATCAATAAACAAGGGAGACTATCAGTCCGATTTCACGTGAAACAATTAAGAACAATTGAAACAATTCCAAATAGAAAAAGATACATATTTTTGCCAACAAAAATATGTTACAATTTTTTTAGAAACATACCGTGTCCGAGTGTTCGAGTGTTGATGTACAAGCCGCTATTGACACCTATAGACGGAATATACCAAGTTATATGACGGTGAAAAGTTGACTTATGACCTAGAAGTAGGGCTACTAACAAGCTGAGTTAACTCGAGTTATGGATAACTTATGATTTATATATTTATTTATTAAAATATTAGAAATATTTTTATAAAATAAATGAAATATTATATAATTAAATTTACTATAAAGACTGCAACAAATAACCTGGATCAATATTTTTCAGGCCGAATTTTTTGCGGCTGTAAGAAAAATTAAAATATTTTGTATGTTATTGAAAAAAATAAAAATATTTTGGATCTGAGTTATTAATCCCGGTTCAAAAGTCAAAATATCGTGGTCCTTCTATTTTCGAAAAATAAAATTTGCTCTGATAATATGTCAGACTAAATTATTTCATATTAATTTTTTCTTCAAAATAGATACAATATCTTAGAATTTAAATGTACTAGAAGGACCACGATATTTTCTTTATTTAGTCAAAAGTAATTTTTGAACCAGGATCAAAAAATTTTTCCAATAACACACAAAGAAATATTTTAATTTTTCTTACAGACCAAAAAATTCGGCCTGAAAAATGTTAATCTGGGTTATTTGTCGCAGTCTTTATAATAAATTCAAGGGAAAATTGGTTATTTGCCACTCCAAAACCTTCAAATTGTAAAAATGTCATCCCAAAATTTGAAATTGTAAAAATGTCACTCTAAATTTCATTAATTCCTAATTTTGCCATTTATATTGTATTATTGTACTATTTTTATTAAAAATTAACTGAAAAATACTGTTTTGGTATACGTATTTTCGTATTTCTGATTATACCCTTCATACGTACTTGATAAGCCTCAATTGTATACACTTTCGGTTAAGGTTTTACCTCTAAATTGTACCAAATTTCTTGTGTTTTACCCTAGTTTAATAGAGAATTCATTCAAGAACCAAGTTACTGCTGTTGCCTTGTCTAATTTGTAGGAATCAAGCAAAAAGGAGCAATTCTGCGAGTTTGTGCGGGCCGCACAAAAATTAAATTCATCCGAAATTAAAAAGTCGGAAATCTACAAGTTTTGCTCAGTCAAGTCAGAGAGTATTGCAGCCAGTCGTGCGGCCTTAAGGAATTCTATGCGGGCCGCACAAACCAAAAATGCAGGCCGCACGAAATCTATGCGGGCCGCACAAACCCCTTTTTCCTCCGCGCAGTTTCCGGCCAACTCTCCATTTTGTGCGGGCCGCACGGATTTTGTGAAGGCCGCACAAAGGCCGCACCAGCGCCAATTCAGCCTGATTTTGAGGGATCTTCTCATAACTGCTGCCAGATTTCGGGATTGATTAGGGGAGTGACGAAATTGGCTATTAAAGAGGGGAGAGGCAGCAGGAGAAGGGGATCTCATCTTCCACCTTGCTCCTAAGTTCTTTTTCTTCCAAACCTCTCCATTTTTATTCTCTCCTCTTCACAAGATCAAGGGCTTTTGGATTAACGGATTGAAGGCTTGATTCGAGCAAGCAAACATTGAAGACAAGGGCAGCAAACTAGGAGATTGGTGTATTCTCTTCTCTTATTTGTTTATCTAGTTTTTTTAGTCATGTTTACTCTTTTCTATCTCTTGGATGTTATTGCACCCATGAGGGGCTAGATTCCTCTCTAGGGGCTTAGGCTTAAACTCATGAACTTGTATTAGATTCTATTTTACTTGGATAATATTTCTATGTGATGATTGTTTGTTAATTGATTGGTCTTGGTGATTTTATAATTCATGTGCTTAAGTGATTTGTGGATTATTAATTAGTGTCCCGCTTAGGTTTAACCAACTTAAGGTGTTAGGATCAAAGAATTGATAGAACAAAATTACTTGCATGAATAATCCTAGGATTGAGATTAGAAATGACCAAATCTACTTCTTAATCCGGAACCATAAGACCGATGGTTGAATTGAGGCGAAGGACTTAATCGTGAAGCCTCATATTCAATTGGGACCTCTAAGATTGAACCGAATTTTGATATGAAGGACTTAATCGTGAAGTGTCGGTGTTTGGGAATAAATTGGGCTAAACATATGCTTATGGTCTAGATAATTAGGGTGAGGAACTTAACCGTGAAATCCAAACTACCTAGACACGTCATTAATTCACGAAAGTGACCCTTTTTGACATATTAGGTTTAGAAACCCCAAAATAACAAACATGAATTTAGAAACCAAGTAAATGTGAATTTGATCAAGGGATTGAGAGCCGATAGCCCTTAGATTCCATCTCTTTGATTACAAACTCCTTTTTATTATTTTGTTTATGATTGTTTTGTTTTGTTTCAACTACAATTCGGGTATTGAACCCACCATTCCAGTTTTCAACAAAACCCCCCCTTTACTTTAATTGCATTATTTATAATTAATTATTTAAGTAAAAAGTAATTTCTCCCGTTATCTTTGGATTGATACCTATTTTACTACAAGGATAGGTTGTATGCTTGCAACCAATCTATCATTGTGTATTAAGGTTTATAAATTTAAAGCATAGAGTGTATTACAAAATTGACCCACATATTCCAATACCAAAAATACACATCAGTACTCTCTCTCTCTCTCCTCTTTGTTTCCCGCTGTGATTTCGATTTGAAAACCCTTAAGGGTTGTTTGTGCTTGCATTGCGATTAAGGTTCCTCTGGTGCCTTTTTGTGGTGATTTCTGGTGCTTACTGGCGCCTCTTGCTTGTGGGTGTGCTGATTTTAGACGGTCGATAAGCAAGGCGGATTTCGGGACCTTGGAACCGGCCGATCAGTTGGGGTGTTTCTTTTGGCGCTAACCTTGCTGGTTTGGAGCCTTGACCCCTTGATTTTGTGTGTGCCTATTGTTACCCATTTTTCTTGACCCATGCTGCCTTGTTGATTGTTGCTCTGTTTTGCTGGTTTTTGGTGCTGTGTTGCTTGCTACATGTTGCTTGGATTTCTGCCTCTTGTTTGCGTGGCTGGTACACTGGCCGTACCAGTCGGTACCAGCCCAGTGTAGCCACTGGTACCGAACTTGAACTGACAGGACCTTGTTGCGAAAATTTGAGAGAGAGAAGAGTATTTTAGTCCTAAATTTTTTTTTAACAAGACTAATACAATATAAATGGCAAAATTAGGAATTAATGAAATTTAGAGTGGCGTTTTTACAATTTCAAATTTCGGGATGGCATTTTTACAATTTGAAGGTTTTGGAGTGGCAAATAACCAATTTTTCCTAAATTCAATTATAGTATTCAATCTATTTTCAAAGAAATATAAAAATATTTCTAATATTTCAATACAAAAATGAATAAATCATAACATTTTCTAAATAATTAAAAAAAACCTAAAACCGGAGAATTATTTTTCAGAACTCCAAATTCGGAAAATAATTCTCCAAAAGGAGACATCTGGATTCGGAAAATTATTTTCCGAAAAGAGACGCTAGATCTGAAAAATAATTCTCTGAATCGGACAGATTTGAAAATAAGTTGAAAATAGGTGTAGATTTTTTAAATTTTAAAACTTTTTTGGATCTTAATAAAAATTTCGGACTATTTTCACTAGACCTTTTTCGGAACTTCGCCACAATGGTGAACAATTACTATTTAAAACTTTGATGGTACAGTACCTATGTTTTCTTAGTAATTACTTTTTAAAATAACGCAGTGATATTTCATCTGTTAGCACATATTTTATATTTATCCGGTCTATTTTATCCTCTTTTTTTCTTTTCTTTGAGAACTCCTCAGCCATGCAAACTAACAATGACCGTTTTTTTTTCCTAAGACGGTCGAAAAAGATTACGTGCATAATATAAGTTAAATTAGGTCATATTTCAAAGCCAAAAATAAAAGGATGCACAAGGTTTTAAATTGGTTTGGCAATCGAGTCAAACGCAGGCTATAAATAGCGAATCCACAGTGATTTTTATTAATATCCAAAGTTAATTAGAAATTAATAAATATGCCCAACAATCATTGGATTTTTTAAAAATATCCATACCGGTCAGAAAATAGCTAATATTCATTTTTTTGGTACCGGCCAGAAAATGGCCGGTACCTTCTCTCTCTCTTTTTCTTTTTTAAGAGACAAATAGCTAAAATGCTGATATATAACACTAAAAAAACCGAATTTTTTTAATATTTGTTAGATTACTTTTTTTGATATATAATTAGCATATTTATACTAAAATACGCTAAATTACTTGAAATTATGTTAAATTATGCTGAATTACACTAAATTACGCTAAATTATAATAATTATGTTAAATTATGCTAAAATACGGTAAATTACACTAAATTACGTATGAATAGGGACGGTAAATTACACTAAATTATACTAATTAGCATATATATAAAAAAAGGAAGGTACCGAAAAAATGAAAACCGGTTAGAAAATGGCCGGTATGGGTAATTTTAAAAATTTCAATGATTGTTGGGCATATTTATTAATTTCTAATTAACTTTGGATATTAATAAAAATCACAGGCGAATCCATATTCTCTGAGGTAACATAATATTTCTGTTCGGATCACAGTCTTTCGATCGGAATCTGAACCGCTTAAATAGTCTACGGATTCTGATTGTACGGTTCAGATCCAAACATAAATATTCTTTTACCTTAGGTGACACGAATTCATAAATGCCGAACTGAAGGTATTCTACGCGGATTGGGCCGTCCATCGAATTTCCGATCGAATCCTTCCGATCCGTCTGATCTAATGTGGCGACCGAAATTGTTGAATTCGTATCAAAATTTGTACTCATTTACTCTGCATCATAGTGACAACTTAATGATTAAGAAAAGATTTGGTACGATAAAAAATTTGTGATTCAGAAATAATTTATTTTTATACAAACATTATATATTAAAATACTGAAGTTGTAAAAGTAAAAAAAATGATATTGTTTTATTCATTTTAATTTTTCTGTTAAGCCAAAAATAGAAAATTTAACATAGGTATGTTTATTTAGTCCTACTCTATGAGTCCTATCAATTTCATGACTTAGTTTAACAGAAATCAAGTTCTATTTGCATTTCTTTATTTCACTGTTTTTGGTTCGCTGACACATTCGCCAATTTTGCCAATTTTGGTGATTTTCACCATCTTAAATCGGTACATGGCAGTCAAAGTATTAGTGTTGATATTGGTTTTGGTTTTTAGACTTGACCTTAATTTAGGATTTTTTTTCTGCGGTTTTATACAATCTGACTTAATACAATATTAAAATTGCAAATTAATTCATAGATATGTAAATAATTCTAACTTATTAGAAAACTGGAAATGTAAAATTCATATTTAGGTCTATGATTCTGAGCGGAAGAGATTAGCGAACTCAACAAAGTGAAAAAACGATGGAGTGACGAACATAGCGAACTCAACAAAGTGAAAAAAACGATGGAGTGACGAATTTTTTCGAATAAAACGCATATTATTCAGAGAATTCATAAAATTTGTGAATAATTAGCGAACTGAACGTTTAATTCGCAAATAACTGTTTAATTCGCAAAACCGTTTAATTTGAGAATTAAACGCGAATCTCGTTACTATACTCTGCACGGAAATTAAAGTTATACACGCGCGAATTCAGACCGCCCCCATTTTATTTTACACACCGCTGGCTACATTGGACCAGAGATATGGTGCTGCCAAATCTCCCAAAATATCACCAGCTCCGTACGTTGGATAACGACCGGGGATCGACCAACGTGGCAGCGCTTGATTGGCTTGGAGGCCACCTGTCACGTGAAGGGGTGAGGTGCATGTCCAGCAAGCGTACGTATCTGACACGTCATCCCAATAGCAGATTTTAAAATGGTCATGGGATGATGCCGATTGCCGCGAGCCCACTTCTTGTTTTTTCCAAGTAAATCATCCCTCCCACGTGGCCTCCCTTGCCTTTTCCCCTTGATCTAATTATATTTGCACCGGTTTCATTCTTCTAATTTTTGCACCACCACTCACAGATATCCTACAAAGATAAATTTGTACTTCTCTTTTCTTTTTATAAACTAAATTTATATTTTCTTATTGGGAAAGTTAATTTAATCCTCTCAACAATTCCGTGCAGATTTCAGTGGTCTTTTATTTATTTAGTGAAACTAAAATGTTCTCTAACTAATCTAGTTTATTGCTTAATGATCTCTAGTTCCTTTTTTAACTTCAGATATCAACTTTATATTGATAATTACTAAATCAATTATAAACATAACATCAATATTGTATTGTTAACAACAATCATTAACTCAATATAGCATTAATCTTTTACTGTTTTTTTTAAGAAAGATGAAGGTCAAACCTACAAACTGTATACCCTTATTATTACAATAAATAATTTTTTCATCTGAATTTCGAACTCAAGACCTCCCACATTGAAAACCATGTGTCTTTGCCACTAGACCAAATGTTGGTTCTTATTCATCTTTTACTCTTACCAGTAAGTAGCATAACACTAGAGTGAAGTGTCCTTTTAAATAAGCAAAATTAAATAAATTTATTATTTACCCTAATGAAAAGAATCAATTTGGTTTAAATAAGTCGTAGCTAAAATTGCATAAAGTACAAAATTGTGGTATATAAAATCTAGATGAAATTTCATTTGAAAAGTCTCTTAGGACATGTTCGTTTGTCATGAGACTGTACGGGATGAGATTTTAATTGGAAACCCACTAATTAATATATGGGAACCCATACTCATGGGTATGCACAAAAATAGTTATGGAAAAGTGTTGAAAGAAGTGTTCGGTTGTACCGTGAAATTAGTTATGAGAAATCATATTTTTCTTTCTAAATTACTTTATCAATACAATTGTTCTTATTAATAAATATTAATATAATTAAATAAAATAGATTAAACAATAACATAATAATACTTATTAATTATTATTTTATAATGAGACCTTTTCTCGTAATCTTATCAAATCATAAAAAAAATCAATTAAAAATTAAATTAGCAATTTGATTTTCTAATCCTGATTTGTTTTAAATAAATATATTTAGTCCAAAAAAGTTATCTATATTAAATTTAATTTTAATATTTAGCAAGTTATCAGGTAGTGCCTTGTATAAATTTGCCAGTTTCTTTGATTTATATCAAAGGTTTAAATAGCGTTTATCGAGTCATAGCGGAACGGCTGAAAAAACGGCGCTATGTCTATATAGCGCCGCTATAGTGCGAAATAGTACGCTATAACGGCAATAGCGTCATAATTTTTATGGTCCGAAAACGCTGTAGCGCCGCTATAGCGTGCTATTTAGAACCTTGATTTATATTATTAGCTAATGTCTTGTAATAATTAGTATGCTATTTTATGAATGCCACACTGTAGACAAATTAAATTAGTACTTTTATAATTGAAGAGATCTAACATAGATTCAACAAAACAAATACAAAAAATTATCATAGATTTAAAATAAATATAAAGTCACTTGAATGCTCTATAGTTTAGTTATCATATACAAGTGGAGTGAGGCTATGGTGCTATGCATAGCACCAATGGCTAGTGTACTATGGCTCAATATGGTACTTTTTAAAATTCTAACGGTCGATCCGACCGTTCAATGTGATATCCATATGAATATGTACTTGCAAACTAAATTTTATATTTTTTCGAATTTTTTTACTATTTTTTCAGATAGGTAGAAAAATCAGTGTTTTTTGACAATTCTGGACCATCAAAATTCTACCTATATGAAAAAATAGTAAAAAAATTCGAAAAAATATAAAATTTAGTTTGCAAGTACATATTCATATGGTTATCACATTGAACGGTCGGATCGACCGTTAGGATTTTAAAAAGTACCATATTGAGCCGTAGTACACTAGCCATCCGTGCTATGCATAGCACCATAGCCTCACTCTATATAAGTGATGTATCTTCAGTAAAATAATAAATATGTCGAGAGAAACATCAAGTGACAACACGTGAGAAAAAAAAAAAAAGATTCAATCTGATCAAATAATTTTTTTCCTACAAAATAACAAAGGAGTAGGAAAATGGTATCCGAAGAGCTACTTGGAAAATTTTCCAATCGAAATGAAAATCCCACGTATTCCTGCAGTCCGAACAGGACCTTAACATGTTGAGTTCTCTTACTAATGAATGAGCCAAGAATGATTTTACATTTATTAGCAGACTACTTATTATGAACATCACTATAAAACACAACATAATTCTCATTTTAGGATTTTTATCTTAAATTCTTGTTATATATAAAAATATATAAAACATAATTATTTTTTATCTTAAATTAGCCCGGATAAGATCATAAACGACATGAGGGCGTTAGCTCTGGCTATATACCACGGCATTAACAACCCAGCCTCTTCTAACTCATACTCTCCTGCACAATCTCAGCTAATTCTTTGACCTCGCCATGAACATATGGACTGTGATACGTCCTATCTCGGAGAGAGTAGGCCGTATGTTGTGAAGCTTCTAGGTTGGGCTCGTCCTGCCGCGAGATGGCAGGCCGAGATATGAGTGAGTTTAAAACTCGGGTGGTTTTAGAGAGATTCTAACTCTGACCTATGTGATCTCTCTTAGCGAAAATTGCGACCCTTGTTCAACCACTATCTCGTAACTGCTATCTCGTGCAGTTATGAGAGATTAAACGGTTATTCCAGCCACGTCGGTGGTTACTCCGCACTAAGGCGGTAAAAACCGATTTCGGGCTAGGCCTGTCTTTGTGAGGTTTGAGGCCTTTTGTTGGGCCTCTTTTTGACCCAGATCATTTTTCATGGATCTTGGGCCTTGGGCCTTTTTGTCTTGACTCCGGGCTGGACCCTAGAAGGAGGTCCGAATTCCGATTACTCGTGACCCAAAGATGTATTTTAAGGGCCTTGGGAACATGATCCTATCAGACTGAGTCCTGGCACTATTGGAAAATGAAGCTCTCTCAGTTCAGTGATTAGAGTTTCCGGGTGGGAAGAGTGGAACCGTTCGACCTCTTATAAATATATAGAATATTTTAGGATTTCCATTTTATTAGTAAACGATGATATACTTTTTATCGCATTAATTTATTGAATCTTGTTACTTTAATAATTAATTATTTTTCATACTCTTTTCAAAATAAATAACTAAAAATTACATCGTTGTTAAATTATAATTGTCATTTGGGCATCTCTCTTTATCACATTTTAAATTTTAACCTTACAAAAATGTTAATCTCATATATTAGATACTTATAATATACCTACAACAGCTCAAAAATTAATACATGATCATATCTCAAAGAAATAGGTTGATAATTAATTAACTTGAATTTACAATGGACCACGTCCAGGATTGCCTAAGTCCCTAGTCTGTTCCTTATTATAATAATAAATTGGCCAAAGAAAGGGCCGAATCCACAGTTCGTCCCATTAGCTACCCTCTCGTATTAATACTAATAATGCCATCTTCTTCTGTTTATCTAATCATCTCCCTCCATCCTCCATCCCCTATCATCCTCCCCTGATCCTCTCTCTTTCCTGTGCCCCTCTCGCTAGAAACCATGGCACTAGGTGATTCCTCAGCTGCTGCCTACATCCACATGGTACCAATTTCTTGTAATTACAATGTATCTTTTAGTTTTATTCACATTCTCAGCCTCAACTTGCTCTTTCTCGGAACCATTCATATATAGGTGCAACACCTAATAGAGAAATGTCTGGTCTTTGGGATGAGCATGGAGGAGTGCATCGAGACTCTGTCCAAGCATGCTAACATTGGGCCGATAATTACTTCGACAGGTTCTGATGTTTATTTAATGTCCATGTTTTTCTTGGTTGAATGAGAAAATAACGTGATCGCTTGAGCTTGCCTTTTTTTGTTTGTCGTGCAGTGTGGAAGGAGCTAGAGAAGGAGAACAAGGAGTTCTTTAGGACGTACGGACAATGGAGAAAAACAACGCAATGAAAGCTTGAGCTTTGACCAAATCAGTGTTACTGTTAAGTGTTATGTTAGTTATAGCTAGAATGATTTTAATTTTATTTTGATTTCAAGGGAAATAAATCAAATAATAAACAAGAGGTCGGAGATCTGCTGGGATTCGTCACATTGTACAGGAATTAATAGTTAGTGGCTTAATTGATGCAAGTTCGATCAACATTGATGTATGCAATTTAAAGAAATTATTCATGATTATGTCATACATCTCTTATTTGTATTCTAAAATATTTATATTTATTGTGTAAGTGGTTTATTTATGAATTTACAAATGTTTATAGGTAGTATAAAGAATGTTATTATTTTTCTCATATATTTTAAAAATTAAAATTCTTACATTGAATGGAAATTATTATTGGTATTGCATTTGAAAAACATATGTTCATCTAAAATATTAAAATCTTTTGGTTCGTTTTCAACTAGATCTCTTCAAAATAAACATATTACAATCAATTTATCATAATTATTAAGTTCTCTCGAGTCTCGCGACTCTTGATTTTGTTCAAAACGAACTCAACAAATTATAAAATTTTACGATAATGTATCTTCGTAAAAAAACAAAATCAATGATATTTATTTGATATATTTATATTTTTTTTAAATTTTAAACTATAAGCGCAAAAAAATTGCAGTGCGTATATTGTGATATTAAACATTTGACATTGAAGTAGGTCTAATAAGCATCGGATCTATTTCTGGGACCAATTAGTTTCAACATCGTTCGATCTGCATTAAGATCTGTGTGTACAGAAATTGAAGCAGATGTGCACAGATTTTAAAACGGAATGCACGCATCTGCAAATCAGACAATAAATGAATCCATCAAACTAAAGTAGATTCGATAAGTATCAGACCTACTATAAATTCTAAACATTTATGACACGGGAATTAGGGGTGT
Organism: Carex kokanica; assembly: GCA_025461125.1. Classification (NCBI taxonomy): domain Eukaryota; kingdom Viridiplantae; phylum Streptophyta; class Magnoliopsida; order Poales; family Cyperaceae; genus Carex; species Carex kokanica. The sequence goes on from JAJGRX010000638.1 coordinate 649,509, forward strand.
CAACGGATACGATGCGGGTCTGGTAGCGGCATTTTCATACCCGTACCCGTTATGATAACGAAAAAAAATCTTTACTCTTATCTGTTTTTTCGAATACGGTACGGATCGGATAAACGGATAAAAAAATGTCATTGACATCTCGATTTATGTTTTCTATAAAAAAATTTCAAAACAAGAAAATAATAAAATAATAATACTTAATACAACTAATTTGTATTATGAAAAATTAGTAAAATGCAAAACTTTATTGTATCATGTATTATCTTCATACAAATATATATCTATATATATAATTTTATTTTTAAAAATTATCTTGTTAGATAACGGGTAAGATAACAAAAAATAATCATTACCCTTACCCGTATCCGATAAGCTAATGAAAAAAAATTCTTACTCTTATCCGTCTTTTCAAATACGATACAAATTGGATACGGGTTAGATAAACAAGTAAATGGGTGTCATTGACACCCCCAACGGGAATGTTCCCGGTGTTTGGGATTTCGTAGTACAAAAGGTTTGTCTATGAATCTAATTTGGTGTTGAACATCTTGTATGCAATCTACGAGAGAAAATAATTCAGAAAAAAACCTTGTACATACTTTATATGCACCGTAAAAGTCCTAAGCCTACGTTAAGAGGAAGAAAATAAAGCATGTCAGCGGCCTTTCCCTGAAAAAAAAGGATTGCCTTTATATGCCTCCGGCGTCGCAAAAAAGCTCGTAGTTCGTGGCTTGATCGTGATTCGCTCGCTAACAGCTCGTTCGTTATTGGACTGAGTTGTTAATGAGCCAGTTTGCCATAGTTCAGTCCATAATTAACGAATTCAAGCTGGAACCTAGCTAGCTCGGCTAGACATCAATTTGTGAATTTGTGTACATTTTATACTGTCGAGCTCGGGCCAGCTCGATTCAAAAAGTATGTAGAATTTATTTTCTTTTTAAAACAAGATCCAGTTAGACCCAGCGAGCTAGCTTGGACTGGCTTGTCACGATTTCAAGCTGAGATTTTAGCTTAGATGCCCTAAGTCCAGCTTGCTCGGCTGTAGCTCGGTCCAGAATTAACAAGCTGAGTTAGAACCTAGTTCGGACCGAGCCAGCTTGTTGCCACCCTCCTGACCTTTCCCTAAAAAAAATGGAAGAAAATAAAGCAGAGAGAAGAGCATGGCAACTTAATTCGGGTTCGAATTTTTCAATGGGCTAGATTATGACTTAATTTGGGCATCTTATTAAAATGTTAATGTTGTTGTTATTATTAGTGAAGCACCCTAAATTTATTTAGGATTAATTTCTAATGCATCATCAAAACGTTCTTTAGACCAGGATACGGGAAGGGGTTTCAAAGCAGGAGAGTTCTGCTGTGGAGAGGGGACCTGAGGTGCCTTTAGTAAACAATAGCGCTAGTCTATGGATTAGAGGGCAAATTTGTTTCTTTGGAAGTAGAGGAACGAAGCGGTTTTGGGGGGTAGAGTCGTAGAGGTGTGTACCAGCGAGGCTACTGTCAATGAGAATAAGAGATGAGTGTAATCTGTGGTTATGGTTTTGTAAATGGCGAGGTGCTACAGGGGCTTGATAATTATAACTATGTAAATTGCAGTGTCATATATATATTGTGATGTTAAAAATTTATGACACGGGAATCTTCTCTTTATATAAATTACAACTTTACCCCAACATAATGTTCTGATTTTGGATGGAACCCCACAATTCAGTGACTACGAGAACTCGAGGTGGTATAAGTACTCGCATAACGACTCAGATTTTCGATAATTTTACCAATTGCTTAGCTGACATGCAGTAGCCGGTGTTTGGGATTACGTTGCCCAAAAGGTTGGCCCGTTGCCTTCTCTGCCAGGCTCAGGCATCCGGCTTGGTAAATAGTTATTACCAGATATAAGGCCCAATTAATTGATTAAAGGCCGTCCTACTCTGGATTAGTGTTGTAAAAAACAGTCTTAACGGTCGATTAAACAGCTGTTTAATCGTTAATGGCGGTCAAACCGTTACGAATACACTTAACGGATACATGTTTGCGGATAAAAACGATTAATCAGCCATTTTTCTGATTAATCGGCCGTTTTACCGTTTAATTGTCCGTTTATTTCAATGAATATTTATTTTAAATTATTTTTTTCTGTGATAGCGTGTGATAATAAGATTTATAAATCATGTATTGTAGTTTTATTTATACTTGGATATACATCCAATAATTTTTATATATGTTTTTTCTTCTTACTTACTTTGAAATTGATTAATTCTTCTATTATTTACATACAATATATTTTTCTACTTACTGATGTAATTTTTTCAATTAGTACGACGTGTTTATTTATGAAATTTAGTTGTTATCATAAACTAAAGTTAATAATTTTATGTTGAAATGTTTCATTTCTTTCAAATAATATGTTATTAGTATTTGAAAAAAAACTTAATTCTCAAATTTATTTTTTCATTAAATAAATGTGTTACTTACACATGTAAAATGCTTATGTGTTAAGAAGAAATAAGCGTAGTGTCATGTTATAATAATAAAACTAAATTAAATTAAGTTTATTTGATAAGTTTAATGAGTTAAATAAATTATGATATATATATACATAATTTAATAAAAATGTTAAATTATTTGTATAATTCTGATTAATCGGCTGCATACCGATTAATCACTTGACGGTACCGACAACCGCTTACCTTTATTTACAACATTGTTCTGGATGCTTCGAATCAGCCAGCGAGAATCGGCCCATGAAAGATCAAAACCCCCACTTGAGTACTGAGAAGTGACAATGAGCAATTGACACAATTTTTTACCGTCTATGCCCGGCTTAGTAAAATAGCGCATTTTTTTACCGACATTTTTTTACCGGCTTAATAAAAATGTCAGATTTTTTTAGCGTCTTCCTGCACGCAACCTAAACAATTTTCAGTTCCCCCCTGGCTCCCTCTCTCGGAGTCTCCGCTCTCTCTAGTTCTTTTTATATCCATTGCTCCGTTTTCCCTCCTGCCACCGTTGAAGGCAGTTAAGGCACTACTAGTATGGATTCGCTATGCAGCTCCTCATTGCACACGTATCCTTTCTACTGCTCTCTCCGCCCCATCCCAATTCCCAAGATCTTCCTTCCAAGAACCCTTCTTACTAAGAAACCCTCGCCAAAACCTTATTTGCTACGCGCCACCTCTCATTCTTCCCCCAAACCGGAACCTTCCAGACCCCATCTCCTCCTCTCTCTTATCAAGCCCCTTTCTCTCACCATCGCCACTGCCGCTGCTTCCTTCTCCATTCTCCTTTCCCGTTTCCCGTCTATTACCCCCTCTCTTGCACTAGCTTCCGTTTCCTCACCTCCTGCCACCACTTCTGACACCCTGGTCCAACCTGATTCTGACGAAATTGCCTCCTTTCGTGCTGACATAGAGAGAAAGATCGAACAAGGCAACTTCACGGGATCAATTAAATCCCTAGACCGACTTATCACGCTCCAACCCGGTAACCCGGATCTCCTTTTGCTGAAAGCCCATTTACAGTCTCATATGGGTGATGTGAACTCCGCTAAAAGAAGCTTTGAGAGGCTTCTAGAAAAAGATCCCTATTTGGTTGAGGCGTACCACGGTCTGATAATGACCTCTTCAAATTCAGAGTCAGCCAATAAAACTGAATTAAGGGAGTTGATGAAAAGGGTTGAGAAAACAATCGAATTGTGCAAAAAAGAAAAGGATAGCAAAGAGAAGGTGAGCGACTTCAAATTGCTTTTGGCACAAATTAAGGTAATACTAGGAGAGTATGAGGAGTCTTTGAAGGTTTATGGGGAAATGGAGAAAGAAGATCCGACCGATTTTCGGCCGTACCTTTGCCAAGGGATTGTTTATACCCTCTTGAAAAAGAAAGAGGAGGCGGACCAGCAATTCAAGAAGTATAAGCAGCTCGTACCACAAGGTCACCCCTATGAGAAACTTTTTGACAATATGGTAGCCAAGAAGATTTTTGGAGAGATGGAAGAGGCAAAAAAAAATGACTCTTTAAATTGAATCGATATGATGAAGGTTTGATCTTCTTGAAGATTTCGGTTTGTTCTTTTGTTGTTTTCTTTTTTAAAGCTGTTTAGGATTTTAGGTTAGATATAGATTTGTATCTTTTGGATTACCACTTATAGCATGTGCTTCCAAGTAAATAAATCTTTGGTGGCCAGTCAATAATTTGAATATGACTGGTTTCTGCAGAGAGGTTCTATTTTGTTAATCTCAAGATAATCATTACATTATAATAATTTGTCAAAATATATAATCTTTTGTTGTGCGCATATGTTGGTGAGCTTTTTTGATGCAAAACTAAAAGAAAAATGAAACTTTGATTGAACATTTAGAAGTCCCAGAATTTTTCCTCCTAACATATTGTTCACCAAGAAGTCAAGAAATATCTATAGAGAAAAATAATTGTGGAGTAAGCAACACTGAGAAGTTTAGGTTTTTGCTTCTTCAAAACCATTGGTTTGGAAGATTTTGGAATAAAATTTGATGTTTGATGCATTCCATTTGTTCCAAGCTTAGCACAGTGGGCTTGGTTTGAATCCTCTAGATGCTACGTGACATGGCAAACCACTGAAACAGTACGTACATTGCTCGTCTTTGCATTGGTTCAACTAGACAAGATAAGTTGGAAAATCGTGGTTCAATTTACGTGATTTGGGTTGGAACATTTCGTATTAGATGTCTCGCCTATAATAAAATAGGATGGAAACAACCCTAGAAGTATGGAGTGGTATAACAGCTATGAGCAGATTAGAGAAAACACAAATAGGAAAGCTGTGTTCATAGGAATCAGTGGCAGTCTGATGACCAAATTCAGTCCGATGCACGGTTAGAGCTGTTCGGTTTGCATCAAGATTTGTGCGGACAGCTTCAAGATCGTGCGAATCATGAGTGAACGAACCCCCTTCCCCCACCCACCCCACAGTATGAAAGATTGGAGCTGGAAGAACACTGAACAGAGTGGCAGTTTAAGATCAAAACTGACTGCAAGAGAGGTATGTAGTGCCTCTAGTGGAGTTCATTCAACTTAGCATTGTCGAGGACAATGTCAGCACCAATTAAACGCAGGATAAGGGGAGGGGTTTCAAAGCATGAGAGTTCTGTTGTGTAGAGGAGACATGAGGTGCTATTAGTAAACAATAGCGCTAATCTAGGTATTAGAAGGCAATGCAAATTTCAAATGATAAAATTAAACTATTGATCGTGTTCAATGCTGCAAACAATATGTTGAAACTTGAAAGATAGTTATACTTGAAATTTGTCCAGTACAAAACAAACATGTCAAAAATCAACTAGTTGTAGTCGACAATAAATATAATGAACAATTAATTATTCATGTAACAAAAAACAAGATCAACGGCTTTTATCTATCATGTGAAATTTAAAAATTCTAATTACTACATCGCATGTCATAAACACAAGTTCTAATTGAAACTCTCGCTTACAATGAGCTTGCTAGCTCTTTTTTATGAATATAGTTTAAGTGATTGCTTGCATCCTTTAAAGTAGAGAACTTACAATCGAAACTACCTGCACCACATCTTATTAAGACATCGATTTGACATTCCACCAGTAAATTGAATGGGTAACCAAGCGTAGGAGTAGTATACTCGTTGGAGTAACCAATAGTGGAGGCGTTGCAAATACTTTTTTATATTATTAATACAATCGTTAGTGAGCTCAAAACTCACTGACCTTTAATAAAAAAAAAAAAATTGAATGGGTAACACTAGAAAATGTCAGAAACATACATTTGCATTGATATAAAAGCACCATTCGATCTCTTCAAGAACAATCAACTCCTGAATAAACAACAATAGCTAAAAGGTCCTACATTCTTAAATAAGAAATATACATCAGATAAATACAGAAAAGATGAAATAAAATGAAAGAAACAAGAAATTTAACAAAATCCTCGCTCTACCCTATAACCCCCCCTCTTCAAGGGAAAAAAGAAGAAGGAAATTGTTGCCGTAATTAAAAAAATCACAATAGAATCCAACCCAAGGCAAAAAACAATGCACAAATGAAAAATAGTGTTGAAGCCAGCAACTCCGTATACTTGGCACGAGAAGCACTACATCTTTTGAGCTGCAGATTTCACCAGATGGCAGTACTTGATTGTACCCTGGAGAGAAAATTTAGTACAAAATTAGGGAAAAGATTACCTGCGGTGAACATAGATATTTTTGTCAACTTGCAAAAAAGGGTCTTGGAAAATTATCATGCAAAACCCAGCAAAGAATTGTAGCATACGAAAAGAACTTGACAATATAGCATAGAACTCAGCCAAATACAGCATTTACACCCAACCAATCTCCCTTTCCCCTTCAAAAATATAAATATACATAAGTAACTTTTTTGTAAAGTAAAATGGTCGAGAGGTAATAACATATTTATAGAGAATGACAAGCATGTACCATAATATGTATATTTTATTAGAGGTTGGATGAGATTTCTCATTTTGTAGGGGCTGGAGTAATAATGCCCCTAAATAAAAATTACATGACGAAGTGCCACATTTACCCTTTTATTATCAGGCAACAGTGGTGAAGTTCCAGTCAAGAGGTCTAAGAGCTCCTTGCACTATGTCCTGAACATATCGGTTTCTTCAGCACACATCTGACAGCTCCTCAAGTGTGGTTGTCAGGTGAGATATGCTGGAGCCTGATGCAGCCTTAGAGAGAGCCGAGAGAAAGCTTGAGCACTCAGCTTCTGTGACAGCTGCTGGTGGTATCAAAGAAATGCTCTCTTTTGCCCATTCTATGACTTTTACACGATATGTTCTGGTTAGGGATAGTAGAACATACGATACCTGTATTAAATAATTATAATAATAATAATAATCATTAGTACTGTAATGATAATGATGGTAATAATAACAGCAGCAGCAACAACAATAACAACAACAACAACAACAACAATAATAATAATAACCCGGGAGTACCGTCTCTGGAAATATCTTTTTAGCAATCAACAAATGTGGATTCTAGTGACTCAACTCGAGGATTGTCCTCTGTGGTTTTAACATAGAATAAGTACACGCATAAACCAGTTAGGTAAGAAATCCAACCACTTGGGAACCGTTTTCATCTAGGTTGAATATAGTTTTTGCATTTTGTTAATGCTTTATGTATTATGTTGGCTTGTTTAGAAATCACACTGCATGCATCCCAGTACACTACAATACTCACCACCTGCAAATCCGGAGGCATGTACAATGTACTAGTACACAGAAGATACAGCAACATTAGATGATTAGTATAACATACATCCTCTAGTCGTGATAATGGTAGTGCTCCAGTGAGAGCAGCAATAAGAATTCTCGTCAGAATGGCGCCTCGCGGAAGAATTACATTGTTTATAATGCTTATATACTTCTCTCCTTCAGGTGAGTTTGCCAGATCAACCACATCAGACAGAAATGACAAGATCGATTTGCAAGCTTCCCTGTCTCAAAAAAATTACGGTATCAACTTTTATTCCACTAATGCCCCAACAACGCATAATAATATTCACATACAAAATTAAGAATCAAGGAACAACTAATAAATTAAACAGGTATTAAATAGAAGAGCCCAGATAGATTAATAAATTGGATCCCCAAAAAATTTCCTGAGCCTGGGCATATCCTCCCAAAATATAACAGAGATGTGCATTTTATTATGGTAATAAAATTCCAGAAGATATTTATAATATAAATCTCATGACAGCAAACAAGGGAATAACATTACTATGAAATATAAAATCAACTATCTTTTGTTGTTCCAGTTCAAACTCTCTCCGAATGCAAGATAAATGAAGCACTAAATTAGCTTCTTCTCATAAGATCTCAAAAATTTTGAATCTAGTTCAAGCTCTCCCATGACTTAAAATCAGATTGCCAATAAAAGACCCCAAGTTTCAAGCTTCTTAATTTTCACTGTATCATAGAATTTTTTAGAAGGAACGGAAAGAGCAAAAATAGAGATTTGAAGGACAAAAATCAGTACCTGTGTTGAATGTTTATCCCAATCATTGAGCAGTGTATAAGCATTGGAAAAATAGAAGAGGGAACAAATAAGTCAGGGCAATAACGGATGCATCTAGAAGCCAATAGAAAACAGTCATCGGCTATGTCCGGTTTCGCAATAAAATCCTGCAAAATCATAATGAAACATAACAACAAGTCATAAATATTATAAATTGTATCAGACTTCTCTGCGGAACATTAGACAAGAAATTACTTGGATGGAGCCAAGAAGCTTTACTGTATGACCAAACAATTTTTCAATCAAACTTCTAAGATAGTTGGTGCAAGATGGATCTGACCCAAATATCTGCATATACATATATAAATCATAAACGCCATAATTAAAAGTATATACAAGATACACTGAACCATGTCTGCATTTGCAAATACACCAAAGATCAAAATTGTGTTGAGGAAAATGATTAAAATGCATCTCACTAGTTTCATATTAAAGATTAATTCATATTGCACCTTGAGGCTTCTCTCTCCCCTTCACACTTTATCTTTTCTTACTTTCCTCCATCTCCACCTGACACCAGCTGGCTGGCCTTCCACTCAGCCTTTCCTCTTCCGTCCACACTTTCCCCTTCCTCACTTATTTATTTCTCTTCTCTTCACCTTACAAAACCGAGATTGGAATTATTTTCACCTGTATCTATCTTTTCTTTCCTCTACACTACCTCTCACCCGGTATGGAAATCACCAGACCCTCCTTCCTCTTTCCTCTCCCTCCCCCTCCGCCATTCCTCTCCCCCTTAACCTCCTCCAAACCAGGATGCAGTGTAGTCTAACGGCTCTTTAGCCTCTGTTTGTATATAAATAGAGTAATAGTTATTCATTGTAAATCATGAGATATATTAATAAAATCAATTATTCCATTAAAGATTGCTGAAATTAATATGGTATCAGAGCAAAATTGATTCATACCTGTCAATCTAGTTTGCGTACCAGGAAGTATTGAAAAAAAAAAAAATCAAAATGGCGAAATCGTGTTGTTCAGTCAGAAGCGATGATGCCCATGACGGAATCAGCCACCAATTAGTTCTCACCACAGCTAAACCATCCCTGGTGTTACTTCACACCATAGGAGGTTGTTGGAACTCACCACCGACGCTCGAAGTCGGAGCAAAATTATCAATCAACCACTAAGAGGTACTCAACGTAATAGTTCTGAGCACAACAGAGAAACGAATCCACACCCGTACCCGTTCCTTAGATCTAATTGGGAGAGGAAAAATGGCGGTACTGGAGAGATCCAGTCTTCCGAAACTGGAGGCGAAAGGAAAGTAATTTCTAAGTTGAATGTCTTCCCCGTGAATGCCGCTGCAGAAATGAATCCCTCCAGTCAAAAGAAGCAGGGGCTCTCCATTTTACTGGAAATGGTTCAGCGCCCCAAGCAGGACAATGCTAATGGGCAGACGCTGGAAATGTTAATAATAAATAACTGGGCAGAGTGCCGAAATTTTGTTAGTTACCACCCATTTAATCAACATTAATTAAATACCACTCAAACCAACAAAAATCCATTCATACCATTCACGCGCCCTCAGTCCGCGCACCAAATTGGGCTGGGGCGCACACTGGGGAAAGGCACCAATTTGGTGCGCGTACTGGGGAGACGCACCAAAGGATTGGAACTATAAAGTGGGTTGCACACCAATTTTGATGCTCAAACGGGGCAGCGCGCACCAAAGGGCAGTAAAAGGTAATTTTTTAATTAATTACTTTATTTTTATTGTTTTTAAATTAGTTATTTGGGTATATAGGTGTCCAAAATAGTCCGAATGGTGTCTAAAATAAATCAGAATTATATTAAATTGTATTAAATAGTTCGAATAGTGTCCAAAATTGGTAATATTTAAATTTACTATATTTGTAGTATTTTAGACCAAAATTGATTAGAAATGCGCCAATTTGGGCTTTGTATTGATTGAAATTATCCAAGATTATACCATTTTTTATCGACGGTGTCTAAAAATTACAAAATTTTAAATGTACCATATTTGTAGTATTTTAGACCAAAATTGATTAGAAATGCACCAAATTGGACTTGTATTAATTAAATTACCCAAGATTGTACCAAAACTAAAAAATAATGAATTCCAAAACATAACCAAAAAAAGAGCTTGGTGCGCCTCCCCAGTACGCGCACCAAATTGGTGCCCTCCCCCAGTGTGCGAGCAGTCCAATTTGGTGCGCGGACTGAGGGTGCGTGGGTGGTATGAATTGAATTTTGTTGGTTTGAGTGGTGTTTAATTAATTTTGATTTAATAGGTGGTAACTAAAAAAATTTCAGGGCAGAGTGCATTGTCCGGTAAATATATTACTCTTCACTATGATTCAAGTATATCCAAACATTATTTGGATAATTCTCATCATTATTCAAATAAGATTCATTATTTAAATAACTGTCATAATGCCTCTCGTAATTTAGTTAACTCAAATCATCATCATTTAGCTTATTCATCTAATTTTCCAGCACATTTAATTAAACCCAGGACCTTATCAACCATAAATAAAAAAAATTTGAATCATTGATTCGGCTGTTAGAGACCACACGACAAATTGTTCCGAATTAGTACAAAATTTGACGATAAATAAAAATGTTGCAAAAACCTTTGTAACGGTAGCAGGAAATAAATCTGCTGCGATCCTCTGAGATCGCAGGGTCCTTGCGATTTCAATTTCAACCGTTCATATATTTTGAGATTCGTGCAGAAAAACTGATTTCTCCAAAAGATTCTGGGTTTTATCATTTGAATGATTGGGAATTAGAATCGCAGCAGATTCGGACCCAACGGTAGCCAAAGGTGTTCTAGTACCTATAATGGGAATAGGAGAAACTTAACTTTTTTGAAAAATTATTACGGATGTATTGTACTTGCCTCATTTAACGGAAACTTATTATCCGTTAGCGAGATCACACAAGAATTAAAATGCAATGTGATATTTACATAAAAAAATGTCATATTTCAAGAATCACGGGAAAAAAAATTGGTGAGGGATATTTCGAAAATGGACTATACATATTAGGATCATTTAATAATGTCCATGTTGCACAAAATTCTTGCATTAGTAGAGACAAATTATGGTACTTGAGATTAGGACATGTTGTTGTAAGCAATCTTATGTGATGTTTGGCTAATTTGCAAAATATATAATTATTGAATTTTACACTTTCTCTGTTTGAAATGTATGCAGGTTTAGTTGTTACGTCTGAATGTCAAAGCAAGTCAACAATACATATCATGACAAGTTGGCGTAACAAGTCACGTTCGAAGGTCAAAGCAAGTCAACGTGCATATCGTGACAAGTCGGAATGTGACAAGCTGCACAAGATAATCTGTTACATGATCTCCTCGAGCTACAATGAATGATTTGATAAAAATGATCTAATGGAAGATTCACACGAGCATTTGAAATGTCGGATATTGATGAGATGTTGAATCATGAAGATTACGGAAGATCATAAAAGATCGAGATCATAAAGATTATGAAGATCACACTTTACCATTTTGCGTTATTATTCCTATTTATGTCCAAAAGTATGGTAAAGTGAATATGAGGTTGAGACCACTCGAGTCTAGCCGTTGCATGACTGGAAATCTAATTCAAAATTAAAATTACCGGGCCTGGTCAATACTGAAAACTAGACACAAACAAAATAGGTTAAACCATTATGTTGTAGATCTTGTGATTTGCATAGAGCAGTTGGCTCTCCTTTGAATTTCACTATAAATAGTTTTCTGTCTAAGTAGACGAGAGAATGCCCTCACAAACCATACACTTTAGAATCATTTTGAAAGGTTTAGCCTAGTCCATTATTACTTGTGGCTAAACTTCAATTATCTTTCCAGCAACCTCAAATATACTTCACCTAAATTGATCCATTATGAGATTAAAGTGAAGTCAGTGATTGTCTGGACTTAGAGCCCGTGTGCTCACTTATCTTTGAGTCGTTGTGCTCGCTTTCTCTCTTTGAGCCATTGAGCTCATCTGTTGTTTGTGTGGACCGTAAGAGTGTTGTCTCGTACCGGTCACAACTTATATTCCTTTCTTCATTGGGTAATAGAAAGGCGTGCATATTGAAGTTGTGTTGCCCCGGAGACGTAGTCTGTTTGTGGCCAAAGTTCGTTAACAACTCCTGTGTCAATCTCTCTAGTCTATCTATTATTTTACTATACTTTATTTTATTTTATTTAAAAATTCTTGATTCTGCCAAGAACTCAAAGTACATAAATTACATAAACATAAGAACGATTTTCAAACTTGTCTATCCGACCGATAGTTACAAATTGTAGGGTTTAAATTTTTAAACAACCCTATATTCATCCCCCTCTAGGTGCCGTTAAGGACAACAAGGCATCCATCAAATACTGTATTAAAAAAATTGTTTGAATTACCAAATTTGAATTCAAATTGTTGTGATGTTTGACGATATGCAAAGCAAACTAGCTTGCCATTTTCAAACTCTCAAAACAGAACTAATATTTTTTTGAACTTGTGCATTCTGATATTTAGGATCCGGCCGTAATTGATTCACATAATGATTTTAAATATTTTATCACATTTATTGATGATTGTTCACGCGCTACATAGATTTATTTCACGTATACCCCTGAAAAACTTCAAAATTACGTATTTCCCCCTCTAAAGTTTGAAATTACGTATTTAGCCTCTAAACTTCAAATACTCACAAATTTACCCTTTTTATTGTCTTTTATATTAAAACACATTCTAAATTTATAAAATATCCATTTTACCCTTTATTAAAAACATATAAAACCTATCAGACTCAAATTTGAATATGAACAGTTCATCTACCGTCCGAACTGCTTTTAGATCTGTGCGCGAAAGATTGACACAAATCTTGGCATATTGAAGTGGCATGCACAGATCTTAATGTGATGCGCACATATCGGAATTGCTTTAAGATCAGTGCGTGCTAGATCAGCACGAATATTGAAGCGATGCGCACATATCTTAATGCGATGCCTGCGGATCGGACGGTAGAGGAACCCTTCAGATTCAAATTTGAGTCTGATGAGTTTTATATGCTTTTAATAAAGGGTAAAATGGGTATTGGAAAATTTTAGAATGAGTTTTAATATAAAAGACAATAAAATGGGTAAATTTGTGAGTTTTTGAAGTTTAGAGGAGGAAATACGTAATTTCAAAGTTTAGAGAAAGAAATACGTAATTTTAAAGTTTTTGAGAAGTATATGTGAAATTCCCCCTATTTTGAAAAACAATAAACAAAATTGATAAAGATTCTGAAAACAAAATATTTTTATCAATGTATGCAGCTATTAGCGAATTTTTTTTATAAACCATAATTAAAAATAAGAATTTTATGAAATCAACATGATTACTTTTTTTTTTACAAAAATCATAAGAGCTGAAATGTCATTTCGATCCGAACAATTTTTTTTTGGGACCGAAATGACAATTCAGCCCAAGGTGGTTTCACAGTTTTTTCAGAAAAACAGGTGTAGCCTTCGATGTAACACCCATGGACCAAGATGTCATTTCGGTCCGAACTATTTTTTTTTAGGATTTGCTTATAAATTGTTTAGAAATGTTTGCTTATAAATTGTTTAGAAAGGTTCGAAAAATAGATTTGCTTAGAAAGGAGAAAGAAGAAAGAAGAGAATAGAGAAGAGGCTGTTTCGGGTTTAAAAATAATATTTAGTGGGACTGAAATGACATTTCTGTTCAGAAAGATTTTTGGATTTTCTGTGGCTGCTAGTATGAAAACTTGTAAAACCACTTCGGGCTGAATTGTCATTTCGGTCCGGAAAAGAAAAAAAAGTTCAGGATCGAAATGGCATTTCAGTTCTTATGATTTTTGTAAAAAAAAGTAATCATATTGGTTTTGAGTCTATGGTACTATGCATAGCACAATTTGGTCCGTAATATGGATCAATATTTTCTTTTCAAAATCCTAACAGTCAAATATGTACTTGCAGACCAAATTTTATATTTTTTACTATTTTATTACTATTTTTTAAGATGGGTAGAAAATCACTATTTTCTTTATGGTCCAGAATTTTCAGATCAAGTGATTCTCTACCTATCTTAAAAATTAGTAAAAAAAATTCTAAAAAATATAAAATTCAGTCTGCAAGTACATAGTCATAACAGGATTATATTGAACGGTTTAGATCGATCGTTAGAATTTAAAAAATGAAAATATTAATCCGTATTACGGACCAACTCGTGATATGCATAGTACCATAGACTCACTCAAATTCTTTTTTTTAATTAATGTTTATAAAAAAAATTCGCTATTAGCTACACAAAAGACAAAAAAGTGCACATCTATTAGCCGTACAATGAGAATCTTTTTTATAAATCATAATAAAAAAAAATATTTTTACGAAACCAAGGTGATTACTTTTCTTTTACAAAAACTAAAAGAACCGAAATGTCATTTTGGTCCGAATTTTTTTTATTTCGGATCGAAATGCCATTTCGGTCCGGTCTCTTTTTTGAATTTTTTGCAGCAGCTCATATGAAAACTCGTGAAACCAGTACTACAGAAAATTCAAAAAAGAAACCGGACTGAAATGCCATTTCGGTCTGGAATAAAAAAAAATTCCAGACCGAAATGATATTTCGTTTCTTATAGTTTAAAAAAAAAAATTTGTTTTGTAAAAAATAAAATTTTAATTATAGTTTATAAAAAAAATTCGTACAATGACTACAGTCAATTTGACCGGACAGCTCTCCTTTTTAATTTTTGTTTTCGTTCAAAAGCGAATGAAAATATTTTCATTAAATGCAGCTATTAGAGTGAACGGGACCCACACGAATCACAAGTGTCGAATGAATCACATGATAGAGGCAGCTTGACACGTGAACATTCAAATGCAAGGCTCTCCAATTTAAACAGGTGGGACCCGCATGAACCGCGAGTCAAAGTTTATCAATGAAAAAAAATTGTCAAAAAGGGTACGCATATATGATAAAAATGAAAATTTTGTAGAATTCATGTCATTTTCTTTTTATTATTTTTTTAAAAGATTGTAACTAAAAAAATTCGGCAAAGACGGAGATGTGGGTATTTTTTTTTTGTGATGAAAGAGATGTGGGTATTAAAGTGAGTGAGGATGGGTATCCCCTATTCCAAGATACTGCTAACGTGCCAGTCAACGAATAATTTTCAATCTCGAATTCAGAGCGGACCTACTTTTCTTTGATTCAATGGGTTCAATCTCCATCCGATCAGAATTAAGATGCGTGCAATTCACTTTAAAATTCGTACGAATCTACTTCACTTTCTGTATGCACAGATTTTAATACAGATCGGACGATATTAAAGTTCATTGAACTCATAAGTAAATACTATACCCATCGAATTACTCCGTTCTCCTCAATCTCGCATTTAAAAGAAAAAAATGAATATGGAAATGGGAACCATCAGGGAAGTACTCTACACACTCTTTATATAGACTACTCAATTTTGGGAGAATACAACCAAAAAACTCAATGCTGTGGTGGCAGCTACCAGTGCCCCCTAAAATTAGAATTTTCATGTAGCTGGTTTCTCATAATACCATTTTAACCAAAGATAACCTGACTAAAAAATGATGGATTGGAGATACAAAATGCCAAAGCTGTTCCAGTATGGAGTCTGTTGATCATTTGTTTATACAATGCACAATAGCACAACAAATATGGTTTTGGTTAGGTAAAAGTCAGCAGGTGATGCATCTTTGGAAAACTTGGTCTGATTTTATTCATTTTGCGCTTTCTCTTCCATCAGTGGAAAAAAACAGCTTTCTAATAGTATTATGTGCTGTTAGTTGGAGTATATGAAAATACAGAAATGACCTTTGTTTTAATCATTGTCAAACTAAAAATGCTCAAACCTTGATATTAAATATTAAATCTCTTTGTCTTTATTGGACAGGTAATGTGAGCAAGAAGATTCAAGATGCGATAGGGAATTGGATGCCGATTGTAGAAGATGCGATTCCTCTCAACCATTACATGCCTCTAGATATGGTGGTGTTTACAGGCTCAGGAGATTCTGGAGAGGCAGCAGCAGTGCTGCCATAGCATATCATGGTGGCTAACTCTCAATTTTGTTACCTAAATATAGTTTCCCTCAGCTAGAGAGGGAAAAACGTGCCGTGCCGTGCCGTGACTAACACGCCGTGACTTTGGTCACGTGCCGTGCCGTGACCAAGTAAATTTTTCACGTGCCG
This sequence comes from Carex kokanica, assembly GCA_025461125.1. Classification (NCBI taxonomy): domain Eukaryota; kingdom Viridiplantae; phylum Streptophyta; class Magnoliopsida; order Poales; family Cyperaceae; genus Carex; species Carex kokanica. Next base: position 665,750 of record JAJGRX010000638.1, read on the forward strand.
TGACAAAAATTACGAGGGGTGGTTACGGCACGCGAATGGTCACGGCACGCGAGTCACGCCGTGACTCGCGTGCCGTGACTAAGTCGTGCCGTGACTAATTCGTGCCGTGACCAAACGTGCCGTGACCAAACGCGCGTTAGTCAAATTTGATCGCATTTAACGTTTTAAAAAAAAAAATGAAACGATTCTTTAAAATTCAAATGTTTTAATTGAAATTTAAATGTAAATATTTTAATTAAAATAAAATTATACCTTATAGGAAGGTATGTTAGTGTATTGCTTCGCTACTGCCGTGACTGGCGTGTCTTCCGTTCCGTGACTCGCGTGTCCCGTGCCGTGCCGTTCCGTGTTTCCGTGCCGTGCCGTGCCGTGACCAAGACAATTTCCGTGCCGTGCCGTGCCGTGTCTTCTTTGCCAACAATTGGTCACGGCACGCGAATGGTCACGGCACGGGACACGCGAGTCACGGCACGTGACCGACACACGTGCCGTGCCGTTACCGTGCCGTTCCGTGACGGATTCAGCTCCGGCGTGCCATTTTTCCCACTCTACCCTCAGCCCTTTAAATAGTGGCTTAGTATTAGCATCTCTTAGATATTTCTGGTTATTAGCTATTGTTAGAATGTGGTGGATGTTTGAACTGGTACTTAGTGGTTGGTTTTGCGTTTGGATACACTAGCTAGATGATGGATATTTTGGTGGCTGAGCTTAGTTCTGCTGGCTCAATCATCAACCAGCTTTATGTATTTAATCATTTTCAGAAATGAAAATGGGCTATTCTGGTCTTTTTAAAAAAAAGAAAAAAGAAAAAAGTGAAATGTTTCCTTAAAGTTACAAAAATAATAGAAAATCACGAAACCGGTTTTTTATATAGCCAGGTTGGAAAGAAGCGACGTTGTTACGTTGACCTAGCTGCATATTGTGAATCCCAAAAAAATTGACTAAAGGTATTTAAAAATGTCAAAAGAAAAATCAATGCGCATTCTTGCTAATATCTCTCTCTGAACTATCCCTACCTTTTTTTCCTTTTGCCATTTCAAGTTGGTAGGCAAATCCGAGAGTATACATCATCTGAAACAACTCTCTTTCATTGCCACCACCAGGAGAATCCTCTGTTTTCTCTTCGTCGTCACTGACCGGATGCTAACCAACCCTGATCTCTTATTCCTTTCAAGATGACCTAGTTTGCCTTTCCTCAAATCAAAGGTGCTGTAGAGGCAGAACAAAAAGGTGGCCGGAGGAGGAGAACTGATCCCACATTGCCTTTTTCCATGCTTTTGGTACTGATCCCTCTTTCCTCTTTTCTTCTTGTTACAATTCGAGTCAAAACAGTTATTCATTGCTTGAATTTGTGAGTTTTGTATGATCGATGATCTTTGGCTGAGACTAGGGGCGGAGCTGGAATCACATTATTATTAAAGTTGTCAAATTAATACTAGAGACGGAAAATATATAATATAAATACCAGTGTCGTAAAAAACGGTGCTTTAGTCTGACTAATTGATTGATTATGTTGACAGTAATAATCATCATTAGTTTTCTGTTTATACTTTACACTACTAATTAGTTAGTCATTTTTTTTCTACATTTATCCGTTATATGTACAACGCTTTGTCTTGTTTTATCTAAAATTTTCTAAATTACAATTTCTAAAATTTTATTATTTAACAATGATACTAAGTTAAAATAAGTTTATTTGATAAGTTTGATGAGTTAAATTAAGTATTTTAATAAGAGTATGGTTAAAATGTCTTCATATTTCTTTGCCTTATCATGCCTCCATTTTTAAAACGTTAAAAACTCAAAATTTAAACCATAAACATCAAAATAAAACCGTTAGATGTGATCTATGGTATTTTCTCTATGTGTTCATAAAAAATAACACATTTCGATTTTGTTTTTATGTGAATTAATAAGTTTGAAAATCAATGTCTAGAAATTATCCACATTAGTACATTTTTATAAATTCTTGATGACAATCAAAACAAAGTTGAAATGTCATAATTTTTTATATATGTATAGATAAAATGATTTATATATATCCGACTGTTTTATATTGACTTTTAAGTTTTTAATTTTGAATTATTAAGTATTTAAAAATAAAGGCATTTAAACCCTCCTCTTTTAATAATTACGGTATATGTACACAACTTTAAGGAAAACACAAAATTATCCGCAAAATATTAATTAATTGGCCATATACCGATTAATCGCTTGACATACCCCGTCCGTCCGACGAGCACATACCGTTATTGGCAGCATTGATATATACACATATATTTATTGATTTTCCTCTGTAAAATTTAGGATCATGCATGTGTAGATCTTAAAGACGCATGTTGTTATAAAAAACAAATTTACATTGTAATTTAAATAAATTTATTTAATAACACGTTTAACTCTTTCGTATATAATAATTATAGCAAGTTATCTTAAAAATCACAAAAGTATTTATATATATATATATATATACATATATATATATATAGAGGAGGGATCCAATTACACCTTTTTTGGTGACACATCATGACACCGTTTTTTATATAGGTCAATTTTGCGATTTCAAAATCCAAGCAGTCGATCCGAACCGTTCAACATGATCACAGTATTAAAATGTGCTTGGAGATCAAATTTTACATTTTTTTTGAATTTTTTTACTATTTATTAAGATGGTTACAAAATCGCTGTTTTTCAATGGTCTGAAAACAACGATTTTTGTAACCATCTTAATAAATAGCAAAAAAATTCAAAAAAATGTAAAATTTGATCTCCAAGCACATTTTAATATATCCATCATGTTGAACGGTTTAAATCGACTATTTGGACTTTAAAAATGGTAGGTGTCAAAGTATGTCATAAAAAAAGATGTAATTGGATCCCTCCTCATATATATATATATATATTGAATCAATACCAAGTGATTTAGATAAGTATCAGTACATCAAAGGCAACAAAGTGCTCTCGATATTACGCAAACCAATGCAAAACACAAAATGTTATTTTTAGACGTGTAATTTATGAAGAGGATAATAATAATAGCTGATACAATTTTAAAAATATACTCAATGTATGACTCGTTTTGTTCACAAGGACACCGCAAAAAATCCTGGAAAGAAAATTAATTCAGACGAAAATTAGCAACAAAAAGGTGGCGAGACTATTACAATTTGAAAAGGTGGAGGACATTATTGCAAAACCGTAACCTTTTTGCTGCTCCCTGCTCGCACAGCATAGAAAGTCCCTTTCTCCCGAACTTCACGCAGGTAGAAATTGACCAAGGCTTTATTGCAAAACCGTAATGTTTTTTTTGCTGCAAAGTGCAAACTATCTACCAGCCTACCATCGAAATAGCAACTATTTGGCTACACGGAAAAGAACACAGAAAACCTTTAAGAAGACAACAGGTCTGCAGAGTGCAGATCATCACGCGGCGCACTCGGATTGGAAAATCAAATCCGCGGCATTTTTTGAATACAGATCGATTTCGCCCATTATGGCATTGTATTTTACCCACACCACGTCAAGACACATAGTAGCTTCCGCAGAAAAAAGAAAAACAACCGAAAATCCGAAAAGAAATCTCAGGTAACGGAGGAGAGAGAGAGAGAGCGAGGAGAGGGGAATAAAATAATACGCAGGGGAGATTGAAGAATCTGTAGAGAAAATCAAATCTGGAGAATCAGTCAGTCAGAAACAAACTAGGAGGAAGAATCGGCGTAACTCCGACATAAGGTGAGTATATTTCGATTCAAGCATTCGTTCTTTCTCCCAATACGCGGACAGTCGATTTGGAAGTTTGGAAAATAGCCCAACAAATCGGATCGTGGGCTGCCGATAGATAGATTTTCCAAACCATGGTAGCTACGCAACAATGCAGTGACTATTGCCTGCTAATGGCTAATGCTATGGTAGAAGGTGCTAGTTTCAAATACGGTACACAAACAATAAAATGGGGTTGGGGTGGGGGGCTGGCTCCCGCTGGCTCTCTCTGTCTCTGGTTGAGAACCAGATTCTTGTATCAAATTTACTCCAAAAATACTTGGGTTTGATTTTGAGTTTTCTTAATTTGCCCAAAGTTCTTGTTAAAATTTATAAAATCCCTTCTTAATCAAAATGTGGCTCCCTTATCAATTGTTGAAAATCATTTAATCTTGTGCAAAGTATCTCCCTTGTGCAAAAGGTTGGATTTCAGGTTTTTTCTTTCCATACGCAATCGGTACATGCATGAACTAGTCCTTGTTTTGCTTAGAAATCAATTACAAAACTTGTAGAAGAAATTACCTGCGAGACAAGGCAAAATTCTATGTTTCTGATTTTTTTTTTGTTGTTTATTTTTTTTTTTTTGGAGGGGGGAGGTGGGGAACCGGATAGGTATGGCATGATTCAAGGGGGTTTTATACAAAATTCGGGGACTAAAGTTCTTATTTTTCAGTTTTTTAATTTTAATTTAATTTAGAACAGCTGTTTTGCTAAAATGTGACAAGTCCAGCCCTGTTTAAGAGGTTGTTTTGCTGATCTTAAATTCAATGCTGCAATGAAGTTTGATAAGTCAATCTATGATAATTTTAGAGTTAAAATCATGATAAGCAAAATGAAATCGGGACTTAGAGGATACAAATACATAATATTTCTTGAAACTAAGATGAATATCTTTTTTCCACACCACGGATTGTGCTTTATTATCTTTTTATTATTGATTGCATGGTATGCTTAATTGTTGAAGTTGTGTGAACTGAATTTGGGAATTTTAAGTTGTGCAATTAGTGTGTAAAAACCGGCCATGGAAATGCGTAGCTGTCCATGGCTGTGGTTTCTCGATTCCCCTCTCTTGATATGTATTGTGGTGTTTTATAATCGTGAAAAAAAATTGAATTTTTAAAATCGACTATGGTGGTGGGTGGCTCGCCCATGGCTATGAATTTTTGTATGATTTCGTGTGGTTAGATTGAAGTAATGAAACACATGTTAAAAAGATAAATGTATCAATATATATTATTGTTTTTAGAGTTATTATTGCAAAATCGGAAGATGAGGCCATTAGAGGGTTTTCTGCAAATTTCATTTAAACCTTTTGTGCGCTCACGGACAGTTCATGCATTTTTAATGAGTTGTCAGTACCAATGGTACCTTTAAAAATGCATAGGTAGAGCCTTGAGATTGTCAAAATAAATGGATCACGGGACATGAAACTTATTAGGCTTAAGGGTTTTAATAATTGGTGGGTCTTGTATCTTGGTACTACACGGTGTCGAAGGAAGGATTCAAACCACAAGCCTTAGGATTTTGTTATGGCAAGGTCCCACTTTGTACTAAGTCCAAATGTAGAAAATCTGGTGACCTAGGAAGTCATATCTATCAGCACTTCGGGATTTCAAACAAAACTTTCCATATGGCTGAATCATGTGGAAATTTATAATCATACGAGGACTTCAATACAATATGTGATTTGAATATTTATGGTATGGTTCCATCTTTATTGAGTTATTACCAATACATAAGTGACGAATGCAAAAGTTAGCATGAAGAGAACTTGTGTAGAGTTAGGCTATTGTACTAACATATGTATTTCGGTCGAAATATATATAGACACACACACACACACAATATCACATAATTCATTTTGGAACTATTAGTATGAGTATTCTTTTATAAATGCGTGACTAAATATGTAGAATCTGAATTCATTACAAAATGACTTATTCATACATGTATTTGCTTTCTACGACACTTAGGATTAAATCCAACCAAGGCGGGTGACGTGACAGTGAGGCCCTTCAGAGGACCTGACCATTATCCAGGTGCGGATCTTAGATTTACTTTTCTCTTTCCAATTTGTTTGTTTTTGTTTTTTGTCTGTCTATTTGATTTTTTGTGTTAATTTTTGTTGTAGTTTAGGGAATTTGCATGCAGAAGTGAATGGCACAGTATGTGTTGCGTATCATGAAAACCTTTTTATTAAAATGAAATACCTCTAGTAAATGCTAAACCCTCTTAGTGAAACAATTTCTGGTAATTGGGTTGGCCAGTCCTGTAGGTACAAATGGACGACCCGTTGAGGTGCATATGCGCGATCAATCCATAGCACATGATTTGAAATTGGAAAAACCAGGTGTATATGGGCGATCAATCTGTAGCGCATGATCTAGATATTTTAGAAACCAGGTCCTTATCCCCGGTCCATCCATAGTGCGTGATCTGAAATCTGAAACCGTACATTCGTCCATTGTGCCGAGTCTTGCCTGTGTAAACTATGATTGGAAAATCAATTCTTCAAGTAAAATAAAATAAACTGTTTTGCATCCTGCCTCTGTCAGGATACCTGAGAATTGCGTCCCATGTCTCTATATCTTTTGCTTTACAATTGGCAATCAATTGGTGGTTTTGTTATGAAATTTAATTGTTATTACTGTTGATACTATTATATTTTTCCTCAGTGTGGTTGTTATAAATGTTGTTGCTATTGTTACTATCCATAGTGTGCTTTGGATCTGAGAATTTATTGACAGGAACTAAATACCGCACTGAGAGTTTTTCAATCTCTCAATCTTCCATTTCGGTGAATTCAGGTATGAAGTACGATACGCAAGAGCAAGGGCAAGTTGGTTAATGCGGAGTTGCTATAGGGGTGACTCAATAAATTTGGTTTAAATAAAAGACTGATTTGGTAATTCGCATTTGTTATTTCATACTATAGCAGACTTATTCTATTTTGTCCTATTATGTGTTATTTATTTAAAATTTGGGAAAGATTATGTAATTCTGGCTATTAAACTTGTTATTACGGGGATGTGACAGAATGCGATTGAAATGGAGATGAAAGGTGATACGAAAGTTTGGCGAAGAGATGGTGTCTCAATTGCATTGGCTTTGTGCATGATTGCTTTACGTTTGATTGGTTCGCTTGGCCAACAGTCTGAAGTAGATGAAAAGGAGGTAAGAGTTAATCAAATTCCGAATCTACAACGAATCTTTTCTACTAATATTGCATTAATTGTGTTTAGACCAGAATTGTATCATCTCATCATCTATTTTGATAGTTCTTGTTTTTTCAGTTTTTTATTGTTTGGGCTTATAACTGTTGGCGTGACCCCAAAAAAAAGGTATGAAACGGTATTGTTGTTCCATGTTTTGGTACTGTACAGAAAGGATAACACCTTAAGAGGGGCCTATATGAACTGCATGATTCCAGCCCTACCAAGGCCTTAACTGTTTCCTGTGGTACTGGTAATTCTTAGTTTACCGTCCCCGTTTGGTGTCTAATCTGGTGCAAAGTACCTCTTGATCCCACATTCTCTGAATGTTTGTTCATACCCCCTCTTGCCTCTCAAAAAAAAAAAGAGGGGGGGGGGGGGGGGGGGGGGGTGGGGGAACCTGGTGGACTATGATCGTTCGAACTTTGTTGTTTATTACCAACTCATTGTTGTATGTTTTGTTTCATTTTGGCATTTTCACAAGACCTCAGAAAAAACAAATGTAAAAGAAATTTGTAGTTACAAACTGTACCAGTTTTTACTTGTCAGAATTTCTGTCTCTGAAATATTAAAAGTTGTTAATATAACCAACAGAGTCATGGCCCAAGTTTTTCTTTATTTTGTTAATTTTACTTTTTCTTAAAAAAAGAATTTCAGTTTTATAGTCTCAAGTAACATTTTATAGGTGGAAAACCTGTGGCGAAGTTGTGGTTTTAACCCAAGAGAAATAAGAGAGCAGCTATCCAGTTCTGATGTCACAGCTGAGGAACTTGACCTTGCTATCCAGAACTGCTTCATTGACCGACACAACCCACTAATACACATCCCCATATCGCACCACACAAAATATGTCCCAGCCCCTTATTTGGACCAGTTTATTGCTCTGAGGCACCAATTAGGGGCTCAGCAAAAGGCACGGGCTTCAGCTCACGAAATTAGGCCAGCAGCTGATCTTGACCCTGTACCTCGTACCACTGCCAGGTCACCCAGTCCAGATCCGGTACTGGTGCCTTCTCCCTTAGATGCACCTGCTATCTCGCCTTCAATTCCCATTCCAGCTCCATTAGCGGCTCAGCAAAAAGCATGGTCTTCAGCTCACGAAATTAGGCCGACAGCTGATTTTGACACTGTACCTCGTACCACTGCCAGGTCACCCAGTCCAGGTCCAGCACCGGTGCCTTCTCCCTCAGATACACCTGCTATCTCGCCTTCAATTCCCATTCCAGCTCCAGCTCCAGCCCCAGATCCAGTACCAGCTTCTCCACCAGCTCCTCCACCAGCTAGGGTCTTACCATTACCTACAAAAACTCTCTCTCCTCCCCCGAAAGCTGCTCATCATGCTCAGGTTGTTAAAAAACCACAAGAAGAGCACGACAATAATTTTTTGTTGATCAAGGCCGTCGTGTTCTCAGTTCTGGGGACATCATTAGTGGCGTTTATCCTTTTTTGCTGCTATAGATGTAAGAAAAGGCGGGATTTCCATGCATACAGCCAGAAGGATGACCGACCACTTCTGAGCTTGAATTTGAGTGATTTTTCAGGTAATAACAAATAAATAAAAACAATACTTGTGCTTGACCAAGACCTAACTAATAAAACCTTAAACCCGTAAAAAATGATTGATTTGTGAAATGGCGCCAGTACCCTTTTGGTGCCTAGTGGTTTGTACTGCTACCCCTGCCTGGCATGGTCTTTAAAGTGCAGGTACTGCGATCGAAATTAAATGATACAAAAATATCAAGATATATGAAAGGGTTGCTTTGCTAAGCAGAAATGTGTTTTAGGACTCCGTATAAATCTGAGATGAATGTTCTTTTTCGTAATGATGATCAATTGTTTATTAAATTAGGGTCATCTCGTAGTTCGTGCTCAAGTCCTATTGATGTCAACAAGCTTGGGGCTCTCAAGTCAGATTCTGGCCACCATCAAAATGGATTTCATCATAATGGGTTGCAGCATGGTCATGTGTCATCCTTGAAACTAAGCAATGCCACTGCTAACACTGTGCTATTAGAAACCGTAGAGACCAAAATGACTGAACTGACCCCCAGCAAAGGCCCCCCATCTACTCCTCCATCAGCTGCACGTCCACCGCCGCCACCACCCTTGCCACAGAAGACCACGCCTGGCCCTCCACCTCCTCCTCCTAATGGCCCACAACCTCCAGTTGGCAGTAGGCCGGGTCCACCACCTCCACCAGCCAGCGGTGGGTCAGCCCCGCCACCCCCACCGCCTCCAGGTGGAAACAAGCCGGACGCACCACCCCGACCGCCAGGGCCCCCGGTCCCATCAAAATCTCGGCCCCCGCCACTAAAGACTGCACCAGGCATGGCTTCTTCTGCAGGGGGGCAGAAGCCAAAGCTGAAGCCATTCTTCTGGGATAAGGTCTCAGCAAATACCGAGCAAGCCGTGGTTTGGAACCAAATCAAATCTGGCTCTTTCCAGTAAGCTTCTACCATATTCTTTTTGTTGTTTCTTTTATTTTAAGATACTTTTTGTTACTGTTGCTTTCTTCATTACTAGTATTTCAATTTGCTCCAGGATGTTGAGTTGTTCCAGTTAGGTAGTTGTTACCAATATTAGATGTTTTTCACTTGTATGGAAATACCCTAGTTCAACCTGCTCAAATAGTCAGCATAATTTCCAAAATGAAATCTCTGGTGTTACATCTATTGCATGCCAAGAAAGTTATCAGCTAACCTCTTGATTAAGTTGGTAATCTTGCCTGAATTTATGAACATATTATTGTCCCTACTCTGGTAAACTTTCTTAATATCAATTTTAGCAGAAATTTTATCTTTAAAATGTGCAGTGTTTTTTTCAGGCCTTATTGGCATTTTGACTAATAAAGGGCAAAGTGGTTGATTTACACCTTTGTGTCTTCACAAATCAAATTGTCTGATGTATTGTATGCATGTTACCTTGCTATCATAATATGGCCTTTGCATTTATAGAAAGCTAAAAACTGAGTTCAAACAGGCAAACATCTTGCATTAAATATTTTTTTCTGTGGAACACCCATAGCATGCCCTTATTGCTAATTCACCAAATTTGCTTCTTTCTTAATTTCTCCGAAAGTGTATTAGCTTCTCATTTTATACATTTGAGTTTGCCTCTTACATTATGTCTATCGACTTGTATAGCGATTATCTTATCACCTTTTTACCATCTTGAAAGTTGAAAGGACAAGATGGACATTTTCGTACCGTATAACACTGAGTCTAACCAGAAAAAAATGTAAAACATGAAAACAGGTTTAGTGAGGAGATGATAGAGAACCTCTTTGGGTACCAAGCGAACGATAAGAGCAAGGCTACTGGCATGAAAGGAGCTGGCCAGTCAGACCTCCAGTCCCCATGTGTCAGGCTACTAGAAGGCAAGAAGTCCCAAAACCTCGCCATCTCTCTCAAGGCCTTAAATGTCAAGATTGAGGATGTGATCACTGCTGTAAATGAAGGTGACTCTTATGTTTCCATACTAGTTGCTATGAATGCAAAATAACAATATCAGAGGGTTTGTACGGGCTTCTATTTTGTGGTGATGCCATGTGCATACCTGCAGAATTAATTACAACAACCTTATAAACAATGGATTTGTGATAATACCACCTTTACAATTTGAAAATTTTCCTCAGTACTATTCTCTTCCCTACTTTGCTTCCTAAGATGTCAAGTTCCCCTCTTTCCTGAGGGAAAGGGTTAATGGATAGCTTTCATTTTTGCTACTGGCACAGACTTAAAATATTCCTTTTTGTTCTATTTATTTATTTTGTTATTTTACAAAAATCTCAAAAACCTGCTCCATCTCTATGCTGATCCTTTAGATTTGTGCAGTCTGTTTTGTTTGGGAATCCAACCACCTTTGTAAAAGCTCTAAGGTCCTGCTTGCTTAATTACAAAACAATATAGACTTAAACATTGGTGTAAATTGATTTCTCTCAAAATAGGAAATGAACTTCCTGCTGAGTTGATAGAGATATTGCTCAAGATGTGGCCAACTACGCAAGAGGAGAATAAGTTGCTGTTGTATAGTGGGGACCTTGCTCTTTTGGGCCCTGCCGAGCAGTTTTTAATTGAGTTGATAAAGGTTGATCATGTTTATGACAGACTTGACTGCTTGTATTTCATGTCTTCCTTGCAAGAGGAGTTAACCACATGCAGAGAAGCTTTCTCCACTTTAGAGGTACCTACTATTACAGTTGCACCCATTGCATTGTGTTCTGAAACAACTGGTGCCGGAAAGGAAAAAAAAATATGGTGCATTTAATCACTTAACTCCAAGATAATGGGTTTAGGGTTTTATGGTTTAGAAAACGGATAAAAAGTCAAGTAGTTGAAGGCCTTTTTCTACGAAGAGAACGAGGGGCTTTTAATGATATGTTATATCTTTTTTGTATGAAACTTTTAAAACTGTTTGCGTTTATTTTATTTCTTTATTCTCTATTTGCAATATTTATATCTATATATTTGCCAAATAAGGTCTCTCAGTTTTCAGATAGTTTAATATCATCTCTTCATGTGCGGTACAGGTAGCTTGCAAGGAGCTTAAGGACAGCCGGCTCTTCAAAAAGATTCTAGAAGCAGTTATAAAGATAGGGAATTTCATTAATAAAGACACCAATCGTGGTGGGGCCGTGGCAATCAAGCTTGACAACCTGCTTAAACTCCGTGACTTAAAGGCCAAAGATGGAAAAACTACTCTTCTCCATGTTGTTTTACAAGAAATTATCCGTTCAGAGGGAAAACGCATGGCGTCCCAAAACCCTAACCCTAGCGGTGAATCCGATGAAGATTACTACGAAGCCCTTGGTCTACAAGTCATCTCTGGCATCGGTAACGAGCTCGAAAACGTGAAAAAATCAGCCGGGCTAGACATGGACGTCATAACCAGCACTGTGGAGCACCTAGGTAAAAAATTAGAGGTTATTAATAGAGTTCTGGAAACCAAGATAAAAAAGATACAAGGAGAATGCGGATTTCGGAATGTGTTGGAGTATTTTGTGAACCAGGCCGAAGGGGAGGTAAAATTCCTGTCACAGGAGAAAAAACGGGTCTGGGATTTGGTTGAAGACACAGCCAAATCTTTTTATCCCAGCACAAAAAAGGATGAGGGTTTGAGATTGTTTGTAGTGGTGCGGGATTTTCTGTGGATGTGGGATAAGGCATGCAAAGATGTGAAAGAGGTGGCGGCAGCCGCCGCGAGGCCAACTAGACCGAGACGGGCAGGTTCACTAGGAGAAGGTTCCGGGTCGGGCTCAGGGTCAATGGTACGCGACCCAAGGCAGCATCTGGTTCCAGCAATCAAGAATCAACGGGTAGACGACTCCAGTTCTGATGAAGAGAGTTAGAACAGTTCATTAGAAGGTACATGAATACTAACACCCCCCGTCCACCTCTGCTCCGCTCTCTCCCTCTCTTTCCTGTGCTTTTCTTTTTAATAAGAAATGTTACTGGTGTTGAACAAGTGGTCAATATATACCGGGCCATTGATTGTGGTGACTGTCATAAAATAGGTTGCTGTAGTCACAGAAAGATCTGACTGCAGAGGAAGAAGCGTGTTCTGTTTGCAATATTTGGCATCATATATGGGGGCAACTTCTTGTTTCCTTTTTGGGGTCTCATAAATATCATTTGTTTGAACTGCAGGGACTAGAGATAAATAGAAATTAATGTTTATGCATGTCTGGCTGTCTAGACATCCTTTATTTATCCTAGTGGAGTTTTTTTCAGATACAGATGTAGAATATGGATATGGGTACAGTTTAGAGTTTTGCCAGATATCTGATGTGGAAACGAAAGGGTCCAAATTCACTTACTGACAGTTAGATTTAAATGTATAAACTAACCTAATTTTTTTGTGTACTCAGCTATTTTATCTGTTAATGATGTTATATGCGCAGCACCTTTGTTGGGTGTTAATATCAAACGAGCTGACTCTATAATCATATTGACCTCCACACATTTCCTAATTTATTTTCAGAAGTTTCTTTTAAATATTCGTTTAATTTCTGTCCATTTCTGAGTTATTAGTTATATTATTCTAGATGCGTAGCTATGCCACACTCAATTCCTTGAGATTTCATTTCTTTGATGTCAGGTTCAAGCAGCTGGCAGTATTCTTTGTTATCTTTGGGCTAATTTTATTGCTTGAGGTCTGTACGAGCAACGGAGGTGACCATGTTGGAATAAAGATGAGAGTTGCTGCTACAACACTACAGTGTGCTCAATTCAATTCAAGGGAAGAGATGTAAAAATTAGATCAGCTATTTGTTGACCCATAAAAAATAAAAAAATAAAAACAGAGAGAGAAAATAAAAGGAGGTGTCCAGCAGCCTACGAAATGGAGAAGTTTGCTTATCGGTCTTGAGCTGGAAAAAAACCAGATCAAGAAAGGAGAAATTGGGCCGAAGAAAATAAAAGAAGAAGCTGAGCTATAATTTGGGCCGAGGAGAAGAATGGAAAAGGGTGAAATTGAATTGGGCTGAAAGAAAGAAGTGGAACCGGCAGCCTCCGGCTCTGGTCGCGCTGGAGAAGAGCAAAGAAGAGAGGCGGAACCCTTCCTCTCTTGATTAATCCCGACATGTGGCCCTCTTTTGTTATATTTGTTGAGCATACTTGGTTCACAAGACCTCTGTATAGACTGGTTGTGGTTCACATAAGCCTAGTCCAAACGATCTATAGGGGGGTTATCTTCATCATCTAAATCTTGCAAACTGCCGGAGAACCCAAGAAATACGCAAAAGAAACTGGAGAAAGCATTGCTGGAACCTTTAGCTCAAATGAAATCAGTCAATACAAAATCAAGCACTTCTTTTGTTACTTTGGTTCTGGTAATAAAGAAAATGTAATGAGGAACTAATTTTAATTGAATTATTTTCTCTCAGTGCGCATGAATCTACTAATCAGTGTACATACTTTACTGATCAAAAGAAGTCCTCGTAAGATTTTCCTTTACCTCAGTAGCAATTTGATTGAATATTGGAAATTAGTTTGTCTAGCATTAACAATTAATGGGACTGGTGGAATTGCACAGACGGGACAAGACAAGCAGTTTGTGGAGTTCATCTTTAAAAACAATTATGCGATTTTCTGGAGTATATAATATTTGATGTAAGTTGGATAACTTATCATAATATTCCCGGAAAGGAATCAACTTAAGTAGAGAGAGTAGCATATTAATACTAACTTCCAAGGCTTTTTTTGGAAGAAAAGATGGAAAGCCCCAAGTTTCGGACTTCCATTCGTATCCTCTGCATTAACCCAAAAGGGAATCTTTGAGTTAATGAATTTCAACCGTTTGATTTTAAACGGAGCCAATCCGGCTCGTGTCTATAACACAGAGGTCCTTTAATATTAGTGTAGATCTAATTCGTACGAATCTTGAAACAGATTAGATAATCGAGATTCATTAACTCAAAAGATTCTCTTTTGAGTGATGCAGAGGATATGAATTCTTGGAAGGTTCCAGAGTCTGACAAACACATCTAAACACGGAGACATTTTCGAATAAATATGATTTTAGCCGTCCTCAAGACCGAATATTTACTAATATAAGCTGACTACTGTTTAATATAAGATAACCAGTTCAATAACAGTCGGTTTCTGTATTGAATTATAAATTCGTTGCGCACCAAAATTCCATTAATTACTTCACCACAAGATAATTAAAAGAGAAATCAATTTCATGGCGTCCCTTTGATCCGAGGTTAAATACTTTATCTAGGCCGTCCAACTGATCTGATCTAGACAGTTCGATTAAGATCGGGTGGCTTGTCGCTAGAACTGCCTACTCTTGTGCGTAAGATAAACAACTGGAGTGTAGGAATGTTTCTACATCAATACCAATTCAAATTTCCATATCTACATATCCTCTCCGGTCACACTGCTCCCAATATGGACATGTGACACATGTCCGGTAGTTGATAGTTCTGATTTGATAAATTGATGGTATATCAGAATTGAGAGATGACACGGCTCCATCACCTCTCAGTCCCCATCAGTATCACCAAAGCTCTTGTTCAAAATGACACGGATTTTAATTGGTATTTGGTAACCACAAATTCTAGAAGGAGAGAAATAATCAAAAGAAAATAAATCTTATATTATATTGTGTATTTCAATTATAATTATATAGAATCTATTTATGTACTTGACTCTAATACTTTTCTAAACATTTTCAACTAAAAATCTCATATTTACCGCTCTTATATTTTTAATTATCTTTCACCATATACACGGCATTGTTGTAAATAATAGTATGTGTTTGTCAGACGGATGGAGTACCGCCAAGTGATTCATTTTAACTAATAGTAT
Source organism: Carex kokanica (assembly GCA_025461125.1). Lineage (NCBI taxonomy): Eukaryota > Viridiplantae > Streptophyta > Magnoliopsida > Poales > Cyperaceae > Carex > Carex kokanica. The sequence continues at coordinate 681,033 of JAJGRX010000638.1, forward strand.
GTGTTTGTCAGAGATAGTATGACTTCCTTTCAAGAAACATTTTTGGCTAATTAATTAGAATTTCGAGGACAATTTTACGTTTTAATTTATTTGAGTTATATACATATAATCATAATTTATTATAATAATTATTTTAAACCATCAAACTTATCAAATAAATTCATTTTAACTTAGTTTTCTTATTCATTAATAAAGTTGTATGAAATTGTCACTTGGAAAAGGTCAAGATATGAATAAACGGACTAAATCAAACAAATCATATCAGAATAAACGAATCATGATCATATAAACGACCGACTAAACAAACTAAACAGCCGTTTATACGGGAAAAAAAGGACGATGAATCAAACAAATTAGCCAATTTGACATCTCGTATGCAAACATCCTTCCGCATTCTTTGTTCGTGACAGTTTGGTCACTATTCCCAACTAAATGACTGATTAATCAGACGACTTGATCGATTTTTACAACACTAATACACGGATATCTCTTGTCTAATATACAGTGTTATCAGAACCGGACCGGAAAAAACCGGAACAGGTCACCTGTCCGGTTTGGTTCATTTAAATTACCGCTTCAGCAATTGTACCGGTGAAAACCAATTTTATCGGCCGGTCTTCCTATAATGTCGCTAGATAAAACCGTGCAAAACCGGGTTCAAATCAAATTTGATATTTCTTCTTTGTATCTTGCTCTTTCAGAATACTGATTTCACGTATCTTCCAAATTTGCTGGATTTTCTGTTCTCTTGCCCTTTTCTCCACACACTGAGATGGAAAGAACTGCAAAATTGGCTCTCCTTTCTCCTTCATTTTTCTTGTGGTGTATTGCATAGTGGCTTAAGGACGTTCTGAAAGCTAGTAGGCTTGAAATGAAATCACCAAAGAATCAACATCAAATACCACAAGTAATCTATTTCATCATTTAATTCGGATTTGAAGTCCATGCACCTGAAAAGCTTGAATTTTTGAGATGATTTTATTGAATAGATTAATGCATTAAAGGTGTTTGATGAAATGCTCAAATCAAAATAAGATTTTATATGAGGGTAGTAGAGTTGTCAATGATTGTATTTAGTTGATTATTTGTCACCGAACTTTCTGTTTGTTTCTATCAAGGCCTTTATAATTGACTTTATCTGTGTGAAAGAGATATTGCAGTTGAATATTATGTATGATTTTCAAAAGGCCCTTCATTAAACAGTGGAATCAGAGCTTAACAATGACCAAGCACACCAAATTAGTTAATAATAGAGGCTTAGTGGAACATGAACACTGTGAAATAAGTTTTACATTTGATCTACTTAATCTTTGTATTTCTTCTTTTTCTCATGCATATCATCTAATTTCGAAAATCATGTTTATAATTGATAACTATGTCTATATCAGTGTCAGAACATTGTGAACCAATCCCCAGGTGCACCCCAAATTGTTGTACCATGCAATCAAATAAAGAAAAATAAAATGACTTGATACTGGTACAAAAATACTTAAATTGACTCTTTTTACAAACCAGAATGAAAAGAGTTTTTAGACTTAATATTATGCCAAACTATTTCACCCACCAGTAAAGGACACTTCCATGGACAAACAAAAACAAATTTCATATTTTTTTTTTACAATTTCTAGTGGCACTTCAAAGTTCAAATTTTAAAATTCAAAGGACAGCACTGTAACTGGTACAAAACTGCACCTTATCAATTGAAAAATTATGAAACAAACTATTTAAAATGCTATAAAAATTAGGAAAACATATATTAAGGTCTCTAGATAGATTGTGTGTGCATCTGTGTGATAAAACACCTAAATTAAATAAGAAAAGATACAAAAATAAGTACATAGTACAGGTTACATCTGTGCTATGCATTGACATTGAGGTGACATAAACTCTGAAGCTAGTTCAGTAACACAGAATATCAGCTTTACCAATATGGTCTTAAGAAAGCTATGCCACAAGACTGAACTTCAGATAATCAAAATGCTAAACTTCTATTATGTTGTTGGTTTTCTATTATTTTTTCTTGACATGTTTGTTAGAATTGTATGTTTTATTTAATCAGATACATACTCTCATTATTTCTTGTTAGAAGATGTAAAAGTATGTAATCAGTTTGGCATTTAGATAATAAGTTGTATATTTTAAAAAACTAGCAATTGAACGGGTAGAACCATCGGTCCGACCAATGAACCATTGAACCGGAGCTTTAGCGATTCGATGTCCGATCTGGTTCTGATAACATTGCTAATATATTTTAACTGTGACCCGTAGAATATTGAATGTCTAAATCTGTGATACAGAATTTGTCTAAATCAACACAACCATTGTGCCATCTGGTACTCACTCTTTATTACATTCCGAGCAACAGAGCTTTTATCATATCATCAGTTCTAGTCAAGGTTCTAAATAGCGCTAGCGTCGCTGTAGTGTTTTTAGACCATACAAGCTATGACGCTATTGTTGTGCAGTCCATGATAACGTTATAAATAGCGCACTATAGCGTTTTTCAGCCGTTCCGCTATGACGCGATAAACGCTATTTAAACCTTTGGTTCTAGTTCATAACATTATGAAATCGTGGACGGTTTGTCACACTGTCACACAGAACCTTTCACAGACAATCTGTTGCTATTTGTCCGAATGACCAAATCAGACGGACCAATTATCCTGGACTCGTTCTCTCTCTTTCCAGTTTCGAAATAGACTTTCTTTCCAGTTTCCTCCACAGCTCTACTTGTAAGTTGTAATCATTGCCATCCTTGATATTCGAAGAAATTCAAAATACGCGGTAATTAATATTGAAAACCTATTCAATGCTTGCGACGAATTAATTGGAGAATTTGTTTCATTTTCTCCCACTCCCTTTGCTACTTCCCTACATTTGAAAACTTCGATTTTTAAACGCGCTTCTCCTCTTATCTTCCCGTCCTCTCTGTCTTTCAAATTTTGACCTTGGATCTGAGCAGAGAGGAAGGAAGAGATGAGTAATATAAACTGGGAACTGAAGAACTGTTGCGACCGCGATCAGAAGGTTTTTATTGCTGCAATCGGGATTTTTACTGTCGTTATCTTGGCTGTGAGTATCCCTTTCGAATCTCTTCTTAGTTATTCAGTACTTTTTCTGATGCCTGTGATGTCTCTAGGGGTGTAAACGGATCGGATATTATCCGATTTCGTCCGGATCCGAATCCGGAAAATTACTTAAATTATTCGATCCGTATCCGTATCTGTATCCGTATCCAAAAAATTATAACGGATAAGGATACGGTGATTTTTAACTATCCGTATCCGACCGTTTACACCCCTAAACCACAACAAATGTACTCTATGTTCTTAAATTGATTTATTAAATTGCATATACATACCAATACTTTATTAAACTGCATATTCATATATATTCTAATGAACAATAAAACATTATGACATGATTAGTGACTAATATTTTGATAATATGATATATGTTTTGTAACCAACAAACTTATTATGAAAAATATTAGATCCAATTTATGAATGAAAAATTATATTTAGATGTTATTCTTTACTAGAATGTACATTAATAATTTATTTTTAATTATCCGAATTATATTCTTATCCGTATTCGTATCTGATCCGTATCTGTATCCGTTTAATATCCGATCCGTATCTGTATCCGAGACTATCCATATTCGTATCCGTATCCGAAAAATTATAACGGATAAGGATACGGTTTGACCACTATCCGATCAGTATCCGACTGTTTACACCCCTAGATGTCTCTGAGATAGATCTATCTATGCTGTTTCTAAATAAATTGGGCCCTTTCCCTGAATATGATGCATTTGGTGAGATTTTTTTTTTTTTGGGTAACAAGTATCCATCACCAGTCAATGTCTGTTTGTTACTAAAGAAATCAGTCATTACACCTTTTACAATCGCAAAAAACTACAGTGAGAAATTCATACATGTATTTATGATAATATTTCTTATTTAAAATGTAGCTATGGAGGACTGTTTTGCTAACCCCTTTCAAGCTTATAACAGTGTTTCTTCATGAGACAAGCCATGCTCTTGCTTGTAAACTGACCTGCGGCGATGTAAGTATAGTTTTATTTTGGTAATTAATGCCCGTAGGCTGTGAATTAAGTATTGTTGATAAGTTATTTATGTAAAACACCTCGTATATCACTCAATTATTTCTTTGCTCCTATCCTACTAATTGTGATTGTTTAGTCCAGCTATCCTAAGAGCGTAAAAATAATATGATGACCTTCTTCATCAGATAAATCCTTTTAGCTTGAATTGGTAATCACTCCTCTTGTATCTTAATTACTAACCAGATGATTTTCACCCTTTATCCTCGATAGAATAACCTACTTATCCATTGTATAGGTTGGTACCGAGACATACTAAACCAATCTACCCCTTGATCGTTTGACACTTCTTTTTATCTGAATCTTCAAATTAGAGCTTTATATGATGCCTTACCTATTCATAAATAGCCCAAAAATGGACCTCAAAATTGGTTATGCCTTTTCCTAAACCATTCAGGAATCAACGAAAATAGGTAATATAGTTTTGACTGTTAGATCTCCTTCTAGCCTTCTAGGAATGTTTATTATTTGCTTTTGCATTTGGGTAATTATTGGAAAATGTACTATATAGGTCGAGGGAATGGAAGTGCATGCAAATGAGGGAGGTGTTACCAAAACCCGTGGTGGCATCTACTGGATTATTCTCCCAGCCGGCTGTATTACATTTCTCCTTTCCTAATATTAATTATCTTTTTTTTGTTGGGAAAAAAAACGGCCAGAATATTGCTTTTTTCAATAATTAAACCACCAAGTTATTGCATCCAAGAGTAGCAACTCTGCATCTCAAACCCTGACAACAACAACAACCAAGCTTTTAGTCCCAAACAAGTTAGGGTAAGCTAGAAATGAAATCTAATTGGAGTCGGTAGGGTTTCATTTCCATAAAAGAGGCTGTGGTTTTTTACGTTGGCTCGCCACGCCTTATCACAACCCTCCTTTATCCTGGCTTGGGACAGGCTGCATAGAAATTACAACTCCACCCTCTCAAACCCTGTAAATTGCAGCCTGCATTCATTAATTAACCCAGTTTTTCCCATTATATTGATTATCTTATTACATATATCTTATGTCGCCAAAGAATAATGAGAAAGTCAAACATAGACCTCATTAGCTATTTACTTTTTTGCCCTTCTGATATTTATTATCTTCACATACATTTAAATGGGTCGATCTGAACTTGACTATTATGATACGGTTACCGCCAACACCAGTAGCAGTAGTGTAAGTTCAATACCTCTTCAAATACAGTTGTTTCTGCTTTGTTCTTCTTATTTTCATTGTAATTATTTACAACCTTTTGTATCAATCACTACAATGTGCTCTGAAGTCTTCCCTTTTTGTGATATATATGGGTTTTAAAATATAACTGTTCATGATTTTTGTGAAATACCTCTCCTTATTTTACCATATTTTCTGATTTGTTTTTTTTTCCCCTTGAATTTACATATTGCAGATCTTGGTTCATCATTTTGGGGAATGATATTCATACTTGCATCAACAAATATTCTCACCACACGAATTGCAGCTGGTTTATTTATTCTTGCCTTGTTTATCGTCCTTTTTATTGCTCAAAATGTAAGCTCCTTTTTTTTAAAGAATTTAACATGAAATTTAATTGAGTGATTTCGAATTACTTAGCGGTCTTCATTCTTTTGAAATATTGCAGTGGACCCTGCGAAGTCTTTGCATAGGTATGTACAAGTTTGCAGTTAGATGCCTAATTTTGTTCAAAATTTAACCCTAGTGTTTAGAAGTTACTTACTAGATGTGTACTTGGTGCAGGATTTATCGTATTTCTTGCTGTGATCTGGGTTTGTCAGGAGATGACAAAGTTCAAAATTCTCCGTTATGTTATACTCTTCATAGGTGCCAATTATATGCTTTCTAATACACTTTTGTATTATGTAATCATCCCTGAGAGAAGCCAATTTTGTTGTTACCAAGATGTGGTTCTTATGCCACAGGCATACGACTTTAACCATAAGAAAAATTCAAGAACCTGGTTCTATATCATCATTTTGTTAGTAAAACTGCGAAAAGAGCATTTTCCACATAAATAAAATACTAGTGGAACTTAAGTTTATTCTTTTGAGTCTTTTTCTGTTAGAAAATACAGATTCTATAAGCTAATTTTCAGTCATTTCTGGCAACCTGCAGGTGTGATGAATAGCTTATTTTCTGTTTATGGTGAGAACTTATTGTCTGATATGTTTCTTTTCTATTATTGGATCAAAACACGATAAAGGAACTATCTCATTACTTTTTATTAGACCTATCTAATTTTTTTACTCTTTTAGATATATATGATGATTTAATATCACGGAGAGTCAATTCAAGTGATGCTGAAAAATTTGCCGAGATTTGCCCCTGCCCCTGTGGTGGTGTCGGATGGGGCGTGATATGGTTAGTACCGAGATACATATAATTACTATAACAATATATGAAAAAAAAATAAATACTGACTCAATTTTTAACTTTTTTTGGTGCAAGATCTCACGATATATTATTTTATTGATTTCCTATTATTGTTGTTTTCAGAAATTAAACTAAAGATGGAAATAGACATGCATCTTGTTCATTCTTGTTTTATTATGGGATCATTTCATTAAATGTTGACTGGCATGCAGTAACCATTGAGCCCCAACTAAAATCTGATGATTATTATATTTACAACCGTGTATTGGTGATAATGTTTGCGGTGTGCTTTGTTCTAATAGCAAACTTTATATGCAGGGGTTTCATATCATTTATCTTCCTATGTGCATCCATTTACCTCGGGCTAGTTATTTTGTCTTAAGGTCTCTCTCTCTCTCTCTCTCTCTCTCACACACACACACACACACAAATTTTGTCATGCTTTCTAAATTCTTTTAGTGCTTGCTATTTTCAGGAATGAGGTTGATGTAGGTTCTGATTGAATAGGTGGGTTATTCTTTTCAATATGATTCGATTTGAGCTAATATTCTTTCCATACTGTATCAATATGTTGGGGAAATATTTATAAATTTGTTTATTTTCTGGTTTTTGCGTTGACAGAAAGATCAGATAGTTCATAGTTGTACTGATATATTCCAGATTCATGTTTGTTTCTTAAATGGACCTATCTGGGCCACTTCCATCTCTATTTTATTTTACTTATTTATTTGCAAGGCACACTGCCTCGAGGTCAATTAGCCTCAGTTTAAGGTCAACAACGAAAGAAAGTGCAAACAAGATGGAATAGATAATTGAGTTCGTGTAGTCGGCAAATAACCCAAATAAGAATTGATTTCATGCCGACTTCTATTTTATATTTTTTGCTTCAGTACGTAGTTTCATATATGTTATGAGGAGAGGTCGAATAATTCGTGTCCGTCTTACCGCTGTTTTTAAAATTGTTACTAAAAGTGTAATTTATTTTTTTAAAAGCGCACAAGTGCTCTATTCATTTATTGCAAAACAAAAACAACCCAGACTCCCTACTCTTAGAAAGTAGAAACTCCTATTGCACTTTATTGGTCTCAGCAACACGCACTTCTTTATCAAACACCCAAAAGTTCTTCTCACTTCTTGTGCTACAGTGGACCAGTGAAGCTGGTACAGTCAACAAAAGATACCAAAAAGTGTTTCTGTGCGTTTTCCGTCCACCCCTTTTTGACATCACTGACCTGTGCCATAAACTCAAAATCCTAGCATACTGTGTCTCACTAAGAAAAGGGACCTCACTGTAAAGCTCTGGTACCAGTCGCATTCTGAGCAAAATCTGACAGCATAATTTTTTACAACCATTAACATGTTAAAACTCCACTGAAATATAATAATGCGTTAGATACTTGAAGTGATATGTGTCACTTTTCCTAAACAGGTGCAATGGGTTCTAGCATTTCAGTTGCATTTTCTGGGCCATTAGAGGTACGAAAAGCAACTAAGAAATCATCTACCTTGTGGCTTTGTGCAAAATTGTTAAAGAATCCACATAAATAGTGGCAAAATTTTCCAATTATTATGCATGTAGCGAAATTCAAAACAAAAAGATCAGATAAAACTTTTATTTTATCATTTCAGTTTCCAGTTTATGTTTTTTTTAATTAGTAGGTACATTTTTCTTAATATTTTGGTAACTTGCCAACAATTAGGCAAACTTATAATATGCCTCTTGCAGCTATAATATCTAATACGAACCATATAATTTAAGTTGAAAGTGTCAAGCAAGGGCGGAACTAGAAAATTTGAATAGGGAGCTAAATTATAAAATATTAAAAGACAAAAAAAAAATGTAGTTACTAGAATTTGAACTCAAGTGATTTACCAACAATCAGGCAAACTTATACTTGTAGCTATAATATGTAATATGAACCGTATAATTTAAGTTGAAAGCGCTAACTCGCCAAGTCATATTGTGGTTTTGTTAAGAAGCGTTCGGAATTTAAACCGTTTGAATCAGGTGGTTGGTCACATTTGCGTGCAATTGTTACACTTATATTTATATCAATTGTCACCATCGCAGCAGAATGAAAGTCTTGCAATTTCTTATTGTATTGGTCCTCAGTGGCAAAGTTAGTTTTACAAAAAAAAATGCTTTGAAAATATTTATTTGTTTGATATTATTTTTTTCTATGCGCTTCTAAATTGTATGTATTGAGTATTGACTCTATCAATATAAATTTCTCAGTCTGCCACTGCTGTTACTAAACGTACTCACAAATGATTTTATCACAAGGATGGCACAAAATCGTAATTGGTGTTTATGTGCTCTGTGGTACCACAAATGATTTCCTTTATGTTTCTTTTCACCAATTTTTAAAAATATTTATGGTCGGCAGTGGAACAGCAACGGAAAATGAGCCTTGGGGGCTGGGGCCTTGACGCCAATTAATCAAAACTTTTATCTATTTGCGCAGCAATTTGCTTAAACGCCAAGCATTTACTAACTGACAAAGAGATGCATGCTTTGAAAAGTGCTTTTAATATTAGATGCACACTAAGGCTCGTTCGGATGCTATTTTTTTAATGGGAATGAAAGAAATTTAGGCCCACTGGGATTTTGAACTCTTTACCTGTTCGGATGTCTTTTTTTCCATTTCGTTCCCGTTGTTTCTTCCCAATATCAACTCAGACAGTGTAAAAAATTAGGAACAAAAACATTAACTCAGACAGTGTAAAAAATTAGGAACAAAAACATTAACTCAGACTTGATATATATCCCAAATGATGGGCTAACCTCATCCTTTTCTCTTTTAACAGTCTCTCTCCTTCAACTGTCTGTTAAAGAGACTTTAATTGTCTCCACTCTCTTTCTCTCCACTGTTCTCTTTATTTCAAAGTTAAATGGAATTGATTTCTAGATATATAGAGTTCTATTTATACACAATTTTTCTAGTGGGACTAATCCTATCCCAACGGATCCGGACAAGAATTAAATATTTTGGAGTTAAAAATTTTGGAGGTCACAAAACTAATCGCCATGACAAACAATCAAAGATTAATTAAATATTTCACTCAACTATCCTATTAGTGGCATAGATTTTTAAATGTTTATATGTTTTAGATGTCTATTTTTAAATGTTTATTTGTTAATGATTTCTAATTTTTTATTTGTTTATAAATATTTTCTTATTTTATTTGTACCTATTTCTTATTTTCTTAATTTGTTTAATTGTAAAATATCTATTTTTATAAAATAATAATTAATAAGTAATGTTATGTTATTATGTAATCTATTTTATTTAATTACATTATTAACAATTTGATTTAATTATATTATTTAATTTAATTTAATTACATTAATAATAATTTTTTTAATAAAAAAGTATAATATTAAACATTTTAAAAATAAAAATAGGATTTTCCACAATTAATCCCACGGTACAACCGAACACCCATTTCAGTACATTTTCATAATTAAATCCGTACGTATCCATACTCATGAGTTCTCACTTTTTCAAAAATGGATTCCCATCCCCATCAAATCACATCCCGTGTAATCCCGTAACAAACGAACATGCCCTAAACCTTTACATTACAATCACCCTTGGGAAAATATTCAACAGAAGAACCAACTATATTTCTCAAGGGTGATGAATTAGTGTGCTATCTAATATTATAGTACGAGTATCTTTAATATATATGGCCCGTTAATTTAACAGGGATATTATGGTCATTTGAACTATTTTAATATATTTTATTCTTAAGGAAATTAAAAGTTATTACATCTTAATTCTGTTCAGAACCTTACTATAAAAACATATCAGAAAAATAAATTTCAACTGTGATCTGATTAGCAACCTGTGTTAACTGGCAGAAAAAAATAGTTTGATTATGTTTTTGGAGTAGAACTAAGGTATTCTTAAGCTCACCAAGTCTCTTTGCGAGTTCAACTCAAAAACCTATTGGATTGACTTCAAACGATGCATTCAAACCGTTGAAACCGATCTACTTCATGAGTGATACGTTTACATGTCAAATTTTAAAAAAATTGAACTAATTTAGTATAAAAAAAAGATTTATAAGTTAATTTTAATGAATTCAGTTTTCATCATTTTAATGATTTGTAATTAACTTTGGATATTAATAAAAATGGAGGCCTCATGGGCATCTCATTAATGTATGTGGAAAAATTATATTATATTTCCATAACTGTGAAATCAGAGAAAAACAACATAATATCTGATAAAAAAAAAGGTAGGCTCTCACGTGTGTGTGTATTACACAGGTGAAGTAGGTCAATTGATTGCTTGATTGGAAATCGATGATAGCATTAAAATCAAATCTCTACCGCCTCTTCAATCATTCACGTGCAAAGACGAGACGAGAACAGATATTAGGTCTGATAAAAAAAGGCATGGGAATGGGGGGAATGCAATGTATGATAGCATGAAATTCGGGAAATGGAAGCATGTTAGTATGTTACAACGACACAAGTTAAAATAGGTTGACTAAGGTGGGTAAAATAAAATAAAATATATCAAACCTAAAAAGCCGCGATGCTCGCATTTCTACTGGACCCCAGCTCTTGTCGTTTTATTTCCAGTGGAAATGACACTTGCTGACATGCCCGAAATTTTTATTAATAACCTCAAACAAAAGAAAAATATCAAATCTAACCCCAACTTGAAAAATTTTTCAAAAATGACCTAACCGCCCCATGATTGGGCGGTTCACCCTACCCACAAAACCGCCCAATCATGGGGCGGTCCACATGGCCAAGAAAACCGCCCCCTAATCGGGCGGTTAACCATTATTTTTTTTTTTTTTTTTTTTTTTTTTTTTAAAGATATGTTATGATATTTTTTTAGTAGGATTTATAAGATATATATATTTTTTTTGTGTAGATATCTTTTTTATTAAGATATATTTACAACATATATTAAGATATATATTTATGATAAGTTTGTATTATTTTTGTAAGATATATTTTTTTATTGTAATTTTAAATAAAATTTGGTTGAGTTTGGATGCGTCGTCTGACGGTAGAACCGTCGATTCTTTTATAATAATTGTCGATTGTACGGCTGTTGTATTGATTGTCGATTTGGCTAACGTGGTAAATATTTTTATGTTGTCAATTTGTGTATATTTAATTACGCTATGAACATAACAAAAATGAAGCACACAAAAATAGTTACAAAACTACTAATTAAATCAGTTCACAAATTTAGCGACGACGACCGAACAAATTTAGAAGTCGACGAGTTCTCGATCTGCTTCCAGTCTGTTGTGCGACACTACTACCGCTACCGGATGCCTCTGCATGACTACTACCGCTACCGGTTGCCTCCGCAACAACTCTAGCATTTTCTCTTTCGTTGGCTTCGTTGATGGCATCTGCATTCCAGTTCACCAAAAATGGTATGTTATTGAAATCTTGAAATGTAAAATGAATTATAAAATATAAAATGAAATGTACCTGCTCGCTGCCTGTCACAAGTTGAACGGCGAGCCTGATGTCCCATTCGCCTACCCTGCATCTGATCCATTGTCATTACAGCACGCTTGTGGGGCCTTCTCCCTTTTCTAATATAAAAAGAAGTTAAATAACCATATTAAAAATAAGTTCAGTGCATACACAAAGTATTCTCCCTAACCTGATCCACTTTCTGGGGGGGACGATTTTATCTCCAACATAGGCCGGCCATTGATGCTGGTTGGGATAAGAATGGAATGATGCACCCCAAGTACTCGCAAGGTAAGTGGTACGGTACATGTCGGCGACAAAATCATCCTCACGGAAGTTTCTCACTCGGCACACCGCCATAACATGAGAACAAAGTAGGTGAGCTAGTTGGATTCCTTGGCATGTGCATGTTACAGTATTGTCATCTCCGATTTTGACAACATACTTGAAAGGCCTTTTAATAAACTCCATAGTCCCATCTGCTCTACGGCTGGTTGGAGCGTACTCATTCGGAGAGTGAACTTCGAATTCCAAGCGACTCCCATACGGGACAACGGTCATAACTGAACCTTTCTCCCTATGTTTGCGTAATTTGCCCTCCACCCTTGTTGAAAATGTTTGGTTCCTGGCGAGTAATTCTGTTGCTTTATCACGGCGGTCAACGAACCATGCATTAAGCTTGTAGAAAGTGTCCTCCACAATGGCTGCCACGGGCAACATTCGGCTCTGCTTGAAAACAGCATTCAAGGACTCGGACCCATTTGTCGTCATTATTCCCCATCTCCAACCTCCATCTTTTGCTTGAAATATTTTCTCATATGCGGGTGCTTCTTGCAGATCTCTCGGATTATTTTTCCCCACCTTGAGTAAGTACGAATTTGCCTTCGGACAATACTACACAGAAATAATTTTTCAGATTAGAAAAATATAAGTAAATAGTTTATTAAAATTTCATCTAAAATATACATACCTTGGCAAACTCTTTGAACATCTCTTCCAGCCTCCTTGGCTTCTTCCTTCTGCATCCAATTTTAAATGTATCTGCAACCCATTGGTCGAATCCGACATGCTTGTAGAGGTTGTCTGCAACGTGTTGCATACACAGCCTGTGCACACAGTCGCCCTGGGCTGTCGACCAACCGAAATCTGTTCGATCGAAGACATATTTGATTCCTTTGTGCTGGTCTGATATGACGCAGAAGAACCTGTTCCCAACCACCTCTCTTCGCAAAAAACTCATGAAAAAACCCCAATTTTCACCGTCCTCCTTCTCGACAATTGCAAATGCCAAAGGCAACAACTTGTTTTCGGCATCGTATGCACATGCTATCAACAACCTCCCATCGTAACGGCCAGAAAGGAAGCATGCATCTATACTGATAACTGGTCTAATATATGGCACAGCTTGAATGCACGGACCAAATGCCCATGCTATGGCCTTGAACAGTATCTGGTTGGGCTCATCGGGATCGGTAACATTCCAACATTCATACCTTGTGCCGGGATTTGTACTTGCTATGGCTTGGAGCAGTGGTGCAAGCAAGTTGTATGAATCCTTCCAACTACCGAACAGTCGGCATATCGCAAGTTCACGCCCTCTCCACAACCTGTTGTATTTTGGGGTCACATGGTCGTAAGCGCGTCTCACCGCTCTACCGACCTCCTTAAGGCTGATCGACGGGTCCTCCTTAACATCTCGCTCAATTACATCGGCAATAAGTGATGCCGTAAGTTGTGAATGGTCTGTCCTTGACGACGCAGACTTGCATGTATGTGGGGGTTCACATTTCTTAATTATCCATGACGCCCCCCTACCCACAGGGGTTGCATACAGCCGGAACTCGCATCGCGGTGAGTCTTTGCAAACAACAACTAACCTTTTTGACTCCCTTTTTTGTATTCTGCACTCCCAGTTGCTGCGGATATAAACTTCGTATATTTTCTTCACAAGTTCATCTAGGGTGGTATAAACCTGGTCCGGAGCAAGATCTGAGGTGTAAACGACACGCTTCCCAAAATAGCTTATGTCTGCTTCCTCAAAAGCAGTGGTATCGTTGAATGTGGCTACTGGGTGCCTGTCTGTCCGACCTCTGATCGGAAATCTGTCCTGCATGGGTAAATAATCTCCATCACCTGCAGACAAGTGATCAGAATCCCAATCCCCGTCCCAACTATCACCCGAGTTAATTTCACGTTCCGGTATGGCATCAACCCCTTCGGCCTCCAGCATAGCATCTCTCCGGGGAACCATAACAGGTACAAGTATAGGTACGGACGGTGGTACAGAAGGAAATCTGGCTTCTACTACGGGTTGAATAGGAGGTGGAGGTGGTGGTGGTGGTAGGTCGGTGCTATAATCAGTGGTATAATCAGTGCTGTAATCAGCAGTGTAATCAGTATGAACGGGTGGTGCGTGCGGTTCAGACGGTGATACATGACCCAAGTTTTGGTTACCCGAGTGGTCAAAACCCGAGTGCTGCTGCACTGGGCTATCATAACCTGTATGGTCTGTAGAAGGTCCAACCCTGGTCCGATGCAGAAACTTTCTGGAATACAACTCCATTATCGGGGTACCCGTAGATTGAAAAGTATTGTAAACACATCTCCAACCATCCTCATTTGTTATTGGATACTTTACATAGTAAGGTCTATCCCGCCCTGCGTCAACCCGAGTAACCAAATCTATGTCATACCGGTTGGGGGTTACACCAATCCTTTCGAATACCATTTGCTTAAGTTCCAGAAATGAGGTGTTTTCATTTACCTCAAAGCCATGGGTCGGATCTTTCGAGTAACGAACTCCCTCCACACCCACCTCGAACTTCCCGCCCACATATAGTGTAACCAACATTTTATCTACATTAATAAACAAACTTTTATCAGTTACAAAATAATAGTACACAGTTAAATTATTAGTAAATAACAACATTAAAAAAAAAATATTTAATAAAATTAATTAAAAAAATAAAATAAAAAAATGAACAGTAATCTACAGTAGTCTACAGTAATCTACAGTATTCTACAGTAATCTACAGTAATCTACGGTATTCTACGGTAATCTACGGTAATCTACAGTAATCTACAGTAATCTACGGTAATCTACAGTAATCTACGGTAATCTACGGTATTCTACGGTAATCTACAGTAATCTACGGTAATCTACGGTAATCTACAGTAATCTACAGTATCTACAGTATCTACAGTAATGCATAGTAAAATAATTAATTAAATAATTAAAAAAAAAACTAATAAAAAAAAAAAATTACCTGCAGAGACGATTGGGGCGAGGGCGAGGGCGAGAGAGTGTGAGAATGAGAGCCAGAATAGGCATTTTATAGTCTGCATACTGAACCGCCCCACCATGGGGCGGTTTGCTTGGCCGTGTGGACCGCCCTATGATTGGGCGGTTTTGTGGGTAGGGTGAACCGCCCAATCATGGGGCGGTTAGGTCATTTTTGAAAAAAATTTCAAGTTGGGGTTAGATTTGATATTTTTCTTTTGTTTGGGGTTATTAATAAAAATTTCGGCTGACATGCTGTTGTATTTCTGAGAGATATTATTGACATTTCTCTCTGGAGTCTGGAGAAGGCGCACACATAAAAAGCTACTGGATTCCGTGGTTACAGAAAATCTGAACGGATAGGTGAAGGTCCCAATGTTTTGTATGTATTGCGGGGGGAGTGTGGGGCCCACGACAAAGACAAAAAGGTGCGTGGCGGTTTGTTGGTCGTTGGATTACACGCAATCATACATAGCTGATGGATCACTTGATTGGCGAACGAATTTTTATGAGTGGAACTGGGAACGGATTCAAATAATTGGAGACAAGCCTGCGGGATTTGAGGGCCATTCCCTTTCCTTATTTTTGTCGTCTCTGTGGCATCATCTTTTTCATTTTTTAACTCATTTTTTTCAAAGACTGCTTCTACCTCATAAATTGGTATGAAACAAAGTTGAAAAAATACAACAGATAGTAAATATAAAACACTAGTATTTAACAACAATATTTTTTGCTGATAGAAAAGAAAATCGTAGGTATTTAACAACAATATAATATATGAGCAAGCAAAATAATAAAATTAATACGTTTGAATCGTACAGAGATTAGTGTAAGAATAGAACCATTGTAATTAGTAGATGAGAATAAAGATTAAAAATGGAGATTTTCGGATTAGTGTGAAAATAGTGTTAAGAATTACGAACCAAGGGCTTAGTGTAGTGGCATAAGTCTTCGTCTCTCTTTCAAGAGGACGCGTGTTCAATTCTCGAAAATAGCATCTAAAAAATACAGAAATATATCGGTGCTAGGGTTGTCAGTGGCACACTTTTATCCATTTACTTGACCCGTACCGTATTCGATAAGACGGGTATGGGTAAGATTTTTTTTTTGTAAGCTTATCGGGTACGAGTACGGGTACGGATAAATATTTTTTTTCGTTATCTAAACGGGTAAATCCTATTCCTGTTACCCGATCGGGTAATTATAAAAACAAAATATATTATATATATTAATGAGCAATGAATTTTAATTCTTCAACTATTTTTTATAGTTGTGCTAAGCTTAATTAACCATTAAAATACATAAATAAATTTTAGCAAATCCCAATAAAGTTTATTTTTTTTACTTGAATCCCAATAAAGTTTAGACTTTTATAACAAGTATATATTTGTGAAATGAATGTGTTTTAATGTATTATTTAGTAAATGATAATTTTTTTTATTATAATAGCATTACCCGTTATTTACCCACTACCGTTTCGTTATTCGACAACCATAATGGGTAAGAATAGGGTACGGATAAGGTAATTCGTAGTGAATAAGGCTAGAGTACGAGTAAGAATAATTTGTAATGGGTACGGATATGAAAATACTTACACCCGACCCTTACCGTACCCGTTGACACCCCTAGTCTCTATGACTCTATCCTTAGCATTTGTAATTCTCACAAAAAGGATCTATAAATAAATAAATATCCAAATTACGAATTATAAAAATAAAATTCTATCACTTTTTGCAACTTTGTTACTATAGATATCTAAAATTAAAACAATCATGCTTATTTGGGACAGCAACTGTCCCGCCACAAGATTTCAAGTATCATTCTTTCAAATTTAGAACGAGAAGACATAATTACATAGATAGATAAACAAATTTCAATTCCAAAAGGAACAGGCTATTATTACCGAATCTAATTTAATATGGAACTATAAAACTTTTTGTTAGTTGATATACTCTAGACATTCATCAATACTACATTGAGTTTCGCTTTTAAAATTGACTTTGCACGCACATTTAATTGAAAATAATTCTTGTACTTTTTTTTTTAAGTCAGTAACTTTAAATACCTACTAACAATAACGTGTTACAACAAGTTCCTCATTCTTAAATCTAAACTCATTTATTCTCATAAAATAATGTAAACTACTATAATCAACTATTCCTATTTATTTACACTCCTAAACACCTATTACCTCTTTATTCATCTCTCTTCATGACCGGATCCGTTTTCGTCCGATAGCCGTCGCACTCCGACGATCGGATTTGCTCACCGCCGTGCTCCGATTGAGATGGAGGTAAAGACTCTACACTTCGAGCTTCGACGATACCGCACTCTCGACTCCGATCAGCTCCACTAGAGGAGATAGAGACAAGAAAGAGGGGAGGATATCGCTATATCATAGGTGAAAACTAGAAAGAGCGGGAGGAGCGGAATAGAGAGGTATGGAGGAAGGAGCTGCTAGGGTTAAGGTTTGCTTTTCTCTTTTTGTTTCGCTCGGGAGAGAGGAGCTCTCACTCCATATGTTGTGTTTCTAATTCTTGTACTTCATATTATGCATCTTTTATCTGCATCCCAAAAGTATTTATATTTACCGTGTGAGTTATTTATATCTAAATTTTAATGTTTATATATCTAGTTTATAAAGTGTTTTATTTGAAAAATATAACAATATTTTTTTTTTAATATGTAAAATATTTATAAAAAAATTGGAGTTAAAATTTGTTATACAAGTACAAATACAGTTTTCTAAGTATTAAATTATAATAACGCAGGATATAATTTTTTATCAAATATGAATATTTTTTAAGAACCAGTTTTACCTCCAGCTTTCTATTTAAAAAAATTAACATCCAAAATACGTGTAAATATTATTTTACTCCTGCAAGGCTAGTTGCTCATTTCGTGCTATTTTCTACTGTGTGCGTGTGGAATTCAGATCCAGTGAAGTAGCCCAATGTTTGGGTTTTGGATCGGAACCGTCCGATTCGAATCCGCAACAATCCATCTCAAGTGGAGCGTACACATCCCGAGCAACGGATTCGAGTCAGACAGTTCCGATTCAAAACCCGAACATTGAGTTACTTTGGGGGATCCGGACCCGTGCGTGTGGTACTTCTCCTTGAACAAGCATGAGCGTATCTGCTCTGAACTGCATGAAGACCACATAATAATATGTCAGACAACTTGCAAATTCTGATTGCTATCCTGAAACAATATCCTGGAATCTCTATAATCACAAGTCAATTATCTGCATGTTGGCTTTGTAAATCACATATTTTGCAGGACCACCTGTACGGCGGATCCGTATGCTCTGCATTAACTCAAAATGGAATCTTTTGAGTTAATGAATTTCAACCGTCTGATTTTAAACGGATCCAATCCGGCTCATGTCTATAACATAAGGGGTCCATTAATATTAGTGCAGATTTAGTCTGCACGAATCTTAAAACAGATTGAACAGTTGAGATTCATTAACTCAAAAGATTCTCTTTTGAGTTAATGCAGAGGATATGAATTCCTGTACGGCTGTATGCCTAATGAGATAATTTATTGAGTGAGGCTATGGTGCTATGCATAGCACGGATGGCTAGTGTACTACGGCTCAATATGGTACTTTTTAAAATCCTAACGGTCGATCCGACCGTTCAATGTGATAACCATATGAATATGTACTTGCAAACTAAATTTTATATTTTTTTCGAATTTTTTTACTATTTTTTCGGATAGGTAGAATTTTGATGGTCTAGAATTTTCAAAAAACACTGATTTTTCTACCTATCTGAAAAAATAGTAAAAAAATTCGAAAAAAATATAAAATTTAGTTTGCAAGTACATATTCATATGGATATCACATTGAACGGTCGGATCGACCGTTAGGATTTTAAAAAGTACCATATTAAGCCGTAGTACACTAGCTATCCGTGCTATGCATAGCACCATAGCCTCACTCTAATTTATTACACCTGGGCTTTGAACAGTGCTAATTTTACGAGCAAAAGAACAAGAATGGTGCGCACTTCAATACTAGGTGAAATTTTATGAATGTTCCTCAAAAAAATTGAAATTACTTATTTGTCCTTGTAAAATTCATAATATTATATAGAGTCCGACTAGGCTACTCCATGGAGTAAAACGACTTGGTACTCCACGCCATATCTTCATTTTCAAAGTTCAAATAGTCGATTCGAACCTTCCAACATGTTCTCCATATTGAAATGTGCTTGGAGACCAAATTTTACATTTTTTGGAATTTTTTTACTATTTATTAAGCCACTTTGAAAATCTGAAAATCCTTATGAACAGTAAAAAACAGTAAAAATTTCTGGACCGCCGGATCAGTGATTTTCAAAGTGGCTTAATAAATAGTAAAAAAATTCCAAAAAATGTAAAATTTGGTCTCCAAGCACATATCAATATGGAGAACAACTTGAGCGGTTCGGATCGGTCGTTTGGATTTTCAAAATGGAAATAATGAGGCGTGGAGCACCAAGTCGTTTTACACCATGGCTTAGCTAAGCCCAGCACATATTATATATACCGCTTTAAACTTTAGAAACTCATAATTTATTCAATTTATTGTCATTTACATTAAAACTCATTTTGTATTTTATAAAGTATCTATTTACACATTATTAAATATATATAATATGTTTTAAAAAAAAATTCGTGTAAATCTAGAAATGATAATTGTTATTTAAAGTTGACCCTCATATTTTCCTTTGATGTTAAGGATATACCAGATCAAGTACTGGAAGAGGTGGGAACTAGAGGAGTGAGGCTATGGTACTTCGGCTAGTGTACTACGGCTCAATATGGTACTTTTTAAAATCCTAACGGTCGATCCGAACCGTTCAATGTGATATCCATATGAATATGTACTTGCAAACTAAATTTTATATTTTTTCGAATTTTTTTACTATTTTTTTAGATAGGTAGAATTTTCAGTGTTTTATACAAATTCTGGACCATCAAGATTCTACATATCTAAAAAAATAGTAAAAAAATTCGAAAAAATATAAAATTTAGTTTGCAAGTACATATTCATATGGATATCACATTGAACGGTTCGGATCGACCGTTAGAATTTTAAAAAGTGTCATATTGAGCCGTAGTACACTAGCCATAGTACACTAGCCGAAGTACCATAGCCTCACTCGAACTAGAGATTAGTCCATGGTAATAGAGATCCTGAAGGATGTGGCAAAGGTGGAGGAGTACCAGGGGATTGTTTGGAGATTACCAGCGAGCATTTTGGGGCTGGCAACCTCCTAAGTCCAATGTCTGAAAGAAACTTGGATGAAAACGAATCTGTGGATTGGACTCAACTTTGATAGGATTTTGGTGTTGTTTGTTTGATTTGGTTATTTTGGTTATATACCGGTGCATGTGTTGATAATAACGGATGTATTTTAATCTGACTTTTGTGTAGTTTGCACTAGGTTTATGTGAGTAGGTAGTGCAAGTTTAAATGGCAACTTAGATATAATCTGTATGTGAACTGATAGTGTGTAATACTAGTTATGTTTTGGTACCTGTTTTGGGTACTTATGGTTTTCTAATTTCAATAGAAATTGGTAGATTTGTCCACTACTTTCAAAAAAAGAAGAAGGATAAATGTTCGGTTTTCTATTTAGCCGGTTATGAGAGCTAATAGTTTATTTTCTTACTTATTACGTGCACACAAATGTATGTCTAAATGTCACCGTGTATGCATTACAAGTAAAGAAATTAACAATTTGCCCTCTAAAAAAGACCAATCATAAGACTGAATATTTCTTTTACACATATTATGTATTTTTATTTTTAATAATTGACAAAATGAGTATTTTATAAATTTAAAATGAGTTTTAAATAGAAAGACAATAAATCAGATAAATACGTGAGTTTTTAAAATTTAGAGGGGTAAATATGATATTATGAACTTCAGAGGAAGAAAAACTTAATTTTGAGATTCTTGAGAAGCATATATAAAATTTGTCCTTAATATAATTTTTTTAGACGAATGGGTAAAGACAATTAATAAATAAAATACAGGGACCGATAAATCGAAAGCAAGCAATATTACCTATCGATATGGTATGAAAAGGAGTTCTCTTTGAAACTCTCTCTTTTTTTTTTATTGAAATGTTTGGTAAAGAATACCAAGTTGTCTCTTTGAAACCATCAATCAACAATTAATCTCCTCGAGCCTAATTAGGTACGGTTAACAAGTCAATAACGCTGTCTAACAAAGCGACAAGGTCTCACAAAACCCGAAGAGATGGATTAGCCATATATAAATAGATTACCGTGTGCCAAATTATTGGGTGGGTTGTTTGTCTTTGTGCAATTGAAGCCCTTAATTTTGACATTGTCACCCCTGTGAAGACGGAATTCATATCACCTAATGTAATTGAAATTTTGAGTTTAGATCGTTTTTTTGAAGGTTTTTTTAGTTTAGATATGAATCGTCCAATCTGTTTTGATATGAATATTAAAAGAGCATTGTGCATTTCACTTTGGAAAGAATTGATTTGAATTTTGATTGGACAGTTTGAATCCAAATTCAAAAATTTGAGTTACCTTAGAGGATCTGGACTCGCAAAGATGTCTCCTACATAGAGCTGGGTGCGGTCCGATAGGCATTTGATCAAATTCAATCTGATATCTTATCAGACCTGTTTGATCTGAATCAAAATTCGTACATATTTTATTGTTAATTGTACAAATTTTAATATACGGATCATTCGACTGTAATATAACATCAGATTGAATTTAGTCCGATGGTCATCTGATCGGATCGATTCCGATTCCCTCTTGCGTAGGTTGTTTTTCTTTTTTACCTAACCAACGTGTTGAGTTGAAACCCACTTTAATTTGTGAGCGAAACCTATTTATTGGTTTAGTTAGGCACAACGCACAAGTGAATTTTGACTCTGCAGTTATTATTAATTTATCATGCAATGTACTTTTCCAGATAATAGTTAATATAAAACAATGCGCTGTGGAGTGTTGTCGCCCTGTGGGTAGTAAATTTTGCACAATTTTTAAGAGGTGATGCGACAGGTGTCACAGGTAAGGACGAGAAATGCCAACACATAGAAGAGAAAGTAAGAATCAAATCTCTGTGAAAACAGTAATTTTGTACTTAACTAAAAAATAATATATTTTTTCAAAAAATGTAAAATTTGATCTCCAAATACATTTTAATTAAAAAATATATTGAACGATTTGGATTAATTGTTTGAAATTTAAAAACAAGATAAAATGTGGGATCAGATTGATTGAGACACTAAATTAATGGGATATTTGAGACTTCCTCTTTTAAATATTAATTTTGATTTGCTTCTTGAATCATAGGAATATGTGAGTTTCCAAATATATTTTGTATAAATTCAAAATGCTCAGTGTTATTAAGAAATAAATGCACCGGAATTGTTTTTCATCATCTTGGTCAAGTACAAATTTGTTAAAATTTTGATGAAAAACAAATTGACAAAATTAAATTAACAAAATGAGCAAAATAGCAATGTTCATTCACACAACAAATATGAGTCTGTGTCTGTTGGTCACAAGGATGGGTATGAGCCAATATCATTTTAAACAGTCGGTCACTATTAATGATATTGTGAAATTCTCCTGTTCTTTTGGAAAAGATTTACAGAGTGCATTTCTACTAGTGTTTAGTGTATTGAGTTGGATCATTTGAAAAATTAGGAATAAATTTTGTTTTCAACAAAAACAGAAAAAATCTTTTAGAACAATCATTTTACAGATTATTACTTTGATTAATTATTGGACAAGTATGATTAAGAAGAAAGTCAAAGAACTGATTCCTTTCTGGTTGCCAGAGAAGATTGAAGCTGTACCATTGCAGATTTGAGATCCAATAGACACAGACTTGCAAATGGTGGTGTACCAACCTCCCGAGTCAGAAGAAGACTCATCCAGAACCTTTACTTAGGATTTGGATGCTTATTAATTAGTTATTAGTGGTCATGTTTGTATCAGTGCTGTAAAAAATAGTCATTTAGGCTGATTAATCGGCTGATTAGTTATTAGCGGCAACGAAACCGTCACGAAATTTCCCGACTAATCGGTCGATTATTTCCAATTACGGCCAATTATTTTCGATTATTACTGATTAATCGCTTGGTGGTATCATGTTCGTCCGACAAGCGCATACCATTATTTACAACACTTGTTTGTATTAAAAGTTTAAAACTTCTATTTTGATGCTGTTAAAGTAGTGTTGGTACTCTAGGGATTTATTTTGGTATGGACATGCAGAATCAGTTGTGAGTATAATCCAACTGCTTTTGGTTTGTAATTAGGACTTGTTTCTTAAATGAAACGGGAATAAAAGCCTTTTATCAAAAAAAAGAAAAAAGAAGAAGAAACAAAATGGACGAAGCCGTTTACGAGTCACAAACTCACAATGCGCTCCACAACAGAAGCTCGTCTTGAAGGGGAGCACGAGATCCCAAGCCATATAATAATTGTAGTAATTCTCTCGATTTTTTACAAAACAATTTTAAAAATAAAATAAAAATAAAAATCTATAACTTATCAAATAAATCAAGATTAACCATTCTAATTTATTATTTAAGGTCAATTCATCTGCTTCTGAATTCAGCTTCTAAGTTAAATTCACAAATTTATTTAACTCATTTTTTTTTATATTTTAATAACTTTCGCAGTGAAGTTGATAATGTTTAATGGAAAGCAGATATTATGTATGTGTATTGCCACCACTAAAATTCTCATAAAACCAAGTCTCTTAAAGTAAATATTTAACAAATTGTCAGGCAATAGGAGCCTGTATCCCCTCAAGTACCTGAGTTACAATATATATATAAACAGACGACTCAGATTAATCTAATCTCAGTTCGACTAAACTTAATCAGATGCTTATAAAAACTACAAAGAATCTGTTTTGAAATTCATGTAAGGTTAAAAAAATAGTCCATATTTAACAATTGCACCTTAGATATCTGAAGATCAGGCAATAGAAAGTGCAGCTAAAGGAACGTCGCTGCTCTCCAAATTAATCTCTGCTATTCTCTCTATCTTTCTCTTTTGTCTTTCTGTTTCCTCTTTGAAGGGAGAGATAGAATGATATAGCAGGATAATGTTATTCTACTGATAATAACAACAGATTCTAATCCGCAGATAAAAATGACGACATAATGTACGCATTTATCGTTGAACTTGCACACATTGACTCAAAAGAAGGAGCGTCGCAGGAGATCTGAACAAACTTTTATGGTGAGGGTCTGACGGATAAAGCTGCTTTTCCTCAACTGGTAATTAGCCAATCTTGCTTAACTGGACCCCTCTGTTTTGTCTTTTGTGGCCCGTCATTAGTTTTTTGTTTTATTTTGCTTCTGAATAAAAGGACTAACCTGTTTTGGAAGGTGTTACAATAAAATAAAAGGATGACCGTTGGCTCAGTAGGAATTCATATCCTCTGCATTAACTCAAAAGAGAATCTTTTGAGTTAATGAATCTGAACTGTTTAATTTGTTTTAAGATTCGTGCAAATTGGAACTGCACTAATATATTAAAGACTCCTATGTTATAGACACGAGCCAGATTGACTCTATTTAATATCAGACGGTTGAAATTCATTAACTCAAAAATTCCCTTTTGAGTTAATGCAGAGGATACGGATCCGGCTCAGTAGTCCGCATCAGTAAAACAGCTTAAATATTAAACTTCTAACCTTTTTATTTAAACAATTGTTCGGTTTTATTGGGTCGTGTAAATGAAGCATAGCCATAGTAAAATTATGATGTTTAATAATATTTTTAATCGGTTTGATTAAGACACTAAAATGTATAAAGGAAACTGGATATTTTGAACCATTGATGCTTTCCACTGGATTGTAAATAAAATAGAATTTACTTAATGTTTTTAGGTGAGTACTCGTCAATGTATTAATATTTATAAATTATTTGTGATTTAAAATGGTGAAAAACAATGCACGTGAAAAATACTTGACAGTCTTAACAATGACAATTTTCTTTTATGAATTTGAAATAGGGTTTTTAAAAAATAATTTAGGGTACGTTTGGATGAACTATAGAATAACTAGAATAGCTACTGTTTAGAATAGTAAATAAGAATAGCTACTGTTTAAGAACAGTGCTAACTCAAGCTATTCGGAATAGTGAAAAAGTTGTTTGGATTGCATATTTGGAATAGAGTTTGGAGGAAATGAATAAAGTAATAATTTATGTGTTAGATTAAATATAATACAATATGATATTAATTTAAATATTAAATGTAATATAATTTTATTTTAAATATTAATTAGTATTAAATAAAATATTATATTAAATATAATATAATATTATTTTAGATATTAAATATAATATAATATTAGGTTACATGTTAAATGTAATATAATATTAATTTAAATATTAGATTAGTATTAAATAAAATATTAGATTAAATGTAATATAATATTAGTTTAAATATTAAATGTAATATAATATTAGTTTAAATATTAAATGTAATATAATATTATTTTAAAAATTAGATTAATATTAAATAAAATATTAGATTAAATGTAATATAATATTAGTTTAAATATTAAATGTAATATAATATTATTTTAAAAATTAGATTAGTATTAAATAAAATATTAGATTAAATATAATATAATATTAGTTTAAATATTAAATGTAATATAATATTAATTTAAATATTAAATGTAATATAATATTAGTTAAATATTAAATGTAATATAATATTATTTTAAAAATTAGATTAGTATTAAATAAAATATTAGATTAAATGTAATATAATATTAGTTTAATATTAAATGTAATATAATATTATTTTAAATATTAGATTAGTATTAAATAAAATATTAGATTAAATGTAATATAATATTAGTTTAAATATAATACAATATAATATTAATTTAATTATTAAATGTAATATAATATTATTTTAAATATTAGATTAGTATTAAATAAAATATTAGATTAAATATAATATAATATAATATAATATTAGATTAAATATAATATAATATTAATTTAAATATTAAATGTAATACAATATTATTTTAAATATTAGATTAGTATTAAATAAAATATTAGATTAAATATAATATAATATATAATATTAATTTAAATATTAAATGTAATATAATATTAGTTTAAATATTAGATTAGTATTAATATTGAAACTAACAAATGCTATTCCATGTTTTTGTAAGAATAGAGAATAGCCCTATTCTACCTATTCCGAATAGCTCTATTTCTCGTTTGGATTGTTCTTGTTCCGAATAGCAATGCTATTCTAAGAATAGTGCTATTCTTAGTGCAACCAAACATACCCTTATAGTATATTTATATGATACATGGCTTTGCTTAATTCACTGCGATGGTGTCAGAGGAGGGGTAGAAGTAGGGAAGGGGGTGGTGTATTCATTTGCTCGGACTGTAAAACACTGGTAACCATGGTTCGAGGCAACTCGGCTTTGGAACTACCTTCCTGGCAGGCAGCGGAGGAGATGGCCCAATGTACAGCACTGTTGTTGGAGATGAGTGACTGGATTTCGGTGCACCATGTAGGGATAACGGCCATTGAGCTCCCCGCACAAGCTCGCAAATTGGGTAAGGATTCACAACAGGGGAGTCAGTGGTTTGCTGGACATCCAAGCGGAATGCGCCTTCACTCTCAATCCTGTGGTAGATGATAACTTCTTTCATATCTCAGGAACAAATCGAGAAGATGGAAGGGGAGCCGCGGCGTAGTGTAGGGGACTGTTCACAAAGAGACTTTAATTTTAATTTAACTTCAGTGTCTGTTAGTTTCTAGTTTCTGTTTTAGTAACTGCTTCTAGGCAATGTGTTTATTTACAGTTTTTCTCTTTTCCTTTCTAGTAGCCGCTTTCAGGTAGGCTCATGTAATGTTTGAACAATTTAATCTTCAATCAAAGATGCCTAAGGGCTTTCCATCAAAAAAATAAAAATAAATAACATGTAGCCACTTGTGTTCTCTTGACCAGTTGCTCAGGGGATACAAAAGAACAAACATGGCCGAATGACCTTCACAAGAAAAAAAATCACATTTGAGCCAATTGGAAGAATTACAACCACCAAACGTCCACTTGCGCCCCTAATTAATTAAAGGGAGGGCCTAACCTTCCCCCACCATCCATCCCCCACTTTTTCCCCAACTGAAAATAAGTAGGGGACCACAGTAAACTGTTAATAACAGTTGAAATAAGTAGGGGACCACAGTAAACCGTTGAAATAAGTACCACAGCATTACAGGCGGCAGGATTGCGCCGAAGTATTGACACTTGTAAACTGAAGTATTCATCCGTGTAAAGAAACGTACTCATCCTTCAGAAATAACTATATAAGGAAACATTACCACCCATCTTTGACACGTTTTTAGAGGTGATTTTTTTTTGTACGTTCACTCTAACTAATTTTCCCGACGATCTGTGAGGAATTTTTCAAATCTAAAACCACGAGAGTCTTCTACACAATTTTCTCTTTCAAATAAGATCCATGATGACATACTTTCGAGTTGTTCGTTACGCAAGTATTCACACCTCGTACGCAAGTATTCATCTCTCATTGAACAAGTATTCATTCTCGTCGTGTAAGTGTAAAGAGTACATGAAGGTATGGTGGGACCGCACAACCGCGACTTCAGATAAGTAGGGGACCACAGTAATATGCGGAGATAAGTGGTGGAATTAGTAGGGGATGATTTGCGAAAAAGTATTGACACTTAACACGAGTTGTATTCATCCATATAAATAAAAGTACTCATCTTTGAGAAAGAATTATATATGAAAATATTACGACATTAAGAGCATTAATTACGCGGAGATAGTAGGGTACCACAACTGCCGTCCGCTAAAAACAAAAGAAAACGCGTAATTAAGTGGGGGACCGCACAACCGCCATCACTAACTACCGTGGGGACCGCATAACCGTCACCGCAAGTGGAAACAACATCAAGTATTCATCTATAATACATGAAGTATTCACTATAATACATCAAGTATTCACCCTGATATATTAAGTATTTTTAAAAAAAACTGGACATATCACACCCATCTTTTACAAGTATTCACCCTCGTCATGCAAGTATTCATCTATCATTGAACAAGTATTCACATGTAATACATCAAGTATTCACCCTGATATATTAAGTATTCATCTATCATTGAACAAGTATTCACATGTAATACATCAAGTATTCACCCTGATATATCAAGTATTTTAAAAAAAAACTGGACATATCACACCCATCTTTTACACGTTTTTAGAGGTGGTTTTTTTTTTCTCCGTTCAATCTAACTAATATTTCTAACGATCTGTGAGGAATTTTGCAAATCTAAAACCACGAACGTTTTCTACATAATTTTCTCTTTAAAATGAGATCCATGATGACATACTTTCGAGTTATTCGTTGCACAAGTATTCACCCTCGTCATGCAAGTATTCATCTATCATTGAACAAGTATTCATCCTCGTTATGTGAGGCGGAGGCAGAGGCGGAGAAGGAGAGGCGGAGGCGGAGAGGGAGAGGCGAAGGTGGGAGAGGCGGGCGGAGGCAGAGGTGGAAGGGGGAGGCGGAGGTGGAAGAGGGAGAGGGAGGGAGAGAGGAAAGAAATAGAAGGAGAAAATCTACTAATTAATTTGTAGGGACCACTAGTTAGTTAAAATTGATTATTATAGTTAGAAAAGGAAGTTAGTTAGTTGGGGGAAAAATGGGGGAAAGAATCAAGGGGTAACATATAATTACCCTTAATTAAAGCCATCAAAGGTACCGACTTACATAAATACAAATTCTCTCCATTTTTCATCAACACGACACGCGTACTTCATAATGATACCTATGACCTATCCCCAAAAAGTATCAATAATTAATGAGTGAGGCTATGGTGCTATGCATAGCACGGATGGCTAGTGTACTACGGCTCAATATGGTACTTTTTAAAATCCTAACGGTCGATCCGACCGTTCAATGTGATAATCATATGAATATGTACTTGCAAACTAAATTTTATATTTTTTCAAATTTTTTTACTATTTTTTCAGATAGATAGAATTTTGATGGTCCAAAATTTTCAAAAAACACTGATTTTTCTACCTATCTGAAAAAATAGTAAAAAAATTCGAAAAAATATAAAATTTAGTTTGCAAGTACATATTCATATGGATATCACATTGAACGGTCGGATCGACCGTTAAGATTTTAAAAAGTACCATATTGAGCCGTAGTACACTAGCCATTGGTGCTATGCATAGCACCATAGCCTCACTCATAATTAATTTACAGTTGAATATTAACATACAGACATTTTTTTTTTGTTGGCTTCGGAACTAGCAAATATTGTTCAATTTCACAGAAATGAGTTTATTAACCGTAAGAGATGAATTTTGTGTAATTTTATGTTAACACACTTATCAATATTTTTACTAATGTAGTCTAAATTAAAAAGTGTAAAAACATAATATTTAAATTTCATTCGATCATCCATCAATTAACATGTAAAATTCAAGGTGGAGGACACTCACGTTGCGTTAATTTAAAATATGGAGAATATATCTTAATTTTAGTTTTTAAATTTAAATATTACCGATAAATGTATTATTTAATGTTCTTATGATCATTATTTTAAATGTATTTATAATTTTACTTATACAGTAAAATTGAAAAGAATATAAATTGTATACATTTATTATGATATATTAAATAAAAGATAAAATGATAACACTTAAATTTACATCGAAGTTCTCATTGGTATACATTTAAATTTAAATATTACAGACAATTTTAGTAAAATATTACCAACAAATGTATTATTTTATCTTTTTTGAATGGTCATAAGAATATTTAAGTTACAATTTACTGTATAAGTAAAATTATAGTTTTTATAATCTTTATTTCTAATAACATAAAATATAAATAATTTTATCGTTATTTTTTTCTTAAATATAAATATTTTTCATGAGAAGTGACATGCACCAAGGAATCGTAACTATCACACTTTTTATTTTTTATTGAGTGAGGCTATGGTGCTATGCATAGCACGGATGGCTAGTGTACTACGGCTCAATATGGTACTTTTTAAAATCCTAACGGTCGATCCGACCGTTCAATGTGATAACCATATGAATATGTACTTGCAAACTAAATTTTATATTTTTTCGAATTTTTTTACTATTTTTTCAGATAGGTAGAATTTTGATGGTCCATAATTGTCAAAAAACACTGATTTTTCTACCTATCTAAAAAAATAGTGAAAAAATTCGAAAAAATATAAAATTTAGTTTGCAAGTACATATTCATATGGATATCACATTGAACGGTCGGATTGACCGTTAGGATTTTAAAAAGTACCATATCGAGCCGTAGTACACTGGCCATTGGTGCTATGCATAGCGTCACTCTTTTTTATTTGTTTCATACCCATACGTAGGTGCAGACGTGCAGTCCCATCAAGGCGTAACCTATGCCTCCTGTTTAAATTAAAATGGAGAGAGGCTTCTGTTAAAAAGGGCCAAACTAAACGTGGACCCCACGCAACCACACGTTGGCGCTTGGAACTTTCGTATTTCCTCTGCCAATCCAAACCACGCCCCTCCCGTGCCTCCTTATCTCTTTTCTTTCGAGCTCCCAGCTCCTCTATAAAATTACAGAGGTACCCTTTCACCCGATACATGCCATTCGCACGCAACCCGACCGTACAACCCGGCTCTTGTCACGTGTCTTCGACCTTGTTTTGCCCTTTTTGATCCCCATAATATAAAATCTACTTGCACAATGCACAACACTGCACGTTAAATTTCTCTCAGTGACAAGTAGCCAAGTAGGTCACCCACTTCCCAAATCGGAGACGATCATATCAAAATAAATAATCCAGGTGCAGGACATATACCTAGTAGATCGGATATTATTTCTCTTATTTACAATTCTACATACATACCGAGGCCAAACCGGGTCCACATGTCGAAAAGGGTTTTATTTTCACTGAATAAGGGGCCCACATTTATCAGCGAAATAGTTTATTTTATAGAAAGTTCACGTCCACACTGTAGACACCTCTGTTCGGGAGCTGGACGCATCCAGCGGGCATTGGACTTAAATCAGTCTGACTGTCCGATTCACTTTATGATGCATACGATCTGCTTCAATATGCGCACTAGATATTTTAATAATCGTGCGGATCAAGCGTGCACAAATTATAAAGTTGATCGGACGGTTTCAAGAAAAGATTGGACTGATATGGATCTGATATCCATTAAACGAGCATCGATTCGACCCCGTTTCCGATTCCCGCCCTTCGTCCGACCTACGGTCCAAATTCGCTTGTCAGAAGACCCTCAAAAGTGAGAACATTGCCTACACCCGATCTACAAGACACCGTGACTAAGCATGAGGGATCCACAGAAAAATTACTGTACTCTGTGGGGTAATATCTTCCTATGATGTGTTAATTATTTTTGTATAAACCAGGTCTGCGTGAGCTGTGCACGGTAATTTCTTGAGTGACTAATAATAGTGTACGTGGACCAGGTCTTGAAGCTAATCCATCAAAGGGCAGTGGAGTTTCAAATTTCAAACATTAATTTAATCTGAAATAGGCCGAAAACAGCGTAAGAGATGCTAGATAGGAGACTAGATGGAGATAGATAGAGAAACAAAATAGAAGCTATTACAGAGAGAGAAAGGATTTCAGACACTCCCCCACCTCTCTCTCTCTCTCTTTCCTTCCTATCAACGCTTCATTTATTAGCCTCTTCTCTCTCTCTCTCTCTCTCTTTCTCTGACAATCCAGAGCTGTTTTCTCGAGGCGTCCAGTCGATCTCGTCTCTCGAGCTATGCAAAATTGTCCAAATGAGTTCAAATTCGTAACATAATCTGAAAAATTGATCCGATGAGTGAGCTTTCTTGACAAATTTGGGTTTTGATAGCGAGATTTGCTGGTAAGATACGAGAGATGCACCGAGGTAGCAGCGCTAGATCTCGCAGTGGAGAAAGAGGTATATAAGATTTTAATTTTCTATTTTGAAAATTTGAAAATTTGCCGGAGTGCTTTTCCCTTTTTTAGGTAATAAATGTGAAGTAGCATTGGATTCTTCCGACTTTGTTTTTTATTTTATGGAGGACCTGTCAAAATTTATCCTTTTTTTATAAAATTACTTTTTAAATAAATTTGAAACTAAAGGAGTTCTTTTTCTATTATTGTGAGCTCATAAAGTTATGTGAGGTTTCATTCATGGAAATGGAGATCTAGTAATTCATTGGAGAATATGCTTGCCTTTGGTTACAGTTAGTTATATATGCTTGTGTCTACTGGATTTACTGAGAGGTTCTTTTTTAGGTATATAATTGAGATAACATTTAATTATTCTGATCTCCTGGCCTATTTCCTGTGTACCGTGTTTCTGATATCCTTCTTTTCTTAATTCATTTTACCTTAATCTGTAACCTCGTGTTCCAAAGTTGTGTTCTTTGACATACTAACATTGCCCATCCCTGCTTTTTTTAGTTTAGTAATATTTCAATTTTCAACTGAAAGTACCGAGTCAGGAACAATTTATTTTAACAACAACGCTCTTAATACTACAAACCAATTTGCTTGGTTTATAATGTAAATTTTAGTCTCATGCTTGTCTTATGTCTATTGGACTTATCTCATTTATTTCAGGATCAACTCACCTCAAGAAACATATGGTGGTTTCACCCGATATATCGCAAAATTATTATTCGGTACGTGAATTTCTTAAAACAAGTCATTGAGATGTGCCACATAATTAACATTACCAAATGAAGAAAAGGAAATCATGCTAGGTATAAGATGCTATATCTGAAAACACTAAATCATATTCAGTGTGCGGGATGCAGCGCACATAATTTGGGGGATCTTATGGTTTTCTCCATTATTATCATGTATTTGTTTTTTCATTAAATATGCACAAGTTAGCTGGATGACCAAAAAGCTGCATCAATTATTTTCAATTCTATTGCCAGTTGGCTGATACATACTTCAAACTCGTTTTTTATTCCCAGAAATCTCCAGAGCTCTCGAGAAGTTCATCGAAGAAATCAATTGGTGTGCCAATGAAATGTCTAATCGAAGAGGAATTTATTATGAAAGAGAAGAAAACCAGGCATCCCTCGTCAGGTGTCATTGCAAGGTTAATGGGCTTAGACACCTTACCCCCTCCACCTCCCCCAAAGCCTTACCCTGACCACCATGGGTATCACTGCCACAAGAAGAAAGCAGAAGCCTCACCAGAAAACGTATACCATGAACCGTCAATTTCACACGAGAGGTATATTTTTACTGAAGATGAGTTGCCGGAATTCAAGGATGTGTTTGAAATTACCGAGGCGAGAAAGGCAAAGAAAAAGTTTCATTCAAGTCCAGTTCATAGCAAGAACAGCTCACCTGAGATGAATTTTGTGCGAAAGAAGTTCGCAGAGGCAAAGCGGCTCTCGACTGAGGAATCTTTGCACAGCTCTAGAGAGTTTAATGATACAATAGAGGCTCTTGAGTCTAACAGGGATGCATTTCTTGAGTTTTTGAGCGAGCCGAATTCTTTGTTTGCAAAACAACTCAAAGATTTGACCTTTTTACCCCCATCTCCTCCCCGGAGTGCAAGCCAGATCACAATACTAAAACCTTCATGCAAGCAAAATCCCCAGATAAATTTGGAAATAGGTCGAGATTTTGAGAAGGATAGCAAGGTCCATTACAGGAAACATGTCAATGACCTCTCTAGCCACTCACGCGAAGATGATTATGTTTCTTTAACTTTTGATAAGCCAATAAAATCAAATTATAAGATGAGGGGTGAGAAAAGTATTCAACCAACTAATATTGTTGTGCTAAAGCCAAGCCTAGACAAAGCCCGAAAGACCATTGGAGCAGGGGATTTCCCTGTGCTTTATCCAGAAGTTAGTGCACGGCCAAAATTTACCAATAATGAAGACTCTTTTGTTGGCACAAAAGCAAGGAGCTCTAGAGAAATAGCTCGTCAAGTTACAAGACAGATGAGACGTGCTGTCAGCGCAAAACCTGAATACTTTCCCAATGCAGACCCTTTGTATGAATTTAATCCATTGTATGATGACAGGAGCTACTATGCATCTCCAAAGGTCCACCATATTGAGTCACCAGTCAGCAAAGAAGCAAGGAAGCGTATGTCTGACAGATGGAAAACAACCCATACGGGTGATGAGATGGGCCCCCTTACTGGTGGTGGCTCAAACACACTGGGGGAGATGCTGGCATTATCTGATATAATGTCCCGTGACAAGTTACGCAAGGATAAGTGTATATTGGGTATCAGCAGTAATGATGGCTGGAAGGATGGTAATTTCCGAAACTTACCAAGGTCAAAGTCCCTACCTTCTTCATCCCATGGACGGGCAAGCCACAGATCGGGCCATAGGAGACGGGTGTCCCGTGCCAGTGAATTTGGTATGCTTAAAGACGTGCTTAATGCAGGGCCCGTGAAGGGGTTGAGGGGGGAGAAAACTCATGCAAGTGATGCTTCAGAAGGAGAGGAGAGTGTCATGACTGAGAGGGAGATACATGTAAATTCAGAACAGCTGAAACCAAAAAATTCAGATGAAGTTCAAATCGGGGAGATGGATCTTACTGAGGATGCTAGTACTGGGGAGACTATTCCTTTTGACAGTACACTAATGATTGAGACGAACCAACTGGAGACAGACACTATGTTGGAAGCAATAATGAAGGATGAGGATGTTGTCAGCCCCACAATACATGATGTTGCTATGAAAGAGGTAAATTGCTGTGAAACATCAACTCATCTTGGTGTGTTCCTGGTTCCATGATGTACCATGGAGTCCTGAGATTTGTCGCTATCTTTGTTTATATTGTTTACTTAGTAATTTCATTATACAACTTGACTTCGTTTTATTTTTATTTATTTTTGTTTTTTAGGAGGTAATGGAGCATAGAGTTTGTTCGAAGGAAGGGGAAGAGCAGCCAAGCCCAAATTCGACATTGGAGTATCCCTTTGAAGAAGTCGCAGACCAAGAAGAAGAAGAGACTTCGACTTCAGGTTGCTTCGAGAAAATCAGTGCTGACCTACAAGGCAAGCCAATTGTTCCAAAAAAAATTATCTTTAGTTTCTTGGTGACTAGTCCTTGAACAGAAAGGAGAAAGTAAAAAGAAAGAAGCACCCCATGCACTACCAAATACACACACATGCCATCTCGCTTTGAAAATGTCTCGAGTTCTGGGCAATAGACGTGATACATTTCTTTGACTTTGGTTTTAATAAGTATCTATTAACCTGTAAAAGGTCTCTATAACAGAACTTGATTTTTCAATTTGAATTTGAAAATTACAGAGCTGAGGATGCAACTCAATCTCCTGAAAATGGATTCCAGTGGAGAACACGGCGATATTTTCCTTGTAAGTGATGAAGAAGACAATAACACCGAGCAAACCAATTGTCTTGAATTAGCAAGCAGAGATCATTTCAAGGATGAAGAGGAAAGAAATTTCTCGTACCTATTTGACATGGTAAGTAACCTAGGGGACCATGCTTCTACCCGAGATGAGCTGCTCAGTTTATGCTACTCTCTAGACTGCCCTGTGGGCCCCAGTATTTTCACCAGACTAGAAAAGAAGTATGATCATCTGGTTCTCTGGCCGAAATCAGAGAGAAAGATGCTGTTTGATTTAATAAATTCAATTTTGTCTGAGATTATTGATTCATGGGTTGAGGGGGGCAAGATGTTTAGTGCCTTTAGGTCCAAATGGGAGAGAGATGAGTTTGTGGAGGAGGTGTGGCAAAAGGTAGTAAAGAGGCGAAGAGAGATAGAATGTGGCAGCGAAGAGGTATTTCTAGAAGCAAGGTGGTCAGGGATAGTAGGAAGAGGGGTAGATTTGGTCAGAAGAGAGATCGAGAACATCTTGCATGAAGATCTCTTGTGTGAGCTTGTTACTGAGTTAGTTTATTGTTACTGAGTAGAGAAATAAAGTGCGAAAGTAGGTTCCTTTTTTATGTTGAAAACTTCTCCTCCAATTTCTTGGTTAGTTGGGTTTAGCTTGTCAGTCAAATGTAATTGGTATTTTGTTTCATATATAATTAAAATTTCCACTTAGACTCAACTTGTTTTTGCTTAAAATTTGAACTCTGTACTAACAAGTGCTAATTGAATAGTCTGCATTGATGGGTCTGTGATCAGGAAATGTGTTCAGCCTGGATATAAAATAAATACAGCTTTCCATGCCAGATTCTAGTCCTTCAGTGCTTTCACCGCTAAAATCTAGTTCATTAGGGTGTGCTCCAGAGAGTGGGAGAACCCCTTCATTAAACGGAAGGAACAGGAACGAAGGTGAACTCTGCGCATGTCTGGGCTGCCCATGCCGTTCAACTGCTCCAGAAGAAGCTAATCGGAGAGAGAAAGGAAGAAATGTGCTACTGTAGTGAGAAGAACGCGCTATACAAACTTTTCAAATTTTGTATTTCTCAAATTGGAATGTAGGTTCCACTGTAGTGAGGAGAACCAACATTGTTGCCTTCCTTTCTCTTCCTCCCCTTCCTTTCCATGTTGGTGTTGTGGAGCATACCCTTAGGGAATCACCATACATGTGTAATAGAATTTTACACAGAAGAACAGCTATAATAATACCAGTTATGCCAACCTTCGACCTGATTGTCGTTTTATCTGGTTGAATTGTTATTTTATTCGACCAATTAAAAAATTAGAAGTTTATCTTCTCATATTAGTGCGGCACTAATAGTGCAATGTCTAAAGGCCAGAGGAGATCATAGAATCCAATATCTGCATCGGAGTTAACTGTCAGGGGCTAACTAAATCACATTATATAAGCAAGAACAAAATTAAATGATCACCTTTCACCTTGTAGTATTACTTTTTTTATTTTTTTTATGATGATCTGTTTGCATTTCTAATGTAAGATTGAAAGCAATTTTGGCATTCTTAAATTCTAACTATTCCTACTGCAAAAGAGGTTCTGGTATTAACTAACACAACATCAAGACCAACTCCACTCAATGGTAGTAACTCAACGGCTCAACCATTCCTATATACGAACCAAAACAATCATTCACATCTCCTATTTATAGTCTTCTCCTCCATTCCCAATCCAAAAAGCCTCCAATTTGCTCCTCTACTTGTCTCATCACAACTACTGGAGCATCAAAATAACCAACACTGAAATGGCACTGAAAACCATACTGTACCTTATGCTCCTCTCAACTATAGTTCAATTCTCAAACGCTACTCGAATCCTTGATGAACAACCACAACTAGCAGATGATGTCTTGCCCCCTGTCATGCCACCTCAGCCTTCAGACCCATTACCAGCCCCAGTTGACCCACCAACGGACCCAACAGTAGTGCCACCAGGACCAGTAGGTCCTGTCGGACCTGCCACAACCACCAACCCGGCAACAACATATGCCACAGGAGCTGCTCCCGCTTTATCTCCAGCTGCTCCAATTGGACCTAATATAGCTGGCACTGGTGCCACCACTGCTGCCATAGGGTCCCACCCCTTAACTTTCTTCATGCATGATATAGTCGGTGGGACCAATCCGTCAGTACGAATAGTTACTGGTGTGGTTGCCAGCACAGCTGGCAGTGGCCAGCTGCCGTTTGCGAGGCCGAACAATAACATATTTCCGATCCAAGGCGCATTGCCCTTACCGGAGGGAACAAGTAACATGTTCAACAACAACAATGTACCATATGTTGCAGGACTCAGTGGTACCTCCACCTCGAATAGTCCAAAACAATGCTAACCCTAATGGGGCCAGTGCACCGAGCGGTGATATTCCTTTTGTCAATGCCGGAGACTTACCCACTGGTACAACTCTCGAAAACCTTCTCTTTGGTACTACAACGGTCATAGATGATGAGCTAACTGAGGGTCACGAGATCGGATCTGCTGTGATCGGACGTGCCCAGGGATTTTATGTGGCAAGCTCGCAAGATGGAACGAGTAAGACAGTTATTATGACTGCTTTGTTTGAGGGAGGAGATCACACCGATGACACGATCAGCTTCTTTGGGGTGCATCGTACTGCTGCACCAGAGTCACATATTGCAGTAATTGGAGGAACTGGTAAGTACGAGCACGCAAGAGGTTTTGCAGCAGTTCAAACACTGCATCCTGGGGACCAGGGAACAACAGATGGTGTCGAGACTTTGCTTGAGTTTTCTGTTCATCTCTCTTGAGCCTGTTTGGTGTTTGTTTTTTTCATCTTCTATAGGTGTGAAATTCTCTCAGTTTGTGTTGTTCGTTAACTGCGAGTTGTAACTCAATGTATCAGTGTTATATGAATATTGTACCTCCTACTGTAAATTGTGAGGATTTTAAATTAAAGTATTTTCTAAGAACTATTGTATGCAACAGCGTTTTTAAATGAGAATGATACAAATTTACAAAAAAGAAAAGAAATAGCCACGAGGATAAATATCATGCATGCTACAACTCGAACAAATAAAGCTTAATTAGATGGAATTGGATTAAAATATCCAAGGGTCTTTTTTGGTTTTCTCATAACGAAACAGAGATGGATGGGAAAAATTATCTAAACAAAACATTATCATTCTTACACAAAAATCTTGTAGTATAACAAAAGACTTTCTGAACTTTGACAAAGAAAAGTCAAAATACATCTACATATTTATATAGATACGAAAAAAAAACCAAAATCAATCAACAAGGGGTATTCGTGCATAAAGGAACTGCGGAGCACACGCCAACTACCGAAAGAGAATGAATCTGTAGAAGCACTAAGCTAGGGTAGGCAATAAACTCAAGATTTCATGTCTCATTTTCCATCTAAGATGCGCTTTTGGAAATCAGATACCATACGAGGAAGCCCTTGTCTGAGGGAGACCTTTGGTTCCCAATTCAAGAGCTGTTTAGCCTTGGTGATGTCAGGTTTTCTCATGTGCGGGTCATCAGGTGTATTGGCCTTGAACTCAATCCTTGCACTTGGGTCAATTGTCTCTTTCACAACCTAAGATTCATAATTTTGAATTATTTTGGTTTCAAGGAAGAAAAAGAGGAAAGTAAATCAATTTAAAATATTATAAAAAAACCTGCGCAAGCTCAAGCATGGTGAACTCTCCAGGATTGCCTAAGTTGAATGGTCCGATATGTTCACCTTCCATCAGTGCCACCAACCCATCAACCTGAGCATTTTTCATTTTTATGCTTGAAACTAGGAATAAAAAAAAAAAAAGATGTTTATAATTTGCTATGAATAAATGAGAGATCAATACCAAATCAGAGACATATTGGAAGCTTCGAGTTTGCTTTCCATCACCATAAACAGTCATCGGTTCCTTTCGCAGAGCCTGAATAGAAGTCATTAGAACACATTAGGCCACTATTTCATGAAATTAACATCATATGGATGATTTTTAATATTTAAAAATGGCAAACCTGTGCAACAAAATTGCTAACCACACGTCCATCATCTAAACACATGCGGGGCCCATATGTGTTGAATATACGGGCGATACGAACCTGAGAAAAAAAATTGTCCTGTCAAATGACTGAACCAGACAAACTTTAATAATAGAGAGCCATTTGGTGTTGTTCTCGTAAGTATGGTGATATTTATTAAAGCGGTTCTCCAGGTTGATGTTAAATATACTGGCAATTAGTTGGTCTGAGTTAATTGACAACTTGACTGGTAAACAATGTTGTGCATAACCATATTCGACAGTGACACTCCTTGTAGACTTTTTCAAAAATTAGGTAGACATTACCC
The DNA here is from genome assembly GCA_025461125.1 of Carex kokanica. NCBI lineage: Eukaryota > Viridiplantae > Streptophyta > Magnoliopsida > Poales > Cyperaceae > Carex > Carex kokanica. The sequence continues at coordinate 721,022 of JAJGRX010000638.1, forward strand.
AAGAAAAGGACAAATCAAATACAAACAACTCGAGTCTAAATCAATTTTTAATTAAGGCATAAATGCAGCATTTGGGATTAACTGAGACCAAATTGGACTCTCTCTTCCAATGGAGCTCAATTGAGTCTCAAAAGAGCCTCCTTTTGGTTTTAAGGAAGGCAGAAGCTGGGACATATTAACTTCCTTGACTGTAAAACATTGCCCCCAATGCAGTACTGTGTGTTATTGTACCAGTAACTTTTAGTGAGCACCACCAAGTTAAGAACTAAGAACTCGCCACAAATTTGGTTTATTGGCCAGGATTTACTCGCAAAAAAAAACTACATTACCTCAACACCAGCGCCGCGGTGATAATCCATGGTTAAAGTCTCTGCTGTTCTTTTCCCTTCATCATAGCAACTCCTCTCACCTGCACATGCGTGTTAGACCAAGGAAAAAATAAAACAAACCTAAAAACTTGGTAACCGCCTCCAACAAAGTTTACCAAATTAAGACAGAAAATCAACCAGGATACTGGTACCTATACCAAAAAGATGTTGGCATGAGTTTTGCCGCCTTTTGGACAATAATTTCTCTATAGTACTTGTGTTTAATCCTATTTCTATATCTCATGCCGTGATTAAGAATCTAGAGTGCCTTCTTGAAAAATAATTGAAAGGTTTTCTTCGGGTTACTAGTGCTTTTCTATCTTTTTTCTAGTGTCCCTATTATTTGTTGTTGTAAAGTGATATTTCTATTATAGAAACTGGCACTACAAGCTACTTGTGTCTGAAAAGAAACAGAGAAAATCAACTAACCTATGGGGTTAACATGGCCCCAGTAAGTCTCTTTTTGAGGGTGTTCAAGTGGGTCGCCATAGACCTCACTGGTACTTGTCAGAAGAAATCGTGCACCTATCCTCTTAGCTAATCCAAGCATGTTTAGTGTTCCCATTACATTTGTCTTGTGTGATTTATTAAGGAATAACCTAAGAATCTGTATCAGAAAAGATTGCAACCAATACATCATAAAGCTCATAGCAATAATATTACTTTCTTATTATCGTGTTGAGTTACATGAGATAAGCGCAACCTCTTCGAAGGTTTTCCAAAAGAAAGAGTTACATGAGATAAGACTAGTTTTGGAAATGCAAAATAAGTAACTAATAGCCTTATTAACCTAGGATGATCTGAAAATGCCAAGTCTATACAACTATCAGTTGAAACGAATTTCAAGGGCAATCATCTCCAGAGATCTACAATTCTGGAGCTCTAAGTTTCCAAAACCACAGCCTAATTGAGCAAAACAAATTTTAACAAAAAAATAAAGATTAGCTTCCGCTTCCAATTTCAAGTAATAAATGCCCTCCATACAAGTTTACTAAAAAGGTTTATAAGGAAATCTCATCCTAAACTAGTTGGATCGAAATTCTGTAGTACCTCAGCTTACTTCTTTAAAGCACATAATAAAATCAAAATCAGATCAAGTTCCGACATGAATAGAAATGTATATTAGAAATAAAAAGGATATGATTGTCTTGATCGGGTTGAACTTGTAATGCACTGGAGAAGCAGGGCATGCGAGATGGTAGATCTGATCGACCTCGAGCAAGATCGGCTCGACCACATCATGCCGGATCAGCTCAAATCTTGGATTACCGAAATGATGCACCAAATTATCTTTCCTTCCCGTGAAAAAATTATCAACGACAATTACGCTGTCTCCTCTGGCGAGCAACTTATCCACCAAATGGCTTCCCACGAATCCAGCGCCACCTGTCACCACGATCCTAAGACCAGGTTTCTTCAGATCTGTGGGGACCCGCCTCGGGAGGTTGAAAGAAGGAAACTTTTGAGGACGCGAGACGACAAGAGAAGAGGGATTTTGATTCGAGGGGAGAGAAGAGAAGGGATGCAGGAGGAAGAAGGAAGAAGCGATGAGCGCGCCTAGGAGGATGAATAGAAAGCGCTGCTCTTTAAAAAGGTATGACACGGCGGAGCGGGGGAAGGTGGCAGCGCTGGCGGCGCGGTGATGCCTATACTTATTCATCATGGTCGGAGAAGAAGAGAGGAGAGAAAGAAGGGAGGGAAATGGAGAGATCAAGGAAGAGGGGAGAAGAAAGGGAGATCAAGGAGTGAGAGGAAAATCAATTGCATGGGCGAGGTGTTTGGCGAAAAGGGAATGTCTGTTCGATTGGTGTAAGAGGTGTGTGTACGGTTCACGGGAAAAGAAATGCGACCGGATCACCTCGTCAGGTAGTAATCCGTGATGAGATTTGAGTAAGTAGGTGATAATTAACTATTTTTAATTTGGATTTTATGATCGTTATCTAACGTGTTTGGTGGGGAAAGAGTGACGTCAGAGAAGTGGGGGGAAAGAAATATGTTTGTTGAACGTTGACTTTGTATTAGAGTGAAAAGTTTGAAAGGTGAAGGAGAACTAATCTTCAATTATAAGGGCAAAAGGCCGAAAGGGATCCTAAATTTTCAAATACACATCCCCTGAGATATCTCATATTTTGCGTGATTTATTGGAAAATCTCAACCGTTCAAATACGTTCTGCACGATTCTCAAAGCTCAAATCATACTGGTCCCCGCGCTACCCCCAATAGGCACCGAACACGTCGGTCACGCAAAATATGAGATATCTCAGAGGATACGCACTCATTCGAGAGTACGATATACAGCACCACCATAACATGCGTTTGTTTACATTACAATTGTAGTAAAAATAATCTGAATACAAGTCAATAAAAGATAGATTGGAATTCAGTTAAAATTAATTAATTTTATAATTTTGATAACAATAAAATATAATTTATTATAATTTTCAATTTTGACGATTAGTATGATTTTTTATATTATGTAAACATTAGTAAATCTGCACCTAATAGAATCTATTAGGTCATTTGATTATCAAATTAGAGTAGAACTAGGGTGTTCTTAAGTTCACAGAGTCTTTTTCGTGAACTTAACTATAAAATCTATCAGATTAGTTTTAAAAGACAAATTCAAATCATTGAAACTCATCCATCTTATGAGTGATGAGTAGGGCTGCACAAAAAATTCGTAGTTCGTAATTCGATTCGAGTTTGATTCGAAAAAGTTCGAAAAAAGTTCGATTCGATTGAGTTCGTTCGAAATTATTTCAAACCAAACTTAGTTCGAAATTAATTCAAACCAAACTCAAACTGGACCTAGTTCGTTCGAAATAGGTTCGCAAACCAAATTTAGTTCGAAATTAACTCAAACGTGAACCGTTAATTTCTGCTGATAACTTATGTTCACTGATGAAAATATAAGCCGTCCAGTCCATAATTGCTTTGAATTTGACTTTTGAAACAGAAAGCCCGGTCCAATTACAAGCTCAAATAAAAAAATTAACATGTTTATACCAGAAATTTTGTTTTTTATGGTAGGATTCTGAGTTTTTAGGATAATCCAGTCTCAACTCTCTCGTTTTTTTCTTTGTTTTGATAAAGTTATTATTAATTTGATAATTTGTTCAATTAATTTCAGCTTTAAGAAACTATTAAATAATAATAAATAATAAATAAAATAAAATATTGTACCTTTATCATTTTTTTGACAGCAATACATTTTTTGGTATTTTTTGCATTTATTTTCGGACCGTTCGTTTTACCGCGGGAATTCAACGTCGATTTACAACAAAATCATTCCAAATCTGATCTAAAATGATCAAGGTACAATATTGAACGTAACCAACATAAAAGTTCGGAAGTTTTATTATGTATGAGCTTTGATCCAACATGAAATGTTTATGGCCATACGATGCTTCAATTTTCGATCAACTAGATGGATGGGTAAATGAAAACAAAATTTTATCAAACTTTCATGGAAGATGATAAATGCAATGCTCTTTGATTTCAACGGCCCCGATTGGTCAACGGACGACATGTTTACGTGCGCCTTCATTAACTTAGAAAGCAAGAGTATATGTTTCATGAGACATAAACTCTTGCCTTGTGAGTTAATGAAGGCGCACGAAAATATATCGTCTGTGATTCGATCGGGACTGTTGAAATCAAAGAGCACTGAATTTATCATCTTTCATGAAAGTTTGATAAAATTTTGTTTTGATTTACCCATCCATCTAGTTGATCGAAAAATGAAGCATCGTATGGCCATAAACATTTCATGTTGGATCGAAGCTCATACATAATAAAACTTCCGAACTTTTATGTTTGTTACGTTCAATATTGCATCTTGACCATTCTAGATCAGATTTGAAATGATTTTGTTGTAGATCGACCGTTGAATTCCCGCGGTAAAATGAACGGTCCGAAAATAAATGCAAACAATGCCAAAAAAATGCCAAAAAATGCAAAAAAATGTATTGCTGTCAAAAAAATGATCAAGATACAATATTTCTTTTATATCTCTAAAAAATACAAAAATAATGTTATTGATCAGCTATTCATTTAGAAAAAAAATATATATGTATTGCTGTAAAAAAAATTCAAAAAATGCAAAAAAAAACTTATTTATTTGATAAAAAAAATAAAAATAAATAAACATGCAAAAAGTAAAAAAATGTAAAAAGTTTGAAAATATATATTTTTTTTTTCCAAATTATTTGCTGCCTAATTTTATTTTGTATCACTGCAATACACTTTTAGACTCACTCAATAAAATATTAAATAAAATATTAACTAAGCGAGTGACCCCACAAATCCTGCAATCCGATCACCTCAATAATTTCATACCCTTAGATCTATCCTCTTACCAACGTTTAGATCTCTTCCATGTCATTAATCCGCTCCCTTTCCATTCAACCAATTAACCCGCTATTTTTTCCGCCACTGCCTCCAATTTTTTTCCCTCTTCTCACTAATTTACGCCAAAACCGCTCGCCCAAATTCCTCTCCCGCTAAGTACCAAAATAATCTCCCTCACGTCTTCTCTCTCTCTCTGGTGGCCTCTCTCACAACAAAGACTCCTCTCTCGCCCAAATCCCCTGTTGCGTACATTCAAACTGAGTGTGGTATTTGATTATAATTAATTTTGGAGTGCTTGAGTTTTTATTTAAATTGTACTTCTATTGATATTTGTGTTTTATTTAAATTGTATTTTGAATACTTTGGAGTTCTTGAGTTTTTATTTAAATTGTACTTCTATTGATATTTGGGTTTTATTTAAATTGTACTTTGAATACTTGAGTTTTTATTGAAATGCTGTAATTTCGCACTATGGCCCAGTCAGAAGTCATAAATCGTAAGTCATAACAAAGTTCGTAAAGGTTCGAAATTGAGTTCGTAAAAAATTCGGTTCGAAATTGGGTTCGTTCGAAATTAATTCAAACCAAACCTAGTTCGAAATTAATTCAAATCAAACTCAAACTGGAGGTAAGTTCGATTCGGTTCGGTTCGTTTCTGCATACAAAAATTTTAAATTTTCGGACTAGTTTGTATATATTTAAGTGGTCAAAAAACGTTAAAAAAAATAAATACATTAAAATTAATTTATAAACTTTATAATTTTGACCGTTTGATTTTATACTAAATAAATTCAAAAATTTAAAATTTTCATATGTAGACACATTATTCGTAAGGTAAATGGGTTACAACAGTTTATATTCGTCGTTTAAAGTCAATTCAATATGTTTTGGAGTTAAGTTCACAAAAGACTTGATAACATAAGAACATCCTAGTTTTACTCATCAAATTATTTCCCTTCGTTTTTATGTAAAAGTAGGAAAGATGATGATTTTTTTTCAAACTTGCTCTTATTTTGTCTTTTGATTGTAGAAGGAAGAACTGATAATGACAACAATCTCTAGGTCTGGAATCAGCCATAATGATGTTGAGTTGATGATGGTTAGAAGATAATGGCAAGGAGATGTTTTTGGTTATTCTTAGTGTTGTTGTTTTTTTTTTTTAACAATTTAATTTTTTTGGTCATATTTGATTGTAGCATAAGTCATGGAATATAGATAAAGTGTGATGGAATAGTATAGCATAAGAAATCATTCATGCCGTCATAAATTAACTCACTTATTTATGTTGCATAACTTATGTCGCGTCTCTCCTCTTAAATTAACCTACCTATTCAGGTTTAATCCATATATTAATTTTAATCCACAACTAAACAAGAATATCTTATACCGCATAACTTGAAATAAACAACTTATGTCATCAGAACTTTAACTCACAATCAAACATGGCCTTTGTGTAATTTGATTAATTGTAGATCTAAAATGAAACTACCTCAGTTGTTGGTTAGCTTATGGTTTTTATTAGCTATTTTACAAGTAACACCAGATGTTTAGTACTCTTAAAAAAATTGTATGGTATTCATTTTTTTAATAAATCGGTGAGGACTATCCAGCTTTTCTGAAAAAAAAAATATTGTAAAGTTATATATTTAAAATAATAAAATTTAACACGAATTTTATTAATTATAAAAAAAACTCAAAATTTACAATGATATATAATTTATTACTAAATTTTTACTCAGTGCAGGTGTGTATATATATTTCAGTAAAATTATTGTTCATAATGATAAAACACTTTGCTAGTAGAAGAACAATCATTTATCAATATTATTACATGTCATAATAATACATATCGTAATAAGAGACGAGATAAGTTGAAATGGAAGGGGAATTGAAATTAAGGCTCAAGAAGGAAAAAAAAAAAAAAAAACTCGGTCAATATTGGTCTTAAAATGTTTAGAAAAGTAAATTAATCAAAAACAATTTACAAAAAGGAAAAAAGAAGAAGAAATCAACACAATAATCCAAAGAGGAAGACGACTAGGGGTGTCAACGGGTACCATAACGGAAAAAAATCTTTACCCTTACCCGTTTTTTTGAATACGGTAGGGGTCGGGTAAACAGATAAAAAGTACCATTGACATCTTGATTTGTGCTTTCGATAAAATATTTTTCAAAATAATAATAAAATAATAATAAATATAACTAATTTGTATTATGAAAATTTAGTAAAATACAAAACTTTATTATATCACGTATTATCTTCATATAAATATATATAGAGAGTGGCTAAGCTACAAACGTTTGCACCATGGGGTTGGTGCAAACGATTTGTTTTCGGGTTTTCGAAGTCCAAACGGTCGATCCGAACCGTTCAAGTTGTTCTCCATATTGAAATGTGCTTGGAGACCAAATTTTACATTTTTTGGAATTTTTTTACTATTTATTAAGCCACTTTGAAAGTTGCTGATCACACGGTCCAGAATTTTATTGCACTGTTTTTACTGTTCACCCGAATCAGCAACTTTCAAAGTGGCTTAATAAATAGCAAAAAAATTCCAAAAAATGTGAAATTTGGTCTCCAAGCACATTTTAATATGGATTAAATATCTAACGGTTTGGATCGACCGTTTGGACTTTGCAAATAGGAGAACCAAATCGTTTGCACCAACCCCATGGTGCAAACGTTTGTAGCTTAGCCACTCTCAATATATATATCTATATATATAATGTCATTTTTAAAAATTATTCTATAGGATAACGGGTAAGACAATAAAAAAAATCGGTACCCGTATTTGTCTTTTCGGATATGATACGGGTCTGATAAACAGATAAAAGGGTGTCAATGTGTCATTGACCCGAAATTTTTATCAATAGAAAATAAAATATTAAAATATCAACATTGAAGAAGAGTTTCGGCGGAATTAGAAATATAGCAATTCCGTTACTGTCTGTAGCGTTCAGAGGACGTTGTTCTCTATAACGGCCCAATTAACAAATCCAATTAGCCAGGCGATTTACGAAAACCAAAACTCGAGCCGTTATAGAGAATAACGGCCAGAAAGCGCGGAAAAAAAAAGCTGGCCGTTATAGAGAATAACGGCCAGGATTTTTGCTGAAAATAAAAATAAAAATAGGAAATGTCATAAGGAGTTGATTTACGCCATTAGTAGTGGAAATTTCTCAAAATTTTAGATGTATCAAGCTTTCTACCACATAAATATTCCTATAGCAAACTTCTCTTTCTTCGCGTAAGAAGCAACTTCTCTTTCTTCACGTGTGCTGCTCTAATTGCAGCCTGGTTCTTCCTCTATTTTTCTAGAACTACTCCTTTGGTGATCCTCGGACGAACAATTGATGACGGATCTGTTCTGATGTGGCTTACTGTGGCCACTGTTGTGTCGTTGATGTTTACCAGCGTGGGGTGGAATGTAATTGGTTCAACGGCTGTGGGGGTCGCAGTTGTAGGGGTTCATGCGGCATTTCGATCCACATATGATCTATTCTTGAGCGAACAGGAGGCAGCCGGAGGTGGTTTGACCAATCCAACAATGGCCCAGTTTGCTCAGGTTCTGTGATTAAGTCGCATGGCGAGGTGCTCCGGCAAGTGAGAAATTTATGAGAGTTGGGTACAATTCGGTTTCTACTTGCTGGTACATAATTGTTGAACTCATATAGATATACTGGTGAGTTGGTGTTTTGATCCGTTTATAATTGAGATCATTCATTTAATATTGATTTTGATTTGTGGATTGGCAATGTCTGCTTCTTATGTGGTGGATGTTGTACATAATTACAATGATTTTGCTGTATGTTATTATTATTGGTTTTTTCAAAGCATGTGCTCAAATATTTAATTCCAGTCTATTTAAGGTACTAACCATTGGAATATGCAGTTTGCTATAGGGATATTTATGTGGTAGAAAGCTTGATACATCTAAAATTTTGAGAAATTTTCATTACTAATGGCGTAAATCAACTCCTTGTGACATTTCCTATTTTTATTTTTTTTCAGCAAAAATTATGGCTGTTATTCTCTATAACGGCCAGCTTTTTTTCTTTTTTTTTTCTGCGCTTCCTGGCCGTTATTCTCTATAACGGCCCGCTTTTTTCTTCTTTTTTTTCCGCTGCGTCCTGGCCGTGATTCTCTATAACGGTCCGGGTTTTGGTTTTCGTAAATTGCCTGGCTAATTGGATTTGTTAATCGGGCCGTTATAGAGAACAACGTCCTCTGGACGTTACAGACAGTAATGGAATTGCTATATTTCAAATTCCGCCGAAACTCTTCTTCAATGTCAATATTTTAATATTTTATTTTCTATTAATAAAAATTTCGGTGTCATTGACACCCCTAAAGAGGACAACAGACGAAGTGGTTGTGAACCAAACAAGCGACATGATTGATTAATACTAGGACCATCATTTCTTTCCATTCCTTGGATTACCATTAATAGGAAACCAAACATAAATAAATAAAATACACATTTAAAGCATCCATCAATGAACGTAAAACAGAACAACTAGAACCCTTATAAAATTTACGTTTAAAGAAATAAAAAGAAAATCAAAACCGTGTGATACAAATTCCACGTTTTAAATCTTCTGTTAACTATAAATTCTATTTCAGAAATAGAAGAGCAACTAAGTGCCTTTCTACTAATTAAGTACTAACCCTGCAATTATGTTCATTTTAACATACTGCTTTGCGACAAGAATACACATATCTTAGACAAATGTGTTTTATATTATATTAATTTTAGCTATAAAGATGCTAATTATTCAAGCATAAATGCATAATATATCTTGTCGAATCAAACATCAGCTTGAGATGATAATTGATTATATAATCTATTTCAAAATACGAAATTACAATTTTTAGCACAGCAAACTCCATTTAAAAATAAACTTGAAATTGTCACCTACCATTTTGATGAAATTAACGCACCTTTTGTAGATGCAATATTTTGCACAATTTGTGGTCTTGTGGATGCAAAGTCAGCACATGGAATATGTTATCTATTCGGCCCACAACCTCACCTCTAAATCTGTAATACATCGTATAAGATATTATGGTGAATTATATGTACGTATAGAAATTAACCCTCTTTTGAAAAGAGTAGGTATTTCATAGACTAATAAATTAGATTAATTAGGGTTTTAAAAGAGTTGATCGTTGAATTAATTGCTCCATACTGTCAAGTCTTTAACCTTGCTAGATTATCAGGGTTTTTAGTTGATAACAACCATAGTAACCTTCACTGATTAATCAGAAAAATCTGAAAGAAATAGCAAATTTCCAGAATAGTTCAGAAATTAATTAGGCCAGCCTAACCATAACAACGGATTTTATCAAAGAAATAAATTCTCTAACTTTTCTGCAGGCCTTGCTTCGATTGAGAGATAGGCGCCGTGACTCTAGAAGGTTACCAATAGGAAATATGTGAATAATCGAGATGGAGATGTAATCAGTAAGAAAGTAGGAGAAAAAGGAATATAAGACTGGCGTATAAAAGAATTTTTAAGTCATAAGATAACTGTTGCAAAGAATGAACATATGACCGCATAGCGCAGTGGATTAGCGCGTCTGACTTCGGATCAGAAGGTCGTGGGTTCGACTCCCACTGTGGTCGTTTTTCCGATTAATTCTTTTTATCAACTATAAATCACAGCAAAAACAACAAAAGTTCCAACCGTAAGGTCGGAAGTTCGACTCTCGCTGTGATCTGTTTTGGATCAAAATTTATTGTTCTATCACGCACAAACCAAATCAGAGATAGGAAAAAAAGAGAGACAAAAAGTTCCGTTGCCGGGACTCGAACCCGGGTCTCTCGGGTGAGAGCCGAGTATCCTAACCAGCTAGACTACAACGGATTTGTGAACATCTACATTTTTTGTTTTAACTAAACGAAATTACACATATTTTAAATCTATACATGCGAGCTGAAGCATATCAGCATTTGGTAGCAATCATGTTGATTTGTGGGTTTCTTGACATGATGTGTGGTTTTTACTTTTTACCTGAGCACTTTTTTCCTCTCACATAATTATGCTGTTGAGGTAGTTGTTAGCGCGTGATATTAGCAGAGCAGGTAGGACGTTGTTTTTTTATAATAAAAACACTTGTTATGATGTTTACATCATTCTAGTCGAATTTTCATATTTAAATTTGAAATATTGATTTCATGAATAATTGTATATTTGTATTTAATACTCTATTTCTATATATTTGTTAAAAAAGGAACACCTTATATAAAACATAATAGTAATTAATTCAGATTCCAATCCAGATAGACATCTTATATAAAACAAAATAGTAATTAATGATTGAAGTCGGGAACAAAACAAAATTTTCAAGTGCTCATTTTTGTTAAGAATAATGATAAGCTGAACTGATTGAGATCATATTTTCCACGTGAACCGAGGCGTCGAGGCCTCCCTCAATAATGTCTCTTGCTCAGTTGCTCTCAAGACAGATCTGCTGTCCCAGACTCCCACGTAGCACGCGCACAAGTTAATCGTAATAAAATCGTGCGAAGCGAATTTGTTTCCCTTGTCGTCTCCATTTCCGATCAAGCATCCAAGCAGAATTCTAACTCAATTTTGCATTTTACACGATTTTGCCCCGTTCCAATCAGATCCTAATAGATTTTTTTTGTTCAGCCTCCTTTCCATATGCACTAACTTCTCTGCATTGCTCTTAACGGCTTGGATTTAAATCAGCTGAAATTCTAAATCCATAAACAATACATCTGAAATTCCGAATCCAACAGTTCAACTTTTTCTGTGCACACATCTCGACACAACTAATTTTTCTATGCACGCATCTCAAAACAGTTCGACGGCTGAATTCAAAATTTTAGAAATTTCAGGTACTGTTCATAAATCTGAAATTTCAGCAGATTTGAATCCTAACGGCTTACGGGCTATTATTCGAAAAGAAAATTAGATGTCCGAGTTTTGTACTAAAAGGGGGTGAGATATCTCTAATTGGTACTGACATATATTTCATAAATGCCGTTAAACTTTACTATCGAGTATTTTTGATAATGTAATCATTTTTTTTTTTGATAAAATGGAGGAAACTCACCAATTTCATTAGAAAATTAATTTGTTCCGAGACCGATACTTAACAGTTTAAACCAGACTCATATCATAACTTACAAAATAGTACCTAAATACTGATGATCCTTAGATGAAATTCTAAAAATAACAAGATGACCCAATATAACTATTTACTATCTAAAACATTAACAACAACAATATAGGGCAGTGTTGTAAAAAACAATCTTAACTCTTAATGGCCGATTAAACGGCCGTTTAATCGTTAACGGCGGTCCAACCGTTACGAATACACTTAACGGATGCATGTTTGCGGATGAAAACGATTAATCGGTCTTTTTGTCCGATTAATCGGCTGTTTTACCGTTTAATCGTCCGTTTATTTCCGTTTATTCCTGTTTATTCCCGTTTATTCCAGTTTATTTCAGTGAATATTTATTTTTAAATTGTTTTTTTTTTCTGTGATAGCGTGTGATAATAAGATTTATAAATTCTGTATTGTAGTTTTATTTGTGCTTGGATATACATTCAATATTTTGTATATATGTTTTTTCTTCTTACTTACTTTGAAATTGATTAATTCTTCTATTATTTATATACCATATATATTTTTTACTTACTGATGTAATTTTTTCAATAATTAGTACGACGTGTTCATTTATGAAATTAAGTTGTTATCATAAACTAAATTTAGTGATTTTATGTTGGAATGTTTCATTTCTTTCAAATAATATGTTATTAGTATTTGAAAAAACTTAATTCTCAAATTTATTTTTTCATTAAATAAATGTGTTACTTGCACATGTAAAATGCTTATGTGTTAAGAATAAAAAATAAGCATAGTGTCATGTTATAATAATATAACTAAGTTAAATTAAGTTTATTTGATAAGTTTAATGAGTCAATAAATTATGATATATATACATAAATTTAATAAAAACGTTAAATTATCCGCATAATTCCGATTAATCGCTTGGCGGTACCCCGTTCGTCTGACGACCGCATACCGTTATTTACAACACTGATATAGGAAACACGTAATAGTCTGTAAAAAGTCACTAAAAGAAAGAGAAAATATGATCTAATAGAGCACCTTATATGTAGTTAACTTCTTCATTCGGTATCTTCAACTAAAATGGATCCATACACAAGTGTTGGCATTGTCATCTCTTCCTTTCCCGAATTTTTTATTTATACCCAAAAAATAATAGAAATTTCAAAAAATATCCATGTTAGCTTGAAAATTCGAAAAATACCCAAACCGGAAAAAAATTTTCTGGATTTGGCCTCTAAATCCGGAAAATTTTTTTCCGGAAATTGAACTCCAAATCCGGAAAATTTTTTTCCGGTTTTAACATTTTTTTTTTTTTTTTTTTTTTTTTTTTAGAGTTTCCGGATTTAACTTTTTTTTTTTTTTTTTAGTGTTTCCGGAAATTTTTTTTCCGGATTTAACAATTTTTTTTTTTTTTTTTTTTTTTTTTTAAGAGAAAAATAGCTAAAATACTAAAATCTAACGCTAAAAAATCGAATTGTTTTTTTAAATATTTGTTTCATTAATTTAAAAAATTTCAAAATGGTGTAGAAATACTAAAAAATCGAATTGTTTTTTTACTACGAATAGGGCCGATTTTGTGCTAAAATACGGTAAATTTACTAAAATACGATAAATTACGCTAAATTACGTATAAATGGGACTTATTTTGTGGCATCTTTCATAAATCATAAAAATAGTAAAAAAAATTCCAAAAATAATAAAATTTGGTGTTATAAAAGTTAATTACATAACTAATTTACTGAGCTACGTAGATTGAATAATAGAAATGAAAATCTTAATCGGAAACTTCAACTGAAGTTTTGAGGCTCTTCTATTTGTTTTTTGGCGATTCTGAATTTGGAAAACTGGCGAAGCAAGTCCGGACGCATGCGCATTTTCGCAAGCTTTCCGAAAAGTGGTCATTTGCTGAAATCGGACACTCGAGCGCCGTTTTATGGCCGTTTGAAGTTTCGTCGTCGTTTTTCGCCTTCTGAGTGAAGATATTATCCCTATTCGTACGTAATTTAGCGTACTTTACCGTATTCTAGCATAATTCTACATAATTATTGTAATTTAGTGTAATTCAGCATAAATCAAGTAATTTGGCTTGTTTTAGTATAAATATGCTAATTATATATAAAAAAATGTAATCTAGCAAATATTTAAAAAAACAATTCGATTTTTTAGTGTTAGATTTCAGTATTTTAGCTATTTTGATAATTTCTAAATTATTCTACATCATTTTGAATTTTTTTAAATTAATGAAACAAATATTTAAAAAAACAATTCGATTTTTTAGCGTTAGATTTTAGTATTTTAGCTATTTTTCTCTTACAAAAAAAAAAAAAAAAAATTTGTTAAGTTAAATTTTTTTATCCGGAATCTCTAAAAAAAAAAAAAAAAAAAAAAAAAAAAAATTGTTAAATCCGGAAAAAAATTTTCCGGAAACACTAAAAAAAAAAAAAAAAAAAAAAAAAAAGTTAAATCCGGAAAATTTTTTTCCGGAAACTCTAAAAAAAAAAAAAAAAAAAAAAAAAAAAATGTTAAAACCGGAAATTTTTTTTCCGGATTTGGAGTTCAATTTCCGGAAAATTTTTTTCCGGATTTAGAGGCCAAATCCGGAAAATTTTTTTCCGGTTTGGGTATTTTTCGAATTTTCAAGCTAACATGAATATTTTTTGAAATTTCTATTATTTTTTGGGTATAAATAAAAAATTCGGCTTCCTTTCCCGTTAGAAGATTTTTTTTTTCTCCAAAGGGAGCAAAAATTATCAATACATAATTACAAAATAGGGTCAGGTTAATCAATCAATTCTTTTCTATTTTTTAAGCTAAAAAATATATCTTGATATTTCTATGGACATCAATAATTGAGGAGGATTCCAATACCTCCATTCTTCAAATTTTAATAGCTTACTGTAGATTATATTAAAAAAAATCCAAAAAATGATAAATGTTACGTGCACGTAGAGAAAATAATGTAGATCAAAACCAATGGTTTTATTTTGATATATAAATTGTAAATGTTTTATTTTGAAAATTAAAAAGTGAGCATGATGAAGGTACATAAAACAGAGGATTTAAACCTTCCTCTCAATAATTAATCTTTTATAAGAAGATTTGGGATCCTTGCCAATACGACCCGAGGTGGAATGCACATACTATAGAGGTGCAAATGGAGTGGAAAATATCTGATCTGTATTAAAAAAATTAGATATAGATATCTATATCCGAATATCCACATGAAAATAGATACGAATATAGTTTTAAATTTTAATTATCAGTATCTGAATAATAAATATCTTAATATATGTTATAAAAAATAGTATCTTATTCACTATTTTAATTAAATAAATATTATGAAATTTAATATTTTTAATAATATTTATATATGTTTTAATAAATATTCAATTCAATCTATATCTATATTAAAAAAACAATTCAAAAAATAAAAAAATAAGAATACAAATATAGTTTTACCGCTATCCGCTCCGTATCCGATCCGTTTTCACTCCTTGTCCTAACAGACTACCTTATAAATTTATCGTGTCGAAGCAGACCGGACGGTTAGATCTAAACTCAAAATTTGAGTCATATGAATTGGCCCGAACCGCCTAATAGTTTGAAATCGAATCCACTCGCCGCTCGAGTAAAAAGAGAGGAGAGCGGGGAGAGAGAGTAACTTGCAATCTCTGCAAGGTTTCAAAAAGGAGTCCTCGTTTGGCTTTGTCGAGGTTTTTCAGAGAGAGAGAGAGAGAGAGATGGCAAACTACTCGTTCCCGGAGCTGCCGGCGGCGGAGATAGCGAGAGTCCTGCAAGAGGAGGGCATAGCCGCGGTGAGCACGGCTAACCTGGCCAAGCCCTCCGCCGAGCTTCTCTTCGCCATCTTCTCCAACGTATTAGTCTATATCGACCCGCTCAGGTACCATGCTCACCATCTATTCATCTCCTTACGAAATGGGGTGGGGGTGGGGGCCTGGGGGGGTCTATGACGTGGATCGTGATTTTTTAGGAGTTTTGATTTTTGACTGGGAAACAGTCCAAACCCTACAAGAGAGAGATTGCAATTTTTCATGCTTGTTTAAGCTTCAAAAATATTTGACTCCAGAAACTCCGGGGATTCTGAAAAGGTTAAAATGCGACAAAAATGGACTACAACTCTGCTATAGAATAATTACTGGAATCTGACCTTAATCGTCAGTGTAAATGAACTGAATCTGGAGTAATCTACCCCAATTCCTTCTGCTACTAGAGTCCTACTTGTAGAGTGTGTTATTGTTTTAGAGTTTCCTGATAAACTTGATCCACATGCACCTAAAACGTGTTGGACATTCATTTACTAATTGTCTATACCAATTTGCAAATTAGGGGCCTTTTGTTTGAATACACCTTGACTTCATTTGCTGCTATATATGCAAACATAAATGGTGTTGAGTTTTCTTTGCAAGTACAATAGACAATGGTTGTAACAGTGTTCTCTTAATTTCCAAGAGACTCTAATAGTGTTGTGATAACAGTTCCTCTTTTATTGTACCAGAAATGACCCTGATCAAATCGGGTTTGAGGCTTTGACAGTGCTTGAAGATCCATCCCAGCATGCAGATGCCATCCGGGTTCATAATTTGTACCAAAAAATAAGGGCATTTTTTGCCTCCATCCAGTATCATGCATTCACATTGCGGGATCTGCTGCGGCCTGATCCCAAGCCCAAACGCACATTGCAACATCTCAGTGCTCTTGTAAATTTTATATATTACAGGTGAAACGAGCTCTTGCTATGTTCTATTGGTTAGATTGTGGTATATAGCAATATGTACTGGTTGAAATTTTGGCCAGTACTGGTTGATCTCATTTAGTTTTTTTTTTTTTCTTGATACAATTTTGCTTGAGGTTTATTCTATGGATAAACATGAAGATGTGGCCCGGTAGCCCCAACTAAACTTTAAAATCAGTATAATATTGCACTCTTCATTGATGGCCTGAAGTCTGCTTATTTCGTCCTAGATTAAAATCTCGGGTATATTGAAAATGGCTTTCTATTGGATGATAAGGGCAACTGGTTGTTGAGTTGAAATTACTGTATCACTTCTTCCTCATGAACTGTGTTTCGATATTGTTCATTGTGGGATTTTGGTTTCAATTCTATGCTTTGGTGATTCAGAAATGAAAAGCTTCAGTTCCTGAACCCCTTGCTCGATGAGATGCCCAATTCTGAGGTTAGAAAAGCTGAGCTCACTTCAAGGATATCTGAGGTACTGCTTTTACCTTTCCTAATATATTTTTTGGGAGGTGACAGCAGCCCACAGAAAAGAACTAAGCTAAGTACTTGTTTAGACTAGATTTTTATTTTTGAAAAAAGTGTAACGGGCAACTGGATTCATTAATAAGAAAGACATTCACGTTACAAGGTTCACAATAAAAGAAGACTACCTGTTTACTAACCACCTGAAACCATTTCAACTGGTATTATCTACCCCCCTTAATCTAACTACGCTGGAACTGGTGCAAGCTGTAATGCCCCTAAATGCTAATAAATCTAAAGAAACCCCTCAGATGTATTACTTAAGCTAGACAAAACACAGGAAAGCAGCTATTAAGCATATTTGCATGAAACACCTTCAAACACTATTAAAAGGATATGTACATAAAGCACCTCAATTAATTTATAAAATTTAAGTTTGGGTTTGGTACTAGCAATATATGAGATGATCAAAATGCACTTGACATCTGATTAACTTGGTGGATGTACAGCTCAATGAAGCGATACAAGGTCATGAAATAGAGGCAAAAATGGAGGAACCGGTGGTACAGCAACTGGATGAGGAGGTGAGGGAACTGGAACAACAAATCCAAAATTACAACAAGCAACAGATGTCTCTTAAGACCCATGCCAAGGAGCTCAAAGATGAAATTGATGCAATCAACAATCAGGTTTTCAAATATTTAATCATCTCTTGTAATCTTTGAAGTCGCTTCTGCTAGTCACCTGTTTATCCAATTGGCTTCTTTCCAGTAGTTTGAATTATTAAAGGAGTCCACAAATAATCTGAATCTGTTCCTGCTATTTTAGCGAGACTCAGTGTACCTCTAGAGAGCAAGACTATAAAAGAAAAGAAAAATTAGAAGTACTTAGATGCTATTAGAGATTGTTGTTAATTATATATTTTCTATTATTTTATTGTCAGATATCTCAAGCTGATTTTCAGCTAATGAATAAAGCGCAAGAAATCTCAAAATTATCTTCTCAAATTGTTCAGTCGCCAGATAGGCTACAGGTAGGTTCCATAACATGCTTCGTGAATTTTTTTCTGGAAAAGCAAACAATATAAAGCATTTTGTTTGACTAAAGCACACCAAAAGACTGGTTAGGTACATTCGTCAAGAAAGTCACTAAAAACAGTCCATTGGCCCACGTCATACTTTTTAAGGGAACATTATATGGCCCTCGTAACGTAATTGATCAATAGTGTACATTACTTTCAAACCTTCCTTATCCATATAGATATGTGGATAAAAAAATAGAAACTATGAGAAAGGAGCTGTAGTTTAGGAATGATAGTACATACCATTTTGTGATCAAATATGTTATGTCAATTTCTTTTTTTCTTGAAATTCCTTGCCACATTACTTCTATTGTATTTTGTAAGTTTAAGTACCTATGAATCTTATTTCTTTGGTTAAAAGATGGCACTAGAGGAGAAGAAATCGGCTAGAGCTGAGGCAAAGAACTCTGAGAAATTGACAAAGCAAAAGGAGCTGGAAAAAGCTGCAATTCGTGAGATCTACAATAAGGTAAGTGTGTGTTTGAAGCTATGTATCTAGAAGTCAGTTCTGCAAGGACCTCCATTCAGCTAAATTTTTTCTTCCACTTGAGGGCAAAAGGGTACCTTGAATTATGTAGGTTTATTATCTTTTTATTTTTATTTGTTTTGAAAAGCGCAATGCTGAAACTTGTTACCAATGCTAGGCACATGAGAAGTTGTGTAAGCACTTGGAGAAGATGCAATCCTTACAGGAGCAAGTATGGTTTTATTTAGAAGTTCTATTGTTAAGCTTATATCATTCAAAATGTGGAGAACTTGTATGGTTTATCTGTTGGCTTTGCTTATATTATAGAAAGTTCTATTTATTTATTTAGTTTTTGAAATTTAGGTGAACGAAAACAAAGCCCTGGAGAAGAAAATAAAGGCACTGAAGGCAAAACTGAGTGATGAAAATGTATCTGTTATGACACTTGAAGCTAAGCTAGTTGACAAGCAAGGAAAAGGTTTGTGTGTTGTATGGACATCATGTGTAACAGTGCAAAATAACCGTAAAACAAGAAATGAAAGAGAAAAGAATAACAATCTGAACTTCATATTTTATCCATATCAAGTAGCTTATAGTCTTTATTTTAATTTTTATTGTTGTTGCCTGAATTGTTCAGTGCAACAAGCTGAGGAGATGCTAAATGCGGCTGAGAAAGAAAGAGAAGAAATATTGTCAGAGGAGACTCAAAAACTTAATGGTGTGAGGTCTCAGATTGAACTTAAATTAAAGCTTCTTGAACCTAGGGAGAGAGAGGCAGAAGCCATGGTTTCTAAGGTATGAATACTAAGATGGAAAGCTTAATCTTACTGTTTTTTATTTTGTAAATTACACCCCGTGTTTTACTATGCAAATGAGACCCCAAAATTTTCTGCACTTGTAATTAACACCCAATTTTCTTGTGACTTTTGCAAATATGATACCGAAGCACAGCATGAATATCAATCAAGAAAGAAATCACTAAATTGCCCCTGACTTCTTTAACTCCAATGGAATCTTTTTAAAACTTGTTCATATAAAATTGAAATCCAACGTGGATCCACTTTGCTTAATTTTGGTTTAGTATGAGTGTACGACTATAGGGAATGAAGTTTGCCGAGTCATGGCAATAGAACTGTTAATATTACCAGATTGAACCCTTCACCACCATACTCAAATGGTTGTCTAATTGAAATTCACAATAATGTCTGTGAAGATAGATAATTTGGTTATCGGCAAATACATATTATAATGAGTGGAATTTGCTGTTTCTGTACCAAAGTGGTTAGGTCTGGTGTTAAATATACCAGACACATGGGTGTAGCCAGACTTTCGAACTATGGGGGTCAA
This sequence comes from Carex kokanica, assembly GCA_025461125.1. Lineage (NCBI taxonomy): Eukaryota > Viridiplantae > Streptophyta > Magnoliopsida > Poales > Cyperaceae > Carex > Carex kokanica. The sequence continues at coordinate 740,965 of JAJGRX010000638.1, forward strand.
AAATATATGGGAGTCAATCATATAAAATTTTCGTATAGAGAATGGGGGTTAATTTTACCGTAATGTGACGTTTTACTCTAAATTACATACAAAATCGTGCATAAATAAAAAAAAAAAAAATGGAGGTCAATTGACCCCCATTGGTGCTTCTTACCTCCACCCCTGATCAGACAGTACAGACAAAATCTAATCTTTACTGTAGTCTTACATGAAAGCTTCATTTTTCTTCTTTCTCATTTTTTTTTTCTGATGCCTTTCAAAGGGTGAGAGACTAATCCAAGAGGCTGAGTTGGCATGGCAATCAGGCATCGCTAAGCAGCAGCAACTACTCACCAAACAGGAAGAAATAATTCAAGCAGTATGTCTGATTAGTAAAATGATGCATTTGTATTATTTAATTTTTGAGCTTTGATAAGGTCCCATTTTTTATGACAGTGAATTGTTTGTATACTGGCACTCATTTTTTTCGTACATAGCTGCTTATCTCACTCTCTGTCCCTCTCTCTCTCATCACAGTTTGACTACTATTCCAAGAACAACATAGAGCCATTTGTGCAGAAGGTTGAGGATTTGGAGAAGATATCTTCTCAACATAACAGGCAGGGTGGGCACTAGTGAGAAGAACATGCATGCAAGCCCCATTTCTGATCTATCATCTACAGCTTGATGATTGATCTAAGTGTGCGAATTAAAACTATGGAAGTCTTAATTTCGTACATTGTTGCAAAAAACGGTCTGTTTAAGCGTTAATGACAGTCAAATTGTTACGAATACACTAATAGGAGGTATGTTAATGGATTTTTCTGATTAATCGGTCGATTATTATGTTTATTTCCTTTTAATTGTCCGTTTATTTATGTTTATTCCAGTAAATATTTATTTTCACATTGTTTTTTTTTTTTTTTGTGATTGTGATAATAAGTTTCATAAAACCTTTGCAATTTTATTTGTGCTTAGATATACATCTAATATTTTTTATATATGATTTTTTTTTATTTACTTTGAAATTGATTAATTCTTGTATTATTTATATGAGGAGGGATCCAATTACACCTTTTTTGGTGACACATCATGACACCGTTTTTTATATAGGTCAATTTTGCGATTTCAAAATTCAAACAGTCGATCCGAACCGTTCAACATGATCACCATATTAAAATGTACTTGGAGATCAAATTTTACATTTCTTTGAATTTTTTTACTATTTATTAAGATGGTTACAAAATCGCTGTTTTTCAATGGTCTGAAAACAACGATTTTTGTAACCATCTTAATAAATAGCAAAAAAATTCAAAAAAATGTAAAATTTGATCTCCAAGCACATTTTAATATATCCATCATGTTGAACAGTTTGAATCGACTATTTGGACTTTGAAAATGGTAGGTGTCAAAGTGTGTCACCAAAAAAGGTGTAATCGGATCCCTCCTCTATTTATATAGCATATATTTTTTTTACTTATTGATGTAATTTTTTCAATTAGTATGATATGTTCATATATAAAATTTAGTTGTTATCATAAATTAAATTTAGTGATTTTATGTTGGATTGTTTGATTTCTTTCAAATAATATGTTATTAGTATTTGGAAAAATTTAATTTTTGAATTTAATTTTTATTAAATAAATTTGTTACTTACACATGTTAAGTGTGTATGTGTTGTTAAGAAGAAATATGTGTAGTGTCATGTTATAATAATATAACCAAGTTAAATTAAGTTTATTTGATAAATTTGATAAGTTAAATAAATTGTTTTTAATAAATTATAAATATATATACATTATTTTAATGAAAACAATTAATCGGCCGCATACTGGTTAATCGCTTGGTGGTTCCTTGTCCGTCTGATGAGCATATATTATTTACAACACTGATTTTGTACAAATGTCAGTTTTTTGTTCGTATAGTTCATTCTGACCGAGTGGTACAACTCCGTGTCCAATGGAAGTCTTTGTACAATTAGATTAAAACTTCAACCAAAAATCTGAATTAATCTAACTTATTGAACAATTGCAACCTTTTGCTCAAATCTAGTTCCTCTGGTTCGACACCTCAATTTCTATACTAAATGGTAGGTTTGTGTTTGTGAGCCGTCTATTTTAAGGTAAAAATAAGTTGTATTTTATTAGCTCTTGCACTCGCATCATGTTTCATAAAGGCCATGCTATTTTCGAGATTTTTTTAAAATGATGCTATTTTTTTTTTTTTAATGTTACTGATGAAAAAATCGGCTCTTGGACTCTTGGTATCACCTTTTTTTTTTTTTAACAAACAAAAATAAGATTACCTACCTTCAGACTAGGGCTGTAAATGAGCTGAATTTGAGCGAGTTACCTCCAACTCGAACTCAGCTCATTAAATAAATGAGCGAGTCAACTCGAGTTGGGATGGTAATAACGAGTTGTAGAGCCAACTCGAACTTAGCTCGTTATCAACTCGAGTTGGCTTACAACTCGTTTAACTAGTTAATTATATACTATTTGTAAAATAATTTATCAGTATACAACAATTTTTCATACATCAATAGTACATAAGCACCATCAATTTTTAATACAGCAACTTAGTACATAAGCACCAACAATTTTTCATACAGCAACTTAACAAAAACAATTTATGGAATTTATTGTAACCAATTCTATGTAACTCGAGTTATAAATGAGCGAGTTGGGGTAAGCTCAAACTCAGCTCATTTATTAAACGAGTCAGCCAACTCGAGTTGGAACTGACTCGAGTTGTAAATGAGCGAGTTAAAGCGAGTTACGAGTTTGAGCAATTTTGCCCAGCCCTAATTCAGACCATCTAAATAAATTGATCGATCCATCTGAAAATTTTAAATTACACCGTTCAAATTGAAATAATAAAATTTTCGTTTTCTTTTAAAAAAAACAGCACGGACTTGAGGTAAAAAATAGTGTTAATCCGGGTTAGTGATTATTTCGAATTACTATTCTACGTTTGAATGTGTTTGGGTTAGCAAAAAGTATCTATTCTTTATTTGTCTTTTGTGTTATGAGTTAGCATGCTATTCTATCAGCTCAATCAAAAGTTTAATTAGCTCACTATCTCAATTTTGAATTAGCTCACTATTTTCATCAATCCAAAACTTCATCCAAACGGACCTGATGAATGGTTCAGTTTTTTTTCTTCATTTGCAAGAAAACGTTAACGATTAATACTTGTTATTTACTGTAGAAATTCTTGAATTTTAATTTAATGCCTTGGTAACAAAAGATGTATAGGCCTGGTGCCACGTTTTCTTTTTACTAATATTATCCTTTAGGATCGTTATATTATAGAAGTAATATTTTAAATTTAATAGTTAAGTAACAGTTTAATCTTGTTGTCTACACATAATGAATTATACATTATTAAGAACATCTCAAGTCACTAGTAATTGTTAAATTAAGCCTGTCTTCAAGTATTAATCATACTTCTAATAATTGTACCAACCACCAATCATATGAAAATTAGACATAAATGAGGATAAACACTCTTTATGGTGGATAAATTAGTAGACTTGTCTCCAGTGAGCCATAATACTCTGCTTTTGACAGATATTAATGAAAAGTTAATGCACAGTATTTTTTTGTTTGAAATAATTTTTTTTTATGTATGACAATCAGGAATGAAAACGGTGTGAGTAATATCCGATTTGTATTCAATCCGTATTCGAAAATTTAGATGTGGATATCCGAATATCTGTGTAGATATGGATAGATAGATATATGATTTTACGTTTCAATTATCCGTATCCGAATGATAGATATATAGTTATACTATATAATTTAAGAGGAGGGATCTAGTTACCACAATTTTGAGTTACAACAAAGTTACCACAATCATTTTCTACATTTTCAAAATCCAAATCGTTGATCCAAACTGTTCAACATGATCTCCACAATAAAATGTGCTTCCAGATCAAATTTTATATTTTTTTAAATTTGTTTACTATTTATTAAGATAGATACAAAAATTAGTCAAATTCAGACCATTGAATTTTGTATCCATCTTAATAAATAGTAAAAAAATTTAAAAAATGTAAAAGTTGATTTGGAAGCACATTTTATTGTAGAGATCATGTTGAACAATTTGAATCGACGATTTGAACTTCAAAAATATAAAAAATAGTTACAGTAACTTTATTGTAACTCAAAATTGTAGTAACTAAATCCCTCCTCATAATTTAATATATATTATGAACAAATTATGCTATTCACCATTATAGTTAAATAAATATTATGAACTCTAGTATTTTTCAAAAATAGTTTTAAATTTTTTTAATAAATATCCAATCCGTCTACAGATATGATTTTTTACCACTATCCGCTCCCTGTTCACCCCTAATGACGATCGTCAATTATTTCTTTGTATTTTTAATGAACAAGAGCTGATTCCTCTCATCAATTGAACTTGCAAGGCTTGACCCACATTTTTCTCTCAAAAATGATGCCTTAGTAAATTGTCTGATATATTTCTCAGTGAACCTCAGTGGAGCTGATTATCAAATGTACATTTTTCACGCCAAAATCAATATCTTAGTAAATTCTGTTATATATTCTAGGTTGTCAATTCTGTAAAAAAAATATTAATCAAAGATATCAAATAGTCGGAATGGAGAACAGGTCTTGTTCCACAGTTGGCAACTCCAGTATGGAATCTTTGAATATAAACTAAAAACTTGTTCCCTGACAGACCCATGCAAAAAAATCCACCAGCGGCACATAACATCAGAACTCCAGTTGGCACAAAACCATCAACCCAAATTTGTGCATTTGGTTTGGAACAGAAACAAACAACAAACAACAGTATAATCAACAATAAACTCAATAATCTACCAAAAGTCTCAAGTATTTGCAAAAATGATGTTATTAAATGATGATAGTAACACCACGGAGCCAAGAAAGAGGTAATACCAAAACACAACAAACATACATGAGAAACTTAAGTTTAAACTTGAGAAAAATGCACTAGTCTGGTATTGGAACTAGAGTACAACAAAACTGCTAACCTAAGCTTTGATAGCATACTTTCTCATTGGGAAATACTTCTCTCTCTTTGTCTCCCGCTCGGTCTTCAGGGACTCCTGCTCAGCAAAAATGGACATCAACATTTCATTACAAAATTCATTAACATACAGTAGCTTCTGTTAGAGAGCTCAGTTCTAAATCACTGCACACCAACACTTGGATTACAGAACCATTCAGACATTGTAATGTGTAAAAGCCTCCTAAATACCACCAACAGTACAAGAGTATGTATCATGCAAGAAAAGCTTCCAACTATTAATGAAGTGTCAATCACAAAAAATGGAGGATACAGAGAAAATATACGGTAAATAGGTCACCCAAATAATCCACAAAAAGTGAAAGGCCCCATGTTTTATATTGGAGGCATCAATGAAGTGATTCAATGTCACATACCATGGTGAATTTAAGTTAACACCTTCATTTCAATGGGTTAAAAACTAATTTTACGACCACAATATTAAAAATGAATGGGAGGGAACACCATGGCAGTATTATTAAATGTATGTTTATGCATGAATATTTCCTATTAACATCTTATGACCAAGAGTAGATAATGCTTCAAGTATAATCATTATATCCACCTGAAACATACCACATGTGAATGATGCAACCTTGATCTGGTTCAACTCAGAGGCAAGTATAGATGATATGTATGTGGTCGACTGACCCCCATTTTTTTTCGAAGTCAAGGTTATTTGTATATTATCTTTCTCAATTTTTATCTCATTTCTAAAAAAAATTGACTTCCATATTTATTGTTTATAGCAACCCCCATACACAAAGCCTTCTAAACTAATAAGTCTTGGGCTAATTAACCTCCATTGACTAAATACACGCTAAGAGACCAAAGCACAAAATAAAACCTGGTGTTTGGTGAGGCGGCGACGTATGGCACGGGTCTTCTTGGGCCTGAGATCCAACGGTTGATACTTCTTCTTCTTATAGACCTCCCTCAGCGCCGCCTTCTGCTTCTGAGAGATGACAGTCAAAACTCTGGCAATCGACAGCCTCACTACCTTGCTACACCATTCACGAAACAAAAGTAATCGAGTTATCACGACAATACTTACAAGAGACGAAGAGGAATATCTAGATTTAGAGAGAAATTTGCGAGAGCGTACATCTTGGAGAGCTTGTTGGGGGCACCGCCGGTGACTTTAGCGACCCGGAGGAGGGAGAGCTCGGCCTTGAGGTCCTTGAGCTGACCGAGCAGGTCCTGCTTCGTCTTGCCCCGAAGCTCGTGCACCTTGATCCTTGCTGTATCATCAGATCAAATCATTACGCATAGATTATTATATCAGTCGCCGAGAGAAAGAGAAGGAGAGAGAGATGACGCTAAGGCCTCGATTCCACTTACCCATTGGTGCTGTCTAATCGGAAAGAGACTGCGATAGGAGAAGAGGCGGCGGCGCGAGAAACTGAAGAAAGAAACAATGCCCGGTGGAAGCGGAGTTATTTATATATCCTGCTGGGAAAAACCTCTCTAGGGTAGGGTTTGGAGCGAGCATGGGTTGGGCTGGGTTTGTTAGAGCAGCTAACTTTGGGCTTGAAAGTAGATGCAAACATCAGAAAACGAAATAGATGTTTCATTAGGCCGTTTTTTATTTCTTTGGAATACATCCAACTTTTTTTTTTTTTTTTTTCCTGTTTGCAGATCGGACGAATAATATTTCATGATTTTCGTCAATATTTGTATTTCAGAAGAACTTCATCTGTTGCGTGATTTTCATAAATATTGTATTACAGAAGAACTTCATCTCCCAATTTGGTGGTGACTTACGAGTAAGATTATTAATAGATATTCACAATTTGGTAATTTAATTTGAATCCATATGAATAGATATCATGTGGATTAAAAAAAAAAAATAATAATAATTTATTTGATACGCATGTGGATCTCGAAAGACAATCCAACTAAATTTATCGAATTCGCATTTGAATCTTCTACGATCCGAATCTGAATTTGTTATGGATTGCATAAGAAATTCTTTGAAATTTTAGTAACTTTATGTCTTTATATGTGTGTTTTTTTATTAGAGCATCTCCAACACAGCAATCCGTAAAAAATAAAAAACAGCTGTAAAGCACTGTTAAAACATTTTAATTTCTTAACCCCTCCGTCTCAAAAATTGGATCAGAGCCAATAGAAAAAAAAACGAAGAGGTCAGAGCCAATAGGAAAGAGAGAGAGAGTACTAGCATGTTCAAAAGAAACCGTTTGCTTTATAAGCAAATTTGATTTTTTAGAAATCGGCCTACAACCCAGCAATTATATTAGCAATTAACACATCATATTAGCAATTTAAAATAAATCACCATTGTAAATGCTCTTATAATTCATTATAAATTCTCACTAATTTTTAATATGAGAATATCTTTGCTTGTCTAATTACAAAGTATTGCAATAATATATTTCAAGAAGAGTGAGGCTATGGTACTTCGGCTAGTGTACTATGGCTAGTGTACTACGGCTCAATATGGTACTTTTTAAAATCCTAACGGTCGATCCGAACCGTTCAATGTGATATTCATATGAATATGTACTTGCAAACTAAATTTTATATTTTTTTGAATTTTTTTACTATTTTTTTAGATAGGTAGAATTTTCAGTGTTTTATACAAATTTTGGACCATCAAAATTCTACCTATCTAAAAAAATAGTAAAAAAATTTGAAAAAAATATAAAATTTAGTTTGCAAGTACATATTCATATGAATATCACATTGAACGGTTCGGATCGACCATTAGAATTTTAAAAAGTAACATATTGAGCCGTAGTACACTAGCCATAGTACACTAGCCGAAGTACCATAGCCTCACTCTTTCAAGAAAATTAGGCCCGCTGTTGGCCTAATTTTCTTGGCCCAATTTCCAGGAGGCCAGCGGGTCTAAAATTAAACTTAGGCCAGCTGAATAAACTTAAGTTACGAGTGACTTGGACCGGAGTAAAATTAAATTTATATTATTTTAAACCGACCTAATTTCGTATCTGCCGAAACAACTGAAATCTAAACTACTTATTTTACAATTTAAGTTTCAACCAAATACAAGTTACATACTTATCAGTAAATGGACCAAATATTAGCCGAGAAATTCAAACTGAGTAGTTGATACACCTTAGATTATAACTGTTCTAAGCAAATATTCATATACAATACACTGACAATTAGTGCAGAGGGCATTATTTCGTCGCATATTAGTATCAAAAGTTTCTGAAGTGATTCATTTATTTTCTTATAATGCATTAATATTAAGGAGAATTTCCTGTAGATCCTTCAAAAATCTCAAAGTTATATATTTTCCTTCTAAAATATGTAATATCATATTTATCCATTTAAATTTTTAAAATTTACAAATTTATAAATTTATCTAATTTATTGTCTTTTTAATTAAAACTCATTTTAAATTTAGAAAATTATCATTTTATTCTTTATTAAAAAATAAAAAATATGTAGCAATGTAGCATACGTAAGAGAACTATTTAGTTATCTAATTAGTTAGTTTGGGAGGACAAATGATTTTATTTTTTTATTTTTTGAGTAAAGGTGAGGGTCAAGCCATCAAACAGTTTCTAATATTCACTAGGAATCTCCCATCCGGGTTTCGAACTTGCGACCTCCATAATTATTTATTTATTTGTAATATGAGGAGGAATCCACTTACAACATTCTATAGTTACAACATATTACAATATTATTTTTCAAAGTCCAAACAGTCTATTCCAAACCGTTCAACACGATCTCTATATTAAGATGTGCTTGGAGATCAAATTTTACTATTTTTTATAATTTGTTTACTATTTAGTAAGTATTTTACAAAACTGTCGTTTTCAGATCCATTGAATTTTGTACCCATCTTAATAAATAGTAAAAAATTAAATAAAAAATGTAAAATTTGATCTCCAAGCACATTTTAATATAGAGATCATGTTGAACGGTTTGAATCGACTGGTTGGACTTTGAAAAATCATATTGTAAGATGTTATATCTATAAAATGTTATAAGTGGATCTCTCCTAAAAAACACAAGTGTTACGAACACATAAAAGTAGCACAAACTTATAATTTGTAGATGCATTCTAGGCTTCCAACACATGTTTATTTGCCAATAAATCTCAGATTTGTGCAAGAGAAGTTGTTATGATTTTCCAGCTATTAAGCTTTCAATGAAGAATTTACACATTGCATAAAAAGAAGAAGAATAACAAGAGAGATGTACATGTTAATTAGTTGAATGTATCATACAGCGTACATCTTTTTAAACTCTTGATCTAGAAACTCTGATTCGGTGATGCATGAATGAACCGAATTGGTATTATTGGATCGGTTATTAAATGAACAGCGCCTCATGGTCCGAATTCGTCTTGTCTCGATTTTGTGTGACACGACCCAGTATATCATTGTGCCAAGTGTCCCCGCCATTATTGTACCCCCTGTTTACAAATGTGTGTTAACTATAAGTTAATTTTCTTAGTGTTAACTATGTTGCTTTGCTTATTATTCTAATTTTTTCTGTATATCTCTTTATTATTATTTTCAGTAATATTTGTTGGTTAGCAACTGCCAACTGACCTTAAAGAAAAAACTATCAAGTAAATTTTAATCAAATTTCAGTTTTTTCTTTAGTGTTACAATTATGGTTTTCTTCAGAGATCTTACGATCTAGTTGAATTTAATAATATTGAAATGATAAAACTCCAACCTCCAATGTTCAACCAGGTCTGGTAGCATGTAACACCTGGAGTACCATTTACTTCTCCTGCTAGTATATGTTAACTTCGCTAAGCAAAATCTTACAGTCAAATGTTGATTGTTGTGTCTAGCATGAATCAAAACCTTAGCTTTTTGTACCAACACATACCTATTGGCACATTACAAGGCCCAGACAAAACAGAACCTTCTATCGTACCCCAGTTGATCAGGATTGACATCATGCCACGCAATGTGGCCAAAGTGGTGCATAATGGTACCATCAATTGCTGGCTAATTTGCAATTTAGCCAGAAGGTACTGACATGAATTTTCTATCTATTAACACTCAGGCATTGACTATAGAACAATTCTAACAAAAATTATGACTGTAAACTGAGCACCCCATTTTCAAAAGTGGACATCCATTAATGATGCAAGATTTTTGGCCTCTTAAAATAACAGAATTTGTACCTATAACAGTGATGGTGATAGCAAGCCACTGTTCATCCTTGCCGACCACAATGAAAGCCAGTGCCAAAAAGGCAACACTGATGAGCACACACGCAAGCCACATCAACTTATTCACGATCGCGACCATCTGCTTCTTGGCACGACTTTCTATCACCACAACTGACGTCTGGACCACCACCACCGCTAGGGAGATAAACAGTGCTAGCGAGTCAACGACAAAGAAGACAATAAAGGCCGTATTGTGCGAAATATTTGCTTCCCCAAGCTGTAATCCTGGCGCAAGATTATCTGACGTCACGTACTGACCGGGCACAGTGAAGATCGCGGCAAATGCAACTGTGGCAATCAGCACAGCCACCACTGTGCTCGAGTTTATTGCATTGTTGAGTCCGGCTATGTGGAGCTTCTTTAACCGCGAAGCTATTCCCTGATAATTTGTTCAGCTTAATATTAGAAGTTTATTTGAGAAAATGCAGTGGGGCCAGAGCATTATTAAAGTCGGACCTGTGTGATGGAACACATCATTTCCTGAATAAGAAAGTCCACATTGCTAATTTCATTTTCTGGCAAGCATAATGCTTGAACAATAGTACCTTTTTATCCAACAAAAATTGTTCGGTTTAGGTGTGTTTGTACCAATGGAGGTCTAAAAATTTCTAAACTAATACATCTATTTTGTACAAGGGGAGGCATGCTTCTTTTGGTACTACTCGTGAGGATGCTTATATAAATTGAATAATTTCAGTTTATTCCCAAATTTGTGCTCTTTTATTCAATTGCAACCGTCAATTATGCAACCCTGATCAGTCAAGTCTATAAATGAATCTGACCCAAAAGGATCCAGGTATAAAACTCAACCATATACCAAATGGGTACAAAGTACAAACCTGAACTTGACGGCGTGTTTGACGAGCAGTCTCGAGCTGGTAATGCACCTCGTGCTTGATTGTGCTGACCTGTTGCTTCAGAGTCTGTTGTGGGCTGGTGTTGTCCTGTGGGGTCAGCGCTCTAGCACTCTGGACCCCACGCTCTGTCAGAAATGTAGTTATACTAGAGTGTCCCATCTTCTCTGCTGTATCAAATGCCGTCTCTCCAGCCCGGTTAAGTATTTTCCAGTCTGCACCAGGTGCATCTAGCAGAATCTTCACTATCTGCATCATTTGCAATGCATAATGTTGAAAATTACACACAAGAAAGTTCTTGTGCTGGTGTAATGTGGTTATTATCTTTGATAAATGTCAACAAATGACTTTAACTTGATTGTGCTGTCACATTCCACTAATGTGTTTTACTTTACTAAGAACAAATATGATTGGACAATCCTTAATGTTGTACTAGCACTATAAAACTCAACCAATACATACATATTGATCCATCAAGAAGAATAATTAAATGAGAAAAAATATATCACCTGTGCTCGACCCTTTCTTGCAGCAATATGAAGTGGGGTATTCCCCTTCGCATCAGGTGAATTCAAAAGTTTGGGATCCACTCGAATCAACTCATTGACCGAGTCAACACTTGTTCCTTTGACTGCCATGTGGAGTGCAGTCTGGCCCTTTTTGTCGGTTCGGGCCGCAACACCTGGTTCTCTATCCAACAATGCCCGAACCACATCCACGTGCCCGTTTCGAGCAGATGAGTGGAGTGCAGTCTTGCCATTGCTCCTTGCTATTAGCATGAGCCCCGGGTCGGCTTCTAAAAGGAGCTGTACCATCTCAGTGTGGCCCTGTGTTGCAGCCAAGTGGAGAGCGGTTGTGTTATTTTGATCGACTGTCATTGCCAGTTGCGATATTGCATCTAGGAGCTCTCTTACCATATCTATAAAAAGAAATTAATTTAATTAATAGTCTATTCATTGAAAACAAAGCAATTTCACGCTATGCGAATCGATCCTAATTGGTACCATTTTAGAAAAACAAGGATTCAAAGGCAAGATATAGAAAGAGAATACCTACATCGCCTTGCTTGGCCGAAATGAGAAGCGCATCGTACCCGTTTTTCGCCTTTATACTGGCAATGTTGGCATCATGGTACTTGAGCATCTCTCGTACCAATTCGACATAACCATACTCGGCTGCCACAGTATAATCCCGTCTCTCCACTCTGGTTCTGTGCTGCCAATAACTCCTTCAATGCCATGTCATCGCTAGCACCTGACAAAATCTCTCTAATGCCCTCTAAATTACCGGCTCGTGCCGCGTGGTGCAAGGAGGTATCATCCCTTTTACCCGTAAGTTGTTTTGTCATCTTTTTCTTTGTGAAATTTCCATTTCCACCTGGCAAATCCATGGCTGTTTGAACCATGCAAGCAGATTCTCAAAAGGATGAGAACCTTTTATTCTCTTTTTTCCCCTCCTTTAAAATTAACACCTACAAAAAAAGAATGTGGTGTTCATCATAGTGTTATTAAATCTTTTCTTTCTAGAGACCCTGTATTTAGATGCAAGTGTAAAAAAAGAAAAAGGCCATGAAAGGGTAAAGGTGAGCACTGGTGATTTGGTGTCCAGTGCGAACCCCATTTACGCATGCAAATAGATTATAAACAAATTAAAGATCTATGCAAACCCATTTAGAAATTCCATGATGGCACATGGGCACAACAAAACGTTAAAAGATACATCGGTCATTGATGTTAGCGACTTTACAACATTGAGAAATTCGAACCATCCATTTCAATCAAAGCTCGCAATTCTACCACCCAATAAAGTTTCATAGAAAAAACAAAAGTGCATTTGTGGAAAGCAAGAACACATGGGCACCTGATAGTAAATGTTGCACCCATCAATTTACAAATATTCCCGCAAGAATATTAAATTTGCGATAGTTTACACCAATAATTGAACAAACCGAAAGAAATTTGAGCTATCATGTGCACGAGCTTAAATCTAATAAGACCCCAATTCCCAAATTTGTCGCATGCGCACATTGGTCCTACCTCAATCCCCTTATGATTTATGAATAAAAAATCAGAAAAAAATGAGCAATTAATTTCATGTGGAAAAGGGAAAAATAGCAAAAAAAAATTCATGAACTATACTTAACAATGAAATTTTTCCAGTTTTGCATGGTGGCTATCCGTAATCCATTAAGCGTGGCATCGCATGACTCGGACGAAAATAGAATTAACACCCGGATACACTGAAACTGATTAAAATAGGATGGTTAATAAATATTACCGTGTGTTTGTTATTCATAAATGACAAGAAAATAAATTGTACATCGATTCTACTGGGGATGACGTGGCAGAAGGATCTGGCTACAGTGGAGAAACGAGTACGTTGACGGTTGACGCGGTGAGCTGGTGACTGGTGAGGTCAGTGGACTGGGCCCAACTGCTGCTTACTCAAATGAGGTGGGCCCGTTTAGTCATACGGTCAACGTCGGTCTTCTTCTTTTTGGATATATTTTTCAATTGGCCCCTAAAAGATCTATATTTTTCTACAGGATCTAATTTTGTCTTTAAAATTAAACGTAATAGAGGAGACCAACTGTTGACTTGACGTAAATAATTGCCAGGAGGGTCTAATCGTCGATCCAAATCATTCAACATAATCTCTATAATCTCTATGTTAAAATGTATTTGGAGACTAAATTTTATTTTATTTTGAATATTTTTTACAATTCTATTTAAAAAAGTAGAAAATTCATTGATTCAAAGGTTCTGTGTACTACATCCAAAAATAGTAAAAAAATTTCAAAAATGCTAAATTTGGTCACCAAGCACATTTTAATACGGAGATCATATTAAATGGTTCAGATGGTACTGTTTGATACTTTGAAAACAAATATGTGACTTATGAGTATATAAGTTGCTAGAATATTTATATAAATATATAAGCATATTAACCAGACTCGTTATATTAATTCATAAATATCTCTGTGCAGTAATTGGTCCTTAACCGCACGTAGACTTATCCCTTGTGATTTACGAGCTCCTAAAAAACGGGATGTGAACTTTTTCTCTGAACTGCATAGAATTACACCTCATGTAGTGTAAATTTGATTTTGGTATGGTATTAGCGATATCTCAGCTCGGTTTATGTATTATTAAATTGTGGATTTCTTGACATCAATATAAAATGCCCAACTTTGACGTGTAAATTTGAGTATCTATTTTGCACACCAGAAAAAGTTAAAATGGCCTGGTCAATGAAAACCGGAATCAGATGGGGAGCCAAACTATTATCATTTGAAAATCGAGTTTTAACTTTTACCAGTAAGATGGAGAAAAATAATTAAATACAAATTAATTAGAAAAAATATATATTTCATATCCACACATTGTTTGTTCAAATTAAATTGTTTTTTTTATTTAATAGGGATTGGGGTATATAATTCATTATTAAATAAATGAAATTTGTACATAAAAATAGAATTTTTTCCATCATAGGAGGTAGAATAAAAAATATGAGTGCCTTCAAAAATTGAGTCATTTCCGTATTAATTCATAAATCTCTCAAATTGAGACCATAAATCGTCTCCTCTTGGCCTTTTTATGTTTGGTATATTTTTTTTTTTTGGATTGTCATTGTGTCTTATAGTTATTTCAATGTAACTATCTTGCTAAATAATTAGTTACCTGTGAGCAATATGGCGGGTCAGGAATGAAGCTTTGTCCACGAAAACTTCTTACTGGTGCTCTACTCGATCGCCTTAAAAATCCACCCTCAACAATCCGATCAGGCGAAGTAGGTATCGGAGTATATCTGCTTAAAGAAGGTGTTGTTGTTGAATGGGTCTCAAAAGCTATAGATGCTATCAGTGTGATTACTCAAATATACAGGACTGGAGAGCATATGGTGAAAAGAGCTAACTGGTAAATTACAGGATGTTCATTGTACCAGAGAGGATGATGGAATCAGGGAAGGGTATGTATACGCATGGATAGAAATGTGGGTCAGTACCGAATTTTAGAATTGAGGAACTTATGTAATGAGGAATGCAGGGGCGGACCCAGGTGTATCCAGGGGGCAGCTGCCTCCCTGGATTTTGAGTTTTAGTGGAGATTTATTGGTTCTGATCGACTTTGCGTTCTCCTGAAATTTTGTTTGCCCCCCTCTGAACGTTTGATTTGTAATTCGGGTTAAATTTAGAGTTAAAATTGAAATAGATTTGTTGAATTTTGATTGGTAATTAGAATTATAAGTCAAAGCATCAGAAATTACAAGTTAAAGCATTGTTTTTTATCGAGTACCCAATTGGTTAATGGATTTAAACCCGATTCGATATTTTTTTTGCCCTCCTAACGAAAATCCTGGATCCGCCCCTGGAGGAATGGCTTCCACGTGGACCACGTTATTAGATTGACTTTTCATGATCTTCATTTTTTTGTTCTTGTAATTAATTGATGGTAAGCATAATCTCTAAGTAAAGAAACTTTCTTTTGTTTAGTGGAATTTGTCGGTTGGTAATTGCCAACTGACCTTTAAAAAACATATTATTTCAATTTTATTTGACAATGAAATAGAGTTTAAATATAGAATTAAATATATTTCAGCTAATGAAAAATCTTTCACTATTTTATGCTACCAAGGAAAACTGAATAGTCCAATTATACTATTTTTTTTTTAATCTTTTTTACGATTTCATTCAATTTCAATCATATTCCACACGTATGATATATCCCACCAAAGTCCCCTGCATTTCTCTATTTTTTTTTATTCCAAACAGGCTTAAAAAGAAGAAGCTAGTGCCTCGGAAAATTGCTGTTTCTGCTAAGAGAGGAGGAAAAGGTAACGCGTGCAGTGCACTCCACATGCATCCAACCCAGGCACCCAGCTAATCCCAAAATTATCCACTAATGAAAGAAGTTAGCCGTGCGTGTTTAATTAAATTGAAGATACATGCTTCCGAAATTTTTATTAATACCCTAAAAAAAAAATAACAAATCTGCTCTCTATGTGAAAAAAATTTCAAATACACCCTAACCGCCCCATGTTTGGACGGTCACCTCTTAACACCAGACTACTCCCATTTGAGCAGTTTGGTGTTTAACTTTTTTTTTTTAAAATACTGTATTTTTTACAATAATTAATAATAATTATTATTGTAAACTAAATTAAAAAAATAATAATTTCGATAGATGCTAAATAATTCCTAACAATTTCTAAAAATAGATGCTTATAAATCAACCGCGTCGGAAAAATCAACAATCCGCACACGATATTTAATAATTCAATTTCTATGACTCAGTACGACGTAACCAAAACAAGAACCCTAAACCCTAACCCTAAATCGCCCCAATCGCACAACAAAGCAACATTTCAACAGGGAGGAGCTCGGCTCCAATGTCATCACACGACACAAAACATAAATAAAAGGAGTTCTGTCGGTTTACTTGGAAATAATCGATTCATGCTTCGTATAGGGAGGAGCTCGGCTCCAATGCCCCGCCTTCCTATTAATTGGTCGGTATCGGGTTTGGTAGCGAGAAAGGATTTGGGCGAAAGGGGAAAGGGAAGGGGAGGGGGAGGGGTTTGGCAGCAAAAAAGGAAGGAGAGGGGGACAGGGGAGGGGGTTGGCAGCGAGAAATGGAGGGGGACGGGGGACAGGGGAGGTCTCGGATGGCAGCAAGAGTTTGGGGTTTGGGAGAAGGGGCGGTTCTATTTGGGAGATAGGGGGGCGGCCTGGTTATTAAAATAAATAAACACCAAACCGCTCAAACGTGGGGCGGTCTGGTATGAAGAGGTGACCGCCCAAACGTGGGGTGGTTTGGTAGTGAGAGCTGACTACCCAAATATGAGGCGGTCAGAGCATTTTTGAAATTCTTTTCATATAGAGAACAGATTTGCTATTTTTTTATTTTGAGGGTATTAATAAATTTTTTGAGACATGCTTTAAGACTCTTTTTTTATTTATGAATAAACGTAGGTAGCTTTACAAAAGCACAGAGTCTGTAGTAAAGCTTTACAAAAGGATAATTCGAGACACCATAAATTACTCGACACAAATGATGGTCTCCCCTCCAGAGAGGGAAACGGGCAAATGTAACAACTTCAATTTAAACCTTTACGTTGCCTTTGAAATCAAGCATCTACAATTAGGGTAGGAGGGGATTTGTTCACAATGAATTTAGGGCCGTACAAAATAGCTCAAATTTGTAACTCGTTCATAACTCGCTCGTTAACTGTTCGTTTTAACTTACTCATTTACAACTCGAGTCAGTTCCAACTCGAGTTGGCTGAATCGTTTAATAAATGAGTTGAGTTTGAGCATACCCTAACTCGCTCATTAACAACTCGAGTTATACAAAATTCGTCACAATAAATCACATGCTCTTCTAAATGACTCCTAAGCTGTTGTTTGAATTGTTGGTTTTGTTAGTTGTCTTGTTAATTATATTTGAATTGTTTGTGTTTAGATAAACTCTTTCTAAGCCATTTGAATTATTTGTATTTAAATAAACACTTACTAGTATATAACTATAACTAAGAAAATCAACTGGTCAAACGAGTTATAAACGAGTTGTGAGCCAACTCGAGTTGATAATGAGTTAAATTCGAGTTGGCTTTACAGCTTGTTATTATCATCTCAACTTGAGTTGACTCGTTCATTAACTAAATGAGCTGAGTATGAGTTGGGAGTAACTTGCTCAAACTCAGCTCATTTATTTTTCATGTTAAGTTTGAAATTAACTAGATAGTTTTCAGTTTTTCACTACAAGAGGTCCAATTATGCCGAAATTTTTATTTTTACTATCTTCAAAAACATAAAATAAACCAAATAATCCTTTTTTTTAAATTCAATTTTTACCATGATCATTCAATTTGCGATCATTTTGGCTAGGATCGCACTACCCCAATATATATGCGATCCATATGGTATTATTTGAACATTGATTGGGTCGCCGATTCAATCTGTGATCCTAGCCAAAAGGATCGCTGATTGAATCGACGATTCTGTTATTAATGGAATTTCCAGAAAGAAAGAGTTATTTGTTTTTTTTTTTTTTTGAAAATGGTAAAAGTAAATTTTTTAAAGGATCGCAGATTGAATCCACGATCATGTTATTATGGAATTTCCAGAAAAAAAAAGAGTTATTTGCTTTTCTTTTTTTGGAAGATGGTAAAAATATTTTTTTTGCCGATTATGTCTAACTCAATTAAATAAGATAATGTTGTAAAGACGTTTAAAATGGAATACAAGTATTAAAATCAGTACGTGAGTCCTTTTGTTAAAAAAAGTACATCGCGGAGGTGAAAGTTAATGTCCTTTTCACTGATCTAGTCAGATCACAAAGTGCCTCTAATGTACAGACAGAGAGAATCGTCTACAGGTTCAACGCGCAGTCTTATATTTTTCCACACAAAATAACAATCTTACAAATTCGTGAATTGTTGACTAAAAGCTAGTGCGTTCACATTGTAGAACCATAGCTGCTTCAGTGCCATAGTTCTAGTTATCTTTACATCACGATAAACCTTGCCCATTGGTTCTATAAAGAAGGACAAAACAATGCTTTGACAATTGTAGAAAAAATCCTATAAAGCAAGGAGAGTCAGTATCCGGCATTGTTTTTAAAAATAATTTAAATTCCACTAATTCAAATCGTATGATTAACAAACGATGCAGATCGATTCAATTTAAAATTCAGCAAGTCTTTTATATAAATCAAGTCGATTCGTTTTCAATCCTACGATTTAAAATAGTAAAACCTCACTTCTCTAAATAGGCTGATTTTTTATGACATTAAAAAATAATAAATTAGATGCATGATATAACACGATCGCTAACACTGCTAGCGTTCAGACTGAAATTAAAAACGTTTGCATTGCAAAGTCTATTTTTAAGCAATAAGAAAGACAACTTTCAACATGGACGCTAAAACAATACTAATATCCGTACTATTTAACAAATTGAGAATTCGTTATGTTATACATTAGATGTGTTTATTTATTATAATTTATGCCATAGAAAATAAATCGGCCAAACAGCCCTTTAGAATAGGCACAGCAAAAATTCCTTCCAAAAAGGCTTTCGAGAAAATGCCAGAAGGCAACTTACTAATCCAATATGTACTAATTTATCGGATCGCACAGCATATAATGAAATTATATTACAACCGATCAGATAGCTTTTCGTGGTACAACAACAATAACCCAGTTCACTACCGCGCCTTAAATTATTCCCCACCTGGAAGAAAAATGACATATATATTTCACATATACATAATTCTGTACCATTCAAGTCTCAACACTCGCTGCATGCACTCTCCAACGCACCTCATGCCAGATACTTTATAAAACAAATGGAGAGGGATCTTGAAAACCCTTATTTAGATCAGGCTATCACCTTAAATTGCATATATTCGATCAATCTCTGAATCTGAATGCTCCGAATTCGGTTGCCATGAATTAGACCCACTCCGCATTGATCTTGCGCGCTTTCTTATAGACCGGGTCCGTTTCGATTTCACTACATAGAAAGTCATTGCACCGAGAACGCTAGTCATGATCAAGCCTCCGATAAGTGTCACTAGCAACGCTGCCCACTGAAAACGCCGCCCCACCACAATATATGCTGAAGAAATGAATGCCACCGTGGTACACACTGACGCTAGCCACATCAATTTATTGATCACCTCTACAACTCGCCTCTCCGCTTTTGTCTCCCCGCGAACAAGTGTAATTTGTACCACCACCACGGCTAAAGAGGTGAACAGTGCCACCGCATTAAAAATGAAAAATACCTTAAAAGCAGCTGTGCTGGAGACAACCGCCACGCCAGTATCAGTGTTCCCTCCTGGTACGGTAAAAATTGCCGCAAATGCAACAGTTGCAAAAAGAACCGCAACAACAGTTACTGAATTTGTGGCATTGTTGATGCCTTCACGGTGTAACTTCCGGAGCTCCTTAGCGATGCCACTGACATTCTTGTTGGTTTTTCGTGTCTGTTCAAGCTGGGTGTGGACATCGTTCTTGATTTCTGTGACAGTCTTACGTAGCTCATCACGTGGTTGGTTGAGCTCATTGGCGCGCACAGCGCCATTGCGGGCTAGTATATCTTTGATCTCAGCAGATTCCTCTGAGAGGGGAAGTGACTCAGCAATGTCATATGCGGTTTTGTGGTCCCGGGTTAGTGCATTTATGTGCATATCCGGGAGGAGAAGCAGCTCACTTACAATCTGAAAACCGAGAAATATTTTGTTAGTGCATTTTGCTGCAGAAAGATTGCATTTATAAATGTTAATTGATATTCTGTGAGTATTGATATAACATAAAATATCAGTATAAAGAATGGGATCTATGATCTATTTGTGAAAAGCACCTTTGAAATCTGATAAACATCTACTACTGAATAGCAGCCAGATGTCCCTGTACCACTCGGGGTGTACGTATACCAGTAAAGATATAATTATACACATGGACACTTAGGGATCTTTTTTTCCTCTCTGTTCACATTTATGTCTGGTCAGACCTTAATTAGTATCTTCAGTGGCCCTAACCTAGCTAAAAGACAAAAACTAAAAATAATTCAAACGAAAGAAGTATACAAAAACAGCTTTTATCACCTCAGCTCGTTTTTTCCTTGTGGCAATATGCAAAGCCGTATATCCAGCCCGATCAGGCAACATGACAATGGCTCCATCTGCCTCCACCAGCGCCTTCACAACCTCAGGGCTCGTGCCTTTGACTGCCATGTGCAAGGCCGTCTGGCCCTTCTTGTCAGTTCTACGAGCAAGTTGCGGGTCCTGTGTCAGCAGGGCTTCCACAATCTCGACATGGCCTTGGCGTGCAGCAAAGTGTAATGCGTTCTTGCCATTGAGCTTTGAGAGCTGGGCTGAGCCGGCATCACGCGCGAGTAGGAGGTTGACCACTTCCAGGTGGCCGCGAGTGGCAGCTGAGATGAGTGGGGTCACATTTGATGGGCCCAGGGTGCTGCTCAGACTCAGATCATGGTCCAGGAGGGCTCGCACAATTTCTATGTACAAGGGAGAATTTATGAGGTTAAAGGTAAATGGATCCATAAAAATCCAAAATTAATATATAGTATATCCTAGTGTTAGCCAAAGAGAGATTACCGGTACTGGTACTAACAACCTACATGCTGTCTTGTAAAGTTTCTGCATAAAAGAGAGATCGATAATGTTTTTAATTTCTAAAATGATCAGGTAAGTCAACATGTTAGACTACAGGAAAGGTGGTTTTGTACAGCCACTTAAAGAACGCATCACCAGAAAAATCTTCACATATTTTTTTCTTTATTTTTCATTTGAGGAAGTTGTTGACATGATAATTAAGCATGTGTTAAAAACAGCCATCAGTTTAAAGAGTTCATTGCACGTGCAAGGATAAAGAGACCTTGACCTGCCACAACCAATGTTTTCAGTTAATTAACAACCAAATGTGCTCACATTGACCAGGACAACTCAGAGAATCTTTTGTATTCTATGTTAGATAAGGTCAACTCATCAATAAAGAAATTTAATAACAATCATAAAGGATAGCATAAGATCTGAAATTACCAAGGTGCCCTTCTCTGGAGGCCATGTGAAAAACATCATACCCGGACCGGTTCTTTCTGGTAAGGCTGTTTCTGTCAGAGTACTTTAGCAGCTCCAAAACTATGTCAAGAAAACCCTTCTCCACCGCCAGTATAAGAGGTGTCTCGTCGACCTCGTTCAACTCGTTCACCACTGCCATTCGAATCTCTGCCACACTGGCATCAAACTCCTCTCCGGTGCCAGTCATCTGTGCATCAATTTCGCTCAGTATGTGTCGCACAGCCGCCACATCGCCTTTCTGTGCAGCCAAGTGAAGCTCTGTATTGTTGTGCTTCCCGGTTACCTATTATTTTATTTTATATTTTTTATACTATTAGTTACCAGCAGGTCCCCCTAGGTCTGGTTGTGCTTGTTTGACTAGTTCTTAATTGAGACCAAATCAGAATCGGAACAGTGTTTTCTGATTCTTTGTCAAATCAATTACCCTCACTTTCTAATTTCTAGAGCTTAGTCTGCCCATTTCTTTTGCATCAGTGTTAAATAGACTTTAAGTTTAAATCTTTGATCAGGCGATCAGCGCTCACACCCTACGATTGTATAAAATAGGACATAGTCTGTAACACTATTTCTTACCTGTTTCACGTATTTCTTCTTACTCCCAGATTGATCCATCCCCTTCCCAGAGTTGGACAGCACCAGTACGGCGGTCGGTGACGGCGACGGCGACGGGGACACCGGCGACGCCGCCTGATCTAACCGATTCCCGGAGCTGGACAAGACGAGAACTTTAGGCAAGGAGGGCTGGATGGGCATGTCAGGAGCTCCATCGTCGATTTCCAGCGCGACTTCTGAAGAAGATTCTTTCGCCATGCGGGGATCGGAGAGATTGTCAAGGGGGTTGAGATATGATTCGGTGTGATCCGAGGAGAGGCGAAACAAAACCCTACCCCCTTTGGGGTATTGAAATGGATAGAAACATGGTGTGATTGAAAGAGGAGAGAAAGAGAGAGTGTGGCTGGTGGGAAGGGGGAGGGGGAACGATACGATACGCCACCTGATTGTTTAAGCGCGGTTGGTTTTACCACGCATTGGTCGTTCGACTCGGAATTCGTATCCTCTGCATTAACTCGATTTTTTAGTTAATGTAGAATGAATCTGGACCGTCCGATCCGTAATGGCACGAATATTAAAGACGTCCCGTGCGTTTCATCTCGGACCGGATTGGCTAGGATCCTGATCAGACGGCGGAATACATTAACTCAAAAGTTGAGTTAATGCAGAAGATGCGGACTCGTTGCTCGTTTTTTGAGCTTATTAGCTAATTGTTTTTCATAATTTTATTGAGAGTTTGAGACTAATTGTCTGGTACTATTTGCGGTCTACCCCTCAACTAGATGGTTATTTCTTCGCAGACATTAAACCACTAATTTTTGCTTATTTTGGAAAGGTTCACTTTATTACAGAGTACAATTTAACACGGAACTTCTCTACAGTTTACAGTCGACAACACTATAAAAAACAGCTGGCATAGATATTACCAGACAGGCCCTAACAAAATTATCGTTTATATTTTATATGTTTGACAATTGGCATCGTATGCTTTTTTGGTAGTTCGTTGAAATTTTTGTATTCAGAAATGGAGATAAATTATCTTATCACATAGATATCGCATAAAAACTGATATCCAATGTGGCCCTCAATTTTCATATATGAAATTCGATTCATCAAATAATAAGAAATTGTTTTCTATTATAATACAATGATAATTTTTAAGTACGAAACAATTGCTTTTCAGAAGATTTCAGGTGTGATTTTGTATGCAATTGAATAGAATGTTAAGAGGCTTGGATGTTATATTGTTAACCCAATAATAATTCCGGTTACAAGTTTCCGGGCTTTATCCAAAAGTATGCTATAAAAGATTCTGCATGTGTAAATAATTTAATGAAAAGTTTGTTCTTTAGTTTTTAATGCGCTGTACACTTTTGGCCGCTTGTGGCCTCTTTACCGAAATTCGCATGTGCCTTTTTCTCAACACACATGTGCTGCCCTCAAGGTTTAAAAAAGACGATTATTAATTTATTACGAAAATAAACAGATTAATTGCCTTTTTGCGATACTCTTAAAAAACACAAAAAATATACAAAACATAACCCGAAAGTTTTATTAATACCCTAAAAAAAATAGCAAATCTGCTCCAGACTGAATTTTTTTAAAAAAATATCCTGACTGCTTCACGATTGGGCGGTCTGTTTCCTGTACCAAACTGCCCTATGATGAGACGGTCTGCTGCCTGTACCAAACCGCTCCATAATTGGGCGGTCTTCTGCCTGTACCAAATCACCCCATGATTGGGCGGTCTGCTATAAAAACCTCTATAAAAGTCAGTTTTCTCTCTCCTGCTCACAATTCATTCTAACTTAGCTGAAAGAGAAAGAGGAAGAGGATAAAGGCGATTTTTTGGCAATTTCATGTATTTTTTTATTTAGTTATATATTTATATTCTTTTTTAATTTTTAATTTATATATAACTGATAAATGTTTATTGGCTAATGTAGTTCTCAAAAGAAAAAAATGTTAATTGTACTGTATGTGGGCAGGGAGATTATCTGAGGTGCGGAGGGAGCACAGTACACGAAAAATGCAGCACATGATTTCGAGGTTAATGAAAATACCATATTTCTGGAACTTAAGCAAATGTAGGAATCGATCAAAAAGGAGCAATTCTGCGAGTTTGTGCGGGCCGCACAAAATAAATTCATCCGAAAATAAAAAGTCGGAAATCCACAAGTTTTGCTTCAGTCAAGTCAGAGAGTATTGCGGGTCATCGTGCGACCTGAAGGAATTTTATGCGGGCCGCACAAATCTCTTTTCTCCGCACAGTTTTTGGCCAACTCCTCATTTTGTGCGGGCCACACGAATTTTTGTGAAGGCCGCATAAAGGCCGTACCAACGCCAATTCAGCCTGATTTTGAGGGATCTTCTCATAACGGCTGCCATATTTCGGGGATTGATTGCTGGAGGCACGAATTGGCTATTTAATAGGGGAGAGGCAGCAGGAGAAGGGGATCTCATCTTCCACCTTGTTCTTAAGTTCTATTTCTTCTAAACCTCTCCACATTTGACTCTCTCCTCTCCACAAATCAAAGGCTTTTGGATTGACGGATTGAAGGCTGATTCGAGCGAGCAAATTCTGAAGACAAGGCAGCAAACTAGGAGATTGGTGTATTCTCTTCTCTTATTTGTTTATCTAGGTTTTTAGTCATGTTTTCTCTTTTGTATCTCTTGGATGTTATTGCACCCAAGAGGGGCTAGATTCCTCTCTAGGGGCTTAGGCTAAAATCATGAACTTGTATTAGATTCTATCTTACTTGGATAATATTTCTATGTGATGATTGTTTGTTAATTGATTGGTCTTGGTGATTTTATAATTCATGTGCTTAAGTGATTTGTGAATTGTTGATTAGTGTCCCGCTTAGGTTTAACCAACTTAAGGTGTTAGGATCAAAGAATTGATAGAACCAGACTACTTGCATGAATAACTCTAGGATTGAGATTAGAAATGACCAAATCTACTTCTTAGTCCGGAACCACAAGACCAATGGTTGAATTGAGGCGAAGAACTTAATCGTGAAGCCTCATATTCAATTGGGACCCCTAAAAATTGAACCGAATTTTGGTATGAAGAACTTAATCGTGAGGTTAATGAAAATACCATATTTCTGGAACTTAAGCAAATGGTATACAAAAGACTGGTATAAACTCAACCAATATGACATAGACTTAGTTACTCAGATTGACACATTCAGGGGGGTAATAGATCTTACTCTGTAAGGTATCCAATAACATATGAGGGGTTATGGAGGGGTGTTTACAATCAATTTGAGTCAAGGATTATCTGAGGTGCGGAGGGAGCACAGTACACGAAAAATGCAGCATATGGCTTCGAGGTTAATGAAAATACCACATTTCTGGAACTTAAGCAAATGGTATACAAAAAGACTGGTGTAAACTCCAACCAATATGACATAGACTTAGTTACTCAGATTGACACATTCAGGGGGGGTAATAGACCTTACTCTGTAAGGTATCCAATAACATATGAGGGGTTATGGAGGGGTGTTTACAATCAATTTGAGTCAAGGAATATTCTTGTAATGGACTTATATTCCAGGAGAGTTCCGCGTCAATCTGGGGTTGGACCTTCTAGGCAAAATACAGCTTATGACAACCTGGTGTACCATAGCTTGGGTTATGACAACCCGGGGTACCACCACTCGGGTTATGACAACTCGGGGTACCACAACTCGGCTACAGTACCACCGTATGAACCGTACGTACCACTCGTTTATGACAATTATGTATTTGCTTATACCACTGATTGTGTCATGGATGATTATGCCACCTAGTTACCACCACCACCTCCTCTTCCTGAACCCGTAATCCAAGCTAGATTCCATCATTACCAGAGTCAATACATAGACTGTAACCCGTTGTTACTCAAAATGCAACTGACATTGATAGTGAAGGGATCGATGCCATACCAGAAAAGGAAATGGACACGGGTGATGATTGGGAAGGGAATTGGGATTCTGATCACTTATCAGATGGTGATGCAAATGCAGCACCCAGGGAAGACAGATTTTCGATTAGAGGTGTCCCGTATGGTGATCAACACATGGAATTCGAAGTGCAATGTTTAGGTGAGTATGTTCCAACCAGCCGTAGACCAGATGGACTATGGAGTTTGTGAAAAGGGATTTCAATTACGTGGTTATTTTCGAACCTGACAATACTGTAACATGTACTTGCTAAGAAATCCAATTAGCTCACCTACCTTGTTCTCATGTTATGGCGGTGTGCCGAGTGAGAAACTTTTGTAAGGATGATTTTATCGCTAATATGTACCTACCGAGTACCTTGCGAGTACTTGGGGTGGATCTTTCCATTCTTATCCCAACCAGCATGTGTGGCCTCCCTATGTTAGGGATATAATCCTTCCTTCAAAGGGGTGGATCAGGTTAGGGAGAAGAAAATACAAGCGTGCTGTAATGACCATGGACCAGATACAAGGTAGGTGAATGAGACATCAGGCTCGCTGTTCCACTTCTGACAGGCAGTGAGCAGGTATATTTGATTTTATATTTTAATATGTCAATATCATACCATGATTGGTGAATTGGAATGCAATGCAAATGCCATAAACGAAGCCAATGAAAGAGAAAATGCTAGAGCTGTTGCAGAGGCAACTGGTAGAAGACAACCCACTCATGAGAGCCAAGCATCTAGTAGCCATGCAGAGACATCCGGTACTGTCGAACAACCATCTGGAAGCAAACTCAAAACTTGTCGACTTAGTTTGATCGGACGTCGTCGCTGATTAACAAGTTACTTGAGATGCATGTTGTGAACTATTTTATTTGGAGTTTGTGAAATTAATTTATATGCTTGAGTTTTGTTATTTTCATAAATTAATTAAATATATACAAATTTGACAACATAAAATATAAATAAACACTAAATTGATAAAATAAAGTCTACAAAATAAACACTTAATAAGTAGTACTACTTCTTACAATGAGCATTGAAAGTACATGGAACAAACTCATCATCCGATGTTGGCGGATCCAGATCAGTCACAACAGACGAAGTGCTAGCCTTACCAGTATAAGTACAAGGAACAAACTTATCGTCCGTGGCTAGCGGCTCCAGATCAACTTTTTTTTCAAACCATAACCATAGAGATTTTTCACAAAATCATCATCTGAAATTTCAAACCGAATAG
The DNA here is from genome assembly GCA_025461125.1 of Carex kokanica. Taxonomy (NCBI): domain Eukaryota; kingdom Viridiplantae; phylum Streptophyta; class Magnoliopsida; order Poales; family Cyperaceae; genus Carex; species Carex kokanica. Next base: position 768,379 of record JAJGRX010000638.1, read on the forward strand.
GTCGCCTAAGAAATTGCTCCATAACACAGACTTGACAGTTCTTTTTATCCCTGAAGCATACTTGACGGTTCTTTTTTTCCTCATTCTTTCCTCGACCACTCATTAACTTTCCTCTGAGCACCTATCGATTAGAAGATCTACCTTGATTGTTACTGTCCATCATTCTCGTCTAAGAAAATAAATTACAAAAATAAATAATAAAAATGAATAAAAAAAAAATTGTTAGTACACTTCCCAATCAGGTGGAGGGTCGATATCGCCGAAGTTCTCGTAAAGAACGCTTCTAATAGTCGGATCATCCGTGGTAGCATATTCTTCAATCTTGTTGGGTGGAAACCCTAAACGAGATAAACGTCTCCTCAAGCGGGCTTCACCCATCCAAAAATTGTTAGCGAGGGATATGTGAGCATTGCTTGCGGTTTCGCTTCCTCCTTTTCGAAGTTCAATTTTGGGTGCCATGGTAAGATCTATGGTTTCATCAGACCATGGTGGATTAAACAATTTATATTAATTCTAAACAATTTCTAACTAATTTTGGACATTTTCTAACAATTTCTAACAATTTAAATTAATTCATAACAATTTCTAAACAATTTTAGACTACAAAAATAAATGCAAAAAAGTTGAGGGACTTACATGCAAAAGGGGAGGCGATCTGTTGGAGAAAGAGAGAAAGAGAGGAGAGAGAGTGAAAACTTGAAATGAATGGAGTGAAAAACGGAAGGGGTACCCTCCAATATATAGGCAATAACAGATTGCCCAATAATGAAGCGGTCAGGGTATTTTTAAAAAAAATTCAGTCTAGGAGCAGGTTTGCTATTTTTTTTTATTGAGGGTATTAATAAAAATTTCGGAAACATAACGAAGTAATTTACTTTCAACAGTTTTTTGCGTTTTCCTTGTAACAAGCCACTATCTTAAGCGGGGCGTTCGATTCGATGTGCATAAAAATTAAAATCGGTTCGATGGTCATTCAGAATTGTCTTATTCGCTTCAGGATTCATGCACGCTGCTTCAATATTTATGTGCTCCGCTTAAAATTTACGCAAATCATGTGTTTGTGAATCCTAAAACGAATCAGACAGTCAAATATATTTTAATCTGATACTCATCGCACGCACCTCGCTTCCCGTAATTCATGCATTTGTCCAACCACAACACTAAAGATTTGTCATAAATCAGTCTGGAAAATAAATTAACACATGATGACCTGAAACGTGGAAAGTTAAAAAAAAAAAAATCAGACAAGATAGCAGGTCTTAGGAAATCTGAATCGAAGCAAATAAAATTTCGAAAGATCGGAATAAACTTTTAATTCAGCGACTAAGATGTACACTTTATGTGAAAAGTCATTTGTCCGAAATCTGATCATAAATTTATTGTGAATATTTAAAACCAAGATGGTAAGATGTTTGGCTTCATCTTTCATCTAAAAAAAAGTTTAAAAGTAAAAGCATCACGCGGTAAAATGTAAGCGTGTCGATTATTTATCCGGATAGGGCTCCAACGAGAAGGGTTGTTGATTTTAATTAAATTTAAATGAGTTGATTTTAATTTTAATTCTAATCCTAATTTATTTATTATTTCAATTTAGCTGAACTCAATCTAGAGACAATTGAGCTCAAATATCAACCTTTTGTATTTATTTTAATAATATAGGGTTATTTTTTTAGTTTCACTTTGAAAAGAAGAAAAGAAAAACTGATGAGGTATTTTTTTTAACTGGGAGGATACAGATCCACCCCAATGAGAATGAAATTTAAAAGAAGAAAAGGAAAAACTGATGAGGTGTTTTTTTACATCAATATCAGAGCATTACATGTTTGAACACAGAAGCGGATCTAAGGCTTAGCCAAAGGTGGCTAAGCTATTTCTATGATTTTAAAATTTTAATTATGTGTATTGAAATTTAATTAAATTTTTGTTCGTTTAAAGTTTTTATATAATTTAGCCTCCTAATAAAATGACATATGTGAGCTTGTAACCTAGTGGTTAGAATTCTACTTAGTATTTGAGAGGTCTTTGAGTTCAATTTCTAGTGACCACACTTTTATAAACTTTTCACATATTATGTATTTTATAATTTAGTCCTCTTATTCAAATTTTTAGTTCCGTCTTTGAACAGTAAAGTTTTTCAACTTTTATCAATTTAAGCAACTCAACAGTTGAATAATCCATGTTATAGATTTACGCTGGCCAGTCTTACCGCGTACGTACATCATATAAATCTCGAGTAGGATTTTCTACAATAAAAGTAATAATTACAAGTTTGCAAAAAGTACTTTGAATCCGAGCCGTTCATATATATTAACAAGACTTAAAATATCATGTGAATTGCAAATAAACTCGAATCTACTCCGACCATAGAACGGTCCAATTTAAAATTCCTGATACGGACTGTTTTATTGACCGCAATCTGTGTTGGTCGTTTCAACCCTCACTAAAATTCTACCATTTCATAAAAAAAAAGAAATAAACATTCTACCATTCTCTCTCTTTCGTCCAAAAACTGTTTATTATAAATAACCGAATTCTTCGACTAAATTACTTTGTTCAGTTTACCGGGGCAGCGGATGTGACTTCAGTAAACGGTTCATATCATTTACTAAAAATTATAAATTCATATAATTGAATTCAATTGAGAGAACTGAAACCAACCAAAAAAAAAAATAGAGAGAATTGGACCATCTTTCTCTTTTGGTCCGGTGGCATCTGATCCCTTGCTTCATCCGAGTCCAAAAATAGTTAACAGATGGAAACTCACATCCGCACCTTTACTAAATCCCGAAATCTCGTAACTTCTCTTTGAATGGGAGGTTGTTTCTCCCGTCTCTCCAATCGCCACCATTCCTCAGGCAACGGATATTTTCCGCCTCTATCCACCTCCGATTCCATTTCAAATCACCCGCCGCACGCACCTTCAGCTCGAGGGCCTGGCAGTGGGGTCCACGAACAGAGAGCTCCCATGGCGATGCCGTACGCACACGTGGACACGAGCTTGCGGGCTCTAGCTGGCCAGGCCGAGGGGTTTGGTCGACACGCCATTGGAGGGGTGCACGGCTCGGTGTACCACGTCACCACCCTCGATGGTTACATTTCCTCTTGCTTTTTGTATATATTTGACCAAGATCTTCCACATTGCTTTTTAATGTGTCGCATTCTGTGCTGCGGGTTGTGCATTGCTATACCCCTGAAACATCTTTTCGTTTCCCTGAATAAGAGACGACGAATAAGCAAATTCCAAAGGGAATGTTAATGTTGAACCAATTGGTCCATATACTAAAATTCGGTTGCTGCATCCCTTTACTAAAAATGAGTTTAAAAATCTTTTAAAAATTTGCAAGAGATTTTTCTGTTGCGATAAGTAACTAATTTCTTTTCTTTTGAATTAGCAGCAGAAAGCTACTAGATGTAAATAACTTGAAGGGAATAGAGAAGAGAGCAAGAGCTACACGTATTTAGTGATCAAAATAAATTATGTTTTCATTAACCATTAATAATTGACACAACTATCTATTTGTAGAGGATAGGTGTTTCTCATCCTTTGAATCTAATCTATGTTTTCATTCATGTATCTGGTCCATATTTACATAATAAACCCTATACTGTTCATTTACTACATAATTACATTGATATAACTAGCTACAATCCATCTCTTCTTTATTTTAAAAACTCTTGACATTCTTAAAAATAAAGTTTAATTTGAAATCCAACATTATAGGCATGATTTTTATTATCCATATATCATGTCTATAAATATGATGTGATTTTTTGTTTGTTTCATCGTACATCAAGTGACTTGAAATTTCAACTGTCCGCAATTAACGGTCCTCAATGCATCATAAAAAAAAAGATTTAAATTGAGTGAAATTTGATTGTGAGGTTTTCTATATGTCCAACATATCATAAATTTACTTCACAATTTTCGATTTTATTTGAATTTTTCTGAAAATCTATTGTCAAGATTGTTAAGATAACCATTGTCAAGTGATCCTTCCTCATTAGAGATTATTTTGGGTACATTGAGATGCCAGCCTTGGAGAAATTCTGTTCCTCATTTTTTTGGTTGTTGCATATAGATGATGGACCTGGCTCGCTACGTGAAGGATGCCGCGGGAAAGAGCCCCTCTGGATTGTATTTGAAGTTTCGGGAACAATCCACCTTTCCTCATACTTAAGGGTATCTTCATACAAAACCATAGATGGCAGAGGCCAGAGGGTAAAATTGACAGGCAAAGGGTTGCAGTTGAAAGAGTGCGAGCACGTGATCGTGTGTAACTTGGAGTTTGAAGGCGGGAGAGGTCATGATGTGGACGGGATTCAAATAAAGCCAAAATCCCAGCACATTTGGATCGATAGGTGTAGCTTGAGAGACTATGATGATGGGCTGATTGATATCACCCGAGAAAGCACTGATATTACTGTCTCAAGGTAACATAGTCGACATATTGTCATTTCTTTTAATTGAGGAATTCATTTTGGCCGGTACAACAGGTGATATTTGATTTACATAAGTGCACAACAGCTATCTAGCCTCAAACAACCCTAAATTCCATGCAATTGGCCTAAATTTAATCTGTATTGCAGTAAACTGATGTTAAATTGGGTGGATCTAACTAAGGAGTGTAAAATAAAATTTAAGCATACAATTTAGGCATAATCAAACATCTATTGTAGCCAGCTCAAGCCTGTGAGTCTGATACCTTATCAACTTCATCAGAAACATTTTGCTCTCTGATTAGTTTTAACTTAACAGGTGTTACTTCGCGAATCATGACAAGACAATGCTCATTGGTGCAGACAGTAGCCACATAGGCGATAGGTGCATCCGCGTCACAATACATCACTGTTTCTTTGACGGGACCCGCCAGAGGCACCCCCGGCTTCGGTTCGGCAAGGTTCATCTCTACAATAATTATACAAGAAATTGGGGCATCTACGCTGTTTGTGCTAGTGTTGAAGCTCAGGTACTCGGTGTTCTCTTTAAACCCCCCTCATATTTTTCAAATTCAATGTAAGTCTGAGATTGTGTTATTTCTCTGGTCTGAATGGGAATTAAAAGACGTACTGACAATTTCATGTATAAGCCATTAGTTGAGCTGGAAAAGTAGTAGAAAGGGGTGCTCTGGGATTCATGGCAAAGGAAAAGAAGAGATATCTGATCACTTTGGAAAGGGAGGAATAATGATAGGAGCTTGTTTATTTGAAGTGAATGACAAAATACATGGAAATCTGGAAGTTTTGATATATTTTTATTCTTTTACTTTGTGAACTGTTTGTCATTGCTTGTGTTTATTTGTTTTTCAGATTCTTTCTCAATGCAACATATATGAAGCAGGTGAGAAGAAGACAGTTTTCAAATACATGCCCGAGAAGGTAATTTTTATTTTAGTTTGTTAATTTTGATTAAATATTCTTCCAAAAAAACAAATAACTGAAGATGCTATTAATAATATGACAAATTCCGTGTGTTTTGGAACAGGCAGCAGACAGAGAAGAGGTGATGGCTGGTTGGATCAAGTCCGAAGGGGACCTGTTTCTTAACGGGGCCCAGCCGTCATTGCTAGATGGACCTGGTGCAGACTGCATATTCAAGGCCGAAGAGCTGTACCAGTCATGGACAAGGGAGCCCGCTTCTCATTCTCTACAGGAAGTTCTCCAGCTATGCACAGGCTGGCAGGATACACCCAGGCCACCGGATTGTTAACTTGCAACAAAAAACGGTTTGCTCTTTTGTTCTTTCGTAATGTAGTTTTGGTTTGATATCAATGTAGTATATGTGAAGCTGGAAGATGAAGGGGTTTTGCATAGTGTGTTTTACACTTTTTACTGATGTTAACAATTGAAAACTCTTTGGTTGGAACTAAAAACTTTTTTACTGATGTTAACAGTTGAGAACTTGTGTAAACTATGTAATTTTATAATGTTAACTATTAACCACAGTTTGAAATCGAAGTAGTATATGAGGTCTTGAAAACTTCTTTAGCTTCTTTTATTCTGGTTGAGCAGCATGTTCAAGTTGTGTGCCATAACAAATCTGAAAAATGATATTGGATGCAAGAAATTTGAAGTTTCTTCCCTGTAGAATATAGTATTGACATGATTAATTACTTGTTATAATGACATATTAATATTCTTTTTATAAATAGACAATGCTAATGGATATCCAGGAGCGTATAGTACATTCCACGCATGTCAGAATTGGACCTGACTATTTTCAATAGACTTCTTTTCTTATCAAAATTGATCCCAATAAAATGCAATGTTTTCTTCCTTTTCCCAAAGAAAATAACAGAAAAATGGTTGCATCCTTCTGATAAAATCATATGAAAGTTGGAAATTCTAAGCTCATATATATGTGCAAATTGAAATTTTATCCTTTTTTTTTTCCGAAAGGTTTTACATGTTCAATATGAAAGTTTTATCCTTTCAGGTGGCATGAACATGTAAAACCTGTTGCTTCTGTTTTTTAAAAGAGATGTTGAACTTTAGTTAGACAAGAATATACAAAGGATTCTTTCCTTCTAAGAGACTATTCCTCTCTACCTTAAGTCCTAAACGTCAAAGAATCTTTAGTTTAGTAAGAGTCGGTAGCAAAAGAGATGATTAGCATTTTCCAAAGCAGAACGAAAAGTACAATTGAAGAAGCTTCTGGGCTTCTGGCATCCACAAACGCTTGGATTCATTTATTGGAAGGAAAATATTACAACGAAATCGCTAGCCAATTATCATTAATGACCAGAAGATTTTCTTTATTATTTCTCAGTTTTTTGTCTCCTTCGGATCTCTGATCAGTCTCTCTCGCTTCTCTCACCGAATTTTGTAGTTACCACCTCAATATTTCAAAATTATAACTTTACTATTAATTTCTCAAAAATTAAAATGTTACAACATGCACAACACCAATCTGCGCATGACTAAGGGGTCATGCGCAATATTAATCTACGCATAAAATTTCAATTAAATATGAACAAATTTATATAGATTGAATTGAAAACTTGTGCGCAGATTGGTATTGACCCCTATCATGCGCATAACCAATTTGCATTCACGCTAACATTTTAATTTTTGAGAAAGCAATAATAAGGTACAAATTTCAAAACATGGAGGTGGTAACTAAAAAATATTGGCTTCTCTCATCTCTCTTGTTTTTTTTATCTCCAACTTAATAATTTTATATTCAATCTCTGTGTGTATATATATATAGAGAGAGGTGGTTGGCTAATATCAAAATGGTAGTTCCTAAGCATTGGTCCTACCAATTAGTTTTTACGGTTTCAAAGTTTAAATAGTCAATCTGAATTACTCAACGTGTTCTCTATATTAAAATGTACTTGGAGACCAAATTTTACATTTTTTGGATTTTTTACTATTTTTTAAGGATTTTTGAAAATCACTGTTTTGAATAATAATAAAAAATCAAAAAAAAAAAAAATCTGAAAACAGTGATTTTTAAAAATTTATAAAAATTAGTAAAAAAATTCCAAAAAATGTAAAATTTGGTCCCCAAGCACATTTTAATATGTAGAACATGTTGAGAACTTCAGATCGACTATTTGAACTTTGAAAAATGCAAAAACGAATTGGTAGCACCAATGCTTAGAAACTACCATTTTGATATTAGCCAACTCCCCTCTCTCTCTCTCTCTCTCTCTCTCTATATATATATATATATATAGTTGGGCTACGGTACTTCGCGAAGTAAAGCGAGTATTTTACTTCACGTCTATATCTTCAATTTCAAAGTTCAAAACGTCAATCCGAACCATTTAAGTTGATCTCTATATTAAATTGTGATTGGAGACCAAATTTTACAATTTTTAGAAATTTTTTACTATTTTTTTGGAAATTTTTAAAATGACTAATTTTTTATGGTCCACGATTTTATGAAAAATAATGATTTTAAAAAGTTCCAAAAAAAAGTAAGTAAAACACTCTCCATATATAATGGAGATATGAGCATTAGTTATTATTCCAAAAAATTTCAAAAAATAATGGAGATATGAGCATGAAGTAAAACACTCTCTCTATATATATTTGCATTAGTTATTTTATTATTCAGTTTATTGAGTTTATTACTCACATATTAGATTTTGTTTATTTGTTCAATTTAACAATATTAACTTTGGTTTGAGAACTAACATTTGGTCTAGTGACTAAAACAATGCTATCTGTGTGGGAGGTTGCAGGTTCGAAATTCGGATCCTGTATGACCTCCAACTTTACTCAAAAAAATAATATTAACTTTGTTTCTTTGTTACATTTTTGTTTCTCAATTCCTTACAAAAGATTACCGGAGCAGTTTTATTGTTGATTTTAAACCTTGACCAAATTAATTTTTTATTCTTTTCAATACTCGTCAGTATCGTGATAACTTTGTTTATTTTACAAAATTGAAAGATATATATTTGAAGCGAATATCTATTTCAATAAAGAAATAAGTTTACAAGTCCTTGACGATTGATATCAGTCTAGAAACAAGTTAATTACTAAAGTAATACGGATCTTATTGATTATTGTGTTTTTATTTAGTTTTTGTTTTATTTTTCACATTAATGATTTTGTTACTTAACTTGTTAGATTTATTATTCATGTAGTTTGTTTTGTGAACGGAGTTGATTTAGTGTAGTATCGGTTATGATATCAATTATAGTAAGCGTATATCAGCATTCAGGGGCGGATTCAGGATTTTCGTCATGGGGGGCAAAAAAATATCGAATCGGGTTTAAATACCTAATCGGGTTTAAATCCATTAACCAATTGGGTACTCGATAAAAAACAATGTTTTAATTTATACTTTCTAATGCTTTGACTTGTAATTTCTGATGCTCTGACTTATAATTCTAATTATCAATCAAAATTCAACAAATTTATTTCAATTTTAACCCGAATTACAAATCAAACGTCCAGAGGAGGGCAAAAAAAATTTCACGGGAACAAAACCGGTCAGGACCGATAAATCTCTACTAAAATTCAAAATTCCAGGGGCTGCCCTCTAGAACCATCTGAGTCCGCCCCTGTCAGCATCCTTATTAGAAGCACAATTTGAGATTACCACATGTTAGCCAATGAATGATCATTCTCTGAATTTGCAGCTTTCTGTTTCCCTCTTGTCAAAGCAAAGGCACACGTGTTGAAGCGCAATTCTGACTGCTTAATTTTCTTAAGAAGTCTCCCCTGACGCATGATTAGCTCCACAGAACACAAGTGATGCATGTTGATGGAGTTGTACAAATCCTGATTGGCAACTCTTTATTGATTTGTCTTTAGATGATTAAAATTTCCTTCTTTAAAAAAAATATATATATGGAAACATATTCCGTCACATTATCATTATCATGAAAACACTATAATGGAAAGTATCGTGTAAGAGTAAATTTTGACCGAATTAACATACTAATCCACTACTAAAATATAAATAAAAATAATTTCAGTGCATATTGTACTTCCATTTAATTTTTTTTAAATATAATGTAAATTAGAAAACTAAATTTCATACTTATTTCTTATTTCATAAAGAGTGTGTATATTAAATTGATTTTAATTCAAAAGACATTTATTCTTCCATCAAATAATTTCATTTTTTAATATGGAGCTTTTTTAACGACTCCATGATAGAGAACCAATCAAATTTCAAATTGACTCTATCTAAATAATTGAATAGACATCTATAATTTTAATTTAAAATTTAAATAATATTTTCAAGATCTCAAATAAATGTACCATATAATTCGGTGTACACTAGAATTATTATATAAACAAATAAATAAGATACAGACTATCATGTTTTGAGAAGTAAAGAGAGTGTTTTACTTTCTGCTCATATCTCTATTTTCAAAGTTCAAACAGTCAATATGAACTTTTCAACATGATCTTCGTATTGGCATGTGCTTGGAGACCAAATTTTACATTTTTTTGAAATTATTTTTCTATTTATTTAGAATTTTTGAAATCAGTGTTTTTCTGAATTTATTATTATTTTTTATTTAATGAAAAGTTGTGATTTTCGAAAATTCTAATAAAATAATAATTTTTTTTCCAAAAAATGTAAAATTTGGTCTCCAAGCACATATCAATATGAAGATCATATTGAGAAGTTCAGATCGACTGTTTGAACTTTAAAAATAGAGATGTGTTACTTCTCAAAATATGATAGCCTATCTCAATATATATATATATATATAGAGAGAGAGAGAGGTGGATTTAGCTAAGCCATGGAGTAAAACGCTTTGTACTCCACGCCATATTTCCATTTTGAAAATCCAAACTACCGATTCGAACCGCTCAAGTTGTTCTCCATATTGAAATGTGCTTGGAGACCAAATTTTACATTTTTTTCAATTTTTTTACTATTTATTAAGCCACTTTGAAAATCGCTGATCCGGATGAACAGTAGCAAAACAGTAAAAAATTATGGACCAATGGATCAGCGATTTTCAAAGTGGCTTAATAAATAGTAAAAAAATTCCAAAAAATGTAAAATTTGGTCTCCAAGCACATTTCAATATGGAGAACAACTTGAGCAGTTCGGATCGGTAGTTTGGATTTTCAAAATGGAAATAATGAGGCGTGGAGCACCAAGTCGTTTTACTCCATGGCTTAGCTAAGCCCAGCTATGTGTGTGTGTGTGTGTGTGTGTGTGTGTGTGTGGCATTTGCTTCGGTGGACATAAGGACCTATTTGTAAAATGAACATATTTTCATTTTCAAAGTTCAAACAGTCGATCCGACCGTTCAACATTATCTCCATATTAAAATGTACTTGGAGGTCAAATTCTACATTTTTTTGAATTTTTTTACTATTTATTAAGATGGTTACAAAATCGCTGTTTTTCAATGGTCTGAAAACAACGATTTTGTAACCATCTTAATAAATAGTAAAAAAAATTCAAAAAAAATGTAAAATTTGACCTCCAAGTACATTTTAATATGGAAATAATGTTGAACGGTCGGATCGACTGTTTGAACTTTGAAAATGAAAATATGTTCATTTTACAAATAAGTCCTTATGTCCACCGAAGCATCCCTCTGTGTGTATATGCACTATTAAATGGCAGTTCCCTCTCCATTTAGAATGAAAAATGATGTCTAGCACTGACACTAATGTGCCAAACATGGTGCATGGGATCACTGATTGTGCTCACATGGTTTTCTATCCTGTTAAAACTTTTACGGACATACAGTTTCCTTGTCTGAAAGAAAGACATTTAAGATAAAACTTTATAAAAAAATTATAATTATGTTCTATACTGTTGACACTATATTAATTCGTGTGAGATATTCCCAAACTAATTAATTTAGAACTTTGGACTTAAATGATTAAAAACGAAAATTTTCGTCAGGGCCCAGCCATATGCCTAGTATGGCATGTGACAACTAACAATTTGTTGATACATGCATAATGCATTAGGTTAGACTTCATATCCAGTAAAGTAATTTTGGACTACCTAAAAATTTTGGAGATCATATTTAGCGGTTCAAATCGATTGTTTTTTATATTATTTATATTTTTTTACTTTTTTTAGAGGTAGAAAATCACATTATCTAAAAATTTTGGACTACCTAAAAATAGTAATTTTCTATATATTTTAAAATAGTAAAAAAGTTTCTAAAAAAATAGTTAAAAAATTATCGGAGATCATATTTAGCGGTTCAAATCGATTGTTTTAATTTTAAATCAGAAATATAAATTCATAGTATAACTTGATCTGCATTGCAGAGTACGTATATAAACAATAATCTGCCTATATACATAATCCTTTTGTGTTCCTACTAAAGTGTATTATGACATTCAAATATCAACCACTAAGACATAATGATAACTACTAGCAATCAAAATATATATTATGTCATCTACCATATCATTAAGCTATTATGATGTCATAATTATACCGACATGTACTATCATATTAATATATTAATATAAAGTTATAAACATATTAAAATATTTCATGCCATGCGACAACTATAGAGAATACGAACTCCATTATGTTATGCATATATCACCAATCTGACAAAGTCTTCACTTATCAAACTATAGGCAAGTACCGTACGTAAGTTTCTGTTTTGGATGCCTAGCTTCAATTATTCCTGTTTTCTCCAACTTTGTCTGATTGATTGGCAACCAGCTGCCAAGCCCATTATTAGGTATACCATACCTTTTGAACTTATTCATAGTTGCACGATTATTTTCCTACTGCAAAAATGCTCCGAAATTGAAGAAATTGAAGAGGTGCTTGATTGGGTCTTGTAACATTTAGTACTTGGAATCTCTACCTGACAAGTGCTACCTACTAGCTACAGCCGTCTGCTTTATCTTAAATTGATTGAACAATTTGGTGATTAATTTGTACGATTAAATGCGGATCAGAGAACAGCCACGACAAACATGCATTATCAGTTTGTGATCTGTCAGATTATATTTTATCATTTTTGTTCATTCATTTTCGAGTCATTTTCTTATCAATAACATTAATGAAAAATGGTGATTAATTAGTTGAATGCTACAACTAGCGATATCAGTCTTTTTTCCTCTCTTTTTTCCCTTTCTTTTTTCTTTTTTCCCTCTTGAATTGAGGATTACTAATGCCAAGAAAAAAAGAGGACAAAAAAGTTAAGCATCACCTTCAGTAAGTTGTACCGATTAAGATGCGATATGTGATGGTTCAAAATCAGAGCTAATAATATTTATAATCCTAATTGTCTAATTTACAATCGATTCACAAGCTTATGAATCTTTCGTATAGTATAGATTGGGGTGTTGATCGATCCACATGGATAGTGTATTAAGGTTAAATCGTTCACTAATTCTAGATTTATTTGGTTGTGTTTGGTTGGGTTGTGTTGAGTTTTAGGTGATCAATCAAAGTAATAAAGTAAGGATTAAAGGTAGTAAAGAGTTCTAGGGATCAGGTTTTCTATCATTCTCATCCATCTAATCTAGTTTCTGGTTGTAAAAGCAGGTGGTGGTGTTGTCACCAACCGCATGCGAGTGCTTAACCTGTCAATTATGGTTTCTAACTCTAATCGATGTCGCATGCGGTTTGGCCATAACCTTGTACACCATGTACTGGTATCAAATGCAAATCTGAGAGTTACTAATCATATCTTAGTGCTAATCACTGCTATGCTATAGCACCCTAATTGAGAAGGATTGGCAAGGGGATGGTACCCAAACCTCACCCTAATCAATTGCATAAAAATCAATGATAAGTCTCCATTATCAAGACTAGAAGGATTTAAGTTCATAGCTACGTCCATCATTTATACCTTTCGTAGTTGAAATAACCGAGATTACCCCATTATCGGTTTATAGAACGCGACATTCATCTGTAGATCTATATTTCAATATGTTTCTAACTGAGATCGGATCACAAGGGATCAACTGCTACGTCTATTTTTCTTATTGGATTTTGAATAAATTTTACCATATTTCTAACCGGTCAACCTTATACGCCTAAACATTATGGTGTGTACACCACCATACAGACGAGGTTAACACGCACCGAATTAAGTAGTAATACAAAGAATAAAGTGCAGTAAGAAATCAAATCAAACACAAATGATAAACATAAATAAAACATCTAGATTAAACTCATAAGAATTCAAGATTACATGTCTTCACCCTAGAAAGTGCTATCTAGCCTCTCATGGGCAAATATACAATGAAAATAGATAGAAGAGACATAATACAACAATAAAGAAGAAAGAGAGATGGAAGGAATACACCTGAAGAATCCCCTTAGTTTTCTTAGAGTCGCCTTGCCTTCTTACTAACCCTAACTTTGCTAAATTGAAAAGATGAAAGATTGATACAAAGAGATCACTATTTATAGGCTTTCAAGGCATAATGGAGTTGAGGGGGGACGAGTTCTGGAGTTAGTGGAACTTGGAGAGCAATTAACTTGGAGTCCAAGTTGTTTTATAACTACCGTTTCTTCTGGAATCTGTGTCTGTGCAGTTCTGGGAGGTCGCATGCGGATGAATATTAAAACGCATGCCATTCGGGTGGAACCGCATGGACTCATTGACCTTTCGTATTTTGGCTGTAGAATCATCATCCGAGCTCCGATTGAGGTGATTCAAATTGTGTTGGAACCTAGACAACGAGGTCTACAACTTTTGTAAAGGCTTAAGAGTTCAGACTCCGAATGTACAAGGCTCAGGAAGTGATCCAAAGTAACTACACTGTTTTCCTTCAGAATTTCGGCTCTGGTTATTCTCTGGAAGTGCTGGGCTTTTATGCGGTTGCGCATGCGGTTGAGCACTCATCCGTATGCAACTGGTAAAATGCATAAAATCTTCACTCTTCCTTGCCTTATTTTCATATGGTTTGAGTCCAAACCGCATGACAAATACCTAGTGTTCAGAATGTTTCGTTTTATGCCTGTTTTAGCTCCAAAAACACTAGAAAACTTGCAATTCTACAGAATCAAGTAAAATGACAAAAATAATCTGATTCTACCTAAATTGGACATTTGTACCTCAATATTTGACAATATTTTAGACCAAGTGATAGGGTAAAACAGTGGTTATTTCAGCCCTATCAATATGCTAGATAGGTCAACTGTGTGTTCTCTATTAATGAAAGTGTTAATCAAAAAATGAGTCTACAAAAATAAAATATACCGCCTTCCTAAAAAAAATATTGAAAAAAGGTAGGATAGAAATTGAGCATTGACATAACATATTAAGCGAATGATTATGAATTTTGTCCATGATTCATTTTTAACTCTAGTTTTCTTTACCGAGGATTATTAAATGGCAAAGAAAAAGAAGTTAAGCATCATCTTCACAAAATTTTAAACACGAGAGAAAAAAATATAAAAATCTCGCCCTTTATATTGTGATGATTACATTATTATATTTTTGCCGAGAAAACCACCCCCTTTATAATAATCACAATATAATAATGTAATAAAGGAGAGAGCAAAATGAGGTCATGAATTATTTTAGAAAAAAGAAAGGGAACCGTTTGGCATGCTCACTCCCACTAAATCCCCTTTACCTGCTTCCTTGGATGCCTTGGCAAAACCCTCGTACCCAACGGTTCCAACTAGGGATGTCAATGACACTCTTCTATCTTTATCGGTACGGGTAAGAGCAAGAATAATCATTATCTTATCCGTTATCCTATAAATCCGTTATCCTATAAGATAATTTTTAAAAATAAAATTATAGATATAGATATATATATATATTTGTATGAAAATAATACATGATACAATAAAGTTTTGTATTTTACTAACTTTTCATAATACAAATTAGTTGTATTCATTATTATTTTTTTTTTCTTGTTTTGAAAAATATTTTATCAAAATCACAAGTCGAGATGTCAATGACACTTTTTTATTCGTTTACTCGACCTATACCGTATTCGAAAAAACGAATAAGGATAAAGATTTTTTTTTCATTATCATAACGGGTACGGGTATGAAAATGCCTCCACCCGACCTGTATCGTACCCGTTGACACCCCTAGTCCCAACCCAAAGATAAATAAATAAAAAATAACAAAATAAAATAGTGAGAAAAAAAATGCTTTCTTACGAGGCCTTATTCCTACATAAATTGTGATCTATTCCCTCCCACAAGCTGACCATCTAATAATCTATCCATAACCAAACCTCTGCACACAACACTCTTCGAGTGACAAATGACGAAAACTATTTCTTCTCATGACCAATTTGTACAGGAGGATTACATAGACATTGATCCAAACTCTATGTCTACAAGCGTCGTCAATGCACCATCTTGGAGGAATTCAAGAGAGTTTGAATTCAAAATGTGTCCAAATCCTCAAGAAAAATGTTCTTACGATTCACCGGCTGACGAGCTCTTCTATAAAGGAATCCTCCTCCCTCTTCACCTCCATCCTAGGATTCAAACAATCCAGCGGTTGTTGTTGCGTGAAAGAAACCCTCACCATTCAATCCAAGAAGAAGATGAACTTGAGAAGGAAAGCGTGAGCTCTTGTCGTTTCGCAAGCGAAGGGTATGAGTATTCAACCATGCCAGCACAATGCAGTACAAAGAACTCATGGTCAAAGAAGTTCAAAGGTTTAGGTAGTTCATCACTGTGCTCAAAATTGAAGGCCCCTCGCACTTATCTCAAGTCTCTCTTTGCCAAACCCGCACGCGCTAATGATTATGTTAAAACAAGATCAAAGAACATCATTGGCAAAGATTTAAATGGTCTAAAGAGTAGTGTTGAGAGAGACAAACTAATGGAAGAAGATGAATTGGTCCATAGGAATTCCTTTTCGAGTGTGGCTAAGTTGTGCCCGACCACCAGATCGAATTCGTTATATTCAAATTCATCCTGGTCTTCTTCTTCTTCCTCATTAGATTTATCTTTCCTGAGTCTGAATTCAAACAAGTTCTCTGTTAGTCTGACACAACCACCCGTACTGAGACGAAGCAGCAGCGTAAATTCTGAGATGGAAAGCTCAATACAGGGAGCAATCACTTATTGCAAGAAGTCTCAGGATCTGGTATCAGGTCGAAAGAGTGTCAGTGATATTAGATTCTACCCCTTTTGATTCAAAAGGGTTTTACTTTTGTATCTCTTTTCTTATATTTGATTGTGATTTTTTAGATTTTTTTTAAGTAATGGGGGCGACTGTAATTTATTTCTTCCAAGCTTGAGCATTTTCCTTTTGTGCATTCTGGAGGTCCCGTGCAAAGTAGTTACTTTTTTATCTGCTCTTTTCGTTTTAGATCATGTTCAAATCTATAGGCAGACGAACATTAATTAAAAAAAATTAGTTCTCGATTTATTATTCCTCCACTTAATCCTATAGATTAACCATTATAGAAAAGCTTTTTTAATAGACAATTTAGCCATTGCAGAATTTTTATAAGAAATAAAATTCTAATGCTATCTTTTATTATGTTTTGTTCATACACAAATTCAGTATTAAAAAAAAAGGAAAAAAAAAAAACTGGGAAAAGAACATTCCCTGGAAGTGAAATGGAAAAGGGTAAAAAAGAAATCACTCTCTCACACTCTACATTGGCTGTCATCTATACGATGCCTCCTACAGCCAAATCAAATAAGTACATTAATATACCTCTTTCTACTGTACAGTTATATCCCGCAATGCTCCATATCCTTGCTCTCTTGATTGAAATACTGACCCATTTGTATTATACATCGAAAAATTACCAGAAGTTAGTAAAAAATGGCAATAAACCTATAGTATATTTTTATAGGAGACAACAGTTGGTGTTGGATCCTCGTCAAATTCATCAAATTCCCAACCGGCAATGTCATCAGCTGAGTTTCTCTCTCTATCATATTCCAACTCCAATTTGGCATAGTCTTCACTCATTGACTCTGAGTTCGGTGAATCGTGATCCTTCTTTGTTTTTGGAGAAGCCTTCTCTTTTCGTATCTCCATTTGAAGCACTGGTCTTTCAATGGAGTCAAAATCTGATTTCATCTTTTCTAGGGTTTCAAACAACTGTTTTACCTCTGGATTCTCTATCCTGCACCAATATTAAGAAAGTGTTTTGCAATTAGGTGTGCATAGTTCCAGCACCCAAACTGTAGCATACTAGTACTGAATATCTTTGGCAGCCAAACTTTGTGATAAAAAATTATAAATGAGGAACAAGAGAATAACCTCGATGTGTTTCCATCTTGAGCAAAGAATAGCTCCTTTATGCGGTCAACAACACTGAAGGCTGTTACAATCTGAAAAAGATTATTAAATGTGATTTAATAATAACTAAAGCTATATTAAAGAAAAAAAAAAGTCTATCAGAAACTATCTCTTCCAGTATTATAACAGCCAGATCAGTCTAGCACTTTTTAAAATAAGTACCTTCTTCTCTGCTTCTAGATACTCTTCCTCTAGATACTTTCTAGGATTAGTGATCTTAGGCATGCCATTTGCTTCCTCTCCAGGTTCTGATCTGCTTAAACATCAATTAGCTTTTTTTTGCTTATTTGCAAGAACCTTGATATACTCTAAAATTTAACATTTGTCAGAAAAAAAAAGTACAAACCTTTCAGTGAATATTTTCAAATTGTCCACAAATGTTCTGATACGTTCAATTGCGGGACCAAGTAGCTCCTAATTCACTCCACCGAAAGAAGAAAATAAGTTAAGACAGAGGAAAAAAACATAAAATAAAATATACGAACCTTCTAACTAAAAGCACCTTTTGTCTATAGTATATTTTAAATTAATCAGGTACTATGATCCTGGGTCAAGTCGTATAATATTACAAAACATCTCAGACTAATAGTACCTTGCATGAGGAAAGATGATGTTTGACCAACTTTATGAAGCACTCTGCACATCTCTCCAAATCCTCACTTCAAAAGAATTACAAGTCAAAACAATTGTTAGATTGGGTACAAATCAATGTACCGAAATTCAGAATACAATGCACAAAAGACAGTATGTACTTGGTTTGGTCATCCTTCAACTGCATATATGAGCACTGAAGCTTCCATGTTTCTTCCAAAAAATAAATCCATTTTGTTACAGTATCACCTTCTGCTTTACATGAAGCAATTGACCTCACCAATTCATCATCCTATAGCATTGAAAGAATATGCTCCAAGAAAATGAAATAATAAGAATAACACCCAAAACAACTGTGAGAGAGAGTACTGTACTAAAAGCAAAAGAAAAAGTATTAATAATAAACAACCTTCGATTTTAAGTGTAATAGTAGTTCATTGCTTGCTTCGTCAAATTGGTCTCTTTCCTCTCTAGTTTTCTTAAGTCGTGTTAGAGCTGTGTTTAATGTAGCCTTAACCTATACAAAAATGATTATCTTAAAGAAACATATTATTTTGTATATTTGAAAAAAATCATTACAACAATATAATAATAAATATATGAAAAGTTAAGCCTACCTTTTTAAGTTCAGCCTCAAGCTGATCCCTTTGTTCCTCTAGCCGTGCAATCTCAGTGGTTAATTCCTTTTCATAATAACAATGTACATTCATTGGATATCAAACCAATTCAACAATTCGAAGCATGGAAATCGAGTAAATCAATATATTATTGATTATTTTACCTTCTCAGTAACACTAACTTCATTGGCCTTTGCAACCCGAAAATTGAGAGCTTCTTCCTTTTGATTTCTACATCAGAGAATATAACTTTAAGGGCAAAAGAAAAATCTATATGTAAAAATATTGACTGTACGCAAGTTTATGATATCAATTTAAAAACCTATGTTCAAGAATGCGCTTTTCTGCCTTTGTAGAGGAGTTGGCAAGAGACTCGGCTAGTACCTTCAACTTGTCAACCTAAAATATTCAGAATTGATCAAAGGAAAAAAAAAACTACTTAGCTGTCTTTATAAATAACATGGTAGAATAGGATAACATGAAGATACATGAGAGAATATATTGCCTTCTGTAAATGGTTCGTCATTGTGTCACCAGGATATATTGATTTCTTTGTCAATAACAGTTCTTCCATTCTTGAGCAAAGGCGTACTTCCCCTATGACTTCCTTAAGACCCTATTAATTCAATAAGTATTTTCAAAAAAAAAAGTTCAAACATACGAACCAAGCAATATCTTGAAGGATATTAGTTATTGTTTCAGTTTATTTATGTTTTATTTTGTTCTTATTTACATTCAGTCAATTTAGTTTCCCTGAAATTAGTAAGAAGCTCAATTACATAAATGGGATAAAATACACGAATGGTCCTTTGGATTATCAGCCCTTTCCCACTTTGGTCCCCCATGCTTTCAATTTTCACCAAATTGATAATACCATTGACATCTATTTAAAGTTGATGAAAATTCTCATCATCATAATTTCTGCATGCTGATTCAATGATGTGGAAGCTAATTTGCATAAAAAAATTATTTTTATTTGATACAAAATGGTGTTGTTGTTGTCAGAATCACCATCCACACCATTAATAAAGATGATATGGACATTGATGCCATCATCCATTTCACTAGATATTGATGATATGGACATTAACGTAAGCATCCATGTAACCATCCATAAACATCCTCCATCCAATTTTTAATACATACAACCATCCAACCAGTTCGGCACACGCTAAAACATTAGGGGCCAATATGGAAACTTATAAATTTGAAGGGCCAAAATGGTAAAAGAGTGATTCTTCAAAGACCAAGTTTGTAATTTGCGAACAATAATGAATATAAGAAATGAGACAAAAAAAAAGTGAAAAACCAACCTCTTGTGTGGCTACATCAACCTTCTCAGATGCTTTAACACTATCTTTAGTAGAAGCTATCTGCATAATTTCCATTCCATTTACCTCTTCCTTCAGTTTTGTTGCTTCTGCGTCTATTCTGAAATATCAGAAGTCTTTACATAAATGTGACAGTTCCTTCCAAAACTAATTTAGAAGTAATCAATAGCAAATAGTTGACTAAACCTTGAGATATCAGCATTTAATTTTAGTCCTGAGACGGCAACTTGAGCAAACTCGAGAAGCTCCTCCCGCTTAGCCTGAATTATAACCATAGTCAAAGGACAAATTAATACCTCAGAGAAAGATAAGAAACCGAAATAGTTAGAGGCTTGATATACCAAGACTTCATCTTTGTAATTTGAGAAGACATCTGCCAAGTTTTGTATGCTGCTCATTACTGCTTTATGCACTTCTTTCCCTCCATAAAGACACGTCCTGAAAGAAAAAAAGTATTTTGGTGACATATACATTCATGCATTCAAATCTTAATATATAGCAATTAATCTATCCAAATACAAAATAGTCTGCAAGTATTATTGGACACTTGCCCAAAAATTTCCAAGAGTAGATTGACTTCTTCTTCACTTGGAGCTTCCAGTATCTGGCTCATAGAACAAAAATCTCTAAGAGCTTACAAGGCAGATAATATATTAAAAAGTATGATACAGTAATAAAGCAATCAAACAAAGCAATTATAAATAAGCAAATCAGCAAATAAGCAAACAAATTAATAGAAGAGACTAAGCATACCATTGACAAGGTAATGCCTTCTAGTGCCTGACTGAAGAGAAACACTTCCCGAAAGCTCATTGGATCTCCCCCTCTCTCATAATCATAGTACCAATCCTACACAGCATTATTTTCAACAACAAATTCTATATACACTAATCTTATGTTGACCAGCACTTACGAGCCAAGATTTAGGCTCATTTAGATCCTTATATTTTACTTTTGATTTTTCTTTCTGGAAAAAGCCGGTATTTCAGTACCATCTGGTTCCATTATGTCAATACAAAAAATGTATAAGTAGATTCCTATGTCATTGAGTTAGATATCTTCTAGTAATGTCATTGTCAATCAAGTGGTACTTTATGCCAACTTCCATATTTCAGTTAAATGTCGGTTGTTCATGGCCATAGAATAATATCATCCATCGTTCAAATAAAATATGGATACCGCTACATTGAGACATTCAATCAGAAATAGTAGGTATACTTCTACGTTCTTTGTATAACCAGCTTTATTACTAGAGACAATGGATATGAGATGGATCAAATTAATAGCATTTTTTTGCCTTTCAGCCATTTTGAGAGACAAATACTGGAAATTCTCCAATAACTTGCCTTAAAAATAAAGAGGTAGAAAGAAGGAGAACTACTTTTCTTTTCTTTTTTTCCGAGCAGGCTAAAATATGGTTTATTACTTAAGCAAACTCAATGGATATCCCTCTCAATACTTTGATGGTAAGGGGCATGTCCAGTACTTCAGATCAAGTATAGGTGCATGATATTAGATATCGCAAAGTGTGAGCATAATCCTTCTGATAATTTTGCAAGGACAATTTTTTGGTAGTAACTTAAATTTCTTTCCGCGCAATAAAATTTTTACTTTGCAAACCCATAAGCTTCTATTAATTCAATTACCATCTACATAATCCTTCAATGTATTGAAAAACTTAAAAAGTAAATTTTAAAACAAAATTGTCTTACTGGAGAAGCATTTTTCGGGGATGTGTCACTTTCATCAGAGGATTCCGAGTTTTTCTCATCTCCAGGTGAAGTCTCTAATTCTTTCAGAGCCACTAACCATCTCCGTAAAAGTTGGACTCTCTCTTCTCCCCTACAAGTCACTGCCATATCTTCTAATCTTTTCATTGTTTGTTTGCAATTTTTGTAATTCCTCAATCCCTAGACATCAATGTCAATTTAAACCAATCAAGAGAATAATACAGTTTGAATTTACAGTTACAGGCACGTTTTATAAATAGCAAGAAACCGGAATATACAAGTCAAAACAAGTATCCAAACCACATATACCAGTCACGATACCATGATATGCATAGCCTGGTACTGGAATATAACATACATTGCTTGATATGTTATTCAGTTAAAAAGGCTGTTATGAAGTAATAAAAACTACATTCAACCGTTGCAAAGGAGGAAAAAAAAAAACAGAATGTTGTGCAATGCGCAAATGTACGGTCGTGCATATAATGCGTAGTGTATGTGTCCCTTCGAATGATGCCATGCCATATGTCAGAAGTACCAAAAGTTTTTTAAAATTCAATGGGAAGTTCAGAGAAGAGCTTAACTATTCGATCTTGGATAATCCTGGCACCGCCAGAGACAGCCTGTCCGGCGTGGTGCGCTACCGTACCGGCGTAGGTACGGACCGTACGGGTGAGGCTGTTACGGCCTCCGGCCTCCACGGCCCGGTGGACAGCATTTCTAAGCCACGACATTGACGGAATAGGATCGAAGCTGTTAGAATGTGAGCAAAATTTTCGGGTTGCGGTTGGAATATGATCGAAGGAAAGAGAAGGAAAGAGAAGAGAGGAGGAGATTGTTGGAGACTTGTAAGAGAGAGAGAAGAGAGAGCGGAGGAGAGGAGGGAATGAAAGTCCCGCCGAAGAATGCGCGTGACCTATCAGAGAAGAGTTCAAAGACAAGGTCTGGTAGAACAGAAGTCACCGACATGTGGGACCTCTTTCCTTCTTGGTCGACGGTGTGTGAAGAAAGGCCGTCCAGAACTGAGTGGAGGGTTGACAAACGTTGACCATCTTGCCACCAAAAATAAAGTTTAAATTCAAAATTTATTATTATAGGCATTATTTATCATGCATTTGTAATATAATAAAAAAAATTATGTATATTTACCGTACACAAGTAACTTGAAATTTCAATTATTTAAAATGAAAATGTAAGTAACTTGAAGTTTCAGTTATCTAAAATTAACGATTCTTTATTTTATGTATCATCCAACAATATTCATATTATATAGAATTTAAGTTAGGATATTCATATGTTCATTAGTATATCTATAAAATTACTTTTGATTTTCAACTTCATCCAAATATATATAAAAAGAAAAAAGATATTGTCAAAATGGTCAGAAACTCAGAATAATTGTTGTTAAAGTGATCCTCTTCATCCTTAATTCATGTATCTAATTAAAAGGATTGAGATCCATTGACGATGAATTAACTTAATAATTTTAACAATGGTTCAATAACTTGCAATTTTGAAATTCAACTTTTGGAAGATGATCTATACTATATCAGTGAGTTTTGGTGATATTACGATCACAAATGAGGCCTAAACTTATTAATAACATGAACATATACACACCCCCAATGCACCGTATAAAATATATTAGAAGGATATTATGCATAATATTGATTGCATATGTTAATTCAACTCGGAAAAATTTATACACGCCGACATTTTTATTTATATCCAAAGTTAATTACAAAATAATAAAAATGCCCAGACCCGCTGATTTTTATTAAAAATGTCCAAATCGGCCATTTAATGGTCGGTCCTTATTTAAAAAGAAAACCGACCATTAAATGGCCAGTCCTTGATTTAATTTAATTTTTTTTTAGAGACAAATAGCTAAAATGCTGAAATATAACACTAAAAAATTAAAAATTTTTTAAATATTTGTCAAATTACTTTTTTTTATAGCATATTTATACTAAAATACGCTAAATTACTTGAAATTATGTTAATTTATGCTGATTTACACTAAATTACTTGAAATTATGTTTATTTTTTTATTTTTTTAAGAGACAAATAGCTAAAATGCTGAAATATAACACTAAAAAATCAATTTTTTTTTAATATCTGTCAAATTACTTTTTTGATAGCATATTTATACTAAAATACGCTAAATTACTTGAAATTATGTTAATTTATGCTGAATTACACTAAATTACGCTAAATTACAATAATTATGTAGAATTATGCTAGAATACGGTAAATTACACTAAATTACGTATGAATAGGGATGATATCTTCACTGAGAAGACGAAAAACGACGACGAAACTTCAAACGGCCATAAAACGACGCTCGAGTGTCCGATTTTAGCAAATGACCACTTTTCGGAAAACTTGTGAAAATACGCATGCATCAATGCCAATGATGCTAGATTTCAAAATTCATAATCGCCAAAAAATAAAGGGAAGAGCCTCAAAACTTTAGTTGAAATTTCCGATTAAGATTTTCATTTCTATTGTTCAATCTACGTAGCTTAGTAAATTAGTTATATAATGAACTTGTAGAATACCAATTTTTATACTATTTTTTATGATTTATGAAAGATGGCACAAAATCATCCCTATTCATACGTAATTTAGCGTAATTTAGCGTATTCTAGCATAATTCAATTTAGCATAATTTAGTGTAATTCAGCATAAATTAACATAATTTCAAGTAATTCAGCGTATTTTAGTACAAATATTCTATCAAAAAAGTAATTTGACAAATATTTAAAAAAAATCGATTTTTAGTGTTATATTTCAGCATTTTAGCTATTTATCTCTTAAAAAAATAAAAAAAATAAACATAATTTCAAGTAATTTAGTTTAAATTAGCATAAATTAACATAATTTCAAGTAATTTAACGTATTTTAGTATAAATATGCTATCAAAAAAGTAATTTGACAAATATTTAAAAAAAATCATTTTTGTAGTGTTATATTTCAGCATTTTGGCTATTTGTCTCTAAAAAAAAAAATTAATCAAGGACCGGCTATTTAATGGCCGATTTGGACATTTTTAATAAAAACCAGCGGGTCGGGATATTTTTATTAATTTGTAATTAACAAATGTGTGAGTTTTGATGATATACCACAGTGTTCTAAATAGCGCGCTATAGCGGCGCTATAGCGTTTTTGGACCCCAAACGCTACGCTACGACATCAAAATGCGCTATTTGCGCTACGGCCGCTATAGCGGCCGCTACAGCGCTATTTGCGCTATACAATATGGGTTTTTTTTTTTTTTTTTTTTTTAAGCAATTTATATGGGTTTTAAATAAAGATAAAAAAAATCTCAAACCGAAATTGAATTTGTTGCTACTTGCTACAAATAAATCAATTTGAAATTTGGAATAGAAATTGAAATTTGAATAGAAAAAAAGTCCAAATCGGAATTAAAATTTGAATAGAAAAAAAAATAGATTATGTCATGAATCATGATACTTAAGATATTTTTAATAGGAAAAATCGATAGTTTATGATATTACTATGGATATTTTGAACCGCAATTTGGACTTTGTACGGGTTCAATATGAATATTATAATTTATTAATTACTTTGGTGTTATTTATTGTTCTATGAGACCTTAGATAATGTTGATATTTAGTACAAATATTGAATATACGAAATGTAAAAAAAAAAACGATATACATAACAAATGAGAATTTTTTTTAAAAACCATAATTAGAAAAAATAAAATTAGCAAACCAACATAATTAGGCCGGAATTTACAAAAACCATAAGAACCGAGATGCCAATTCGGATCCAACTCCCTTTTCACAATTTTATCCGGGATCCGCCACAGAAAATCCGAAGTGCACCTAAACCCGAATTGGGATCTCGGGTTGGATCTGTTTCCTCCTGGACCTGAGTAGGGAATTCGGGTTTATTTAATTTTTTTGGGTTTTGCTTTCAAGCATCAGTTTTCAAAGGTGGGGTATGCTCGGATAAAATAATAGGCATAGGCATGTCCCATTTCTCATGTATGTTTGGCCCTATGCAGAGCACGTCATTTTCATTTATTTCATAGTAGTTTGGGGAATCGGGAGAAGCGATGAGCCAAAAATCAACCGAAATAAACCCGAATCTGGATCTCGGGTTCCAAGTCTCCACACGAAAGCCCACACGTGAAAAACGGGGGTGAACCCGAATTCCCATTTCGGGTCCAAAATAAAGGCCTAAACCCGAATCTGGTTCTCGGGTCCGAGTCTCCACACGAAAGCCCACACCGTCCACTGTGAAATTTGTGAAAAATGAGGTTGGACCCGAATTTGCATTTCGGTTCTTATGATTTTTGTAAATTCCGGCCTAATCATGTTGGTTTGCTAATTTTGTTTTTTCTAATTATGGTTTATAAAAAAAATTCAACAAATGAGGCCTAAATAGATAAAAACATGAGCAAACAAAAAACCCAGATGCACTATAAATTCAGAATATTTAGATGCATAAAATGTGTCGTATATGTTTGATTTACCTCTGAAAAGGTTAACCACATGTAAAAGGTGTACTTAAAAATTTATCTGTCAGTTTTGATTTTTGATGATTTTAAGAACCCGAATGAGACTTAAATTAATTACAAATATGAATAGACGAACCCAAATGCACGGTAAATGCATTAGGGCCTGTTAGTTTGTCATGGAATTGTGCGGGATAGGATTTGACGGGTCCGGAAACCCACTTTTTTATTTATGGGAACCCATACTCATAAGTATGTACGGCAATAATTCTGGAAATGTACTGAATGAGTGTTCGGTTGTACCGTGGGTATAGTTGTGGGAAATTATATTTTCTTTATAAAATTGATGACATCAATAAAATAACTATTAATTAAATTAAATTAAATCAAATCAATTAAACAATAACATAACATTACTTGTACCGTAAGCTTGTTATTTTTAGAAATTAAGCAATTATTTTTATTAATAAAATTATAATAATGAAATTAAATAAATTTGATAAATAATAATATTAAATAGATGAAACATTTCTAATAAAAAATATTACTAAAATGGGTACAAATAAAATAAGAAAATATTTATAAATTAATTAATTTAAAACAACAATTAAAAACATTTACACAAAATATAAATATTTATAAACAAATAAACATTAAAAATATGTAATTACAAAAATTAGTAAACAAACAAATATTTAAAATATGTAATTACAGAAATAAGAAAACAACATTTAAAAATATTTAAAAAAATAAACATTTAAAAACATAAAAAAATAAACATATATAAACAAACAAACATTTAAAATATATAATAAAAAAACAAATCCGGATCCGGATCATTTAGTCCCACAATTAGAAATAAATAGAATTTTGGTTCCTTACATACAAGGGAAAGAGAGAAAGTCACGTGGAGGATGGAGGCAAAAAAAGAAAGAGGATGGTGGGTCCCAGCATTAAAGAGAAGGAGAGAGAGAATGTGGGAAAAAATAAATGAGGTCTGAATATTTTTTTTTATCTCACAAAATTGTACTAAACAGTGATTCGTTTGGAATAATCTATAAAGAATTCTGACCCAAAATTTGTACTGCCGAACGCTCCAATAGAATATAATTTCTATCTGGGTCAAGCCCATAAAATTCTCAGTTGAAAAAGCGCAGCCGAACATGACCTTTTAGTATAATTTTATACATTTTAATTTGTTTAACTTTTTTATTAGCTTGAATAAATTTATGCACATGTAAATAACATAAGTTGGAGCATAATAATTTTATACATTTTACTTTGTTTAACTTTTTTATGCACATGTATGCACATGTAAATAACATAAGTTGGAGCATATTAGTGGCGGAGGTGAAGGCAAGGAATGGTCGCATCACGATATGATTGATTTCGTTCATATTTGACCTACGTAGCTTATAAATTTGGCTCCGTTCCTGGAGCACATACGTGAGTTTTGGTGGTATTGTGAAAACAAATGAGGCTAAAATTAAATAAAAAATGAATAGACATATTCAAACGCATTGTAAATAATTTCTAGAATAATTTTATGCATACTTTTTGTTGCATATTAATTTTATGCATACTTTTTGTTGCATATGTATGATTTACTTCGAATAATTTAAGCAAATACAAGAGACATAAGATGTAACATATCTATATGAGTTTTGATGACATTACAATCACAAATGATTCCTAAATAAATTAAAAATATTAACACTAAAACCCCAAATGCATTATTAAAAAATTTATGCATAATATTTGTATTTGTTATATTTAGCTTGAATATATTTAGAGTAGGGTTAAAATACACTATTAATTGTGTGCCCCATCATGCTCCAACATCATATCTCTATTTTTAAAGTCTAAATAATCGATCTGAACCGTTCAACATGATCTTCATACTAAAATGTGCTTGGATAACATATTTTATATTTTTTATAATTTTTTTACTAATTATTTAGAGAGGTACAAAATCACTATTTTTGAATGGTCCGTAATCTTCTAAAAACAGTGATTTTGTATCTATCTTAAAAAATAGCAAAAAAAAAAATTCAAAAAATATAAAATTTTGTATCCAAGCACATTTTAATATAAAGATCATATTGAACAATTTGGATTGATTATTTAGACTTTGAAAATAGAAATAATGTTGTTGGGGTATGATGAGGCATAAAAACAATAGGACATTTTTGAAAAAGAGAGATGATGTTTGAAATTGGAATTTATTGGGGAGATAATGTTGCCATTTATTTATTCTTTTCTAGATAGGGAACCCTAACGCTTATAAGCGTTACAACGGTTACTACAATGGAAACTCTTTGAAAGTTTCGAGGTTCCATTGCAACGGTTGTCACAACGGATTAAATCAATTTCGCTGTGCATTTTGAATTATGAATTATTCCGTTGTAACGGCTATTTAACCGTTATAACGGTTTCTGCAAAATACCTCAATCTCAAACTTACTTGATCAATTTTACAGATTTCTAGACCTAATCTTGAGGTGATGCTTCTAGGTCCTTTGTTTGTTTTTCATGACTTATCCTTAATTAGTATTGCAATTGATCATGCATCATTGATGTATATTTAGCAATTTATATCGTCATGAACCTGCACAATATCTCAAGATAAGAAACTGTAGAATTCAACAAATATATATTTTGTAAATCTAGTCAAACAGACAAGTAGATTATAGCACAATTCAACAGTAGTGTCTCAAAATTAATTGAAACCCCTTTAGAATCTAAAAGAAGCAAATTACCGCTCATATTTCCTAAAGGGAACACAATGGACGAATAGCAGTGCCACTTGTACTGGAGATGAACTGGACGTGAAGCCTTGACTGGAGAAGGGTTGTTGTACTGGTCTGTTAGAAACACCATGAAAGACGACATCCGACCAGCAGTTGATGAGGCTAAACCTGACCTGATAGCAAAGCTTTTTGACCTGTCACAATAACCTATATTCCATTTTACAAAATCATTATTGCTATGTGCATCATATTAAAATCCTTAGTAGCCAAACATAACCATACCTATGAAAACTTTGTATTCATACACCAAATGTGATGAACTATAACTCATTCCTGCATCAAAAAAATCATGAGGTAAAATTCTCCTTGTTCTGATACTGTAAAGGAAAGCAACTGGGTTGCCACAGCCACCTCTTGAAATTTCAGATCTGGTATCGGTACAGAGAGGTTTGAACTCTTCTTAATTACTCGAGCGTCAAATGGGTGCAAACCCTGCACAGGATTCTCAAATGAGCTCTTCTTAATACAAGTACACCTAATTACCCAATGATTTTGAAATAAGGATTCACAATTATGTCAGCAATGACGGGCAAATTGTTGCTAATTTTAGTGATTACTCTATCAAATCTATCTGTACTAAAGCATATGAACTTGAAGCTGGCTATTTTTTATGAATATACGTTGCTTTAATTTATTTCAGTTTCTGCTAATGCTTGATAAATTCAGGGACAAAAGTGTCAATTTTTGGTTGACAGCAAAAATCTAAAAGATGCTTACTGCTAAATACAAACATGATAATGTTTCATGATGTTTCCAAACATATAGAAATAAAGCTTTGTTATCTTTTAGAATTTCCAATTAACAAGAATTAACAGTTCTCGGGTCAATAATTTAACTAACCAGAAAATATCTACTTGTAACAAATTCAAAATCGACTATTTAGACTTTAGATAGGTACGGGGTGGTACCAGTAGGGATTTTCATATGAGATCTCACATGATCTCACATGATCTCACACGAAATGTTACAACATGATCTCACATGACTCGGTCAATAATTTTTTTACTATTTTTTTAGATAGGTATGGGGTGGTACCAGTAGGGACCGAAATGGTACTGCAGTACTGGTACACTAAAGCAAAATACATTTCATACTGTTCATTATTACTAAGAACCCATAATTTGGTTGAAGGTGCTATAAATTTGGAGATAAAAAATGGACATTAAATGCTATGATAGTTTAGGAGGAGGTAGGTGAAGTGGTACCAGTACCAGTACCAGGTACCATGTGCAAATTAAATTGACAATAGTTAGAGGCTACTTCTAAATTTTGCTATGATAGTTTCAGCGACTCAATAGTTAGAGGCTACTTCTGAATTTTGCTATATTATTATATTGTGCTATGATCTGTTCATGACATGTGGCTATTTAAGGAGCAAATATACCTTTAATAATTTGGATTAAATTAAACAGTCGTTGTTGCCTTGCAAATTGGTAATGTGGATGTCACTATAAATATGTGATGGCTGATATGCTGCAGTATGCTTATGATCTGTGTGATGGTTGAAGTTTGGTAAGGAATTGAAGGGATGGCTAATATGCTTATGATCTATGTTTACTTTTAGAATTATTAATGTTAGATGGCACTTTTATTTTCTTACATTCTCAATTTTACGATATTGTAATGGTTTACATTCTCAATTTTAGACTTTTAGTAAGGGCAATTTCTTAAAAAAACAATAAGTCAATTTCTTAAAAAAAAAATTAATATACTTCAGTTCAAACCGAACAAACTGAACAAACCGGAATAAAACTTCGGTTCGGTTCGGTTGATCGGCTAAAACAGTTCGGTTTGGTTGTATTTTTAAAAACCGAAATAAAACTTTGGTTTGCCAAGTTCGGTTCGGTTTCAACCGAACCGAACCGAGGAAGTTAATTTTGTTGTGAACTTAAGATTTTGCCAGGCCTGAGTTAATTTTGTTGTGAACCGAAATAAAACTTTGGCCAGGGCCTTAGTTCCGCCCCTGAAATCAGGTTATTTTTGTTGTGAACTTAAGATTTTGCAGAATCACGAATATCGAGTGTTTTTAGTGCGAAAACATGCAAAAATGAAGCATTATAGTATGTCTTTTGTATTTGCTTCATGATAAAGTTAGTGTCTTAGAACAAACATTGACTATATGATTATCTTTTATATAATAATTGAATTGTGCAATTTGTTTCTAGAGTTTTAGATTACTTGATATTTCATTCAGAGTTGGGGATTCTGAATTGTGAAGCACTAACAAATAAAAGTAAGAAACTTTAAATATCCCTAATCAATGTAATTGGTAAGGAACACAAATTACGAAAAGAATTAGCATGAGGATTAAATGTTTGATTAGGTTTCGCAGATCAAAGCGACAAGGGGTCAGTTTAATCTCATTGATACATATAAGAGTTATTTGATATTGGATTGATCATACATGAACATTAAGTGGATTCTGTATTTGTGTCATTAATGTTTTATGGGGTGTTGTTATCACATTTGAGATATTCAATTTTCATGCATGAGAAATATGTGTTAGTAATTGTTGTCCAATGCTCGCCAAAACATGAAGTCATAAGGGCAGCTTATTTACATGTATAGGCTTGTGTTGTGAAGTTCGTGAATGTCAAGAAGACTAATATCGTCTTAAGTAGATGGATTTTAACTGTTTGAATTCATCATTTGAAACCAATCCGATAGACTTTTGGAGTTGTACTCACCAACCTCTATAGTCAAATTAAATGTGCAAGCTTTGTTTATCCGAACACAGAAGTATTAATTTATAATCTATAAACTTATCACCATCATAAGGAATAAGTTACATATTTTGTTGAATAAGTAAAAATGAAAATGTTAAAGTTTTTTTTCCTAGTAATTAAGGTATAAATAAATTTATTATCAAGTATAAACACAATAAAAATTGAAGAAATTCCAAAAGAGAAACAACAAAGTTCCATACTATAATCAAAGAAACACACCAGCAATCAAACAAATCGTTGTATATATTTGAGTTTTTCTAAGTTTATTCAGTTATTATAGTCTAGAGCAGGCACCGAATAGAATTTTTAAATAAACAGACAAATTTATCAGCGGTGAAGTTTATTTTTTTTTTTTATCAATGATATCAATTAAGAGAAACTTCTTAAGAAAATTTTAGGTGAAGTAAAAAAATTATCAATTTAAAAGATAATTTAGAAAATCTGGTGGGGTCAAATAAAGAGGTTTTTATTTATTTATAGAAAATATTAAAAAAATAAAAAGAGAATAAGAAAAAAGAATATCTTTATTTTTATGTATAGAAGAATCGGAAAACATATTATCAGTAAAAATTCTATCAATTCAAATAATTTTTATTTATCTTTTCTAAAAAGATAGAAGGGTCTTATGTGGCATATTTTCATTACTTCTTGTGTAACATGTCAATATTACACCCAAAGCAACTTATTAGAGGAAGTAGTGCATAGTACTAAAGGAATCAGAGTAGGTCCGATGCCCATCGGACCTACCTTGGTTCGATGGGTGTGATGACCATTCGATCTGCATCAAGATTCGTGTGATCTGTATCAAAATCCGTGCAAGTCTGTATCAATTTCCGTACACATATATCTTGATGCTAATGTACGGTCCTAGAGCTAATTGAACCTAAATGTAGGTCCGATGCCCATCGGACCTACTCCTATCTCAGTACTAAATATTGTAAAAAAATACGGAACGGAGACAAGCGGAGAAAAGAAGAACTTTAAATGGGTAGAATTTTTATTGGTCTAAAGTTTAAATCAGAGAAAATTCTACCAATCATTTATGCATCAAAATATCAAGGCACTATTTCTCTTTCGTTCTCTTATTTTATAATATTTTCTGTAAATAAAAGATTATCTCAAATAAATCCGAACTGTCATTTTTTGACACCGAGAACTATCAATGTAACCGTACCGAAAATTTTAAAATATTCTCATAAGAAGAAAAAAAACCAAAAGACCACTGAATTTTCATAATTTCAAAATTACCAAAGCTGCAATTTCACATTGTGAACTCCAAAAATGGAACCTCTATTTCACATTGCGGCCTCACATAATGGGTTAACTAGACACCTATTTTACGTTGCGGATTTCAAGAATGAGTCTGCAACGTGAAATTACAGTCCTGATAATTCTGAAATTCTGAGAAATCAGCAGTTTTTTGTTTTTTTTTTTTTTATGAGAGTATTTTTAAAAATTTCGGGTAACCGCGTAAGATGGGGCGTAGCTTTCAGTCCTTCAACAAACCAGACACCCAAATTATCTGGAGATAGGAGTAGGTTGGATGGGCATGGGACCTACAGTTAGGTTCAATTATCTCTGTCACCGTACGATTAGCATTAAGATCTGTGTTCACGGAAATTGATACAGACTTGCACGTATTTTGATGCAGAGTACACGAATCTTGATGCAGATCGGATGGTCATTACACCATCGAACCAAGGTAGGTCCGATGGGCATCGGACGTACTCTCATTCGCCTCCGTAGACCTGAGACTGAGACACGCAATGATTGGTTTTGGGTTTGATTTCGATATTTTGGATCCATTTGACCGAATCACCGTTTGAAGTTTGAACAAAATTTCGGCATTCAATGATTTTTTTTGTCCTCAAATGAGACGGTGGGCTGGAAACAGTCTGGAAACCAGTGACTTTAGCGAACCACCTTTTTCTAAATAACAGATAATTTAATTTTACCAAATAATAGAATACCCAAGAGTGCGATTAGTCAAAAAAGAGGAGACGAGTTTTCATATCTAATAGTTTAAATCTATAAAAAAAAATTAAAAGAAACAAAGAGAATTTTAATTTCTATTTTAATTTTTCAAAATTTATCACGCTCATTTAATAATTAAAATTATCAATCCTTAGTTTAACACTCTTAACTATTGCAAATCGTTGTATGGTGCAAATTAATCACCGTAAATATTTAATCGTCTAATCTTGATATAGCATGCACCATTTTAATTTCGTAAACGTATATTTAATAAGAAAAGGGTTAAAATTAGGGGTGTAAACGGATCGGATATTATCCGATTTTGTCCAGACCTGAACCCGAAAAATTACTTAAATTATCCGATCCGTACCTGTATCCGAGACTATCCGTATCCGTATCCGAAAAATTATAACGGATAAAAATACTGTAAGATTTTTAACTATCCGTAACTATTTGTATCCGACTGTTTACACTCCTAAATCACAACAAATATATTATATATTCTTAAATTGATTTATTAAATTGCATATACATACCAATGATTTATTAAACTACATAGAGTAGAACTAGGGTGTTCTTAAGTTCACCAAACTTCTTTGTGAGCTTAACTCAAAAATCTATCGGATTGACTTCAAATGACACATCCAAACCGTTGAAACCGTTCTACTTCACGAGTGATGCATTTACATGTCAAATTTATAATTTTTCGAACTAGTTTAGTATAAAGTCAAGCGGTAAAAAATGTTGAAAAATGAACTCATTGAAATTAACTTATAAATCATCTTTTTTTGACCGCTTGACTTCATACTAAATTAGTTCAAAAAATTTTAAATTTGACATGTAAACGCATCTCCATTCCATTATTAAGCACGTTGGGTGTCCGATCCGCCAACGGCTACGATTGAAAGATGAAATTTCGGATTTAATCTCAGCCCTTCAATCATATAATCTGTCTTCTTTTGATTAAATACATATGTTTTATGTGTAGAAGTCTAAATTTAGTTAAAAACATACTCACCACACGTACTGCCACACGATATGTTACAAGTAATACTAAGAATTGAGCAAATGGAATTAGCATTAAATATTTATTATCATATCTCTCTCCAGCTCTCCAGCTTTAATTGGTGCATAAAAAGATTAATTTCCAATTTAGACAGATAGCATATCTTATTTCCGAATTTCCTACCTCTTATTCATTTTTGGAAGATAACAAAAAAGACATATTATTGATTTATTCTCTAGCAGCTTTCCACATTTAATTTAATTTAATTATAACATAAAAATTGTGTATGCACTGACATGCAAAGAATGTTGTTGTATTAAAACAGTCATTTGTTGTTGTTTATTTTATTATTATTTATTATTTGCATCTCTATGTTAAATCTTATAATATGTCCCGTTGCAACGCACGGGTATGATACTAGTAACTCATGAAGTAGATTGATTCCAACGGTTTGGATGCGTCATTTGAAGCCAATTCGATAGGTTTTTGAGTTAAGCTCACAAAGGGGCTTGGTGAACTTAAGAACACCTTAGTTCTACTCAACTACATATACATATATATTCTGATAAACAATATAATATTATGATATAATTAGTGACTAATGTTTTGATAATATGATATATGTTTTGTAACCAACAAACTTATTATGAAAAATATTAGATCTAATTTATGAATGAAAAAATTATATTAAGATGTTATTCTTTACTATGATGTACATTAGTAATTTATTTTTAAATTATCCGAATTATATTCATATCCATATTCATATCCGTCCGATATCCGATTCGTATCCGTATCCGTTTAATATCCAATCCGTATCCGTATCCGTTTAATATCCGATCCGTATTCGTATCCGAAACTATCTGTATTCGTATCCATATCTGTATTCGATACTATCCGTATTCGTATCCGTATTCGAAAAATTATAACGGATAAGGATACGATTTGACTACTATCCAATCCGTATCCGACCTTTTACACCCCTAGTTAAAATGCCCGTGTTTTTCATACCTCTCACATTTTTTTATTTTTGTTTTTAAAGTTCAAACAATCGATTCGAACCGATCTCCATGATCTTCATATTTGAATGTGTTTGAAGACCAAATTATATATTTTCTGAAAACTTTTTATTATTTTCTTAGATAAATACAAAATCACTGATGTTGTACCATCCAAAAACAATTATTTTGTACCTATCTAAAAAAAAATAGTAAAAAGTTCCAGAAAAATAAAAAAAATTGGTCTCCAAGAACATTTTAATATCCATGTTGATCAGTTAGGATTGACTGTTTGGACTTTGAAAATAGATATAAAAGATACGAGACATCATGAGGCACGAAAGACATGAGGAATTTGAACCCTCCACATATAATAGAGTCGGGTTAAAATGCACCATCGGTTTGTGCTCCAATCAAGCTCCACATTCTTATCTTCGTTTTCAAAGTCTGAACAGTCGATCTGAATCACTCAACATAATCTTTATATTAAAATGTGTTTAGAGATGAAATTTTATGCTTTTTGTAACTTTTTTACTATTTTTTAGATAGGCAAATCACTATTTTCAGATGATTCTGGACCATCCAAAACAGTGATTTTGTACCTATCTAAAAAATAATTATTTTTTTCAAAATAATATAAGATTTGATCTCTAAGCACATTTTAATACGGAGATCATGTTGAACGATTCAGATTGACTGCTCAGACTTTAAAAACAGAGATAAGAATGTGAAGCATGATTGGAGCACAAAACTAATAGTGCATTTTAACCCTACTCCATATAATAATATATTTGTTCAGTTTAAAATTGTGTTGAATTAATATTCAAAATATTTGTCTCATAATTACATGAGCAAAACAAATTTAAATTTAACTATATTTTAAATCATGTCGATAATCTTTTTAAAAAAGATTAGATTGAACTCGGAAAATATAGGAAAACATAAAAGTTTTTATAATTAATTAAGTCAATGTGTTAATATTAGTTACAACTTTTTCCTAAACTAATTAGGTCAACTCCATTCGAAATCATTTTTACTACGAAACAGGGGTCTGAATCAAGAGGAGGATTCAAATGCCTTCATTTTTTGTGCCTCTATCGTGTCTTTATTTTTAAAACGCTAATAACTTAAAATTTGAATCATAAACGTCAAAATAAAACTGTTAGATGTGATTATTTTCTCTATGCGCTCATAAAATATTATCACATTTCGATTTTCTTTTATGTAAATTAATAAGTTGAAAAATTAACGTCTCTAAATTATTCATATTAGTACATTTTTACAAGCTCTTGATAACAATCAAAATAAAGTTAAAATGTCATAATTTTTTACACGTGTATAGATAAAATGATGTAGTTCATGTCCAACAGTTTTATTTTAACATTTAAATTTTAAATTTTGAGTTCTTAAAATTTTTAAAAATAAAAACATGCACAAAAAATGGAGGCCTTCCTCCTGAATCAAACTGATTTATACATAAATATTAAAGTAAATATGATAACTAAACTTTGGAACTCGATGCCAAATACAAATGGATCTGTCTTCTTGTATTTTAATCGCACCGGAGAAGTCAACAAGTTCGTGCACATGCAAAATCTTTCTATTATTATCTTTGTATAATTGCAAAAAAATATTAATCTTATAGTCATGCATGCCACTCTTTTGGTAAATACAAATACCTAACTTTCTAATTTCGCCTAATTGGTCGCCTTGTCGTATTTACAAGAAATCAAACACACAATAAAAAATCAATTATATACATATTTTCATGGAGTCAATTTTCAATATCCATAACATTTACTCTAAATTATATAAAACATTATATATAAATACAAAAATTGTATTAAAAAATAGGTATCGATTTATAATATCCATGACTATAACTCCGCCACTGCTTTCATTGCAGGGTTTTCTTGAGGTATCAAAACGGTAAATCGGAGCTAAGTCCTTCGTTCAAAAAATTAATTTGTGCTGTGACATTTTACCGAGAACAAATTTGAAAAATAATTTTCGTTGCTCTAGCTGGCCGCTGGCGGTATGTTAAAAATGTCCGTTTAGACTGATTATTTGTTGATGGTGATCAAATCGTTACGAATTTTTCTAACTACGGCCGATTATTCGAATTTTTTTATAAATCATAATTAATTTTCTTTTTACGAAACCAACATGATTACTTTTTTTTTTTTTACAAAAACTATAAGAACCGAAATGCCATTTCGGTCTGTTATTTTTTTTTATTCCGGACCGAAATGACATTTCTATTCGATCCCTTTTTGGATTTTCTGTGGTACTAGTTTCACAAGTATTCATATGAGCCGTCACAGAAATTCAAAAAAGGGACCGGACCGAAATGCCATTTCAGTTTAGAATAGAAAAAACAATGGACCGAAATAGCATTTCGGTTCTTATGGTTTTTGTAAAAAAAAAAGTAA
Organism: Carex kokanica; assembly: GCA_025461125.1. NCBI lineage: Eukaryota > Viridiplantae > Streptophyta > Magnoliopsida > Poales > Cyperaceae > Carex > Carex kokanica. The sequence goes on from JAJGRX010000638.1 coordinate 806,745, forward strand.
TCATGTTAGTTTCGTAAAAATATTTTTTTTAATTATGGTTTATAAAAAAAATTCCGATTATTCTCAATTAATCTTAAAAAAAAAAAAAATTCTTTTGTTGAGAAAAGCCCTTAGGCTGAAATGGCATCATTTTAATGTTGCGCGGAGACATTTGGCAAGAATTTGATTCGAGTTTGTGTCGGAAAGCAACCGTTGATTGTGAAAGCTCCAATGGCAGTCTCGTTCTTCTATATTATTCTTTGTGTGACACTATGTATTGTGACATGCAAATAATAAATAGGCAGGATGATTTATAATACGATAATACTATATTTTTGTCGATTCGATTAGTGAAAAACTTAATTCCATATTTTTAATAGGAATCATTATCCTATCAAGAGTTAACATTATTCTTAAATGTTATTTTCATAAAGTTATTAATATTTTTTTTATTGATTCATCAAGAGACGAGAGTGGTTATTATTTCTCCTCATATAACTTCAGTTATGACGAGTAGAACTAGGGTGTTCCTAAGCTCACCAAGCCTCTCGTGAGTTCAACTCTAAAACCTATCAAATTGACTTCAAACGATATTTCCAAACCGTTAGATGTTCAATCTATATTAAAATGTGCTTGGAGACCAAATTTTACATTTTTTGAATTTTTTTTACTATTTATTAAGCCGGTTTGAAAACCGCTGTTTTTATTAAAATTCTGCACCATTGGAAAACATCGGTTTTCAAACCGGCTTAATAAATAGTAAAAAAATTTCAAAAAATGTAAAATTTGGTCTCCAAGTACATTTTAATATAGATTGAACATCTAACGGTTTGGAAATGTCGTTTGAAGTCAATTCGATAGGTTTTAGAGTTGAGCTCACGAAAGGGCTTGGTGAGCTTAGGAACACCCTAGTTCTACTCCAGTTATGACTCGTATAATATAATTTGTTATGAATGCTAGTGACCGAGTTTTTCCTAACTAATTGATTTGTAGATTGGTAATAAAAATAATTTGCATAGCCAAAGTTAGATTTTAGATCTAATATGATTAATATTTGGGCAGTGTTTGGTTGAGGCCTAAAGTTTAGGGACCTAAGTTAGTTATTCTCACTCAGGCCAGTCTAAGTTATTCATGTTTGGTTGAGACCTAAAATTATGTTTTAAACTATTTCTTGTTTGGTTAGATTTTGGTGGCTTAAAGTATGATTTAAATTTTTTTGTTTTAGTGTCCACTAATACAATAGACTTAATGGAAAAATTGTGTAGGTCTTGCAATTTTTTTTTGCTTACCTTGTCCATTAACTTTTTTTTTTTTACTTACCTTACTTATATTTATTGTACTGTAAAAACATAACAAAGAAAACTAAAATAATTTCAATTTTTATTATTGCAAAACATAATACAAAAAGTTGGTACCAGTTCAAACAAGTATTTATAGTACCAGTTTAATTATAGTTGAAATATAGTAATACAAAATTACAAGTCACATGATTATGACAAAGAATGAGAAATAATGGAAAATTACTAATTGGAAATAACACAAAAATTCAAGAGTTGTATAATTTCTACACAAAAATTACAGAATCGTATAATTTCAAACATAATAGAAAAAAAATTAATAGAAAAGAATGTAAAATAACATAATTACATAATTTCAAACAAAATTTAAATGCAATTGCATAATAACAATATTTTACAAGAGTTCATGCTAGGTCTAATTTTTTTTTAAAATTTGTATATGCTAAATGTAATCAAGTTGATCCATTGATCGTGCTTTTTTTAATTTTTCTTTGTAAACAAGAGTTCATGCTAGTCCTTTTTAATTTGTCTATACTAGATTCAAATACATTTTTTTTAATTTTGTTTTTAATTTGTCTAGTGCTAAATGTGAAAACTAAGTGTTTTGCTTTAAAAAAAAGCTAATCTTCTCAGGTAATCATGTTGGTCTATTGATAACTATTTTCATCAATCAAAGTCAAATGGAAATAAGTGAGAATAGAAAGAAAAAAATACCACAACTTAGATCAATCAAGACTTCAAGATCGTGAAAAAAAAGGAAATGAAAAATAGGTTATGCCATATAAGTTACTAAACGTTAAACCATCTTGATATGTGGCTTAACTTTTTGCACTTTAAGTCAGCCTAAAATTTAACTTATTTTATTTTAGTCCAGTTCAATTAAATCATATTTAATAGTTTAACTGAGAACTAAATCCTTTATTCTATGGTTGAGGCCACAATCAAACATGACCTGAGATATCATTAACATTAGCTCCAAAACGAGAACCACATAAGACATTTCATTATGCACGAGCCGTGACCATAAACGAACCGAACTTTTTTTTGAGAAACAAACAAGGTCTAGCCCTCATTTTTTCATTAACCGAACTTTTGTGGGACACTTGACAATTGACATCCACGAACTTTGGTTAAGGCGGAGAAAATGACAGTTTGCAAATGAAAATAGTCAAAATACTCTCATACAAATTTTATGATTTACAATGCACATCTTCATTTTCGGAAAATTATAAAGGTCATAGTCTAGTACATTAAACAATTATTTACGGTCTATACTGATTTTATCATATTGTATGAATAAATTAGAAAGTATGTGCACAATATATATTTGAAGATTTATCTAATAAAATTAATGAAGGGAATATATGATTTTTTTTTTGCATGTAATAAGAATTATATGAAAAAAACCTAAGAAAACGTAATATAATATTTGCTATTGGAAATATATAAAACTAAATGCATTTAATTTTTCATCTTATTGATAATGACTTAACCCTGTTCATATTTTTCATACTCAGTGATCATACAATATTACCCCACAGTAAATGTCAATTCAGATTATTCTTCAAATTGCAAATGACTATATTAGAAATTTTTTTAAAAACCATGATTAAAAAAAAAAATTAGCAAACCAACATGATTAGTTTGGTTTTTACAAAAACCATAAGAACCGAGATGCCAATTCGGTTCCTAGTTTTTTTTTCCTCTGTAACCGAATTGGTATTTTGGTTCCTCCACCCCTTTTCACAATTTTTCCGCAGAACGGTGTAGCTTTTGGTGTAATGTGGGGAGCCGAATTGGAATTTCGGTTTCCTTTTTTTTTTATAGAGACAAATAACTAAAATGATGAAATATAATACTAAAAAATTGAATTTTTTTTCCCTTTGTCAAATCACTTTTTTGATAGCATATTTATACTAAAATACGCTAAATGGCTTAAAATTATGTTAATTTATGCTGAATTACAAATTACTTGAAATTACAATAATTATGTAGAATTATGCTAAAATACTGTAAATTACGTATGAATAGGGATGATATCTTCACTGAGAAGGCGAAAAACGATGACGAAACTTCAAACGGCCATAAAACGGCGCTCGAGTGTCCGATTTCAGCAAATGACCACTTTTCAGAAAGCTTGTGAAAATACGCATGCGTCTGAACTGGCAATGCCGGATTTCCAAATTCAGAATCGCCAAAAACTAAGGGAAGAGTCTCAAAACTTCAGTTGAAGTTTCCGATTAAAATTTTCATTTATATTGTTCAATCTACGTAGCTCAGTAAATTAGTTATGTAATAAACTCGTAGAATACAAATTTTTATTATTTTTGGAATTTTTTTACTATTTTTATGATTTATGAAAGATGACACAAAATAGGCCCTATTCATACGTAATTTAGCGTACTACCGTATTTTAGCATAATTCTACATAATTATTGTAATTTCAAGTAATTTAGTGTAAATCAACATAAATTAACATAAGTTCAAGTTATTTAGCGTATTTTAGTATAAATATGCTATCAAAAAAGTAATTTGACAAAGGGAAAAAAAAATTTGATTTTTTAGTGTTACATTTCATCATTTTAGCTATTTGTCTCTAAAAAAAAAAAGGAACCGAAATGTTCGGTTCTCATCCCATTTCGATTTTTTGTGGTGTTTCTGCGGAAAAATTGTGAAAAGGGGGGGAACCAAAATGCCAATTCGGTTCCAGGGGGAAAAAAATTGGGAACCGAATTGGCATCTCGATTCTTATGATTTTTATAAAAACCAAACTAATCATGTTGATTTGCTAATTTTTTTTTTAATTATGGTTTTTAAAAAATTTTCACTATATTATCTGTAAAAAAAATTGTTTACTGTAGCAAATAGCAAGTCAAAGATTCACAATTAAAAGAATCGAAATTATTCATTAATTGTTACCCGAAACAAACAAGGATTAAAACCTACATTGTCTTGAACCAAATCCGCAAACATAGAGATCAAAATAATAGTTACAAGTAATTAAATATAGGAAATGTGGGGGTCTGTCTGTAAAAGAAAAATAAATTAATAATAAAGGAACACGTAAACAGGATTGACTGAGAATTCGTATCCTCTGCATTAACTCAAAAGGAAATCTTTTGAGTTAATCAATCTCGACCGTCCAATCTGTTTTAGGATTCGTGAAAACTAGATCTGCACTAATATTAAAGGGCCCCCTATGTTATAGGCAGGAGCCGGATTGGCTCCGTTTCAAATCAAACGGTTAAAATTCATTAACACAAAAGATTCCCTTTTGAGCTAATGCAGAGGATACGGATATATTGACTGAAGTCTAGAGACGACAATGGTTGCTTCCGAGCTCCAACACCAATCTATCAACTTACCCCAACACGTTACCACTATCTGATGACCAAAAATTAAAAATTAAGAAACAAAAGATTCTGATGGCTACAAAATAAACTGAAAAAAGAAAATCCTTACCACTTTGTTTATTGCACCGTCGCATTTCCTGCTCCATTGACTCTCTCTCTCTCTCTCGATCTTCCACGAAGACCAGAAACTTGATTTCAAGAGTTTCCGTGTGGTTTTGGCGCAGAAAAGGGGAGTTTGCAATTCTCATATTTTTCTCTCTTTCCGTTGTAACAACTAAAAGCTGCTTCGTTTGATGGTTCTCAATTTGTTGGGTTTGTGTTCCTTAATCGAATGATTTTCTGAGCCATTGTTGTAAGAAAGAGTTCTCCTGATCTGCTACTAGAGAGGTCTACTTCTTTGTCCCTCTTTCGTTTTAGCCTTTGACTACTCTGAAAGCCTCTTTATCTGAGCCCTTGAATCATTGATTCAAGGAATTTAAAGAGGTCTGCTTTTTTAGCATAGTTGCCATCTTCTCTTTCTTTCCGATTGAATATTTGTGTTTTTTATGCTTCCCATAGCTTAACTGAGTTGAATTAAATCATGGGTCATGGTTCTATGTTTCCAAGGTAAACCCTTGAAATTTCATTAACTTTCTGAATTCCAACTTTTAATATCCCACACCGTCTCCTCCTGCTGAATTCATCACAGTTTGTTCGACAAAATGCCTCAACGAATGCACCCCACCAAAGCCAGCTCTTTTCTAACAGTTGTTCTCATCTCACTCTTCTACACATGCTCCAAATCATTCACCCCCTCAGACAACTACTTGGTTGATTGTGGCTCGTCAGGAAACACCACAGTCAGCGCGCGGATCTTTGTCGGAGATGCTAGCCTCCCCTCTAAAACCCTCTCAGCCTCTAAAAGCATAATGGCCAATGCCGCCTCTAGCTCGGTCACCTCATTTGATAACCCGGCTCTGTACCAAACTGCGAGAGTTTTCACAAGCCCCTCCTCTTATTCCTTCCAAATCCAGAAACAGGGCCGCCACTTCATCCGTTTGCACTTGTACCCTTTTGTGTACCAAAATTATGATCTGACCACTGCAAAATTCAACGTATCAACAGAGGACATTACCCTTCTCACTAATTTCCAGTCAAAGAACATAACTGAACCGATGCTAAAGGAATACTTGGTGAACATAACACGGAGCACCTTAACCCTTTCCTTTGTACCATTTTCAAATCTAGCATTCATAAATGCAATAGAGATCGTGTCAGTACCAGATAACCTAATTCTTGACTCGGCACAGACCATCAACCCAGCCAGCAGTTATATCGGGTTATCAGGTCAGGCTTTTGAAACGGTTTACCGGATCAACATGGGCACACCTAAAGTAACACCAGATAATGACACACTGTGGCGAACTTGGGTTCCTGATGCAAGTTTCATACAGAACCCGAGCCTTACACAATCGTTCTCTACAAGTGCCAAACTAATCTACATGGAAGGACTTGCCACACCAGATTCTGCACCGTCTATCGTCTACAGTACTGCGACAGAGCTTGCCTCTTCAAACACAACCACAGTAGGCGCAAAGTTCAACATGACATGGCAATTTGATTTGCAAGAAGGGTATGCATACATGTTACGGTTTCATTTTTGTGATATAGTAAGTAAAACTGCAAACGACCTCGTATTTAATGTGTATGTAGGCCCGTGGGCTGTACTCACAGATTTTGAAATGTCCAGTCTGACATATAGCAGTTTAACAACTCCTCTGTTTCAAGATTTTATTCTCTCGGCCAAGGACTCTACATCTAAGCTTAGTATAAGCATTGGGCCCAGCAAACTTACCAATGTACTATCTGACGGGCTCTTGAATGGGCTTGAGATTTTCCAATTTAATGGCATCTCCGGTACCAGCACTATTGTTAGCCGTAGTGGGTCGAGGGTTAGTCTTGGTACTGTTCTTGGTTTGGTTGGTGGTGCTGTGATTTTAGTTCTGGTTATTGTGGTTCTTCTTGGTGCAATTAGAAAGAGGCGATTGGAGAGGAAAAGGAGCTCCAAAAGATGGACGCCTTTTTCGGTCACCGGTTTGACCAACTCTCATAGCATGAGCAGGAGTTCTAATGCAACTACAGTTACATTGGGTGGTCAAAATGGATCTCTCGGCTACCGGTTTGGATTCTCAGTATTGCTCGAGGCAACAAATAATTTTGATGAGAATTGGGTTATTGGGGTCGGTGGCTTTGGGAAGGTCTACAAGGGGACATTGAAAGATGGGACTCGAGTAGCAGTGAAGCGAGGTAACACAAAATCTAAGCAGGGAATAAATGAATTTCGCACTGAAATTGACTTGCTCTCACGGCTACGGCACCGGCATTTGGTGTCTTTAGTTGGTTACTGTGATGAGAGAAATGAAATGATTTTAGTTTATGATTACATGGAAAATGGTACACTTAAGAGCCACCTCTATGGGTCGGATGAGCCCTCTCTTACCTGGAAACAGAGGCTGGAGATTTGTATCGGCTCTGCTAGAGGGCTCCATTACCTCCACACCGGATTCACAAAGGCAATTATTCACAGAGATGTCAAATCAGCTAATATTCTGCTTGATGAGAACCTAATGGCTAAGGTCGCGGATTTTGGGTTGTCCAAAACGGGACCCGAACTAGACCAGACCCATGTTAGTACTGCTGTTAAAGGTAGTTTTGGGTACCTAGACCCGGAGTATTTCAGGCGCCAACAGCTGACAGAGAAATCTGATGTGTACTCTTTTGGGGTAGTTTTACTCGAAATTCTCTGTGCCCGGACTGTCATAGACCCAACACTGCCTAGAGAAATGGTGAATCTTGCTGAATGGGCAATGAAGTATATCAGAAGGGGAGAGCTGTTCCAAATTGTGGATGCCAAGATAGCTTCTTCGATCCGACCCGATTCGCTAAGGAAATTCGGGGAAACGGTTGAGAAATGCTTAGCAGATAACGGGTCTGAGAGGCCTAGTATGGGTGATGTATTGTGGAATTTAGAGTATACCTTGCAATTGCAAGATGTGGAGATAGATCAATCGGGTGTTAATAGTATTAGTTTAATTGCCGGAGCCTCACATGAATTGAACCCCGATTTGGTTCCAGATCCGGCTGACGGCTTGAATGTAGAGGAAGAGGATGAAGCAAATTTGAATGACATCCCAAATGTTTCAATGCGCAGGATGTTCTCTCAGTTAATTAAGCATGAAGGGAGATGAGAAATTAAATTATCCTCAACAGATTAAGTACAAGATCTGGTCAGCTCAAACATGCCGGAGTTGCATTTTAGGGTTTTTTTTTTTTTTTCTTCTTTTCCACCTCTTGTATAGAATAATGTGTGAGAATCTTTGGCCATGTAATTATAAAGTTTTGTTTTGAATATGTTCTACACACCAATTTTATTTTTTTTGGATCGGGTATCTGTTTTCTTTATACTTATTCCAGATATTTTTGAAATAAACAAAATGTGCTACTTAAAAACAGATATAAAAGAAAGATATAAAGTCCCTACTTTATATCTTGATTTATATTTTCAGGGTATCATTAATGTATGTGAATAAGCACAATTTAGTTTAAAGAAAGATCTGAACATTGAACTTATATTAGATGAATCTATCTTGTCAACTTCTATTTTACATTTATCACAAGTCCCAAAACAATAGTTAAAGGATAGTTCTAGCATAGATTCAAATTTTAGTACATTTGATATCTCAAAAGGTATTGTTTAAAATTAGAAAAATGAATCAGAGATGTGTTCTTTATTTTTTAATAACACTTTTATTATCAGTTTGAGTCGATTTGAAAGATGTTTAACTTTCATCAAAAAAGTTAAAACATTTAACCGTGGAATTGTATCCCTTTGTAAAATTTCAATGAACGGCCGATTAAATTTTAAAGCAACTCAAATTTGATAGATGTCCTATCTAAATAATTAAGGACACGTGTGCAACTTTATGCAATTATAAAGAGTTAGTTTATGATGTAACTGTATACGGGCGGAACTAGAAAATTTGAATATGTGGGTTAATCATAATAAAATGCATAATATGTGAAAAGTAATAAAATTGTAGTTAGTTGGGAAATTACAAATTCTTGATCTTACAAATACAAAATAAAACTCTTATAAGCTAAACTACAAGCACAATGTACATAATTAAAAAAATTTAAATCATTGGGATGACTTAGCAGCCTTTGACATACATGTAGATCTGCCCCTGACCTTATAGGTGTAGTACATGTAAGATGCGATAGTATTAAGAAACATATTAACGAATAAGTTTTTATTATATAATACACGTAAATTATTATAACATCAATATTTTTAGAGTGATGCTTCTATGGACATAAGGATCTATTTGTAAAATGAACATATTTTCATTTTCAAAGTTCAAAAAGTCGATCCAACCGTTCAACATTATCTCCATATTAAAATGTACTTGGAGGTCAAATTTTACATTTTTTTGAATTTTTTTACTATTTATTAAGTATTTTACAAAACTAGTCAAATTCAGACCATTGAATTTTGTAAAATACTTAATAAATAGTAAAAAAATTCAAAAAAATGTAAAATTTGACCTGCAAGTACATTTTAATATGGAGATAATGTTGAACGGTCGGATCGACTGTTTGAACTTTGTAAATGAAAATATGTTCATTTTACAAATAAGTCCTTATGTCCATAGAATAATTTGCCATATTTTTATATACATATTAAGATTCTCTTATAGGTTGAATAAAGCACTGCCAACATTTTTATTATTGTACTTTTTTTAAAATGTTTTTTTTTCTTTTTATAGATTTGTTGTAATTTCATTGAAATATTGAGTGCTTTTTAAAAAAAATTCTGAATATATAAATAGAGTTATATTAATTTTCTAAATGGTAATGTGTCAGTCCCAATATAAATATTGACATAGTTTTATTTAGCCTATAAAAGAATCTTAATATGTACATAAAAATATTGATATTAGAATAAGATAACTGTTTCCTATGATAAAAATATCTTAATTAATATGTTCCTTAATACTTATCTTTCTTTCTTTTTAGTGAGAGATTTGGGGGTCAAGCCACTCAACACTCTTTTTAAACTCTTGTTATTACAGCAAATAAGTTCTCTTATTCGGATTTTGAACTCATGACCTCCCACATCAGAAAAAATGTATTTTTGTCAGTGGACTAAAGGCTGATTCTTAATAGTTATTCATCTTAATGTGTACTGCCCCCGTCTTAATATCTATTGCACCTATAAATTTACGTCATAATATCAATGATCATGTATTTTTTTAATTTGAACAATATAATTCAAATAACTAATCCATAAAAAAATAGATGTATGCTAGAATTACTTATATTTATAAATCAATATAGTTTGCTTCTCTTTACCATGCGTTGTTTATGTTTGTTAATTACGTTGTTTTTCAGATCATGGGTCTTTATGATTTCGTTCAAGTTTTAGTTCACTATACAATTAATGATCATAAACATTTAGGTGGGTCGTAATTTGACGAGTTGAATTTTTAAATTCAAGTGTGCGAATTGATTGAAGATTTGAGCCGTTGTCAAGATTTTCTTCGCCACGTTAGGTCGAGTGGTCGACTGTATTGCCATGAGACTTTATTGACTGTAATGTCGACCTTGTAATATTATACAAAACCAGTTAGAACAGTACAATCTTTGAACCAAGAATGCTTCGTTCTTTTAAGAGGTGAAGATCAATGGTTTGAGTATATCGTCGCCTCATTGGGTATCTTTGGTGGGTTATTGTGATGAGAGAATTGAAATGATTACATGGAATAGGGGAATCCATATCCTATGAGGTAACAGAATATTTCTGTTTATATTTGGACTGTCCGATCAGAATTTGGGCCAATCCGGCCCGAGGTGAAATATTTTGTTACCTTAGGTGACACGAATTCTGGAAAAAGGTACACTTAAGAGACCTTTACAGGTCGGATTTGCCACCTCTTACTTGGAAACAGAGGCTAGAAAATGTATCGGCTCTGCTAGAGGAAATTGCAACGCAATTTCTAGATATGTCAAATCGGCTAAGATTCAGATTCTGCTTGATCAGAATCTAATTCCCAAGATAGCAAACACTGGGTTGTAAAAAATGGATCCGAACTAGACCGGTTCCCTATCAGCACCGCTGTTAAAGGATTTTGGGTATCTACTGGAGTATATTAGCTTCCAACAGTTGACAGTAAATTCTGATGCGTACTCTTTCGGGGCAGTTGTACTTGAGGTGCATTGTGCGAGACCCATTATGGATTCCACACTCTCAGAATAATGTCAATCTTACCAACTGGGCAATGTAGTACTTTAGATAGGGGTAGCTGGTAAAAATTGTTGATCACTGGATAGCAGTTCTGATCCAACCTGATTTTCTAAACAAGGATGGGGAGATGGTGAAGATATGCTTAGTAGATTATGTGTCCCAGAGGCCGACTATGGCTGTTGTATTGTAATATTTAGAGATGCTTTTAAAATTGCAAGAGACCTGATTTTACTAAAAAAAGTATCAGTCCCAGCTTCCGTGAATGGCTTGGATTGGACATGAGGCAAATTTAAAGATATACTGAAATGCCTGAATACGCAGGGTTTTTATCTCAGCTAGTTATGAGCGAACGAGATGAACCAAGAGAAAGATTAGGCGGGTTTTGCTTGTTTGAAACATACAATGTGGTTTATTTTTCTCCCTTCTATTTTATTGAACAATAGATGAGGATATTTGGTCATGTAAATATCAACTTATGTACGTTTAGCATACCAATTACTGTATTTCAGTTACTTGCTGCCTGCTTTCTTTCAAGCGTACTCTAAGCATTGTTTAAGTAATGAAATTGCCACGTAGAAGAAATATTTCATTTTTGTTTCTCACTTGTTTAGCGTACAAATTTTATAAACAAAACAGAAGGCAGAACAATAAACCAACTAATGAACTGCATATTAGCCAAATGTTGTTATTACACCGTAGAAAAATTCATAACCTCATAATTGACTTAAATATAATTCTGTTGTTCTGAAAAATCATATTCTAAAACAACCACCCTCCAATAAGAAAATAACGAGGGCCCAAGACAACGCTACTTCTCTAAGTTCTAATAATACATGGGAAACAATAACAGAATCAAAAATAGACTAATAAAAATAAAACAATAATTCACAGTTATTTTGTTAATACCAGTAGTCTACTGCAAGTGGCCCTACTCATCTTTGCTTTTCTCCAGCCTGGACCGCAGGCTGGAAGCATTCATGCACCGGCCAACAAACTTAAGAACCTCATCAATCAGCACCACAGGTAAAGCCACAGCTATAACCAACAACCACTCATTCAAACTGAGTGGCACAATACCAAACACTTGCGCAAGAAACGGCACATAAAGGATCAGAAAATGCAAAGCAAATGATACCGACATGGCAAGGAGAAGCCACGGGTTGACCCACGGTGGCATGGTTATCAAACTCCCGTCTTCAGAAAGAGCATTTAGGGAATTGAACATCTCTATTGCGACAAGAACAGAGAGGGAAAGGGTGGTTGCCTTTATCTTCCCAGCTTGGAAGTAATCGCATGGGTTCGCATCGAATGAGAAGGTGCGGGCCCCGGCCGAGAAGGGAGAGACTTTGAAGTTAGACCAGGAAGGGCACTGGCCCCAATTGGAAAGCTGAGAGTAAGTGACCAAGGTGTGGCCATCACCTGTTAGGTTAATACCCATAAATGAATCCTGAGTGTACCATATTATGAATATGCCAACAGTTGCCAGACCAACATAGAGCCCAATCACCTGTACAAAGAGAAACAGTAAACATTATAGTAGCTTAAGGAATTCCAATTGCACATTATTCATACACATCTTTAGTTGTATTTCAGAATCCATTTTATCTATCAAGGGGAAAAAAGAAATCTAAGATACCCCTATAAAGCAGTCATCTGTCAAATCAAATTGTACTTCAAAAGGGGGGATGCCAAGAGCAGAAGTATATATAATTTAAAAAGCAGAAGTACATATAATTTACCATGTAGCGGAAGAGAATCCAAGGAGTTATCAAAGAGTCATCACTCCTCCGTGGAGGTTTCTTCATGACATCCTTATCAGGCGGGTTGAAACCCAAAGCAGTTGCAGGTGGTCCATCCGTTACCAGATTCACCCACAATAGTTGCACAGGGATCAGCCCCTCTGGAATGCCTAATGCTGAAGTCAGGAAAATTGATGCCACTTCACCAATGTTCGATGAGATCATGTACCTAGAAGAAAAAAAATACATGTTACTTAAATAAAATGAAAAAAATTAAAATAAATCAACAACATTAAATCACTTGTTAAACCTGATGAAAGCCTTCATATTATTGTAGATAGAGCGACCTTCACCAACAGCAGCAACAATTGTGCTAAAATTATCATCAGCTAGTACCATGTCTGATGCCTCTTTTGCAACCTACCAAAAAAGTTTGAACAAATAACAATAATTAAAAAAATAAGGGGCTAACAATCCTGAAAAAAATGGATATTTGTCAATCAGTAATACTCTTCAGGAATATAGCATAGCCTAGTGATTATTTATGAGTATTCAGTCAAACAGTAACCTAATCATTTGACCTAACTCAAACCAACACAACAAAATACATACCTCGGTACCAGTTATTCCCATGGCAATACCAATATCAGCCAGTTTAAGTGCTGGTGCATCATTGACTCCATCTCCAGTCATGGCAACAACCTCTCCATCTTCCTTCAAAAGACGTACAATCTCTTGCTTGTGCTTGGGCTCTGCCCGAGAAAACAAGAGACCTCCCTTTTGTCTTAGAACAGACTTCTTGTCAGTCAAGGCCATAAATTCCTTGCCAGTATAGCTCTTCAGGGATATGTCCTCATCAGAACGAAATACCCCTATCTCACGACAGATAGCTTCAGCTGTTTCTTTGTTGTCGCCAGTAATTACCATTACACGGATTCCAGCAGCTCGGCAGTCTTCAATTGCCTGGTGTACCTCTGCTCTCGGTGGATCCTATAGGTCCCGATTCATAAATAAAAGAGTTACCAAAAAGACATGAAATTGACAATCCTAAAGCAGACTAAAAAAAGATGCTCAACATGGATGAGACTACTCTGAACAAGGTGACAACCAACGTTTTCAAGAAAAAAAATCTCTTATCCCCCTATTTAAGTACCTAAAATATGTTTGCATGTCGAAGAAACAAGATCTTCTCTTATCCCCCCCCCCCCCCCCCCCCCCCCACCCTCCAAATTAAGAAAGCAAAATGCACAACAACAAGCAAATAAAAACTCCAGGATAAATTTGAAAATTTCTCACCCTCAAACCAACCAAGCCAACAAAGATCAGACCACTCTCAATAGAAGAATAGTTAGCCGGGTCAAGCAGCAGCTTGTGAGCCGGGTGGTGGGGCCCATCATAGGTATCAAACTCCCCCAATTCATCTTTGTATGCAAACCCCAGGCATCGCAAGGCACTGGTCGACATACCACGAAGCTTGTCCAAAATGAGGGCCTTGGTAGATTCATTCAATAGCACTACAGAACCATCTAGAAGTTGGACAAAGGTGCTCCTCTCAAGCAAGTTCTCAACGGCTCCCTAAACAATGTGTGCATTATATTTCATACATCAGCCTCTTTGCAAGCTATTGAAATGGTAGCCCATAACAACAAAACAGTTCTTTTTATATTCCTTCACTTTCGGATCTGCTGTCAACTATATATTATTCCCAATTTAGCAATCTGAATATCCAGGTAAACACAAGGGCATGATTATACATGGGTGGGGGCACAGAATTTATCAACAAAAATGGCAGTACCAGACAGTACTTCTCATAATTATATGCTAGGTACCTTTACAAGAAGAGAGTTACTTCCAGCTTCAGATTTTACAATGACACCCATGGATTTTCTGGTACGATCAAACTCGAGAGTAGCAACCCTTCTTGCCGTCTTGTTCCAAAAGTCACAGCATCCTTCACCCCCACACATTTTCAATCAAAAGCGAGAATACATATATGTCAGTAACAGTTAGAACAACAAACTACAAGCATGAAGTTAATCAAAGGTTATTTAAACATACGTAATATCTCATCAGATAAGAGGCCTCGGGCCTCCTCCGTAATTCCCATTTTCTCAACTAAAACCTGAAAAAGGAAAAAATAAAAAATAAATCACTCACCAAAGCAATAAACAATAACTACAACTGCACATCCTACTATATTCATTCTTGTATTAACGACTGTTAAGATGTTGTCATAAGTCGCAACTTTACTGATATTATTTTCTTCTTCTTTTAACCCTCAATTTGATTACAACATGCATTTGATGCACCCATGCAATTGCAGCAAGATCCAAAATGAAAAATTTGCAAACTCTGTACCTTTAAAGCAGCCTCAGTGGACATTCCACTAGCCACGAACTGGTTTCCTAAGTGTGCCACACTGGCATCGTTGCAAACAGCCGCAATTTTCGCAATCATTCTGAGATTAGGATCCAAATTACCAACCGGGAAATCATCTATCTTTCCATCATTTGGGTCATAAGTAGTCCCCCCCACTTTAAACTCACGCACTGTGTCGGGCCACCTTCCAATTGCAACCAGCTTCGCAGCTGACATCTGATTGGTTGTCAGAGTGCCTGTCTTGTCAGAACAGATAACTGTCGTACACCCCAAAGTCTCCACACTAGGTAGTTTTCTGACAAGCGCATTTTTCTGGGCCATTTTTCGTGTACCCAAAGCCAAGCACGTGGTGATGACAGCTGGCAGCCCCTCAGGAATAGCTGCCACAGCTAAGGCTACAGCAATTTCAAAATAATAGGTGCACTTTTCAAAAGAGAACTTAAAATTTCCAGGCCACCCATTCACATATTCCCATGTGAAGAAATATTTGACATTGATTAACCAAACCAAGGCACAGATAATCCCGATAATCAAAGTGAGAGCCTCTCCAAATTCATTCAATTTCTTTTTTAATGGTGTGTCATCATCTTCCTGTGAGGCCTCATGGATTTGAGAATGGATCTTTCCAATTTCAGTATGCATGCCAGTGTTAGTTACCAAACAGATACAGCTCCCATTGACAACAGTTGTACCAGCAAATACCATGCAATCCTTCCCTTGAATATCGGTATCATCAGTTTCAACACTCTGGTTAGTTTTGTTAACTGATGCATTCTCTCCGGTTAGAGATCCTTGTTCTACTCGGAGTGTGGAGCTTATTAAATGCAACACTCGCATATCGGCCGGTACCTTGTCACCTACCCGTAACTGAACGATGTCACCTGGTACCAGTTCTTTTGCCGGTAGGTTATGGATCCACTCACCATCTCGTTTCACCGTGGCATGCTCAGATTGGATCTCTTTCAAAGCTTCTAGAGCCTTCTCTGCATTGTTCTCTTGCCATACACCGACTATAGCATTGACAATGAGAATTAAAAAGATAACAAGAGGCTCAACAAATGCAGTAATTCCCATCTCCCCACCTTCATCTCCATCAATCCTGTTATAAGAAAGAAGCCAACTTTTAGGAAGCATGAAATTTATTTGTGATACCAAAAAAGGAAGAAAATTTGTTAGCACCCAAGAGAAATGTGAGTAATCAAATAAAATTCCTAATATTTATACTAACAAAGAAAGCTCCTTCAAATTGAAAAGTCTGTTACATAACAGCTCAACAATAGTAATGACAAAATCAATTATAAGTTATTTATCTGCTACAGTAATTATAACACTGTAATGGAAAGTATAAATCAGTACAACTTATCGGGGGTAATGGCCCTTAATAGATTTGAATTCCACTATTTTAGCACAGTTAAAGGGACAAGAATAAGAAATAAAATACCATGCCAGAACAAAAGAAACAACAGCAGCGACTAAGAGGATGCGCACAAGCGTGTCGTTGAACTGCTCGAGTACAAGCTGCCAGATCGACGGTCCAGAGTGCTTCTCAAGTTCGTTCCAGCCGTACACACTTCGCCTGGAGGGCACCTCGTCGGATCCGAGACCGTGCTCCGCGCTCACCTTGAACTCCGCCTCGCATTCCTCTACGCTTCTCGCCCAGGCCGGGAAGGTCGAAGCAGATCCAGGCTGATCGGATCCGGGTTTTCCACCATCGTGGCCTCCTTTCCCCATCTTTTACGACGAAATATGCTCAAAGTTGAGGATTTATCGATCAGATAGCATGAAAAATAAGGGAAACTGAGAGGTAGTTTTTAGGGATTGCAAATTTGCAATCGCAGATCGATCTATCGATCCCGATAAAAAGAGGAGGCGACAGAAAAATAGAGAACAAAAGCGCACTCTTTCCTTCCACTAAAGAAGGAATACTCTAGGAGGAAAAGTATCTTTTAACTTGAACCCTTGAATCGATCTGTATTTACAAACAACTACTGCAACTTATATTTAGCATGAACTTAGCGTTAATTATTTTATCTGCGCTAATAGTCTCGAAAGATCTATTTTCATTGTTTAATCGACTCTGTCCAGAGATCCTTGTTTTACGGAATACAGTGGATTGTCGATCGATCTCGACCGTTTATTTCAATCTGATAAAAAATCAACCACCAGAAGCATCGAGACTTCACATCTCTTTACGTTGCCAATTGATTACGAACTTCGAAATAGATCGAATTAAATTAGGTGTACCTTAATATTAGATAATTGCGAATGCACGAATAGGTATATATCAGACAACTTCTTAATTAAATACTATTAAAATATACGGTTTAGAACTTTAGATCCATTTATGACCAGCGATTGAAGACTTTGTTGTGCATGTCACATCGAAAATGTTATATATTTAATTAATTAAGGGAGAAAACGACTATTTTGAATTAATAATGTTATAATGTTAAGTCAACATTTGTATAAACCAAAAGTTGTGGATGCGGGCGTCATAAAAAAGGTGAGGCATGAAGCATGAAGCTTTGTAATGCAGTCTCCAGCGTACTAACAAATAATACGTGGTATAATTTGCGAATAATTTGCATTTTACTCGTTTTTTTGATGTTTTTGAACTAAACTCCAAATAAAATACAAAAAACATATAATATGTTTTATTCGCGAACAAAACGTGAATAAAACGCGAATCACGAATTATTCGCGAGAAAAACGCGATTTTTTTAAAAAAAAACTTTTGGGGTTTTTTTTGGATTTTTTTTCTGATTTCTATGAAATAATTCCCGAATTATACTGAATCACGAATTTTTTACCCCCCGAACTAAATCCGAACTATTCGTTTGTCACTATGGTCTCAAGTAGTGTGAAAAAAGCAAAAGTTTCATTACTGCAAGCAGTTTTCTCGTTTAAAAAAACACGTCATTGGAGGTGTCCTCAACCGTGGATAAAGGTTGAACGCGTTCGATCTACAGTTGGATGATGACAGAAATATGTTAATTTAATATTTTGTTAGATTAGTGGAATTTAAAAGAGAGCATTTCATGTAGCGTGCTCAAACATAAAATAACACTCCAAATTAATTCTATTTTTGATCCGAGTTAATGCTATTTTTGAGTTAGTCCTAAGTTAAACTCATCTAAATATGGAAAATTTTCTCTTGTCAGATAATTTTTTTTCTCATGTTCAACACCTGCAGATAAAAATATCTTGTGGAAAACAAATTTTATAATAAATAGTAGTATAAACATGCAGAAGCGGATTTAGGATTTTCGTTACAAGGGGGGTAAAAAAATAGCAAATCGGATTTAAATAACTAACTGGATTCAAACCTATTAACTAATCTGATACTAAATAAACAATACTTTAACTTAATTTTAAATGATCTGACTTATAATTTATAATACTCTAATTTATAATTCTAATTACCAATTATAATTTAGGAAATTTGTTTTAAATTTAATTCTAAATTTAATACGAATTACAAATCAGAATATATTTTGAGATGGGAGAAGGAATCAATAAATAACCATATTTTTCGTGTTTTTTTCAGTAAAGCATGCTGGCCTGGGAGATAGATCCGTGATCTTAATTGCAGAAGAGCTGAAACTGGGAGAATGGGGAAAGAGATCACAGAGTTTCGATCTGGTCAAAACTTGCTCCAACCTTTTTGTTATTTTTTGGAGTTTCAGAGGAGAATTCTAGGCGCATCGAAAAGAGACGTGTCATGGTGGGAGTTTATATTTTTTATTTCTGAGAGACAGAGAGAGCAGCTTTTCTCTTGTCAGATAAAAGATGGACTTTAGTTTTTTTTTATTTCCTCTAGCCCATTAATTATTAGTTAAAAGGCCCAAAAGCCCATGTCTAGTCCATGTGAAGTTGTCTAGGTCTGGTCCAGTAATTATAGCAAATAGGAAATGAGTCTCTTCAATTCCGTATGCCTATGCAGCTATGCTAATCCGAATCCTCTGAAGCTGCAACCTGCCGTGATTTTTATTAGTACCCTCGCAAAAATAAAAAATATCAAATTTGTCCTTGATATTTTTTTTAAAAACTCCCTGACCGCCCCTTGACTGGGCGGTCCACTATTCATACAAACCGCCCCACGTTTGGGAGGTCACCAATGCATACTAGACCGCCCCACAGTGGGGTGGTTTGTTTTTTTTTTTTTTTTTGAGATTTTGAGAAACAATATGAAGAGCAAGATGCTGTAATTTAACAATAAAAATTCGAATTTTATTTTTAATATTTGTTATATTACTTTTTTTTATGTATAATTAGCTTATTTATACTAAAATACGCTAATTTATAGTAAACTACGAAAATTTCGCTAATTATAATGAAATAAGCTAAACTACGCAAAATTACACAAAATTAGGCCAATTTTGTGCCATCTTTCATAAATAAAAAAATAGTAATTTTTTTTCCAAAATAATAAAAAATTGATATTCTACAAGTTCATTATGTAACTAATTTACTGAGCTACTTAGATCGAACAATAGAAACAAAAATCTTAATCGGAAATTTCAACTGAAGTTTTGAGGCTCTTCCCTTTGTTTTTTGGCAATTATGAATTTGGAAATCTAGTATCGTTGGCACTGACACATGTATTTTTGCAAGCTTTCCGAAAAGTGGTCATTTGCTGAAATCGGACACTCGAGCGCCGTTTTATGACCGTTTGAAGTTTCATCGTCGTTTTTCGCCTTCTCAGTGAAGATATCGTCCTTATTCATATGTAATTTAACGTAAAATAACATAACTTAGCGTAATTTAGTATAAATATGCTAATTATACATCAAAAGAAGTAATCTAACAAAAAACCCAGCTAACGTGGGTATATTTATTAATAAAAATGTCGGAAACTAGAGTTAAGAAATTAGGATTTAGGGTTTAAGGTTTCTTTAAAATATCACTAATTTTTATAAATATGTAATGTGAAAATTGTAAATCATTTAATGTATGGTAATTTTTAGGGTTTAGGGTTTTAGAAATTGTCCAAAATAAGAGTTTAGGGTTTAGCGTAGTTTACCGTAATTTAACATAATTTCAAGTAATTTAGCGTATTTTAGTATAAATATACTAATTATACATCAAAAGAAGTAATCTAACAAATATTAAAATCAAAATTCAAATTTTTATTATTAAACTTCAGCATCTTACTCTTCATATTCTCTCAAAATCTCAATAAATAAATAAATAAATAAATCGCCCCACAGTGGGGCGGTCTAGTATGCGTAGGTGACCGCCCAAACGTGGGGCCGTTTGTCTGAACAGTGGACCGCCCAGTCAAGGGGCGGTCTGGGCGTTTTTTAAAAAAAAATATCAAGGACAGATTTGATATTTTTTTATTTTTGCGAGGATATTAATAAAAATCACGGTACAACCTACAACAACCAAAATGTAAATCTATATCTTTGTAACGAATTTCGAAATGGACTTAAATTTTGGTTTCAAAATAGCAAAATACATGTGTTAGGCCAGTTCGAGCTTGGGCTCAGACTCTACCCGTGGTAGCTTGATGATATGCAATTATAACATTCAATTTAGAATATCTAGTCATTACTGTAACAAAATATATCAATTTTTTTTGTATAAACAATTTTTTAAATTTTTTAAGAAATAATAAAATATTAATGAGTGAGGCTATGGTACTTCAGCTAGTGTACTACGGCTCAATATGGTACTTTTTAAAATTCTAACGGTCGATCCGACCGTTCAATGTGATATCTATATGAATATGTACTTGCAAACTAAATTTTATATTTTTTCGAATTTTTTTACTATTTTTTTAGATAGATAGAATTTTGATGGTCCAAAATTTGTATAAAACACTAAAAATTCTACCTATCTAAAAAAATAGTAAAAAAATTCGAAAAAATATAAAATTTAGTTTGCAAGTACATATTCATATGAATATCACATTGAACGGTCGGATCGACCGTTAGGATTTTAAAAAGTACCATATTGAGCCGTAGTACACTAGCCATAGTACACTAGCCGAAGTACCATAGCCTCACTCAATATTAATTATTTAAAAGAATATAAAAAATTAATATGAAAATCCTAATAGTTGGATTCGAGTTAACTCAAACTCGGTACCTTGCTTGCTCGACTCGATTCCAATTATAACAAAAACAAGTTAGAATAAAACTAGCTTGCTCGAGTTTAACGAGAAGACAGAAAAAAAACATAGAAAAGAAGTCCATTATATGCTTTTTTCTTCTTACCAGAGAGTACCAGAACTTTTAAAAGGTTGATTTGCTTCTTATCGTTTTGCAATTTGCGTTGAGTTGAGCACCACAGAATTTATTCCTTCGCCGCCTGAGCATTACAAAAGGAGATGGTAACATAAGATAGAACAGGCACATGCTTTCATTACTTTTTTAAATATTTTAGTGGGATGTGTGTCAAGCCCCACTTGTCCACTTCTGACCTCTTCAATTTCCTTTCTTATGTCAATTTGCTCTCTCCTATTCATAATATTAACATATATCAAATTTAGGTTCCACATAAATTGATCTGACACTCAGATCAGTTTGCACTGAAACCTCAGACCACAGAGAGATGCATGGGGAGGTACCATTTTGCTGAAATATAGAATAGCAAATTTATTATGATCTGAAATGATTAAATTTTTTGTCAGCTCTGGTTCTAGTTAGGTTCTGTCTGGCAAATGGCCATTTTTTTTTTCTATATTAATTGTAAGTTTGTTTTAAACTAATAACCACCTGATCTTCAAAAAGTGGTTGTGTCTTTTGCAATCGTCTTTATTGTAAAAGTACAAAACTAGCAAGGATTTTTCTTTTCTTCTTTTCTTCAAGTTACAAGAATACAAAACCTAAACACTATATTAATTTAATCTAGCAATTGGTCAATACAGTATCATTCCTAACCGGACAATTTTATTCTGATCCAGTCGAGTTAATTATTATTTATGTTCCAATTAAACTTCCCTCTTTCAGCTTTGTTGTATGTAGTGTGTACACACACACACACACACACACACTCAAAAGGACCTCAATTTATCCGATGCTATAAACAAGCCTATATAACACCAACTCCAAAATTATCGAATCGACTTCAAAGAGTGAATCCAAACCATTCAAACTGATCTATTTCATTAGTTGTGTGATTACATACAAAATTTATAATTTTTTGAATTTATGTAGTATCAAGTCAAGCGGTCAAATGTGTGAGTTTTTAAGTTAATTTTAATGTATTCATTTTTCAACATTTTTTACCGCTTGATTTAATACTAAAATAACTAGAAAATATAAAAAATTTACATGTAAACACATCATTCATAAAGTAAATCGGTTTGAACGGTTTGAATTAGTCGTTTGAAATCTATCCAATTAATTTTGTAGTTGGTGTCATATGACACCCATGTCATACTAGCCGGACTCTATAATTTACAAGACAGTTAAAAATAAAGAACGTCAAATCAAATCAACGTATATTGCATATACAGTACTGACAAAGAGCAGTTTATTGATGCTGAAATCTAAATGAGAGGATTTGTAAAGAAGAAATTCTACATTCTTGAACAAGTATAGAACAGAATAAGTACATACTACCTAACCTATGTATAAGATGTACTAATTTCTCTCTCTGTTTTTTTTTTAATGAAATCCCCGTAGGTAAGATGGGTACTAATTTACACCGATAATTATATTCTAAAATAGAGGGGCAGAAAAGGAAAGATGTAAACAGAAATGAGAAATCCTTTTGCAACTATTATCCTGCAAACTGTATTACTTGAAAACTTTACCAGCTGCTCCGATCGAGCAACTTCTTCTCTGCATAGATTTTTGGCATATATACATTCTCAAAAGTTTCATAGTTGCCAGGACAGAACAACTATTATGCACGTATAAATATTTAGAAGGGAAAATACAGAAGTGCAAATAAATATAAGGGAAAAAATGAAGAAAGGAAAAGTAAATTCTTTTCATTTAACTGGAGTAGTTACTGTCAACCAGCCGAATACAATCCATCGACAACATCTACTCTTGAAGTGCATGACAGAATCCGGTGGAATAGCGAAGACACCAGCTTTCTCACTGCCAAGCATCTCTTATTCATTTTCTTTTTCTTCTTCTTTTTCTTATTCCTCTTGTTATTCTCCCTTTGATTCTCAGTTTCATTCCCTTTGCTACTAGCAAAACTATAGCTTCTTTGGAGCATAAATGGCAACTCCACAGCCTTCTCTTTAACCCTGCCAAAACACCTCATAGTCTTTTCAGGCACAGTCTCTTTTTTGGAGAAGGTATAACTCCTAAGATACATTTGTCTACAAGAGTAACTATCCACGACAGCAGGCGCTGCACGACCGGTACCGATACAATCTCTTTTTCTAGCAACCGACCTTACAAACTCTGCATCCGACTCTGGCCACTTGTATAGGTTGACATAAGTTGCACGTACTGGTGCACGACAATCGATGCAATCGATGGTTGACTTGCAACTGGAACTCATATTTTTTCTTTGATTTTGGGTTTTTGGATTTTGGGTTCTGAGTTTGTAGGGATGAGTGATATAATGTAATGGAAGGAGGCTTTGTGTAGAAGGGAAGTTAGGAGTTTGAAAAGGCAAAAGGGAAGAAGAGAGAAGGGCTTATTTGTAAAGTGGTGATCATGTGTGAGGGAAATGATGTGGTATCATTGGCAATGAGTGATCAAGATATATATATATATATATATATTGATGGTTGCCTCCTTACTATTTTAACTAGACAAAAAGATTTAAGTTGATTAGCATTTACCAAATATATGGCTCTTTCGTGCTGTATACTAGTCCCATTTAACCTCTTTTTGTGCTGGTTTTGGAAAGTTTATTCTAAAAGAAATTGATTAGCATGCACATTAATTCAATCAATGATGAGCTTCTCGTTGTCATATATATATATATATATTTTTTTTTCAAATGATTTATTTTCATTTTCTGAATTTACGTTGCATTTTTAACTATGTTGGAAAATATTATAGGACGAGTATTTTTATTTTTTTGCAATAAACTTAGTGTTTTCCATTCTACAGATAATAAAGTTCCAATTTTGGTTTAAATGGAGAAAAAAGGGAGGAGAAAAAGGAGCAAGAACAGAGAAATTTCACCTCCTATTATCTCGCCAAATTTTTTCCTAAAACAAAATATATCCATTTTGGAGGTACCATAATTGATATTAGCTGTGTGTCTATATAGCATAAGCCGTTCTTCAATTTTACAGATTTCTTGCCTGAAATCAGAGATTTTGAAAGGATAAATTTCTATTTCAGCTTAAGCTTTTATCATGCTCCGAGATCTCTTAAGCACCGAAATAAATAAATAAATCTGCCAAATTACCACAGGATAATTTTATTTGCAATGGATATTAATAATAATTAAATCTAGCGTGCAGCTCCAGTGAACTCAAAAGGAATAACAGTCGATGGTTCCCACTTTCCCCATAATTCAATTGATCTGACCAAGTATACCGAGCCCATGTATAAAATTTCGTGTTGCGCTCCAACTTCTACTTTTATTTTGGATATACAAGCCCGTAAGCTTGATTGCTCTCATTTTCAGTAAAGTGAACAAGACACGAATAATGGCACACATATAATGGTACACTAACAAAGTCAACAAAGGAAGAAAAGTTAATTCAAGGTCTTAGATCGACTGCGATTCTACAATGTACAAAACCTCACGAGGATGATGCAAAAATAGCGCTTTAACCACGACGTGCAACACTATCATTGCTGTCTCCATCGTAACCAGTTCATGTCAAGATATAGGCATATGGCCTCTTTTCATTACTTGATATTTATTATTACCTGATTTTCAAGGGTCTACAAGCATATTTTTTTTCTTTTTAAAATGCACCACAGAGATCCCATTCAATGGTATTATGGTTTTATGCTATAACCGTTTTATTGATCAAAATGAGCCACTTATCCATAGGTAAAATAATCAATCAACAGTAGACCTCGCATGCTCTAATAAGACCACTTATTAGTAGATGCCATGATTTAGGCGAGGGAGGAAGCAAAGGACAGATGGAACAACTTTTAGCTAGCCCACAATTAATGAAAAAAAACAGACATGTGGCTTTAATGCGGACGCTTAACTGTGCAATTTAGCATGTACACATGCACTGCTATGATTGAAAGTGATTAGACGCACTTATTGATGTCTTGAGATATAACATAGACATCAAACCACCTGTTAACCTAGTAAAAGCTAGCACCTCGGCCTGGACGAAATGAAATAAAAGATATAACCCAGAAATATATATGAAAAAAAGGAGTATCCAGAAGAATGTCATATTTAATTGTTTTGAACTATATGCACATATTATCTATTTTTCACACTAGAAAAATAAACAAAGCTCTCAATGGAAAGCTCAATAACATCACACTTTGGCCCGCCTTCTCTCTCTTTAAAAATTTGATAATATTCTGATGAACACTCGATCACAACACAAACCCTAATTTCGAACGAAGAGACATTTGGGGATTCATAAAATGGAACCACACTTGTGCATTTCCTCATCTCTTCAGATCCTTCAAAATTACACATATCTAAGGACATGTATTGTGGGGCTCCGCCTCCGATAGACATGCGTAACCACAATCTGTCTGTACTGGATGTGTTGTGAAGAATTATGCAAAATCTTATACCAATAGGCAATCCTGGAATGAATGCAAGTGGGTTCTCCGAATCATTTCCAGCCACTTTCAATTCTGCTTTGATAGATTTCATTTCCTTGAGAACATCCAATTCTCGAAATTCAAATAGTTCAAACAACCCATGTAAATCAACAATACCAGAACCCCTTTTGTCAATTGACCTTGTAACCTCTTTTGTGAAATCAGAAAGACATGAGATAGCCTCTAGATGTGAGATTTTAGCACAAAGGTTCTTCAAATATTTACATGAGTTCGTCCCAGCTAAAGAGAGTGTAAAAACATCTGAGAGCAAGTTTAACTCCAGGATGTGGCATTCTACTTCTTTAGTCCAGCCAGTAAAACTGTAAAGAATCCTTCTCAGAGAGCTGTCTAATTTTTCCAGTAAAACATGGTGGTTTCTAATTTGAAAAGTAGTGGAACTTCTGAGGTCAGACTTGCACCATAGTTCAGATATCAATTGCACAATTTGTATGTATTTTGATAAAAAATCTAGAGTTGTGCTGGCTGATTGCGGTGCATCAAAAGAGATAATTTCTAGCTCCTTTGAACAGGACCTACAGAAACATGAAAGTACTTAGAAGTTTCAAACAGAACAAAAAAAATGAAATATGAACTCCATGTGGATGCCTTGGCTTGGAGTCAACATAAGAAAAACAATAGATCTGCCAATAAGAAATGCTAATTAGATTTTGATAATTAATCCAATGGGACCAGTTCAATTGAAATATTGTTTATATGGATTAATACAGGGCTGGGCTTGAAACCAGGAAATGATAAGATGCTGACTCCAATTCAAGTTCCAATTCCAGTTTTAAAAGAAACTATTACCAAGCTACAATCAAACACTTTTGGTCTTTTCACTCTCTCCTTTTTCTTGGTTTGCTTCCTGCTTGGTCTTATTATACTTCCTGTCTAAATTAGGCAATAGGTTTGTAGTATCAAGGAGAGAGAACAAAAAAAAGTATAAGTACCTCAAAATTCTTTCAGCATCATTTCCATTGGACAGCTTTATCAACGACCATGCATTTCCAATTGATTTGGAAATTAACTTTATAATAGACAGCATCACTGCCTCATTAGTTCCATTGCTATCAACTTCTGCCATTAAATCTTGAGATTTCCATTTAATATTGGTATGATAAAGTAGAAAGGTTAGCAGAAAATCCTGATCAATGGTGCCTTGTAATGCACGGGAGATTCTACCAAGTAATGCAACAGCATAAGAGAACAGCACCACAGGTGTGTCAGGTGTGGTTTCATTCTCAGACAGAGGTGATGCTATGCATACAACTAGTGTTGCGGCTATACTAGGTTTGTCCAAGGCCAGATCTACTTTACTTGTTTGCTCAATCTACAACATAAGGAAAAGTAAGAAGACATTAATGGTGTTTCATTATTGTCTGAAAAAGTTAACCAAAATACCCCCTTAATTTTTGAATGAGCTGGACATAAAGAGAAGTCCTTCTGAGGGAAATGTACCTAAATGGGAAAAGAAAATGACATGCTATTCTCCAAAAAGGTAATTTACATTACCTGCTTAGCCAAATCTTTAGCTAAACTGAGAGAAGATCTCCGGTGATTCTTACCCAGAGAGAATAAAGCAAAGAATATGTCTTCCTCTTCCTGAAAATGATATACTGAAAATTGAGGCAATGGACAGTGAGAGAAGTTTCCTTAAAATTAAACTTGCCACTATTATACCTCAGGATGTCTCTCCAAATTTGCAATTAGCTCATTAACAGTAGATTTAAATATCCCACGCTTAGGCAGTTTCATTAATCGAAGAGTCTTCCTTGCCTTATGCCGTACCAAAGCACTCATATCAGTCAGCAAACCTAAAAACTAAAACCAAACAAAAAGCTATCAAATTTTAAATAATTGAAACAATTAAAAAAGAATATTTATTTCCAACTTCATTTTAGAACAATATACCATGTGCATGTGTTTCTCATGAACATTAAGACATTCATGTGCCGCCATATGAAACAGTGAATCTAGAGCCTCTACCCGCACCCCCTCGACATCATCATTCATCAAGTCCATTAATAAATTTATGGCATCATCAGCAAATTTGATAGACAATAGTGCATGTATTCCTAGAGATCTACACGCTACCTTCCTCACCTACAATATTAAAAAGAACAAATTAGTGAAAGGAACCCTTTGTGTAAAAAGAGCCCTTACTGTGTTAGCACAACTTTTAATTTTTTATTTTTGGATACATAAACCAAACAATTGCCATTATCGATTTCTTTGAATTGTATTATTAATGTATTACCTCGTAAAACTCATCTTCTATTCCATGAACATAAGCACCGGCCGCACATGAATATGATGGCTTTGATTCTTTATCTAATTTAACAAGAGATTTTCCTCCATTCTTGGCTCCTAATATTTTCTTAGATAATGACTGCATTAAAACACTGTCAGAGACCAGCTTGAGCTTACCAAGTGCTTCAAATGCTTCAATTCTGACTTGCACACTCATGTCCCGTGCCATACAGCAAATCTGGACAGAAAAAAGAAACATAATATTGATGACATACTTTCATGAATGAAGCAGGGGTTACAAATTAGATTAATTACCTTGCCAGTACTACACTGGTATATGTCCTGTATTAATCCATATCAACCTGTACATAACCATAACAGTTTCCTTTGTAGATCCATCTATACTGGTGCAAATAAAGATGAGTAACTTTTCTAGGAAATAACACAACATGTTTCTCTTATTTGCAATAATGGGCAACATTTCCTAACATTTGAAAATAACGCCAGTTTTCTAGGAAGATATTCGAAAGTCTGTCCTTGAGTTCAGAAAACATCTATATTCTTCAGCATTTGTGCAAGCTCCCAGTTACCAGATTAGTATGATATTTTTGGGCTCTTACATTAATGCTGTCAGTGTGTAATAAAATTTAGCAATTTTAGCTTCTTAGTTTACATCAGCTTATGGAAAGATCTGATCGGGTTAATATGAAAAAGTAGTAGTAGTATGTTTGTTTCTAATTTGATAAAATTTGCAAACAGTAAAAAAATGAGGACTTGCAAATATGAGAAATTCTGGTTTAATTTGCAAATATGGTTGAACCTTCATGTACAAGTTTGCATAAGAGACCTAGGTCTGAGTATCATCAATAAAAAATCCAAATCAATGTAACATCATATTCATACCCAATTCTTAATGTCGAGAACAGAGTTGGACACATATGTTGGTTTTGTAGTTAAGTAAGAGTAAGACTGTCACATCAGAATATTGGAAGCTTTACCTGAGTAAATAGTTTATCCATCTTTTCACTCTTATCTACACCCTTCTCCTCCACAAGTATTTTCCCACACAAACCAACCTACCAATTAAATTTCAGATGTCAGTTTTGTGATCTCCAAAGGCACATCAATCAAATATTAACGAAATTGTAAGATCAAATAAGTGTAGAAAAAATAACAAACCGTTCTCACGGCAGCAGATCTGACCAGTTCATCATCATCCCTCATCAGACCAACCACATGCTCAAGACAACACTCAGCCACACAGAAGTCCACACCAGCCCCAGCCACAGTGAGAAACTCAAATAAGCCATCAATAGCCTCTCTCCTCAAAATGGGATAAATATCACTAATAAACCCCAGAAGAACCCTTACCATAACTTGGTCCGTTAAATTGTTACCACTGCATTTCCATCTTCCAACAATAAACACCAATAAATTCAAAATCCTTGATCTAACTCTATAAACCCCACTACAAGCTAGAGAAAGCACCAGATTCTCATCCAGAACTGAGTCCACAATAGAGAATCCATCTTTATTTAAGGAACTCCTCGCAATTGAAAGGAGAGCTGAAAGCACTGCTGATGAATTTCGATCATGACCATCGATGAGGGACCGGATGGTGGAGACAACTGATTGGGAAAGGGAAGGATGAAGGGATGCTGATTGACTGAGAACTGAGAGTGCCAGGCTTAGAGAAAGGGGATCAGTGGAGAGGCGGGGGAGGGAGAGGCGAAGGGATTCAACGGTGGAATGAACGGTGACGATAGAAGTGGAGGGGTTTAGGACGACAGATAGAGCAGTGGATAGCGAAGAGAGGTGCAAAGGACAATGGGGATTGGTATTGGTATTGCAAGTGGGAGTGATAGCTGGACCTAGGGATCCTTCCCTTTCCATGAGAGTGGAGAGACCGAGCGGGAGAGGGAGATGGTAGGAGAAATTGAGCAGAGCGGGCGATGGACATTGAAGAGGGTGAAATGCAAGGATGTAAATGCCAGCTGATTTGATATTGCAAATGCTTAGGCCCATTTAAACCTAATATTGGGTCCATGCTTTACCAATGTTAGAATTTTGCATTACAACATCACCCATAAAATCTATAATAAGCTGAGCCATCCTTTCAAACCTGCATAATGGATCAGGCTTGTTACTGGGCCGGAAAGACCCTATCCCGGCCCGGTTTGTGTTGACTCCTTGATATTCTTGCATCATAAAACGTGCACATAAATAAATAGGTGATTATGTTAACTATATAAACCTATCCTGTTCTTTTAACATGATTCTGATAGCATTTTGTAAATTACTTACGTGATAGCACGTGACGAACTTGCTCCAGGACGCAACAATCATTCTCCATTTTTAAACATAGCAAGACCATTTGGCATTAAACACCCAAACAAAAAACCGAAATTTTTATTAATAGAAATAAAAATAAAGAAATATCGATAACGAGGAAGCATATTGTGAAAATTCAATTTGTAGGAAAAACGTGATAGTCTATAACGTCTAGGGGACGTTATAGATCATCACGGTTAGCTTAACGAAATCAAGTTACCGCTAATTAATCGAAATAAAATCTGGAGCTGACCGTTATTGACTATCACGGCCAGAAAAATTTTGGAAAAAAAAAAAACATTTTCCTGGCCATTGTTGTCTACCACGGGTATGATTTTGGCCGTTGTTCAAATATGATGAATAAAATACAACACAACTTTACAAACCCCGCTATCATCAGAACTTTGAAATTAAAACATAGTTTAATTTGGTATTATTAACCGCTGTTTCCAACAATTGCTTCCAATATTGAGTTCCCATTCACAACTCTTGTCGTTCCAACAATAAAATCATACCTATACCTTCCTGCACCACCACATATAAAGCAAATATGAAAAAGAGAAATCAAGTCAATTATTTCAGAACAGTGTACTTGTATTTTATTGAGGTCAGAAAAATTTTGTTTTAACATTTCTCTGGTCGTGATAGATAATAACGGGTAGAATTTTTTTTTTTAATTTATCTGACCGTGATAGACAACAATAGCCAGCTTCAGATTTTATTCCGGTTAATTAGTGGTAACTTGATTTCGTTAAGCTAGCCGTGATCTGGACGTTATAGACTATCACGTTTTTCCTACAAATCGAATTTTCACGAAATGCTTCATCATTGTCGATATTTCTTTATTTATTTTTCTATTAATAAAAATTTCGGAACAAAAAAGACCAATTTTTTTATTAATAGGAAATTAAAAATAAAAATAACGATAATGGGGAATGGTTCATTGGAAATTCAGAATCTAAGAATAACGTTAATTTTCATAAAGTCCGGCAGACGTTATTAACCGCAACGTCTCGATAATTAACCGATACACTAGTTCATCTCTCTAAAATCCCAGCGAAAAAACAAAAACACAGGATGTTGGTTTCCATGACGTCGAGGGGGAAAAAAAAGAATTCGGATGTTAATGCCCATGAGAACATCTATATCCCAGCAACTCAAATGAGTTTCTAAATAACTGTTAATCACTTTTTAGAAATTATGGTATCTAAAGTTTCTAACTCTTACATTCTTGAAATTAATTTTAGAGTTTCTATTAAGTCACGTCAGCAACAAATTAAAAAAGAGAAATAATTTGAGCCAATTATTTTGCCAACTTGGAGTTTATAAACAGTTTCTTAATAAGAAACTTTACAGCATAGTTTCTAAATAAGAAACTCTCCTACATCCCTAAAACTGAATTAGAAACTGCCACATCAGAATAAAAACTCTAATAATACCATGGATATAGATGCTCTGATGTCTCGAGAAAAAAAAAAAAAGAATCTATCGGGAGCAAAAAAAAAAAAAAAATTAAAAGCAGAAAAGAAAGTAAAGGGGAATTTTACGTGTGGCGAGACAAAAAAAATGAAAGCGGTTCGATCTTTTTTTCTTTTTTCTTCTTCACTGGGCTGGACATTAGACATAAAAACGTCCCAAATTATTTTTTGTTTTTTTCGCTGGGCAACACGTTACGGATGGAAGCGGCCCGGTTTTTTTATTTTTTTTCGCCAGGGCTAGGTCGTAATTTTTTTTGCTGGCCGTGATAGACAACAATGGTCAGAAAACTTTTTTTTTAAAAAAAAAATTCTCTAGCCGTGATAAACAACAAAGGCCAAAACACTTTTTTTTTTCAAAATTTCTCTGGCCGTGATAGACAATAACGGCCAGCTTCAGATTCTTCCAAAGCAACATACAAAATTACACACATATGGCCGAAAAACTCAACCCCCTTCTATGTCAAACAAAAAGTGGAAGTAAAAAGAAATAGATTAATTATAATTATATGACGGAAGCTAACTTTGTCTTACGCAGTTACGCTACATGAACTTTATGACAAGAGATTATGAAATTAAACTTGAACAGCATAAACAAATATCTTAGCTTAAGCTGTTGACCAACACACTTCTAACCCAACTTGTGTAGACTCAAATTTTATTTTGGTCGATGTGGCTCAGCTAAAAAGTAACTACCCTTTTATTGTCATACCCATAATTTCCCTAACCCTCACCTACTTATTGACATACATTATCTCGTGAAAACAACCCGTAGTTAATTTATTGCATCATTCCACATTCAACAACCAAGCTGAATTTGCTTTTAGCTCAACATCCGGCCCAACTGCTGACCTTAATTACAAGTATGCGTGGGCCACAGTCAGAGACTCATCTCTATCTCACGTGGCACTGTATCTCGGTAATAGGTCAACATATGCATATTCATAGTGGAACCTTAGTCTCATTAATACTATCTATAAATGGAACATTGTTCACAGGAAAACTCATTACCCTCTTAATTCCAACCCCTCTCTCTCTCTCTCTCCTCCCCATCATCTCTCTCTCAAAAGGGTGCACGCAACACCCATTTGTATTTGCCTGTAGAAGACCGCATTTAATAGGGATTGGCGGTTAATTATAAGAGATAAAGATGTCAAGGTTTGTAGACAAACTATCCTTCTTTGACAGGAGAGCATCTCCAATGGAGGATGCAGATGGCATACCACGTAGCGGGTTACTCGTGCATCACCCAAGAAGCCCTGCCGTTTCCCCGCCAGCACCATTGCATACACAGGGAATCTCATCCTCCACACTCTCCCAACTTTTCAAACGGGTCGGCGACACGCACAGTGATTTATCATCTACCCCTTCATCCCCTTCCACCTCGACCTTCACACTTGAACTCACCACACCGATGGTCCCACCTTTTGTCGGAGGTGTCAACCAAACCCCATTCGTGCTATCCTTTACCGACTTGTCATACAAGGTGAAGCGACCCCAAAAGGGCTCTTGCCTCCCATCATTCAAGAGCAATCCTACAGTTTCAGATGGGGCTGTAACGGAGTTGTCTAGCACCAAGACTCTGCTCGACTCTATTTCTGGCGAGGCAAAAGAAGGAGAGATACTAGCAGTGCTAGGTGCAAGTGGGTCGGGTAAGTCGACCCTTATCGATGCATTAGCCAACCGGATTGTAAAGGAGAGCCTCCAAGGATCCATCACACTAAATGGAGAACCTTTAGACAGCCAGCTTTTGAAGGTGATCTCTGCATATGTTATGCAAGATGATCTCTTATACCCAATGCTTACTGTCGAAGAGACTCTCATGTTCTCAGCTGAGTTCCGATTGCCACGAACTCTCTCAACCGAAAGAAAAAAGGCACGTGTTCAAGCACTGATCGAGCAACTTGGGCTTCAGTCCGCTGCCAATACTATAATTGGAGACGAAGGACACCGTGGAGTTTCTGGTGGAGAGCGAAGGAGGGTATCGATTGGTACCGACATAATTCATGACCCGATTGTGCTCTTCCTAGATGAACCGACATCCGGGCTTGACTCAACCAGTGCATTCATGGTGGTCCAGGTGTTGCAACGAATTGCTCAGAGTGGCAGTATTGTTGTTATGTCGGTGCATCAGCCAAGCTACCGGATTCTCAACTTGCTAGACCGCCTCCTCTTTCTGTCCCGTGGGCAGACAGTCTTCTACGGCCCACCAAGTAGCCTCCCGATCTTCTTCACCGAGTTCGGCAGCCCGATACCCGATAATGAGAACCCAACTGAGTTTGCTCTAGACTTTATCCGTGAGATCGAGGAGACCCCGGCCGGCGCCAGTGAACTAGTTGAGTTCAGCAAGTCATGGCAGAAGCGAACATTGACTTATAAGCCTCCTGCCTACGGTGAAAAACAAACTCTCTCCCTGAAAGAAGCAATAGCTGCCAGCATCTCACGTGGAAAGCTTGTCTCTGGTGCAACCGATGTCTCAACTGGATCAGCTTCATCAGTACAAAAGTTTGCAAACCCTTGGTGGATAGAAATGGGTGTTCTTACCAAGCGATCCTTCACCAACTCCAAGCGAATGCCCGAGCTATTTGTAATCCGTCTCGGGGCGGTTCTTGTAACTGGTTTTATACTTGCAACTATCTTTTGGCGCCTAGACAACTCCCCCAAGGGAGTAAAAGAGCGGCTCGGTTTTTTTGCAATCGCCATGTCTACTATGTTTTACACATGCGCTGATGCGCTCCCAGTTTTCCTCAATGAGAGGTACATATTCATGCGGGAGACTGCTTACAATGCATATCGCCGCTCCTCCTATGTGCTCTCACATTCTATAGTCAGCTTCCCTCCTCTTGTATTCCTCTCCTTTGCCTTTGCCTTGACGACCTTCTTTGCAGTGGGTCTGGCCGGAGGCGTCTCTGGGTTTATGTTTTTTGTTGCGATTGTGTTAGCCTCCTTCTGGGCCGGCAGCGGGTTCGTCACATTTCTCTCAGGTGTTGTAACAAATGTGATGCTAGGTTACCCTGTGGTAGTATCAACCCTCGCGTATTTTCTATTGTTTAGCGGTTTCTTCATCACGCGTGACCGTATCCCGAAATACTGGCTCTGGTTCCATTACCTTTCTCTTGTGAAATATCCATATGAAGCAGTAATGCAAAACGAGTTTAGTGACCCAAATAAGTGCTTTGCGCGAGGTGTGCAAATGTTCGACGACACAGCGCTCGGTGCATTACCAGAATTCTTACAATTGAAGGTACTCAAAGCAATGGGCACCTCAATCGGGTTGAATTTGAATGCTGACACTTGTATAACAACCAGTAAGGATCTTCTACAGCAACAGGCTGTGACAGATCTCACCAAATGGGATTGCCTTTGGATTACAATCGCATGGGGATTTCTCTTCAGGATTCTCTTCTATATTTGTCTGTTGCTGGGTAGCAAGAACAAGAGGAGATAGTTTTCTTCAACAAAGAAAAATCGAAATGAGGATGTAAAGTCTCTTTGCTTGATGCTTTGGTGGAAGTCCATTAATTGTACTGTGCATGTTTTGTTCATTTTGCTTTCTTTTCTTTTTTTTGGATATAATTTGGTTTGTTTGATTTATCAATCTTTGAGAATTACATGTATTTTTGTTATATAGCATAAAAAAAATTCCAGTTATTATACGAACATTTGAAACTTCCATGTGCTTGCTGAAATAGAGTAGATAACAGTCCAAGGGCAAAAAGCAGAGAAAACAGCGTATTTATCCTCTGTTTTATCCCCTTTCTATTGGACGCCCAATGCATTGTTAATTATCTTTAATTTACAGCTATAATTTTCTCATCGATTTTCACTAGACTAACAAGATCCTCTTCTTGTTCCAATTTCACTTGTTATTAGAGCATGCCCCTTGCAAGAAGTTTATTGGTTTATTTAAGTTGAAACTTATTTTTTAAGTATGGAATATGATTATATGAGCGTATGCATTCATTATTATTAATAGATACTTAATGGATTCTCTTCAAATTCCCTTTCTCCACAGAAATGTAAAGATAAAGAAGCTACTAGAATAGATCATTTCTTTTTTCTTTTGATAAGAGTGGCATTACTACTCAATCCATTTGCAAAGAAACCATAATTACATGAGCTTAACGAAAGAAAGAAAGAAAGAAAGGGAAAAAAAGAAAGAAAACAAAAATAGAATCTAAAGCACAACTACCCAACCAATTTCTATGTCCTAGTACGGTATCAAAGAGTACCAATTAATACACAAAAAGTAGTACTGAACCAAGAACTATGTTATTATCTAGCATAAAAATTACATTAAATTAAGGTACTATGTTATAATTAATCTACAAATAAATTCTAGAGGAACTAGATATGAAGCAGAGTGAGCACAATGCCTCAAATTTTGAGTTCATATCTGCTATCTGGTATCCATTGGGATGATATACTAACCACATTAAAACAAAACCCTCTCCAACAAATAAAATTTGGATTGTTTAAACTTAATGGCAGCCTGATAGTCAATTTTGAAAATAAGAATTTTAATATGTGTGAAACACTTATGCAGCAAGATATGCGTATGGCGTCTACGTTGTGTATTTTGAAAAAAAGTTTCTACACATATGGACTAAATAAGTAAATAGAATTCTTTGATGAAAATATAATAAGATCCCAGTATGGTCGTAAATTTATTGAATTATGGATGTCATATCATCAATTTAATATGTCTAATATAAGATGGTGAATAATTATATTAGAGTTTGTTATTGAATTCTTATGCATGCAGTTAGAGTGGGAAAAATGGCACGGCGGAGCCGGCTCCGTCACGGAACGGCACGGTAACAGCACGGAACGGCACGGCACGCGTGTCGGTTACGTGCCGTGACTCGCGTGTTCCGTGCCGTGACCATTCGCGTGCCGTGATCAATTGTTGGCAAAGAAGACACGGCACGGCACGGCACGGGACACGCGAGTCACGGAACGGTAGACACGAAAGACACGCCAATCACGGCAGTCACGAGGCAATACACTAATATACCTTCCTATAAAGTATAATTTTATTTTAATTAAAATATTTACATTTAAATTTCAATTAAAACATTTGAATTTTAAAGAATCGTTGCATTTTTTTTTTAAAACGTTAAATCAAACGTGAGTAACGCACGTTTAGTCACGACGTGACTCGCGTGCCGTGACCACCCCTCGTAATTTTTGTCACGGCACGTTTTTTCCACTCTACGTGCAGTCCTATATTGCATAGCAGATGCAGACCTTTCAAGTATTTTCCTCGTAACATCTGCAGTAGTAGAATTGGATATAGATTAATAACCAGTAATAATTGTCTGATGTTGATCAAACACTCAGTGGGAATATAACTTAATTATACTCCTTTTGTTATCCTCCAACAAGGGAGGAATGAAAAATTGAAAATAAGAGCTGAGACCGCTGCCTCCCTTTTAGCTCGACCCGAAACACAAACAAATAATTACATATATTCTCTCCAAATTTTATAATATCATAATTATCTTTCTAATTTACAAATTCTCGTCTTTATTCAATTTATTGTTTTGTTCTATTAATACACATTTCACATTTAAAAATTATCAATGTAGGGTTCAAGGATTTGGGTGCGGAGTTTTCTTTTTCTCTGTTAATATGTAAATATAACTTTTTTTTATCAATATATTGTTGGTGACAAACTTTGCCGCGAACCTTAAAAAAAAAAAAATTATCAGAGTATCCTCCAATAAAACATAGGCAACATGAGAAAAGAATGGCCATGTTCTCGTGTATTGAAATAACTCGGCCGGTCCAGGACCGGACCGGACAACCCGTGGTTCGGACCCCGACCGCCCCGGACCGTGCTCAACCCTGGACCGGATCGGACCTTGGCTAGAAACGGGTCTAGCAAGGGTTTGGGTCACTAATTTTCACTAGAATCGTGTAGGACCGGACCGGACTTACCCATGAAACTGTGTAGGACCGAACTGGACCAAACCTGGACTGCACTGTGTAGAACCAGACCCAATCCGAATTTAGCTATTCTGATCTCTGTTAATTAATCATTAAAATTGTACCAATTTGTAATATTTTTGTATAGAGAAATTATATTATCTGAAAACTAGACTTTCGTACTTTTATTTTGATATAAATAACACAAAAATCCGTGTAGTCATTTTCTCTAAATTGAATTTTAAAATCTAGTCACTAGAATTTTAATTTTTCTGATTTCTGACTGAAAAAAAAATAGTAATATTATCAAGGTAATAATTTGGGAACTGAATCTTCTGCCAACAAAATTCATTTGTCCATCCATGCTTTGAAGTTTGGAACGGTTATAATTAAAGTATGGATTGTGTCTTCACAAAACTAAATACTCATATCATGAATGATTGTACAGATGGACGTTGTTTTTTTTTTTTTTTTTGATGAAAATCCCGTAGGCA
The DNA here is from genome assembly GCA_025461125.1 of Carex kokanica. Classification (NCBI taxonomy): domain Eukaryota; kingdom Viridiplantae; phylum Streptophyta; class Magnoliopsida; order Poales; family Cyperaceae; genus Carex; species Carex kokanica. The sequence continues at coordinate 844,939 of JAJGRX010000638.1, forward strand.
TGCATTAATCATAAATGTTTAGGTTACAAATATATAAAAGAGTACACGTAATCTACCTTCTAAAGGAAAATACGAAAAGTAAGTAAGGTAAACAGAAAAAAAAAAAGCCCTGAAATAATTGTTCCCTGCCAGCAGTCTCTTTGCCTGTGTTCCAATTTTACTCCCCCCATCGAAAATGAGCCTGATCAATTTCTGGATTTAATTCAGCCTGTTCAGCTATTCTTGCCGGTACCATACCTTCACAGGTAGACTTGGTGGTACGTGCCCAATTTGCTAGATAATGGGGTTGTTTCACAAATTTTCTGCTTACATGAATTAGAGTCACTCTTTCGATCATTGAATGGTACAGGTGAGCCCCTTGCATGACCATTTCCGCAGCCCGCCAAGATGGCAGTTCTAGATAGGTTCTTTGCAAGACCGCATTAACTAATATCTTGCAATCCGAACACAGAATAGCCTGAGTCATTGTATGTGCGCTTAGCCTTTGTTGAACATACTCCAATACCCGTACCAGCACCATTGCTTCAGCCTGTAGCGGGTCTGCACATGTTTCGTGGTTGGTTTGCACATATTGGAGCCGCCCTTCACAGTCGAAAAGCACGAACGCTGCTCCTGCTCTTCTTGTACTGTCCCAAGATGCATCCATTACAACTACCATTTTACCTCTTGGTATCAGTACCGGTTGTAGCACAGTCCTTGTGGGTATGATCGGGGCTACTAGTTCGGGCATGGTAAGAGCTCGAGCTTGCGCAAGAATTGTCTTCGGTGCTGTGTCTTCTCCTTTGAAGATTTTGTTGTTCCTTGCCTTCCAAATACACCACAGTATATTGGTAAATTCTGCAATTTGGTTACTATCTAAAGCCCGAGCTACTGTGAGCAAGGTTTGTGCAAAATTTAACGGCAAGCCCTCTACTCTCAACGCGAATGAAGAGATGAACCATGTCACTTGTGATAACGGGCAGAAGAATAGTGTGTGCATTATAGATTCATTCTCCTGTCCACATCGAGGGCACCTTGGGCAAAAGGTTCTGAGTCTTCTATGGAGTACCTGAGCTGTTGCTATTCCTTGATGCAAAGCCCTCCAAACGAATATCCTTACCCTCGGTACAATGCCCTTCCAAGTCCACATTTCTTTCCATAGCTCCGTTTGGTATTCATCAAACTGCACCAGTCTTTGCCTTTGTTGTGCCAATACCCGATAACCCGCTTTGACTGTGTACAGCCCACTATCATTGTGGGTCCATACTAGTCTGTCCGGGAGCATTGGGTTCAACCTCGGCTGCCTCGCCGAGTCCCGGATGGCTATGAAAGCTTGCTGTCCCAAAAGCTGCGAAATCACATCAGCACGCCATCTATCATTGTCATGGTCCCACACCGATGCCACTGTTGTATCTCTCTGCACGTTGGTCCTAATCCTTTGCAATTCCCATTGATCAAACCATGGTTGATTAACGACACTAATGCTGTTACCATCAGAAATTACCCATTTGGCCGACTCAGTAAAGAAACTCTTATACCGCTGCATTTCTTTCCAGAACTTGCTTGTACCAGTAGTGTTCCGAATTCCCCAAAAGCCACCCCTTGAGAAATATTTAGCCTTCATGATTTGTACCCAAGTTTTCTCTTTGTTTGCTGCCAACTGCCAAACCATTTTTAGCATTAAAGTCTCATTAAAGGTCGACATGTTGCGTATACCCAAGCCTCCCTCTTGCACCGGCCTACACACTTTTTCCCAAGATATGAGCGACAAGTACCGATTTTGTCCCAACTTACCCCATAAGAATTTCCTCATAACTTGATTGATTTCGTCGATGGTTTCTCTAGAAAGAGTTGCAATGCTCATGAAATACACTGGGAGGGAGATAAGTGTTGATTTGATTAGAGTCACCCTTCCCGCGTGCGAGAGTTGGTTGGCCTTCCATCCCGCTAGCCGTGAGTAAACCTTCTCCAGTACCAACTCATCATTAGGATCTTGTCTGTTTTGTGCTGCATCCATGAGGACACCAAGATACTTCTCCTTCTCTTCGGCTAACTTTGCCCCCATTGCATTCGTTATAAGGTCACAGCAGTCTTCATCGCAGGCTTTACTAAACCACATTGTAGATTTGTTAGGATTGATAACCAGACCCGAAACTTGAGCAAAGGTTTGCAGGATTGTCTGAAAGGCCGTAACCTCCCTTTGGTCGGCCCTTCCCATGAGCATGAGGTCATCCGCATAGAGGATGTGTGAGAGAATTGGCGCTGTTGGAGCTAATTTAACTCCCACTTTTTCTCTTTTCTGTACCGCCTCATTTATTTGTTTGGATAAGCACTCCATGGCCAAGATAAACAAATAAGGCGATAACGGACACCCCTGCCGCAACCCTCGTGATGGTTTGATAAACCCGCTGCCCGACCCATTCACCAGGATTGTTGTTCTACTCTCTTTCATGCATGCATGTACCAAGGATGTAAATTTGCTTGGTATTCTCACTTCTTTCATTGCGGCAATGACCAAGTCCCACCGTACCGTATCAAAAGCCTTGCTCACATCAGCTTTTAGCATAAAAGACGCCTCCTTATAATTCGGGTTGTTGAAAGAATGTAACACCTCTTTTACAAGGATTACATTATCGGAGATATTCCTCCCCTTGAGGAATGCCGTTTGTTGCTTCGATATTAGACCCTGCATATATGGTTGGAGCCGATTTGCTAAGATTTTCATGAACAATCTATATATCGTGTTGCCAATAGTGAGCGGTCTATAGTCCCTCGGATTCTGCGGCTCTTCCATTTTAGGTATCAAGATCACATGACTCGCAAGCCACTGGCTCGGCACTTGTTCAGTTTGAAAGATTGTTTGAATGGCTAATGTTATTTCCTTGCCTAGAAGCCCCCAATTCTGTTGCAAGAATCCCACCGTGATTCCGTCCGGGCCTGGCGCTTTGTCAGGACCCATACCGAAGAGGGTGGCTTTGACTTCTTCAGATGTTGGGTTTTTGATCAGCAAAGGTTGAGCATGTAGTGGTACCTTGCAGTCATCACTTATGTTGAGCTGCATCAAAAATCGTGCTGGGTCACTTTGCTGTTGTAACGTTGCTGTGCCATAGAGCTCCTTGAAGTATCTCACAAACTCTCTTCTTATGTCCGCCTCCCCTGTCATTATTGTGCCATCTCCCATTCGCACATGTGATATGTGGTTTGTACGGCGCCGCTGGGTTGCCAACGCATGAAAAAACGAGGTATTTCGATCACCCTCACATAGCCACTGTATTCTTGACCTTTGCTTCCAATAGGTCTCCAAGTCAGTTTCTGCTTTTTCAAATTCTCTCAATAAAGCCTCCTCCACCCCGTGAGGCTGTAGGCTGGGGTGCACGGTTTGTACCTCTAGTATTTTTTGCTTCAATTCTCTAATTCTATTCTGTGGTGATTTGTAGCCTTTTGCCCATGCATTGATATTCTTTTTTAGCAAACACATTCTGTCTTCCCAGGATAGGCCCGCCATCTGTTGCCAGCCCACTTCGCACATTTCTTTAAACCCCTCCGTATTTTGCCACCATTTTTCCACCCTAAACTGTTTTGCATTAAACGATCTATTTCTTGCACACACCAAAATCGGGCAGTGATCACTATGAATTCGAGGCATGTGATTGACAAACGCATGCGGTCTCGCTTGCATCCACTGCGCTGTAGCAACTGCCCTGTCAAGCCTCTCATGAATCGCAACCGAAGAGTTCGGTTTATTCGTCCAAGTGTATGCCGGTCCTTTAAATCCCAGATCTATCAAACCGGCATCAAAGAGGAATTTTCTGAAAGATCTACTATTTGAATTCATGGCAGGGTTACCTCCATATTTCTCATAGTCGCTCGCAATCGCATTAAAATCTCCTATTACACACGCACACTGTTCAGTGCTCAAAATGAGCCTGATTTGATCCCATAGTGATGCATTTTCACCATGAGATGGATCTCCGTACACGCAAACTAGGGTCCATGAAAGACCTCCTTGTTCGTGTATTCTCGCATGAATTTTAAATCTATCCTTCGACACTATCGTCAAGCTGGTTTTGTCATCCCAAAGTAACCAGAGTCCCCCGGACCGGCCTCTTGCCGGTACAAGCGAATTATTTTTTAAAGGAAGAAGGTCTAATATTTTTTTGGATTTTTTAGAGCATCGTTTGGTTTCAGAAATGAAGGCAATATTCACCCTTGTTGCCCGGAGGATATCAACTAGGAATTGATGTTTCCGTGGTCCTCCGGCTCCACGGCAATTCCATGACAGTATGGTACTCATTGTTTTTGCGGAGGCTGAGCCGAGCTCCCCTCCAAGGCCCTCTTTTTGTTTACGTTGCCGTCCAACGCGGCACCCGAGGTTTGGGCGCCAAAGTATTCCTCATTCTGATCAGTAACTTGAAGCATCCCCATGGACAGATTGGTCTGCTCCTCACCACCTGAGTGGTTTCCCCGATTCTGTGGCCCGATTCTAGAGTCACCAGTTCTCCTGGCCCGGAAAGGCCTAGTTCTGTCTAAGAGGCCCTCTGATTCAGTACTGTTACGCACCCCTGTACTGTTTAAAGCACCGAGCCGGGTTTGGGCCGAAGGGTCCGGAAAGTTCACAGTCCAGTTTTCGGTTAACAGTGCATTGGACACTTGGGCTGTTATCGGGTTGCTAGCTCTGTTAACTGGGCTGCTGTGGTGTACCGATTCAGCTGGCCCAGTGTGTGTTGTGGTGTTTCGGTCAGACCCTCTAGTCCCTGCCAAGGGCACAAGGGCCGAGTTGTTTATCCACGCCCCTGTGTAGGCCCGAATAGGAACTTGCATTTGCGGTAAATGGCTAAAACGTGGATCGAGCCTGAGGCGCTCCAACCTCAGTTTGTCTACACAACCCGACGGTTCATGGCCAAGTTTTGCACAAAAGAGACAGATTCTCGGTAATTTTTCGTAGGTGATATAGATTGGAAAGTTTCCTAGTACCGGGTGACTGACTTCTATCCTATCTTTGAGCTTGGCATCTATTTTAATCAACACCTTGACCTTGTAAAATTTTTGCCCCCCCGCAAATAACTCGACCGGTTCAGATAATGGTGTACCCAATTCTTGTGCCAAAAACCGAATACCTTCCTTAGAGACCGAAGCAGGAGGCACCCTATGCCATTGAGTCCAAACTTCGGCCAATTCCACCTTGGGTTGTATAAGGTCCGCCGGACCCGTAACCCTTTTAAGAAAAACGGCATCCATTCTGTACGTCCAAATTCCTCGCTGCATCACTCGCTCTAGATCTTCCTTGTTTGTAAACTGAACCAGGAACATATCCCTTGTCAAGATAGAGATATCAGTGGCTTATTTCTGCAATGCATGGTTCACCCACTGCGGCCCACAACAGCCTTATATGTTCGTTAGCAAAACCAATTGTCTTTCAATCATTCCTTTTCATTAATTGTGGCCCGCTCTCCTTATTATGCACCCAACTACTGCCTCAGCCTTAGGACATTACAAACCTGATTGACAAATGTTGGAAAATTTATACTATCTTTTAAAATTTTCAACAAAATGTTTCTTTTCTGAGATAAGTAACAAAATGTCTTTATATATAAAATTATGTTAATAATTTTAGAAGAGGAATATTTTGTTTGAAAATTTTGAAAGGTAGGATAATTTATAAAAGAATTCTTTATATATACATGTAGTTTAGCTTTCAACCTCCAAGATAAATGGAATTCGTAAACTACATTTAGTCAGTTCAAGTGATCTATGATGCTCGGATCGATAAGCGGTGTCTCATGATCATAAACTATATTATATACAAGAAGAAAAGAGGGTAACCCCTTTTCCACGCCGATTGAGTGGACAGTGACGGGAGGGGTGGACTCGTATTCCAAAAAAGGAGAGTCCGACATCCGACCAAAACGTCAACTCAAGGCAAGTCGATAAAGAGGATTTATCCATTTTGAAGAGTGACTAAGACCAATTCAGTCACGTTTTCATGTTCCAATTGAAGACTTTTCATTTATGATCAAAGGAGAAGATTTCTCTTTTATCAAACATATGCGGATCAAATCACGATCTTATAATAATAAGAAGAACCCCGATAGAAATCATTTTGCCTCTCATCCAGATTTCTCTATGGAAACGACGACGACAATGCATGACAACAACAATAAAGGGATTTCACATGTACCCTTCAAAATCTTGAAACTATATAGTTTTCCTTTTAAATTAATAATATCATACAAAAATCCACGAGCTTACCCAATTATTGTATTTTTTTATTAAAATTCATTTAGTTTATAAAGTTTTCATTTTATCATTTATTTAAAAACAAAAATATATAACATGTTCGAGAAATATTTAGTTTTCTAATTGTATGATTTGTGAGGACAAATTGTTCATTTATCTATTTTTTATGCATATAGAGGAGAAAATGGATCAGATACGGAGCAGATAGTGGTAAAACCATATCTGTATACATTTCTAATTTTTGGATACGGATACGGATACGGATCAAATCGGATATTTATTAAAAAAAATATAAATATTATTAAAAAAAATAAAAGTTCATAATATATATATAGTAGAACTAGGGTGTGATGTGCTCACCAAACTCTTTGGTGAGCACAACTCTACATAAACTATCAAATTCACTTCAAACGAGATGAATCCAACCGTTGAAACCGATGCACTTTACGAGTGATGCGCGTACATGCAAAATTTTGAATTTTTTGAATTCATTTAGTCTCAAGTTAAGTGGTCAAAATTGATGATTTTTTGAATGCATTAAAACAACTTCATTTTGGATCATTCATTTTTCATCAATTTTGACCACTTGACTTGAGACTAAATGAATTCAGAAAATTCAAAATTTTGCATGTACGCACATCACTCGTAAAGTACATCGGTTTCAACGGTTGGATTCAACTCGTTTGAAGGAATCCGATAGTTTATGTAGAGTTGTGCTCACCAAAGAGTTTGGTGAGCACATCACACCCTAGTTCTACTCATATATATATATATATATATATATATATAGTATGGCTAATTTGCTTCCGGAAGCATTTCGACCGAGGTGCTTACTGGGGCATATCTTGCAATTTGATGTTCAAACAACAAATTCAAATTGTTAGATGTTCAATCTATATTAAAATTTACTTGGAGACCACATTTTTAATTTTTTGGAATTTTTTTACTATTTTTTAAGCTGGTTTGAAAACCGCTGCTTTCAATGCTTCAGAAATTTAATAAAAACAGCGGTTTTCAAACCAGCTTAAAAAATAGTAAAAAAATTCCAAAAAATGTAAAATTTGGTCTCCAAATAGATTTTAATATAGATTGAACATCTAATGGTTAGAATTTGTTGTTTGAACATCAAATTGCAAGATATGCCCCCGTAAGCACCTCGCCGAAATGCTGCCGGCAGCAACTTAGCCGCTCCCTATATATATATAATTATAATGGTGAATAAGATAAAAAAATTCATAATATATATTAAAATATTTACTATTCGGATTTGGATAGTTACGAATAATTAAACTTAAAACTGATAGACCTAAATTATATACATATTCGATCTGATTTTTATCACAAAATAATACCAAATATCATGTATTTTGAATATAAAATGAATTAATTACACTTAGAATCAAGTTACTGCGTTTGCTCGGCTTAAATTTGCAGGAAATGAAGAAAAATGAAGAAAAACGAAGAAAAATGTCCAGTGCGGACGCACGGATATCGATACGGCCGCACTGAGTACTTAGAAGGATTTCTGAACACGCGCCAATTTGAAAAAGGTATAATGAGGTTTTCATCAAAATCCGTGCGGACGCACGGATATCGATGCGGACGCGCTCTGGTCGCACAGGAAAAGTCCGAGCCTAGTGCGGACGCAGTGAGAACCAGTGCGGATGCACTCTGGCCGCACTCAAAACGCATTGAAATTTCAGCTTCCGACACACAGTTCGTATTTTGGCCATAACTTGGTCATACGAACTCCGATTTGGATGAATCAAAGTTTGACGGAATCAGGACAACAAGATCTACAACTTTCATGAAGGAACAATATCCAAATTCGAAATTTAGAATTCCGTGTGGACGCACTAAGGTCGCATTCAGCCTAAAAATCGAGTTTTCTATTTCCGGCGCTTCTAAAAACGACCCAGGAGTGAAATATGGAAAGTAGGGACGTGGGAAAACTTGTGGAGCAAGTATCTAATGACTCCCCATGTCCATTTGCTCCAGAATTAACAAGTACTTCTCCTCTAAAAAGGGCACCCACTAACTCCACCTTCTAGCCTCTAAATTGGGTATGATCTCTTGCTATAAAAGGGCTAGAACTTTCCCTTCCAAATCCACTATCCACCAATCCATCCACTACCAATCTCTCTCTACACACACAACTCAGCCATATTTTCTGAAGAAGGTGAAGCTTTCAAGCAAGGAGAAGAAGGGTTTCTTGAGCAAGATTCGGCAAGATTGAGGTTCTAAATTCAAAGGGTGTAATTATTCTTTATTTCATTTCCTCTTGTTATTTGCCAAACTTTGCAATGTTTCCCTCCAAGAGGGAGTAGTTCTCTCTCTAGGGGTTTAGGTCAATATGCATGAACTTGTTTAATTCTATTTTATTCGATTATTTGCTTTTATTGTGATTGTTTTATCGGATTTGATTGTTAATTTCTGTGATTTTAATAATTTGTGTTAAATACATAATTAGTACTTGAATTGTAGCATCTCGTTTTGGTTTCAAAAGAACCAAAATTGACTAGGATCAATAGGATAGTACCAAATTATGAATGCAAATACCTTAGGTTTTAGATTAAGATTCTAACCAATTTAATCTAAGCCGGAACTACAGAAATTAAGGTTAGGGATTTGGTGAAGAACCTAAATGAGAAGTCAAACCCTAATTAGGACATCTCAAATCGAGTCGGATATTGGTATCATGAACTTAATTGAGAAGTACCAATATTTGATGAGAGGAGAGACTAACAAGAGCTTATAGTCTAGGTAGCTAGGATGAAGAACCTAAAAAGTGAAGTCCGAATTACTTAGACACGTTATTAATTCACGAAAGTGACCCTTAATGACATATTAGGTTAGAAACCTCATCAAATCATACATGAATTTAAGCAAATACCGAATAAATAGAGTTAACAAGGGATTGTAGACCAAAGACCCCTAGATTCTCTAAACCTTGAAAACAAACCGACTTTTCTCTCTTTTACTTTTACTTTTAATTGTTTAAAATTCCTTTCGGGTATTGAACCCAACCTTAGGACTTTTACTACAAACCCCCCAATTTACTTTATTGCACTTTATTTTTATTTTCTGAAATTTATCATCTAAAGTTGAAAATTAAGTATTTATCTTACTCCTTGTGGTTCGATACCCGATAATATACTACACGGTAGGATTGTATACTTGCGATCTAAACCGAAAGTGTATTTGAGGATAAAGCTTTTTACATATACCCTTTGCACGTATCAAAAACCGTATCCATTTTCACACGGATATTCAGATACGGATATCCATATCTAATTTTTGAATACGAATCAGATATTATCCGCTCAGTTTTCACCCCTAGATCCATATATAGTGGCATATTATGCATATATTTGTGCGTGTGGTACAAGTAAGAAATTGAATTATTTGCTCTCACAAACAAATAAATTAGAAGACTAAATATTTCTCATGCATATATTTTTTATTTTTTTAGTAAAGGTTAAAATGTAAACTTTATAAATATAAAATGAGTTTTAATTGAAAAGACAACAAGTTGGGTAAAATTTATGAGTTTTTGTAATTCAGAAGGATAAATATGATATTATGAATTTTAGAAGGAAAAACAATTTCGAGATATTTAAATGTTATACATGAAATTTCCTTAATAAATTAAAATAATTATAATTATAATAATCATCATCATCTCCATTCTTAAATTAAGTACGTAGATGTCCTGATCCGTCAACGACTGTGATTAAAAGATGTAATTTTAGATTGAATATCAATCCTCCAATCAAATAATCTTTGTTTTTCTGATTCTATACATCTTTTTTATGTTTTTTTACGTGTAAAGGTCGAAATTTATTTAGACACGTACTCGCCACATGCAAATTATATTATTTTTTTATTGGTCCTGATTTATTTTCATTTTTCAAATGTCATTTAAGAAAAAATTTAATTGATTAATTATTATTTTATGAAAATATGTTAAAAAGATAAAAAAAAAAAAAAAACATACATATTGTTAAGATTGTTAGGATAAAACATCAACAAGAACATGAACACAATCACTCCCTTGAATCTCCCTTTCCCACCCTTATTTTTATTTCATTGGAGAAGAATACAGATTTCGGTTTTCTTTCTTTTGTTTCTATATTTCTGTGTGTCTCATTCATACACAGCTCTACATATTTAAACTAGAAACATACATTTGGTATCTACTAAAGAAATCAATTCCAATCATCTATATTTAGAAGCTTGCTCTGTATTTAGAAAGACAATCACAGCCAGCCATTTCTTGGAGAGCCGCCAGCAATGGTAGGTGCAATTACATCATATATGGGTTGGAATAATATCTTCTTTCCTTCTTCTGTAGATCCTAAATATTACAACGTGTCATGGTGTTAGTTTTGACACATATCATTTAAAAAATGTTATTTACATTTACTTAATATATCATTTAAGGATTATTCTGAAGACAAGCAATTAGTTATTCTGAAGACAAGCAATTGATATATTATTCTGAAGACAAGCAATTAGTTTTAAATTGATATACCACCTGGGATTATTCTGAAGACAAGCAATTAGTTATTCTGAAGACAAGCAATTAGTTTTAAATTGATATACCACCTGGGATTATTCTGAAGACAAGCAATTAGTTATTTGGGCTGGAAACACTATGAATAAAAATACATGTGTATTTATATATAATTACATATCTCAGTTACGTATCCCACGTACGGTTGATATTCCTTCAATGCGCAGTAGGAATTGTTGAAGAGAATAAGATAACCTTGGGTCTAACTGATATTAATACTAATAATAAAATTTTGGTAATATGATGGACGATAGATATATATGAAGGACAATTGAAATTTTTTCGTATATAGGGGCCCAAGCATGAATATGTAATATTTTAATATATAGGACCATGTAATGAACAGCAAAAGAGCATTTACGTGTATACAGAAGTATAATTAGTCCATATAACAGTTTTTATTAATTAAGGAAAACTAAAGTTGCTTAATATTCAGTAAATGCTGGATGCCACTTTATGTCCGTGTTGACGAATAGTACGCAGTATTCTCAAGCAATCAATAAAATTAAAAAGACCAAGCTAAAGAAATATATACCCGTCCATTAATTGTTTTTATATACAGATTACCTAATTGAATATGTTTAAGTATATATCCTCCTTTCCAGAGAAGATTAGATATAAGAAGCCATAGCATCAGTAGATTTTCATGCACCTCAACTCCTCCACCATGGAACTACAACACAATCCAAATTCATCTCACCTGGTCGTAGATGTTGTCTCCCCTTCTGCTCACGAAACCCGGTCTTCAAATGTTGGCATCGACCGGCCACCTATGTTTGTGCTCTCCTTCACTGACATTACCTACAGAGTACGCCAATCTAAAGGGCTATTGTTTTCTCCTTTGTCTAAAAGTAAAAAAGTAGATTCGACAGCAGCCGTCCGCCCTCGTGTTCGCACCTTGCTTGATTCGGTCTCTGGTGAGGCAAGGGAAGGAGAGATATTTGCCATTCTCGGTGCAAGTGGGTCGGGGAAATCAACCTTGATCGATGCTTTGGCAAATCGCATTGTCGGTAATAGCTTACAGGGCTCGATTACTCTCAATGGAGACATTTTAGAGAGTAGTCATTTGAAGGTTCTATCCACATATGTGATGCAAGACGACCTTCTCTATCCGATGCTTACTGTGAAAGAAACCCTCATGTATGCGGCGGAGTTCAGGCTGCCACGGTCTGTCCCCAAGGAAAAGAAGAATAAACGTGTTGAAGAACTCATCAAGCAACTCGGCCTTGAGGCTGCAACAAATACTATAATTGGAGACGAGGGGCACCGTGGGGTCTCAGGTGGTGAGCGTAGGAGAGTATCGATAGGCATGGACATAGTTCATGACCCAATATTGCTCTTCCTCGACGAACCAACCTCTGGCCTTGACTCGACCAGTGCATTTATGGTTGTCGAGGTCCTTAAGGAGATTGCTAGAAAAGGTAGCATTGTGATTCTTTCCATCCACCAACCAAGCTATCGCATCCTCAACCTCCTTGACCGCCTCCTATTACTTTCTCGTGGCCAGACTGTCTTCTACGGCCCACCAAGCAGTCTCTCGATGTACTTCTCAGAGTTTGGCAAGCCAATACCAGATAATGAAAACCCTACTGAGTTTGCACTTGATCTAATCCGCGAGAGGGAGGCATTTGATGGTGCAAAAGAACTTGTAGATTTCAATAAGACTTGGAAAATGCGGCACCAAAATGACTTGTTCCCTTCGGATCGAGGAGATGTACCACATGTACCTCTTGACCAAGCGATTGCTGCTAGCTTTGTTAATGGCAGACTGGTCTCTGGCACTAATAACATCACTAATGTGTCAGTGACATCTGTGCGCAAGTTCACAAACCCATTCTGGATAGAGATGGGGGTGCTAACAAAGCGCGCCTTCACAAATACTAATCGCATGCCGGAGCTATTCATGATCCGACTCGGTGCAGTTATTGTCACCGGCATTATCCTTGCAACAATTTATTGGAGGCTCGACAACACCCCAAAAGGAGCGCAAGAGCGGCTCGGTTTCTTTGCAATCGGCATGTCTACCATGTTCTACACGTGTGCCGATGCACTTCCAGTGTTTATGCAAGAGCGTTACATCTACATGAGAGAGACATCTCACAATGCGTACCGCAAATCCTCCTTTGTGCTTTCCAATGCAATCGTCAGCTTCCCACCACTAGTCCTTCTATCGTTTGGCTTTGCACTCACCACGTTTTTCGCAGTGGGCCTAGATGGTGGCATGTCTGGTTTTTTTTTCTACACAGCAATCATTCTCGCCTCCTTCTGGGCAGGTAGTGGTTTCGTCACCTTTTTGTCCGGAGTTGTGAGCCACATTATAGTCGGCTACACAATTGTCGTTGCGATTTTAGCCTACTTTTTATTATTTAGCGGGTTCTTTATCAACCGTGACCGGATTCCAGACTACTGGATCTGGTTTCATTATATCTCACTTGTGAAGTACCCATACCAAGCAGTGTTGCAGAATGAGTTTAGCGATCCGAACAAATGTTTTGTCAGAGGTACACAAATGTTTTCCAACACTCCGATCGACGCCTTTCCTGAGCCAACAAAGGTGGATGTTCTCGCAAGTATAAGCAGCTCCCTCGGTTTGAACCTAACTAATGCCACATGTATCACAACTGGACCTGATATTGTGAGCCGAAATTCGGTTGACGATCTCACCAAGTGGAACAGCCTTTGGGTAACGGTAGCATGGGGATTCTTTTATCGGTTTTTGTTCTACATTGTGTTGTTGATGAGAAGCAAGAACAAGAGGAAGTAAATGAATTACTGATTACTACCTATATAATTGATTTGAGCTCAAATTTCTTTCTTTTCTGTCTAATAAATGTTAATACTTTAAAGTTGTGTGTATTTGAATAGTATCATAAGAAAGAGCACACAGAAGCAGAAGGGGTTGCTTTCTATCTTTTTTTATTGTATGGTTAAATTGGATCAAAGGATAGATGGTTAACGTTATAAAAAGATAGAAATTAAGGACTCTTGCTTCTTTTCTTTGCTCTTTTGTTTCTTGTACTGTATGTTTAAGTGGATTGTCATTTAATGTTGTATTTGGCTTACACTTGGGTTTTTTTTTTTCAACCGTTTACACTAAGATTTTGTTCATAATATGTATGTGATTTTTTGTGTCAATTAATTAATTAATGCAAGCGTTTGTGTGTGAGTGTGATTTATTGTTTTTGTTTATATATCTGCTGGAGATTTATTGATTAGTTGTCAGAAGACATGGCATTAAATGGAGATTTCACAAGATGTGTGTGTGTACGTGTATGGGGGGGGGGGGGGGGGGGGGGGGGGGGGGGGGGGGGGGGGATGCTTTTCATATCTCTTGAGATTTGAGAAGATGACCTAATTAAGTATCGATATAGACATGCAACCTATACTAAATATCAACCGTTATTAATTATAATGTGATTGTTGCATCTAAAAACCAGATTCCCAACGGCTGGTCTAGTCTTCTCCAAGTACAATTTATTAATTAAAACCCGTCCTGTATGGCTGTATTACATTTTTTTTTCTAGTATGTATAACCTTTTGGGATATCTAACATGGAGAAGAATAACTCGGAAAGTAAGAATTAATATAAGAGGGATGCTTCGGTGCACACAAGGACCTATTTGTAAAATGAGTCTTATTTTTATTTTCAAAGTTCAAACAGTCAATCCGACCGTTCAACATTATCTCCATATTAAAATGTACTTGGAGGTCAAATTTTACATTTTTTTGAATTTTTTTACTATTTATTAAGTATTTTACAAATTCAATGGTCTGAATTTGACTAGTTTTTGTAAAATACTTAATAAATAGTAAAAAAATTCAAAAAAATGTAAAATTTTACCTCCAAGTATATTTTAAAATGGAGATAATGTTGAACGGTCGGATCGACTGTTTGAACTTTGAAAATGAAAATAGGACTCATTTTACAAATAGGTCATTGTGTGCACCGAAGCAAATGCCTTAATATAATGAGTGATGCTTCTATGGACATAAGGACCTATTTGTAAAATGAAGATATTTTCATTTTCAAAGTTCAAACAGTCGATCCAACCGTTCAACATTATCTCCATATTAAAATGTACTTGGAGGTCAAATTTTACATTTTTTTAATTTTTTTACTATTTATTAAGTATTTTACAAAAACTAGTCAAATTCAGACCATTGAATTTTGTAAAATACTTAATAAATAGTAAAAAAATTCAAAAAAATGTAAAATTTGACCTCCAAGTACATTTTAATATGGAGATAATGTTGAACGGTCGGATCGACTGTTTGAACTTTGAAAATGAAAATATGTTCATTTTACAAATAGGTCCTTATGTCCATAGAAGAATTTGCCTAATATAATTGAGGCGAAATTTACCAAGAAGAATTACTCGGAAAAGGAGGGGCCATGCATCATTCTATTACAAAAATTCGAAAATAAAAGTCGTACAAGGAAAACGTGACAACGATTTTTTATGCATAATTAATAAGAATCAAAATTATAAGATCAATTTTCGGGGTCGATATAAACTTTCGATCATATATATGACCTCTCATATGGAGAAGACAATACCTTAGAAGATGAAGAAAATATACATATATTTCGCAAGTAATTAATGGATATTCTGAGGGCCTTGTTGAGTTATTGTATTATTAATTAGCGAACATTTATTATTAATGCCGTTTTTTTTATTAATAGGAAAAACAATAAAAAAATATTGACAATGAGGAATAGTTTCGCTAGATTTTGAAAAATAGAAAGAACAGTATGGTTTGTAACGTCCAGGGCACTGTAGCTAGACGTTATAAACCATAACGTCCAGTTAATTTGATCGCTAATGAAATTAAATATTAGTAAAACTACGGTTCAGATCGCACTGTTTAAAATTTAAAAATAAAATTATTTCATACTACGAACTAATTTGCACTGTGCACGGTGGATCCGAATTACAAACAGAAAATATGACGAAAACGACTCTTTTCTCAGGAAATTTTTGATGATCTTCTATATTGTTTTCTCAGTAGAAATACTTTTATAAATACATATAAATTCTATATTTTTTCATATAAAATAATTTTATATACTGTTTTACATATTTATATTTATGAGATACAAATATTATTATAAAAATAAGCATGTTTTATATACTGAAAATTCTCACATATATATTAAACACTGTACTATAAATATAAATTTATAAAAAATGTTAGAATATATTTTTATAAGTACAAAATTTATAGAATTAAATATTAAAAAAATCTTAGAATGATTTTTGGTATATTGTTTGGTATTCATTTGTTTAGTATGGCGAAAGATTTTTTTTTCTTGGATACTGTTAGAAAAGGAAATTATAATATGGTAAATTATATCAATGAAAATGACATCATTTTAAGTTGTACTTCGTATTGGATAAATTTATGACCACCCACGAAACTTCCCAACAAAGTGACATCTTAATTTCTTGTAGGAAATGTAGGATGAAGCAAATTGATCAATTCCAACACAATATTTAATGAGTGAGGCTATGGTGCTATGCATAGCACGGATGGCTAGTGTACTGCGGCTCAATATAGTACTTTTTAAAATTCTAACGGTCGATCCGACCGTTCAATGTGATAACCATATGAATATGTACTTGCAAACTAAATTTTATATTTTTTCGAATTTTTTTACTATTTTTTCAGATAGGTAGAATTTTGATGGTCCAGAATTTTTAAAAAACACTGATTTTTCTACCTATCTAAAAAAATAGTAAAAAAATTCGAAAAAATATAAAATTTAGTTTGCAAGTACATATTCATATGGATATCACATTGAACGGTCGGATCGACCGTTAGAATTTTAAAAAGTACCATATTGAGCCGTAATACACTAGCCATTGGTGTTATGCATAGCACCATAGCCTCACTCATATTTAATATATGAAAGAAATAATTACCCTATAGCCCCCGAGATTTTTATTAATATTCACAAGAATTCTCCTGCGAGATCAAGTCATTTAATTATTTAATATCTATAAGAATTCTCCTGCGGTCATTTTTTTTTTCTTGGGAGTTATTAATTTTCTTTAAAAAGTTTATCATGGGGGGGGGGGGTGTTTCAAGTTTCAACTACCGTTTCATATGTTTGACACTCGAGAGAATGTGAAATAGTATCAACTGAATCGAATATTAAATTAGAGATGTGCAAAACAACAGTTGTTATTATTATTATTATCAATTATTGTGATATTAACATTAGGATTATCATACTCATCTTTTATTATTTATATTATGTTCTACTCTAATTTTATTATATCACTGAGGAACTATAATGACTGAATAAATATTATGTTCTACTCTAATTTTGTTGTTGTTGTTGTACAATTCAATATCTTCACTTCCAAATAATTAATACAAAGTAAAACATCACTGTTCCAACTCCTATCTGAATAGTACTATTTACAAACTATATTTCAATTAAAGTTACGACCAAACCGCAAACAATAATAATGATAGGTCTTGCCTTTTTTTAAAGAAGGTTGAATTTAATTTTGACAAGAGATATCTAAAAAGAAATAAACATTACTACGAAAACGTTATTCATACGCAATGCATCATACACGAATGGAAAATAATTTCACTAAATCTGTGTATAAAGCACGAAGGCATGCGTCCAAAATTGAGTTTCAACATTCATACACAGTTAAATAAAATAGAACTGTGTATAAATATGCTCCAACATTCATACACAATTCTTTATTGAGCAATCGTGTACGATTGGAAACAAATGTATATAGTTGTGATTAACTAAACCATGTATAAATGAGCTCCAGTAATTGTATACGGTTTACCAACTATGTTTGAATGCCCTGTATGATTTTTCGGAAAAATCATGCTTGTATAATCATACACGGTTGTTATGTATTTTAGGTATTGGATTATAGGTCACGTGTATGAATGTTTTGCAAAAAAAATCGACGTTGATTTTGGAGAAATGTACACAGTTCTACAACTGCATACAAAATTTATGGACACTTTTATACACATTGTGTACAAACCAAGTTTCAACCATGTATAATCAAAAAATCTGTGGTAGTGAAATATCATAATTTCAAAATGTTCTTATTTCAAATAAAATTACGATGTAAGCAAATATCAATTTCGTCCCTATCAAATGATGAAAATATATCTTCTAAATTTCATTCTAATTTTTTTTTTCCTTTTTATTAGAACCTACTCTCCTGACCCTCAACGTGGAACGAGTTTCAAACACTAGTCTAAAGACTAAACATATTCCAATGTTTCCAAAATTTGCCAGTGGAGAATCCAATTTATTCCAATGATACACCAAGGTTCCTCCTTAAATTGTAATGTTTTAGGCCAAAATGCATAATTCCTTCCAATTTAAGAGGAACCTTGGTGTATCAGGACTTGGGACTTGGGAGCCCTTGTTTTATTACAATTAGCTAATTTATGTGTTGTACTATATCACAACAACTATTCAATAAATTAATAATTGTTTTGCCCTGACAGGTCTATGCGGTCCAAACTACTATGTATCTATATGTCATTGCTCAATTTGGGTGCAACTCTTAACCAAATTAACACCTTTCACATGCATGTTTAGGTCACATGTTTTTAATTACTTAATGAACCTAATTCCATGTCAGCACTTAAAAGTTTTCCTAATGAAAATGAACCGTGCAACTGTTCCCCAACTAAATGGCTCAATTTCGTGCTGATGCAATGAGATGTGACAATTTCTGATGTGATGCGATGTCAGATTAATTGTTTCTTACTTTCAATTAAGCAAAAAAAGGAACAAAACAACATGTCAATTTATTTTTTGGTATTATTTTATTCTTAAATTATAGATATGATTGTATGTTTTTTCGATTCACTTGAAGAAACTATAATATTGTGGTTCCTTAAAAAATCTCTTAAAATTCTGACAATTTACGATTCCTTTAATTTTCATCCATTTTATTATTATGTCACCGAAAATCTGAAAAAAAAAAAAAAATGTAGCAATGTTATGATTGTTTTGAGGCCCATTAATCCTCACACTATATCAATGCTTACTTTTGATCATATTATCTAAAGGAATCGTAATAATGCTAAGATTTCTGTAATTTTACATGATTATAAGAATGAATAAAATTTAAAGGAATCATAGCATTATTATAATTTCTTTGAAGATTTCTAAAAGAACCGCTAGTGTACCGAACTTATCCTTCATTCAAAAATTCGTATTAAATTAGTAAATTTAATAATTAAAAACTGATAACATTTTGTGTATTTCCCTAATTTAGTAAAAATAACATGCTGCACATACTTTTGAAGAAATTTGCATGTGCCCTCCATCTAACGTGTTAACATATGAAACATGTCATTGGAATAATGCGTCTTCATTAAAAGGAAATTATCTTTCGTAATATCTACTTTTAACAATATGATCGAGTATTTACTTCCACTTTTAATATTAAATCGGATCGAATTCAACATTATACAGATCCAAATATTAGCTGCTGTCATATGAGTAGAACTAGGGTGTTCCTAAGCTCACCAAGCCTCTCGTGAACTCAACTCTAAAAACTATCAAATTGACTTCAAACGACATTTTCAAACAGTTAGATATTCAATCTATATTAAAATGTGCTTGGAGACCAAATTTTACATTTTTTTTGAATTTTTTTACTATTTATTAAACCGGTTTGAAAACTGTTGTTTTCCCATGATACAGAATTTTAATAAAAACAGCGGTTTTCAAACCAGCTTAATAAATAGTAAAAAAATTCCAAAAAATGTAAAATTTGGTCTCCAAGCACATTTTAATATAGATTGAATATCTAACGGTTTGAAAATATCGTTTGAAGTCAATTCGATAGATTATAGAGTTAAGTTCACGAGAGGCTTGGTGAGCTTAGGAACACCCTACTTCTACTCCTGTCATATATTCATAATTGGAATTTTTTTTTGTTTTACAAAAAAATATATTATTTTTATGTTGGAAAGGGAAGTGATTGAGTTGATTTTTGAAAAATAGATTCCACCACGCTGAAGCATTGGTGTGGTGAAATTGATTTTTTATATTTTATATCTAAATAAAAAAATCCTTCACAAGTTTACATTCTCCGTATTAAATACGCTTTGTACACTGCTAATTATTCATGAATAAATTATTTAAGACGTAGTTTCTCATGATTTACTTTGTTGTTGTTTTTATTTCTATTAGGTTGATGCACATATTCTCTTATAGATATATCTTCTTTTTTCTGCATTTATCCTACATGCAATCTTTATAGGTTCATAAAGCGTAATTAATATTTATGTTTATGAGCATTTTGAATACATGATTGTTTTGAATATCACTGTGGCAAATAAAAATTGAACAAAACTTTTTAGAATACAGATTATGAATTATCACACCTTAAAAAGAAGTTTTATAGGATCAATTTGTTGGTGGTGCAATGTTCTCTTCGCTGTAAGAGTGGAATCATTCTCTGTACCAACAAAATAAAAGAAAAAAAGTTTATTTGCTCGTGAAGTTTCTACTCTTACGAAAGCTACCTAA
This sequence comes from Carex kokanica, assembly GCA_025461125.1. Classification (NCBI taxonomy): domain Eukaryota; kingdom Viridiplantae; phylum Streptophyta; class Magnoliopsida; order Poales; family Cyperaceae; genus Carex; species Carex kokanica. The sequence continues at coordinate 865,272 of JAJGRX010000638.1, forward strand.
TTCTAAGAGAGTTCGTTCTCCAACCAAGCAAATTTGTTGGGAATTTCGAGTTTTAGTATGGTTTGTTGACAAGTACTTCCTATACTTCCCATCTAAGAATAAATTTAACAAAATTAAAAAAAAAAAAATTCTGATTGATATAAGTATAACTAGGCCACCTACATGAAGCATACAAATATTATATAGAAATCATATGTTACAAGTTGAATTAAAGCACCAATGCAGAGGTTGACTAGTAACCACTTTGCTCCTGATAAAATCCAATAAGGCCCATTTATAATTATCACAGGCCCAATTTATTTCGTCTCCATCCCTTATCTAACTATACATTCAGAAACAAAGATTTATCACAGCTAACAGGCCCAATTTATTATAAACCCATTTATAATGAAACAAAATATCCAAAACCACAGCCCAAAATTCTGTGGCAGCATGTAACACCGACCGGACATTTAATCAATGATGTGGCAGGAACTCATTGCTCCATGCTCTTATCCAGTAACAGAGCAAAGCAAACGAGTGTGCTTGTGTGTGTTTGTGTGTGCAAGGGGAGGGGGAGAGAGACATGGCGAGAGTGATCCCAATAAGCAATGCCTTCCTATGCAGTCTTAATCCAACGGTTAGGGATCGCTATCGGCACTGCCACGTGGCGCCGCTTCACGCAGCCACCGACGACGGAGGTGAAACCGCCAACAAATCGGATGAGACCACGTCATCATCAGCTGATCCCGATTTCGAGCGCCGAATCGCTGCGCTGACCTACCGGTATTCTTAATTACCTCACAATTTTCTATTTATGTTTCCTGTTGTTTTGGGACGGGGAAGGTACTCGGAACAATTAAGGAAGAAAAACTGTTGTTTCTTTTTCTTTTGGTGAATTAGAATAAAGAAAACTGTTGCCTACAAATTCTAGGACATCACTCCAACTCATTTAGATTCGAAATTCGAAAGAGAACTTCATTGTAAGCCTTAGTTTAGACTTTGCTTCAGTTCATTAGAACTCGTTTCAACTTCATTGCAAAATTTTAAACTAGTACAAAAGTGCGTTGATTAGTGATTAGCCTCTTAATTATATTATTATTAATTATCACTCTTTTAAATTAATACAATAAAGAAAGGGGAAAAAGGCCGAGCTGCGTCGTCTGAAAAAAGCCGGCGTCCCACCCAGCCTTGCATCTGCTTATTTAAAGAATGGGAAAGCCCCTGTCATGCTGCCACCAGTGCCATTACAGGACCCTACCTCAGTCAGCGGAGTCCCCGTAAAGGTCGGCTTCTCTCCTTACAGTGAGCGCATAAATGGTTATCTCGCTGGACTAGGCTCAACAGCACTTTTGTTGGTTGAGCTCGGGTCAGGCCAATCGGTTGTCAAGTACCATTCACTGGGAATTGTATTTTTGCAAATTTATACGGCAGCAGCTGTGGCTGCGGTGTTTATTAAGTATGAGAAGGAGAAGATTAGTGTGTGGCCGAAAAGTCGAGCAGCTGACTCCGCCACTGCCACTGTAACTGATAAGTGAACTAGTAGTCCGGCTTCCTTTATGTGAATTTTGTATTAATTAAGGGAAACATCTAGATTTGAGAATATACGTAACTCTTGGATTGCTGGGTGTAAGTTTGTGTAAAAAAAAAATTCCCCAATTCCGTTTTCTTATTTTGGGTTATGTTTTAGATGCTGTGCTTAATTACAATTTTTTTCAACCTGTTTTACTTCTTAAAATACCTGCTTTTTACTTCTTTATGCTTGTAAAATGAAAAAGAAAGAATATTTTTTTTTTTGTAGATGAGCAGAATATTCTTCTTTTAGGCATTTTGTAGTTAATCGAGTTATAGTATCAGCTTGGAAAATCACTTGTCAGAAGTAAGAACTAGGCCTTATTAGCTAATATAAACCCAAGAACTACTGGGCTAAATCAGGCCCAGTAGATTGTGGGTCAGACAGGTTTTCTAACCAAGCTTTTACAAAGCTTATCAATTTTTAAACTTGCTTAGGGGGGCACATGTAGTGTGTGATGATGATGTTAATATCAGTTTTTACTAGGCAATTACATGGTGTACTGGTACAACAGTTGTACCAGATAACAATGTTAGTATTAATCAAAGATCAGTTGACAGCTGAACCTGATCAGCTTGTTTGAAGATGGGAGCATAACGGTAAATTAATTTACAGTAAGTTCTCTATATAACTGGTTGGACTTTAGTGGTCACCCAGATAATTTCTGTGGGCAGATTTGGCATATTGAAGTCCCCCATAAAATTCAATCTTTCCTCCGGTGACTCTGTAAAATCACAAAAGATAACCTGAGTGAGTGTGAGAGGTTGGCAAGGCAGTTAGATTTGCATTTTTTGTGCTGAAGTAGAAACTATTGACTATTTATTTCTACAGTGTAGCTATAGTTCCATTATCGGCAATGGTATTGTAGGACTTTGAGGTGTGCATTGAGGCCCTATAAATTAGAGGATCTGATTACTATACATTCCTCTTTGGAGCCTGCACTACAACTAGTGCTATCTTGTGGTCTATTTGGTTGGAACATAATCGATTAATTTTTCTGCAAGGTAGAAGTAAATTATTTAGTGATATATTGGACAGGCATGATGGAGATAGAAGATAAAGATATCGTGACATAGACCCAGCCGCCTGTGCAGATAGAAGGGGCAGATGAGCATATCCCATATTTGCTACAATTGATTGTTGTTTGAGTAGTTGGCTATAACTAATATGGTGGTCCACATAGTCTAAGATGAATAAATATAGTCACTAGCTTTACTGGATGTTGTTGAGGAATAAACAAGATTCTGCTATATGCCCTTTTGGTATGGATATGAGAATTATGACAGTGTTTCATTGTGATATTGTTGGTTGTTTGGAATTAAATCTTGGTTGATTTTCTGTTTCTGCGAAGCTCTTTTGATGAATCATCTAGTAAAAATGTGCTGGTGCATATGTTGTTCTTGTGAGATATTTGTGTAACAGAAGCTGATATATGCAACTGAATGATCTGAAAACTTCCTCCTTGTGATGGATAATGGCCATTACTAGAGTTGGTTGAGGCACATTAGGGGCTTTGATTGGAATGCATTTTGGGCCAAGGACCACTCTTCGGCTGAGTCCCTCAGAATCTCAAAATTTCTGATAGGGATTGATATATCTACACATACTATTAAGCTGTAACCTATTTAAAGGTTATATATGTTCTGGGCTTAACACAGAAGTGTCATTTATTGATTAATCAAATACTGCGATGATGATTTCATGTATATTTGCGGGGAGGAGTCTGACAAAAAGAGGATGCGGAACTGATCTGAAGATGTGCAGTAATTTAAATGTTTTTTTATAATTTCGTACTCTAATATTATCAGGAAAGCAAAATGAGATCCGTTTTAATCTGGCACGAATTTCAAAGGGGACCCTCTCTATATTCCACATAAGAACCAAATTGATTTTGGTCCGGGTGTGAATATTCTACATAGTCAGGTAGCTTAGGGATACTCTTATTCTTTAGACGGGAAATATTGCTTGACAGTTTGAGTGAAGAGAAACAATCGTCTCAATTATTAGCATAGCGGTAATTTTTCCAGTGGAATCTACAATTTTTTTTTTTTAGAACCGAAATCATACAAATGTACTTCTTTTATTTTTACCGACAGCTCTGTAAGTTACCCTAAAGAAAAATTATTAAGACTGATGCATATATTTCAAGAGAAAGGCGCAACTTACGATTTTTTTCACACTTAATGAAAATAGTTTTGTTTCATTTTTTAACTACAATTTTAAATTCTAAAAAAATCGGCGTTGTATTAAAAACTAGATTCAGTAGGGGTGTTATATATAGTTAGGACTGTATATAATTAAATTTTCGTTTAATCAATACAATCGTTAATTACACAAGCTAACTAACATAAAAAAAATCCAAACAAAGAAACTAACTCCTAATTAAAAAAATTGACGCATGACATTACTTAACATTGAATAAGATGAACGCTTCACTTTTGTCATTTAGAATTTCACACTAATCATAATGCAACAAAAACAATTTCATGATTATGTCCAAAAAATGTTGAACATTTATTTTTACAGTGTTCTTTTGCTAGAATAATTTGGAACTGAATTGCTGAGTATAACAACTTTGATTTTTATACTAGTACTATGGAAGAGCTTTGGTTTATTGATACCTTAATACCATTAAAGATAGGCTATTAATTGAATTGGTAAGAGGAGCAGTTTTGTGGACTTTATGGTTGACAAAAAATAAGTTGTGTTTTCAGGAGGGTTAGAGCTAAACCTAAAGCAGTATGAGCTCAAATTATTTCTTTGCACAATTCTGAATGACTTCCTACTGATGTGTTGCATATCCTTGTTTTTTGTGATGATTTGATTGAGGAGGCAATGGGCAAGACAGTGCAGGAGCATAGGGTCCCTCTGCTTACAGATGGGTCCAACCTAAGGGAGGACTGTGAAATCTGATACTTGGGCGCAGCAATTTCATAATAGTTTAGGGGGTAGTTTTTTTTAGTTGGTGCTTGCATAAACTGGATGTATGTTGATTTTGTCTTTCTGCTTTGGTTATATGCTTTGTTATGTTGTAGGTGTTGGTTTAGCTAAGTAATATTGTACTTTGTAATATGTAGTTGCTTGTTCTAAGACAGGACTGGTACCACTGGTACCAGTACTTGCCAAACAATGTAAGATTTCATTTTGTGAAATCGGTGAAGTGGTCCACTATTATAAAAAAAAAAAAAATTACGAAGTAAATCCATCGATCCTCGTATTTTCAATGACGACGAATTTAATACTAGGGAGAAGTGTTAGATGCCAGTTCTAGAAAGCATGAACTAATCAATTATTGTTTAACCAAGGATTATTTAGAAATTATGCAGTTGAATTAGCTTGGTCCTAAACTAATGTGATCAACTAGTTATTCAATTAAGGAGTTGTCTTGATGCTTGACATATTTGTTGTACATAATTTTTAAACATAAATTTAAAAATTATGATTGCCGATGACTAACATTAAATACGACGCCCAATTTTGTCAGACTTTAATATATATATATATATATATATATATATATATATATATATAGCAAATTGCTCAACAGCTCAGGTCTCCCCTCTCGGACTCGGTCAAAAAATAATGCAGCCAATTGACAATATGAATGGATTGTGATTGGAGAAATTTGACCGAAACAGCTAAGAAAATACCATGTATGGTGATCCAAACCTAGCTGGAATGCATTATTTACCAGACTGAATTAATTTAGTAGTCAATGCAAAAAAAAAAAAATAATTTAGTAGGACCGTAAGAGAGAGAAGTTGAGATGGTGAGGGGCTATGACCAAATTGTCGTTATAAATTAGTCATCCAGCACCAAAAACCTTTTACAATTACAATTTGTATAATTTAGCAAATTCTTATGACCTAATGATGCGTATAAATCGATGAGATCGAACTACTCTTCACTGCAACCCAACGTTGAAGCCGAAGTATATGAAGGGAAGATCTGAGTCCGCATTTTTTTCAGATTTGGATTCAATTAGGTAACGTGAAAACTTAAAACTGCTCGCTCAACATATTCACAGTTTCTTGAACAACGGATCAGTTTAAAAATTCGAAATAAATATTTCTAATATTATCCACCTAGCAATCTAAGAATTTAAATCGATGTATTCTTCATCTTGATGGGGAAGAAAAAGAAACATGACGCAAATATCATAAAACCCACGGCGACGTTGGTTAAAAAATGGAATCTTTTGTTGTGAGAAACAGTGTGGCCCCATTGTGCAATAGTCTACAACAGATTGTCGTTATCAATGCCAAAGAAAATGGGCAAGTGGCAACATTATTGAGCCACGACAGATTTTTGAGAGAACCTGATGGATCTCTATGAGGTGCTTGCCATGCGACGGGTCGTAAAGTCAAGTGAAAATGCATTCAAGAGAGAATTATCATTAATCAACACACGAGCATCGACTACCAACCCCGCAGGAATAACGAGTTTCCCCCAACCAAACGAACCTTCTTAGCGTTTTCCTATTCCTTCTTTTCTTTTTTAAGAGAGCGATTTTCCAAATTGCAACCAAACAACACCTTACAGCGGGGACTTGGTTGTCCTCATCATTATTTCGTTCACGGCACTAAATCATAGCTAAGAAAAGTAATAAGTACCGAGGCGCCGTGTTAGACCAGTCAATTGCATAAAAGAAGTCACAAGTTTGATAGTTTAAAACGCCAGGCGTTCGTTATCTTTCTTTAGACGATCAAAATAGAAAAGGACATTTGGACCCACCAGAGAAATGACGATCAAAATAGAAAAGGACACTTGGACCCACCAGAGAAATAATTGCGCTCCACTCTGTAAAAAGCCTACATTCACGCCCAAGAGTAGGCTCAAAACATTTGTTGCATTTACTATTCCCTAAAAGCACCGAGATTTGAAAGCAAAACAACGCATTCTCAAATCCTAAGTGCTATTTTATTTTAAGCATAATAAACATTCTGGAAACGGTGAGCACGGCTTATCCGTTCACTATAATAACAAGCTGATACCATGACATGACGCCAGTGATGTCATTAGCTTATTAGTCCCATTCCACATCTTCTCCTCCTACAAAATATGCAGCCCCCTAAGATTTAAACAAAGTTCCAGCAAAATTTCAATCTGCCGTTGTAGCTAGTAGTTATAGATAAAAACAGCACCATGCTGATAAATAAACTAACCAGGAGAACTTCAGCAATTACCTCCTTGAAGATGCAAACCAAAGGAATCAAAGTCTTCGGACATAAACAAATCCAAAAGTACAAACATAGCATCAAAGAGTAGGTCCATCCCAACTTGACAACTCGGTTATACCAAGAAGTGATTAAAAAGGTTTCCCAGCACATGTCAGCAGTACTAAGTCAGATGTTGGAACAAAATTCATCTAATATCTTCTTCGCTTTAATTTCTCACCATTATTATTTGGGTTACCTTCACGCCACCCATGTGGGCCCCGGTTATTGTACCGGTACTCATCTTGCTCACCCGCTTCTCTCGGCCGACTCATAGCATTCTCATAGTTTCTAACCCTGCCATGTGGACCACCCCCATCAGAGTAGGCCCCATCATTTTCTGGGTACCTAGCATGAAACGGCATCATCTCACCTCCTTGACAGCGGAGTTGATTGTAAGCTTCCAAATCTGGCACATCAGCATCAGGCCCATGTGGGCCCACCGCATTATAACGCTGTCGCCCATTGTTCCAATGCATACCACCCCTACCTGGCTTGCGCGCACGGTTGTAAGGAGGCGATGCATGCCTCCTGTTTAAGTTGTCTTTTTTGAAATAGGGGCGCCGGCCTGGCGATCTAATCCTAGTGTCAACCCTTGTTAGCAGGTCAGGATGTCCACCAATCATTTCACCTGGTGGGGTCCACTGATGCGGCCCCCTTCTTGGTCCTGGGGAGGAATTTCTCTCTCTACGTGTATTATGGTCAACCCTCTTATAGTGATTGCTGGGGTGTTCAAAAACTGGAGCATCCAGTTCGTCTGCTCCTCTAGGGCTAACATCAGCAATCCGTCTCCTGTCCTGAAAACGAGGATGAGGACGACTCTTTCTGCCATCATTTCCTTCATCAAAATTCATGTCAGTGTTACTGTTAGTCCTGGTAAATCGGGACCCTCTATATTTGTTGTGGCCAAATCTCCCGTTGAAACTGTTAGTTTGTCTTTTCCTGTTTGCCATGTTAAATGCTCTTCGATTCAAGTTGTCTCCATTTTCAAATCTGTCACCATCAAACTGGGAAAATCTCTGTCCTTCCCATCTTTGACCCCTGATGGAAACAGTTAAAAAAAAAAGAAAAAAAAAAGAGGAAACTGTAAGATAAAATGAACCAACTATAAGACACAAAATTGATTCTTTCCACTAACAAACTAATACCTGTTTGAGTGGATGTTTGACCCTTCATCCCAGGGAAACATACGTGATTTCCTCCTTTCAAACTGTGCCCCGTCAGGACCTAAGTCTGAGTTCCTGAATCGTCTACGCCAAACATTGTTTCCTTCAGTTTGCCTGCTCGAAGTACCGTTCTCTCTCTCTGATGACGGATCAACCTCCTCTCTCTCTCTAGAAATACTAGTGCTAGGCGACCTTGACTTGGAACCACCTGCTTCCATGTCAAGGCAGAGACCTTGCATGTCTTTATTCGGGAGATCGCTTAGTTTTGTAGAACTAGATGGTGTATCATTCTCATTGTTCTGAGTAATGCTTGTTTCCGCCGGCATTGGAATCTGGATTTGATTTTCTTTAGTAGGAATGCTCGAGGGAACCAAACTCTTCACATTATCTCCTCTCGGAGTTCCTCCGATCCGTAGGTTATCGAATTCACCGATGGTACCAGGCTCTTGCTTGGGATTTATTGCAACACTAGAACTAGATGAAGCATTGGTCTCGCAATTTGTATTTTTTGTAGTTTTACCAGTAGTAGCTGATTTTGGTAAATTTTGTCCTTCCTCGGAACAATCCATGTCAGCACTGCCTTGAGACAAGCCATCAGATGCCATAGATACCATCCTCTTACCGTCATGAACCACTGGAGAGGCACTAGAAGTAATCACTGGTTTTATGTCCTCCATACCAACCAAAGGTGGAGTAGGGGCTAAGCTATTATCTATTTTCTTAGAATTATGATGTGCATCAGATTGTGAAATAGCAGATTGAGTTATTTGACCAACTGCCACACTTTCTGCTAAAACCGGATTTACCAGTTTACCGCTAGTAGAAACCTCTGGCAAGGGTGTGGCAGAGTTCAAGTCTATCCCTTTAGTTAAGCTATTGGTTTCAGAGATCTCCGCTTGTTTAGCCTGTCTAGATTCACTACCAGAACAAGGTGATTTATCTAATTGTATTCCTAGAGGGTTCTGAGCATGACTATTAGTATCTACTGGCTCCTTTTTAACCACGCCACCAGATGCCGAACTCTGATCTTTCAACCCACTTGCTTGAACAACTTTTTCCGGTAAGGTGATGTCACCAGATGCCAAACTCTGATCTTTCAACCCACTTGCTTGAACAACTTTTTCCGGTAAGGTGACATCACGTGATTCTTGTTTTACAATTACCTGAGTCTGAGCCACTGGGTTCACATTAGGATTAGTGATATCTTTATCTTTGATTTTTGGGGAGTTCTCTACTGGTCTAGGTTTCTCATTAACAGGTTCGGGACTACAGTTCAAATCCTTCCCACTTAAAGACAAACTGAGATCTGAAGAATAAATTTCCAAGTTCTTCATACGCAACTCAGGCCTCGGTGGTAACTTAAGCTGCAAGTCCAACGTAACCTCACTTAGACTGCACTTCTCAGACAGCTTATCCGTGTTGGGCAACTTGAGATTATTACCGGCTCCCTTCGGAACTAATCCACTACCCACTCCATGTGGAATCGTTCCGCTAACACTTCCTTGTTTGGCAAGTGCCTCTACCGGCTCTGTTTGTGCGGTGCCAATATTTTCTGAAGTAAAATCATTCATAGCAGAATCCCAAGTTTCAGCTGTCGGCAAGTTCAAATCAAAACCAGATCTTTTCTCCTTATTATTTGAAAGATTGTGACTAGGTTTGAAACAAGTCTTAGATGAAATAGTAGAAGGTCCAGTCAAGGAGAGATCTGTTGAGCACTGATTGAATTTTTTGTTCTTCACCATATTGCCTGAAATGCTCAAATGCAATTTTGGAGCATTTCCAACTTGTAGCATCTCCATTCCTAAATTGGGATTAGCACTTTGTTTTAACGGGTAATAATTCCTTCCCATGTCAATTTCATTTAAATCATGTAAAGGGTTTGTTACCACACCGGCTGGTTTATCCACGTCGGAGGAAGGGTTTCCGGGATCAAAGCCCAAAGGTATTATTAAATCAAGAGGACTTTTCGGTGTAAAATGTTTTGGCGTAAGAGGGAACTTATCAAATGGGGGCACACAGGGTTCCAGAGAAGAGGGAGTAAGCTGAAAGGGCCTCTTCTTGATAGGCACCCCACTGTTTGGTTCATTCAACCTCTGTCCTTGATCCCCAACCTGTGCATGTTATACCATTAATTAAAATAATTCATTAGTTTGAAATAACCTTGTTGAATAAGTAATCATTATTTAAAGCAAGCATATCACCTCTTCTTTATTGTCGATGAACATCATTTTGCTAAACATATAGATGAAAACTTCCAGACTATTCTGACAAATTCAGCAAACCAAAAGCTGACAAGAGAAGACCAACTCTGTAAAACAAATTAATAGATTGTGAATATTAGTCATCACTCATCAGAAAGTATATGCATCTGCATAATATGAGAGAGAGAGAGAGAGAGAGAGAGTTTAACTAGGTGTAGCTTGATAAAAAAATAGAGGTACATAATATAATCGCATCTAGAATGTAATCACAGAAATGTTTGTTAGGTTTCAAACCTGATGGCAACAATAAACTAGCAAACATGAGAAGCTCTAAATATAATGTAAAAATAAGTGGAAGGTAGATTACATATAACAAGTTAAAAAAGGAGGAATTCTTTCATGTGTATTTATTCAGACAATCAAGGAAAGGAACAGTGATTGTGTTTTTAGAGACTAAAGGTAACTCCACTAGAAGACCGACTGTGAAGCATATACAAAATAAAATAAATACTAGAGAAGGGCCCAAGTAAATAAAAAAAGACCTAAAAGTAACAAGTTTTGAAAATAATACTTCTCACATCTCCTAGGTGATTCCCAGGTAACTTAGCATTTACACTGTGAGAAGCAAACCTCATCTGACCATGCATGGAAACCAATCTCCAACATTAACCTCAATTATGCATATTATAATTTCCAAATCAAACAATAGTATGTCACCTACTCACCAATTCATCTAAAATCATCAGTTAAAAATAACACCAAATCAAAGAAACAGTATGTCACTGACAAATTCAACCGAATTGTCAGTTGAAACATTACAACAATTACTCTGCAACCAAAATTAGACTGATCATATCTTCAGCAGTTTGTGAGTCCCCATTGATCCCGTCGCTCTGGCAACTAACAAAAGCTTCAGTCGATCATTGTTCAACAAAAATCAAAACTGAATTCCCTGATAATATTGTTTTAAATTCCAGATCTAGTATGATTAAACTTTGAAAGGCAAGATCTGAAGTCTAAAATAAAATCTAATCTTCTGATCCAAAAAGACCAACCGCATGAGAAATGAAAGGAACCAATGCCTTCTGATGAAGTCAAAAGTCGGTAAAACGAATAAGTCTTAACTTTTTGCTTCAAAAGAAAATTAAAAAGCAAGCGTTTGCAAGAAACATCCGCCACTTGAAGCAACTTAAACAAATCGCAAATAACAATTGCACTTGCATGAAGATCTACATTTTTACTAAATCGGCCGTCACTTAACCCCGTAGAAAGTTCATTAAAATCCAGTAGCTCCATAGTGGTATGATTTAAGCACAATGGACCCCCAACCCCCCAAATTCACTTTTAGAATCAGATTTCATCGCTCTCTCTCTTATCTAAAATAGATTTACTAGAAATAGTACAGGGAAGGAGGAGAGAGTTAGAAAGAAACTTCTCGAAAAAAACACAATATTAACATAATACCTGTGTTCCACGCGGTGAAGAAACCTCGGCGAAAGAGAGCCAAGCTTCCACGGATGAGAAATAAAAATATGGAAAGAAGGAAAAAGAGGAAACCCTAGAGAAGAAGAAAGAGGCAACAAGCGGCGAAAGAGACAAGGCAAGTTCTCCCCAGGACGCAATACAAGAACCACACTAAGCGCGAGACGTTCGTCCACAACTAGCAGCTTCCAAGCACTTTCCCACTAATTTAAATACTATATTCTCACCGCCTATTGTTTCAGACTGGATCCGGTTTACCCGGTTCTTTTGTTCAAAAACCGACACGTGAAGGTTGATGAACTTTAAACCGTCGGATCACCAAAGAAAATGTCAGGGAGTACTAGGAAGTTCGCGGTATGTTGTCCCGCAGGATAAATAATTATTGGATCCGTATCCTCCCAGGTACCTGACTCAAGCAAATTGAAACGGACCTCCCAGATTAAACTTATCTGGGCCAAACTCAATCCGGTGCCTATGGAGACTGTGGGGGTCTGTTTTGAGATTCGTGCCATATTAAAAAAACCGTCCGATCGTAATTGTCTTCAATCAGGTAACCTGAGGTGATGTGAATTTGATAGTATCGGGGTACGAGCTAACGGCAACCGAGCGACCCGACTGAGTTGAATCGAACTGGCTCGTTAATTTGTTGAATTTTATTTAGACTATTATTATTATAAATTTAAAAGAATAAATAATAAAACTCATTAAATAAAGTATCATATATTTATTTTTAAGTGCAGTTAACATAATGAAACAAGGTGATCAAATCAAGCATTAAACATAGCAATTATTAGATTGACAAAATACATAAATATTGAATAAAAATAGTAAATTATATACCCTAACTTTTCATCTAACGGATCTGATCAAATCATAATCTATCCAATGAGCGAGTTACGTCCATCTCAAATTCGTTTAATTTGAACCGAACCAGTAACAAACGAATAACGAACAAACTGTTAATGAACAAATTATTAGCGATCGAGTCACAGACGATCTCAATCAATCTACGAGCTAGGAGCTTTTGTAGTCAGCCCTACATATCAAATGTTCCTCGTATATTGATTATTGATGAATTGACTGAGGTACAAGTAAGAAATACGAGTTAAATCTTTACATGTTATGATATATTCGAGTAAAGCTAAGGTGCTCTTAAGCTCACCAAGTTTTCCGTGAGCTTAACTTAAAAATCTATCAATCCGACTTCAAACGACATTTTCAAACCGTTAGATGTTCAATTTATATTAAAATGTGCTTGGAGAACAAATTTTACATTTTTTGAAATTTTTTTACTATTTATTAAGCCAGTTTGAAAACCGCTGTTTTCTAATGGTGCAGATTTTTAATAAAAACAGCGGTTTTCAAACCGGCTTAATAAATAGTAAAAAAATTCCAAAAAATGTAAAATTTGGTCTCCAAACACATTTTAATATAGATTGAACATCTAACTGTTTGAAAATGTCGTTTGAAGTTGGATTGATAGGTTTTTGAGTTAAGCTCACGGAAAGCTTGGTGAGCTTAAGAGCACCTTAGCTTTACTCGATATATTCCGGTTCCTGATAGGCTAGAATAAGAAAACAAGAGCGTTTATATTTAGATGCAATGTTTTTTAAAATATATTCATTGTAATTAGTAAAATTTGGACTAATGTTTTTTAAATACTAAAAACGCGCACAGTGATAAACAACACAATTAGACGCAAAGTAATTCGCGAAGAACATAAAAGAGTCGTTTTATTTTAAAATTTTACACGCACTTTAGATGCATAAAATATAGGGAGAATTTCACGTATCCCCCTCAAAAACCTTGAAATTACGTATTTCCCCTTCTAAAATTCATAATATCATATTTACCCTTCTAAAGTTCAAAAACTCATAAATTTATTTAATTTATTAATTTTTCTAATAAAACTCATTTTAAATTTGTAAGTTACCCATTTTACCCTTCTCTCCATCTTTTTTTGTTCTCATTTCTCTTCATTCCCAGATAAAATGAAGGGGGGGGCAAAATACAAAAATCAACCTTCATTGTTTCTAAAGCTTCATTTCTCTTCATTCCTCTAGTCATTTCCTTCATTTCTCCAACCTCAACCACCTATAAAACTTCCTTGTCCCCTCTTTCCCTCCCATCACTCTCACAATTCACAAACTAACAGAAATTAATCACAAAGTATTAAATTCAGAAGAGAGAGACCCATTCATCCATCTCAGATAGTTCGAGCAAAGATGAGTATGAGTTGCAATGGATGCAGAGTGCTCAGGAAAGGATGTAGTGAAAGCTACAACATTCAACCATGTCTGGAAACGAAGAGAAATGACGAAATGGAGTAAGGGTAAAATGGGAAATTTATAAATTTAAAATGAGTTTTACTAGAAAAATTTATAAATTGGGGTAAATTTGTGAGTTTTTGAATTTTAGAAGGATAAATATGATATTATGAATTTTAGAGGAGGAAATATGTAATTTCAAGGTTTTTGAGGGGGATACATGAAATTCCCCGAATTTTTTATTAATATCCAAAAATTAAATAAAATTACCAAAAATGACCATGTCAGAACTGAAATTCGAAAAATACCCATTCCGGAAAAAAAATTTCCGAACTAAGCCTCTAACTTCGGAAAAAAAATTTCCGAAAATTCAATTGAAAAACCGGAAAAATTTTATCCGGATTCTAAGTCCGGAAAATTTTTTTCCGAAATTAGGCCAAATTTTCGGAAAAAAATTTTCCGAACTAAGTTTCCGGAAAAATTTAATCCGGTTTCAGATTGAATTTTCGGAAAAATTTTATCCGGTTTTGTACCGAATTCGATTATAAATACTGAGCTCGCTTTCAATTTAACTCGCAGCTCTCTCGCTCTCTCCGTAAGTTTTTTTTAATTATTTAAATTTATAATTATTTATTTGTTAATTATTTAAAATATTTAAATTAATTAAAATAATTTTAAAAATTTCAGAATAGTGTAGAATAATTTAGAAATTATCAACATAGTCTAGAAAATTTTAAAATGATTTCGAATTGTTTTAGGAACCTCTTTCATTTTTGGATCTCTTCCGGAGCTCTGAATGTCTGATTGATCCGATTTTCGATTCAGGTTATTTTTATTTTTTTTATTTTAATTTATATTATAATTAATTAGTTCATTTCAAATATTTTTTTTATTTTTTGGAATATTGTCCAAATAATTTTGAATTTTTTAGAATATTCCAAAATGGTTTAGAATAATTTATAAAATTTCAAATTTTTTTAGAATATTGCTAAATTAATTTAAAAAAATTCAAAATGGTGTAGAATAATTTAGAAATTATCAAAATGGTATAGAAAAATTTTGAAAATTTTTAAATGATTTAGAATTGTTTCAGGAACCTCTTTCATTTTTGGATCCCTTCTGGAGCTATGACTGTCTGATTGATCCGATCTTCGATTCAGGTTGATTTTTTTTTTAAAATTTATATTATAATTAATTAGTTCATTCCAAATATTTTTTTATTTTTTGGAATATTGTCCAAATAATTTAGAATTTTTTATCATATTCCAAAATGGTTTAGAATAATATATAAAATTCCCAAAAAATTTAGAATTTTTTTCTATTAATTTAAAAAATTCCAAAATGATGTAGAATAATTTAGGAATATTAGAAATGGTATTGAATAATTTAGAAAATTATGAAATGGTTATGAAATAATTTTGAGAGGTCCGGACAATTTGTAATTACTTATATGTTGTTCTTTTTTAAATTGCCAGACCAATCGAACTAAAAATGACAACTATTTATGTGAAGATTTTTAATGGAGGAGAAATCAAATACAATAATGACGGGGTCTTTTACAGTACCCGAGCTAAATACTCATTACCGCTAACCGTCAACCACAGCTTTGATTATCTTCGGAATGAGATTTATAAATTTGTTGGGTATAATGCTAGTCAAGCAAATCTAGAAATCCAAGCCAGGTTTAATATGTCTACCGATGGGGGACGTGACCATCAATTAGTACCGGTAATGGACCAACAATCGTTCGAAATGGTTTTAGAAATTGTGTCGTCTTTTGCACAAAGGTTACCGGTTCTGGAGTTGTATGTAGAATTGGAACCGAACCATACCAGACAGATTCCTGAACCTCGATCCCGACCCAGTACCAGTCAGAATCATGTGGATCCCA
The DNA here is from genome assembly GCA_025461125.1 of Carex kokanica. Lineage (NCBI taxonomy): Eukaryota > Viridiplantae > Streptophyta > Magnoliopsida > Poales > Cyperaceae > Carex > Carex kokanica. The sequence continues at coordinate 881,047 of JAJGRX010000638.1, forward strand.
ACCCAATACCAGTTAGATCCCGCCTTAGTACCGGTCGGCACTCTATGGATGTACAGAGACCCCGACTCAGTATCGGTAGCAACTCTGTGGATCTACCAGTTAGACCTCTACCCAGTACCGGTCGGAACTCTGTGGATCTACCAAGCACATCACGACCCAGTACCAGTCGGGCCCGTAGACAGCTACGTGATTATTCGCATGCCCCTGTTGATGCAATTGATTCTGACAGTTTGGAGAGTGGAGATGAGAGGCTCTCAGGTGAGTCATCGGGTTCCGACGATGATATTGAACCGCTCAGCCAGCCACAATCACGGTCCCGTGAAGCACAGTACCCGATAACTGGTCGGGAAAATATGACACATCCGGTTGATAGTTTCAATGACATATCCGGGTTTAGGCCTGCGGATGTCGATTTTTTTCGGCAGGTCAAACAAAACATTCGATAATCCATTGGCTAGGGGTGTAGTATATCAGTCGAAAACAGCTCTAAGGATAGCAATCAATGAGTTCCATCTCGATAATAATTGTGAGTGCAAGGTTCTTAGAAGCGAACCTAGACGTTACGAGGTGGTGTGCAGAGATAAGTTTTGTAAATTTAAGGTATGCGCGAAGCAGAACGGTCTTTCAGAATCTTGGATTATTACCAAACAAGCACTTCCCCATACGTGCACAGTATCGGCAACACGTACTGATCACTGTCAGCTTACGGCAGAGATGGTTGCCCTTGCGATTGATAAGACCATTAGAAGGGATGTGTGCTCTTCTATAAATCATATCCGAGATCTCGTCATGCAGAGATATGATAAGGTAACTCCCAAGTACAACAAATTATGGAGAGGCCGTGAGCTTGCTATTGCAAATCTGTTTGGGAGTTGGGAGAGCTCGTACAACCTGCTTATTCCACTATTGGAAGCCATCCAAAGAAACAATCCAGGAACTAAGTATTGTGTGACCTCGACCCCGACTGACAAAGAAACCGAGAGGCATTTCCATAGAGCGGCATGGGCATTTGGAGCGTGTATTGCAGCGATACCGTTCCTGAGACCAGTGATTAGTATCGATGCATGTTTCATGTCGGGACGGTACCAAGGTAGGCTGCTAATGGCATGTATGTACGATGCCGAAAACCAATTGCTTCCATTGGCTTTTGCAATTGTGGAGAAAGAAAGCGCTGACAACTGGGGTTTTTTTATGAGATGGTTGAGGTTGGAAGTAATTGGAGATAATCGTTTCTTTTGTGTCATATCGGATAGACATTTGGGAATTAAAGCCATTTTTCAGGATCCGCTTCTCGGCTGGGATGAGTCCACCGATCAATGTGTACATCGGTATTGTTCTCAGCATGTTGCCGAAAACCTATTCAAGCACGTAGGGCGTAAGAGAGAGGTTAGCGACAGGTTCATAGCTGGAGTGAACAAATGCAAACCTAGGAGGTTGCAGGAGATGATACAAGACTTTGAAATTGGTTGTCCGGAGGCTGTCGACTACCTTAACAAGGTGGGTAAGAGGAACCCTAATGATGAAGACGAGCTTCCACGTCCAGAGAAGTTGTATCAAACATTGGACGGCGGTCACCGATGGGGGATAATGACAACAAATGGATCAGAGTCACTGAACGCCGTGTTCAAAATTAGTCGGCGGTTACCGGTTGCAGCGGTCGTGGAGGACACGTTTTATAAGTTGAATAAATGGTTTTTCGAACGATGGAACAAAGCTGAAATGAGAATGCAACACGGTCAGGTGTGGTCGGACAGGGTAAGTAAGTTATTGCAAAAGCGTATTGAAAAAGGAAGGGACATGACTGTGATTCCTTATCGCAGCGGTCATGGGCTGTTTGAGGTTCTCGTCAAGGGTGAAAAACTTCCATCAAGGCGTAATCAGCCGAGACTTGAGTATACCCGGAGGGATTTCGGGTATAGGGTTGTTGTCACGGACAATAACAGGGTTGAATGTGAATGTCGGAAGCCCCAATTGACCGGCATACCATGTTGTCATTTCATGGCGGTTGTCCGCGAAATGAGATATGATGTAAATCTATACATCAACCCCTTGTACCGTACGTCAATAGTGGTACAAACATGGGGCGGTCATTGGGGACCGAAAGGCAACCAAAATGAATGGCATATATACAACAGCCCAAAAATTATACCTGAGAAGAGACTGATCAAAAAAGGAAGGAGAAGGCACGACCGCATACCGATGGAAATGGACAGGATGCGTGGTCGGAGACTCGGACATCAGCCTCATCGTGAGACAATTGATCGGAATGCAGCAGGTACAATTGATCGGAATGCAGCAGGTAAAATTATAAATGCTTGTTTTAATTAAATTCACGATTTAATACATGATCCAATTGCAATGTAGAGGAGGCAGCAAGACAGGCGCAAGAAGTGGCAGAGCACTCAGCAAGAAGAAGTACAACCTCCTGGCGCACCATCGGACTGAATTTTAGTCTGCGTCGTAGAAAATAACATGTGTGCTCAGAAGTAGTATGTTGTTCATTCTGTTGTCGAAAATGTAGTTTAATAGTTCTGAATGTTTTCATTCTATGTATTTTTCTTCGTTTTGTCGAAAATGTAGTTTCAGAAGTAGTATGTTATTTCTGAGGCATATTTATTAAGTTCTAGAAGACGGTTGAGATGGCATTGTTAATTTATAGAATTCGGTTTCGATGAAATTGTTAAGTTATAATATGTAATTAATACCTACAGATAAAGCAAATCATATCAAAATATACAAGTACTCCTACATGTAAAACAGATACCAAAAGATAAAACACAAATGACAACATAAAATATATAACTCCTACAGGCCACGCTGTGCATGTACAGTGTGGTCCGGATACTCAGAATGCGAGAAGCGAGAAGGGTCATGTCTCTCACGCTGTGAACGTCGCAGCCCGTCAGTGTCCACTGGAGGAGGTGGATAAGAAGACGACGCCCCGGCATCACCTGAAGTCGGATGAACCTGCCACTGCTGTAGGGATTCGAATGTGGCTTGATCAACATGCATTTGCTCCATTTCATTCGCCTGATCCTGAGACATCTGCATTTGAGACACATTTTTTAATTTAGTTCATTATATATTAAAAAAGAAAATTACTTCAATTAAAGTACTACATACATGTCCGGCTCCATAGCCGAGTAGTGAATGCATCCATTCACACCCCTCCGGAATCTCTATGCCGAACCCCTGCGACTGCAAATGCGGCATCTCGTGCATCGATGATCGCGGCATCTCGTGCATCGATGATGATCGCGGCATGCCGTACCCCTGTGCCTTTAATTCATACACAGTTTTTTAACTATAAACTAAATTTGAAATCAGCTTCTAGTAATTTGAATTCATACCTGTCCGGCGTCTGCATGTGCTGGTGGAGTAACCTGATCGAACTGTCCTGGCAAAATATAACTTCTCCATTGAGAGCCATCATACAACCAACCCTGCACTGGATCTGGGCCTTCGAATACAGGTGCCGCTGGGAATGGCTCCGTTCCCAGCGGCGCACTCTCGGTGGATGAAATGTCTTCCCAATTAGGTGGGACCCCCGACTCATCCAACATGGCACGCGCACGGTCTCCGTAACCATTATCACTGCAAAGTCGACTACCTAGCCTCATTTTCCCCTTGCCAATTGCACGGAGACCCTTGGTGAAGAATGTTTTTGTGCCATGTGCCAACTCTCCAATCCCACGCAATGCCTGTACACATGGTCGAAATATAAGAAATGATATGTAATAAGTGTTTTATAAATTCCAGAGTTAGAAATATTTACATTTCGAACAAATGTCGATCCGCTGGGAACGTATCCGGACTTCGAATGCTCGTCTCTATGAACCGGAATATTGCGATCCATTCCGAACACGTGCTGACCAAACAGGAAGACAGATGCCATGCCATTCTTCTGGTACCATGTTCGATATTTTACAATGTCACTCGGATCCCACGGATGTCCTACCTCGTGCACATGCTGTGCATATTGTGTCGCATGGGTCACATGTCGGCGGTGCACGTCCGCCCAGTTCGCATTCCTCTTTGAGCCCCATTTCAACCTGTTTACAATATTAGTAAAATAAATAAGTACATAAGTACACAAAAATAAATAAACCACATAAATAGTGCGAATATTACTTGTGTAGCTCTTCGTGATCGTCCTTATCCAAGGGAGGGGGCGGTGGCGCAATTTCTTGCCATCTTCCAAATTGTCGCATGCACCGATCAGGATTGTGATACTCCACAATCCAATAAAAAATAAGAGGACCGCGGTACAAGTAGTACGGCTGAAAAATATAGTTGAAATGTTATACCGAATTTATAATTATGATGACATAAATAGGAGAAAGTATGCGAATTTATTACAATATACCTGGTCCGCCCGAGTTCTTCTCGAAAGATTGTGGTAAACATGCGCGTACGGCTGCCAGTCCACCATGTTATCCGTCAATAGCTGAATTTGATCACGGGGGATACCTGGACCGGTGGGTTTTGAATGCGACGAGCTCTCCCACTCATGTGGGCCTTTCCATAGCTCACCATAAGCTGGGCAAGTATCTTCTGTTTCCCTGCCCCATGTCGGTTGAGATCTCGGAAATAACGGCCGGTGAACTTGAAATCGGCTCCACGACCAGTGCTGCAGAAGCATCGTGGGACCATGCATAGAGTGGCAGCTAGGATTACATGCGAGGCATAGATTTCGATATAAATAGGCGAGAACAGCTCCGCCCCAGTTGTAATTCCTCGGATCGTCTAAATTGTCCACCATGTTGAGATACCACAACGGTATCCCGTCCCCGCTACTGTCGGCAAACATGGTATTCCCTAACATGTCAAGGATAAATGCACGGACATACCTGATCACCAAATATTAAAATGTGAGCACATTATTGAAAATGCAAAATACGAATAGGGTTTTAAATAGAAAAAAATACTAACCATTTCTTTTCTATCTCGCTCGCACCGGTGGGCAGTATTCTGAAGCGCTCACGGAGCGCTTTTTTTGCCAAAAGCATTGATAGGGCCATGTTCCACAGGCCCTTTAATTTAAACTGGGCCATGAACAACTGGGATTCGGACCTCACTAAGAGGCCAACCCGAAGTCATATGAAAGGCCCAAATATCCACCAAGTCGGGGCCCAATACAGCGGCCCCAATATGCCTTAAATGAGTTCGTGTTAACCGACATGCGGGATGATGGTAGAAACGGCTAACTTAATGCCCCCTATCCCAGTAACGGCTGACATAACTACCCACGTCCTCCATAACTGCCCGAGATAGCAGTTATGGACGGACTATATAAGCCAGTGATTCCCATGAAGCGGGGACACGTTTTCCAACCACAAGAGAGATCATACAGGATAGAGCCAGAATCTCTCACAATCCACCCCGAGTTCACAACTCACTTCACCCCAGAGCCTGCCATCTTTTGGCAGGACGAATCCGACACAGCCCAGTTTCCCATACGGCCTGAACTCCCGAGATAGGACGTATCAACCACCGTGGGGCTCGAACCCACGACCACAAGGTTAAGAGGTTCCAGGGCAGAGGTTCCAGACCGTCACGCCGAGAACAGTCGCGCTCCCGCAGGGAACGCGAACGAAGCCCACCCCGAGGTCGGGATAGAACTCGCCGAGATGATCATAGAAGAAACAGGCGATCACCTACCCCGACCCGAGGCGTAAATATGGCTCAAATAGAAGAATTGATTCAGACAAGGCTTGCGGCTAAATTGGCCGAGATAGAATCCCAGAAGACAGGTGCCACCTCTCGACCTATGGGGATCAACGATGGCCCACTTTCTAGGGACATCTACCGCCATTCCATGACGGATTTCAAGTACCCAACAACTCTTCCCAGCTTCCGGGGCAGCGGTGATACTCAGGATCCGCATAATTTCGTGTACGGATTCCTTGAGCGACTTCGCCTCCTGGGAGCCACTGACGCCATCATGTGCCGCGTCTTCACCACTTGTTTAACAGGCGAAGCATGGGACTGGTACATGACGCTACCTCGGAGATCCATTAACAAGTTTGAAGACTTCGCAAAACTGTTCCTGGAAAGATACACGATTATTAAGCCACCGCAAGCAACATGCGAGATGCTCCTAGACATTGTCCAAGGACAGCATGAAAGGACAGGTGCGTTTGTTAATCGGTTTATCCAAGCATCTCGGCGAATTCAGAATCTCAACGAAGAATTCGCCTTGGCTGCCATCAAGAAAGGACTTCGCAAGGGGGGTCCGGGTACTTTGCGTTACGAGGCGCATATGAAGAAAATGACTACTTTGAGGGAATTTGTAGCCTTTGCTGAGGGTTACATCCGCGCTGAGGACGACAATGGCAGTCCCACGAGGTTCCGATCCCGATCTCCTCGTCCAACAAACAAACAACAGACTCAAGATAGGTCTCGCAATCAAAGAGAACCTCGGCAAAACCAACCAACCGAGCACACTTCCGGTACTAAAGGGTACCGACAGCATTTTGTGCGATATGCTCCTCTCACTAAGAAGCGGCATGAGATGTACAACATCATAGAAGGCATGTTCGATCTACCCCCGCCGCTGCCAAAGAGCATTTTTACGGTGGTCGACAACTCGAAGAAATGTGAATACCACGGATTCAACGGGCATTCCACCGCAGAGTGCCTCCAATTGAAGGACATCCTGGAGAGATTAGCCCGAGAAGGAAAACTAGTCGAGTTCATCAACCCCGACTTCTTCAAAGAGTTTTTCAAGAAATACAATGGTCAAGGTAAAGTTTTTAAGAAACCCATTCCATATAGACAGGATTACACGGGACCTCGGGTTGGGGAGGGCAATCCCCAAATCCGAGATGATTCCGAGATAAGACGCCCGGAGCGGCAGGGTAGTCCTGTCATTAATGTGATCAGTGGGGGTCATCACGGTACTGCCCGAGAAATCTTACCACGTGACAATCGAAAACCATACCCCACTGTCCTACCAGTTGAAGCCATAAATGATAAGAAACGGCCTCGATCTGAGGAAGCGATATCTTTTTCCGAGAAAGACCTCGGTGCAATTTCGGGCCCACATGATGATCCCATAGTACTTAACCTCAAGATCAACACTCATCGGGTTAAAAGGGTGTTAGTTGATACCGGAAGCTCGGCCGACATCTTGTACCTACCAGCCTTCACACAAATGGGCCTCAACACTCGCGCCCTCCAACAACACATATCACCTTTGATAGGCTTCACGGGAGACGCCCTTCAACCTCGGGGAATGATGCCACTTAAAGTGACATTCGGTACATCCCCCCGGACAGTGGAAGTCATGGTGGACTTCCTCATCGTGAATGCCCCTTCTGCGTACAATGCGATCTTGGGTAGAGCGACCTTGAATAAAATCGGTGCTATCATTTCTCCTTCCCACCTCAAAATCAAGTTCCACACCGACAATGGGATAGGGGAAGAATGTGGCCAACAGCAGGTAGCTCGCGAATGCTACATGACAACCATTCAGGGTCATGGAGGTTCTGTTCACCAAGTCGATCAGCCTGATGCAAAGACCAATCCACAGCGGTTGCGTTCTAGTACTGACTTTTTGCCTCCAAACACCGACCTCGCATTGGACCCAGTGGATAAAGCTGAGGTGAAAGCTCCCCTTGAGCCCGTTGATGAAGTCGAGCAAATTGAATTAGGTGACGGTAAAACACTTAATATAGGAAAGGCGATCCAAGGGTCGGCAAGGGCCGAGTTAATCAAATTCCTCCAAGAAAACCAATCTGTTTTCGCTTGGACTGCAGCCGACATGCCAGGTATTCCTAGGTCAATTGCCGAGCATCGATTGCACATTAAACCAGGGTCAAAACCAGTCAGACAGAGGAAGCGCAATATGGGGGACGAACGACAGCAAGCCGTCAAGCGCGAGGTACAGAAATTACTTGACGCTGGCTTTATAAGAAATGTCGAATGCCCAGAATGGACAGCCAATCCCGTGCTTGTCAAGAAATCCAATGGCGACTGGCGTATGTGTATCGATTATACCGATCTCAACAAAGCTTGTCCTATGGATCCTTTCCCTTTACCCAAAATCGATCAATTGGTTGATTCAACCTCGGGACATGCTTATCTCAGTTTCATGGATGCCTTCTCCGGGTATAATCAGATCCGGATGAGCCAAGCCGACGAGGAAAAAACTGCTTTTACTACCAACTCGGGACTTTATTGTTACCGGGTTATGCCTTTCGGATTGCGCAATGCTGGGGCTACATTCCAAAGAATGGTTAACACCGTTTTCCAAGGCCAGATTGGACGAAATGTAGAGGCATACGTAGATGATCTACTCGTCAAAAGCATGTCTGACCTCGACCATGTCCGAGATCTCCGCGAAACCTTCGCGACATTAAATTCGGCCAACATGAAGCTCAACCCAAAGAAAAGCTTCTTCGGTCTAACTGGTGGCAAATTCCTTGGCTTCATGGTTTCTATGCGAGGCATTGAGATTCATCCCTCCAAATCACAAGCCATACTCGACATGAAGCCCCCCCGAAATCTCAAAGAGTTGCAATCTCTCACAGGTAAACTGGCCGCTCTCAACAGGTTTATTGCGAGATCTGGGGATGTGTGTTTTCCTTTCTTTAAGGCCATGCGCAAGTCGGCCAAATTTGAATGGACAGATGAATGTGCGATAGCCTTTGACAAGGTCAAATCCTATCTCGCCAATCCACCGTGCCTCAGCAGGCCAACCGCGGGTGACACCTTGGTGTTGTATTTGGCAACAACAGGACATGCAGTAAGCGCTGCCCTTGTTCGCGAAGAGGGACGCGATCAGAAGCCGGTCTATTTTGTCTCACATGTACTTCGGGACGCCGAAACCAGATACTCCCAAATTGAAAAGGCGGCATATGCTCTAGTCATAGCTGCCCGGAAGTTGCGACCTTACTTTCAATCACATCCCATAAAGGTTTATACCGGGATACCACTCAAAAAGGCCTTCGCAAATTTTGATTCATCCGGGCGATTGCTAGCTTGGGCACTCGAGTTATCCGAGTTTGATGTCTCTTTCCATCCTCAAAATGCCCTGAAGTCCCAGATCTTCGCCGATTTTATTGCTGAATACTCTGGACTTCCTCCCGAATCTGAAGGACGCTGGGTAATTCATGTTGATGGTGCTTCTTCATTACAAGGAGCGGGCGCCGGGGTATCTCTCACTGGTCCACAAGGGGAAACCCTGAATTATGCTCTTCACTTTCAATTCCCGGTAACAAACAATACCGCGGAATACGAAGCCATGATAGCGGGTCTAAAGTTGGCTAAAGAATTAGGAGCCCGCGAGGTTCACCTCCGTAGCGATTCCGAGTTGGCAGTCAAGCAGATCAATGACGAATGCCGAGTCATGGATGACAACTTGCGCAAATACAGACAGCAGTTCCACCAGCTCAAGAGTCACTTTGACGAGGTCAACATTCAACATGTTTCTCGAAACAAAAATTGCCAAGCTGATGCTTTATCCAAGCTCGGTGCTTCGGGCAACCTTGACAAAGACCGGCCCGTGATTGTTATGGATGTTCCTGAATCCAGCATTCACATTGATACCACAGCTGTTCTCACCATCATTGAACCCGGAGATTCCTGGTTCACCCCGATGTGGAATTTCCTTAACACGGGAGTTCTACCCACAGACCCATTGGAAGCCCGCCGTCTGAAAAGGATCGCACCCATGTATTCTATTTTCAACAATCACCTCTATAAACGAGGATATGTGCGACCTTGGCTCAAGTGTATCAACGAAGAGATGGCATCAAAAATGTTGTTAGAGGTACATGAGGGCATCTGTGGGAGCCATCAAGGGGCGAAAACTCTTGCAAAACGCATTCTCCGAGCTGGTTTTTACTGGCCAACCATGCAACATGATGCGGCCACTTTGGTCCGAAAGTGCGAACGATGCCAATACCACAGCAAGTTAAGTAACATTCCGGCATACGACCAGATATCCATCTCGGGGGCCTGGCCTTTTGACTTATGGGGAATAGACATAGTCGGGCCATTTCCCACAGCTATTCGACAGCGCCGTTGGATAATTGTCGCAGTGGAATATTTCACCAAATGGGTTGAAGCTGAAGCACTGGCAACAATTACAGCCGCAGCAGCAGAGAAGTTCATTTGGAGGAACATCATTTGTCGCTTCGGCATACCACATGCCCTCATCTCGGACAATGGAACTCAATTCAATGCAGCCCGAACCATCGCATTCCTGTCCAACTTGGGTATCCAAAACAATTTCACCTCGGTCAGCCACCCGGCTAGCAATGGATTGGCCGAAGTCACCAACCGTACAATCTTAGATGGCCTGAAGAAGAAAGTTGCAGAGAACAGGAAAAACTGGCCCGACATTCTTGATGGCATCTTGTGGGCTTATCGTACAACACCCAGAGAGGCTACACAGCAAACACCATATTCTCTGGTATTCGGAATGGAAGCAGTCACTCCAATCGAATTGATGGAACCATCTCTCCGCACTTTGACATATTCCGCTGAAGCGAACCGCGAGGCACGTGCTGCTGACCTCGACCTCATTACCGAAGGTCGGGAGAAAGCTCGCATACGCACCATGGAATATCAACGACGAGTTAAGCGTGCATTCGACAAACATGTGGTACCTCGTGCGTTTCAACCTGGTGATCTGGTTCTCAAAACTGTTGAAGCTACTGGCAAACATGTCAGTAAACTCGCTCCTCAATGGGAAGGTCCCTTCAAGGTCATCCGACCCCGAGGAAAAGGCGCATACGAGTTGGAAGATCCGAGTGGTTTCATACTTACTCGACCATGGAACGCTTGTCACCTTCGGAAATTCTACACTTAATGTATGATTTTACTTTCACATTGTTTTACTTCCTATATTCCATGTATTGTTATGGGCGAGATAAGCCCTTTTTTCTGTTATATCTCATGTATTTTACCTAGACCGAGATACAAGTTTTTGTATGGTCCTAGGCTGTTCTCAATTTATATATGATATTTGCTTGTGTTATTATTATTTGGGGTACGAGATATATGAACGAAAGCCTTTTTGGCAACGAAATAAGTCTTGGTCAAGATTCCCGAGATACACAAGAAATAAATGTAGTCTTACGAGACGACGACTGTTAAACCAGTAATATGATTTTTATGTTCGCGACATTAATCGAAAACCCCTTGGGGTAACGTATGTTTCTCGCGACTTCCCTTTTCCCCGATGTCGATAAATAAAAAAAAAAACGGGGCAAGAAGGATATACAAAGCATGAACTGAGATAAAAATCGAAAGAAACATCTCGGAGAAATAAAGAACTACGAAATAATAATAATTTAGGATTACACAAATTTCTGTTAAACCCCTACATTTCCGGGGTATACCACATCATATTACAACATTTCTGTTAAAACCCCCACATCTCGGGGGTATGAATACATTAATACATCACAGTTCTGTTAACCCCCACATCTCGGGGGTATAAAATCATTCCTAAACAAAATAAAATTCCTTGCTTCCTTAGCTCGATATGATCCTGCATATAAACAAAAACAGAGACTTAGTGAGCATAGGCCAGAATACCTCATCTCGAGGAATATGATAGGTAAATTTACACTTACAAGTAGATGGGTCCGCCTCTTTCGGACTTCCATTTCCCCCTTCGCGAGGTGAGAGGGGAGCATCTAAAGTCGCCTCATTTCCTTGCCCATCAGGGTTGACCGCCTCATCTTCTTCAGTTGCCATCATCTCGCCGCCTATACTATTACCTTCAGACTCAGAAGGCAAATCGTCCAGCTCTTCAGATGGGGCATCTGGCAAGTCGAGATGCTTGGGCCATTTAGCCTTGGGCCAGGGATGGACGATACCTAAAACCGGATGATTTTCAAGCATAAGGCCCTGATTAATAGGAGTCCCGTCCGGGTTCAAAAATAAATCACCCTCTTCATCCCAGCGGTAACCCGACAGATTTTTTGTAACAACTTTTTCAGGGTTCACCTCGGTAAACCCTACCTGTTCGGGTCTAAACGGGTAATGGTCGGCTAGTGCCAAGAGATAGCCATGCACGGTTGCTGTCATCATGTCAACACATGCGTAAGGGACAGCTTGTGTGAAGGCTCTGCTGCCCAGAAATCTGCTAAGTGTTTTCTTTGGCAGCTCATGCATCTCGGCCTGAAGTCGGGCGTTCTCTGCCCTCACGTCTTCCAACTCTTTAGTTCGGGCCTCGAGTTCGGTTTTAAGACGTGCCGACTTGCCCTTGTAATCCTCGGCTTTGCGTTTTTGATGCTGCAATTTCTCCTCTGCCTCCTTCCGCTGGGCATCCGCTTGCACGCCCACATGCGTTGCAAATTCGAGTTTGGCCTTAAACACAGCAGCTTGGCCATGCGCTATTCTCATTTCCTTATCCTTTTGTGCGGCCATTCGCAAAAAGTAGTTCCTCTCGAGGATAGCCCTGTTCAGCGACTCTTGGTCAGTACGAATGACGAGGGAATCCCGTTTGTCAATCGAGTCCTTCAGAAACCCGAAGTACACCCCGGCATCATGCAGTAGACTCGACACATGACCAACTACTTGGTCGGGGTGCTCCTCAGCCCATCTCCTCTGGTGCTGAGTGGTGGTTAACCTGAAGGTTTCCCGTGAAAAGGCGGCATGAACCTCGGGATGCTCCACCTCGTCCTGCATTAGCGAATACCCAGGAAGATAGGCCAAGATGCTGTCCGGGAAACCCCGCGAGATATTCGTGCCCCACACGAAACCGGTTTGTCGCCCTTGGTCCGAAATTCGCGACTTCAGGAAATCCCTATGCTCCTCTGAGGGGTCCCACACGTTGTCGGCTGCGTTGTCAATAATCTTGTCTAATTCCGCTTGAGCAGCGTCGACTTGAGCTTGGGAGGGTTCCTCTACAGCCTCCTGTACTCTACCCAAATTAATCTCGGGTTGAGTCTTTTGTTTTTTGGCCTCGGGATGCCCAGAAGCCGTACCCTTTCCCTTTTGCTCCCTTGTTAGACGTGGAGGTGGAGGAACGCCTGAAGATACTTCCTTCCTCTTTTGCGACCCCCCCAAGTTTGGAAGAACCGGAGGTGTTGTCTTTGACACTCTTCCCGGTATGTGCCGATCTCGGCTGACGAGTTACCGGGGTAGAGGCCGACTTTGGTGTTTTCTGAACTATAGCCGCCTTCGGCTTGGATGGGTTCTTAATCCCTTTCTTCTGAACGACCCCGCCCTCCGGGTTAGCTACAAGTGGGAAGGAACTCGCGGCCTTCCACGGTAATGCCATACAACCGTGACCTGCAGGGTATGCGAAAGTTAGTACATTATTCATGTTATTACGAGTTAGATAAATAAATATGATGCACAGGTATACCGGTGTAAATTAAAGGCAAAAAACACTAACTTGTGAAATAATAATCAAGAATTTCTTTAGCCTTTACATCAGCTGGAGTCAGGGGATCAGGTGAGGTCGGCATCAATTTTTTCTTTTCTAGACGGCGCCATTCCTTTTGTACATTCAAAAAACATTTCAGCTCCTCCGGGTTCTCGAGATATACCCACCCGTGGTTCCACTCGTCCGCTTTGGACAGTTGCTCAAACAGCGCCAAACCATTAGAGCGCTTCCGTATCGCGAGATAACTTTCACTGTTATATAACACGGTGAAGTAATGGAAGAATAACCCGACACTCGGGAAATATTCCTTTAACTCGGGCAAGTAGTCGAATACATATTTGAAGCTCATGATGTAACACCACGCGGGTGCGGTCAACTGTGCAGGAGCCACTTTGAGATGTCGCAAAATCTCGCGTGCGAATTTGGACAACCTTATTTTGAACCCGCACTTTGGCATCTTCCAATATATGCACATGCCGCGCTCTGAGTCGTGAGCTCGATCATTTGGGCCCGGAGCCACCATCCGAACTGCCTCTCGAGAATACTCTTTTCTGCTGGCCTCCAGCACAAGTTCGTTATAGAAGGCATCACAATAATCTTCACACTGGACAAATAGCTTGGGTGAAATACCGGCAGATGTTGGGAAGTTCGTATCGCTTGGGTGGCCATCTCGGGGAACTATTATTTTCTTGGCCTTTGGGTTTTTGGGTTTCGACGGCCCTTGTGATGTTCCCACCGGGGTGTCAACCAGTTCACCCCGAGATGGACTTTCGTGCTCACTTCCTTCCATATATTCTTCCTCCTCATTATCTTCCGACATTGCGTCAGAATGTACGGGAGTCATCCCGTATAAACTCTTGCCCCTACCAGGGCGGGGGGGTGAAAAGGATAGTGGGGACACCTCCTCATAGGTATGGGGAGCTTGGTCCCGCGATCCACCTTGTTCTTCGGCCATTTCTAAATTTACGAATAAACAGGATTGGCTTAAGTTACCGACCTTACTATTACAATATCAGTTTCTAAAAGCATTTATGCTCATTATGCACATTAGATATCAAAGTTATGGTAGGTAAATAGACTCCTACAACATTACCATACTTATACTATTCATTAATTTACTCCCTAACTTCGGCCAATAAACATTACAACATGCTGGCTTTGCCAATTCATGGCCAGGTACCGAGGTGACAAAGGCTTACCTTTTTTGGAGGTTGAAATGCTCGACTTTCGCTTCCGAGATTGACAGCTCCTGAATTCCGAGATTGCTTTTCCTCTTTCGCTCCGATTTCAAATGGCTCAAGTAAACGATATTAATTAAGTGGGGAGGGGGGGGGGCCGAAATATATAGAGGCCTTCTTTTTTCCCGCTCAATACTTGCGTAGTTTTCGAAACGACGCCACGAAACGTCGCGCTGTCTCCTTTCATCATGGCAACGCTTCGATTCTCGCGTTCGTTCAACGGCCGCGAGTTCTCACCGAATTAACGAAAGCCACGTGTCACGCACGGATTGAGCCATCACCTCGACTTACAGACTGATTTGATGGCTGACTAGATGGCTCACGGCGGTTAACGGAAGACGAAGCGTCAGGCATTTAATGCCGATATATTATATATACACCCTCCGTCTTTCTTTAACGATCCATCAACCGTACAATTATCCTACTCTCTCAAACTATCACGAGATGACTGATCAAGTGAGCAACGAGATTGCCCTTGAAAAAGATGATATTCCATCATCTCGTCTATGTCCCGAGATTACCATCCACAAGCCCAATGATGTAGACAACCCATTAGCTTGGGACCGATGTGCGATTTGCAAGTTGAGGGGATATTCTCCGCAAATGTTTCATTGTGACAGCTGTGAAGAAGCCTTTCATCCCGGGTGTTCGGCTCGAAGATCACCTCGGAACCATAGTGATCCTCGCTTCACATCCTTCACTTGTAAACAATGCCTTCCCCACGCACGTCGGATCAATAACGTTGCCGACGACATTGTTTAACCCAATGGTGTGGTCTTCACGCTCAACAGTAAAGGAGGCTACATTTGATTCGACGATGTGGTCTTCACGCTCAACAGTAAAGGAGGCTACATTAACTATCTTTGTGTCCATCTCTTCCAAGATCCGATGTTCTTTAGTATCAATAGGCTTTGTTATTATATCAGTTTGAGTTAGATCTTGTATGAGTTTGAAATATCAATGAACATTTAATCTATTTTTCATTGTTCTCCTATTTACCTCGGGCTTTCATCTCGTTTTACTTACAAACCATTTAACACGCGCAAAAAAAAAAAAAAAAAAAAAAAAAAAAAAAAAAAAAAAAAAAAAAAAGAGAGATGGCGGTTTAAAACCTGCCTATTTTAAAACCTGCCTATTTTAAAGCCTGCCTATTTTAAACTTGCCAATTTAATGGTATACAGTTGGGCAGATAGCGGTTCGACGACTATAAATAGGGTATTTCTTACAGGACAGGGACACACTTTCCCTACATACTTTCCCTTTTACTTTTGTTTTTGAGAAAACAAATATTTCCACCTCGCATCCATCATGTCTGTTAACCGACATGCTTTAGAGTTCCTAGAGGAACGTGCAAGGCAACGTCGAGCTATTGAGCGTCGAATTATCCCATCTCGCCCTGTTGGTTCATCCAGCTCCAGCCGAGGTCCCCAGCGACGTGTACTTACAACCGAGGAGAGGGAGGACTTGATCCAAGACTTTCCCAATGACTTGGATTGGATGCTGGATAACGAGTCCGTCACCATCCGAGACCTTTTAAATTACAAGCTGGCAGTATTCAGGGAGGTGGGCGACGAATTTAACATCGTCGAATTCCTCGGACCTCTTCGCGATTGCCTGGCATGTGGGAAATCTGCCCTAAAAGAAGACATGGTCAAATGTCGGGGTTGTCGCACGTGGTGGCATCCCTCTCATTTTTTGATTCATGATCGGTCAGATCCCCGACGTCGATTCTTCAGATGTCAAACTTGCCAAAACCGACATCCCAATGCACCCACATTGGCTACAGCTACTCCGGACCAGATTTGGGAAGACGATCATTTTGAAGATCCGGATAGTGAGATGATGGACTTCATCCCTTCACCTCCGGGATTTCATTAACTTATAAGAATAAAAGCTAATAGGCTAAGTAGATCCACCTTTTATTTTTTGCTTGAAGCCTTAGTTAATTTCGAGTTGTAGCCTTTATTTCTGATTGAATCTTTTAGTTTAGCTCGAGTTGTAACGAGTCTTTATTAATATAAGAAGGGTTTATTTATGTTTGGTACTTTTTTAATTGTGCTTTCATGAGTTATACACCCTCAAGTCGAAAGCATCTCGCTGATGCATTCCGACTTCGGGGGCTAATGATAGGGCCATGTTCCACAGGCCCTTTAATTTAAACTGGGCCATGAACAACTGGGATTCGGACCTCACTAAGAGGCCAACCCGAAGTCATATGAAAGGCCCAAATATCCACCAAGTCGGGGCCCAATACAGCGGCCCCAATATGCCTTAAATGAGTTCGTGTTAACCGACATGCGGGATGATGGTAGAAACGGCTAACTTAATGCCCCCTATCCCAGTAACGGCTGACATAACTACCCACGTCCTCCATAACTGCCCGAGATAGCAGTTATGGACGGACTATATAAGCCAGTGATTCCCATGAAGCGGGGACACGTTTTCCAACCACAAGAGAGATCATACAGGATAGAGCCAGAATCTCTCACAATCCACCCCGAGTTCACAACTCACTTCACACCTCAGCCTGCCATCTTTTGGCAGGACGAATCCGACTCAGCCCAATTTCCCATACGGCCTCATCTCCCGAGATAGGACGTATCAAGCATGTCGGACGTTCTCGCATCCTTTCCCATCTTTTTCATGAACCCCTTGATTTCATTATCTTTGATGCCTAGCAGCTCATACAGTCGGCCATGAATACTCGCCGCGTCTGTAATTCCCGTTACAGGCTCCCCCGAAATAGGTAAACCCCACAAACAGCTCACATCCTCCAACGTTACTGTAATTTTTTTTTTGCATGTCAGTAAGAAACTAAAAAACATTTATTTGAATTAGTTAATACCTGTCATCTCTCCGAAAGGAAGATGAAAGGTGTGCGTCTCCGGACGCCACCGCTCAACAAGTGCATGAATAAGAGCAGCATCGAGGGCAATATCAGGCATTGTCGCGAGCTGATATAAGCCCATTCGAATTAATACCGGTGCATAGTCCTTGTGATACTCGCATTTGTGTCGATAGTGTCTCACCGTTAAAATTTCTTTGCTCTAAATTAGAGAAAAAATTAATTACAATATAATTTGATTACTAACCGAGTTATGAAAAACAAAATAAGTAAATGTTTACCTCCTTCGACGCCTGAGATACCCTATGATTGCCGTGAGCTATCCACAACAAAGGGCTAAATGTATGCTTCAGTACTAAGTCTGCCATACTACAAAATTCGAACAATATTCTAAATTATCTTTAATTTTTCTAAATTATTCTAGACCATTCTGCTATTTTCTAAATAATACTGGACCATTCTGATATTTTCTAAGTTACTCTGAACCATTTTGGTATATTCTAAAATATTCAGGGCCATTTTGGAAGGTTCTGACAAATTCTAAATTATTCGGACAATATTCTAAATTATTTAAAATAAACTAATTAATTGTATTATAAATTAAAATTATAATAAAAAAAGTTAAAAAAAACCTCAATCGAAGAGCCGAGTGATCAGACAGTCAGAGCTCCGAAAGGGATCCGAGAAAAAAAGAGGTTCCTGAAAAAATTCTAAATCATTTCAGACTATTCTGGACTATTCTGGTATTTTCTAAGTTATTCTGGACTATTCTGGTATTTTCTAAACTATTCTGGACTATTCTGGTATTTTTTAAACTATTCTGGACTATTCTGGTATTTTTTAAACTATTCTGGACTATTCTGGTATTTTCTAAACTATTCTGGACTATTCTGTAATTTTCTAAACTATTCTGGACTATTCTGTAATTTTTCAAACTATTCTGGACTATTCTGGTATTTTCTAAACTATTCTGGACTATTCTGGTATTTTCTAAACTATTCTGGACTATTCTGGTATTTTTTAAACTATTCTGGCCTATTTTGGTATTTTTTAAACTATTCTGGACTATTCTGGTATTTTTTAAACTATTCTGGACTATTCTGGTATTTTCTAAACTATTCTGGACTATTCTGTAATTTTCTAAAATATTCTGGACTATTCTGGTATTTTTTAAACTATTCTGGACTATTCTGGTATTTTTTAAACTATTCTGGACTATTCTGGTATTTTCTAAACTATTCTGGACTATTCTGGTATTTTCTAAACTATTCTGGACTATTCTGGTATTTTTTAAACTATTCTGGACTATTCTGGTATTTTCTAAACTATTTTGGACTATTCTGTAATTTTTTAAATTATTCTGGACTATTCTGATATTTTTTAAACTATTATGGACCATTCTATAAATTTTAAATTATTCTGGACTATTCTACAAATTTTAAACTATTTAAACTAAATAATTAAATAATATAAAAAAAAAAAAAAAATTTTACCTCGGGCCGGCTGCGGGCTGCTGCGCTGGGAGGGAGGAGAGGCACCGAAATAGGCTGGGCTGGGTCGGATTTTATAGGGCTTAGTTCGGATAAAATTTTTCCGAACTTAGAGTTCGGAAAATTTTTTTCCGGAATTGGAAGCTTAGTTCGGAAATTTTTTTTCCGGAAATAGAGAGCTAAGTTCGGAAAAAAATTTTCCGAAGTTAGAGGCTTAGTTCGGAAAAAAATTTTCCGGAATGGGTATTTTTCGAATTTCAGATCTGACATGGTCATTTTTGGTAATTTTATTTAATTTTTGGATATTAATAAAAAATTCGGTGAAATTCCCCCTAAAATATATATCTCTTTAATAAAAATGTGACACATAAACCATTCAATCAAAATAATGAGAAAAAAAATAAAATCAATCAGATGAAAAATATAGACTATATGATATGGCTTACAATTTTAGGTGTTTAGGCCCGAAATTTTTATTAATATTCAAAAAAAATTAAATTTCAAAATCTATACCTCTTGCAGGGGAATTTCAAAATATGTCCAAATCGCAAAAAAATTATGCGCTAATTGAGTCTAAAACCGCAAAAAAAATTGCGGTTCTAAGTTTTTTTTAATTAAACGGAAATGTCTATAATTTATTTGTTTTTATTGAAATATTAGTAATATTTTATATATTTCTTTAAAAATAGATTGAATACTATATAATTTGATTTATTAGAAAGACTGCGACAAATAACCCGAATCAACATTCTTCAGGCCAGATTTTTTGTAACTGTAAGAAAAATTAAAATATTTCTTTGTGTGTTATTGAAAAAAAATAAAAATGTTTTGAATCTAAGTTATTGATCCCGGTTCAAAAGTCACTTCTACGTACATACAGAAAATATTCTAATTCTTCAATTTTTGAAAAAAAATTTGTCAGAAACATTTCTGACAAAAATTTTGTTTGAATTAAAATATTTTCTGAAGTTTTTTGAGATGTGTCAGAAATGCGAACAAAACCAAAACCAAAACCAAAATATTTTCTAAACTTAGAATCGCAAAAAAAAATTGCGGTTTTGGAATTCCACAACCAAAACTGCAATTTTTTTTTCCGATTTTGGAATTCCAAAACCACAAAATTGTTTTGCGGTTTAGACTGAATTACTGCAGAAAATTTTTCGGTTTGGACAGATTTGAAAATTCCTCTGAAATAGAGTGTAAATTTTGAAATTTAATAATTTTTTGGATATTAATAAAAAATTCGGTGCTTAGCTTTCTGTACGGGTAATATAGATTATCAGTTATCAGTTATCACAGTTGCTGATAAATAAAGAAGTTTTATCTTTTCTTCTAGAATAGGGTCTGAGTGAGTAGATTTAGGGTGTTTTTAAGCTCACCAATTCTCTTTGTGAGATTAACTAAAAAATTCATCGGATTGGTTTCAAGCGATGCATCCAAACTGTTGAAACCGATCTAATTCACGAGTGATGAGTTTACATGTTAAGTTTTTTAATTTTCGTACTAATTTAATATAAAGTCAAGCGGTCAAAAAATGATAAAAAATGAACACATTAAAATTAACTTATAAACTATCTTTTTTTTACGCTTGACTTTATACTAAATTAGATCGAAAATTTATAAATTTGACATGTAAACGCATCACTCGTGAAGTAGATCAATTTCAACGGTTTGAATGCATCGTTTGAAGCCAATTCAATAGGTTTTTAAATTAAGCTTACAAAGGGACTTTGTGAGCTTAAGAACACACCCCAGTTCTACTCGGGTCTAAGTAATTTTGTATGAAGAAAGCAAATTCATATTTGCTTAACTACGACCAAATTCTGAAAAAAAAAGTTACCGAATTATTTAAATAGGGTTGCTGCCTGTTGGTGAATTTTATTAGGAGCGCGACGTTTGAACTTTAAGGTCATGTTTGGTTGTGGAGTAAGTGGTAGAGTAAACCCTCTACTCTACTTTTAAGGAACCAAACGAGAAGTAAATTTGAAGGAGTAAAATGAAGTAACATTTGAGTTAATTCGAATTAAGTTACTCCACCTCTCTACGTGGACACGTAGTAACTTATTATTCCTGTGAGTCCTGCGGTTAGAATAATATCATGTTATAATTTTCTCTCTCTTTATGAACTTACTCCACCAAACTCCAATCAAATATGATTATTTTAATTTACTTTAGTTTCTTGTAAGAAATTTAATTCAGAATAATTTTACTCGATAATCAAACCTGACCTAACGTAGTGATCCGGAGAGAATAAGGCAAAGGCAAACTCCCAAGGCAAAAAGCGAACTTTGAGGAGGAGAATCATGTTTTGATTTGATCCAACAATAAAATTTAATTTTCTGTATGAATTGTTTAAGGTTAATTACCTGGGAGGAAATGGACCTTTGCGGGAATTCAGATCCAGTGACTTAACTCAACAGTTAGGTTTTAGGCCGAAACCGTCCGATTTGAATCCGTGACCATTTATTTAAAGTGGAGCACGCATCCCGAGCAACAGATTCGAATTCCGAAGACGGATTCGATTCGGACGGTCCCGATTCAAAACTCAAAAATTAGATTACTTCAGCGATCCGTACTTTGCGGTTCTGCGCACTTTGTATATTTAATTTTTTTAATTTATCATAGCCCGTAGGCCCGTAGGATTATTTTAATTTATTATCCTATTATCTTTAAGTGGTGGGCTGGCAGACACCATGTGCACACATCTTTTGAGAACCACAGGACGCCACAAAGCGAGGAAAACGACGAAGGTGATAAAATAAAATAAAGGTTATGCATCGTGGTAGGGCCCACGGATAGCTTCCCAGACAAGGACAGGACCTCACCTGCTCACCCACTATCACCAAGTGGACCACGCAAGATTTTTCTAAGATTCTATTCAGAAATATCTCGTTTTTAAATGTGAACGGTTGAAAAAATTGCTTGGCGAGCATTGATTGCATCTGACTTTGCATCCGACTTTAATGCTTTACGCGGTATGGATGTTTTCTGTCCGCTACTATGCATCCAGAAGTGCGGCTAATCAGAAAAAGATGGATTTTAAGTATGAAATCAAATTAACATTTAACAATGGATAGCAACACGTTCACCTACATGGAAAAAGTAGGCCATTTTTTCTGAGCTCTAGGGTGATCAGCATAACGCGTGGAACGCGTGTTGAGCGATAGTACATTTTATTTCTCTCCATTTACAAGAGTGTCCAGTTACCACTTTGTTCCAATCTCCCGGAAACGGAAGAGGAGCGCCATCAATCAATTTTAGAGTTAGTGGTGTATTACACCGACGTCACACTGACATCAGCGTGTCATTTCAGCCTGTATAAAGCTAACTCTAAAATCTATTAAATCGACTTTAAACGAGCGATTCAAACTGTTCAAATTGGTTTATTATGTATTTACATGCAAAATTTATATTTTTTGAATTTATTTAGTATCAAATTGAGCAATCAAATGTAAGAGTTTTTACGTTAATTTTAATGCATTCAATTTTTAACATCTTTGACCGCTAGACTTGATATCAAAATAACTCGAAAAAATATAAATTTTGCATGTGCATCACTCATCCAATAAATTGGTTTGAACAGTTTGAATTCGTTGTTTTAAGTTTATCCAATAAATTTTAGAATTAGTGTTGTATGACACCAATATTATACTAGCCGGACTCCAATCCACAAATTATATTAATTTGTTATAATTAAGACATCCTTACCAATAAGTGTGAAACAACACTCACCCCGGATGTTTTGAATTTCAAAAATAATCAAAACACCTGACTAACAACCAGAGTCTCGAGTAGAACTAGGGTGTTCCTAAGCTCACCAAGCCTCTCGTGAACTCAACTCTAAAACCTATCGAATTGACTTCAAACGACATTTTCAAACCGTTAGATGTTCAATCTATATTAAAATGTGCTTGGAGACCAAATTTTATATTTTTTGGAATTTTTTTACTATTTATTAAGCCGGTTTGAAACCACTGTTTTTATTAAAATTATGCACCATTGGAAAACAACAGTTTTCAAACCGGCTTAATAAATAGTAAAAAAATTTCAAAAAATGTAAAATTTGGTCTCCAAGCACATTTTAATATAGATTGAACATCTAACGGTTTGAAATGTCGTTTGAAGTCAATTCGATAGGTTTTAGAGTTGAGTTCACAAGAGAATTGGTGAGCTTAGGAACACCCTAGTTCTACTCCCAGAGTCTCCCTTAATATATTACTGGACAGCTGATTCGAACTGGTACTGTATATATATATTTATTTTATATAGTCCTTGCTTTTATAAACTGTATTAAAACGTTTCATTGTCCATTTGTTACCATCTCCTCTAAGAAAATAATTTGTTGAAATAATTGATTCTTTCATAACATATTTGTAAATGATATTATTTTTTACTCGGTATTTTAGTAGACTTGTTCCTCTTTTACCCTTTGTTTACTAAATTTATACGCATCAATTAATAGGATAATATTTTATGGATTAAGATCTATTGATAACGGCTTATTTTGACATTTTGATAATCATGTCTCAAATCATGTTAAAATAAATAAATAGATAATTATATCGTAGGAGTAGAACGAGGGTGTTATGAAGATTACCAAAGTTTCTTGGTGAATTGAACACCAAAATTAATTGGATTGACTTCAAACAGTGAATCTAAACCGTTTAAAAAGGTCTATTTCACGATGATGCGTTTACATGTAAGATTTAAATTTGTTGAATTAATTAGTATAGTAGTGAAATATAATGAAAAATGAATACATTAAAATAACTTATAATTTTTTTTACTACGTACCTCTATACTAATTAATTACAAAATTTATAAATTTTGCATGTAAAAGCATCACTCGTGAAGCATATCAGTTTCATTTATTTTAATTCATCATTTGATGTTTATTTGATAGGTTTTGATGTTAAGCTCGTCAAGGGATTTGGGGAGCTCAAGAATACCCTAATTCTACTTGTAAATATAAATATATTATTTTTCTTATAAATTGGTACTGTGTCGATTTTCATGCAATTATGATTGTTAAAATTGGTACTAATCTCCATTCCATTATTAAGCACGTTGGGTGTCCGATCCGCCAATGGTTACGATTGAAAGATTAATTTTTGGATTTAATCTCAGCTCTCCAATCACACAATCTATCTTCTTTTTATTAAATGCATCTGTTTTATGTGTAGAAGTTTAAATTTAGCTACAAACATACTCGCCACACATACAACCACACGATGCGTTACAATTAAAATTAAACAGACTCTAAAATTTAGCAATATAATTCTCCGTTTATTTATTTATCTGTTTCCTTATTTCTCCCTCTCCAATTGAAATTTTCTATACGGCGGATCACAATGCAAATTAATTTTTTGTTCACTTCCTTATTTATCTACTTCCTTATTTCTATACATATTACTGTGATAAATCTATAATATATTTTTAATTATATTTTTTTTATGAAAATTTGTCATTTTGAATGAGAATTTATTTTTGTTATCTTATCATATATTCCGTTGCAACGCACGGGCACGATACTAGTTATTTTTTATGGTTGTTAAAATTGTCAAATTAACATGTTATCAACGGATCGTCATTCCGATACAAATATTTCCAATAATAGAGATTATATTTCGTATTTCGTTGCATATGTATTGCCGACCTGATAGGTGTGATTCACAGTACAGTTGTACACCATTGCAATTGTAAACCAATATTACCCATAATCCACCAAGGGACTTTATTTAGTAAGTTTTTTGTAACCTATTTTCACGCAATCAATCGTCGATATCTGATTGTGACCTTAATTGTGTTTCAACTTTCAAGTCTCTGGGTGTAGATCTTTTTTATAAATATATCTAGAAATGATAAAGAAATATGAAATATCGTGTCGAAGGCGCCGCTGAGTCAATTCTCTACAGCGTAGACAATTACTTACTATTTGAAAATTAAAAATGAATTTTTTTTATATACATTAACAAGATTTGTCAATCTCTAATTTCCCATCTGTCTACTAATGTTTGGCAGCCTGATTCCTTTTGCAGCTCAATTCTGTAACAAATTGTTTAGAAAACAAAATTCCGGACCCGAACCTAATTTGTGCGCAGAGTGTGATTCGTCAAAAAATGTGATTTATCGGAAGAAAAAAGAACACAGGGAGAGCGATTTCAAAAGAAAAAAAGACGTGATTAAGAAAAAAAAAGAGAAAACGAGGCGCCTCAGGCGGAGGTGAGAAAGGAGGTGTGATTTGATAAGTAGAGGCGTGATTCGGTAGGTAGCTCAGGCGGAGGCTATCATCAAATAAAATAATTATATCAATAATTTGAAAATCGAAAAAGTCAAATTACTAAAATACTAGGATAGACAGAATTGAATATTTCTATTAAAAAAAATTGGAAGAGTTTCGATGAATTGGGCTTTTAAAAGAGAATAAAAAATACAGAGGGCTCACAGTGGATTTAACGAGTCCGACTCTACTGCGTGTCCAAGAGAAAGCAGGTTGATGCTTTTTCAGATTTAACTATTCAATTTTGTTGAGATTTGTGTATAAAACAATTTCTTTATTGAGATGTGTGAATGAAAAAATTTAAATAGTTAGATCCAGAAAAACAGATTTCTACTTTTCTTTCGTAAAATCACAAGAGTTCGATTCGGATTTAACTCCTGCCCGGTTTGGCCTGTAGGCTAAAAGAAGGCGGTTGCAATTTATGAATTGTAAAGCAATTCATAACGGTCTTTGTTGTCAGTCTGAGTGCGCTCCTTGGACACGGTTCAGCAGTAAACAGATAAATGGTTATTATTAGTTCACTATCCACTAATATTTAATTGAGTTGGGTTAAAATGTCTTATTGATTTTATGTCTTATATATCATGCTCTAACATTGTTATTTCTATTTTCAAAGTTTAAGCAGTTGATCCGAACTGCTCAATATGATCTTCATATTAAAATGTGCTTGGATACAAAATTTTAGATTTTTTGAAATTTTTTTGTTATTTTTTAAGATAGGTACAAAATCACTATTTTTAGAAAATTCTAGACCATTCAAAAATAGTGATTTTGTACCTCTCTAAATAATTAGTAAAAAAAATAAAATTTGTTATCCAAGTACATTTTAGTACGAAGATCATGTTGAACGGTTCGAATCGATTATTTAAACTTTGAAAATAAAAATAATAATGTTGGAGCACGATGAGACAAAAAACCAACATGACATTTTAACCCTACTCTATTTGATTTTAGACCGATCCAGTAAATTTATATACGAGTCTGAGTGCTTTGATTATGTTTTCTCATATTTAGTGTTTATCCTTTATTTTCGTGGCTTATATATTTTGTTAAATTACATGATACATGTTAAATATCTCATTTGATGTAAGTTGCTCTAGCATGGTTAAATCGAATTCATATATATATTTTTAAAAATTTTAAGTGTTCTTGCAATAATTTATATAGTCCTTGCTTTTATAAACTGTGTTAAAACGTTTCATTGTCTATTTGTTACCATCTCCTCTAAGAAAATAATTTGTTGAAATAATTGATTCTTTCATTACATATTTGTAAATGATATTATTTTTTTACTCGGTATTTTAGTACACTTGTTCCTCTTTTACCCTTTGTTTACTAAATTTATACGCATCAATTAATAGGATAATATTTTATGGATTAAGATCTATTGATGACGGCTTATTTTGACATTTTGATAATCATGTCTCAAATCATGTTAAAATAAATAAATAGATAATTATATCGTAGGAGTAGAACGAGGGTGTTATGAAGATTACCAAAGTTTCTTGGTGAATTGAACACCAAAATTAATTGGCCGGATTGACTTCAAACAGTGAATCTAAACCGTTTAAAAAGGTCTATTTCACGATGATGCGTTTACATGTAAGATTTAAATTTGTTGAATTAATTAGTATAGTAGTGAAATATAATGAAAAATGAATACATTAAAATAACTTATAATTTTTTTTACTACGTACCTCTATACTAATTAATTACAAAATTTATAAATTTTGCATGTAAAAGCATCACTCGTGAAGCATATCAGTTTCATTTATTTTAATTCATCATTTGATGTTTATTTGATAGGTTTTGATGTTAAGCTCGTCAAGGGATCTGGGGAGCTCAAGAATACCCTAATTCTACTTGTAAATATAAATATATTATTTTTCTTATAAATTGGTACTGTGTCGATTTTCATGCAGTTATGATTGTTAAAATTGGTACTAATCTCCATTCCATTATTAAGCACGTTGGGTGTCCGATCCGCCAATGGTTACGATTGAAAGATTAATTTTTGGATTTAATCTCAGCTCTCCAATCACACAATCTATCTTCTTTTTATTAAATGCATCTGTTTTATGTGTAGAAGTTTAAATTTAGCTACAAACATACTCGCCACACATACAACCACACGATGCGTTACAATTAAAATTAAACAGACTCTAAAATTTAGCAATATAATTCTCCGTTTATTTATTTATCTGTTTCCTTATTTCTCCCTCTCCAATTGAAATTTTCTATACGGCGGATCACAATGCAAATTAATTTTTTGTTCACTTCCTTATTTATCTACTTCCTTATTTCTATACATATTACTGTGATAAATCTATAATATATTTTTAATTTTGTTTTTTTTTATGAAAATTTGTCATTTTGAATGAGAATTTATTTTTGTTATCTTATCATATATTCCGTTGCAACGCACGGGCACGATACTAGTTATTTTTTATGGTTGTTAAAATTGTCAAATTAACATGTTATCAACGGATCGTCATTCCGATACAAATATTTCCAATAATAGAGATTATATTTCGTATTTCGTTGCATATGTATTGCCGACCTGATAGGTGTGATTCACAGTACAGTTGTACACCATTGCAATTGTAAACCAATATTACCCATAATCCACCAAGGGACTTTATTTAGTAAGTTTTTTGTAACCTATTTTCACGCAATCAATCGTCGATATCTGATTGTGACCTTAATTGTGTTTCAACTTTCAAGTCTCTGGGTGTAGATCTTTTTTATAAATATATCTAGAAATGATAAAGAAATATGAAATATCGTGTCGAAGGCGCCGCTGAGTCAATTCTCTACAGCGTAGACAATTACTTACTATTTGAAAATTAAAAATTAATTAATTTTTATATACATTAACAAGGTTTGTATATCTCTAATTTTCCATCTGCCTACTGATGTTTGGCAGCCTGATTCCTTTTGCAACTCAATTCCGTAACAACTTGTTCAGAAAACAAAATTCCGGACCCGAACCTAATTTGTGCGCAGAGTGTGATTCGTCAAAAAATGTGATTTATCGGAAGAAAAAAGAACACAGGGAGAGCGATTTCAAAAGAAAAAAAGACGTGATTAAGAAAAAAAAAGAGAAAACGAGGCGCCTCAGGCGGAGGTGAGAAAGGAGGTGTGATTTGATAAGTAGAGGCGTGATTCGGTAGGTAGCTCAGGCGGAGGCTATCATCAAATAAAATAATTATATCAATAATTTGAAAATCGAGAAAGTCAAATTACTAAAATACTAGGATAGACAGAATTGAATATTTCTATTAAAAAAAATTGGAAGAGTTTCGATGAATTGGGCTTTTAAAAGAGAATAAAAAATACAGAGGGCTCACAGTGGATTTAACGAGTCCGACTCTGCTGCTTGTCCGAGAGAAAGTAGGTTTCTGCTTTTTCAAATTTAACTATTCAATTTTGTTGAAATTTGTGCATAATTTTTTTTTTTATCGAGATGTGTGAATAAAAAAATTTAAATAGTTAGATTTAGAAAAACAAATTCCTACCTTTTTTTGGTAAAATCACCTGAGTTCGATTCGGATTTAACTCCTGCCCGGTTTGGCCTGTAGGCTAAAAGAAGGCGGTTGCAATTTATGAATTGTAAAGCAATTCATAACGGTCTTTGTTGTCAGTCTGAGTGTGCTCCTTGACACGGTTCAGCAGTAAACAGATAAATGGTTATTATTAGTGCACTATCCACTAATATTTAATTGAGTAGGGTTAAAATGTTTTATTGGTTTTATACTCTATCATGCTCCAACATTGTTATCTCTATTTTCAAAGTTTAAGCAGTTGATCCAAATCGCTCAATATGATCTTCATATTAAAATGTGCTTGGATACAAAATTTTAGATTTTTTGAAATTCTTTTGTTATTTTTTAAGATAGGTACAAAATCACTGTTTTTAGAAAATTCTAGACCATTCAAAAATAGTGATTTTGTACCTCTCTAAATAATTAGTAAAAAAAATAAAATTTGTTATCCAAGTACATTTTAGTACGAAGATCATGTTGAACGGTTCGAATCGATTATTTAAACTTTGAAAATAAAAATAATAATGTTGGAGCACGATGAGACAAAAAACCAACATGACATTTTAACCCTACTCTATTTGATTTTAGACCGATCCAGTAAATTTATATACGAGTCTGAGTGCTTTGATTATGTTTTCTCATATTTAGTGTTTATCCTTTATTTTCGTGGCTTATATATTTTGTTAAATTACATGATACATGTTAAATATCTCATTTGATGTAAGTTGCTCTAGCATGGTTAAATCGGATTCATATATATATTTTTAACAATTTTAAGTGTTCTCACAACTATGTTCATATCTATATTCTTTAATACGACGGAAAGAATTCAAAAGCTTGTTTTTATAATGAGGAGGGTTCCAATATCTATATTTTTCCTATCTCATCATATCTCATATTTTATATCTTTGTTTTCAAAGTTTATATTGTCGATCCGAACCGTTCAACATGATATTCATACTAAAATATACTTGGAATGAAACTTTATAATATTTGGAATATTTTTAATATTTTTTAAGATATGTACAAAATCATTATTTTTTAACGGTCCAGAAACAGTGGTTTTGTACATATCTTAAAAATTATAAAATTTGGTCTCCAAGTATATTTGAATATGGATATCATGTTGAACGGTTCAAATTGACGGTTTCAACTTTGAAAACGAAGATTTAAAATGTGAGGCATATGAAGGTATACAAAACTTGAGGTACTGAAACCCTCTTTGAAATTGAAGCTAATAAAAATTTACAGTATTTTACTTGTTTAAAAAGAATTCCGTAATTCACAATTCTTAACAAACAAGACTAAAGTCAGTCTATTGTATTTGATTTTAATTATTGAATTTAATGAAATTGTCTTTGCTGTAAAATATATTCATGATTCTAATTCTCAATTTTATATAAATAAGACTCATGTAAGTCCACATATTAGAAATCCACAATTGTCCTTGTTGAAATATATTCATTAATCCTAATTCAGTAATCCATAGATCTTAATTACTGAAATTAATTAAATTATCTTTGTTGAAATATGTTTTACGATCCAAATTCATAATTATGAGTTTGAGACCGACATTACATGTATCTCTCATCTTACCTATACTTTATTTTATTGCATGTTTTGTTGCTCTTTAAGTTGATTTAAATAATGAGTTAGCACTTCTGTGAATGATAATTTTTAATCCAATACTTTTGTCTATTTCAGTACATATAAATTATTGAGCATCAAAATAGCTGAGTTGTTATTTCTATAGTTGAAAAGTATGGAATTGCTATCTTTTTACATAAAATACATCTCTTCCGCTATTTATAGAAATAATTTAAGTATCCAAGTGGATAACTCTAACATGAACAAGTTGATCATGTATTTTAAGTTTAGCTATTGATGTAGAAAAAAAAAACGGGCAAACTATTTGTTTCTCTACAAATTGTCCACACATCCAATTTTTTTAATGTCGTTATATAAAATTATTGATATATGTGACGTTAGACATACTATGTTTCGTATAAAAAATGCATTTTCATGCGAAAAATACGTACCGATTAAAAAACTCAAATATAACAAATTTGAGTAGTCGAACTGTTGTAACACACATGACAAAAATAAACCAAGTAATGTTAGTTTTATTTAATTATGTAGCATATGTTATTATTGTGCACCAATTTCATTTACATAAATTAATGAAAAAACATAAGTAATTTTTGATGGAAAAATTCAGATTGCAATTTATAAAATATACTGGTTCCAAAGGTTCCCTCAGAGTTAATTTAATACTTCTTCTCTTATTTGGACGCATTCCATCTTGAAAACTTCGTCTATAAAAATTAAAAAAGAAGTAAAAGAAAAACTTCTAAGATCTCTATCATCATTCCTGAGAAAAACCATTGATGATAAGTATTTACGCTTCTGCTTAACGATATTGTCACTCCAAAACTATAAATTTTAAATTACGTTTGCTATTTTATTTTGAATTTACGGATTCTGAATTGTTTGTGTTCTAATTACAAAGCATGTTACAATTTTATTATATCTATCAAGTAATTCTTTTGATAAACTAACACATAGGTTTCTATACCTAATTTCTGTCACTTACTAAAAAACAAAATAAAATTCGTATTGACAATTTTCAAAGTTCATTCAAATAGTCCTACCAAAATTCTATTTGATAAAAAAGATTGAAGGCTAATGTTGTGCTGCACGGTGCATCGTGGCTGAATCAAAACAAGGAGCGCGAAGTCACAGTCGACTAAATAAATAAATATTTTATAACATATTAAAGTGAAATTTATAATATCCCAATCACGAATCACGAAATAAAAAATATAAGAATTACTATACTAGGAAAAGATTCAAAAGAGAGGGAGGGAACGCATATTTGGAAATAGCATTGACTTTTTATAATAATATCTTATACACCAAAATTTTTATTTTTAACATTTTCTCAAAAAAAAAAAAAAACCAAAACACTCATGTTTCTAAAAAATTCGATTTTTACTCAGGCCGCTCCGGTGTTCTATGGCTCCAAACACTAGTGTCCGCACAATATCGATGTGGCTCCAGTCAGGAGGTCGCACAATGCCCCTGCGGCCCCGGGCCGCCCAATGGCTCTACGGCCCTTGTAAGTTTTTCTATATATTGTTGTCCAGGAGAGAGAAATTTATTTCTCACATTTACCAAATCTCTCTCCTAAACAAGAGCTAATCTGTAAGTTTTTTTGTCTTTGTTTTTCAATTTTGTTTATTTTTCAGTAGGTTAATAATTAATTTAGTTAATTTTCAATTTTAGATTTCTTGTGTATTGGATTCAAAAATTCTCTTATGGTATCCATTTACACCGGTGGTGATGTTTTAACAGGCCCTAATGTGGTTTATTATAGTATCGGGCTTGTTACTGTAATTCCGATAATGCCGGGTACTGATTATGTGGGAATTAAATTGGTTATTTGTTAGAGTCTGGAATTGGATCAGGGTCAGTATAACCTTAATATTCAGGCCAAATTTAGCATGTCCACTAGTTCAGCACAAACATGGTTTCAACTCTTTCATGTTCAGAATGATGGAGTCTGACAAATATGTACAACCAGACCATGAGTTTTCCTGAGGGTGGGTACTACGGAGGTTACTAGAGTTCGGCATACTAACCCACTTATGAGGTCAATCCACTTATATAAAAAATGTTACTTTGGGTTAGAAGACGTCATAATAGGATTCCGCAATGGATGGACGTACTAAACAGTAGGAGAAGATGACACCAAGCCGACCGAGATACATAGGAAAGACAGAACAGAGCTGCTCGTAATGGACGGGGTAGTTAATTTTATTTTACTATTCAATTTCAACTTTTAAAAAATTATTGAAACAATCAGATTTAACAGTCTATTTGTTTGTAAATTTGCAGGTTGAGAGACAATCAATGGATTGGATGTTTATCTAGGAGCTAAATCAATATTTTAATTGTATTCGTAAGAATATTGTTTATTTTAGGTTTATGAGACGTATTTTTATTGTACTCATGAGAACATTAGCATTATATTGTTCTATTTATGACTTATTTACATTTATTTTTAGATTATTATGGCTCTTTTATATTTATTTTTATGACTTATTTATATTTGATCCGACAAATGAAAAATATTTTCAAAATAAACGACATTTAAAACAAAAACCAAAACAAATAAAAAACATTTCTAATTAAAAAAAATGGGGCTGCAGGGGTATTGTGCGGCCCTAGTCATTGTGCGGACCCCAGTGTTTGAGGCCGCAGAAATAAAAATGGAGTGTTTTGGTTTATTTTTTTCAAAAAAATGCTAAAAATAAAAATTTCGGTCTTATACATAATTAAATCATTCATTCATTTTATTACTAATTTGACACTAAACCAAATAAATATATATTCTAAAACGGAAAGACAATCTCATATGATATCTTAGCAACTTAAGATAGACCGTCTCCCGTCTCCACCATACCATAGTGACAAATAAATTATTCGAGTTCGGTTTGGCGGAGTTAAAAGTTTGTGATTCGGGAATAATTCGGATATAATTTGGAAATGATTTGGAATTATCCGAACCGGAGATCTCAGTCCCACAAGGGCGCAAAAAAATATTGCGAATTATAATTTGTTAAATCGTAAAATTCGTGAATAATTCGGCCAAAATTCGGTCAACCGAATAATTTAGCGTTTGGTTCGTCATCACAAAAAAAAAAAATTATTCGTGAATAATTCGCGAATCTTGTGACTATGGTCTCTACCTTCGCTAATCATTAAATTAGGAAACATATGTCAAATTATGAAAACTTTTCTATCTGGACTTGTTTTTCCGTTATTCAATTTGGAGAGCAATCGAATATAAAGTTTGAGAAGTTACAAAGACGTTAATATAGTAATTTCATTAACCTTAACTGTTTTATTTAACAATTAATCAAACAAAATTAGTTCATATTTTTCCCTTCCTACGATCCCTTGCACTATTCTTCATTGAAACAAAGTGTAAATCTGCCAAAATAATGTTTGACTATCCTTGAACTAGGGTCATTCATGTCAGTCGGCAATTCAGCAAGGCAAAGGGCTCATCTGCGTTTCATCATTAAAACCAAAGATGCCACCTAGGTTTGACGAAGGAGCTGATACCATTCGCACCCCTTTTCTTTTCATTTTCATGATTTTGCTTTCCCTTTTCAAAGCAAAGCATCTTCTTTTTCGTTTTCATCTTTGGTTTGCGTGTTTGACATGACGAAATCTTCATCCTACTCTCCGTTCCTCATTTCTCGCTGCTTCATGACCCATCTCTAGGATCAATTTCAAAATAGAAGAGTGCTAGAGAAAGAGAGGCGGAGAGATTTGCAATGAGCGGCGAGTAATGCTTACTCTTGGTGGTGGGCCAGTCGGATTAGGACGAACCAATCGAAATGCTTACTTTTAGAATAATAGATAAATTATAGAATTGAGAATTGATGAATTGTGTTCCATAAATTCAACAATTGAAATAATAAAAGTTTGAAGATTCATTGAAATACAATAAAATGTTAAATCAGTATTAACATCAACAATAAAAAAAAATCCAAAAGATGCATTAAATTGAACATGTTCTTTTGACATGTCAAATGCCCTATCAAAATTCTAACTTCGTTTTCTTAAGTTGCAAAATTGAACATGACAAATAATTATAATTTAAAGACAAAAAAAATTAAAAAGATGGAAGTAAATAATGCAATTTCATAAATAGTAAGAGCTTTTAATTCAAATAATAAGTATAAAAAACAAATTTAGTTGGCATTACAAGTTCTTAAAATAGTAATGAACAAAATAAATTTACAAGAAGCGTTATAAATTTAGTTCCTATGGCTTTTTCATATTTTGCATATTTACAAATCTCTGTAATTAAGGAATTAGCCAGACAGCTAGCAAAGCATATTAGGAAGTACCAACGGCTATGACAGCCACAAGAGCTTATTGATAGGCATTGTAATTTTATGTACCAATCAGAAATATAATATACAATCTTCACAAATTCTCTCATCAATTTACATAAAAATATCATCATCATTTTGTTTGTAGCTCATTATGTCTTACGATAAAATTGTGCAAAATAAAACATGCTAAAACAATCAAATATTGTTTCTTAAATTTATATGTATGTCTTATCTTGAGAATTTTGAATATGTTCTTTAACACACCAAATGCTCTTTTGACAACATTTTTTAGTTGGACATGTCAGTGATTGAATATATCCTTTGCTGATCGGTAGCAAATGGATCTAGCAACTTGTTGACCCTCAACCCTAAACCCGGTAAGACGGTGAAATCACCCCTCTCAATTGCCGCACACAAAACCTTTATATAATTAGTTGATCTCTCTCATCCCATTGAGACAAAAAACCAATTTCATATTAACAAACAATATTTTTAATAAATACAATACATAAGGTAGTTTCCGCCTCATAATTTTTTTTATCAATGATCATTCTCAGAATGTGGTGTGAATAAAGGAACATGTATGTAGTATGTAGTAATGTATGTACTGTTAGAATGTAATGTATGAAATCACACCACAAGAATAATAAAAATGATTTATGATGTCAAAATAGGCATCATCATCATCATCATCATCATCATCATAATAATAATAATCATAATCATAATCATAATCAAAGCAAGACCAAGCTTGTTTTGAGTAAAAAAAAATTGACACTACCAGCAGCGCCGCCCACTAATTAGTAGCATCATTGTCATGATTACAATTATTATTATTATCATTAACATCAAGTATTAATATTATTTGTTACAATATTCATAGAAATAATTAAGAACGGTGTACACCCAATATTTTAGATTAACCTACAATAACACTGTCAGTGAGAAATTAGGAGAGAAAAGGAGAACAAATTTGTTCAGAGAAGACAAGAGGTGCTGAAGCAACTAGAGAAGAGAGACGGAAGTACAGCAAATAACTCTTATATGCTACGGTGAAAGAATACAACTCCGACTAGATTGGAGTATTAGGTGAGGTTGAGAAATTTGTCGATTAAACTAAAGTTACAACACTTACAATTAAAATTAGAATTGTCCTACATAAGATTCAACACTTACAATTGATTTTTTTTCTTGCATAAGATTCAACCTCTAGCTAGATAATTTTCTAACCGGATTGAAAATACCACAAATTCGCACCAGTTGGGATGCTTCCGAACATGGCATAATTGGGGACGATTTTGTGAGTGACTTTCACCTATTTTTAGTGTGAGGAGAGACCAATATTATATTTTAAGTTTTTAATTTTGTTTTTCTTGAATTTTATAAATGTTTAGTTGTAATTTTTATATGTTCTCAGACTTCATTAAAAATAAACATATTTATTGAAGAAAAGTGAATTTCTAGAATATATTTATTAGCAAAAGTGAGACTAAAGTACTTTTCTAAATGCTAAAAGTACGTGTAATGATAGACATCTAGGGGTGAGAAAATCGCTAATAACTCATTCATTATCAACTCGCTCGTTAACTTAATGAACCGAGCATGAGCACACTCCAACTCGCTCATTATCAACTGAGTTACATGAAGTTATGCCACATCCAATCCCAACTGAATCCAAACCATCAATTGGTTGTTAAATTATGTTAAATTCAAAGATTTTGTTTTTTGTTTTTTTTATTAAATTTGTTTTCTATTATGTATTATTTAGGACTTTTGGCTTTAAGAAATTCAAATTGCTTAAAATTCAAACATCAATTTTGTCTTAAGTCTTAACGAGTTACGAGTCAACTCGAGCAGTTAACGAGTTGAGCATGAGCACAGTTGTCAACTCGGTATTGTCTTCTTAATTTGAGTTGACTCGCTTATTAACTTAATGAATCGAGCACAAACATATCCAACTCGCTCGAACTCGGTTCATTAATAGCCCTACAGACAACACAATTAACTACAAAGTAAGCTATGCAGAAAAATATGAAAAAAAAAGTTATTTTAAAATTTTACACTGCACTTTAAACACATCAAATACTTATCTTTATAACAAATACATGCATTATCTAATCAAAATTAACGAGAAACAAAAAAAAAAACAGATGAAAAATATAGGTAATATGATATGGCTTAAAATTTAGATGTTTAAGCTCTTTAATTATATATGTAGTTTAGATTATGAGTTATCATGGTTGCTAATAATTACACAAATTTGTTCTATTCTTCCAAAATAAATTAGGTCAGTAATTTTGTATTGAAGAAATCAACTTCATATCTGCTTAACTATTATCAAATTCTGAAAAAAAATGAATACTGAATTATTTACAAGGTTGTGGGTGAATTTTATTAGGAGCATGAAGAAAGTAGTGAGCAGGAGAGAACAAGGCAAAGACAACTTCAAGGCAAAAGCGAACTTTGAGGAGGAGAATCATGTTTACATCACAATTCTACGTACAACAACATCAAAGAATCCTATACTCTCGCAAATTCTGTACTCAACACCAGGCTCGAATTTGTTGAACCACCTCTACAAAACCGAACCCATAGTCCCATCTCTTCCACAATCTTATCTGCGAGGTATTACAGAACCTCTGAAAATCGCTTCATTCCTTTGCTTCCACACATTCCACAACACCCCCATAAATCTCGTTGTCCACAGTCTCTTTCCCTTTGTCCCTCCCGCACAAGCAACTAATGACCGAACCCATGTTTGAGTGATGGAGTTACCTCGTATCAACAAAGTTTGGTCAATTATAATTTGAACATGTTCCCATACTTTTGCTGAATACTCACAATAAAATATCAAATGCAAAGTGGTTTCCAACATACAGCAATTGCATAAGGGACATCTCAACTCATCACACATCATTCCCCTTTTAAACATCATATCATGAGTTAAAAGTCTTCTTCTTAGAACAAGAAATGTGAAATTTTTGACCTTGATCGGCGCATAGAACCTCCATGAATCCCCAAAGGATCTTTCGGTCTAGACTTGCTAATGGGCCGGATAAAATCCAAAACTCGGTCCGGTTCTATTAACCTTCATTAAAGATCCAACTCGGACTCATATCAAATATGAAGGAAAAAGTCCGGCTCGACTCAGTCCATTTGATTCTCTTGGCTCGTTAATAAAGAGTCGCTAATAAAAACATGAAAGGGGTTATGGACTTTTAGTGGTGGTAACGAGCAATGGGGTTATGGATCATTAGGGCTTTTCAATGCTGGTATTGATTCTGAATAGGGCTGCTAACGAGTTGAGTCAGCTCGAGTTATGGATAACTCGAATTCAACTCGGAAGATAGTCAGTCGAGTTGACTCGAGTTGAGAATACTGAGCCGAGCTGGCTCGCTGACTCGAACTCAACTCGCGAGTAACTCAAGTTGGCTCGTGATTCGTGAGTCAACTCGTTTAAGGTGTTGAAATGTTGAACACTTGAACTGATGACTGTTATTATGTAATAATATGAGAAGTAAATATTGAATTAACAAGCGAAACGAGAACAGTAATTGTAGTTTAGCAACTAGGTACCCCATAGTTTATCAACAGTGTAGTAACAAGCATATTTTATTAAGAGAGGTAATAGAATCCCAAGGTAAAAGGGTTCATTTTAGAAGACCTTTAGAGGGATATGATCTCTTGGAATGGGTTGAAATACTGCATATTGTTAGTACTATATCCTTCACATCTTGCCAGGATCAACTCCTCTGGAGATGGGACCACACAGGGAAGTTTACTACTAAATCTATGTATACATTTTTGAACTTTAGAGGGATTTTGCCTTTAGCACCAGATCTGATTTGGTGGAGTTTACCGGTCCCCCCAAAAATTAGGGTTTTTATGTGGTTAATAGCCCACAACACTATCTTAACCAAAGACAATTTAGCTATTAGAGGGTGGTCTAGAGACCCAAATTGCCAATTCTGTCCTTGTCCTGAAACTGTCACACACTTATTTCTTTCTTGCTCTCTAGCTCAGTAAGTATGGTTCTGGTTGGGACAAAGTCAGAATTACATGCATACATTTTGTAGATATTGTCAATTTTGCTATACAATTACCAGTAATAAAGAAAATAAGGTTTTTAGTTGTCTTGAGTGCTGTCTGCTGGACACTTTGGAAGCATAGGAATGCTAGCTGTTTCACTAGTTGTAAAATTAGCTCTGCCCGTACCTTAATATTCCAAATTAAATCCTTGTTATGCTATTGGTCAGGTAATATTAAAACCGATGTACAGGAGGAGATTGCAGAATGGATGCCTGTGATGGAGGATGCTATTCCTTTAGCACACTACATGCCCTTAGAGATGGTGGTTTACTAGCCGCAAGAGTCCCCTCCTCAACCATGAAGGCTGGAGTATTGCACTTTTTACATCTAGACTATAATCTCAGCCCCAAGTTGTGTGGCTTAGTTCTTGCTTTCTTATCATACTTTTGGAGTTTAGCTCTAGTTCAGGCATGGCTCAGTTGTTTGAGATTATGTTTACTTCTCGTTTTTGCTTGGATGTTTAGATCATATGTAGATCGTGTTTAGATCTGCAGTATCAGATATCTCATTCCCAGTTTTTGTCATCACTCTGTAATTATAATTTCATATCAATGAAATGGGCTTTGCCTCTTTTAAAAAAAACAAAACAAGCGAAACGAGTTCACGAGTTGTAACGAGCGAGTTGAGCCCAACTCGAACTCAACTCATGAGTTAAACGAGTTACTCAACTCGATTTAGACTAACTCGAATTTTAAATGAACGAGTTATTAGCGAGTTCGTTACCAAATTGAGTTCGAGCGGCTCACGAGTCGCGAGCTTTTTGTACAGCCCTAATTCTGAACCATGCATACGGATCTAATTAACCAATATATTATAATTCAATTTAGGAACAAATTAAAAAAAAAGGAAAGGGAAAGCTAGGGGCCGGCAAGAAATTAAATTGAAATAATTCGACTCGGCAGCTCAGCTCGGACCGGATCGACTCGACTCGATTAGAGAAACGAAGAATTATTTTGAGTTCGAGCTGAGTTCGGGCTAAACTCGAATTGAGCTCAGCTCAATTTTACTCATTTCAAAACCTAGCTCAAAGTCCATGAGTCGGCCCGACTCGTTTAGCAGACCTAATCTTTCCTCCTGTCATGATCATTTTATAAAAGAAACCGGATGAGTAAGTACCTAAAGAAGACCACCTCCAGATTAAATAATCCTCTTGTTCAATAAAAAAAAAATCCATGTCAACATCTTGATCTCTAAAAGCAAACTCATATGCTCACGAAGTGACATAGTTTGATCTAACGATAAACAATCAATTTTTGTAATCTCAAAAGAAGAAAAAGATATGAATTGCATAAGGTTAATTATTTCGGAGGACCAGGGCCTGCGGTTCTGCGCACTTTGTAAATTTTGATATTTTTCTTTATCATAAAATCCGTAGTCCGTGGGCTTATATTAATACATTTTCCTGTATTTTAAGTGGTGGGCCGGAAGACATCATGTGCACACAACTTCTCATAGTGGGGCCGAGATTACAGATGTTTATGAATATAAGGTTGAGACATGCCAGATCTTCCTGGGATCCGTGATTTTTATAATATCCAGAGTTAATTACAAATTAATAAATATACCCAAGTCTTTTGAGAATTTATAACACTACCCATACCGGCTATTTTTTGACCGGTTTTAATTGATTTCGGTACCGGATAAAAAATAGCCGGTATTAAAATTTTTTTTTTTTAGAGACAAATAGCAAAAATGCCAAGGTTCTAAATAGCGCACTATAGCGTTTTCGGACCATAAAAGCTATGGCGCTATTTGGACATAGCGCTGTTTTTTCAGTTGTTTCGCTATGACGCGATAAACGCTATTTAAACTTTGAAAAATGCTGAAATCTAACACTAAAAAATTGATTTTTTTAAAATATTTGTTAGATTACTTTTTTGATATATAATTAGCATATTTATACTAAAATACGCTAAATTACTTGAAATTATGTTAAATTATGCTGAATTACACTAAATTACGCTAAATTACAATAATTATGTTAAATTATGCTAAAATACGGTAAATTACGCTAAATTACATATGAATAGGGATGATATCTTCATTGAGAAGGCGAAAAACAACGATGAAACTTCAAATGGTCATAAAACGACGCTTGAGTGTCCGATTTTAGCAAATGACCACTTTTCGAAAAGCTTGCGAAAATACGCATGCATTAGTGCCTCAAAACAAAGGGAAGAGCCTAAAAAATTCAGTTAAAGTTTCCAATTAAGATTTTCATTTCTATTGTTCAATCTACGTAGCTCAGTAAATTAGTTATATAATGAACTTGTAGAATACTAATTTTTATTATTTTTGGAATTTTTTTACTATTTTTTACTATTTATGAAAGATGGCACAAAATCGGCCCTATTTATATGTAATTTAGCGTAATTTACCGTATTTTAGCATAATTTAACATAATCATTGTAATTTAGCGTAATTTAGTGTAATTCAGCGTAATTTAACATAATTTCAAGTAATTTAGTGTATTTTAGTATAAATATGCTAATTATATATAAAAAAAGTAATCTAACAAATATTTTTTGAAAATTAGATTTCAGCATTTTTGCTATTTGTCTCTAAAAAAAAAATTTATTTAGTAGCCTTTTTCTGGCCGGTACTGAAAAAAATAAAAATCGGCTAAAAAATGACCAGTATGGGTAGTTTTATAAATTCCAATGGTTGTTGGGTATATTTATTAATTTGTAATTAACTTTGGATATTAATAAAAATCACGGTCCTGGGATCCCCAGTGACGAATTCACCGTGATTTTTTGGTTTAAAAATCACGGTCCTGATATCTACTGTTGCTATGCAAGAGACTTGATGAAAAATTATTATTTGGTTTAAAATGTTGCTTTTTGTTAAATCTTGTTTGTAGTTGAGGTTAGAGGTAGCTCAAAAACACTTTGCTGTTGTTTGGATGAACAGTTTTTTTTAGATGTTTATTACTTTGGTATGCCCATTATAGAAGGGCTTGAGTTTTTCAAAGGACGGATAGGTGGTCCATGATATGAATGTGCGGGTGCTGAGATTAGACCTATAGCTCTCCTGTACCGATTCTGGTACAGCTTGTAGTTATAGCCTACAAAGGTCAGTCAAGAATGGATTAGTTGAGTACTGAGATCACTTATCATATTCCTTTGTTTTTTTGAGGGGGGGGGGGGGGGGGGGGGGGGAATAGGATATTTTAGATGTTTTTGTTTGTTGTAATTATTAGTTCTGATAATATGATGGGCTTTTAGACCTTTTTCCAAGAAAACAAAAATTATAGAAAAGCATACTACAAACATACAAAAATTTTAGTAGCATCTTTCGGTTTGCAGATTTTTCAAACTGATGAAAAGTATCTCAAGCAGATTTAAACTGATGAAATATTGCAAGGTTATGTTATTGATATGTACTCTGTATGAATATTCTTGTATTAATGTAACTTAACTCTGTTTCTAAATGAAATTGGACCTCGGCCTTTTTTTATCAAAAAAAAAAAAACTTGTATTAAAATGCGGGTTCTAATTCTACAAAATATGCCATAAAGTTCGGCTTTCAAATCTAGTTAATGAAATTTACATTTAAGATTTTTTTTTTAGATGATATTTAAGATCTTTCGTGCATGAATCCAAGGCGATAGATGGACTATATATGTTCTAAATAACGGTATGTATATATGTTGTAAATAACGGTATGTGCTCGTTGAATAGATAGGGTATCATTAAACAATTAATTAGTATGCGGTTGATTAATCAGAATTTTGCAGATAATTTTGCTTATGCATTTAAGTTATGTACATGTATGTGTAATTATTAAAAATAATTAATTTAACTCATCAAACTCATCAAATAAATTTATTTTAATTTTGTTTCATTGTTAATTGATAAAATTTTATGAATATTATTTAGTCGTGTAAACTGATTGACCGTGTAAACTGAAAACGGATGATTCATAACGGTTTGGTCGCCGCCAACTAGTGCATTGAAAAAACCCGTGGAGTTCCGGATCGACACGTAAACCCGTGGAACCGGAGAGGGCGGAGCGGGACGGTCCAAACGATTCCCGGGACGGGTCTAGCAAGAGTTTTCTTGAGTTTCTCCAACCGGAGTGTCAGCCCAAAGAGGTCAAGCCCCGTGGAGCTAACCCGGACCGTGCAAAATCCCCCTTAACTCCCCCCTCCTGCCGGTTACCCCCTAATCCGCCTTACCCCTTTACCCCCCTAACCCGCACCTAACGTCCTAATTCCCCTTAACGCACCCAACTTTTTTTTTCAATAACCCAACGGTAAAAATTCCCTCCCTAATAACATCTATAAATACAACTTTTATTTTCTCATTTTCACATCA
This sequence comes from Carex kokanica, assembly GCA_025461125.1. Classification (NCBI taxonomy): domain Eukaryota; kingdom Viridiplantae; phylum Streptophyta; class Magnoliopsida; order Poales; family Cyperaceae; genus Carex; species Carex kokanica. The sequence goes on from JAJGRX010000638.1 coordinate 924,116, forward strand.
ATCCATTGCTCATTTCCTCTCAATCTCTCAAACTCTCATTATTCTCAAGCTCTTGTTATTTTCATAATTCTCAAATTTTAATTTCATTATTCCAAAAAAAAAAATAGTTCATCTTGATATTTATTTAGTTACAAATTTATTTTGATTAAAAAAGAATTATTTTAAGCCGAATTATTTTGATTACAAATTTATCTTGATTACCAAAAGCACCAGAGAAATCTGTAGTTCTTTTATTTAATTTCAAAGAGGAGGTTGCTCAGTTGCTGGACTCTCTGATGCTTTTTCTTTATTCTTTTTTAACTCTGTTATAATGCTTTGATTTGTTGTTTAAATATGTGTAACGGTATGAGCTTAATTGGAACAATGGTCTTCTAATAATGCTTTGGCATTCTTTTGTATTGTGTTTTTTTTTATATGTACATTTGTTTTTTCTGCCGAAATTTTTAAATATAGCACAGATCTAAAAAAAAAAAACCAAAACGGCACCGTTTGGTCGGAATTCCAAATTTAGCACGGCCGCAGATCAGCTGAGCGGCCCCATTTACTGGGGACCGCAGATCAGCTGAGCGGCCCCTGAAATGGGGCCGCATATTGGCTGAGCGGCCCCCCTTTTTTTTTTAATATCGGAATCCTGTTTTTTTTTTTGTGATTGTGTTATAAAAATAATTGTATTTGTGTTGTAGTTTGAAATGTTGTTTAAATTTATGTATTTTATATATGTCGTGTGGTTCAAATATTTTTTTTGTACGAGGAGATAGTGATATAATGAACAAAATAAATAAATAACCAAAACAAATAACAAACTAACAAAAAAAATAAGAGACATAATATAACAAATAAGTCCAGTATTTGACATAGTCTACGAATATAATTAAAACTAAATAAACATCCAGTCCATTGGTACGGCTCTCAGCCTACGAATATAATTAACTACCTCGTGCATCTCGAGCAGCTCTGTTCTGTCTTTCCATTGTATCTCGGCCGGCTTGGTGTCCTCTTCTCCTATGATGTAGTACATCCATCCACATCGGAATCTTGTTGTGTTTTCTTCTGCCCAAAGCAATATTTTTATCTTCTGGAACAAGTACAGGGCCCTCGTTTGCAGGCCATTCCGACTGATTTTCATAGACATGCCATTCAGCACTCCATGTGTTGATCAGTGTCCGGATGTGGTAGTAGTGACTAACAAAGCAGCCAGGGTCGATGCCTCGGAGACGACACACAGACACAACATGAGAACACGGTATTCTGTCCAATTGAGGCTTTTGGCATGTGCATTCCACCGTGTGATCATCCCTGATGTGAACCGTGTATTTGAAATTAGCCTTGGCAAACCGGCCAGAATCGTCAGGTATGCAAGAGTGAACTCTCTCTTGTGTAGAGGTTACCTCGAACTCGTTGTTGTGGCCAAACCTCCCAAGCGTCTTCATAGTATTGGACCTCTCGAACCGGTGGTTAATAAGCTAAGAAAAATTAAAAAATAATGAAGAAGTCAGATTTTTTTAACAAAGTTACTAAAAAATTATGAAAAAAAAACTATAAATAAAAGTACCTCATGCACACGACACGAGAACTGTTGACCAAGACTGGCTTCATTTAGCGCTTTGGCCCTTCTTTGCGCAAACCATGTGAGACATTTGTAAAATGTGTCTTCAATTATTGCTGCCACCGGTAACCTACGAGATGACCTGAAAACATTATTTAGCGACTCGGAACCGTTTGTAGTCATAATTCCCCAACGGTAACCGCCGTCCAGTGCTTGGAATATCTTCCATGGTTTCGGACACTCGTTCTCATCTTGATCCAAATACTTACCCACACCGTCCAGCCAATTGAGAGCGCGGTCACATACATCCCCCATTGCTTGCATTCCTTGCTCGTATCTCCTCATCTTTCTCTTAGCCACACATATCCTAAAAAACTTGATTGCCGCCTCACTACAACCGTTCTTCTTCATGTTCTCGGCTACGTGAGTAGCACAAAGACGGTGAACACATTGATCCTCATCCTCATCGTTCCACCCCAAATCATCTTGTCTGAACACCTTCTTTATACCTTTGCCCCTATCAGTTATTACACACATGAATCTGGAGCGAATTACATTGCGGCGCAACCATTTCATGAACCACGCACAATCTTCGAAACTCTCTGATTCTACCAGTGAAAAAGCCAACGGGAGAAGCTGGTTTTCTGCATCGTACCCGGTTGCAATCAACAACTTGCCTGTATTAAAATAATCAAATTAAGTAAAGATAAAAAAATCAAATTAAGTAAAGATAAAAAAAAATAGTTACCTTTGTACCGGCCTGACAGAAAACATGCATCAACGGTGATGACTGGTCTGATGTGTTGAAAAGCTGCAATGCACGGTCCAAATGCCCAAGCCGCCCTATGGAAATACCTCCATGGTCCTGGTTCACCGGTGGGAAATGAGGTCACCTCAAACAATGTTTCTGTCAATAAATTAAAAAAATAAGTTCAATTGTTGATTTTATTACAATGACGTAAAAAAATAAGTGCCAATTTAGTACCTGGGTTCTTTCTCTTGATTGCCTCCAACAACGGAACTATAAGAGAGTACGACCCCTCCCAACTACCAAACTGGCGGGCAATTGCCAACTCACGGCCACGCCACAGTTTGTTGTACGCCGGTATCTGACCGTTGTATCTTTCAGCAACAGCGATCCTTACTGTGTTGATACTCAAATCAACGTCGTTCCTCATGTGAGCCGATATGCAATCGGCAACCATACTAGCCGACAACTGTGCATGATCAATTCTTGTCGCATCCGCGTGACATGAATGTTGTGTTGGGCACTTCGAAATACGCCATTGTGTACCGTAACCAGTGGCCTTTGCGAGTATGTACCAGCCACACCTACTGTCACTGCACTTGAACCTCATTCTGGTGGTATTACTGTGCGTATTCCTTATCTCTTTGTTGCAAACTATGTGAAACCTGACAATTGCGCTCTTCATGGCCTCTTTTGAGTCATATATTTGACCCTCAGACAGTTCATTCTCAAACACTTCCCTCCTTCCAAACAAACTCGAATTTGCGGGCTGAAACCCTGATGTGTCATTGAAAGCCGAACACGGGTGTTGAAACCCGCGATCCATTATCCGAAAACCGCTATCCATTACGAAAGTCCTCGGCCGTCCAAGCACAGGCCCGGTATCTTCCTCGTCACTATGATCGCCCGTACCCTCAGGATTTTCATCACCCCAATTTTCTTCTGCCTCTTGTAATTCTGAATCCTCTGATTCAGCACTTTCATCTGGATCACAAGATTGACCCCAATGAGCGCTCCGACTAGATGAAGGCTGGTCGGTCCGGGTGGGGGCCCGACGGGAGGGCCGACTACTGGACGGTCGATCTCTCTGAACTGGGGCTCGACTACTGGACGGTTGGTCAATTTGGACAGGGGACGGACTAGAGCCGGATGAGTTACCCCGACCCCGACCCTGAATTAACCTCATAGCTGGGTTGGTACGCCGTACTCTAGTAACCTCCACATATAGGTCAATTATCTTGTATGTACCCCCAGAAAAACTCATAGTTTGGTTGTACAATACCTGCCAGACTCCCTCATTCTGGATTGGAAAGAGTTGGAACCAGGTTTGTGCTGAACTAGTCGGCATACTAATCTTGGCCTCAATTTTAAGGTCATACTGGCCCTGATCTAATCCCAAGTTCTGACATATACTCGATTTAAGCCCCACATAATCAGTACCCGGTAAAACCGGAATCACAGTAACAGGTCCGATACTATAATAAACCCCATTAGGACCTGTTAGAACATCACCACCAGTATAAATTGATACCATAAGAGCCATTTTGAATCCAATACACAAGAAACCTAAAATTAAAAATTAACTAAATTAATTATTAATCTACTGAAAATTAAAAAAAAATGAAAAAAAAAGAGAGAAAAAAACTTACAGGAGAAGAAGCTCTTGTCCAGGAGAGAGAGGGGATCAGAGTGTGAAATGACTTTCTCTCTCCTGGATCGGAATAAGAAGGGAGGGGGCCGCTCAGCTGATCTGCGGCCGTGCTAAATTTGGAATTCCGGTCAAACGGTGCCGTTTTGGTTTATTTTTTTTGAATCTGTGCTATATTTAAAAATTTCGGTTTTTTTCTGTGAACTCTTTAATGAGGATCCGATGATGACTTGTGCTTTGTCATAGGAAATAAATATCCAAAAATAAATTAATTCGGTTTTTTTAATCAATCTAAACAATTGATCGGAATAAAAAAAACCGAATCAAAATAGTGATCTCCAAAATATTTTTACTTAAAACAATTTATTACAAAAAAAAAAAAAACTAAACCAGGCCATGTAGATCCGTGGGGGTCGGACCGGACCATGTAGACCCATGGAGGTTGAGACTATGGGTCCAACCAAGGGTATGAGCCGTTTCCTTCAAAACTGGACTGAGTGAGCTGGACTGTCTAGGACCGTAGACGCATAGGACTGTGGATCGAGTTTCGACCGGACCGGGAGGAGGTTGGACCGAACTGGACCGAACTATTTTCAATTTACTACCACCAACAACCAATAGATCGATTAATCGGGTTAAACAATCATTTTTTACAACACTAATATTGATTGTATCATGGAAGTGAGCATTGGCAAAGGGAGCCAAATCCCGAATCCGTATTCTCTCATGTACCTGACTGAGAAAAATTAACAACGCTTAAATTAGTTCTAATCAGACCAAATTCGATCCGGTTCTAAAAATACTGCAGGAGTTTCATTCTGAAATTTGTGCCAAGTTAAAAGAACGGTCAAGATCTCATTTTTCTCGGTCACGTACCGAGAATACGAATTCGCTAAATCCCTTGTAGGTTTGTAACGATGAAAAAGGTGGGCCCTAGCAATGCTTGGGGCCCCGCCAGCGCGTCCATCCCAATACTTGTTAGGTACGAGAGCCTGCCGGGTTGAATGCTTTTAGAAATCCATATCCTATGTGGTAAGAAATATTTCTGTTTTACGGGTCGATCAAAATCCAGACTAATCCGGTTTGAAGTAGAATGCATGACGATACTTTAATTATTGTGCGAATTCTGATTGGATGATTCAGATCGAAACTGAAATATTCTGTTACCTTAGGATACGAATTCATGCTTTAATGGGCTGACAGCCTCGCAGTGAATTTAGCTCCTGTCCAGTTCGGCCTATAAGAGCCTGTGTGTAGTTCCTCAAAGGAAAAAAGAAAAGAAAAAAAGAGAGCCTGTGTACGGCTAAAAGAAGGCCGTTGCAATATGTGAATTGTAAAGCGACTCATAACGGTCTTTGTTGTCTTTTCTACGTGCAAGGCACCCAACTGGCAGTCTGGCACACAACTCCCCCACTTCCTCGGTGATTCATGCGCTCCATGGACACGTTTCAGCAATAAACAGATACATGACTATTATTAGTTCCCTATTCACTAACATTTGATTTTAGCCTGATCCAGTAAAAATATGCGAGCCTTAATTGCTTTCTTTCTGTTTTGTCGTATTTAATATTTTGTTATTTTGTTATTTTTTATTTTTGTGGCTTACATATTTTATTAAAGAGGAGGCATCATCCTCTATTTTTTTGGTCTCAATCATGCTTTTTATTTTTAAATTTTTAATAATTCAAACTTTAAAATTTAAAAGTCAAAATAAAACGATGGATATAATCTATATCATTTTATCTATACACATATAAAAATTTATGACATTTCAACTTTGTTTTGATTGTCATTAAGAGCTTGTAAAAACATACTAATGTGGATAATTTGTAATCGTTGATTTGTCAACTTATTGATTCACATAGAAACAAAACTGAAACATGATAAGTTTTTTATGAGCACATTGAGAAAATAACATAGATCACATCTAACGGTTTTATTTTGACGTTTATGATTTAAATGTTGAGTTATTAACATTTTAAAAATGGAGATATAATGGAGGCACAAAAAATGAAGATATTTGAACCCTCCTCTTTATTAAATTACACGATACATGTCAAAGTACCTCATTTGACGCAAATTCAGCATGATCAATTCGAAGCGAAGTTCTAAATAACAATTATAGCGCTATAGCTTTTAAGGTGCGAAAAAGCTATAGCGCAACCATAGCTAGCTATTTAGAATATCTCTCATCTTACCTATACTTTATTTTATTAATTGTATGTTTTGTTGCTCCGTTTTAGTTAATTTGACTAATGAGTTAACACTTCAGCTAATTATATTTTTTTAATCCAATACTTTTGTATTTTCTGCACATACAAATTATTCTCAGTTGTTGTTTATATAGTTTATTAGTATGAAATTGCTATTTTTTTTACATAAAATAAATTTCTTCCGAATTTTTTAATCACACTTTAGTTTTTTTATTTGGGAGAATTTCTAGTGTGCCCATACAAACTTTTAAAGAGCCAATTTGTCATAAAAACACCATAATATTCAATATCCTATAAAAATATTTTTTTTCATCTATCCCCTTTATTTACTAAATTTTTAATGTAATTATTTTAAATATTGAATTGACAAATATACTATTTAATTTGTTTTTTGAGTAAAAATATACAATTTAATGTAAAACCTATGCATCTTCTTCACTGTATGTACCAAGTTTGAAGCATCTCTGATGCAACTAGTTGGCTATATCCCCTCTATCTTGAGGCTCTTGCTGAAATTTTTGCCTTTAAAATTTTGCAACTATTGCCTTGAAATTGACAAAACTTGCCACCGAATTTCTTCTTCGGTTAAAAAGAAAGTGAAATTATTTTAAGATAGACGGAGATGAAGAAAAGAACGAAAACGATGTACCTGGAAAAAACCCATCTCACCTTAATCGAATACAAACAAGAATTCAACCAAAAAAAGAAACACAAACCTTGGTAAAGAAATTTGGGACAGGATTGAGAGAACAGAGGCGATGATATGTACGGAATCACCGTGTGGCGGGAATTAAAAGAAGGATAATTGCGGTGCCTTCTCTCTTGTATGTCTATCCCTGTTCTTTTTTTTTTTTCTTTCTATTTTCCTCCATTCTATTTTACAGCAAACTCGGAAAGAGCAAAAGTCCGCTAAGGAAGAAATAATTTTTTTCTATCAGGAAGAAAGATATTGTGCGTATCGGTTCATTTAATTCTGAACAAAAAGAAGAGTTAAACTAAGGTGTTATAGATAGCACGAGGTCTTACGTGCTACGGTCTCAAAAATTTATCGTATAAATTTCAAACTTCAATTAAATAGCTCGGTAAATTGTTTATATAATGAACTTGTAAAATACCAATTGTTACTATTTTTGAAATTTTTTTACTATTTTTTACGATTTACGAAAGATGATAAAAAATGACCTAAAATATTAATAATTTTTTTTTATTTTTAAGTTATTTTTGTCATCTTTCATAAATAATAAAAAATAGTGAAAAAATTTCAAAAATAGTAAAAATTAGTATTCTACAAATTCATTATATAACTAATTTACTGAACTACTTATTCGAAGTTTGAAATTTATACGATAAGTTTCTGAGGCCGTATCACGGAAGGTCTTATGTTATTCATAGCACCTAAGCCTTACTCCAAAAAGAAACCTTATGGAGACATTTGATTCAAGCTGTGGATCATTCATTAGTAGGATTTTAGAGAATGTAATACCAATGGATAACATTTATGGTAACATATTATTATAATGTTTGGTTTTGAATGGCTATTGTTTTTAGCCTTTTAGAAAATATATGGTTATTATCATGTTTGATTTTGAATGACTATTGTTTTCAGTATTTCAGAAAATATACGATTACAATGGCTATTGGAATTCAAGAAAATCAATGATAGCTTTTATTTAAAAAAAATATTTTCAAAGGAGTTATTCCTGTCGAGCGAGAATAAAAAAAATACACCTTTACTATGGACAATACAATAGTCATGAATTATGGAATCACAATGGCAAGGTAATCACATATTACCATATTCATTCTCTTACCATATTCGCCAAACATGATAATGAAAAAAGGGATTGGATTTTGTCCAAAGGGCTTTGGACAAGTCTCATTCAAAGTCAAACTTAAATATTCGATTTGTATTGAGATTCGTGCAAACATATTTAAAACTTAATAAATTTGAATTTAAATGTCTGTATGAATTGTGATGCAAATCGGACATTTTAGGTTCGGCCTTAGATGAGACTTTGTCCGAAACCGTTTGGACAAAACCCCACCCATGAAAAGAGTGAACCAAAGGTCCACATAGGAGAGAGAAAGGTGTGAAAACTCCTATGCATGAGCTTTAATATAGTGAAGAGGAGAGAAATGTGTGAAATGGAAGGATATATTTGTCATTTTAAATTTAATAACTACATAAATGTTAATTAAATAAAAATATTTTTAAATTTAATAACTACATGAAATGTTAATTAAATAAAAAGAGATAGAAGAAAAAAGTTAACTTTTTATTGAGAATTTCAGATATTTTGATATTTTTACAGAAAAGTTTGCTATTTTAAAAGTTTGTATGAACACAATAGAAATTCTCTATTTTTTTTAGAATCAAAGCGGGTAACTCCAATAAGAACATGTGATTGTGTGTATTAAGATTAGCTATTGAATGTTAAAAAATGGATTACTATCTGTTTCTCTCGTAATAAAAAAACTTTGATTTAATGGTCAAACTCAATTCAGACAATCAAATTATCCACAATCCCAAACTCGAAAATTTGTTCTCATTATATAAAATTATTGATATGTGCGATGTTAGACATACTATGTTTCATTTCGTATGTAAGTGCATTTTCATACACACAAAAAATGCATTTTCATACTCTAATTAAAACTCGACAGGTCAATTTATTTTATGCAAAAATTAATAGTTTGATTTCTGAAATTAAATATGAATTAATATATTAGACTGCATGGAATATGCGTCGAATTCTGATTTCTATGAATAGATGCATCTGAATAGGTGTGACCAATTGATACATCTTAACGGATGCGATTGAATTGGTGTGACGACTGAACAGATGCATATGGTTATAAATAATTGACCAATTAGTTGGATTTAATAGCCATTTTTTACAACACTGCAACCAACTAAATAAATAAATAAATAATTTTTAACCTATTAAAATGAAAATTTATAATATCTCAATCACAAATCGTGAAATAATTACTTTATTAGGAAAAGATTCAAAAAAGAGAGGGAACGCAATTTTGGAAATAGCATTAATTTTTTTTTCATAACAATACGTTATACATATTAAATCATTCATTCAATTTGTTACTAATTTGACACTAAACCAAATAAAATTATATTCTAAAACGGAAACAGAATCTTATATAATATTTTAGCACCTTAAGACGGGCTGTCTTCAATCTTCACCTAATCACCTTCGCCAATTGCTAGAGAAGTATGCTCTATCATTAGATATTGAGATGAATGAAAAGGGAAGTTAGAGAGGAGAGGGTAGAATAAAACTAAGCGTTTCGTCATTAAAATCTACACCGAGTCCAGGGGCGTTCTGTTACCGTGTGATGCCACCCGAGCTGCCCAGCCTATGACAAAGGAGCTGATAGCCGGATACAATTCGTGCCCCCTTTTCTTTCCTTTTTCATTTTATTTTCCCTTTTCAAAAGCAAAGCATTTTATTTTTCGTTTTCAACTTTTGCGTCTTGGACATGCTTTTCTTTCCGCCTTTCTAGTCGAATCTTCATCGTACTCTCCGTTCCTCATTTCTCGCTGCTTCATGACCCATCTCTAGGATCAATTTCAAAAAGGAAGAGTGCGAGAGAAAGAGAGGCGGAGAGATGTTGCAACGAGCGGCGAGTAACGCGTACTCTTGGTGGTGGGCCAGTCGGATTAGGACGAACCAGTCGAAATGGCTGGACGGCAATCTTCAAGGTCTATATTTCTGCTTCAAATTCGATTTTTTAAGTCGTGCCTTTTATTTGAATTTTCATAATTCTTTTTGCCAGAATTTTCATTTTCATAATTATTAGTTTTTGGATGGGGTACTCGACCTCTGGATTGATCTTTTTCCTGCATAAGATTCAGCATTTACAATTAAAATTATGATCAGTGTTTGCTTAACATGTGTCGATTTGGTATTTGCAAGTTACCGTGATGTTTCTTATATGAAACGGGCCTTCGTGCCTTTTTTTTCAAAAAAAATTTGGTATTTGCAACTTGAATTTGAGAATTGGTAGAGAAGACCTCAATTCCAGAGATATTAACATACTGTGAATTTTGTGGATCATGATATCCAAGTGATCGTTTAAGTTGCTGCCACCTCTGCAACTGTAGCTATATAACTGTTGAATATGGTGCAGTTTGCTTGATAGTTTGTATAAATAGAAAGGAAAATATTTGATGGAAGGGCTTTGGTTGCAACAAGTTCAACAGTCAAGGGGGTTCATCCAAACAAAATGTTCTAGGGACCAAAAACTAAACCAAGCACTAGAGTTCAGAGGTCCAAATCAGACTTTCCTCAAACACTAACCAGAACTATTGACTTAAATAGTACCTAAGGCCCAAATAAGTAAAACAATTTTTCTCATAGCTTGATCAAAATACATATTATGTTGTACCAGAGATGAATGATCGGGTGACAGTAATTTTAAAGCTTCTTGGTGAAGAGGCTGACTCGTTTGCAAAGAGGGCCGAGATGTACTACAAGAGGCGTCCTGAGGTGATAAGCAACGTTGAGGAGGCATACCGAGCATATCGGGCCTTGGCTGAGCGGTACGACCATGTCTCAGGGGAGCTCCACAAGGCAAACCACACCATTGCAGCCGCCTTCCCGGAGCAGGTCCAATACGCAATGTTGGAAGATGATGATGAAGATGACTCTGAGCATGCACCAAAGGCCATAACACCAATCGACCCCTCCAAGATTCGAAAATCTACTGTTGAAGGTATATAGTGTTTCCAAGGTTTTGGTCGGTGTGGATCTAGTTTCACTGTTGGTAACTTACTAACTTGGTATGAGTGTGTATCACTGGGATTAGCGCGAAATGTGGATTTGGTCAAGTTATGACCGGTATGCCTTATATTTTACATGCTGGGTCACCACCAAAACAGTAGGGACTTGAATCTGCATAGAGCAGAAGGTAGTATTGCACCATGGATTTGGTAGTGGACCAATTGGTATCAGTTTCAGTCATGAGGATAAAGGTACTGTATGCTATGCTTCATGCATACTATTGCAGCCTTCAATGACCAATTTCAGATTTGATAAGCTCTCTATATCCATTGCATTATCAAGTACTGAGCTATAGCTACAGCTTGAGTTTATTGTTCTCGACTTGATCAGGTTTATTGAAGAAGAAAAAGAGGGACAAGGAGAAAGAGAAAAGAAAACCCAAATCTAACCTGAAATTAAGCATAGAGAAAGCACAAGCAGAAATAGACCGCCTCCAGAAAGCCATTCTTGTGCTCCAGACCGAGAAGGAGTTCATTAAATCCTCCTACGAGAGTGGCATTGCCAAGTACTGGGAGATTGAGAAACAGATGGTCGAGATGCAAGAGGAGGTCTGCTCATTGCAAGACCAGTCAGGGGCAACTGGCACAGTTATTGAGGATGAGGAAGCACGTGCACTGATGACTGCCACAGCCTTGAAATCTTGTGAGGAGGCTATTGTGCGGTTGAAGGAGCAGCAAAAAGAGTCAGCCGAGCAGGCTCGGGTTGAGTCCGAGCGGATTCAGGTTGCTATCGAGAAGTTGAACTCCATTAAGGCCGAGTCAAATGAGCCTGCTCAAAATCAAGAGTTGACCGAGTCAACCGAGCCAATTAAGATTTTTGATGAGGCAGAGGGGATTAAGGTTCAGCAGCAAGACCAACTTGATGTGATATGTGAGAAGGTCAAGCAGCACTTTGAGATGAATCCAGAAACTTCTGTGGAGGAAATTGCTAACAAGGTAGATGAGCTTGTGTGTAAGGTGATTGAGCTTGAGATGACGGTTTCGTCCTTGAATACTCGGATCAATCACTTGAGTGCTGAGAATGGAGAGTTGGAGAAGCACTTGAAGAAATTAGATGAGGAGAAGACAGGGCTGTTTAATGGCTCGAATGATTTAAATATAAAACTGAAGGAAGCAGAAAAGGAGTTAAAAAGTGTGAAGGATTTGGAAAAAAGTGTCAAAGAAGAAGAGAGGGCCGTTGCAAATGGGTTTACTGAGGTGGTGAACTGTTTGCGAAATGTTTCCAAGAAGTTCGAGACTGGAGAGGGGAAAGAGACGGATGCAAATTCAAAAGAAAACATGGTCGATTTTGTTCAATCTGAGACTGCTTATGAAAAGAACTCATTTGAAGAAAAGGATCAAAAAGTTGGTCCAGCCAGTGGACTGACAGTGGGTGATGCTGCCAGTTCATCAGTAATTGGTGAAGAAGACGTGAAAGAGATCGTGGAAGTTCATGAAATTAAAGAAGAGTTGGTGAAAGATCAAACAGTCGAAAGTCTAGGAGAGGAGAAAGTTGAGGAAAGAGAATCAAAAGAAAATGCACTTCAAATTTTGGAACACAGTGCCACTAAGATCATGGGTAAAGAAGAAGACGAGGTGAGAGATGAAAAAGAGCCAAAAATGGCCGAGGACAAAGGAGAGATCTTTTCACAAAATAGTGAGATCATTGAGTTAGATTTGTTGAAAGACAGTAAAAAAAGGTACAGAAGAGGAATCTCTTTACAACAAGGTGAAGAGCAATATGCACCTTTGACAGAAACAGTACCCAATTTCAGAGGAGAAGAGAAAGATGGCGCACTGAGCTGGCAGGAGTTGTTATTAGATGGGCTCGAAGGTAGAGATAAAATTTTACTGGCTGACTACACTGCAATCCTTAGAAGTTACAAGGAGACAACGAAGAGGCTCAACGAGGTAGAAAAGAGAAATCAAGAGCAGTTTAGCGAGATGGCAAGGTTAATTCAGGAATTACGGAAAGATAATGCCTTGAAGGATGAAGAGATTCGGTCTTTAATGCAGTTATTGAGCTCCTTTAAAATGAACTCCAGTGGCAGTGATGTGATTTCTGATGGGTCTAGTGCAATATTTGAGACAAAAAATCCAGAGCGAAAAAGTGATTCATCAATTGAAGAGAAACTGAAAGTAGAGATTGATTCAATGTTTGAAGAGAATTTCAAATTCATGCTAAGAATTAGCGCTTCCTTGAATCGCATGCAAGAATTTGAAACCAGATACAAGAAAATAGAATCTGAGTTAAAGAAAGCAGCAGACAAGTGTAAGGAGGATTCAAGTAAAGGTTCCTTACCAGATTCAGATGCAAAATCAAAACCCGAAACAACCGAAAAAAGACTGCGGGATTTAAAGACCGAACTTGATGTGTGGCTAGAACAAATCACATTGCTCAAACAGGAACTACAAGGCAGGGGTTCATCCCTTACCAGTATGCGAGATGAGATAAGTGAGGCAGTACGCAGTAGCACTGCTATTGATGGGTCCCGCTTGTCAGTATTTCAAGGCGAGGTGCTTGGGTTGCAATTGGGGAGTGACAAGGCTGAAATTGAGTTGCGTGCAGGTGTAGATGTTGTAAGTGGCATACGGATTAAAGTGGACAGTGACTTGTCTAAGATTAAAGAGAGCTTTGAGTTGCCAAGGTCTGAAAGTGAGCGTAATTCTAAGTGGGAACACTTCAAGCAACACCCAAGTAAAACCCGGGTCCCCCTCAGAAACTTTCTTTTCGGGCCGAAACCCAAACCTAAGAAAAAGCCCTCATTTTTTGCCTGTATTAATCCTGTGTTCCAGAAGCAGTATAGTGACCGGGAATGATTCAAAAGTATTAGGTACTTTCCTTCTTGATTAGTTGTTTCATTTTATCTTCTAAATAAATATATGGTCAGGAGGCAGGGGCTTTACAGAAAAAATCTTGTTCTCATGTCCATAAACGGTGTTATAAACTTTTTGTAATATTGCTACATGTTTTGTTAAATTGGATTGTCAAAATATAAGCTCCCTGAATATATAGAATACAACTGATCTTTTATTGTATATGCAAGAGTGAGCTTGATTCGACTAACATATAGCTGAAAATTTTGTAGGCTCTGCATTCATAGAAGACAAAGGTGATGAGTGTGAATAAAGATGAGGTGAATTAATTACGGTGGATATCTGAGTCCAGTATTTAAGTCGGCTCAGTTGGTCTACAAAATCACAGATTTGTTTGATATTTATTTTTGGTTTATTTTTTGGATTGTAAATTATTCTTGTATTTTTTAATCTCTCTCAAAGATAAAATTCTAATTCATACTAAATAGATTGATTTTAGTGAGGTTGTTCAATTAAAAGAGTTTGTAATGAGATCTGTGTAACCGGCTATCTGATGTCTATGTCAATTATTGATTACAATTTTATTATACATCTAGTTGTGATTTGATCATCTTACGCGCTACTTGTTTTCTATTTGAGCATAGTGCCTTTGATCATACGCAGTGTGCAGCAGTAGATCCTAGAATTAGTTTGGGGACTTGCACTGCTAGATTTACAGTATAAAGGCTATAAATTACAGTAAAAGTGTTCTATTAACGCCAGGTCTTGCGAGGTCACACGAGATGTCTCAATAAATTTCTTTATTAAATTTTAATTAATAAAAAATGAAAACGCATGTTGTTTTCTACAATAACAACGAATTAAGAGGTAAAACATTACAAAACATATCATTATCTTCAATTTAAACAATTAGAATCTTTTTGACCTGGCAGGATACATTTCTTTGACGATTGCACTGTGGTTGACAACACCAGAATTAACTATCCAAATAAAACTATAGAAATTAGCAAGTAAAGTCTTCTCTACATTACACAGACTAAAGCTAGTCCAAAATATTATGTAGTTCTTGTGTCAAAATTTTCAAAGGGAAAAAAAAGAAAAAAAAGGATGATTCCAAAATCTATACAAAGCCAGAAAAGCTGGAGGCGATCTATATAATAATTTATACATTTCAAATCACATGGCCAAGTGCTATTTCATCTTCTATTTCATCATTTTCTTCAAAGAGCTTGAGAAACCGAAGCTGGTCCTGTTCTCGTTTCCTTCTTTGCCAGTATTTATACACATATACCGCAGCAATAACAGTCAAAATAGAAGCCAGAAGCGATACTACCACCACCATTGCTACATTCTTTTTCTTCCTCGGTTCTCCTCTGTCTGGCGCTGTTGTAGAATTATGGGAACCTGCTTCAACACAAACCATATTGTCTATTAAATTAACTTGCTTTTGCTCATCAATCTTTTTTTTGTAAGGACTTCAAGGAATATTTCTTAGAAGTTAATTATTTAATATTTACTAAAATTGCTGTCAGGTGTTATTTATAATCAAATGCTTGGTAATGAAGAATTGGGGCCTATAAGTAATGCATGCTCAGAAATTAGGCATGAAAAAGGCATGGAACGAATTCGATCATGCAACCTCAAAGGAACTTGTAATGCCAAATAAAGCCCTGTTAAATTGCTAATTTTGGAACCGCCCAAAAGAACAACTGTGCATATATGACTTAACAACATGTTTATCTTCTAGAACAAAAAATTGCATCAATGAAGAAAAGAAAAACGTGCTCACCAGAGCCACCACCACAATCTGAGCATATAAAGGTGGCATTGAATTCCTTCTCCTTAAAATGGATATATTTTCCTTTTACAAAATCATCAGAGCACATCTCCCATTCATCAAACACATCGTCAGATTTGAAGGTATCCTGTTCATAAATGCCACACCTCTTGCACTTCTTCTCTGGTAGCTCTGTCAGTGGCTGACAGTATTTATAATACGATGTGTTATTTTATATCACAACATGTAATCACAGCTACTTTGAAACAAACACTTGTTTTCAGTACTTCTACTAAACCAAACAGCAAATTCCAGACCTTGATTATGCATTATTTAATTAAGCCTCTTAAGAAGGAAAAGGTAAAGAAGAAAGTCTGTTTTTGGTCCCTAAACTATTGAACTTGATCCAAGCCAACCCCTGGATTTTTTTGTGTTCAATTAAGCCCCTCAACTATTGTCTTTGGTTCTGTCTAGCCCCTGTGCCTATTTGAGCTATGAACTCTTATGTTAAGTCAGCTGATTTGGCATCATGAGCAATGAATTAGGCATTTATGTTGCATATCAATGAATGATTTAATCAAATAAAGGTCTCCTAGAAAATAAAATAAAGAACAAAAGTTCAGAACATGTTGTCCCCCTCTTCATCTCTTCCAGTCCTCTTAATCTCACAATTGCACAATAACCTTTTCGCATTTTGCCTCTTTTTGTGAAGCCAGCACATTACAAAATATTTTTTTTCTTGGAAAGTATGTAATGAAAATTTAATTCAGATGCATGCCATGTAATGCCCAATTGCCACGTCAATGGAGCTAATGATGTTAACAGCTCAATAACAGGACTACAATAAACCAAAGACGATAATCAAGGGGCACAAGTAAACAAAAATAAAATAAAAGAAGTACGGGGGCTTGATTGAATCAGGTTTAATAGTACAGGTGTCAGATATAAATATTTCTCAAAAATATATAAAAAGCTTCAATTGCCACTGCAGACTTTAGTCTAATTTAGTTTCAATTCAATTGTGCAGCATTAAACATGCAGAAAAGACTTAAAAATGGCTAATGATCAAGTCTAGCATGCAGGACTTGAAAATACATGTATGCAGGCCTATGGGCACAATATGTCCTACAAAATTAAAGATATACTGCTCCATACTGGTACCAAAGCTGCCCACCATGTTACCAAAAACAATGCTGTTTTATCCTATAGTTCGAGCTAGATGTGGTAAAAAACTAAAATCACAGTAAAATCATGTTACCTATGAAAATGCTATAAGGCACTTAACATAGTATGCTTTGTCAATGAGTGATATATAAATAAATGAGAACTAACCTGCCAAGATTCTTGACCCTTGAAACTGTACAAGAAATCAGTTGCCTTCACATCAGGCAATATAGTCTTGTTTTCTCCTTTACATCTGAAGTATACAATCGGTTTTGAAGGCAACCACTCGTGCGCATTAAATATCTCAATTGAACCAAGTGTGACCAGTCTCGATGAAATACTCCCTACCAAAATTTTAAAAAGGAATGAAAATCAATATAGCAGCACAGAGGTGACATTTTGAAGCTTGGAAACAAGAAAAATACAAAATTTCTCCTGAAATATTGAGTTACTTTGTGTCCCTGTGGGCTTTCTGACAGAAAATCGAATACCTCCAGATATTGTACTCAATTATTCTAAATATATAATCATATCTGGATGAGCTGAAGCTAATCGTTCAATTTCATGTTCATTGATTAAAAGTTCAAAAGCTTCTTAACAAGAACATGGTACAACTTAACATCTCTAAGTCAGGATACAAGAAAGCTCCCATCCAACAACAACCATAATTTATTTGTCGAATAGTCTAACATTAATAGAGTTGATCTTATGGATATTAACAATTTCTTACCTGGAATCGAGCTAAGAAGGAAGAAAGAAAGAAGAAAGAGAGGGTGAATCGAGCTTGAGGCGCAGCATAGAGATTGATTTCGCCTCATACTGATAAAGAAAGCAAGATATTACTGAACAGATTGAAGGATCTGAATCGAAAGAGAGAAGCGGAGAGGAAAGGAGGGGGAGTTTTTTCTTTCTTTTTGCAATTCAAAGAAGTATTCGAGAAATAAACGTAAAGCATTAAATCAAGAATCTCATATTGGCGTCAATTATACTTCTAGAGCTCTTCACGGGTCAATGGTCAAATCAGTAATTCGCCGACGAGCTTTCGGCCCCTCTTTTGTAGCGGATCTGATGGACCCGAACCCATATAAATCCATGTTTCTCTTAGAAAATTTCTAATATAAGCCCGAGAAAACCAATCTTCAATGGCCCTTTTTAATTTATAGGCTATAGAACTGAAGGCCGAACCTCAAGAATTCTACGGCCTATAAATTAAAATGGGCTATTGCAGAAAAGTTTATCGGGCTTTTAATTTATCGGCCCTAGAATTAAAGCTCAACAAGAGGATCCGGTACCGTAATAGGGAATCTTTAGAATTACTGGATCTGGACCGTTCTTTTTAACTTGACACGAATCTCTAAGCCCAATAATACTGCCCCCTGTGCTAGCCCGAATCTCAAAGCGCCTGGAAGTTAATCTCAAACCGTAAAGGGAATCTTTTACAATATTGGAGAGGATACTTGTCCACTTGAGAGTAGCTTGTTATGATCTCAAATAGGAGTTACTGCTTAACACAATTAAAGAGCGGAGACGTCAATATCTGATTGCCAATAAACAGGAAATAATTCATGGCCAATAATTAATACTTTAAACAATCAAAGAGCAGAGAACTCAATATCTGATCGTGAATAGATTTTCTTGGGTTTGATTGTGTTTAAGTAGTAATTCCTGTTTTTTCTCAGGCTTTGATTGTGTTTAATAATTCCTGTTTGAGACCATCACTATTCACAAGCTAAATTTCACTATAAAAGATTATACAACTTAGCATTAACCCATAAAATAAAGTCATTAATAATCATAAATACAGACAGAGGACCAACAAAATAGAAGGAAAAAAAACATCCAAAATTGACAATAAAAGGATACCACATAATTAATCAACAGAAAAGACATTGTACTCCAACTGATACGCCTTGGTAAAAAATGCTGGCCAACAGAGGTATGTACACAGTATGCTACTAACAGTCGCTGCACCGATCATCATGTACATGACCACTATCTGGAGTTGCACAGCCTCTATTGGGGAAGCCCCACCCATAATCAGACCCGTCATAGCGCCCGGTAAAGCAATTAGACCCACCGTCTTTGCACTGTCTATATTTGGAGATAAGGCAATGCTCAACGACCGTTTCACTTGTTGCAGTGTAGCCTGTCGGGGTGTAGCGCCAAGAGCTAGAGCAGTTTCAACCTGCATAAATTGTAACTTTTTTATGATTAATAGACCCTAATTGGCTCCAATTGATGTTATCGGTCTCTTAGTATTTTTTTTTTTTGGGGTTTACAAGGCCTGTAGGTGGTCTCCTACTAGTTAGTACTAGATCTTGGTATTGATTTGCATGACCTTGTGTGCACCTACATCAATCTGACTGACTTTGAGACTTTCAGTACTTTTTTTTCCTCTGGTTTGTTTTGTATTTACTTTGCAAAATGAAGGTAAAGTCAAACTTTATTAAGCAACTATTGCATAATTCAGGGTCATTACAGATGCAGGAATAATTACTTGCCCAATTATTTCTGTATTGTACCAGTGCTAGCTGTCTACTACTAGTTACCAGCCAACATGAAAATGGCATGTACTAAGTATTAAAACACAAATAAAAATAAAGAAAAAGAAGTCAATAGATGCAAACCAAGTTCTTTTGGATCTTGACATCATCACGGAGCTTTTTCATGGTCACTCCAACAACTGTCATGGCATTACCAACCATCATCCCTGCTACTGGTATGATATACCTCGGGGTGAAGGGAAAAACATTCAACACCACCAGAAGAAGCATTGTGACTAAAGTTCCTGCCAAAATTGACATCCCTGCTATGTATTTCCCTCTTGGCACCTGTTTAGCTCTCTCACCGGCGGTGTATCCTGCCACTGACACCTGAAAATACACATCGATAGCCACTAACCTTAAAAAAGAAAAAGAAAAAACACATCGATGTGATATGATAGTTGCATAATTAAAAAAAATACTAAATTTTCTTGTCAGATTTTTTCTTAAAAAAAAGAGGGTGAGTGATTACTAAATTTATAATTAAATCAAGAGAATATTTGAATTGAAGTGATGGTTAATTCAATACATAACCAAACAAGCAGATGCAGAAATTACAAGTGATACAAAAATTATAGAAAAGAAGATGCCTTTTTTTTTTTTTGAGAAAAAACCCGTAGGTGTACTATCATTAATTGAAAACTATTCCAAAAGAGTCCAAAAGTTTGAAACAAAAGAGAAGCTACCAAAACTAAGCTAATTACCAGTACATTACCAGTATACCTAAACTAAGCTAATTCTACATTACCAGCATTATCAGTACACTACCAGTATACCTAAACTAAGCTAATTCTCCATTACCAGCATTACCAGTACATTACCACCATCGCACATTACCAGTATAGAAACTAAACAATTAAAAAGAAGCTACCAATAATCTAAAAAGGATCCTAATACCAAAAGAAGTGACAGGAGCTCAACTAAAAAATGACAGGAGCTAAAATTGAAGCTAAAACAGAAACCTAATACTGAAGTAAAAATAAGCAGAAAGGTCCTAATTGTTATAAAGAAAATTCTTCAAGCTATTTAGGCTCAGATACTTGTTTGGATGCCTGGAACCGGATGCAATTCTATTGCACCCTTTATGTGAGTGTGAATTAATCATGCACCAGCTGAGATATGGTAGAAAGAACCCACGCAAAACAACTGTAAGTTTACACAGAGATCTGTACCACCCCTTCCTGAACGACTATATGAGTAGTCTATAGTGCTAGACTCCCGTGATAGAAAAAAATTCCCGGTTAATTCCGTGGTGTAGCTGTAGCTCAAAAGAAGATGCTTTTTCAATATAAATTATGTGCTTCATACCATAAAGAGATAAGCGAGGAGGATCCACCCGACGTTTTTCTGAGTGAAGATGAACTGAAGCACGAAGCCGATGACAGAGAGCTGGAGAAAGGCTCTAGCCATGGCAACGAGCATCTCCTTCTCCAGAGCGAGCTTCTGGCTGAAAGACAGAGCCATGGCCATGACCACCACCACTGTCGCCAACGCAGGCTTCAGCATCCCCGTCAGGAATTCCTTCCAGAAGGTCGGGTCTGACGGGTCGAGTTGCCCCAAAACTTCCCATGCTTGGGTCGTTGAATTCATCAGAAACATGTTTGCAATTTTTTTTTGCGGAGATGTGTCCGCAAGGAATGATCTTGTTGACTTGAAGGAAGGCTTTTTCAGGTTCCGCTTTTATTTGGGGAAAGGCCGTGGGCGTGGGGTATTGTAGAAGAGAATACTTGGGCAGCTACGAGTGTTTAAAATTTTACATGCAGCTACTGTAAAGTGGTTGGGTGAACGATAACATTACTGATAAATTAAAGATGAAATTAAATATACAATAAATAATTTTCGAACTGGGTTTTAAAATCACTAGAATTTTTTTTTTGTTTGCTTGTGTCACGCCCGTAGGCCATTACATAGTTTGAAAGATTCAAAGATTCTTAGTTCCCTGTGCCACCAGGGGCGGATGCAGAATTTTGATCAGGGTAGGACAATAAATTATTGAATCGGATTTAAATAAATAATCGGGTCCAAACTCATTAAATAATCAGATATTAGATAAAACATGATAACAAAAACAACAAAAATAGTATTATAACACAATTTACTCCATAAAATTTAGATAATCAACTACAGGGTAGGGCAATATCAATTTTCAGGGTAGGGCAAAGGTCCAAAACCTAATATTTGTAAATTAGTTTTGGATTTTCAGAGTAGGGCAGTTGCCCTACCCTGTGCTACAGTAGATCCGTCCCTGTGTGCCACTATCCTATTACATCTGCACCGTACATAAATCACTAGATCAAAACAGCACA
This sequence comes from Carex kokanica, assembly GCA_025461125.1. Taxonomy (NCBI): domain Eukaryota; kingdom Viridiplantae; phylum Streptophyta; class Magnoliopsida; order Poales; family Cyperaceae; genus Carex; species Carex kokanica. The sequence goes on from JAJGRX010000638.1 coordinate 945,658, forward strand.
AATTAAGTTGAGAATGATATAGTTAGTGTTATTTGAATGCCATCGAAACATTTTTTTTTTAAATGGCGAGTTAATATCATTCTGTAAATTTAATATTTCGTAATTTATAAAAATAATAAATTAGCACTATTCGAATTAAATTATTTACAAAAATACAATTCGAATAATATTTATAATATTAATTCTATAGCACTATCTTTTCCACTGTTTTTTTTATGTGAACACATAATATGCACGAGATAACAAACATGACGACAATATTAGGTTTGATGCGGAAATCATAAGACATGTCTTTTTCTTCTGTTAAATATTGTATCTCACCTTTCTCGCGAGTACATTCATTTTCTCTTTGACAAAAAAAAGAGAAGTTAAGAACCGAGGAAGGGCGTTTATGGGGTAGAAAAGTATTGGCTTGTTGTAGTTGTCGTTTCGTTTTCAGATCCACTTCTCCTTTTTTTCCAAACTGCAGAGGGTCCAATTTTTCATATGACCCTTTGGAACATGGTAGTACATTTATGACAGTCTGATTGAACTGGAGATAAGTTCGAACATTTGTCATTATTTTGAAGGCGTCTTTAGATTCTTTAGAATCTCATTTTGCCACGGGGTCCCCTGCATGTAATGTACCATCACATAATGCCAATACGGATAGTTTTATTTGCATGCATCGTGATTGCTGACACAATTTCAACAAACAGTTGTGCAAAATTGATATCAAATTCAGGAGCATATATTAATCACCATCGTCATCAACAACTTCGTAATGTTATTGAGAGGACATTTGAAGTTTTAAAATATACATTTTAAGATTATGAGAATGATGCATCCTTAATTCCTTATAAATAGAGAAAACAATGTCTAATTATTTTAGCATGTTGCGTATTGCATTATTTTATCAAGCGTCAAAAATGAAGTTGATATAAAAAATGACAGTTTTTAGACAATGAATGACAGGTCACAAATGATGAAGAAGATGATGAAGATGTTAATTTGGAGTAAGGGTGATTAATGAACGAGTTAAGGTATGCTAATGCTCAGCTCATTAACTTAATGAGCAAGTTGTTAATGAGCGAGTTAGAGCGAGTTGTTAATGAGCATGTTGATAATGAGCGAGTTGCCGAATTGTTTAAAATACATCATTCAAAAACTAATTTTCATTTATATAATTAACAAATCATCATAATCCAACCTAATTAAACAATACATAATTTAACAAAAAATTGTCCATAAGTAAATGTAATAAAATCAAACAACTGTCTTCTTGTCGTTCTCACGGTCCTACATGTCACATACTCAAAGGTCAAAGCTATCTCTGTCACATACTCAACTGGATTTATGTAACTCAATTTTTAATGAACGAGTTATGAGCGAGTTGGGGTATGCTTATGCTCGACTCATTAAGTTAATGAGCGAGTTACAGTGAATTGATAATGAACGAGTTGTTAATGAACATTTAGCGAGCGAGTTATGAGCAAGTTACGAGTTATGAGTAATTTACTCACCCCTAATTTGGAGTAACTATAGGACTCAACGAAACACTTAGATACTTGCTTGAAACATGCATTAGGAATACATTGTGGGAAAATATGCAAAACGACAATAGGAACCGACAAAGACGTAGAAATTAAGCTCTTCCAATTTAATTGCTCTTTAATTAGCTCTACATCATGTATGAACTATCTTTTAAATTAATGTATTGTGTGAACTATTCTAATTCTGGTACTATTATTCAACTCAGTTTAATGCATTTAGTTTAATTTTGTAATTCAACGTACTGACAACCAACTATTGTGTAACTCACTTAGATGCATTAATTTAATTTTATATCTCTGCTTTCTAGTTCTCGTATAATATATCTGTTGAAATTAATATGGGTTATTTGAGAGCTTGAAATGATGAATAGTTTGTTTCTTATTAATCTGATGATACACTGTATCTATTACATGGCTTATATAGCCAGGAGATATAACGGTAATTTCTATCTCTGTCCGTACATGCTTGTAACGGTACAGTCCCTAAACAAAAGAAAAATAAATTGAAGCTCCTGTACTGTGGGCTCTTTATTTTTTCTAAAAATAGGCTATGATGGAAAATACCCTCACGGGTCTGAGCCTATTATTAATTTTCTTTTAACCTTTATTTCTTAACACTCCCCCTCAAGCTAGGATTATAGAGATCATATAATCCTAGCTTGCATGAAATATCTTCAAAAGCCTTAGCGCTTAATCCTTTCGTGAATATGTCCGCCAATTGATCTTCACTCTTGACAAATGGAGTTTCTATTTCTTTAGTTTGAATTTTTTCTCGAATGTAGTGGCAGTCCACTTCAATATGTTTGGTCCGCTCATGAAAGATTGGATTTGCTGCAATGTGTCTTGCTGCTTGATTGTCGCAAAACATTTTCATTGGTTCTTCGATCTTGACATTCAAGTCGGTCAGCACTTGTTTCATCCACGTCAATTCACTTGCGGTTGATGCCATGGCGCGATACTCTGCTTCTGCACTTGATCGTGCCACAACATTTTGCTTCTTGCTCTTCCATGTGACTAAGTTTCCGCCTACAAATGTGCAAAAGCCGGTTGTCGATTTTCTATCGAAACTTCCGGCCCAATCTGCATCGGAATAGCCACATATTGCATTAGTACCATTTCTCCTCATCCAAATTCCCTTTCCGGGAGAACCTTTTAGATACCTTAATATTCTATCAATAGCATCCAAGTGAGGTGTTCTTGGTGCATGCATAAACTTGCTAATTTGACTCACGGCAAAGGAAAGATCCGGTCTGGTTACGGTTAAATAAATTAATTTTCCTACAAGTCTTTGAAATTGATTTATATCACTCAATGGTTCACCATCTTCGGTATTGAGTTTTATGTTGGTGTCAATTGGTGTGATGGCCGGTTTACAACCTAATTTACCGGTTTCTTTGAGCAAATCAAGAACGTATTTTCTTTGAGATATAAATAGCCCTTTTGAAGAATGGGCAATTTCTATTCCAAGAAAATACTTTAATTTGCCCAAATCTTTTATCTCAAATTTTTGTTTTAGGTTTCTTTTTACACCTTCAATTTCACTTTGGTTGTCTCCGGTTATGATTATGTCATCAACATAAACTAAAACCACGGTGGTACCATTGGTATTGTGCCTAGTAAACAAGGATGAATCGGCCAAACTCATTTTGAAATTACAAGATAATAAAAAATGACTAAGCTTGCCATACCATGCCCTTGGAGATTGTTTTAATCCGTAGATCGATTTCTTTAACCTACAAACAAGGTTAGAAATTCCTTCTTTTTTGTGACCGGGAGGTAGAGACATATAGACCTCTTCCTCAAGTGTCCCTTGAAGAAATGCATTTTTTACATCCATTTGGTGTAAAATCCAATTTTTATTAACCGCAATGGAAAAAAGAATTCTCACGGTATTCATTTTTGCCACGGGTGCAAAGGTTTCATGATAGTCAATACCGTGAGTTTGGGTATAACCTTTAGCTACTAACCTAGCTTTGTAACGTTCAATGGTGCCATCACTATTGTATTTAATTTTGTACACCCATTTACATCCAACCGGTTTTTTATTTTTTGGTAGGTTACATAGTTCCCAAGTTTGATTTTTTACTAAAGCATGAAGCTCTTCTTCCATTGCTTTGCACCATTTTGGATCCAATTTTGCTATCTCATAATTGGTTGGCTCTTCCATTTTTGTTAAAGAATTCAAAAAAACATAATGATCATGAGAAATATTGTTATAGGAAACATAATTTTGTATGGGATATTGTACCGAATATGTGACGAAATCTCTCAATCTTGTGGAGGGTTGAGTTTGTCGGCTCGATCTTCTCAAAGATGTTTCTTCCTCTTGAGCTCCTTCATGATTTCCATTTTCTTCGGTCTCTTCCGATGATTGTTCATTTTCATCGAGTTCTTGATTACCTATCTCAACATCATTTTCAAGAAGAATTTCTCTTCTTTCTAGATTAGTAATGCAAGGTATAATAAACTCGTTTGACAATATTTGATCAAAGTGATCTTCTTTAATTTTGTCATAGAATGGTTCATTCTCAAAAAAAGTTACATCCCTTGAAATATAAAGTTTTTTTGTTTTAGGATCATAGCACTTATATCCTTTCTTTTCGAGAGAATAACCCACAAAAAAAGTTTTTATTGAGGTAAAATCTAACTTATCTATTCTATTCTTATGAACAAAACAAGTGCAACCAAAAACTTTTAAATGATCAATATTAGCCTTTTTTCCATAGAGTATTTCAATAGGACTTTTAAAATCTAGAATGGCACTAGGTAACCTATTTATCAAATAGGTTGCGGTGAGAACGGCTTCCGACCAAAAATTCTTTGGAACATTATTTTGAAATAAAAGTGTTCTTGTCATCTCAAGTAGATGACGGTTTTTTCTTTCAGAAATACCATTTTGTTGAGGGGTATAAACGCAAGAAGTTTGATGAATGATACCTTTTTGTTTCAAAAAATTACAAAAATTTTGATTTACATACTCCGTCCCATTGTCCGTTCTAAGAGTTTTGATTTTTTTGTTAAATTGAGTTTCCACAAAATTTACAAATGTTTGAAAATGAAAGAAAACTTCACTTTTAGTTTTCATCAAATATATCCAAGTTGTTCTTGAAAAATCATCAATAAATATAACGTAATATCTAAAATCATTGTAAGAATTTACGGGAGCGGGTCCCCACACATCGGAGTGAACTAGCTCAAAAGTTTCATTACTTTTAGTATTTGAATTACAAAAAGGAAGTTTTGTATGCTTAGCAAGCTTACAAACTTCACACTTACTACAATCAATATTAGTAAAATTAAACATAAATTTAAGTATCTTGTCGGAAGGATGTCCCACTCGCTTGTGCCATAGTTTACTTAAATCTTCATTTTTTCTAGTATTGAAAACAGTTTTGTTGCTATCCAAAAAATATAATCCATTTTCTAAGAAACCTTCACCAATCTTCTCCTTGGTGAATAGATCCTGAAAAACAACACTTTTTTCTTTAAAAATAATCTCACAATTTAATTCCTTAGCAAGTTTACTAATAGATAATAAATTTACCGAGCAATTTTCAACATAAAAAACATCTTGAAGAAATTTTTTAGAGAAAATACTAACCATGCCCCATCCTTTAATTTTAATTTTTTCATTGTTAGCCACCGTAAAATATTGTTCACCATTGATTGGACGATAATTTTTTAACAAATTTTGGCTTCCAGTCATGTGATCGGTAGCACCGGAATCAAGAACCCATCTGGTACAATTTTGAGGAGCATTTTTGGTTGAGAGACCTATAGTTAAGCATTTATTCCCAAGGTTTGATTTCTGAAATTGCTCACTGTGTCCAGTAGCCTTTTTAAACTCTAATTTTTCTGGGCCGGTTTTGAGTTCACAATTTAATTGAGTTTGATTTAAACCTTGGCCCGTTTTTTGGCCCAGCAGCGCAGCCAGCATGGACTCGAGTCTATCGAGTCTGTCGGTTTCACCCCGACTTGATTCAGCCACACCCCGACTTGATTCATTTCCGCTCGTCTCCTCCTTCGCTGAAATTAGCCCCCTTCTTTCTCCTTCCTGCGAATCTAGGTTTTTGTAAAAACCTTTCTTCTTCGCAGCTTCTGAGTACCGATCATTTCTCTTGGGTCGGAGATGGGGGTGAAGTACCCAGCACTTCTCTTGGGTGTGCCCGTCCCTTTTACAGTGCGAGCACTTGTCAATCTCCCCCTTACCTCTTCCTTTGTTGGTGTTGAGGTGTTGGGCTGAGAAGGCATGGGCCTCCGACTTTGGGTTCAAGTCGGCGGTTTTCATTGCAACTCGCCTCGTTGCCTCTTGTCGGATGCGGGCTGTGACATCGTCAAATGTCAGCTTTTCTTTGGAAAGGAGGATCTGAGCTCTAACAGCTTCGTAACTTGAGTCGAGAGCTGCCAGAAAGGTGTAGATTTTGTCCATCTCTTCTCTTTCTTGGAGCACACTCAGGTCAGTTGTTGGTGGTCTGTATAATTTGAGCTCTTCGTATTTGGCTATTACATGCCCGATTAACTCGGGTATATCTCTTGATTCTTGTGTGATTTTGACTATTTCGTTTTTGAGCTGATAAATTTGAGAATGGCTTTTTTGATCGCTGTATTGCTTTTCAATGGCTTGCCACAGCTCAGCTGCTGTTTCGCAAGTCCAAAAAGAGGTAGATAATTGTGGTTCAATGGAGTTGGTGATTAATGTCATTGCTTGACTATCTACCATATCCCACTCCTCTTGAGCATCAGTGCCTTCTTTGGGTCTTTTCTTGTTGCCATTAATATACCCGAGTAAGCCTTTTGCTTTGAGAGTAACTCTGGCTGCTTTGGCCCATTGTATGTAGTTTTTTCCATTCAGAGGCATATTGGTTAATTTTTGGGATGAATTGAAATCGGCATGATGCCTTAGTATTGTGGTGGTTTGATTTTGAATTACAGTGGTTGGATCTGGAATATCATCTGCCATTTTGACAGTGCCTTATTCCGAGTTTTGCTGATTGGAGAGAATTTGCGGAAGCTTTCTTTGGATCAGAGATGCTCTGATACCATGTTGAAATTAATATGGGTTATTTGAGAGCTTGAAATGATGAATAGTTTGTTTCTTATTAATCTGATGATACACTGTATCTATTACATGGCTTATATAGCCAGGAGATATAACGGTAATTTCTATCTCTGTCCGTACATGCTTGTAACGGTACAGTCCCTAAACAAAAGAAAAATAAATTGAAGCTCCTGTACTGTGGGCTCTTTATTTTTTCTAAAAATAGGCTATGATGGAAAATACCCTCACGGGTCTGAGCCTATTATTAATTTTCTTTTAACCTTTATTTCTTAACAATATCCTTCATAATTTGGAAATTTGGGTCGATTTGAAGGACGTGTACTCTTTCATCGAATAATTTGGAATTTGGAATTTTAATTCAGCGTCCTCTTAGCATTCAGATCAAGATATGGCGAGGTCCAGTGGTTGATGTTGAAAATCCTGTACGGGTTCGTAAAAACCACTTGCTTAGTAAGTTTACCCATCTCTACATTTCCGCAGAACTCCGCAACTGTATTTTAGAATAGACAAGGACTATATGGGAATTAATTATTTACCCATGTGGCATTCTATTCTTATGCTTAGAGTTTCAACAGGAAACATTCAAAAGAGAAATACATAGGTGGGTATTATTTTGCACAGCTTTTTTTTTTTTGCTATACAGATGCTAGTTCACGCCCCTCAGATCAGACTCACTACATGAGCTCAGTAAGGGGTATATTGGGTTTTTACCCTTTCTTCTATAATTCGGAAATTTTATTAATACCATTTCAAAAAAAAAAAAACACCAACGAAATTGGAGAATTCAAAAAATATCAGGGCCTTCAAGTCAATATGCGGCCCCTCAAAAACTTAAATATTAGTATATTACAGTGTATTTTTTTTTTTGGAGAGTCCCAATGTCAATTTGCGCCCCCCCAAGAATGAGACTGCAGATTGACTTGGAGGCACTGATATATTTCGAATTTCTCATAATTTGTGGTTATTTTATTTCTTGACAGGTAGCACAACTTGAGACGTCAAAATTCCTAATTCCGAGCTCCTAGTGGTTCCAATACTTGCATGTTATTTTAATTTCACAATATATGCTCATCCTTGTATGTTGTTCTAATTATTGTAAAGTGAGAAACCATGAGTTCAGTTATATTGGTCAAATATTGAGTAAGTTTAAAAAAATAATAGTACAAAAGAATAAACATTATATTTATACCAGTAAAGATTAACGCAGATAAGAGAAAGTCCCATGACGGTTCATCTAAATCTTAAACCTAAGTATAGATTTGTTTGATTATACCTTGTGATCAGATGAAAAAACTTTCCATGACAAAAATATTTGTTTGCTTATCCTCAGTTTAACTATACTTTCAACTTAGTATTGACAAAGTCAATCAACATGAAGTTGTCATGATTTTCAAATAACATAAGATGAAAAAAAGTCAATAAACATGATGTCATAACCTGTAGCACTGTAATAATTAATTGGGCTATGGACATAAGGTGAAACAAAAAAAGGCATTAGATTTTGTTGATGTCATTATTTCGGAAGGGTAGGGGCATATTGTCGAGACCTGTAGCACTCTTATTGATCAGCCGTGCAAGAAAGGTGAAAGTGAAAAGGCATTGGCTTTTCTAAATGAGATGATTTAAAAAAAGTGTGAACTTAAATTCATAACATATAACACCTCTATTCATAGGCCATGCAAGAACAATAAAACTTTAAATAATTTTACAGAGTTTGTCCAAGAAAATTGAAACTGGTAAGGCATTGGTGTTGCAAATTATTACTCGATTCCATTAAAAAAATAAGTAAAACTTAAAGCAGTTCACAATTTCAAATTGCAAAACATAGAATCCTGTTTTTTTTCCATATTAACAAAAATTCCTGATTACCACCATATAACAAACAATCATGCATTTATCATACAAACTTGTAAATCATCAGGCATTAGACATTGAAACAAAATGTATTGACCAAAACACAGAGAAAATTTCAGGTGAATAAAAACATATACTAAATAAGTGAAAATGAACATATTAAATAAGAGAAAGAAACAAAATGTTGCGCACATTCATAATCGTAGGAAAGAAGATAGAAAGATGGAGAAGGAAAAAGAGAGCTTGATATTACCAAGTCGCGTAGAAGTCAACAAGCACAGGATTATCTAATTGTGCAAGTAATTCATTAAATGAGGATAATGTTTGCTTCTTTGCTTCAATCTATCAGAAACATCACTATATTGAGCTAACAATATAAACATACAAAACAAATACAGCAAATTGAAATTTTCATTGTTTGTGATAAACCGAATGAATACTGGATAATACTTGTGCATGTGCAAATTGGCAAATTTTGTAGAAAATCCTATGAAATCCGTACATATCTTTTGATTTTCAACAATAATCATTTCTCTTTTAAGAATTTTCATTTTCTTATTTTCCTTATTTCTTTATTTTTTTCATTTAACTGTGAGTGCTCGGTAGCAAAACTGATGAAAAATTAAAGCTAGTAACTTAAATCGATCTCAATTCCATCTCAGTTGAATCAAAGAATAGCAAGAGCAGATTAAATTTGGGATTTGTGTAACATATCGCAAGGACAGTACAAGGTAGTTGAAAACTCAAGAGGTGCTAAATTGGATAATTACTCGAGTCGCAGTGCAGCTGGAAAATCACGGCCGCGAGTCACGGGAATCTCGTCGGAGAGCAGCAGTACGGTGAGGCGCGGCCTGGAACGAACGGACGACACAATTCCTGGGTTCCGAGAGATGTTTATCGGGGATAAATATTGGGTTCCGATCAGATCTAAAGAGAGATGTTTATCGAAGAGAAAAAGAGAGACCGATGTACATGTTCGGCACCATGGCTTAAGGCTCCTTAGCCTTCCTTAAGGTCTTAAGCGGGCCGAACACCTATGGCTTAGACGGACTTAAGCCTCCTTCTTAAGCCGAATCTTAAGTTTGATATTTTGCTTCCTTAGCGCTAAGCCTCATTCTCCTTAAGTCTCCTCCTCCTTAAGCCTCCTCCTTAAACTTGAGTTGTTGCCGAACACCAACTCCTTAGTGAAGATTAAATTGTTAAGCATCAACCTCTTAAGCCATGGTGCCGAACATGACCAATAGGTTTAGGGTTTTTCTTTGTTTGAGCGAGCGACAGAGGAAGGAGATAAAGGAGCAACAGAGGGGAAAGAAAAAAAGAATCACACGTTAGAAAAAACGCGTCGTTTGTGGACAAACGATACAATTTTTGTGTGTGGCTTTTCATGTGGCTAGTAAGTTTCGATCTAAATTTAGATTTCTACACGTTTGATAACATGAAACAGATGGGGACGGCTGAGATCTTCTCGAATTCACATCACCTCAGGTTACCTGATTGAAGACAATTACGATCGGACAGTTCTTTTAACATGGCACGAATCTCAAAATAGACCCCCTATGGTCTCCATAGGCACCGAATTGAGTTTGGCCCAGATAGGATTAATCTGGACAGTCCGTTTCAATTTGCTTGAGTCAGGTACCTGGGAGGATACGGATCCTATCTTCTCTGAGTGAATTTTAAGGTGATATTAAAGTAGTACTGATTATAATTCTCATCTCACCATAAAAGAGGCTAATATTAAGGCCCATAATGAAGAAGAGGCCCATCTATCAGACCCAATATTTGCCAACACTAACACTGGGCCGATACCATGCCCACTATTGGAATGGGGCGCCGTTTCTCGAATTCAGATCCTCTGTGTTACTCGAGAAAATAAAGTGAGTCTCAGCCGGTGGATTTAAATTTACACGAATCTCAAAGCACAAATAATACTGCCCCCTCCAATCACCCGAATATCCACCGGCTGAGAGCTCATTTTATTTTCTCGAGTAACACAGAGGATACTGGTTCCCGTTTCTCTACCCCTCGGGCATCAATCCCGTGTCCCTCCAATTCCCTAGTATAGCGCCTCTCGCTTCTGACACCCGAAGGAAGCTACTGAAAGACAATGTCGAAGATCGCCATGATACGTAGCGCGCTGAGCTCCGGACCTTCCCGCCAGCTCCGATCGGCTCCGGCCGGTTCCCATTGGGCTTTCGAGCAGAGGTTTCTCTCCGCCGAGGCCGGATCGAGTGACGCCTCCTCCGATGATCCCTTCTTCCGGTCCGCACCTGAAGGTTCAGTTCCTTTATTTTCTTTCGTTGCTTCTCTCCTCCTAGGGCTATGGCTATCTTGGTTGTTAACGGGTCATGGTCTGATTGACTTCTGGACGGGGCGCACTCACACCAGACCCGTTTAGCACCTCAACTTCACATTTTCTTTTCTCAATTTTAAGGACCTAAAACCCTCGGCACAATATTTTCATGTGCATCATGTGATCCAAAACCAGCCATGTCTGACTGTAGGAGGTAAGCAGCCCGTCATTTTAAATCAGCCCATTTAAGACTGACCCGTGCATTATTGGGTCAGGTGCACATCAACATTTCTCTGACCAATTACTACCCGTAACCTCAACTCTGTTTTTTTATCTGCTTGAGCAAATGGAATATGGGTCAAAGTAATATCAGCTGGCACATTGAGTTGATTTGAGTCGAGTACAGTACAAATGAGTGCAAACCTCATCTTTTTATTTTTCTTAATTATTTATTTTGCAAATCTTAGTTGACTTAGACCTTTTTGTAACATGGCAGGTTTAGTATATGGAAGGATTAGTGGGCGTACACAGTCCATTTTGGGGAAAAACATGCTGAAAACCGATTTAATTCATCACCTTGAAGGCTGTGATTTGTCATTCCATGATATCAAATTCGAATATAACCGAGCTTTTTTCCTAACTAGCGCGTATTGCCCTTTTTTAATCTTTATTTTTGTAAGCACTGTAGGCTGAAAGAGGATTAAATCTCCAATTCTAATTAACTAATACATGCTTTGGTAATAGAATAAATTATGATATTATGATTGCTTGACAATAACAGTTTCATTTATATACCGGCAAGATAAAAAATAATTCAGATGCCCTTATAAAAGTCAAAGTAGCACTTATAAAAACTCTCCATGTGAAGTATTCTAGAGCTCCAAATTACCCCTCTTCTTTATGATTTATGTTTCCATGGAAGATGGATACGTTGGGAAGGCTATATTTTGTAAGGATATACTATCTTTCTTCTTTTTTGCAGGGGTGTTTGTGATATTTTGACACTCTGCAGGGTATAAATGAAAAAGTCACTAAATTTTCATTTATTTGTTTTGGACATAGCTTTGTGCAATTTCCTGCTCGAGCTTCATTTGATAACGCCTTTAGACAGATAAAGTTGAGAGGGAATTTGTTCAATTTGGCAAAGTCAATGGTAATTGCATTATATTATTAATCCCTGAGCAAATTTCCTCAGCGATATTTTATAAAATCAATGTGTTGTAAATTGAATATCAATATCTTTCTCAGATTGGCCGGTCCGAATGGGACATGAAAAGCTCGTATGATGGAAAAGCTGTAAGTATGGTTTCAAAATTTGTGCATTACCCTTGCTGAATAAGCATGGAATAGTAATGTTTCTTTTCAGAAAATGAACATATCGGCTATCTCCCCAATCATCAGGTGTTAATGGAAGGCATCCCCTACAATGCAACCCTGGATGACATAGAGCGCTTCTTGTCTGGATGCAACTATGATTCTTCCTCCTTTCAATTCGCTACTAGGTGACAATTAATAACCTACTGTATATATTGGGGGTACCATGCCATTTTCCAGCAGTGTTAAAGCATCACAGTACCAACATTTTGACAATGCTCTGTTGTCATTTCTTGGTTGAAACTAGATCTAGTCCGTGTTAAACTCAATTTGGCTAGTTTCCTAAAGATGTATCAAATACCTGTCCACATTACTCTAGGGGCACAAGAACTAACCAGTAATAGAAAAATTCAAGGACTGACATGTGAATAGAGTGACTTGAGAGTTATTCAAATTGCTGAAGCTTATGCATGTTATGTGGGAATGCATTAGTCACTGAACCCGTATCGGTTTCCAGTAAACATTGTAAATTAATTCAATTTAAACAGCCTTGCAAGGCATTAACATGAATGAGTTGGCATGTTTCCTCATGCAGGACTCAAGCAGACTCAGATGCAATAAGGCTTGTAGTGGTGAAGTTCCCGACCCAGCTCGATGCCTCATATGCATATGCTTCTAAGAACAGGAGCTTCTGCCTCAGTACTCCCATCAACATGCGTATTCTCCAGTAGTTTACTTATGGTTCTTTTTTGGAGGCAGGGACCTCTGTCATTGCTTTGCTTCTTCTTTTCAACTTTTGTAGTGTGCGCTACAGTGGAACCTTAAGAAGCACGTTATTTTCTGTGCTGGTTTTATTTTCCAAGTGATGTCTTGTATGAACCAACACTGCAATAGTGCAAGGGTTTACTAACAATTGGTATCAAGCTGGTATTCAATTGGTTCCACAGCCAGTACAGGCATCAAGGTATGTGGTACTGCCCTGTAGTTCAAGTACGATTGTATGAGCCAGACTGTCATGATATGAGTTCTGGTGGTGCACGTGATTCGTTACCATAAATTCTCCCTTTTTGGGAGCTCCAAAAAATGATTTTTAGAGTCCCAAGTGTCCAACATAAATTGAAAACCCTTTCATAAGTGTTCATTTCAACCATTATAAATGCTTTCCACTTTTACTTTATTTACTTCAGTAGCTACAAGGCATTCCGACTGTTGGAATTACATCTCCAACCTCCACCAACCATTATATATCGGATTAGACATGGTGATGTGATGCTCTTACATATGCTCACCTATTTTTCTTCCTTCTAAAGTTGAACAACCAAAACTGTACAAACTAAAATTTTGTGGGATTTTTTTTAAGGAATAGGTTACATTGAGAATATTGTTTTACGACCATACAACTGAATAACGGTTGTACAAAAAAAATTGAAGATTTTTTTTCTGTATTTTAAATTGGTGTAATTATCTGTCGCACGGTTTGAAAAATTAACGGTTCATTTTTATTGGCACTTAATCTATTACTGAATGATTTTTAAATTTTATAAAGTTGATACACAATTCATCTAAACTATGAAGAACATTTTGTAATTTTACGTCTTTATTTTTAATAGCTGTGTTATTAGTTGTAGTTGTTAAAAAAAATTATAGTTTTCAACATATCTCTTTTCTTTTTCTTTTTATGAATGGCATACATGTACGTGTCATCATATAAAGATTCAGATAGCGCGGTACTACTGCGATGTAAAATGCCCTGAAAATTAGAGAACAAAAATTATCCTTGGAAGTTTTTCTTTCACTAGAGAATCTACTTTACCATGCAACTTCTCGATACTTTTTATACAGATCCAGTAAACAAAATGCTACTAAATGTGATGCCACAGTAGATTGGAATTCTACCGTATGAAGAGCCAAGTCATTGCTCTCTCCCTTTCCCGCTTCCTTCTCTTCTGAACCCTGAGGAACTAACATCAGCATGAGTACATGACCCTTTCCTCTTTTTTCTTTCTGCCAGTTTTGTCCCCTCAATAGTCTTTTTTCTCTCTGAAGACAAAGCTCCACTGTTTGCCCTTGTTTTATCTTTTTATCTCTTCCCTATATCCCTTTTGTCTCCATCCAGCCTCTTCCCTCATCTACAATCCTCTCAATTAAGAACAACCCATAACCCTGATTTCATTCATTCGAGTTCTGTTCTTTATAAATTGAACTTTTTGTGGTATTATTGTTTCTTTTCAACAAAGAGTAAGTTTCATTGGAAATCACCAAACTTATTTCATTGTTACTAATTAAACACTGATATTTGATTTGTCCCCACTAGTCATTACACTTCAATATATTACAATCATGCTACTTCGCTCAAATAAAATTGACAGTTTAATGGCGCGGCATATGTATATGGTGTGAACGTACATTTTTATGACATGGATAACTATTGTTGATTTGAAATATGGCATTAACAATCTGTTAGTTTGGATGGAAAAGTTAATGAGGTGATTTGATTGGAAGTTTGAAATTCGATGGCTCATGATTTGGAATTCATATCCTCTGCATTAACTCAAAAGAGAATCTTTTGAGTTAATGAATCTTGACTGTCCGATCTGTTTTAAGATTCGTGCAAACTAAATCTGCACTAATATTAAAGAGCCTCCTAGGTTATAGACACGAGCCGGATTGGCTCCGTTTAAAATTAAACGGTTGAAATTTATTAACTCAAAAAATTCTCTTTTGAGTTAATGCAGAGGATACGGATCCCATGATTTGAAAGGAAGACTAAAGAGATTTAGCCTTGAATAAATATTTTATTTTTCTACCGCGTAAATTACGTACAGTTACTGTAATTTTCTGTTCAACCTGCAGGATAATTTGTTTGATTAATTTTGGTTGTGATATTAGTTACGTGGTTTCACCGCATAATTTAAATATTTTATCCTGGACAATAGAATTAGTCAAATCACATGTATATAGATCATCAATATTTTATAAAATGCTATAAATGCATCTATTTAAAATGTTTGATGATATAAAATTGTGGCTACAAATAGTGCTTCTACATGCTTGGTAATTCTTAACCATCTTATGACAAATATCATTCTACGAAATTGCAGGGCAATGAATTGCAAACAATATAATGTCCTTCATACATCCATATATACCCCATCTCTTCATCTCCACATGACTCCAAAACCAACACATATACAACAAAAACACACTCAGAGAAAGAGACAGATAAGAGAAATGACACAAACACAGTCTCACTCCACAAGGTGGAGTCCAACACCAGAGCAACTGATGCTACTGGAAGAGATGTACAGAAATGGTGTGAAAACACCAAATGCAACTCAAATTCAGCAAATAACTGCTCAATTGTCTCGCTATGGTAGGATACAAGGGAAGAATGTTTTTTACTGGTTTCAGAATCACAAGGCCAGAGAGAGACAGAAGATCAGACGGTGGCTCAGCCGAATCTACGGTGGATACAGCGGTGGTCGCGGCAATTCCCCCTATTCTCAGTTCCATCCTTTGCTACTTCCTGCAACTCAGTTTCAGCAACCCATGGCTTCTCAAGATGGGTTGTGTCTTCCTACTCATAATGCATTTCATGGACATGATCAGGTCTGAAAAATGTTACTCGAATTTTGGTTAATTAGTGTAAATTTATAGTTAGATTGTAACCACACAAAAAATACATTTAAGATAAAATAAACTACAAGTGTGGGTTTCTCTATTTTATTTCTGACATTGAATATGCTATTGTGTCACTGATATTAAAAGTT
Source organism: Carex kokanica (assembly GCA_025461125.1). Classification (NCBI taxonomy): domain Eukaryota; kingdom Viridiplantae; phylum Streptophyta; class Magnoliopsida; order Poales; family Cyperaceae; genus Carex; species Carex kokanica. Next base: position 961,480 of record JAJGRX010000638.1, read on the forward strand.
CGTTCTGATGGTGTGTCAGTTGAACCCATTTGTCAGTGACATTGAAGAAGAAAGAAAGGTTTCAGAAATGTGTAACAGAGGATTTAAATTCAACACTGTTGAATTGTGGGCAACTTAATTTGTCCCTGAAGTTGCTGACACAAACTTAATAATTAGCCTTCTTAAATTCAAAAAATTGTTAGCCTTCTTTCTCTATTGTAAGAAACCTAATTAGAAGTTTCCATTCTGGTCTATAAACATCTCGATTTGGATTAAATTTTTAATTAAATAAGTGGGAAAATGTTACATTCAAAATAGGGTTCTTTCTAGTTTAGCTATTTTTATGATTTCCAGTGCGGACTGAAATTATTTTATGAACCAAATGTTACACTGGAATGATTTTGGATAAAGAATATATACGTTTTTCATAATTTTTTAGTCGTGGAGACTAAAATATTTCAATATGAATAGGCTAGCTACATGACGAGGATAAGAAAACAAATTGTATTAAATCTTAGTAACAAAAATTAGAACCAATAAAGATTTGATATTAAGACAATATACCAACTAATGAGGTTTTAAACTAAAATTCTAGAAGAGATTTTTTGTACTGAAAATTAACAAGTCTCTTTTTTCTCTTTTTTTTTGGGAAAAACTCTTAACACAAGTCATTGTATAAAAAATTTGCTTTCTTATTTTTTTCGTTCTTTTCTTGTTCCTCGTACAATTTCTTTTATTTATCTTACTTATTTGTTGACATTGTTGTTATCATTATTGCTATATTTTTTAAGTATATAGGTGCTGTATCATCACGTACTGGATTCCTGTTTAATGATTAATTTTCTGGACCAAATTAAATGCATTGCCATACATGTACCATGTACCTCTCCACAGTTGTACCCATCACGCCACCAAGGACTCCATATAATTTTGGAAATGAAATAATATGGAATCAATGATATATATACAAACAAAACATAATAGTCTCTATATGTTGTTGTCTATTAACAGGCAGCGCAAGAGGACACAGCTGATGACCCAAATTTTTGTTATATCTGTTCCAAGTTAAGCCAAGGGTTCTCTGAAGAATCAGTTACACATGAATGGATGGCCATGATGGGTTTGGATTCGACGATCAAACAGTGCCGGGGCCCTCCAAGAACCCTTGATCTCTTCCCTTCAAACCACACGAGTCTTACCGGTCCGAACAATTCTCAAAACTACCATCAAGCACTGGTACCTCCCAGCTGATGCATGACTTGATCATACCAGTTAGAAATATCTTGTAATAATAAGCTAGTTGTCGGAGTAGTAAAAGTCAGAGTTATGCTTTTCTGTTAGCTGGTTCTCTGTTGATCTGCTTGTTAAGTAGGTGTAACTGAGAGCTTTTCTATGATATTTAGTCATTATTAAATATATAAGTAGAATTTTACTTGGAAATCTTTTTTAACAAGTGAGTTGTTTTGGAAGTTTGAAATTGTGATGAGAAGAGCATATGCCAGTATGGTACAATTAATAATTTACAAACATATGGTAGAAAATGAAGGGCATCATTTAAGCTCAATTTTAAGTTCAATTTTCACTGCAAGTTGGATTTGAGAGAGCAAAAGTAGTGAATTTGTAATATAATCAAAATTAAAAATGTTTATTGGTTTTTGTCTTTGCAAATTTCAGTTTATGTCTGATCGAATTAAAAGGTGCTTTTAAATGGATTTGACTTCTCTGAGACGTCTCTGTCTATGCTTATATGAAAAGCTGCAGCGGTTCATATCATGAGTTATTCCGAGTACATTGATTCCAGTCTTTTATTGGTTCCCTAGACAAGTAGGCATCTATCATCACCCCTACAGTAACCAGACAATATCAATCTAAAAAAGGCTACACCAAAAAGGTATTGGAAACATAATCCAAAAACATGGAATCTTGCTCCCGAAAGAAATAGAAAAAAACTTTTCTAAAGCACATTGCTTTTCTAGTTTGTTCCATTTTATATACGATGAACCACTTTGGTCTAAATTTTACTCGTACGTCATGAACGTATATATCAAGTTGATGTAAAATATGAATTGTATCCATATTTTTAATTATAAAGTTTTATTTTGGAATTATATAATTTTAAATTACACAGTTTAGGGTTTAGAGTTTAGGGTTTAGGATGCTTGTAGATAATCTGACGCACATTCATTTAATGGACAAGTCGTACCTTAACTCGCCTCTTTTAACATTAACGCAATCCTATGGTTCTTTAACTAGTTGTGCCTTCATGTAAGGTCGGAATAGAAATCTTTTGAGAATTGCAAAAGGAAAAAAAAAAAAAAAACATAATCATGAATAGATATATATTGGCAATCATTCACGATTAGAGTTCAAATCAAGGTTCTAAATAGCGTTTATAGCGTCGTAGCGGGAAGGCTAAAAAAAAGCTATAGCGAATAGCGTCGCTATAGCGGAAGCTATTCCAAATAGCGTTTTTTTTTTTTACATTTCGTATATTCAATATTTGTACTAAATATCAACATTATCTAAGGTCTCATAGAACAATAAATAACACCAAAATAATTAAGAAATTATAATATTCATATTGAACCCGTACAAAGTCCAAATTGCGGTTCAAAATATCCATAGTAATATCATAAACTATCGATTTTTTCTATTAAAAATATCTTAAGTATCATGATTCATGACATAATCTATTTTTTTTTTCTATTCAAATTTTAATTCCGGTTTGGACTTTTTTTCTATTCAAATTTCAATTTCTATTCCCAATTTCAAATTGATTTATTTGTAGCAAGTAGCAACAAATTCAATTTCGGTTTGAGATTTTTTTTATCTTTATTTAAAACCCATATAAATTGCTTAAAAAAAAAAAAAAAAAACCCATATTGTATAGCGCAAATAGCGCTGTAGCGGACCGCTATAGCGCTGTAGCGGTCGCTATAGCGGTCGTAGCGCAAATAGCGCATGTTGATGTCGTAGCGTAGCGTTTGGGGTCCAAAAACGCTATAGCGCGCTATTTAGAACACTGGTTCAAATGTATCATTTCTTTTATGTTTCATTCGTATCTCACATTTTTTTTCTTCATTTACACAGTTCAAATAATCAATCCGAACCAACATAATCTTTGTGCTTCAAAACCAAATTATATATATTTTTTAAAACTCTTTAACTATTTTTTAAAATAGACACAAAATCATTGTTTTCAGAATATTCAGGACTATTCAAAAACAATTATTTTGTACCTATTTAAAAAGTAGTAAAGATTTGCAAAAAGTTATTTTGTACCTTACTAAAAAAGTTAAGTTGTCAAAAAATGAACCTTTTATAAGTTGTTTATGTAGTCATTTTTCATTATTTTTTTAACCGCTTGATCTTGTACTAAATAAATTTGAAATTTTCAAAATTTTATAAGTACATGCATCGCTCGTGAAGTAGATGGATTTCAACCAGTTGAATTCGCCGTTTGAAGACAATCCGATAGACTTTGAAGTTGTGCTCACCAATTACTCTTAATTAATGAGCACATCACATCCAAACTTTGCTCTATCAATATAATATATTATGTTTAACATTTGACTATTATTAGAAAATTATGATGAGCTTAAGACATAACTTTACAATACAATCATAATTTTCTATTTTTTATCCTCGGAAAATATCACGATGAAGTAAAAAAAAAAAATAGTTATTTTTTTATGTCATCAAATAGGATAAGCACCGTATCCTTATTTCCTGGCTCAAGATTCAGCCTCTCCGGCCATGGTGTATAAAAGACAAAGCGTAGAAGATGACAAAGCCACAATCCATTACGTGACTATATAAAAATCACCACGATATCTAAAATTTCAACTCGTCTGAGTAATTTTCTAAGCTATATACCAAAATGGAGAAAAAAAATACAAATAACAAATCGGAGGAGCATCTATATGATGGGTTGACATGACCTCTCTGAACTCATCATTTCTTATATCATGCGTTCTCCTCTGTCTCACGCCACCTCTCCCCTTGCAGCAACTCTAATCCAATCAGGATTCAGGAGCTCTGAGCGCTTGTGCCAGGAGGGATATCTGATTCCTCCTTTCGTTTCCTTCTTCTTTGGTGAAACCCAATTTATATATATATATAAGAGTCTGATTTCTTTTTCATGCTACATCAAACGAATATCTTGTTTTCATCTGGAACCAATGTGGTCTCTGCGCCACAGCGTAAAGGCGTAAATTATAAAATTCCAGTTCAAATATCAGTGCAATTTTCTTTTTCTTTTTTTAAGTTTAAAAAATTATTTTTGGGAGCCCACAGGCAATATATAGTTCTTGGAGCCCACAGGCAATATATATCAGCACAATTGCGAAAACATGTTACCCACGTAGCGAGTTGATCCATGTTGTCAGTACAGTACAGTACTGTTTGTGCGTGTTCATTACCGATGGATCTTACCACATGAGTCAGGGAGTAAAATAAGTGCATCAATTAATGTAACCGATATCCTCTATTTCCTAGGCATACGCACCTTGCGCATATGCTCTTATAGTCAACATGCCTTTTCCCTGGTAAAATTATCTCAGGGACAAGTGAGTAATTATGTGACTAGGAATCTACCTCCACAGTGTAGCGCTACTTTATTTTTAAGAACAAAAATCAAACCCGGAGGCAAAATGCAGTAGGATTAATGCGAATTCGTATCCTCCGTATTAACTCAAAAGGAATCTTTTCAGTTAATGCATCTCGACCATTCAATCTGTTTTAAGATTCGTGTGAATTAGATTTGCACTAATATTCAAGGGTCTCCTATGTTATAGGCACAGTCGGATTTACTCCGTTTAAAATCATACAGTTGAAATTCATTAACTCAAAAGATTCCCTTTTGAGTTAATGTAGAGGATACGGATCCTAAATACGGCTGGTGCAGTTTTCTTATTTGCTTGTTTTTTTTAATGACATATTCATTTGTCCTGGGATTATATACAATGTGATTTTGCAAGTGCGAAAATCTACAAATTAAATTATGGGAATCCATACTCATGGATATGCATGAGATTGATTATGAGAATTTGCTGAAATAAATGTTCAGTTATATTATGAAAGTATTTGTGAAAAATTATATTTTTATTTATAAATTGTTTGATATTATATAATTATTCTTATAAATAATAATATTGTTATTGTAATTGAATTAAGTAGTTAAACAATAAGATAATAACGTTTATTAATTATCATTTCATATACAAATATTTATATTAAAAATATTATATTTTATGAGATGGATATACTATAGCCTTTGTATTTAATAGACTGAATTTTATTTGTTGCATTTATTAACGAGTTTGAATGAAATTGTCAAAAATCTACTGTGTCTTTTTTTTTAGTAAAGGTTGCAGGTCAAACGACTTAACTATTTAATATTCACAAGAGATTTTTTTATTTAAATTTTAAACCTGCGACATTTCACACGGAGAACATTGTATATATCACTAGAAAATTGAAAACCTTTGTATCTTATCTAATACTTAAATCATATCTTAAAAAAAAAAAAAAGACTGCTAGAATCACGTTGATGTGAAATAGGACGGAACAAAGTTTTATTTATTAATTTTTTAAGTTTTATAAACTGTTCAATAAGAGCACCTACTGACTTATTATGTCAGAAAAAAGAAAACAAATTCAGTTCCAGTTGATATTTTTTTCTTATGAATTTACATTGAGATGGGAAGAAAGAGTGGAAAATATATTCATTCCTGCATCATATAATCATCCGAAATTTTTTTAGTTACCATAGCATAAAATTAAAATTAAATGATTACTACACGGTCCAAATTATCTTTAATCCAACTACCCACGAGGACTCAGTTTGCGCACTAAAATGGGTTGGTGCGCAGACTGGGTGGACACACCAACTGATGCGCAGACTGAGTTAGAGCACAAACTATTCTGAAATTTTTACTGCTCTTCAGTGCGTTTCACCCTGTTTGGGCATCAATTTTGCACCAATTTTGATGCGCCAACCCAGTCCGCGCACCACCCCAATTTGGTGCGCGAACTGAGTCCGCATGAGTGGTAAGATTGAAAATAACTTGTGCCGGATGGTAATCATTTAATTTTTTACTGTGGTAACTAAAAACATTTCGGTATAATCTTCCATCCAAACATATTTTGGGTACTTTATCCCAATAAGTTTAATATCTTGTCAATTCTAATGGGATTTTTGCAATCCAAACGGAACCTGAAGATGTGTTCATATAAAAATTTGTGGGATTTTAGACTCGATGGGACAATTAATACCAAGAGTGTTCGGATGTCTTTTTTTTTTTTTAAATATGGAATAAGAATTTTACTCCATCTTCATTCCTATCTCTTCACAAATATGTGAGAATAAATAAACAATAGATCAAACCAAATTATTTGTTTCCCATGATCTCTTACTTCATCTCTCTCATCAAAATTTTCAAATAAAAAATGTTGAATGCATTAGTATTAAGAATAATTATTTCAGTACCCACGCTACAATACCCGCACTGTTATTTTAGAAAAATTCATATATCATATGTAGCTCATTGTATAGGTATAAATACTTGTCCTGTTTGAGCTATATACTTCGCAGTGTTATTATTAAAATTTGTAAAACAAAATTACAGTTTTGGAACAGTTGCGGTCCCCACATGCTGTTTGAGTGGTTCCCTAATGCGGGTACAACAAGAGAATTTTTCAAGAAAATGTGCGGGTACAGTTATTTTAGGAAAATTCATATATCATATGTAGTTCATTGTATAGGTATAAATACTTGCCCTGTTTGAGCTATATACTTCACAGTGTTACTATTAAAATTTGTAAAATAAAATTACAGTTTTGGAATAGTCGCGGTCCCCATAAGCAGTTATGGCAGTTTAGGTGTGGGTACAGTGCGGGTACTGTAGCGCGGGTACTCATATTAGCTTCCTAGTATTAAATGTTAAATAAACTATACTTATTCATATTTGCATCTGAATCTCATAAAAAATACCATGATCTAAAAGTACTTAATTTAATTTTTTAATTAGAAAAGATGCTTTAAGTTATCGAAAATCATAATAATTTTGTCATTATTTTAATATAATCCTATAATTTACACGACTGACCAAGGAAAAAGTTATAATTTATTTACACTTATACAATTTTTTTCTGAATTTTATTATATGTTAATTATTAGACTTTAGATTAGAATTAATCACAAAATTACTAATAACTATGAATCATAAAATTAGTATCGATAATAAGTCTTTCAAATACAGAAGTAGAAATACATACTATTAATAAAAAAATTACTCATACATTTTTTTTACAAATTACAACACATTTTTAAGCATATTATTGGTCTAATTATAATTAAATATGTGATAAATTTAAATAGAAATACATATTTTTAAAATAAATCAAGATTTTTCACAACTAATACAACAGTACAGCTGAACATTCATGTTAGCACATTTCCATAATCAATTATGTGCGTACTCGTGAGTATGGGGTTATTGCAAATTAAATAGTGGGTTTCTGAACCCGCAAAATGTCATCCCGTATAATCCTCTGAGAAACAAACATGTCCTAAATGTGTGAATATATGTTTTTGAGCAGCTATGGGTTGTCTATTTTTTAACGGACGATCAAAACAGGAACTAATCCTTACTATAAAAAATGAACAGTGTGTCTATTGGACAAGGAAATAAATCTGCTGCGATTCTTTGGAATCGGATCCTACTTTTCCAAATCAAATTGTTTATCTATTTTGAGATTCGTGCATAGCAACCAACTTCCTTTTGAGATTCGTGTATTTCAAAAAATTAATGGTTGGATTTGGAAAAGCATGGTCCCTGCGATTCCGCAGGCAGATTTATTTCCATTGGACAAATATTGAGTTAGATCTCATATAACCTGTCGAAATTGGAATTCAGGGTCTAGATTTATCTAAAATTCTATAATGATGATATGTATATAGAGAGAGAGAGAGTGACTAAGGTCAAAGTGGTAGTTCCTAAGCCCCGGTGCAACCAAGTCGTTTTCGGATTTTCAAAGTCCAAACGGTCGATCCAAACCGTTAGATGTGATATCTATATTAAAATCTGCTTGGAGACCAAATTTTACATTTTTTGGAATTTTTTTACTATTTATTAAGCCACTTTGAAAATTGTTGATCCGGGTGAACAGTAAAAACAGTGCAACCAAATTCTGGACCATGTGATCAGCAATTTTCAAAGTGGCTTAATAAATAGTAAAAAAATTTCAAAAAATGTAAAATTTGGTCTCCAAGCAGATTTTAATATGGAGATCACATCTAACGGTTTGGATCGACCGTTTGGACTTTGAAAATCCAAAAATGACTTGGTTACACCGGGACTTAGGAACTACCACTTTGACCTTAGTCTCTCTCTCTCTCTCTCTCTATATATATATATATATATATATATCTGTAGCTGGTGAGCCATATTTCGATCTATTATTTCGTTTAGATGTTTAACATTTTAAAGCAGTTAGGTCGAAAGTTCCAATATATGAGTCCCAATCGCAAGTTTAAAACCGTCGAACTTCGAAATTTTTAGGTTATCGGTTTGAAATGTTTCACGAGTTTCTTTAATTAAATGATACTTATCACTAGTAAATAAATTATTATAATAATCGTAATCAAATATTAATAATTAAATATAATATAACCATAATGATAGTATCAATGATATTAATATTGATAATCATAATGATAACAATGACAATGTAGTAATTAGAAAATAAATAAAAACAACAACAAATAATATAGTGGCAAAAGGTAGAACGAGAATAAGATTAATAACAAACAACAACAACAATAACAGTAATGATGATGATGATGAACATTTTGATATAAATTGTGGTTAGTTTTGAATATTTACTTTTGTTTTTCTTTGGAAAAAGGCTACGAGGTCTGTTTCATATAGAAACTATTTGGTAACTTACAAAATAGAACATTTCAAGATCAGACAAAAAAAGTCCGACTCAAAATATTCAAAAGTTATGCTACCTAAAAGAAAATAGTTCATGCAAAATGCAAAAGTAAAACAACAAAGTAGTAACTAGTCTATAACTACACATAAGCCTGATATCAGTGAAATTAGCATAAGGATCTAAAGTGAATTCTGTTGGGTTTTACATGCAGCTAGATGGTGCAATTTTAAATTTTCTAGCTTAAACATGTACGATCTTACGATCAAGAATGCAATCATCGACGCAGTTTATAGTTCACATCACACATGTGAACAAGCATAGAATATATAATATTACCTCTCCAAATGAATGGAGCGGGATCTGCCAAAAGCCAGCACCTTAGTCTCCTTTGTGTCTTCTTCTCCAAGTTACCACAATGGCAACCTCAAAATTTGATCCATCCAAGGTTTGATTGAGAGAGAGATGATTTCAATACTAGATGTGTCACACCCCAAACCGGGAATTCCGGATTAAGGTGTGATCAGTCCCCGCCTCGTGTTTAATTATTCTTAAACACGCAAGGCTAATCAAATACGATAATCTAACAAGAACAGCGGAAGCGAAATAATATAAATAAGCATCAGTCATATATCAATAAATAAACATAAACATACATGAGTCCATACAACCCACATCACAAAATACACATAAGCTAATGAAGAGGGATACAAGATCTATCAAGACCGATGTATAGAACAAAAACATCGGACTCGTAATCCTAACCAAAAGGTCCTATAATCTATCTTGAAGCGGCATGGCCATCAAGGACAGCTCCTGGCATCTCCTGCTGCAGAACTCCAATCTCTGTACCTAAAAATCCCACATCACAAGGTGGGTGAGCGACCAATCGCCCAGTATGTGACCCAGAATTACCCTTTCAGGGATCCTCTTTGGTCAAAGCACTTTTAATGGTAATCTACGTAAATTTGGTAAACGATAATTTTAAATGCACATGCTCAAATATAAACAACCTATTATTTACTAACTATTAAAAGAAAATACATATAGTAGATGAGATGATGCGATTTTCCTATCATGACAGCATGTAAAATTTCCCAAAACAAAATAAAAGGTAGATAATATAGTTTTCAATTCGGAGTCCAATACCGAGGTATTGTGTGTACAAATAAAATATAATAGTACGGATTAAATATATGTACACCCCGTGCTGTGCTAATCGGACCCAAGGTCCCACAAGATATTAGCCCAAGGACGGTGGGCAGGGAGCCAATGATACACGATGCCCAGAGACATTGTGTGAGCAAACGGTACACGATATCAGGGACATCGAGCATTAACTCGCAAGAGTATATGCCCACTCGCCGATGAATATATCTCAATCCGTGTATTTTCCTTACTCTAAAACGATCCTTCTCTTACATATACAAATAGGAGAAATCTACAAGCAAGTCGTAAGTCTAGTTAATCCGTCTCCTCATGAGCAGACGACGGAACTCCACCGCCTGGCCAGACCAATGGGACAATCCAAGAGACACGCAGCCTCGTATAAAAACCTGGGACACGCAGCCCCATATCACACACCTGAGACACGCAGTCTCGAGACACGCAGTCTCATAACACACACTGAGACACGCAGCCTCATATCACACACTGAGACACGCAGCCTCAAAATCCGTATATGGCGAGTAGCTCCTAATGTAAGGGAGACCAAGCTCGAATCGTTTCGTACCCAGCGACCGCAGCCTCCGGTGTACGTAAATGTAAAATGAACGAATATATATAATTCCAACTTTAATACATATAATATTTCCCTAATGCAAGACCATCCGAGAGATCAAGTGATCAAACAGCTCAGTGGCTAACGGGCCGTCTCGTATCCCATACTACGAGGCGGAACGCAGTCACTCGGTCTCTACTCAGCCTCACCAATGCATATGATCGTTTAAATGATTATACTATTGTCCTTTACGAGAAGAGGACAAATAATAGCCTAATATCTATAAAGTCTAAACCTATAATTAAATTACTCTACTCCTAATTAAAAGCAGTAAATTTTCAATTTGAAAGGGCTTATGCAATTCCTAATTACAGTTCTGAAAGGATAAACATGCTCTAATGCAACTACAAATTTAAAGTGCGTATGACAGGTCAAGTGGTCGACTGGTTAGAGTACGCCACGAAAAAGTAATTCAGATATCCCACACCTGTAGGGCAAGCTGAAGGCGTGTGCTAATCGCCTCGGAAATCCGCGTGCTCCGCGTATGCTCCGGTACCGCCGTCAGCGGGATCGGTCCACGGGTCGGGATCAGGATAGGTCGAATGTCCTGAAATTCGTAACGTAATCTAATTAGGATCGAACTAATTATCATAACCCCCGCTACCCTTATTTTATTGTTTATAAATTTTTAATTTGAAGATAAACTGTTTTACTTAAGTTTTTCCTAAGTATTTATTTAAATAAAATACGTTACTAACCAATTGTTAAATAATCTATATGATACGAAAATCGTTATTACAACTTATTTTATATCTTTGTAAATTTTTAAAATACTTAAACATTGTGACAAATTTTATTTACTAAGTAAGATAGATAATTAAATTACTTAACTAAATTAAATCTAATTTAAATGTGTTTATCCTAATTATCTAATGTTGAGACTTTTAATTTTGATGTGTTTCGGGATCATACGGTGCCCATATTCGGATCATTGTATCTGCTCAAATTATGTTATGAGGCAACTGTATCCAGGGCTAGTCTAATCATTTCCCGAGCTTTAAGTGAAGCTTCGGATCGAGCCAACCAATTGGAGGCTCGAGACCCGAAGTAATTTATCAAATTTTTAATTCACTTATTTTTGCAAAGCCCACTTTTATTCTACTCATAAGGCTGGCCTAATAAAGTCCACAGTCCAAAATAGTAAAAAGGCCGAAGGCCCTTTATTTAATTATCTAAAGCCCATACTTTCAAAATTCATACAGTTTTGCATTTTAACCCCTCCAGTTATTCAAATCACACTCAGCCGTATTTTACGCAACCAACCATAAAAACATCATAATTTACAATTTGGTCCCTGTCAGTTCAATTCTTCGGTACCAGTGGTATCACTGGGCTGGTACCGACTGTACCAGCTCATTCTCGCAATCCATATCATCACACAAACCAGAGAGGGTCAAAGGCACCACAAAAATCAGCACAACAACACCAAGAGGCAGAGAAAATCCAGTACCAGTATCGGTACTGGTACGGTCGGATCAGCAACAACAAAATCAGCACCGCACAACAGAAAAGGAAAAAGGCCGTGCAATAAGGCAGCACAAGGGAACAAGGAAAAAGGGGTCCCTAATCCCACATAAGGCCGGTACCGGGAATGTACCAGAAAACCGAGCAAGCAAGACAGCAGCGCCCCAACCCAGCAAGGCAGGAAAAATCAAGCAAGGCACATTCAATTTCAACGAAACAATTTCACAAGTCATCGTCCGAACCGGGAAAATCAACAACCCGTCATTCGGTATTCAAAAATTCAAAATCCCACGAACCATCTCACAAATCAGCAAGGCACAAGTCAAGGCTTAACCCAGATCAACAAAACAGAACAGGGTGTGCTGGAATTACCCGATAGAAGAGCAAATCGCAACAAGGGTCAAGGTTCGGCCGGTACCAAGCAATGGCTCGCCTCATGGCCGTCTCAACAAATAGGTAAGAACCACAGCAAAGAAGCACACCAAGCACCAGGAACACCTCCAAGAAGGCACCAGAGGCGAAAATCGCAAGAATCAAAACCCCCCAATTTCTAGGGTTTCCAGCGCAGCAAGCAAGAGGAAAACAGAACGAGCGAGAGAGAGAGGATTTAATTCTCAACACATGAGTAAACAAGAAAGAGAGAGAGAGATAGTAACCCAAAATCGAGAGAGAGCGAGGTATATAAACCGAACCCGGTAACGTAACAAGCGAGGGCAAGCGAGTCAAGGGTGTCAGAACCCTCTGACAGAGGTACCACCATGGTCGTCGCGCGCACGAGGGCGACGCGACGTGGGCAGTTGAAACGGCAAAAATCACAGCCACACAAGAGAGAGAGAGAGAGATCATTCCTCTCCCTTGCGCCAAGAGAGAGAGAGAGATTCAAAACGGGAGGGGGCCAGGGGCAGCGAGAGAGAGAAGGGAGGAGAGTAATAAGGGAAGGGTTGCATCGAGATGCGTGCCAGGCAGATCTGAACGGTTGAGATATTCCTAGAGAAAGAAATAAAAAGGATGGTTTTAATTTAGCACCTATTTATGAATAATTAATCAAGACCGAACCCGTTTGAGTTATAGGATGCTCCAAGATTCGTGCAAGTTTATCCAATGGTCGATTTAATTTCAAGATAATTTAAAAGGGATTCCTAAGGTATTTATATATATTTAAATGCACTTAATTCGAAGGAGTTAAACGGAAATTGTGTTTAGAATTTTTTTGTACGAATCTCGTATGTCCAGAATTTACGGTACGAATTTGTCCGTATCATTTTATCAAAGTTTAATTCAAGTTTTTATTTTCATTTGTCTTTTAAATTTAGAAATTTAACTATATAAAGTACAATTCAATTTTTGTTAATTTATTAACTGGCTCACTAAATGAATTTTGTATAACTAATTTATGCATTTCGTTAATTAACTTTTATTTTCCCTAATAGCACCATTAAAGTTTTAATTAGTTGTAGATTTTTAGTTATTAATTTAAATTTACAAAATTTAAATTTTCCGGAATATAACAAGATGTACTATAATATCTCCAAAATCAAATCCCTTTACTTCACTTGTAGACTCGTCTTCTTCAACAAGAAACGAATAAAAAAGAACAAGCAAATGCTCAACACATGAGTAACTCAAATGAGAACAATCAAATAAGCAAAGAAGGATCAAATCGAATCTCAAAACACAATCTAACAATGAATCTAGAAAGATGGTGAGAAGAGGAGAAGAAAGACGCCAAAACCAAGCCAATCGGCCAAACGGGGCCGATCGGCCCAAGGTGGTGGTGGTGGCGACCTAGGGTGGTGGCGGCCCCTTGTGGGGTCAGGCCAAAGAAAGAAAGGGCAGAGGGAGAGGGTGAGGAGGAAGAAGAGAATGGAGATAGCAAGAGAGAAAGGGATGTGGGGCTTTAAATGAAGGCTCTCATCTTTAATTTGTAATTACTATTTTGTTCCTTCAATATATGAATGAGAGACATCCTTATATGGACACAATAATAATAATACAATATGTTGGTCTAATGGACCAACACTCCATTCAAATCTCTCACAAAATATCTATGGACAAAGTAGACCATGCCCCTTTCCCAAGCCAACTCTTCTCCTCACCAGATGTTGACCAGGTCAAACCTGATCCACATTAGCTCATCAATTCCTGCAGTTGACTTTTGTTGACCAAGGTCAAGTCAAACTTTTTTTGGCCATAAAACCCAAATTGACCAAATGAAGCTCCACTGGCACAATCAAATTGACAAATGAATAAGTTCTATCAACGTCTTTCTTTTGTTTAATCACATTAAACATTTTCTCGATTAATTTGTACATCACATGTACTAAATTAACTCGACATCAGTGTTGATTGAATGCCCTATGTAATGTCCTACATCACATGATACATTCTAGACTTTGACTTAGTGTTATCACATAACACTCTTAAATATCGTATCACTATATGATATCTCAACAGGTACCTTGTAGGGTGTGACTGCTTTGGATATGTATTTATGTTGCCAATGAAATCACATTTCATTGATCATTAGTTGCCACTAGTATTATTCTCTTGCACAATTTTGAGTGAATTCAAAAGATAATGGATCTGTTCTTAAATTATCGTTAGTACTTCCTAATGATATGTTGCATATTCCTGTTTTTTGTGATTATTTAATTGAACAGGAGGAGGCAATGGGTGAGACAGTGCAGGAGCACATCCCTCTGCTTACAGATGGGTCCAACCTATAGGACGACTGTGAAATCTGATATTTGGGCGCAACAATTTTATAATAAGTTTAGGGGGTAATTTCTTTTAGTTGATGCATACTGATTGTGTCTTCTGCTTTGGTTATATGCTTTGGTATGCTGTAGGTGTTGGTTCAATAAGCAATATTGTACTTTATACTAGGTAGTTGTTTGTTCAAAGACAAGATTGGTACCACTGGTACCAGTACTTGCCAAACAATGTAACGTTTCATTTTGTGAAATCGGTGGAGTAGTCCACTATTATAAAAAAAAAAGCTTGGCCGCGTAGATTTTTGAATGAGCATGTGAAAACTATTTGAAATGGGAGTTTTAGTTGGTTGGGTAACCGAGAGTTGTATGACATTAATTTAGGGCAGACTAGGGGTGCAAACGGGTCAAATATTATTCGATTGTATTTGCATCTGTATCTGAAAATTAGATACGGATATCGGATATCGGAATATCTGTGTGGATACGGATATGGTTTTGAATTTTAATTATCCGTATCCGAAAAGTAGATAAATACCATATAGTTTACTAGATATTATGAAAATATTTATGTATAAATATACGGATATTCGATATCCAATCCGTATCCATATGTATCCATCTAGTATCCAATCCGTATCCGTATCCGAAAATTAAAAGCGGATATGGATATGGTTTTACTACTATCCGATCCATTTGCACCCCTAGGGCAGACCAAGCAAATAGCGTAGGATGGGACAATTTTTTTTATGACAAAGTATAATTATTTTAAACATAAGTATATTTTTTTCAATTTTTTTGAAAAAAATAACAAAAAGAAAAACATATTTTGAAAATAAATAAATCTTCAAGGATAAAGAAGCGTCTTCCCAAGACCCAACGACTCCACCGTTCCACAAATTGCATCACTGAAAAAAGCTCTATAAATTCGGAGAAGTACGTCGAAATTTAGACAGTTAATTAAGACATTTTCTTAAAATAAAATAAATAAAATTAAAGATCCATACATTCTACTGGAGATAATTTTAGAGCTACAAATAAGCTCTAACTGCTTGTTGTAATCCCAGATTGAGTTATCCAGCGCTCCGAGGCTCTGGACTTGGTGTTCGTGGTGCAGGGCCTCTGGCTTCATTTATCCTATTTTAGAAATTTTTTTAGTAAATTAAAAAATTGGTTCTTCAGGAAATTGGGTTGATGTTTTTTCTTTTTCTTTTTTACAAATTTAGCAATTACCGAATTAAATTTCAGTATATATCTGGAGGTACTGAAAAATTTGATTCGGTACATCCCATGTCACAACACCACCAATGATTGTGTAGTTTGTACGCTCCTATCCTGTACCGGATCAAATTTTCGGTACAACGAAAAATTTGATTGACTACACTTCCTTTTTTTTTTTTAATCTATATCAAACATAAGGAGGGAAAATTCCAATAAAAGAGGTGTATAAGATATTTGATTCGGTACAAAACGTAGAAAAGAAAAATCCAAAAATAGGGGTACCGGATATTTAGTTCGATACACTCTTTTTTCTAATCTCCTATGCCCGATGTGCCGACATTTTTAAAAATACCCTAAGTTAAATAAAAATTATTAAAAATATCCACGGTCCCAAATTTTTATTAAAAATACCCATACCGGCCAATTATTGGCCGGTCCTGATTAAAATTCCCGACCGGCCAATTATTGGCCGGTTCTGTGATTTTTTTTTTTTTTTAGAGAAAAATTGCTAAAATGCTGAAATGAAATCTAACACAAAAAATTGAATTTTTTTTTTAAATATTTGTTAGAAAATACGCTACGAATAGGGCTGATTTTGTGCTAAAATACAGTAAATTTACTAAAATGCTGAAATTACAATAATTATGTAGAATTATGCTAAAATACGGTAAATTACGCTAAATTACGTATGAATAGGGCCGATTTTGTGCCATATTTCATAAATCATAAAAAATAGTAAAAAAATTCCAAAAAATAATAAAAATTGGTATTATACAAGTTCATTATATAACTAATTTACTGAGCTACGTAGATTGAATAATAAAAGTGAAAATCTCAATCGAAAACTTCAACTGAAGTTTTGAGGCCCTTCTCTTTGTTTTTTGGCGATTCTGAATTTGGCAATCTAGCATGGCTGGTACAGATGATGCGTATTTTCGCAAGCTTTCCGAAAAGTGGTCATTTGCTGAAATCGGACACTCGAGCGTCGTTTTATGGCCGTTTGAAGTTTCGTCGTCGTTTTTCCCCTTCTCGGTGAAGATATAATCCCTATTCGTACGTAATTTAGCGTACTTTACCGTATTCTAGCATAATTCTACATAATTATTGTAATTTACTGTAATTCAGCATAAATCAAGTAATTTAGCGTGTTTTAGTATAAATATGCTAATTAGATATAAAAAATGTAATCTAGCAAATATTTAAAAATAAATTCTATTTTTTAGTGTTATATTTCAGCATTTTAGCTAATGTCTCTTAAAAAAAAGTTAACATAATTTAAAGTAATCTAGTGTCAATCAGTATAAATTAACATAATTTCAAGTAATTTAGCGTATTTTAGTATAAATATGCTATCAAAAAAATAATCTAACAAATATTTAAAAAAACAATTCAATTTTTTTGTGTTAGATTTCATTTCAGCATTTTAGCAATTTTTCTCTAAAAAAAAAAAAAAAAAAAAAAATCACGGAACCGGCCAATAATTGATCGGTCGGGAATTTTAATCAGGACCGGCCAATAATTGGCCGGTATGGGTATTTTTAATAAAAATTTGAGACCGTGGGTATTTTTAATAATTTTTATTTAACTTAGGGTATTTTTAAAAATGTCGGCCCGATGTGCTGTGAAAATGTCGGAAGAGTATACTGAACCAAATTTTGGATATACTCAAGAGTGTACCGAAAATATGATCCAATTTTTGCTAAATTTGAAATAAAATAAACATCATCCCCTTTCATTAAAAAAATACTTTTTATTTGCTAAAAAAAAGTTCCTAATGGGCCGAGACGTACTGTGATGGACCCAAATTTATCCAAATGGGCCTCAGCCCTCTGGCTTCATATCTCTAAAATTTGGGCCACGGCGTACTGTGGTTGACCCCAACGAATGAGAGCTCATTTCTTCCTGTTTCCTTTCTCTTTGCCGTTTTTCCTTTTCATGAAGATCTCCATCACATATCGGATCCCCTTACCCGATTCGAATCATACTTCCATCTTAACCCGTTTCCTTCTTGCTCTCTTCTCACCGCACCGCTCTCGCCTCTCGCTCTCAAACCTCCGAAAAAGAAAAGAGAAACAAGATAAAAATATCTAGTTTTCTCTATCATATTCAGGTTTCTTTGTATCGCTTCTAATTTCGCCTTTTTATTCGGGAAATGGCGATTCTGCAAAGCAACGGCGCGGGGCCAGCAGAGAACGGTGACGCTTCTCACGGGTCAGAGTCCGATGATGTGGGCCCCCCGGTGATGCTATCTTCATCGGACTCGTCGGACATCGATTCGGGCATGGAATCCGACGAACCCGATATCACCAGCTTCCTCGAACCAGGCTCCGAATTGTGCCAAATTGGGAACCAAACCGTAGCTCTCCCGGTTGAACTGTACGGACTACCCAATCTAGGCGAAATTCTCTCCATTGATACATGGAATAATCTTCTAAATGATTCTGATCGATTGGAGCTATCCAAGTATTTGCCTGACATGGATCAAGAGACCTTCATGCGAACTCTGGACGAGCTATTTGGAGGTAAGAATTTTAATTTTGGGAGCCCATTGAGGGACTTCTTTGAACTGTTGAGGGGTGGCCAGTGTGACCCTCGAGTTGTGCTTTTTCGCAAGGGGATGGACTTTGCACAGAAAAGAGGGTACTATTGTAATTTGCAGAGGTATCATGATTCAATGCTTGGCCATATTTCGGGAATTAAGGAGGCTTGGCAGAATTGTGAAGGTTATGAATTAGAAGAAAAGGTCAGGTTGCTTCATATAATGAGAAATCAAGAGTCTCTGGGCAATGAGAGTGATCAAAGTACTGAATTGGAGTTAGAACCGGAATCAGAACCAGAATCAGAATCAGAATCAGAATTGCAGAATAGTGATTCCGATGATAATTTGGGAAGGGATTATTTAAATGGTCATCTTAGAGATGATAATGGTAGTTTTAGAGATAGATCAGCAAATGGGTTCCCTAAAAGGAGAAATCAGAATTTGGGCTTTGTACGGAAAGAGAAAACTGCAATAAAGAGCCGACAGTTGAAGCGTGATGAAGAAAAGGAAAAGGAAGATCGGGAAGTGCGTGATGTATCACACAAGTTTCGGGGCAAGGTCAAGGATGGGTTAAAATTGGGATCAACAGCTAAATCTTACAAAAACTCTTTAAATAATTTGGATTCGAGGGTGAGGGGCTTGAAAGGAAAAGGTGCTACTAAGAAATCTTGGAATGATGAAGTTAACATTGATAATTCAAGGGCTGAAGCAAATGGTTCACCAAATAAATATGAAGACTCTGAATCTGATTTATCCCAAAAGGGTGCTGCTGTTGAACCGGTATTTGATTCAGATAAGCCCAAGAAAAAGAAAAAGAGTAAGAAAGCTGTTGCTGAACCGGTATTAGATTCAGATAAACCCAAGAAAAAGATAAAGAGTAAGAAAAAGGCTCCCTCCACTGAAGTCCAGACTGATCCAGTAGAGGGCAAGACGGGCCACGCAAAAGGCCATAAGGTTGGGAAGAAGAGAAAATCAGGGGTCAATCCTGGCTTGTCAGAGAAAGCGAATATGGAGTCAGTTTTCAACAATGAAATTGTCCCAGAAAAAAATGAAGAAAATGGGGAGAAATCTGTTCACGTTCAATTGGTTGAAGTTCCAGTTTTGCTAGAGACCGAAACACCCATAAAGAAGCAAAGAAAGAAACCCACAGTTGCCAGTGGTGAAAACAGTGTGAAAAAGAGGAAGCGTGAGAAAATTGATTTGGATGATGTGGGAACTAGCCCAGCCCCACAATCTGACAATCCGACTGCCACCAAGAAGAAAAGAGGAAGGAAGAAATCAGAGTCAGCTCCAGATGCTGGAGCAGCAGTACCAACTGAGCCAGTGAAACAAGAGGAGGTTGCGCCAGTGACTGAACCAGTTAAACCTCCGAAGAAGGCGTACGTACCTATAAAACCTACAGTGCATTTTGGTTTTTCATTTTCCATTGTTCATCTCCTGTCTGCTGTTCGCAAGGCGATGGTAGAAGTTGATACGAAGGCTGATGTTTTGCCACTATCAGATAATCTTGAAATAGTTCAAAGTGAAGAACCAGCTGGTACCAAACTTCCGAGCTTGGCCTATCTAACATTGATAGAAATTGCAGAGCGGGTCAGATTGGACCCACTAGACGCCAGAATACTGAATGCGCCTGAGCCGCCAAATGAATTAATTAGAGGGGCACTTAGAATTTTCTCATCAAAACATGCTCCTTTGGGTGCGAAGGCTTGGAAGCCTCTTGTCTCTTACATGAGCTCAAATAAAAGCTGGTCATGGGTGGGTCCAGTTGTCAGACTCACTGATGAAATTACGGTTGATGAGCAAACCTCTCCTGACATGTGGGGCCTTCCACAGAAGTCTCTGGTCAAGTTGGTTGACTCGTTTGCAAACTGGCTCAAACAAGGTCGAGAGATTCTTGAACGAATCAGTAGCCTCCCACCGCCTCCTGTGCCCATTCATGCAAATTTAGAAGAGAAGGATAGGTTTAAAGAAATAAAATCTCTGAAAAGCCAGAATACCATCTGCCCTTGCTCTGATGAAGTGAGATCATACTTTCAAATGGAAGAGGCAATAAGGTACACTATACCTGACCGTGCATTCATGTATACAACCACTGATGGAAGAAAATCGACTGTGGCCCCGCTCGGAAGAGGAGGTGGGAAGAAAATGAGCACAAAGGCCAGAGACCACTTCATGCTGAAGCCAGATAGGCCCCCACACGTCACAATCCTGGGCCTTGTCAGAGATGCTGCCTCAAGATTGCCTGGGAGTATTGGTACCAGGGCTGATGTTTGTACCCTGATACGGGACTCACAATTTATAGTTTATGACGTGGCAGATGATAAGGTAAGTGAGGTTGTTAGTGGGGCCCTTGACAGGTTGCATTATGAGCAGGACCCATGTGTTAAGTTCGACTCAGAGAGAAAATTGTGGGTTTATTTGCATAGAGAGAGAGAAGAGGAGGATTTTGAAGATGAAGGCACCTCTTCTACGAAGAAGTGGAAGAAGCCAAAGAAGGAAGCAACAGAGGGCACACAAACAGAAGCAGTAAACAATGATGAAGCTAGCAATGCTAACAATAGTATGTTGGAACTTGAGGCGCGTTTTGTGAATACTAATGATAGTGAGGTTGTGAGGCAATTTGGAGACTTGAATTTGTTGTATGGAGAGAATCCTTTTGTGTGCCAACCTGGTCAGGAGAACCTGTTTGCATGTCAGCCAGGTCAGGAGAACATGCTTGTGTGCCAGCCGGGTCAAGAGAACCCGTACGTGTGTCAACCGGGTCAAGAGAACCCATTTGTGTCTCAGGCGGGTTCCTCAAATAGCGTGTTGGGTGAACCGTTTGTAGAGGGTAGGCCACTAGGTTATTTTGATCCCACTCTATTGTGACGTGGTTTCTGTTGACGGCGTTTATCATCAGGTACTTACAAATTTTAATTTCTATCTGTTTCTGATAGCTTCTCTGTGAATTTGAGTTTGTAGTGCAAATTTTCCATGTTAAAAGCTGTTGGTGTGGTAGGTATTAAATACTGCGGTACCACATGTTTCAAGATCATTTCATCTGGTAGCAAATTACTAGTTCAACTATGTCAGCAGTTACTGACAAGGACTGAGAGCTATGACAATTTGGTTATAATAATCTTGTCTGCCTGGTCATATCCTATGTTGGATCAACATTGAAATATCCATCCTAGATAATGTTACCATAATATCACCAAAACTGGAAATATGATTATTAATGAAATTTATATATGTGCACTGCAACATAAATTTCCTTTTCAGGTAGAAATTTAAATGACAACGCCTCTCGCCTAAATGGTACATGATGATCACCAGATAACTAAAGATTCAGTCGTATAATATTTATCGCAAAAATTAACTTAGTGTACCCTTTTCCTGGTTTGTTTGTTTAACCTGGGTTGGTTGAATAGCCAGTTCGCATTTAAAGGTCTTGGGCCTGGGTTGGGTATAACTTGCCCCTACATACTGTACCGGCATACTTGTTTTTATGTGTTTCAATATCTTTAAAACTTAATTTTGTTTTCTTGAACTTACCATTTTGATTGTTTCTGCAGGTTGTTATGAACTGTGCTCAACTTGCCATGGTCCATGGAAGTAGAGCCATGTATGTTCTGACTCTCCAATTTAAACAGAAAACGAAGATCTAACCACCTAACTTAAAAGTGTTTTTTACACTGGTTCTTTTATTCTCAGATGGCACCATGCCACCTTTAACGTAGTTAGATGTGTAGAATTTTTTTGGTTTATGGATTCTGCAACTTGAGGATTTTGTTAGCAAAATAGTGGGAGGAAAATTGTGCATAGTAGGGTTATCTTTTATTGTTTTTAAAAAAATGGGAGAAAACTTGAGGATTTTGTCTTTGCTGGCTTTGTAAAACTTTTGATGCTTAATAGCATAATTATATTTAAATGTTCGAGCAAAATAGAAAGGAAAAATGGCCCTTTGAGTTGGTGCATTTCTGCGCAGCAAATTTTGGTTCTCATTTAAGTAGCAACTGCAATTTGATTTTAGGGAACATATTTGGGGATAATTATTTATTGCCCTTCATGGAAGTTCTCTCCCTTCGGAGCAGTGATTTGATTCTGGAAAGGTATGCGGAAACAACTTTTTTTTTTAATTTTTTGATATTTTGTACGAATTATTTGGATCAACAATGCGCTCAATCTGCTTCATCATGTACTTATAAAAATTGATTTCTATTTACTATCTGAACGGTTAATTGAATTAAGAATATTGAACGTATGCGTCAAAAAACAAAGTATGGTTTTATATATTATTCCCCAGGTATTGCTTTGGAGGAGAACAGCCGCCCTTCTTTGTTTCCTTTTTGTTTTATTATAATGCCTTGCATTGATAGTGTATTCACAGCATGCAGATTTTACAACTATTTTCGAAGAGGCAAATTACGATAAATGTCACTGTGCAATGTTATATAGTCGAACTCCAGTTAATTGATATTAAATAAAAATAAAAATAAAAAGATAGAAACTCCAAGAGAACAACAAAAGCACAACAATAAACACAACTTGTCCAGAATCTAGTACCAAACGTTTAATGACCACACACCAATAAAACTTTATTTATACATAAATTTAATACGAAAGAATGTGTAGTACTTAGCCTTTGATCCATAAGCAGAGTCCCATTTCTTCTCAAGCGAGCTGGAAAACCACAACACAAATGCACATTAAAAATTATAATAACGTCAAATTAAAAAAAATATATGTTATTTTTTTAGCAATAATAAATATTAAAATTTACCCCGAATTTCTTCTTGGTGTGAGAAAGCAGCTCTTGAGGATCCCGTTTGGTTGCCTTATAGGCTTCAATTTTGTTGAGCTCCTAATTTTTCAATTTTTAATCAGGCTATATATTATAAGAGGAGGAATCTAGTTATCACAATTTTGAATTACAACAAAGTCACCATAACTATTTTTTACATTTTCAAAGACCAAGTCGTCGATCCAAACCGTTCAACATGATCTCCACAATAAAATGTGCTTGCTTGCAGATCAAATTTTACATTTTTTTTGAATTTTTTACTATTTATTAAGTAGTTTACAAAAACTAGTCAAATTCAGACCATTGAATTTTGTATCCATCTTAATAAATAGTAAAAAAATTCAAAAAATTGTAAAATTTGATCGGCAAACACATTTTATTGTGGAGATCATGAACAGTTTGAATTGACGATTTGGACTTTAAAAATGTAGAAAATAGTTATAGTAACTTTGTTGTAACTCAAAATTGTGGTAACTAGATCCCTCCTCATATTATAATTATATTGAAAACTGATCTCATGATGATTATAATTTCTGTTCTAACCTTCATCCATAAATTTAGCTTAGGCCTGCCCTTGGTTATATCATATTTCTTCATGTCGCTCAAGAAAATCTTGTACCTGCTCTCGACAAATGGGGCATATGTTATGTCCACCTACATATCTTTGATAAATTAGTTTACTTTAGAACAGGAGAAGAATAAACTTCATAAGGAACGAACTCAGCATGAGAGGAGAAAAGTTAACAAAAAAAAAAAAAATAGCCAAAAGAAAAACAAACCAAACTAAACTCATGTCCAAGGAAAAATGGTCCATCTTCAAACTTTGATAGGTACTCTTCTAACTTATCCAAAGCAGCAACTGTATAAACCATCCAAGCAAAAAAATAAGTTCAGAATATTAATATGTTATCATATATGCATATTTATATTATATTATATAATATGAATATCATATCATGTCATAATCTGTCATTCTGTTCTACCGACTGGATGAATCAACTGATGCGGTGCCCAGGGGCGGATTCAGGATTTTCGTCAGGAGGGCAAAAAAAATATCGAATTGGGTTTAAATACCTAATCGGGTTTAAATCCATTAACTAATTGGGTACTCGATAAAAAACAATGCTTTAACTTATACTTTCCAATGCTTTGACTTGTAATTTCTGATGCTCTGACTTATAATTCTCATTACCAATCAAAATTCAACAAATTTATTTCAATTTTAATCCTAAATTTAACCCAAATTACAAATCAAACGTCTAGAGGGGAGCAAAAAAAATTTCAGGAAGAGACAAAGTCGGTCAGAACCGATAAATCTCCACTAAAACTCAAAATTCAGGGGGGCAGCCGCCCTGGAATACTCTGGGTCTGCCCCTGGTGGTGCCAATCCCGTTACATAGCAATGAGAAATGTTGGATCAAGAAGGGAGTCAGTGACGCGAGATCTGGCTGGTACTGAATCAAGAAGCATATTCAAACGGTACAATAGAACTTGTACCTGCATCAGCAGATATATCCTCTTCCTTTGACAATACAAATAAAAAGACAGTATTAGTGAAGTAATCACTATAACCAAAAAGCTCCTCTGCAAAAGTTCGCTTTACTGGATCCTATTAAAAACAAATCTCAAATAAGATTTATTAGTTAAGGCTTAATAAGGTTTGACTATAGAACAAAATGAAATGGGGTTTATGTTTTTACATCTGGAAGCAATGCGGGGCCCTCGAAGTGAGCATTAATGTACTTGATAATTTTCAGGCTATTTCCTTCTACCTTGTTGTCGTGCTCTAGTGAAGGCACCTGTAATTATAAAATTTTCATAATTTATAATCAGAGACGGAGCAAGAAATTTATCATCGGAACCAACAAAAAAAATAATGATAATTTTTTTTAATGAACAAAGGTCTAGAAACATATAATTATACCGACAATCAATTAAATATGTTTAACAGTTCCAAATATTTTTATGTATTAATTGAAACTTCCAAAAATCATTTTCATGCATAGAAGATCTGATTAGGGTATCCAATAAAAAACCCACGAAATTATTGGAAGTTGTTAGATGGAACTAACAACTAAGAAATTTATTTAGAGAAGAACTTTACAAAAATAATACAGAACAACTAATTAATTTAAAGCTGAAGGCCTGACATACATCGTGTTTTGGGAAAACCAGAAAATCCCCAAAACAAACAGTCTGGAAATCAATCTGAGCTCATTTGTACTCAAAACAGACAATCTGATGGTCATTTTAAATCAATCCAGACTAATAGAAACAATTTTAAAATAATTTTTGACTAATTTCCCGACATTTTGCAAAATATGTAAACTTCTCCTAACTTTAAAACTCCACTATATTGACCGTGCATTTCGAGTAATTAGCAGAATTTATATTAAACTAATTAAATTAAGGGCTTTTGAATTAATTTTAGGGCATGCAAAAATGATTTAAAATCAAAACATTATATTAATAAAAAATGTAGTTTATAATAGGAAAAGTAAAAGAGAGGGAGGGTTGGGGAGAGGAGAAAGAAAACGAGGTTATATATTTAAGAGAAAAGGTAATATTCTCAAGTCTAATCTCCGGAAAATCTCCGGATCGGTTCTCACGCGGTTTCAACTGTCATTAACAGCGGCGGTCCCCTCACGCGGTCCTCCAACATCAATCTCCAAATATCTCCTAAACCAACTGTCACCACATGAAAAGTGTCTGTAAACTTCTTTTCATAATTTTGTAAATTTCAATACTCAATTCTGCAAATCAATTCAACGAATTCTGCAAAAACTAGCGAGTTTTTATTATAGTATGGTCCCCAATAAACCCCCTAGTTTAACTGCTTTGACCAAGACCACTTGGACCACTTGTAGTATTTTGACCAGGACCACTGAGACCGCTTGTAGAAGTTCTTTAACGACTTTTCAAAACTAAAAACTAACCCAGGACCACTTTAAACCCTGTAAACCGTTTCTTTGAATCCTATAAACATAATAAACATTAAGTTTACACAGTTATGTGATAAGATTTATGGAATTCAAAAAATTAAAAGAAACATCCAGAATTTTAAAAAAAAAATTTTGAAACTAAAATAAATTTTTGAAAAAAATTAAAATTTGATTTTTTTTTACCAGTTTACAGTATTCAACAAAACTGTCTACAGTGTTATGTGATAAGGTTTACAAAATTCAAAATAATTGGAAATAACATCTAGATGCAGATTTGAAAAAAAAAAATTTGGGAAAAAAAAGTTTGAAAAAAAAATTTTGAAATTTTTTTACATGTATCTGTTTACAAAATTTTAAAGTGGTCTCTGTTAGTTACTAGTTTTGAAAATTTGTTAGAGATCTTCTAGATGTGGTCCCAGTGGTCTTGGTCAAAGGTTTACAAGTGGTCCCGGTCAAATCAATTAAAGTTGTTAAACTGGAGGTTTATTGGGGACCACAAGGTAATGAAAAGTTGTTATGTTTGCATAAT
The DNA here is from genome assembly GCA_025461125.1 of Carex kokanica. Taxonomy (NCBI): domain Eukaryota; kingdom Viridiplantae; phylum Streptophyta; class Magnoliopsida; order Poales; family Cyperaceae; genus Carex; species Carex kokanica. The sequence goes on from JAJGRX010000638.1 coordinate 988,365, forward strand.
TCGTTGAATTGATTTACATAATTAGTATTGAAGTTTACAGAATCCTGTAAAGAAGTTTACATACACTTTTCAGTTTAATCCGGAGATTGATGTCTGGAGGTTGTTAGCAGCTTCCTATATTTAAGGTCCACAAGAATAGTTTGCTAAAAAATATTAAAAGGACAAAATTTCGACTTAAATTTTAAAACTAAAAGAGTATATTGTAAAATTACCTGCTCTGTCCATAATACAATACGAACTTTTATGCAAAAATTGGAGAAAATATAAATTATTGTTTGATTGGAAAAAGGTCATAAAGAAGTAGTGTATTTAAAAAAACCGTCCGGTTCAGGATCGGGACCAAACAACCCGTGAATCTGACCCGGACCGATCTGGACTGGGGTCAAACCCGTTGTCGACCAAACCGTTGCTAAACCCGGGTCTAACACGATTTTTGGCCGGCTTTTTCCACTAGACCCGGAGTAAATCGGACAGGTCTTGACCCGTGGACCGGGGCAACCCATACCGTGGCAAAACCGGACCGGACCGTGACAAAACTGTGTGAACCCGTACTAGACCCGTGTGAACCTGTACTAGACCCATGGGAACCGGGCCAAAACTGTGTGAACCTGTACTAGACCGCGCCAAAACCGTCCCAGACCCCCCAAACCTGTGTGAACCGTCCCTGACCCCCCCAAACCCGTGTGAACCGTCCCGGACCTGCCTCAAACCCGTGTGAACCCTCCCGGACCCGCCCCAAAACCGTTTGAAATTTTGAAAATTTTGAGCATTAAATGGATGTCTCCATTTCAGAATAAAATGGACAGATTTTACACAAATCAAAGTTCAAAATTTTTAAAAATAACGGCTATATTGTAGTACTTTTCCCCTAAAAAAACCTTTATAAATTAAACATCATCCTTCTCTCATTTTCACATCAAATTCTCATTATTCTCAATCTTTCATGCTCTCATACTCTCATTACTCTCAAACTCTTGTTATTTTCATTATTCTCAAATTTTAATTTCATTATTCCGAAAAAAAAAGATTTAGTTGCAAATTTATTTCATTCCGCAAAGGTGCAAACAGAATTACGAAAGTCTAGGCACTTCGGCACCTCCCGCAAGATTTGAAGGTTAGATTTGGTTTATATTAGATTTATTTTTTGTTAGATTTTGTAGAGTAATTTAAAATTTGAATTGAATGTTAAATTTATTTTATGTTAGATTTAGTTTATGTTAAATTTATTTTTTGTTAGATTTTGTAGAGTAATTTAGATTTTAAATTAAATGTTATATTTAGTTTATGTTAGATTTATTTTTGTAGAGTAATTTAAAATTTAAATTAAATGTTAGGTTTAGTTTATGTTGGATTTATTAAATGTTAGATTTATTTTTGTAGAGTAATTGAACCCTAAAATTGAATGTTAGATTTATTTTATGTTACATATGTTAGATATGTTGGATTGTATTTTAAATTCGGTTTATGTTAGATTTATTTTGGAAGATATATGATGGACCAAATTGGTACTACTACTTTTAAATATTTATAAACTCTAATTCTACTTACGTTCAGATCACAAGTGCATGATCTTACCGTGTAATATAATTGGAGTGTCGATCCACAGGGATAGTGTATTAGATTTTAAACACTTTCACTAGTCTATGTTATCGGGGGTTTTTAAAAGTTTGATGCGGTGGCGCTAATTGTGCTAAGGTTAGAATTAAACAGTAAATAGAGGGCCTTTAGGGCTCAGGTTCTCTCCTTCTTAATTATGCAAGGTATAAATTTCGACGTCTCTCTATGTCGCACGCGGCACTGTCACTGTCGCATACGGCCTAGATTGTCCCACAGCTACCCGCATGCGGCACTGTCACTACCCGCAGGGCTTGCTGGGTTTTTGCTTATGTGATTTGAAAGGTTTTTCGATCTTGCGATCGACTTTTGGGCTACCAAGACTAAAGTATTTTAGGTACGATATTATAATATTTCCCTATACTACCCCGTAATTGAAATATTCCAAAGACCCTACCTAATCTAAGTGTTTCCTAATATAATCTAAATGTGCAATTTACGCTATCCTGCCAAGGGAGCCCACTGGGTTCTAACCCTAGTCTTTGAACTGCTGCCAAGCCTCGTTAGCCGAAGTGCCTATAGTACTTACATGCACTATCCTACTCACACCAGGATGAAATGACTAAACACCTATTGGTATGTGGATGGTTATTAGCATATAGTAGACAGAACTATGTATGCAAATATTTAATAAAAGGGGATATAAATAATAAAGAAAACTCAAATCAACATAAACAAAACATAAATATAAATTAAAAGATAATTAAGAGTTCGAGTACAACCCTCACCCTAGAGATGAGAAGTTTAGTTTCTCATGGCCATGGCTAAATAAAAGGAATAAAATAAAGAGAACATAAATTAAATCCAATTAAAGATGGATGAATCTCTGCCTCCTTAGATGACACATTCTTCTCCTGCTTGGCTTCCGATGGTTACCCTTCTCTCTCTAAGTACTCTCTAACCTAACCTAGCAATGAGAATTGCTAATCTCGATTCTGTGGACTTAACACAATTAAACATGCACACCGAATCCTATTACAAGAGGGGTATTTATAGTCTTCCTAATATGAGAGATGGAGTAGTGGAAGTAGTGGAGGTGGTGGAAACTTGGAGTACACTTCAAGTTTGGATAGATGAAGTCAAAAATAGCTATGAAAGCTTGGTTCCGAAGCAATCGCGTCCTTCCAGAAGAATTCTGTCGAAAATAGCATCAACGTTGGATGATCTGACTCAAGAAAACAATCCACATATTGAGTTCACGGATCGTGCAGCCTAAGGTTATGCCGCATGCAGCATAGAGGGAGGCCGCATGGCTTCCTAACTTAGCGGATTTTATATATTTTTTGTTATTTCGCATGTTATGCACTTCGTGTGAGGTATTGCATGTTCCATGTGATGCCCTGTTTTGACGCTATCTTCGGAAATCGCCTAAATATAACACTTTTGCTATGTTTTTTGCCTAAATACGCAACTTTCTCAAAAACCTGCCAAAAAGACCTAAACACACGTTTGCGGTAAATAAATAAAAAATGGCTACTTTGCATTCGCTTTTCACCATTTTCTGAAAAAAAGATAGTGATTTTCGTTATATGTTTTGGCTTCATCAATATAGAAAACTATGATTCCTCTCTCCAACCGATCGTAGCAGTCATGAAAGATAAATTTCTGAAATATTGGGAAGAGGTACCCCTCGTGACCATTATCACAAACTGCCTCCATCCATCATTTAAGAATAAGTTCACGATAAAAATGCTTTAAAGGTACAAGAATAATCTACATTTAGACTCAACATTGGAGGAGGCACGCGTGAACAAAGCATTGGATGAGATGTTCGGCTTATACAACTCAAGAAGAAATGTCAATCAACCGTCTTCGACCCGTCGCAGTGTTAGGTATGAATATAAATATACATGTGTTTTTAATATTTATTATTTATAATATCTACATTATTTGTCAACTAATTTTTTTTGTTTTTTTAATAGAGACAGGAGCAACAGTAGTAGTGGATTGTTATTGGATTTGCAGGATGATGAAGACCCGCAAATATCCCAAAGTAACACAAACGAATTAATATGCTATTGTTTGGCGATGATGGAACATCAATCCGTTGATGTCATGGAGTTACGGGTGTAAACGGTCGGATACGGATCGGATAGTGGCCTTACCGTATCCGTATCCGTTATAATTTTTCGGATACGGATACGAATACGGATAGTCTCGGATACGGATACGGATCGGATATTAAACGGATACGGATACGGATCGGATATCGGACGGAAACGGATACGAATATGAATATAATTCGGATAATTAAAAATAAATTACTAATATACATTTTAAATTTTAATAAAGAATAACATCTAAATATAACTTCTTTTACCCATTATTTTACTATCTGATAAGAGATGAAACTAAATAGCCTCTGTCAAGTTTCATCCCTCAACAATGTGTATAAAAAGCCAAAAATTGTCGGATTGAAAAAAAAAAATGAAAATTTACATGAAAACCTAGAAACAAATTTCTCAGAGTACATGAAAAAATTAAGAGAAGGAAACTGAAATAGTACCCAGAGAGCAAAATAATTATTCAAGTAAAGAGATTTAGAAGTATCTTCGTAGAATTTGCGTGCGTGACTTTGAACAACAACAAGTGAAAAATAATATCAAACAATGGAGATGGTTGTCGGTTGAGGCTTGTAGAGGAAGCCAAAATAAAATATATTATTTATCTAAGTTAGTCAGAGTAGGAAAAGTTGAATGGCCAATGAAATAAAAATAAAAATATATTATTTATAGACTATTATAAGTCTAACATAGTAAGACCATATAGTCATAATCTAAGTATCGCTATATGTCTCTACCGGAGTTCGGAGTGAAATTCGGATATCCGAATTAAATAAGTTGTCGGATATGGATAATTATCCGTATCCGTATCCGTATCCGGATCCGTATCCGATTCAATATCCAGAACCGTATCCGCATCCGTATCCGGTAATAAATTATCCGAATCCGGATCCGTATTCGAAAATATCCGTATCCGAATATTCGAATCCGAAATTTTTCGGATTCGGATCCGGATGAATGCGGATAATATCCGATCCGTTTACACCCCTACATGGAGTAGTAGAAAAAGAATGCAAGTGCCTATCCAACGTTGGCGATAATGGCCCGCGACATATTTGCGTGTCCGTGTCAACCGTCCCTTCCGAATCATGTTTTAGTTCGACGAACAGAAGCTTCACCTATAAAAGCAGTAAGATGGGTGCAAATGTTTTCGAGAGACTTGTGTGCTTGGAAGATTGGATTGATGTTGAAACTTGCACGCAACATGCATCCATGGAAGCAACATCATCCGGTGTCGAAACTCAAGAAAGCGGTATCGAGGCGGAGGAGGATTTAGACGATGAGCAAGAGAGCGAACTATAGTATATGAACAACAACTTTTATATAGGTAGTGTCAGTATAAATTTCTAACATCTTTTAATCTATATGGTTATTTTTTTAAATTATAAATTTTCAACCATTTCAATTACTTTTTTATATTATTCATTATAATGAAAAATTACTAACAAAATAAAAAAGTTAGAACTCCGTCTATGTTATTTTACATAGCCGGTTCCAAGCTCGGAATAAATGTGGAGGGTAATTTTGAAATAATAAAAGTATTGGAATGTCATGAATTTTGATTTATATTTTATTATAACTATGATTTTGAGTTTTGAGTAGCTGAGACTTAGTTGTAATTTACACGTAAAATTAAGCAATTGAAAAACCTCGATAGTAAGGTTGCTAACTCAAATTCTCAATCATGTACAAAATAAAATAAAAAAATACTAATTTTTAAAAAACTTGTTGAGTTGGAAAAAAAAACAGACCGGATCTTGGACCGGATCCGGACCGGACCTTGGACCGAATCCGGACCGGACCTGGTTATGTGAATCTGGATCATGGTTCTAGCACGGGTTTGGACCAACCACAAAAAATCGGACCCGCCAGACTTGACCGTGTAGACCCGTGGACCCGTGGGAACCATGGACCGTGAGAATTGTGGACCGACCGGACCGGACTGGCCCGTTTGCAATACACTATAAAGAAGTACCTTATTTTCAGGATAAACCTTCATGTACCATGCCGGCCGATCTCGTAGATCAATGGCAACTAATTTGATCTTTTCCTGCAACCCCTGTTTTAAATTTAGAAATAAGAAAAATAAAAAACATTAAAAAAGATGTAATACAATTAAAATTGTAAGTTTAATTGAGACATAATTTTTTCATAAAAACTTTTCTTTTATAGAATGTTAATAATAGAGAACCGTGAACTTAGTGCATGTTACAAGCCCTTATCTATCTATGGAGAAACACATATTCAATTATTGAGAATACCATCTAAAAAATGCTTGATATACCAGACCCTTTAATCTAAAAAAAGAGTCAATGATGGCATTGTTGAGGTTGGACCTTCTCTTTGCTTTAATTCAAAGCCTTAAAAGGATGACATTATTGAGGTGTTTTGTATTGTAGAGGATTCAGTTGTGATTTTGTTTTGTAGGTCCTTGATACTAGTGACTTTGATGATTATATTCATTTTCCAATTTATTTCAATAATAAGGAAACAGATGGTATCATGAACCACATATTTCAAAAAAGAAAATTACTCTGGAACTAAATTAGAAGTACCTTGTAGTTCCTGGTGATCCAGATGCGTTGCGCGTATGGGCATACGTATGCTAAATACAACCTTCATATCATATCAAGCATCCAAAAATAAGGTCAACGGGAAGGACCCAATGAAAGAGAGATACGAACAAGTGAGCATGAAAATTAACCAATTCTAAGTATAATCAATCCATTACAGGGTAATAAATAAGTTCATTCAACGGAGACTTATCAAAGAATTAACAAGATTGAATGAAAAATTTGAGGAAATAAATTACCTAGTGGTGCCATCAAAGAAAGAAGGCGGCGGAGATGTAGCGTTAAGAGAGGGAGGAAGTACTTCCTTCATAAAGCTAAAACAGAGTTCAACTTTTAAGAGGAGTTGACTTCTTTTTCTTAAAGTGGAACAAGGAATTAGTGATGTGCTAAAAAGAACAAATGATCTGAAAACTCGAGCCATTTCCGAAACAAGGTCATGTTATGAAGAAGAAGAAATGTGAGATTCTACCTAGCAGGAACGACAAATGCCTAATTCCGTGCAGCGAATGAACTTCCCGACTGGTATTTTATAGGATTGACTCGCTACATAGTTTTACGCGCATATCTGGAGTGCAGAATGTGGCTCCGATTCCAGAATCCAAGTAAAACCAAATACAAATAATAGAGCCGGTACATGCCTACGGGAAGGGATCCAACTTTGGTGCAGAGTCCTGCTATTCCGATTCTAACTATTTAAAAAAAAATATTCACGTATCTCGATAAATAAATTTTTTCATACACAAATCTCAACAAATTTGAATGATTGAGATCGAAAAAGCATGATTCCGTTTTTTTTCAAGAAAAGTAGCAGAGTCCATTCCGTGGGGTAGGAGGGTTCCATCATTCTTGGTAATAGCATAAATTGTTTTGATTTATCCTATGATTCCATTCAATTATTGATCTGCATCAATGTAAAATCATAGGGCCCCGCAATCATATATAACATTATTTTCAATAGTTAAGTATGTGCAATATTGAAAATAAGAGTAGAACTAGGGTGTTCCTAAGCTCACAAAGTCTCTCGTGAATTCAACTCTAAAACCTATCGAATTGACTTCAAAAAACATTTTCAAACAGTTAGATGTTCAATCTATATTAAAATGTGTTTGGAGACCAAATTTTACATTTTTTGAAACTTTTTTACTATTTATTAAGCCGGTTTGAAAACCGCTGTTTTTATTAAAATTCTGCACCATTGGAAAACAGTGGTTTTCAAACCGGCTTAATAAATAGTAAAAAAATTCCAAAAAAAATATAAAATTTGATCTCCAAGCACATTTTAATATAGATTGAACATCTAACGGTTTGAAAATGTCGTTTGAAGTCAATTCGATAGATTTTAGAGTTGAGTTCACGAGAGACTTAGTGAGCTTAGGAACACCCTAGTTCTACTCTTGAAAATAATACTATATATGATCTTCCCATTTTCCAATGTTGGTTGGTACTGTTGGTAACACAGTGGGTGGGGAAATAAATGAGTTCGGATCCAGTGAAGTAACCCAATCTTTGGGTTTTAGATCGGGACCGTCTGATTCGAATCAGAGAAAATTCATCTGCGAAGTGAGCGCACACATTCCGACGACAAATTCGAATCCCGAGACGATCTCGAGCGACGAATTCGAATCGGACGGTCTCGATCCAAAACCCAAAGATTGGGTTACTTTAGGGGATCCGGACCCGAAATAAATCTGCTGTGATTCTGTGGGAATAGCAGAACCTGAGATTTCAAATTTAACCGTTCAGATTTTTTATGCTCGAATCTCAAAGCAAATGTTTTTTCAAGCAGCAATCTTAAAGAAAATTGAACAACTGGTTTTGGAATCGCAAGTTCCTGTTATCCTCATAGAATCACAGCAGATTTATTTCCCAGTGGGTGGACATTGATTTGAAAAAATGAAAAAGAAAGGCAGAAAGCACATGAAAATGAAAGAACGTCGAGAGCAGGAAGCGCATGTTGCATTTGGAACGAGGTAAGATGGAGCCGCATTGTTGCTACATTATTAACCAGTTTTTTACATAATAATATTGTATTATTATATTGAAATGTTAATAAATATTGTAATGCCCTACATTATTCGCTGTATTTATTAACATTACAATATAATTATTTTTTTTTATGAAAGGCAATGAAAACTGTCCGTTCCAATATATTGAAACTGCTAGTTAAATTACAGCATCAGTGTTCAAGTATGATAACTAGCTCAACAACAAAATGCAGGAAGTAGTAAGCAACAAAACACAAAAGCACGCCGTTTAATCAGCCACCAAAATATTGTAAGAGAAAATCTATTTAGTAAATCTAAGCCACGCAACAAGGGGCTATTGTATGTAAACGCTCCCACCCTTGGAGCCGTACAAAATGATGGAGGAGACTTCATATCTTCAAACAGCTGGTGTACCAGCCTCGTGTGCAGGGGCAGGTTGTCCATCTTCGGCATCGAAATCCATATTCTCCTCTGTTTCCTCCATGCCCTGGTAGGATACAACTTGGGTATCAGTAGGATCCCATATCCGCAGTGGTATGGCATTGAAGTCAGCAAGCACCCACTCCTCAGCAGCTTCTTTAACTTTTTTATGCATGTTACCTGTCCAATAGGAGAAGACATAAACGATTAGTAAGATAATAGTTCTAATTGTTTTACTGGTACCGGATCGGAATCATATCTCATTCCTATATTTCCATATTGTTCAAAACACTGCGCTTACAATTACTAAAAATCATTTTTGTTGATCTGAGGGGAATTGGGTAGAAAAATAAAAAATGTCATTGATTGTAGCCCACTGGGTAAACATATCTTGAGTTGGTCCCAACCAAAACCAAATTTTTGAGCCTGCTGACACTTGAGAAAGAGATGGTTGGTATCCTCAATTTCATGACAAAAGTGACATTTCAAAGAGCCCATCCATCCCCTTCTATAGAGGTTACTTTTAGTTAGAATCTTATTATGTAGAAGTAGCCAAATAAAAATTCTAATTTTTGGAGAAATAGGTAGTTCCCAAACAATAGTGTATCTATTTTCATTGATACCCCTAAAATTTAAAATGTCATATATTGATCTAACCGTAAGCAACCCTGAGTGTTCTCATCTCCATGCAACCCTATCCACATGATGAGTAAAACTAGAAGAACTTATTAGTGTTAAAAGTTCATTCCATTCAGAAAGCAAAATACCACTAAGTAATCTTCTAAAGTGGAGAATATTACCTTGAGAATTAATGACTTCAGAGAAGGAAACAAGTTTATTAGTACAAATACTATATAATTGAGGGTATTTAGTAGACAAAGCACAATTATCATACCAGATTGTATTCCAAAATTCAATAGTAGAGGTAGGACTTGGTGTATATGTAACACTTAGTTTGCCTAAATTATCTAGTTTCAAAATTTCTGCCCAAAAAGGAGAATAGGGGATTTGTGGAGAAGAGGAAGAATATTGACTGAGAATAACAGTTTTCTATAAGGCAGAATATTGACAACTGTGGAATTTCCACCACCATTTTAACAGTAAATAAATGTTCATTTCCTGAAAGTTAAGAATGCCTAACCCACCCTTACTCTTGGCCAAGCATGCTTTAGACCATTTAACTAAGGCATACTTTTTCCTAGAATTACCAGTACCTTGCCATAAGAATTTATTTCTAATGGAGTCTAGTCTTTTCAATACTTGTTTAGAAGCTCTATAAAGAGATAAAGTGTAGAGAGGAACAGCTGATAATACAGAATTTATAAGGGTTAATCTACCACCTAAAGATAAGAGTTTTCCTTTCCAGCTTTGTAATCTATTTTCTACTCTATCTACTAAGAATTGCCAATCTAGGACTCTCAATTTGGAATCCTACAGGGATAAACCTAAATATTGTAATGGGAATCGTCCTACTTTACAGTGAAAAGTGTTAGCAAAGTCTTCTCCTGTTGTATGAATAGGAAAGAGTTCAGTTTTATGCAAATTTATTTTTATACCCGACAATGCTTCAAAGCACATCACCCCCACCAAACTGAGGCCACATTAAGATGAGTAGCTTTTAAAAACAAGATTGTGTCATCAACATAATGGCAGTTAGTGATGGCTTTACCTAGTAGGCAAGGAGGGCCTAATCCTATCAATTTATTAGCTTGTCTACCCTTATGAAAAATCTTACATAGTGTATCAGCTGCTAAAATGAATAGAAAAGGGGAAAGAGGATCACCTTGTCTAACTCCCCTTTTGCAGTAAAAGTATGGAGTAAGTTCTCCATTAAAATTGAGACAAGATTGAGAACTAACCAGCCAATCTTGAATCCATCTACACCATTTAGTGCCAAAACCTCTACTCCTAAGGATTTCTAGAATGTAGCCCCAATGGATCTTATCATGTCTTTTCAAAATCAACCTTAATTACCACACCAGGGGTATGAGTGACCTTACTATGATGAATTAGTTCGTGGCTTAAAACTACATTATCTAAAATATATCGATTTTTAATAAATGCAGATTGACTATTATCTATGATTCTACTCATTACAATATAATTATAACTCTTATCAAATAGTAATTTAAAATATCAAAATCTTAATTAAAAGACGTAATTGTTTTAATTTAACTTCATCAGGGTATAAATTACCACCCATTTTATACATAAAAATTATCTCAAAATTAAATGTTAAATATTTGATGATTAGATTTTGTTTTGTAATTCTAAGAGTTTGAGAGAAATATGAATGGTTTGTGTTTCACTGAATTGTACCTTTACAAGTATGTCTCTATATATCTCCTTTTATAGTGAATTACAATGTAATACAACTGCAGCCTATTAATGCTAATCTAACAGTATTTGTTGTAACGAACTTAACAATTATTAGGCCTATCTAACTAACAAACTATAAGCCTAACTATCAGTCTTGCTCCTCTGGTTGACATAATGTTATATATAATCACCGTTTATGATAACTCAACAAGGCATATTTCCAATTAAAAACTGAGTCAGTCATCAACAGTACGGAGCCGATTGCAGTCTGGAGCAGCTTTGGAGCCGCTATAGTCTACAACGATCTTGCTACTTGCATGAATATAAGAATTTTGATGCCATGAATTTACTTTCTTTGTAAAGCTAAAGAAAAGATCGTCCAAATACGAAATACTATTACTTAGGGAGAGTGATGGGACATAGCACCAAATGTCTTTATAGTACTTGTCTTTTCTTATTGGAGAAAAGTGTAGGTTTCCCGAGGAGAACTAAGCTACATCAATTTTAAATACAAAAAGAATGTCTCAGTTAGTCAACTCTGGTAATAGTCTAGCATAGAGAGAAGAGATGAGGGAGAGAGAGAACTAACAATTAGAAGCGCGGTAACAGATTCGTTCATCCATCTATTCTCCTCTAACAAATGGCCTATCACAATACAAGTTGAGAGCAACACGATGAATATATTTATCGAAACAATAAATTGATAATCAGAAGCCGAGAATCCCTATTCCAGCGTCATGGCTTCAAAATCGAATGACCACGAAAATAAAAATTTCTTCATAGAACTTGTCAAAATTTTCACAGGAGGGATTTACTTGAAGTAGAAATGAGATACTGAGGCTGGCTTCAAGCGAAAAGTCAACCAAAAAAATGGGTATATTTGAAAATTTAGACTAGGTAGTAGTTGCTTAGCACAAAAGGAATAATCTAAAGAGAAGAGTTAAGAAGAGTGATAAAATCGGAGGAGAGAGAATCAGAGAAGAGAGCAAACTGACAAAGGAGATAAATCGAGAAGACGGAGAGGAGAGCCCCGCGAAAAAAAGGAGATTCCTGTCCAACGAGAATTAAGAAAATTCGTGTTTTTTGTGACTAATAGCCATAAACGAGGTAATCAGAATAGCAAGGAATCACGCTATTACCATGTCTATTCCCTGATTCTTTCTGCCAAACGTGATAATGTAATAGAATGGCATCAGGATGGCCGGAAATCACTCTCTAAAAGCACAAACCAAACGCCTCCTAAGTTTAAAAATTAGTGCAATAAAATTCGAAAGAGTATTCTCAAGGATACACACTCGACTTTACACAACCTCAGTCGAGTGAATTTTTTTCGGATCACCCTTAGATGTATGGGTTCTCTAAGATTTGTACCAAGTTAAAATGAACTGTACAGATTTCTCATTCTACACGGGAGGATACTCCACTGGATCTGAACTCAGGAAATTCGCTGTATGAAGTAAGAAATCGGGAAATTAAAATTGAGATATTTAGATATATACCCATCATAACTTCATCAATTAGATATTTACCCATCAAAACTTTAAATTTAGTTATTTCCCCATCTAAACTTACATAATTTATTAATATCTCCATTACTTGCTTTAAGCAACTAAAAACACAAATTAATCTTAATAAAACAAATAAATTGTCAATTTTACCCTTGTGTGCGCACTCCCCGTAAAAATGGTGCCCCAATGTATATTTGTATGTCTTTAATTTGAGTTTTCTTGATTGAATCTGAGTTAATGTATATACTAATTATTTCATTTACTTGTTGTTTAATTGAAAAATCTACTGGTACATACTGGATTTAGCAGGTACAATGCTTCTTTTCTTTAATTAACTACAGAAGTCTTCACCACTTAAGCACCCAGAATAGTGACCAGAAATTGTAATAAACATTTTCTTCAACAAAATAATTAAATGAATGAATGAATGAATAATAGATGTGGTAATTCAAGATTGCAGCCCCTGAGGTCAATGTTAAACTTCTCCAACCGTGCATCGTATGAATATGTGCCAAAAAAAAAAAATGAATATGCATCTTCATGTTTCTGGTATAATGCCAGATACTTAAACCGGTACCTAATACCAGTAAAAAAATGCAACATTACTTCAAATTAAATATTGAGTCAGTACCTAATCTAGTTAGCGAAAGACATGCTGGGTCCCACGTCGCAGGTTCTATGAACATCGATGTCAGCATACAAAGGTTCACTGGCCTCCACCTAGTCGAGGTTGGCATTTAATCGTAGAATAGTCGGGTGGGGCCCACAATTATTGGGAACCACTTGGTCCCACTTGTTTTCGTTGACGCCTCCTCGACCAGCCATGTTTGACTGCCTCGCAAGAATGAAGATCAACTTTCTGAAGTGTGAGTTGTTCTAGCCGTCAGGTTAGAAATAGACAGCTGAGAGATGAAGGAAGAAGAGGAGAAGGGAAGGGAAGGGAAGGGCACACACAGGGACAAAAGTGTCATTTATTTTCTATTATCAGTATTAATTAGTGTATTTAATTGCTTAAACCACCAAATGGGGATATAAATAAAATGAATGAGTTTGAATGGGGAAATAACTAAATTTTAAGTTTTGATGGGTAAATATCTAATTAATGAAGTTATGATGGGCATATATCTAAAATTCTCATTAAAATTAGTTGGTCCCTCTGTTATTGGAGGCGACATATCAATTTTTTTTTTCTTTTTTCCTCTCCCCATAGACTCCGTTACTCTTCTTTCTCGCTCACGATGGAACTTAATATAAACACACAGACAAAAAAAAAAAAGGTACATATTGTTAAATTCTTATGACACAAGAAAAAATGCATATTGTTAAATTCTAATTGTGTATTTTGTTTTTGCATTGTAAAATATTTCTATAAATTTGTTTTCTTTTGAGTTGCATTAATCATTTAATTGTTTTCTTTTGAGCAATATTTTTTGTCTCACTTAATTTATTCGTTGTTTCTTTTTTGTGCTGTGTATTTATTGTTCAAAATTTGAGGAGAAAAAAAGTTAAAGGACAAATTGAAAATAAAGAGAGAAAAAGTTCTCTCAGCTCTAAATAATCAAAATTGTACTTTCAAAACAGCGGTTACACCTTTTTTGGCATGATCTGAACAAGGAAAATACCTGAAAGGCGTTGTCATATAAAACCAAGTTTTGATTAATAGAAAAGTAATAATTCACCGGTAACAACCCTTTTTTTTTTGCAAGAAAAAAAGAGCTTATAAAACAAGTCCTTATTAATGGAAAACTGGTGGTACCGCTGTAGCGCTCTTTAAAAAATCATCAAATCAAGATGAATTCCATATGCCTTGAAAACGTTTGTACTGATATCATACGCACTTTGTACTTTCTAACATTTAATTGTATCATTCAGAAAGTTCGTCTACACTCAAGATATAAAATAACTAGATTGAATTGCGAACATATTATTAAATTAAATTCTGTGTATTTTTACTCTCTTTTGGCAATTTTTTTGACTATTTTCTCTTGGCTTTATAATTGCTATAATATCTGTATCATCTTCATCTTTATTTGTGCTGTTTATTCAAATACTTTTGATATTTCTTGTTCATATTAAAAAACAAAATACAAGGAAAAGGAAAAGCCAACAAGAACATGACAAACACAACACAACCATAAGCACAGCAACAGGTCGTCAGCCTCATACATAGCGCTTGTCTGCGCACCTAATAAACTTTATTTATAAATTATTAATTAGATTTGAAAGAAGATGAAGTGATTTGCGTTTGATCCATAAAGACGGTCCTATCTTCTTAAGCAAGCTGAAAAATCACAGAACAAACATACAGTAAAAATAAATATTATGTCAAAATTTGTGAATAAATATTTGATTTAGTAAATGTTATAATTTACCCCCCAGCGCTTCTTGGCAGTAGTAAGAAGCTCCTGAGGATCCTGCTTGGTTGCTGTGTAGGCCTCAATCTTGTTAAGCTCCTGATGTTGCAATTTCATATCAGACATTGTAAATTACAGATTATAAATGAAAAAATTGATCTCATTGACAGTAATCAATTTATAATGTCACTTATGTTCTAACCTCCAACCATAAATTTAGCCTAGGCCTGCCCTGGGTTATATCATAGTTCTTCAAGTCACTATAGAAAATCTGTAACCTCTCAATAAAGGGTGCATATACTATGTCCACCTACATATAATTGATAAATTGGTTTAACGAAGTTAGAAGACAAAATTTAGAAAAACGAACATAGCAAGAGATGGTATAAATAATTAGCTATAAGAAAACAAAACTAACCAAACTAAAGTCGGGTCCAAGGAAGAATGGTCCATCTTCAAACTTTGACAGGGATTCTTCTAACTTATCCAAAGCAGCAACTGGACAAACCATCCAAGAAAACAATAAGTTCAGAATATGTGTATATTATAATATACTACTCTCTCGTACTGGCTGGAGAAACCAACTGGTACAGTACCAATCCAATTGCATTGCTGCGAGACATATCAGATAAGGCTAGGAATTGATAATGCCGGACCTGATTGGTACATAATCAATAGTATATTCCAACCAGACTAGGAATTGGTACAATATGCAGCATGCACACATACAGATTCATATATGCAGTTTAAATTTACAATTTTTACTGTGTATTTTATATAAGCAAAAATAGTAGATTACAAATTATAGATTAAATTGAAAATTCGTTACAATTTATAAAAACTAAAGGGTACAATATACAAACTCCAAACGTATATTACTTGGGTTAAAAAGGATTAATAAAAATATAAATTGTCACTGAAAATTGAAGAATATTGCTGTAGTGTAGATTAATAATTTTAATTAATTAGGATGTACAAAAAAAAAAGAACTTAAGTTGTGCAACTTATGTTTCATATTTGGTTAGGGATCCGCATAACACCTCATATGGAACTGCACAACCGCATAACCGCATACCATATATGTGGTCTGCTTATGTGGCTGCAAATTAAAATATACATATTACTAACTGTATATTATTTTGAGCACAAGCGACCAGACACATACGCATATGCAGCCCACGAACCGCATTTCAAAACACTGATTCATATTGTGCAATAAAGTACCAGCATCAGATATGTTCTCTCCTTTTGACAGTAATACTGAAAACAGAGCTTTGTTGAAGGAATCACTATAAGCAAGAAGCTCCTCGGCAAAAGTTTGTTTTGCTGGATCCTAATTATAGAAAAATCACAAATAAGTCTAGTAATTTAAAAAATTAAGTTTCACCATATATAGAATAAACTAAGGTTATTTTTTACATCAGGAAGCAATGCGGGGCCCTCAAAGTGAGCGTCAATATACTTGATCAAATCCAAACTCTCTCCCTTTACTTCGTTGTTGTGCTCAAGTGAAGGTACCTATTAATAATCATTCAATGATTATATTACAAAATTTCAATGATCCACAAGAAAAGTACAAATTTTATGCAAAAAAAGGAGATACATAAATTATTGGTTAAACAGAGAAAGGTTATAAAAATATACTTTATTTTCAGGATAAACCTTCTCCTTGTACCATGCCGGCCGATCTCCTAGATCAATGGCTACTAATTTGATTTTTTCTTGTAGTCCCTGTACTCCAGTTTAAGAAATAAACAAAGTCAGAACATGGAAAAATAAAATAATTTAATTTAAAGTGGAGGATTCAAATACCCCCTCTATTTTTCTTGCCTCAATCATTCCTTCAAATTATAATCTATCATAACAAAAAATTTAAAACTGATAACTACTTAAATGAAGCCATTTGATATGATCTATATTACTTCCTCTGCATGTATGTGTGTACATACATACATGCATCAACATGCAAACAAAAATTATAGCATTTTGAATTTAATATTAAGAACTAAAAAAATTAATGTTCAGAAGTTATCTTTTACAATCTTTCGATACCAATCAAAACAAATTAAGTTAAAACGTTATAATTTACATGTATGCATAGCAAAAGTGATATAAATTTATCACACCTGACAATTCTATTGTGATATTTGAATTTAGATTTTCAGTTGTAACTTTGTTGAAATTAAAATTTTCTCTATACGAAGTTACTGAACGAAAAAAAATCACAGCAATTGGAAAGCGACCCAGCAAGAAACCTAAGTGAAACCGCCAGGGTCCTATCCCCACCCCCCCCTGCCATCCCCCTGTCCGCCCCTCCCATCCCTTCTAGGCCTCACCCTCGACACAACAGTACCCCTTCCCTCTCTCTCGGCTCTACCTCTATGAACGAAGAGGAAAATGAGAGAGAGGGGAGGGACCGGAGCCAAGAGCACAATATCGTCGGAGCTCAGAGCATAGAGCCTCTACCCCCATCTCTATTGGAGCGCGGCGCTGAGCAGATACGGTCATGGAGAGAGATGTGGATTAAGGTAATAGAGCCATTAAGAGCGTATATAAGTAGGATTAGAAGATTAGAGTAGTTTAGAGGAATTAGTGAGAATAAATGAATAGATCTAGGAATTAGGGTCATTAGACTTGTTGTAAATTCGTTTTTTATCGATGGAATCGTTAGTAGGCATTTAAAGCCACTAAAAAAAATAAACTTTGTTGAAATTAAAGGTATAATGAAGACAAAAAAATGCAGACGCATTTGAATCCTCCTCTAATTAAAATTGAGCTTAATTGCGATAGAACAAAAAAGGTACCTTGTAGTTCCTAGCAATCCAGGTGCGTTGTGCGTATGGGCATATGTATGCTACATACAACCTTCATATCAAGCATCACAAAAATAAAGTCAATGGTAAGGTTTACCTGAAGATGAATTGAACTTTGAAGAACTACAAGTCCAGTACAGGGTAATAATCTATGTAAGTTGACCTACCATACAAGTTTTAAACATTCTTCTTCTTTTTTTATTGACACACAAGTCTACTCAACGCGGACTGTCAAAGAAAACTTGACAAAATTGACGTTTCTAAAACAATTACCTAGTGGTGCCGTCAAAGAGAGAAGGTGGCGGAGATGTAGCGGTAAGAGAAGGCGGAAGCTCTTCCTTGACAGAACTACACACGACAGAATTAGATGAGAAAATTTTCGATTAATTTGCAAAAATCTAGACTAAATTCGTTAGATCGAGATCAATATTTAGCACCTAAAACGGGAAAAAAATAAACCGATGCATAATTTCCAACTTAAGATCGGGAATAATAAACCAGAAAAAAAAAAAAAAAAAGGGGGGGAGGGGGGTGGCGGGGCAACAAACTGACTAATTGCTAAAACAATTGGTTCTCAGCACACAATCTAAGATAAAATAGTTCGATCACTGAAATGTTTTGAACGAATTCGAGATGATACCTAGCAGGAGCAACAGGTGCCATGCGAAATGTGCGAATTGATATCTTTTGCTAAATCTTTCAGTAGTAGGTGTCTGAGGAATGGAGATCTTGATGGCTTGATCAGACCTATATATAGTTACGCTATCAACTAAATAATGATTTCTATTCCCATTTTTAATAGAGAAATTTAGATATATACCCTTCATCAATTAGATATTTACCCATCAAAATTTTAAAATTAGTTATTTTTCCGTCTTAACTCACTTAATTTATAAATATCCTCGTTTCTTTAATTCAATCAATTAAAAACACAAATCAATATTAATAAAAAAATATAATGACAATTCTACCCCTTTCCTTCTCTCTCTTCTCTTGCACTTCCCTTCCGTGTCTAGTTTTCTTCCTCTACCCCACATGTCGTACAGCTTGAAGAAGATTTGAAGAAAATAAAATAGACATAAATCAGAACTAAAAGTTGCAGTGCAGGAGATATATACTATTGACTAAATCAAGCGGTTCATGTTCTCAAATATATTGAAAAATCATAGAATGAGACACAGACTTACAAATTGATCTTTTTTGCTCATCTCTCCCATTCTTATACTCATCAATTCCATCTCAATTGTTCTAATTATCTTGAATTAGTGTTTAATTGATGACTAGTTCAAACTTAGATATACGCCCATCATATCGTACAATTTCATCGGGCATGAAATTGAGAAATTTTTTGTTTAGAAATCAGATAATATATTGAGAAGCAGGCATTAGGAAAATGCTAAAGGGAGAGAGAATTGATATTCATTCATATATGTTACAAGTTATTTTGCTTGCTTGATTATTTGAATCTTCAAAATTCGGATACTAATTGTTTCTTCTCCAAATATTACTTTCTATTTAAGATCAACTATGCACTATAATTTGTGAGAGTCAAAATGAAATACATAATGTTTACAGAGTGAGGCTATGGTGCTATGCATAGCACGGATGGCTAGTGTACTACGGCTCAATATGGTACTTTTTAAAATCCTAACGGTCGATCCGACCGTTCAATGTGATAACCATATGAATATGTACTTGCAAACTAAATTTTATATTTTTTCAAATTTTTTTACTATTTTTTCAGATAGGTAGAATTTTGATGGTCCAGAATTTTCAAAAAACACTGATTTTTCTACCTATCTAAAAAAATAGTAAAAAAATTCGAAAAAATATAAAATTTAGTTTGCAAGTACATATTCATATGGATATCACATTGAACGGTCGGATCGACCGTTAGGATTTTAAAAAGTACCATATTGAGCCGTAGTACACTAGCCATTGGTGCTATGCATAGCACCATAGCCTCACTCATGTTTACATGCACCAAAACTTAACCAAAGATTTAAAAAATGAGATCCGGCGACATCACTTATTCCACTAGATAATCTCACTCTCATCTCTTGCAGTTCAACTTCTTAATTCTGATTTATGTTCCATTTTCTTTTCTTTTGTTCTTTAAGTTGTACGATTTGTGGGGTAGAGAAAGAAAACTGGATACGAAAGGGATGTGCAAGAGAAGAGAGATGGCAGGGGCGGACCCAGAGTGTTCCAGGGGGGCAGCTGCTCCCCCCATGAATTTTGAGTTTTAGTGGAGATTTATCGGTCTCGACTAACTTTGCCTCCCCGGAATTTTTTTTGCCCCACTCTGGACGTTTGATTTGTAATTCGGGTTAAATTTAAGGTTAAAATTGAAATAAATTTGTTAAATTTTGATTGGTAATTAGAATTATAAGTTAGAGCATCAGAAATTACAAGTCAAAGCATTGAAAAATACCGAAATTTTTAAATATAGCACAGTTCAAAAAAAAATATACCAAAACGGCACCGTTTGGCAGGAATTTCAAATTTAGCACGGCCGCAGATCAGCTGAGCGGCCCCATTTACTGGGGACCGCAGATCAGCTGAGCGGCCCCAGAAATGGGGCAGCTCAGCTGATCTGCGGCCCCCTTTTTTTTTTTTTTTTTTTTAGACCTGGGGGCCGCAGATCAGCTGAGCGGCCCCATTTTTTTTTTTTTTTTTTTTTTTTTTTAGATCTGAGAAATAAAAATTCGAATTTTACGAAACTTTAAACGGCCATAAAACGGCGCTCGAGTGTCCGATTTCAGCAAATGACCACTTTTCGAAAAGCTTGTGAAAATGCGCATGCGTCCGAACTAGCTATGCTAGATTTCCAAATTCAGAATCGCAAAAAAATAAAGGGAAGAGCCTCAAAACTTCAGTTGAAGTTTCCGATTAAAATTTTCATTTCTATTCTCAAATCTACGTAGCTCAGTAAATTAGTTATCTAATGAACTTGTAGAATAGAAATAAAAATGAAAATCTTAATCGGAAACTTCAACTGATTTACTGAGCTAATTTCATTAGATAACTAATTTACTGAGCTACGTAGATTTGAGAATAGAAATGAAAATCTTAATCGGAAACTTCAACTGAAGTTTTGAGGCTCTTCCCTTTGTTTTTTTGCGATTCTGAATTTGGAAATCTAGCAAAGCTAGTTCGGACGTATGCGCATTTTCACAAGCTTTCCGAAAAGTGGTCATTTGCTGAAATCTGACACTCGAGCGCCGTTTTATGGCCGTTTAAAGTTTCGTAAAATTCGAATTTTTATTTCTCAGATCTAAAAAAAAAAAAAAAAAAAATGGGGCCGCTCAGCTGATCTGCGGCCCCCAGGTCTAAAAAAAAAAAAAAGGGGCCGCAGATCAGCTGAGCGGCCCCATTTCTGGGGCCGCTCAGCTGATCTACGGTCCCCAGCAAATGGGGCCGCTCAGCTGATCTGCGGCCGTGCTAAATTTGAAATTCTGACGAAACGGTGCCGTTTTGGTTTATTTTTTTTTGGGCTGTGCTATATTTAAAAATTTCGGTTGAAAAATATAAGTTAAAATATTATTTTTTATTGAGTATCCAATTGGTTAATGAATTTAAATCCGATTTGATATTTTTTTTCCCCTCCTGATGAAAATCCTGGATCCGCCCCTGAGAGAAGGAAAGGGGCAGAATTGTTATTTTATTTTCTTATTAATATTGATTTGTGTTTTTATTTGATTGAATTAAAAAATGGAGATATTTATTAATTAAGTGAGTTTAAATAAGAAAATAACTAATTTTAAAGTTTTAATGAATAAATATTTAATTGATGAAGTTATGATGGGTATATATCTAAATTTCTCTTTTAAATATGATAATGATATCGCCCTCAATGTGGAAAACGAGGAAAGAGAGGAGAGAGACGCGACTGGAGAAGGGCACCACACAACACTCCGTCCAAAGAAGCGTCATCCGTGACAAGAGAAGTGTCTCGAAGATCGGAGCAATCCCGTTACCTTGGAAACTTCTCTTCGGCTTGTTATAAATGGAGACTTCTGTAAAAAATAATAAAGCGCGGATCCTACTCGCTCGTATAACTGGAACCACCATTTGATTGGAGACTGGACGGAGATTATTTTAGTGTGACGACATTTCAAGAAGTGCCATATTTTTTGTGGCATATAGCTAGTGAATTTCGTGCAGGGAATAAGCTTCAATATCTTCATATTATTGTATCGACTCGCTTCACAGAGTGATACATAAGTGGAGACAGAGAACAGTATTGTGCTTCTGGTGCCCCGGAAAAAAGAAGAAAGAATCCGTAAGCAAACGGAAAACGGAAATCTAGTGGGCTGGGGGTGGGGCCTGGCCGCCTGGGAGTGATAAGAGGGAGCAGCGAGGAAGAATTGTATTTGCGAATGTAACCAATAATCGGTCTATGTTCATCGGCTAATTAAATTATGAAAGACGGGTAGATTGATGGCGCATACCCTCCGTGAAATATTTTTGACGCTTTGGCTGTAATCGTAACCAATTTTTGCTATAATTCAACTAAAAGTATCAAAATCGGAACCAATTTTGATAGTTCAACTGATTAGGTACGAAGTATCAATTTTTCTTTTTGGAGGTTTGGCGGTGAGGTGCCCCGTGCCCATCAGCACATTTTTTAATTAGTGACTTTAAATAACTGTTAATAATTTCATTGATAATAAACGTATTACAGTGAATTAAATAATAATCTTTCTTAAATCTAAATTTATTTATTCTCATAAAATAACGTAATTTAGTCTAATTAACTAATTATACAAATCTACACTCTTAAACACTTTATTACCTCTTTATCCATCTCTCTCCACGACTGGATCTGTTTTCGTCTAATAGCCATCACGCTTTGATGGTCGGATTTGCTCCCCACCTCACTTCGATCGAAAAAAACCCTACGCTTCGAGCTCCGACAATACCGCGTCCTCGTCTCCGGTCAGCTCCACTTGGCTCGGCTCTCTCCCCTCTCTCTCATTCTCCTCTCCGTACGAGACGATAGAGACGAGGGAGAGAGTGGAGAGTATCACTGTGTTGGAAGTGAAAATTATAAGAGGTGGAAGAGACGAGATAGTGAGATGTGGAGGAGGGAGAGGCAGGGGTGGACCCATGTGTATCCAGGGGAGGCACCACCCCCCTCGGATTTTGAGTTTTACTGGAGATTTAGCAGTTCCAACACGTGACTCGCGTTACCACATGTCGTGTAACGTGTTGTGACCAGATTTTTTGCATGACTTGTCATACCGTGTCAAATTTTCAAAAAATAATTACGTCACACAAATAATCACGACACCAAAACACACGAGTCACGATGCGTGACGTATCAGTCACATCTTGATTTTTTTAGATCTATAATAGTAAGTATCGTATGTCGAAATAGCGAAGTCTTATTTTTTTTTTTAAACAATAATGTACATGTGTTTGACAATAAAAACGAAGATTTTTATTGTAGTATATTTATTTGTAAGAAAGAAGATATTTAGTAGAACCAAGTACATATTTTTTACAATAAAAATAAAAACAAAAAAATGTAAAAAATGTTTGTAATATATAATCAATACAATATTGAGCCTGGTTAGTATTACATGAGGAAAGAACGATGCTCAAGAAATAATTTAAAAAGAGGTGTGCAATAATATTAACAAAAAACAATTATAAATTAATCTGTAATAAACATAGTCAATAAAAATTGAAATTGTTTTCTTAATTCAGAGAGAAATTAATTTCAGTAATTTTAAATCATACTTAAAATATTAGACAACAACGATAAAAAAAAAGTCAGCATTAACACACCACGGTGCAAAGTGCAAAAATATACAACAAAGAGTATAAAAACTAAAAGAGGTTTGAAATTGTTTTTCTTAGTATGAAAAAATTTCAGCGATACAGCAAAGTGCAGAAATTAAACAATCGAAAAATATGAACTTCTATAAATTTAAATCAATTTAAAAACCACAAATATAAAAGATGATGAAAAGACAGTATTAATACACCGTAATGCAAAATTCAGACCATTTTTACACAAAAATGCTCTTATCGTATGTCCCGACATTTTTAAAAATACCTAAGTTAAATAAAAATTATTAAAAATACCCACGGTCCCAAATTTTTATTAAAAATACCCATACCGGCCAATTATTGGCCGGTACCGATTAAATAGCCCAACCGGCCAATAATTGGCCGGTTCCGTGAATTTTTTTTTTTTTTAAGAGAAAAATTGCTAAAATGCTGAAATGAAATTTAACACAAAAAAAATCGAATTATTTTTTTAAATATTTGTATTATCTGGAACTATCTAAACCGACGTAGGCCTTGTATAAATAAGTTGTAGAGGCCATGAATAGAGTGAGAGACATGTATGAATGAGTGTGAGAAATATATATTACTCTTTGTACTCTCTCCATTTAATACTCAACAGTTACAAAAGTCACAATCAAGTCTTTAAAAATCAAGTTAATTTTTATATAATTTAAAAAAAAATGGGTAACCGGATACAATTTCCGGTTACCAAGAGATGAAGAATTTAAATTTAAAAATGAATGTGTCTTTTGCATTCTTACATTCTTTTTACATTCTTTTACAGAAACGGTGCAATTGAGATGATTATTTGTAAAATAATTTCTTTTATTTATTTATGAAACTTAATCCCAATTAATATATTCTAAAACCGTAAACCCTAAACTCAATAATATAATAGCTCATTAACTATTGAAAATAATATTCTCATTAACTATTTAAACAGCAACAACAAAAAGGTTGAAAATTTTTTTTTGAGACAGCAAAAAATGTTCAAATTTTGATATTTAGATCATATTAGACATCATTTTTTGCTGTCTTTTCAATAAAATCCCGTTTGGTATACAGGCAGAAAAATAAAACGAAACAATACAGCCCCGTTTGGTATACAGGAAATAGTTTAAAATAAAACAAAATAATTTTTTTATTCAAAACAACAATTTCAATTAATTGAAATAACTCTTATAATATTATGTCCGGTTGCAACTTACTAGATTTAATTTCAACATTTTAGCAATTTTTCTCTAAAAAAAAAAAAAAAAAAAATCACGGAACCGGCCAATTATTGGCCGGTTGGGCTATTTAATCGGTACCGGCCAATAATTGGCCGGTATGGGTATTTTTAATAAAAATTTGGGACCGTGGGTATTTTTAATAATTTTTATTTAACTTAGGGTATTGTTAAAAATGTCGGGTCCCATCACTCTCCTGTCTTTATAGTACTCTGAGTTTTAAGTTTCAAAATCCTATTACTTTTAGGTTCAATAAACACAGGAGTTGTTCGATGCATTTTAAGATCTGTGCATACAAAATTTAAAGCGTATCAAATGGTCCCGGTGTCCTGTTATCCTCATAGAATCACAGCAGATTTAGTTCCCAGTGGGTGGACATTGATTTGAAAAAATGAAAAAGAAAGGCAGAAAGCACATGAAAATGAAAGAACGTCGAGAGCAGGAAGCGCATGATTGCATTTGGAACGAGGTAAGATGGAGCCGCATTGTTGCTACATTATTAACCCGTTTTTTACATAATAATATTGTATTATTATATTGGAATGTTAATAAATATTGTAATGCCCTACATTATTCGCTGTATTTATTAACATTACAATATAATTTTTTTTTTTTATGAAAGGCAATGAAAACTGTCCGTTCCAATATATTGAAACTGCTAGTTAAATTACAGCATCAGTGTTCGAGTATGATAACTAGCTCAACAACAAAATGCAGGAAGTAGTAAGCAACAAAACACAAAAGCACGCCGTTTAATCAACCACCAAAATATTGTAAGAGAAAATCTATTTAGTAAATCTAAGTCACGCAACAAGGGGCTATTGTATGTAAATGCTCCCACCCTTGGAGCCGTACAAAATGATGGAGGAGACTTCATATCTTCAAACAGCTGGTGTACCAGCCTCGTGTGCAGGGGCAGGTTGTCCATCTTCGGCATTGAAATCCATATTCTCCTCTGTTTCCTCCATGCCCTGGTAGGATACAACTTGGGTATCAGTAGGATCCCATATTCGCAGTGGTATGGCATTGAAGTCAGCAAGCACCCACTCCTCAGCAGCTTCTTTAACTTTTTTATGCATGTTACATGTCCAATAGGAGAAGACAGAAACAATTAGTAAGATAATAGTTCTAATTGTTTTACTGGTACCGGATCGGAAGCATATCTCATTCCTATATTTTCATATTGTCCAAAACACTGCGCTTACACTTACTTAAAATCCTTTTTGTTGATATGAGGGGAATTGGGTAGAAAAATAAAAAATGTCATTGATTGTAGCCCACTGGGTAAACATATCTTGAGTTGGTCCCAACCAAAACCAAATTTTTTGAGCCTGCTGACACTTGAGAAAGAGATGGTTGGTATCCTCAATTTCATGACAAAAGTGACATTTCAAAGAGCCCATCCATCCCCTTCTATAGAGGTTACTTTTAGTTAGAATCTTATTATGTAGAAGTAGCCAAATAAAAATTCTAATTTTTGGAGAAATAGGTAGTTCCCAAACAATAGTGTATCTATTTTCATTGATACCCCTAAAATTTAAAAGGCCATATATTGATCTAACCGTAAGCAGCCCTGAGTGTTCTCATCTCCATGCAACCCTATCCACATGATGAGTAAAACTAGAAGAACTTATTAGTGTTAAAAGTTCATTCCATTCAGAAAGCAAAATACCACTAAGTAATCTTCTAAAGTGGAGAATATTACCTTGAGAATTAATGACTTCAGAGAAGGAAACAAGTTTATTAGTACAAATACTATATAATTGAGGGTATTTAGTAGACAAAGCACAATTATCATACCAGATTGTATTCCAAAATTCAATAGTAGAGGTAGGACTTGGTGTATATGTAACACTTAGTTTGCCTAAATTATCTAGTTTCAAAATTTCTGCCCAAAAAGGAGAATAGGGGATTTGTGGAGAAGAGGAAGAATATTGACTGAGAATAACAGTTTTCTATAAGGCAGAATATTGACAATTGTGGAATTTCCACCACCATTTTAACAATAAAGAAATGTTCATTTCCTGAAAGTTAAGAATGCCTAACCCACCCTTACTCTTGGCCAAGCATGCTTTAGACCATTTAAATAAGGCATACTTTTTCCTAGAATTACCAGTACCTTGCCATAAGAATTTATTTCTAATGGAGTATAGTCTTTTCAATACTTGTTTAGGAGCTCTATAAAGAGATAAAGTGTAGAGAGGAACAACTGATAATACAGAATTTATAAGGGTTAATCTACCACCTAAAGATAAGAGTTTCCCTTTCCAGCTTTGTAATCTATTTTCTACTCTATCTACTAAGAATTGCCAATCTAGGACTCTCAATTTGGAATCCTTCAGGGGTAAACCTAAATATTGTAATGGGAATCGTCCTACTTTACAGTGAAAAGTGTTAGCAAAGTCCTCTCCTGTTGTATGAATAGGAAAGAGTTCAGTTTTATGCAAATTCATTTTTATACCCGACAATGCTTCAAAGCACATCATCCCCCACCAAGCTGAGGCCATATTAAGATGAGTAGCTTTTAAAAACAAGATTGTGTCATCAGCATAATGGCAGTTAGTGATGGCTTTACCTAGTAGGCAAGGAGGGCTTAATTCTATCAATTTATTAGCTTGTCTACCCTTATGAAAAATCTTACATAGTGTATCAGCTGCTAAAATGAATAGAAAAGGGGAAAGAGGGTCACCTTGTCTAACTCTCCTTTTGCAGTAAAAGTATAGAGTAAGTTCCCCATTAAAATTGAGACAAGATTGAGAACTAACCAGCCAATCTTGAATCCATCTACACCACTTAGTGCCCAAACCTCTACTCCTAAGGATTTCTAGAATGTAGCCCCAGTGGATCTTATCACATGCCTTCTCAAAATCAACCTTAATTACCACACCAAGGGTATGAGTGACCTTACTATGATGGATCAGTTCGTGGCTTAAAACTACATTATCTAAAAAATATATCGATTTTTAATAAAGGCAGATTGACTACTATCTATGATTCTACTCATTACAATATAATTATAACTCTTATCAAATAGCAATTTAAAATATCAAAATCTTAATTAAAAGACGTAATTGTTTTAATTTAACTTCATCAGGGTATAAATTACCACCCATTTTATACATAAAAATTATCTCAAAATTAAATGTTAAATATTTGATGATTAGATTTTGTTTTGTAATTCTAAGAGTTTGAGAGAAAGATGAATGGTTTGTGTTTCACTGAATTGTACCTTTACAAGTATGTCTCTATATATCTCCTTTTATAGAGAATTACAATGTAATACAACTGCAGCCTATTAATGCTAATCTAACAGTATTTGTTGTAACGAACTTCTTAACAATTATTAGGCCTATCTAACTAACAAACTATAAGCCTAACTATCAGTCTTGCTCCTCTGGTTGACATAATGTTATATATAATCACCGTTTATGATAACTCAACAAGGCATATTTCCAATTAAAAACTGAGTCAGTCATCAACAGTACGGAGCCGATTGCAGTCTGGAGCAGCTTTGGAGCCGCTATAGTCTACAACGATCTTGCTACTTGTATGAATATAAGAATTTTGATGCCATGAATTTACTTTCTTTGTAAAGCTAAAGAAAAGATCGCCCAAATACGAAATCCTATTACTTAGGGAGAGTGATGGGACATAGCACCAAATGTCTTTATAGTACTTGTCTTTTCTTATTGGAGAAAAGTGTAGGTTTTATGGAAATATCAGAAGTTGGTGCTATGTCCAATAAGAAAAGACAAGTACTATAAAGACATTTGGTGCTATGTCCCATCACTCTCCTGTCTTTATAGTACTCTGAGTTTTAAGTTTCAAAATCCTATTACTTTTAGGTTCAATAAACACAGGAGTTGTTCGATGCATTTTAAGATCTGTGCATACAAAATTTAAAGCGTATCAAATGGTCCCGGTGTCTGTCAGAACTAAAAGTACGTTCAATGCTTATCGGACTTACAGTGTGCTGTTCTTATTGAGGTAAGTAGGAGTGTAGGGCTAAGCCAATATTCTCTCTTTTTTCACTTAAAAAAAAGCCAGTATTCTCTTTTTAGAATGGAATTTAGAATTTTCAAATGAAAATGGGGAATAAAAGGGAAGAATCCTCGTCACTTGTCGACCCGTGTGGTAGGTATTATGGATAATTGAGTTAAAATTATGACAATCGAGCGTGGAAAGATGTTTGAAAAATGTCATTTCGTGCTAATTTTATCGCACATGACTAAATATTTTGAAATAACTTAAACCCTGGAGTTTTAGGATATGCAAGATTCAATTACAATGACCATAAGATTTTGAAACTTAAAACTCAGAGCATGCTTGTATGGTTAGAAATCCGTGAGAATTAATGAGATTTTAGACTCAACGGGAACAAAATTTCACGGGTTGTCCGGAAGTTTTTTTTTTAGTATGAGATTGAGTCTTTTTTCATCTTTATTTTCATCCTTGAAACCCGGAAAAAAAAAATAGATAAGACTAATTTTTTTTTTCATGATCTCTTGTTTCATCTCTCTCATCAAGTTTTTTTCCAAATAAAAAATATTGAACACCTTAGTGTTCAAACGTTGGATAAATTATACTTGTTTTGTATTTATACCTGCATCTGAATCTCATAGAAGTTATCATGATATCAAATTACTTGAATTAATTTTCTAATTGTAAAAGAATACTTCCAATTATTGAAAATCATAATGATTTTTGCCATTATTTTTAATATTATTTATATGATTTACACTACTAAGGAGAAAATTTTAATTTATTATACTTGTACAAATTTTATTACAATTATTGTTAAGGCATACTTCCAGCGCAAAGCCCCTAAAATTTTTAGAAATTGTTACTGACTAATGTTTGATTATGAAATATCGCTCAAACTCAATAGTCAGTACCTCATACCTCAAAAATCTTTCACACTTTACTTAAAAGCCAAAATTTTATTGTAGCCCATTTTCGTTAATTACCCCGAGGAGAACTAAGTTACATCAATTTTAAATACAAAAAGAATGCCTCAGTTAGTCAGCTCTGGTAATAGTCTAGCATAGAGAGAAGAGATGAGAGAGAGAGAGAGAACTAACAATTAGAAGCGCGGTAACAGATTCGTTCATCCATCTATTCTCCTTTAACAAATGGCCTATCACAATACAAGTTGAGAGCAACACGATGAATATATTTATCGAAACAATAAATTGATAATCAGAAGCCGAGAATCCCTATTCCAGCGTCATGGCTTCAAAATCGAATGACCACGAAAATACAAATTTCTTCATAGAATTTGTCAAAATTTTCACAGGAGGGATTTACTTGAAGTAGAAATGAGATACTGAGGCTGGTTTCAAGCGAAAAGTCAACCAAAAAAATGGGTAAATTTGAAAATTTAGACTAGGTAGTAGTTGCTTAGCACAAAAGGAATAATCTAAAGAGAAGAGTTAAGAAGAGAGATAAAATCAGAGGAGAGAGAAAATCAGAGGAGAGAGCAAACTTACAAAGGAGATAAATCGAGAAGAGAGCAAATCGAGAAGACGGAGAGGAGAGCCCCGCGAAAAAAAAGGAGATTCCCGTCCAACGAGAATTAAGAAAATTCGTGTTTTTTGTAACTAATAGCCATAAACGAGGTAATCAGAATAGCAAGGAATCACGCTATTACCATGTCTATTCCCTGACTCTTTCTCCCAACCGTGATAATGTAATAGAATGGCATCAGGATGGCCGGAAATCACTCTCTAAAAGCACAAACCAAACGCCTCCTAAGTTTAAAAATTAGTGTAATAAAATTCGGAAGAGTATTCTCAAGGATACACACTCGACTTTACACAACCTCAGTCGAGTGAATTTTTTTTGGATCACCCTTAGATGTATGGGTTCTCTAAGATTCGTACCAAGTTAAAATGAACTGTACAGATTTCTCATTCTACACGGGAGGATACTCCACTGGATCTGAACTCAGGAAATTCGCTGTATGAAGTAAGAAATCGGGAAATTAAAATTTAGATATTTAGATATATACCCATCATAACTTCATCAATTAGATATTTACCCATCAAAACTTTAAATTTAGTTATTTCCCCATCTAAACTTACATAATTTATTAATATCTCCATTACTTGCTTTAAGCAACTAAAAACACAAATTAATCTTAATAAAACAAACAAATTGTCAATTTTACCCTTGTGTGCGCACTTCCCGTAAAAATGGTGCCCCAATGTATATTTGTATGTCTTTAATTTGAGTTTTCTTGATTGAATCTGAGTTAATGTATATACTAATTATTTCATTTACTTGTTGTTTAATTGAAAAATTTACTGGTACATACTGGATTTAGCAGGTACAATGCTTCTTTTCTTTAATTAACTACATAAGTCTTCGCCACTTAAGCACCCAGAATAGTGACCAGAAATTGTAATAAACATTTTCTTCAACAAAATAATTAAATGAATGAATGAATAATCAATGTGGTAATTCAAGATTGCAGCCCCTGAGGTCAATGTTAAACTTCTCCAACCATGCATCGTATGAATATGCCAAAAAAAAAAAATGAATATGCATCTTCATGTTTCTGGTATAATGCCAGATACTTAAACCGGTACCTAATACCAGTAAAAAAATGCAACATTACTTCAAATTAAATATTGAGTCAGTACCTAATCCAGTTAGCGAAAGACATGCTGGGTCCCACGTCGCAGGTTCTATGAACATCGATGTCAGCATACAAAGGTTCACTGGCCTCCACCTAGTCGAGGTTGGCATTTAATCGTAGAATAGTCGGGTGGGGCCCACAATTATTGGGAACCACTTGGTCCCACTTGTTTTCGTTGACGCCTCCTCGACCAGCCATGTTTGACTGCCTCGCAAGAATGAAGATCAACTTTCTGAAGTGTGAGTTGTTCTAGCCGTCAGGTTAGAAATAGACAGCTGAGAGATGAAGGAAGAAGAGGAGAAGGGAAGGGAAGGGCACACACAGGGACAAAAGTGTCATTTATTTTCTATTATCAGTATTAATTAGTGTATTTAATTGCTTAAACCACCAAATGGGGATATAAATAAAATGAATGAGTTTGAATGGGGAAATAACTAAATTTTAAGTTTTGATGGGTAAATATCTAATTAATGAAGTTATGATGGGCATATATCTAAAATTCTCATTAAAATTAGTTGGTCCCTCCGTTATTGGAGGCGACATATCAATTTTTTTTTTCTTTTTTCCTCTCCCCATAGACTCCGTTACTCTTCTTTCTCCGACATTTTTATTTTTACCCACAAAAAAATATATTTTAATATAATTAACCAAGTTTTAAAAAAAATTAAATTTATACCCAAACCGTAAATTTTATTTACGGTTTGAATTCGGAATTCAAACCGTAAATATTATTTACGGTTTGAATTTTTTTTTTTTTTTGAATTCTTTTTCAAACCGTAAATTTTATTTACGGTTTGAAATTTTTTTTTTTTTTAGAGAAAAATAGCTAAAATGCTGAAATGAAATATAACACAAAAAAATCAAATTGTTTTTTAAAATATTTGTTAGAAAATACGCTACGAATAGGGCCGATTTTGTGCTAAAATACAGTAAATTACAATAATTATGCTAAAATACGGTAAATGTACTAAAATGCTGAAATTACAATAATTATGTAGAATTATGCTAAAATACGGTAAATTACGCTCAATTACGTATGAATTGGGATGATATTTTCACTGAAAAGGCGAAAAACGACGACGAAACTTTAAACGGCTATAAAACGGCGCTCGAGTGTCCAATTTCAGCAAAATGACCACTTTTCGGAAAGCTTGTGAAAATGCGCATCATCCGTGCTAGCGATGCTGGATTCTCAAATTCAGAATCGCCAAAAAACAAAGAGAAGGGCCTCAAAACTTCAGTTGAAGTTTCCGATTAAGATTTTCATTTCTATTCTTTAATCTACGTAGCTCAGTAAATTAGTTATCTAATGAACTTGTAGAATACCAATTTTTATTATTTTTTGGAATTTTTTTACTATTTTTATGATTTATGAAAGATGCCACAAAATCGGCCCAATTCATACGTAATTTAGCGTAATTTACCGTATTTTAGCATAATTCTACATAATTATTGTAATTTCAGCATTTTAGTAAATTTACCGTATTTTAGCATAATTATTTTAATTTACCGTATTTTAGCACAAAATCGGCGATATTCGTAGCGTATTTTCTAACAAATATTTTAAAAAACAATTCGATTTTTTTGTGTTATATTTCATTTCAGCATTTTAGCTATTTTTCTCTAAAAAAAAAAAAAAATCAAACCGTAAATAAAATTTACGGTTTGAAAAAGAATTCAAAAAAAAAAAAAAATTTAAACCGTAAATATTATTTACGGTTTGAATTCTTTATTCAAACCGTAAATAATATTGACGGTTTGAATTCCGAATTCAAACCGTAAATAAAATTTACGGTTTGGGTATAAATTTAATTTTTTTAAAAACTTGGTTAATTATATTAAAATATATTTTTTTTTGGGTAAAAATAAAAATGTCGGCTTCTTTCTCGCTCACGATGGAACTTAATATAAACACACAGACAAAAAAAAAAGGTACATATTGTTAAATTCTTATGACACAAGAAAAAATGCATATTGTTAAATTCTAATTGTGTATTTTGTTTTTGCATTGTAAAATATTTCTATAAATTTGTTTTCTTTTGAGTTGCATTAATCATTTAATTGTTTTCTTTTGAGCAATATTTTTTGTCTCACTTAATTTATTCGTTGTTTCCTTTTTGTGTTGTGTATTTATTGCACAAAATTTGAGGAGAAAAAAAGTTAAAAGGACAAATTGAAAATAAAGAGATAAAAAGTTCTCTCAGCTCTAAATAATCATAATTGTACTTTCAAAACAGCAGTTGCACCCTTTTTTGCATGATCTGAACAAGGAAAATACCTGAAAGGCGTTGTCATATAAAACCAAGTTTTGATTAATAGAAAAGTAATAATTCACCGTTAACAACCTTTTTTTTTGCAAGAAAAAAAGAGCTTATAAAACAAGTCCTTATTAATGGAAAACTGGTGGTACCGCTGTAGCGCTCTTTATAAAATCATCAAATCAAGATGAATTCCATATGCCTTGAAAACATTTATGCTGATATCATACGCACTTTGTACTTTCTAACATTTAATTGTATCATTCAGAAAGTTCGTCTACACTCAAGATATAAAATAACTAGATTGAATTGCGAACATATTATTAAATTAAATTCTGTGTATTTTTACTCTCTTTTGGCAATTTTTTTGACTATTTTCTCTTGGCTTTATAATTGCTATAATATCTGTGTCATCTTCATCTTTATTTGTGCTGTTTATTCAAATACTTTTGATATTTCTTGTTCATATTAAAAAACAAAATACAAGGAAAAGGAAAAGCCAACAAGAACATGACAAACACAACACAACCATAAAGCACAGCAACAGGTCGTCAGCCTCATACATAGCGCTTGTCTGCGCACCTAATAAACTTTATTTATAAATTATTAATTAGATTTGAAAGAAGATGAAGTGATTTGCGTTTGATCCATAAAGACGGTCCTATCTTCTTAAGCAAGCTGAAAAATCACAGAACAAACATACAGTAAAAATAAATATTATGTCAAAATTTGTGAATAAATATTTGATTTCGTAAATGTTATAATTTACCCCGAAGCGCTTCTTGGCAGTAGTAAGAAGCTCCTGAGGATCCCTCTTGGTTGCTGTGTAGGCCTCAATCTTGTTAAGCTCCTGATGTTGCAATTTCATATCAGACATTGTAAATTACAGATTATAAATGAAAAATTGATCTCATTGACAGTAATCAATTTATGATGTCACTTATGTTCTAACCTCCAACCATAAATTTAGCCTAGGCCTGCCCTTGGTTATATCATAGTTCTTCAAGTCACTCGAGAAAATCTGTAACCTTTCAACAAAGGGTGCATATGCTATGTCCACCTACATATAATTGATAAATTGGTTTAAAGAAGTTAGAAGACAAAATTTAGAAAAACGAACATGGCAAGAGAAAGTATAAATAATTAGCTATAAGAAAACAAAACTAACCAAACTAAAGTCGGGTCCAAGGAAGAATGGTCCATCTTCAAACTTTGACAGGGATTCTTCTAACTTATCCAAAGCAGCAACTGCACAAACCATCCAAGCAAACAATAAGTTCAGAATATGTGTATATTATAAGGCAAATTCTTCTATGGACATAAGGACCTATTTGTAAAATGAACATATTTTCATTTTCAAAGTTCAAACAGTCGATCCGACCGTTCAACATTATCTCCATATTAAAATGTACTTGGAGGTCAAATTTTACATTTTTTTGAATTTTTTTACTATTTATTAAGTATTTTACAAAAACTAGTCAAATTTAGACCATTGAATTTTGTAAAATACTTAATAAATAGTAAAGAAATTCAAAAAAATGTAAAATTTGACCTCCAAGTACATTTTAATATGGAGATAATGTTGAACGGTCGGATCGACTGTTTGAACTTTGAAAATGAAAATATGTTCATTTTACAAATAGGTCCTTATGTCCATAGAAGCATCACTCATATTATAATATACTACTCTCTCGTACTGGCTGGAGAAACCAACTGGTACAATACCAATCCAATTGCATTGCTGCGAGACATATCAGATCAGGCTAGGAATTGATAATGCCGGACCAGATTGGTACATAATCAATAGTATATTCCAACCAGACTAGGAATTGGTACAATATGCAGCATGCACACATACAGATTCATATATGCAGTTTAAATTTACAATTTTTACTATGTATTTTATATAAGCAAAAATAGTAGATTACAAATTATATATTAAATTGAAAATTCGTTATAATTTATGAAATAATTGAAGTTTTAGTTCAACACATAATAAAAACTAAAGGGTAAAATATACAAACTCCAAACGTATATTACTTAGGTTAAAAAGGATTAATAAAAATATAAATTGTCACTGAAAATTGAAGAATATTGCTGTAGTGTAGATTAATAATTTTAATTAATTAGGATGTACAAAAAAAAAGAACATGAGTTGTGCAACTTATGTTTCATATTTGGTTAGGGGTCCGCATAACACCTTATATGGAACTGCCCAACCGCATACCCGCATACCATATATGTGGTCTGCTTATGTGGCTGCAAATTAAAATATACATATTACTAACTGTATATTATTTTGAGCACATGCGATCAGCCACATACGCATATGCAGCCCACGAACCGCATTTCAAAACACTGATTCATATTGTGCAATAAATTAAGTACCAGCATCAGATATGTTCTCTCCTTTTGACAGTAATACTGAATACAGAGCTTTGCTGAAGGAATCACTATAAGCAAGAAGCTCCTCGGAAAAAGTTTGTTTTGCTGGATCCTAATTATAGAAAAATCACAAATAAGTCTAGTAATTTAAAAAATTAAGTTTCACTATATATAGAATAAACTAAGGTTATTTTTTACATCAGGAAGCAATGCGGGGCCCTCAAAGTGAGCGTCAATGTACTTGATCAAATCCAAACTCTCTCCCTTTACTTCATTGTTGTGCTCAAGTGAAGGTACCTATTAATAATCATTCAATGATTATATTACAAAATTTCAATGATCCACAAGAAAAGTACAAATTTTATGCAAAAAATGGAGAAACATAAATTATTGGTTAAACAGAGAAAGGTTATAAAAATATACTTTATTTTCAGGATAAACCTTCTCCTTGTACCATGCCGGCCGATCTCCTAGATCAATGGCTACTAATTTGAGTTTTTCTTGTAGTCCCTGTACTCCAGTTTAAGAAATAAACAAAGTCAGAACATGGAAAAATAAAATAATTTAATTTAAAGTGGAGGATTCAAATACTATTTTTCTTGCCTCAATCATTCCTTCAAATTATAATCTATCATAACAAAAAATTTAAAACTGATAACTACTTAAATGAAGCCATTTGATATGATCTATATTACTTCCTCTGCATGTATGTGCGTACATACATACATGCATCAACATACAAACAAAAATTATAGCATTTTGAATTTAATATTAAGAACTAAAAAAATTAATGTTCAGAATTTATCTTTTACAATCTTTCGATACCAATCAAAACAACTTAAGTTAAAACGTTATAATTTACATGTATGCATAGCAAAAGTGATATAAATTTATCACACCTGACAATTCTATTGTGATATTTGAATTTAGATTTTGAGTTGTAACTTTGTTGAAATTAAAATTTTCTCTATACGAAGTTACTGAGCGAAAAAAAATCACCCAGCAATAGCAATTCGAAAGCGACCCAGCGAGAAACCTAAGTGAAACCGCCAGGGCCCTATTCCCCCCCCCCCCCCCCGCCATCCCCCAGTCCGCCCCTCTCACCCCTCCCATCCCTTCTAGGCCTCACCCTCGACACAACAGTACCCCTCCCCTTTCTCTCGGCTCTACCTCTACGAACGAAGAGGAAAATGAGAGAGAGGGGAGGGACCGGAGCCGAGCGCACAATATCGTCGGAGCTCAGAGCATAGAGCCTCTACCCCCATCTCTATCGGAGCACGGCGCTGAGCAGATACGATCATGGAGAGAGATGTGGATTAAGGTAATAGAGCCATTAAGAGCGTATATAAGTAGGATTAGAAGATTAGAGTAGTTTAGAGGAATTAGTGAGAATAAATGAATAGATCTAGGAATTAGGGTCATTAGACTTGTTGTAAATACGTTTTTTATCGATGGAATCGTTAGTAAGCATTTAAAGCCACTAACTTAAAAAAAAAAGAACTTTGTTGAAATTAAAGGTATAATGAAGACACACAAAAAATGCAGAGGCATTTGAATCCTCCTCTAATTAAAATTGAGCTTAATTGCGATAGAACAAAAAAGGTACCTTGTAGTTCCTAGCAATCCAGGAGCGTTGTGCGTATGGGCATATGTATGCTACATACAACCTTCATATCAAGCATCACAAAAATAAAGTCAATGGTAAGGTTTACCTGAAGATGAATTGAACTTTGAAGAACTACAAGTCCAGTACAGGGTAATAATCTATGTAAGTTGACCTACCATACAAGTTTTAAAAATTCTTCTTTTTTTTATTGACACACAAGTCTACTCAACGCGGACTGTCAAAGAAAACTTGACAAAATTGACGTTTCTAAAACAATTACCTAGTGGTGCCGTCAAAGAGAGAAGGTGGCGGAGATGTAGCGGTAAGAGAAGGCGGAAGCTCTTCCTTGACAAAACTACACACGACAGAATTAGATGAGAAAATTTTCGATTAATTTGCAAAAATCTAGACTAAATCCGTAAGATAAATCGATAGATCGAGATCAATATTTAGTACCTAAAACGGGAAAAAAAAACCGATGCGTAATTTCCAACTTAAGATCATAAGGGAATAATAAACCAGAAAAAAAAAAGGGAGGGGGGTGGCGGGGCAACAAACTGACTAATTGCTAAAACAATTGGTTCTCAACACACAATCTAAGATAAAATAGTTTGATCACTGAAATGTTTTGAACGAATTCGAGATGATACCTAGCAGGAGCAACAGCTGCCATGCGAAATGTGCGAATTGATATCTTTTGCTAAATATTTCAGCAGTAGGTGTCTGAGGAATGGAGACCTTGATGGCTTGATCACACCTATATATAGTTA
Organism: Carex kokanica; assembly: GCA_025461125.1. Taxonomy (NCBI): domain Eukaryota; kingdom Viridiplantae; phylum Streptophyta; class Magnoliopsida; order Poales; family Cyperaceae; genus Carex; species Carex kokanica. The sequence goes on from JAJGRX010000638.1 coordinate 1,026,704, forward strand.
CGCTATCAACTAAATAATGATTTATATTCCCATTTTTAATAGAGAAAGTTAGATGTATACCCATCATAACTTTATCAATTAGATACATGATATCGCTCTCAACGTGGAAAACGAAGAAAGAGAGGAGAGAGACGCGACTGGAGAAGGGCACCACACACTCCGTCCAAAGAAGCGTCATCCGTGACGAGAGAAGTGTCTCGAAGATCGGATCAATCCCGTTACCTAGGAAACTTCTCTTCGGTTTGTACAAAATGGAGACTTCTGGGGCTGGACAGAGATTATTTTAGTGTGACGACATTTCAAGAAGTGCCCATATTTTTTGTGGCATGTAGCTAGTGAATTTCGTGCAGAGAATAAGCTTCAATATCTTCATATTATTGTATCGACTCGCTTCACAGACTGAGACATGAGTGGATACAGAGAACAATTGTGCTTTTGGTGCCCCGGAAAAAAGAATCCGTAAGCAAACGGAAAACGGAAATCTAGTGGGCTGGGGGTGGGGCCTGGCCGCCTGGGAGTGATAAGAGGGAGCAGCGAGGAAGAATTGTATTTGCGAATGTAACCAATAATCGGTCTATGTTCATCGGCTAATTAAATTATGAAAGACCGGTAGATTGATGGCGCATACCCTCCGTGAAATATTTTTGACGCTTTGGCTGTAATCGTAACCAATTTTTGCTATAATTCAACTAATTAAGTATCAGAATCGGAACCAATTTTGATAGTTAAACTGATTAGGTACAAGTATCAATTTTTCTTTTTGGAAGTTTGGCGGTGAGGTGCCCATCAGCATATTTTTTTTTGTGACTTTAAATAACTGTTAATAATTTCATTAATAAAAAACATATTACAATAAGTTAAATAATCATATTTTTTAAATCTAAATTCATTTATTCTCATGAAATTACGTAATTTAGTCTAATTAACTAATTATACAAATCTACACTCTTAAACACTTATTACCTCTTTACCCATCTCTCTTCATGACCGAATCCGCTTTCGTCCGATAACCACTGCGCTTCGACGGCCAGATTTGCTCACCGCCGCACTTTGATCGAAATGGAATAAAAACCCTACGCTTCGAGCTTCAACGATACCGCATCCTCGTCTTCTATCAGTTCCGCTTGGCTCGGCTCTCCCCTCTCTCTCATTCTCCTCTCCGTACGAGACAAGAGAGAGAGAGTGGAGAGTATCACTATGTCGGAAGTGAAGATTAGAAGAGGTGGAAGAGACGAGATAGTGAGATGTGGAGGAGGGAGAGGGACCGGCGGCCGCTAAGGTTTGCTTTGTTGTTTCTTCTTTTTTTCTCACTAGAGGAAAAGAGCGAAACCCAAAAGCCTCGGGTGCCCACTAGCAATTTTAATGATGCATTCAAGTTCATAGTGAGATAGGATCTAAATACATGTCATGTCGTGCCGACTGTGACTAGTTATGTTGTAATTTGGATCACGTGCTTTTTCGTAACTAAGTCAGATTTATACATGTCGTTCTGTAATCAAATTTGAAAGAATGATCATGGTACGTTCGTGTTCAAATGTGACCGGTCACGTTTGATCACGATTAACTATTTATTTCATAATTTATGTTAGTTTATTAAAGATTCACCATTTGATCAAAATCTAACGGTCCTAATTACACGTGACTTGCGTTACCACATGTCGTGTTGTGAACAGATCTTTTGCATAACTTGTCGTACTGTGTCAAATTTTCAAAAGATGATCACGACATACAAAATAATCACGACACAAAAACACACGAATCACGATGCGTGACCGACACACGTGTCGCACTGTGATGTATCAATCACATCTTGATTTTTTTAGATCTATAATAGCAAGTATCGCATGTCGAAATAGCGAAGTCTTATTTTTTTTTAAACAATAATGTATAAATTATATAAGGAAAGAACGACACTGAAGAAATAATTTAAAAGGAAGTGTGCAATAGTATTAACAGAAAACAATTATAAATAAATCTGTAATAAACATAGTCAATAAAAATTGAAATTGATTTTTAATTCAGAGAGAAATTAATTTCAGTAATTTTAAATCATACTTAAAATATTAGACAACAACGATAAAAGAAAGTCAGCATTAACACACCACGGTGCAAAGTGCAAAAATATACAACAAAAAGTATAAAAACTAAAAGAGGTTTGAAATTGTTTGTTGTATGAAAAAATTTCAGCGATATAGCAAAGTGCAGAAATTAAACAATCGAAAAATATGAACTTCTATAAATTTAAATCAATTTAAAAACCACAACTATAAAAGATGATGAAAAGACAGTATTAATACACCGTAATGCAAAATTCAGACCATTTTTACACAAAAACGATTGTAATAATTGAAATTATAATTATGAGATCAATATTTCTAATCTGTTTACATATGAGATGAAGATGCTCTTATGTCTGCATTCCATTCCGAATGAATAATATACAAACAAATGAAAATCTGCGAGCACTCTAAAATGATAATCTTGGAGAAATAAAAATATTTGATCTCATTTCACAAGTACTTGCTGTACACCAGCCCAAGCCCAACTAAGTATTTCCTCATGAAACAAAAGCCCAACTACGAAGAGTACAATAACATGCTCTTTTCCTATCGAAGCATTTCCTCCATCCTCCCAACAACTCTTCTCATGGATTCGCAGAAACCCGAAATCCGAGAAGACACTACCAAAGAAACCCTAGACGCGCCACCTCCGACTACTGCCGCGAAACCGACTCCTCTCCCTTCAAACCCTAATTCCGCCATGTCTACTGCCCCTCCTTCCTCCGATCCGAGTGACGTGACCAACGATGAGACGAAGAATGAAGAAACAGTCGAGAAAGGAGAGCAGAAAGCGGCGGTTCCGCCCGTCTCCCCCTCGACCGGTTCAGTCACTGACCTGGAGAAGAAGATGCGCCGAGCCGAGCGGTTTGGAGTAGCGGTTGTGATGTCAGAGGAGGAGAAGCGCAATAACCGTGCTGAAAGGTACTCTCTTTTGACAGATTGGTTACGTTCAGTGTGAAGGAACTCAAGCAGTTTTAGCAATTCTGAAGCTGATCTTTTGGTACTTTTTAATCACTGTGATACCTCAGAATTGAATTTGAAACGGTTGTAGTTATGGACTTGTGGTTTAATCAGTTGTATATCATTTGTCCTTGCTGAAAGAATAACTTCGACCAGAATTTTAGAGACATTATTTGTATAATTAAACTATATCGCCTGTAAGAATATTTGTCATTGCTGAAAGAATAACCTCGACAAGAATTTTGGTGACATTATTTGTATAATTAAACTATATCGCCTGATCTGATTATTTTTTGTGCCTTTTTCTCTGCACTCAACTCCTGAATACTCATCAGGTTTGGTACAGGGACGCAAACAGTACGTAAAGGAGGCACTGGACAGGTGGAGGAAGAACAGAAGAAAAAGGCACGTGCTGAGAGGTACATGATTCTCTTGTCATGTTAAAGGCCATATCGATCAAGTCTGATTTCTCTATGAATTGTTATCAGAATATGATGACATTGTAATTTCTTTTCTTTCTTTTTTAGGTTTGGGCTTAGTACAAATGCAACAGTTGATGAGGGGGCTAAGAAGAAGGCTCGTTTAGAGAAATTTTCACCAGGATTGAAGGTTGATGCAGCAGAAGAAGAGAAAAAGAAGGCAAGGGCACTCAGGTCATTTTTCAACCTTTTATTGTACTACCCTTGAGAACCTTCAGTTACTTTCAGATATTTATGTATTAGTGGTACTAAATTTTCAGGTTTGCTAAGAATTCTACTAGTCCATCACAGCCAAGTACCAACGATAGCTCTGATCTTGTAAGTTCATAAGCATTTTGAAATGGTAGCATAAGCATCTCAAGGAATATTTTAAGATTATTTTGAACTGCAAACCCAGATGTTGGTCTTTCAGTGTTCTTAAATAAATATCTTTGTAAATTTATTTGCACCATTTGAATCAAGTCACTTAAAATTTTCAAAAAGAACTAAGCTAGTCCTTTAAACATCTCTCAAATTATCAATTTAGTCCTTCTGATACTTCTAACTTGATTCTATTCACATAAGTTCAAGGACTAAACTTGTTCTTGTTTAAAAGTTCAAAAACCGATTAGGTGCAAATGAAATTTTGGGGATCAGTTTGGTTCTTTGTTCAAAGTTGAAGGACCGACTTGTTTTAATTTGGGAATTAATGACTAATTTGATGCAAGTATAGTTTTGGGACAATTTTTTTTCTATGGGGAACAAAACCTAAAAAAATCATATTTTTCTTGTTGTTTTTTCCTTCTTTTCGTTGACAGAACAAGGACGCAGCGAGTGTGGTTGGCACTGCTTGATGGAATGGAAAGTTGCTAATTAGCTAGGTTTGTTAATTTTGTTTATGAATTTTCAAAAACTGTCTTTTTTTCCAAATTTTCTGTACTTTCAAGTTCCTTGTTATTTTTCTCATTTGTTCTTTTTAAAAAAATTTGCAGGTTAAATTTTGCTTGCTATAACTATTTTGGTGCTCGTGGTTGCCCTTCTTCCAATTGCTTTGGAGGGAGTCATTTTGATACACAAACCAGGGGCAGCATGATAGTTCTTGAATATCATAAATAATCTTTAAAGTTTCATGCAGTGTTTAATTAGTTCATTGGCATTTTAATATTAAGCATTGCAGTTTAAGGTTGGTTAAGTACAAGTGAAGAGAAGAGGTATATTGCTAGAGCAAAGCCACAATAGAACTTGACTGACTTGTAAAACTAAAACCAAATTGACCTAAAATTTTTACAATCCACCCAAACTTGTTTTTTTACTACCGTCTTAAACCAGAATTTATGGATAAAAAGTATCAACAAGCGGATTAATTTTTTTTATCGGTGCCCAAAGGTGAAAATGTTTCAGATGGTTTGATTTGTGTTTATTTTGGGTTTTTATGGTTGTATGGTTGTTTTAAGGCTTTTTAAGGTCGTCAGTTACATATTTTAAGGTTTTGAGGTAGTTGAGCCAAATGTTTAGTTTATCGGCATAGATTGTAATACTACAGAAATTTCGGTGGATTGAAGGGTAAGGTGCAGAAATTTACACAATAATCTTGTGAGCTCCAAAATAAATAGAGAAAATGTTGTGGCATTGCTCTGGCTTTCTCTACTCTTGTAAATCATAACTACTAGTTTATATTCTGCAATGACATAAGGATGAAATGGAGATTGCATGAAACTTTAGGGATTGTTTATGTAAATCTAGCTTTTAACTGTTGTACTTGTATTTTCAGTAGATTGTCCTTGTTCTGATATTTTGTGGTCAACTTTTGTTAATGCTAGTTGTAGTACTTGGTATATTTCTTTGCATATTTTGGTAGCCTTGCTAATAGTATTAAATATCCTGATTGACATATTTGCACTATAATTGATGATGACGTGGATATTGAAACGGCTTATTTACTATAGTTCTTTGTTGGTTCTAGATGTCTATACATTATTGTTGAAAATTTGCAGCCATTCCTTATTAGTAGTCCGTTAAGTATATTTATATATGAACCTTTTTGACAAACCATATGTGCTGTTTGATGCATTTTTTATGTAATTACAAATTGGCAAGTCCTCTCCAAGTACGGCTAACGTGCTTTCTAGTATATCCACAATATGCTTTCGGCTTTTAAAATCTATCGAATGGGTTTCAAATATCAAATTCAAACCATTCAAATCAATTCCTTATTGAGAGTTTCGTTTTTATATAATTTTTTTTAATTTTCGAATTGATGGGTCATTTCTATAAAAAAAAAAAAAAATACTTCCTATAAAAAAATATGTCAGAAAAAGAAGCTCAAAAATATTGAACAAAAGATGTTTTTTTATGTTCTTTTTCATTAGATTTCTCCAATGTGAAAGAATTATTATTTAGTCATTGCAATTCTTATTCAGAGCCTTAATCCATGTTGGTTATGACTAATTCTGCTGCTTATTCATCATACCTGTAAATGACATTGTAAGGGAATTCATGATAATTCGTTCATGAAAAGTACGAGTATTTCATTTTTTTTTTTTTATCTACTGTCTTCTACATAAAAAAAAAAGGTATGTTCTTATTCTTTGATTTACTTCCTGATTCCTCTTTCTTACTACTTTTATGTAAAGCCAAAAAAGCATATTCTGTCTAAAAAATGAAATGGAGAGGAGGCGATGCCGAGATTTGATGCTTAATTGCATCTCTTAGCATTTCAACTTTTTACATTGATTTTTGATGACTTGAAAACAAAAATGACAAATGCAAGTTCCTTCTGTTATTTCTGCATTGTTCTATGCTTCTCTTTTCTGTTTACTGTTGCTCTACTCTAAATAAAAGCATTTTATTTAGAAGAATAAATAAAAAAATGTAGAAAAATGTCTTTTCTTCTTATCTGTGTTGGCTTTTCTTCTAAGTGTTTTTTTAATTCTCTCTAAAATAATTGGATAATGAAGATATAGAGGTTGAGCTAGCCAGTTTCCCTTTATATCAGATTTATTTTAATTATTTTATTGAAGGGAATTAATAAGAAATAAAAATGGAAATAAATAAAATACACACAAGGACTGACAAGGTTGAGCCAGCTGGCTTCCCTGTCTGACCCCCCTTTAATGGGCCTATCTTGCAAATATGAATGTTAATTAATCAATGTTCATGTATGAACTTACATGAGAATTGAAAGATTAAAGGACATATGAGCAAATAGTGAGAGGAAAAGGACTAAACTGCAAATAGACATCAGTTCTTACTGAGGAGTCCGACTCTGCTGCTTTTCTGAGAGAAAAGCAGGAATCAGCTTTTCCGGATCCAACCATTCAAATTCGTCGAGATTTGTGCATAAAAAAGTTTCTTTATCGAGATACGTGAATCGAAAAATTTGAATGGTTGGATCCGGAAAAACAAGGTCCTGCTTTTCTTTCAGAAAAACACCTGAGCTCGATTCCTTACTGAGACATGTCATTTGTTATGTTAATCCAATAATGCCTCAGTCATTTGCCCTTTTAATCAAGAAAAAGAGCCCTTAAAGCATGATTTTAACGACATTCTATGTGAAAGCACTCCAATGTTTATGTAACCGAGAAGTTCAGAATAAAATTTGACCGCTTGACGGGTCGAAAAGAATACCATTGTCTTTTTGCACCGCTGTTTCTTCAGAAATTTATGAAGAGCCAGAAACTTTTCTTCACTCTCAATACAACAGTATTGTTTTAGCCCAGAAACAGTTGCCTACAAAATATTAAAAAAATTATCATATGGAATCTCCATCTCGGTCGGTGCGTCTCTAAAATGAATGGGTCATGAACCACAAGCTAATTCCTTACCTTGGGCTTTTTTAAATTTTAGCAATACTGGCATTAGAACCTTGCCTGACTCAATTGGTAACTTGAAGCAATTACATTTCCTGGGACTGGCAAAAAAAAAAATATTGAAGTTCTCCCCGAGTTGATTTGTTTCTTATATAACCTACAAACATTGGATTTGTGGGGTGTCCGCTAGATGAGTTACCCAAGGGAACAAGGAACTTGGTCAATCTTCAACATCTCGTTGTGAAATTTCTGAATTGAGCAAACTAAATAAGCTGCATATTACTGGTTTGGATTATATCCAGCAGCATGATGACCAGGGTGTGCGAGTTGATTTGATCAACAAGAAAGGATCAAGGACAAAAATGTCATTTTATTTTTTTATTAGTATTAATTAGTGTTTTTAATTGATTAAATCACTAAATGGAGATATAAATAAATGAATGAGTTTGAATGGGAAAATAACTAAATTTAAAGTTTTGATGGGTAAATACTAAACATCTAATTGATGAAGTTATGATGGGCATTTATCTAAATTTTTTTTTATTAGTATTAATTAGTGTTTTTAATTGATTTAACCAAGCTGACATTGCTCATACGTCTCTCAACTCAAAAAGTCTACCCCCCCCCCCCCCCCCCCCCCCCCCCCCCTCCTCCTCCTCCTCCTCCTCCTGGAAAAGAGTTGGCTGGTATTAGTTTAGTAATTAATGTCCACTTTGATTAAAAAAAATATATATGATTGTCATTTGGGAGTGAAAAAAATTTACGATATTATTATGAAATATGTCGAGAGTAATTTCTTTGGCTTTGAAAGAAACTGATGTCAATTCTATGACCACTACTGTAGATATCAATATAAATTAGAGCATTTTATTCAACTAGAATAATCAGACCAAATGCATCGGACTAAAGAATTTACAAGTTTTTTAAACAATTTCAGTTAATAGTAAAAATGATTAACAACAACATTAACTAATATTAAAAATAGTCGTGATAAATGTTGCCCTCTCTGTTATACCCCTGTATATGCAATACTCGTATTAATGCCAGTATTCATCAACAAATTAAACTAAACAATCATGACCCTTAGCAAACAGTATATTGAGAGAAAAATGATTCGATAACTTGGTAGCTTCTACCAAGCTTTCAACAAAAATGATTCGGCACGGGCAGAATATTGCCATATTCAAAGCAAATGGTGTTATGGCTGTTCATAATTAGAAGAACATCCTTTCATTTCATCTTTTTTTACACAGGTGAGGGCCTTCCTTTCATGTGCTACCCAAAAACTCAAATTTACTCATCAAACAATAGAGAAAAACCCAACTGTATAAGGTTGTTGAAGTTCACTCTCTCTCAAAAAAAAAGAAAAAAAGATTGTTGAAGATTAATAACAAAATATACATAATTGGATATGCAAGAATTGAGGACACTTAACAAACCCAATGCAACTTTTACCAAATACACCCCCACAAACTTCCTTCCCTATTTCCAATACTTGCCGAAAAATGGAAAAAGGCCTCGATGGCTCTATGTAACAACTCAGAAATTCAATGTTGTTCATCTAACAGCTCATTATTTACATCAATTTCTCTCACGGCTCTTTGAACCTTGTACCTTATAATTAGACCTTAAAAGCATTGTAAAAGCATGATCAAATCAATCAATGAAATTATTTTTCATTCAATTCAATCTCATATTTAAACAAAGATCAACTTCCAAAATTCAGCTACAATTTACATGCTGCTCTACTATTACCTCACAAACTGCCTGTTATTGACACCCATATTTCCATAAGGGTTGGTAAAGCTCATGCCATGCAGGCTTCGGTTCCTTTCTCGCCTATTCCTAGTAATTGAGGGGCGGCTTTCGAGATTAACATTGACTTTTGGTGGTGAGCTGAAGCAAAATGATTTTGCAACTCCCTACAGACAACAATTAACCATCTCACACCACAAATAAAAAAGTCAAAAGAAAAGAACTACACATTATTTACTACATAAGCAAGCTATTGAAGTCTTCAAAGAAATTCAAATTACCTTCAGATTTAGCGTGTGAACATTAAAGACTGACTTGATTTGATGCGAATTGTATGCCTCAATGCAGGTTTTGTATGCATTTTTTGCAGATTGACACAGATAGTAGTTGTCGCCAACAATTTTCTCCTGCAAAGCAGGTATGCGAAGAAAATCAATTAAAAATTATTGTTTGTAACAAAATTATAATGATAGGTGCAAGCTGTTATAGTCATTCATTATTAAAAGCATTACAACCAATGTAATAAAAGTAGATCCAATACTTAAATAGTGCCTAGTCAGTGCAAAACCAAACCATTTATTTTAGTTGAAAATTACAAAATTAATTTTCAAATTGATTTGTAAAGAAAAATTTGGGAGCTTCAACTAAGTGCGAGCTTGGCAAAAATAATCTTCCACAGAAGATCCTGAGGCAATGCTTGTGTGTGTGAGTACTGTGCTTTATTATTGTTCGTGCAAAGTCATGTAAACATGAACATAGTCAATATACCAAGAGAGCTTGCAGGTGTAATGTCTTTGATATGTCAATCTTCTGTGTGATGACTGAGACTTTGGCTTCCTGTAAATAATTACACAGTTGAAAACAAACTACTTCAGCCTGATAGTAGGTTTTGTGCAAAGAACAAAGTAAATCTTAACAACTTGCAGTTGCAGAGTTGGTGCAACTTGAGAACTTTTATAAAGATATAATAGGTCAATACTAATACCTTCAAGCAAGAAAGAAAAGTAAGCTCCTGGGTCAACAAAAACAGAAGTGCTTTTCCTTGGCCACCTTCCCCACGAGCTGTTCGACCAACCCTATGGATATACATCTGAGAGCACCAAATCAAGTCAAAATCATATTCATCTGACCAAACAAACAAAGTTTAACGATTCAAAAGAAAATTAAAAGAAAGTCAAACCTCAGGTTCTCGAGGAGCATCATATTGCACCACCCAGTCCTGCAAGGATATGTGAGCATTTATACAAGAATTAAAGCAGTGTAATAAAAAAGCAAGGACTCCCAAATCCCAAGAATAAATTGAAGGAAAAAGAGAAATGAGGAATGGAACAAACCACAGAGGGGATATCAATTCCACGCGCGGCCACATCAGTGCACAGCAAAATACCGCTCTTGGCTTGAGTGAATCCCCGCAAATTGGAATTCCGAGCACTCTGCTTTTGAGTGCCATCCATGTGAAAGCACTCCATGTTTATGTAACCGAGAAGTTCAGAATAAAATTTGACTGCCTGACGAGTCGAAAAGAATACCATTGTCTTTTTGCACCGCTGTTTCTTCAGAAATTTATAAAGCGCCAGAAACTTTTCTTCACTCTCCACAATACAACAGTATTGTTTTAGCCCAGAAACAGTTGCCTACAAAATATTAAAAAAATTATCATATGGAATCTCCATCTCGGTCGGTGCGTCTCTAAAATGAATGGGTCATGAACCACAAGCTAATTCCTTACCTTGGACTTTTTATCATCGACTCCAATGTAAACAGGTTTTGGTTGAGCGGCATCATTCTCTTCTGCCTTTTTCTTAAATGACAATTTTGCAAACTCAAAAACCTGAGAGATTTTGATTAAAAATAAGAAGCCAACAATACTAGCTAGGAAAGATAACAAACTGGAACTAATCAACATTAAGTAGGCAAAGATAATGAATTAAAATAGGCAAAAAGAATACAAGAGAAAAACCAGTACCTCCGTACTCTGGGTAGCACTAAATAAAATAGTATGCCTCTTCTGCACATCAAGTGAAAATCAAGTAGATTATCAGAGAAGCTTTCATCATTCCATGGAAAATAATCTTTTAGCATTAAAATTATTTGTAGCAGGATATATTCATATCCTATGAGGCATTCAACAACAGATTCAAAAGGACTGTAAAATTGACAAAAGGATCTTTTTTCTTACTGTCTATGTCAGAAGATGAGATTTTACTGTATAAAAAATGTTTAGCCTTATTGGAGTGAATAATTAAGTGGTAACAATAATTCAGTCTACCATTGGAAGGCGCTTAAGTATCTCCCCCATTTCATCCTTAAAGTTTAGACCTAGCATCCGATCAGCTTCATCGATTATGAGGCACTACAACAAAAATCAAAAGAAAATGAACTTGTAAGCAACTTATTAATCAAGTAAAAATTAGTTTTTTCCTTGATACTAAGAAGGACAAAATGGAGGAAGGCAAAGGGATATGTGAATGTGTGATAAAAAGGAGGAAGGCATAATGGTTTGTACCTCCAAATTTTTGTAGATGAAGTTCTTTGTTTTCTTTAGGTGGTCAAGGAGTCGACCGGGAGTTGCTACAAGCAAATTCACCCCCTTTACAAGTTGCTGAGCTTCTTTTCCTATTGGAACACCACCAACTGCAAGTCCAAGTGTTTGTGTGTGGTGCTTCAAAAGACTCTTTGCAACAGCATGTATCTATAGAAGAGAAAAGTTCATTATTTGCAACATGAAATCATAATTTAAATTATGTCGAGCAATTTGTCTTGCTAAAAATTAAAATTTTGCTTACTGAAAAGAACATTAATTATCACCACTGTGCTTCACAGACAATTTCAATACCAATATAACAGTACTGTAATTGTAAACTGGTGGTACCTGCATAGCAAGCTCCCGTGTGGGACTAATAACAATGATTTTTGTTCCATTCCTGGGAAGGCACCGGGCAAAATGCATCATCTCTATTGCCGGGACCAAAAAAGCAAGAGTCTTGCCAGAACCGGTCTGTGCTGCACCAATTACATCTCTCCCCTCCAACAAAAGGGGTATGGCCCTTGCTTGGATCTGAAAGAAACCCAATCAATTTAACTGAGACTGAGGCTCTAATTTCGGAAAAATTAATATTAACGAGGATGATAATGAACTAATTTATTAATGAGTATTTTATTAAGGTCAACTTGCAATTGCATGCACTCTTGAAGAGTGGGAAACCTAGCTATAGAATCTTGAATCTTCTATTCTCTGTGATTAAAATAATATTAAAATTCAGAAGGATGACAATTAAAAAATATTAACGCTACTTTAGAAAGGCAATATAAAATAAATAAAGGTAACCATGAAGGGAAGCTAGGAAGGGCCTTAAATTACCAATACCAAATTAAATATGAAAGAAGAGAGAGAAAGAGAGAGATTATTCTCACCTCAGTCATGGTTTTGAAACCCATCTCATCAAGTGCCTTCAAAGTGGGCTGGGAAAGAGGAAGATCGGAGAAGGCACGATCTGTGAGGATACTACCTCCAAACTCACCCCTCTTCGCTACCTTCACTTCTTCTTGCGCTGTTGCTCCAGTAATGTCGCCTATCTCAGATTTTGCAACAAATTCATCTGTCAATCTCTTGGCCTTCTTGTTCTGTCCTACTTCCTCCTCTCTTTCGAGGCATGGAACCGGCGCTCCTTTCCTCTTCATCTTCGTTTCATTTGATTGGTTGGAGCGAGAGAGACTCTTTTCAGGTCTACACGCGCTGAAAACCAAGAAGAGAAAAAAAAAAAAAACCTAATTTCGATTTCAGAAGAGAATAGAGATTAGAGTTTTATCAAAGCTGGATCGAACCGACTAGACTATTTTTGTTTAAACGACCACCTAGGCTCTGCAGTTGCATGAGCCCAGTGGCGAAGCTAGAAATTTTGTTGGGGTAGGCGAATATTTGTGGCATGTAGCAAAATCTAGTTTAAACAAGGATACAAGGGTATGAATCAGCAATCTAGAAATGTATTATTGTAACATTTGCATGCCTCTCCAGGGAGATTCAAAACTGCAATAGATAAATTAATAAATAAAAGCACAACATTTTTTTACTGTAACATTTGGCCGATGCTCACACCAGAATGGATTAGACTATTGCAATAGCATATTAGAATTAACAAATGACCTAAGAGCCTTTGTACAATTTGATATGATAGTAAATTCTTCAAACTACCTTTTTTTGTGACTGCTACTATAATTCTCAGTCCAATAACGAAGAAGCCATCAAAAGCAAAAATGTTGGTCTGATACTGACATCGAAGCAGTATTATTACATTTGTTATACCAACTAACATATTTTGTTTCATATGAATATAAACCTTTAAATAACTGCTTACAATATATAAACCATATTCTGTCATATGAGTCTAGAAAAGGAAAAGGTGAGAAATATCAATTGAAGTTAACAAATTTAGTTACAGCTACATGGCTTAATCCATTAAAATTTATAATTGTTGCTTCTTAATTTTGTTAATTTCTTTCTTGAAAATTAATCTTCTTCATCAAAGTCCTTTTCTTCCATTCTCTTGACAATTCAAAACGATGCACCAGTGAAAAACTTGCTTTTGATATCGATACCAGTGGTGAAAGACAGAGAACAACTTATGCTACTAAATGACTTAAAAATTGAAAATAAAAAGCGAAGCAAGAACTGAGAATTGAGATGGATAAATAAAAACTGAGAAGATGAAACAGATCTCTGCTCTGATATCAAGAAAAATCAGATATCAATGACCTTGATTCAGACTTCCAGATTTGGATTGAAAAATAAATTAGCAACGAAACCTTACTATAAATCAAATAGGAACCAGATATCAATGACCTTGATTCAGACTTCCAGACTTTGATTGAAAAATAAATTAGCAACGAAACCTTACTATAAATCAAATAAGAAATTGTCTTCAGTAACAGACAAATAATAATGAAAACCTTTTTCGAGAGTACACTGTACACATGCGGCAATCAGCGGCTAGGGCTAGCGGGCACATGCGTCGATCAGCGAGCACAGGCGGCGAATTGGCGGCGATCCTTCTCCTTCGCGTAGCGGCGATCCTTCTTTCTCCTTCGCGTATCGCGCACAGGGACGCGTACTCTGAATTCAGAGCGGAGGAGGGGTTTTTTTTTCTTTAAATCTCCCATGCCTCGGCTTGGGCCAGGGGTAGGCAAGCCCAACAAAAAGTCCGGTCCAAAACAAAACAAAAAAAATTCCAGGGGTACGCACATGAGCCCGAAATTTTTATTAATAGAAATTAAAATATTAAAATATGAAATATAGGAATTCCGTGATTTACTGTGACGGCCAGAGGCCGTTATAGACTATAACGTCCCGATTACTTACCAGATTAGCGAGCTGATTTATGAAAATCAAATCTCGAACCGTTATAGACAATCACGGTCAGAACACAGCGGAAAAAAAAAAAAAAAAAACCAGACCGTTATAAAGAATCACAGCTAGGAAGTGCGAAAAAAAAAAAAAAATCTGGCCGTTATAGACAATAACGGCCAGGACTAAATAAAATTCTGCATAAAATACAGTATAGTGACCCTCCAAAGCTGCACGATCTTCCCACATGTGATGTGACCCTCCAAAATTCTACATAAAATACAGTATATATAGTAGTGACTCGTTTATGCATGATTGGTGTTTCTAATTTTCTATCATTGACTTTGTGAGGATCAAGCTGGCTACTTGAAATGAATCCATTCAGAATTTGAATTAGGATCTCCTAATTATATTTTTGCGACCGTCATTTAAAAATGTTATTTATCAGTTTGGTCCGATTTGAATGGTTAGGTCATTATTAGAGCATATAATTTTTTTAGCAGTCACATCAATAAAAAAAACCATTCATGCTGATTCATGGCTAAATATCTTTCGCATTTTATTAAATATTTTTTTTCCTAGCCATTATTCTCTATAACGGTCAGTTTTTTTTTTTTTTTTCGCGCTTCCTGGCCGTGATTCTCTATAACGGCCCGGTTTTTTTTTTTTCCGCTGCATCCTGGCCGTGATTTTCTATAACGGCTCGAGATTTGATTTTCGTAAATCAGCTCGCTAATCTGATAAGTAATCGGGACGTTATAGTCTATAACGGCCTCTGGCCGTCACAGTAAATCACGGAATTCCTATATTTTGAATTCTGCCGAAAGTCTTCTTCAATCTCAATATTTTAATATTTTAATTTCTATTAATAAAAATTTCGGCACATGAGCCTTGTCTTTTTATACATGAGTGTTGCTAACTCTGACTGTGTGTACAAATTGACAAAGATAAATCTCGTAGTTGTTAACAGGTATAAGCTTATTTAGTAAGGAAGTACTAATGCGTCTGCTGCTGACAAGGTATAAGCTGTTAACTTGTTTAGTGAGCACATTTCATACGTACATTAGAAATTATAACTTTGCTAGAACTCTCACCATTTTGATAAAATAAGATACTTCCAGAACTGAAAATACAGTGCTATCCACAGCATTGGCAGATATACAAAATCCCGTACAAAGAATGGCATGTACATTTGAAATGACAAAATCGATCAGAAGAATGAGTTAAAAAGGAGATATTCTAAGAAACAAGCGAGAAAACACCTACCTTGAAAGGTGCTAACTGAGGAACTAATCGTGAGGGATTCTGCGTTAGGATGCCGATTCGAGAGGGTTCAGCGTGAGACTACGGCACAGGGTCCCACGATTTAGGGTAGAGGCGAGACACCAGCGTGGGGGTCTGATCAGAGAACAACAGAGAGAGGGTGTCGGTATAGAGAGAGAACAGCGGCAATTAGTTTTTTTTTTTTCCATTGGGAAGAAGGGTTGGGGAGGGGGATGGGCAAAAAAAAAATTTCGCTGGGAGAGGTGACTGGACGCCTCCAGCGAGTGAACGAGCGTCCCAGCGAAAAAATTTGCGCATCTGAGATTCAAATGTGCACGATTTTTTATTCTGATCCGACGGTGCAGAACGGAAATACATGTGGCAATACGTGTGGCGGGTACATTTTTAACTAAATTTAGACTTTTACACATAAAAAATGCATTTAATCAAACGAAGACAAATTATTTGATTAGAGGGCTGATATTTAATACAAAATTTCATCTTTCAATCATAACCATTGACGGATATGACATCCAACGTGCTTAATAATAGAATAGAGATATGCACAGCGTAGATTGATAATTCGTTAATATTTTTTTTTCCAAAGTCGAAACCGTTGATTTGAATTATTCCCCATAATCTCGTATGCATACTCAATTTTATATTTTTTTAGAGTTTTTTTATTATTTTAGATAGATAAATATATATTATTTACCTGTCTAAAAAATTAACAAAATATTTTTAAAATATATCTATATCTATTTTTATTTTCAAGGTCCGAACAATCGATCTGAACTATTTAAAATAATTTTCATAAGAAATGTACCATAAATCAAATTATATATATATATATAGATCAATATGCATTATACATAGTATCCTACGTACGAACAAGAACACTATATATATTGAATGAGCATAATCCAGCGATCCGATCGAGGTGAATTAATGCAAGAATATTTGACACAGTATATATATGAAGAGATGACATTGTTCATATCACAAGATGTATAGAAAGTTGTCGAGAATGTATGAACAACATGAGAACAGTACTGAGAAAATAAGGGTTCATTGAAATTTTGCTATTGCCTAACTAATAAGTTAACTAGATAATAAAGAAGGGTGTGTGTAACTGATCGTAGCAAGGACACCCTTGGATTTTTAAGATATTTTTAATTGTTCAAATAGATAACTAGTTTTTTTATAAGAAACGCAAAAATAGTTTAATGCAAGTAACATAGCTGCTACTCAGACTATTTTCCCAACAAAAAGAAAAAGAAAAAATGAGATCGAACACACAGAGAGCTTGCTACTCAGCCTATTTTCACGGAAAGGTATACAATTAGAAGTCGATCGAGAAAAGGGTAAAAAACTAAAAATAAATTAGAGCGCATTCCAATATTTAGAGAAAAGTGGGGTATATATAAGTATATAATCCGAGAATCCGCTCGTGAATCCTTTTGTTTTTGATCTGACTCGATTCTCAAAGAGGGAACTTAATTAAAATAGTATTGCCATAGGAATCAGAAGCAGTCCGATGTCATGTCAGATTTAATTATTCATATATGTATTAAGATTCGTATGGGAAATTTTAAAGTTTGTATTGATCAAATGCGTTCGAATCTTGATACAGATCGAATGGCTCCATTCCATTGACATAATGGTATTGTATGCAATTAATTTGGGAAGCAATATATAGTAGTTATAAATTAAGTGTTGCGTGGAGATATATATATATATAGCCATGCTTCATATCCTCTGCATTAACTCAAAAGAGAATCTTTTGAGTTAATGAATCTCGACTGTCCAATTTGTATCAAAATTCGTGTGAACTAGATATGTACTAATATTAAAAGATCATTATGTTATAGACACAAGTCGAATTGGCTCTGTTTAAAATCAGACGGTTGAAATTCATTAACTCAAAAGATTCTCTTTTGAGTTAATGCAGAGGATACGGATCCATCCTCTGCGCAGCTGTGGATGCCTCCAAGTGCGAACTCACGGGGTTGCCTGGCGCCGTCTCTCTGTTGTAAACGTGCCAGTTGAAAAACATACCGGGGTAATATAATTTTTTATTAAGTTATTGTTCTTTATTCTGATGGAAGGTCGGGAACAATATTGAAGATGATTTGAATGTTTTATTTTCATCTCCTGCTAAAAGGAATGAAATTATTAGTGACTGGATGAGATATGACACTTGATATGGTGATAAAAAAAATGTTTTCAACTTTAATGTGTATATCATCAGGCGTCTTGTTAAATATGTTATTAAATCTAATTAGAAGTTGATTATTCAACTTAGGAATGTACCTTAAATAATTGCTTTTAAATTATTACGTCTGTATCTATATATCTCTAATACGAGCATTGTTTATTCAATATAAAATGGCTTGCCAGATATATAATTTTTATTTCTAACAATAATATAAAGAGGAGGGATCGGATTACACTGTTTTTTGGTGACATCGAATGACATCGTTCATTTTCAAAGTCCAAACAGTCGATCCAAACCGTTCAATATGATGGATATATTAAAATGTGCTTGCAGATCAAATTTTACATTTTTTTGATTTTTTTACTATTTATTAAGATGGGTACAAAAATTTAATGGTCTGAAAACAACGATTTTGTAAAGTACTTAATAAATAGTAAAAAAATTCAAAAAAATGTAAAATTTGATCTGCAAGCGCATTTTAATATATCCATCATATTGAACGATTTGAATCGACTGTTTGGACTTTGAAAGCTTTAAAAATTAACGATGTAATTCGATGTCACCAAAAACGGTGTAATCCGATCCCTCCTCTAATATAAATTCATAGCAATCGGTTTCAATTTATATATTATGAAGCTGACTAAGTTACATCTTTTTGTGATACTTTGGCAACCACTATTAAGTATAATTTTCATTAAATAAAATAAAATTATATCTCTATCGTTCACATCTAAGACAACATCAACACATCAAAATCTAAAAAAATACATCAACATTTAACAACTCATCATCAAGATCATTTAATAATACATCACAACATCTAACTAACAATACAACACAAACTTTGACCTTACAACATCTAACAAATTGACTGCAAGCGGTCGCCAATCTCCTCTCTCACCTTCTTGCTCTTCACTGCACCAGCTACCTAGCAACAAGAAGAATGAGGTATCTAGGTTTTTTTAGGTGGCGGGTGGGGTGACCTCTTTATCTCTCCCTCAAAGTCGAATCTATGGTCGGCGGAGGAGGCAAGGTAGTTGAGGTTCGGACAATAGAATGGTGGCGGGGTGGAAAAACCCTAGACGATGAAAGTCAGAAGAAAGGGAAAGAGCAGCGGAAATCCTAGATCTCCTTTTTCTTCGCTCTTTTTGTCCCTTTCTAAATCGCTCATGCTCACCGCAAAGAGACCGGAGAGAAGGGGGGAAGGGGGTACTGTACTGACGGGGTGGGGGACTCTGAGTTGAAGGATATTGGTTTGAACGGTTTGGATTTGTCGTTTGAAACCGATTCGATAGATTTTGAAAGCTAAAAGCATATTATTGATATGCTAGAGGAAGCGCGTAAGCCGTACTTAGTCCTCACCTATTCAATATGTATATATTTTTTGCATCATTCAATATTGTTTAAAAAGCGAATAATCAAGTGTGTTTTGTACAGGGGTGTAAACGGATATGGATATCCGTCCGGATATCCGCTCTGAATTCGCTTATTATCTGAATCCGGATTTAAATGGATACGGATACGGATTTTTTTTGCATAGGGAAATTTGATACAGATACAGATAATTCTTTGAAAGTATAAATGGAGTGGATATCCGCACTATCTGGATCCGAAATTTCAACTTCTCTGCTTCGCTGTAACTTGACTTTCAGCGGTTAATATTCCCTAACTCCTCTCCATTTCTATATCTTCTCCATTTCTTTACCTTTTTTTAATTTACTTTTGTTTTTCTTAATTGTTTTTAATTTTTTTAATTTAGTATTTGTACTTAAAGTTCATATGACTCAATTATCCGATAATTATTCGTTTCGTAACCGTATTTGAATCTGTATCCGTGGATTATCCGCTCCGTATTCGTATCCATTTAAGACGGATTTAGTTTTGAATTTTGATATCCGTATCCGTATCCGCTCATTAAAAAACGGATACGGATTTGACATCAGCATTATCCGCTCCGTTTACCCCCCTAGTTTTGTAACATAAGTGCGGGATCTTTTAAATTTAAGTGTTCGATATATTTTTGGATGGTTCGGAAGCAATAGTGAAATTTTAAAATGTGTATTTTGCACATGTTGAATGTATATATTATATTAGTTGAGTGTGTCTATTTAGATAATAATTCCAGTTAATTGAAATCGACAAGTGTGTATTTTATAAGAGGAGGATCAGATTACACTTTTTTTTGACACATTTTAACACCTACCATTTTCAAAGTCCAAACAGTCAAATCCAAACCGTTCAACACGATGGATATATTAAAATGTGCTTGGAGATCAAATTTGAGTGAGGCTATGGTGCTATGCATAGCACGGATGGCTAGTGTACTACGGCTCAATATGGTACTTTTTAAAATTCTAACGGTCGATCCGACCGTTCAATGTGATAACTATATGAATATGTACTTGCAAACTAAATTTTATATTTTTTCGAATTTTTTTACTATTTTTTCAGATAGGTAGAATTTTGATGGTCCAGAATTTTCAAAAAACACTGATTTTTCTACCTATCTGAAAAAATAGTAAAAAAATTCGAAAAAATATAAAATTTAGTTTGCAAGTACATATTCATATGGATATCACATTGAACGGTCGGATTGACCGTTAGGATTTTAAAAAGTACCATATTGAGCCGTAGTACACTAGCCATTGGTGCTATGCATAGCACCATAGCCTCACTCATCAAATTTTACATTTTTTTGAATTTTTTTACTATTTATTAAGATGGTTACAAAATCGTTGTTTTTCAATGGTCTGAAAACAACAATTTTGTAACCATCTTAATAAATAGTAAAAAAATTCAAAAAAATGTAAAATTTGATCTCCAAGCACATTTTAATATGGTGATCATGTTGAACGGTTCAGATCGACTGTTTGGATTTTGAAATCGCAAAATTGACCTATAAAAAATAATGTCAAGATGTGTCAAAAAAAAGGGTGTAATTGGATCCCTCCTCATTTTATAATATATATAGAGTGAGGCTATGGTGCTATGCATAGCACCAATGGCTAGTGTACTACGGCTCAATATGGTACTTTTTAAAATCCTAACGGTCGATCCGACCGTTCAATGTGATATCCATATGAATATGTACTTGCAAACTAAATTTTATATTTTTTCGAATTTTTTTACTATTTTTTTAGATATGTAGAAAAATCAGTGTTTTTTGAAAATTCTGGACCATCAAAATTCTACCTATCTGAAAAAATAGTAAAAAAATTCGAAAAAATATAAAATTTAGTTTGCAAGTACATATTTATATAGTTATCACATTGAACGGTCGGATCGACCGTTAGGATTTTAAAAAGTACCATATTGAGCCGTAGTACACTAGCCATCCGTGCTATGCATAGCACCATAGCCTCACTCATATATATAAGTGTGTATTTGGTTATAGTTGAGTGTATATTTTGCACTATCAGAGTGTATTATGGCGTGCAAATCTGCATTAAAAGTATTTGAGAGTATGGTTATGGAGTAATCATCTGGACTGTTACGGAATCCTGTAGCTTTTCCACGTATCTTACTAGGATTTCATGTTTTCTTTTACAAAGGTGATATTGATTATTGAAGCGAGCATTAACCATACAATTTAGACTTTATGCGCTGTTATCATAAAAAGATGCGAAAGGTTTTCATCTAGATGATTTTTGTGTGACAGCCTTAATTAAAGCAGTTAAGCACATTTAAATGCTTGAAGATAAAACAGAGGTAAAGAAAAACTAATGTCGTGCTTTCGCGAGATGCATGTGACAAGAAACATACCTTCCGTTCGCTCTTGTAAAAAAATATTGAATTAATTTCATTTTTGCAAGAACCAATTTTCAATGTTCTTTTTTCTTTTCTCCTTTTGTTCTTTTGAGGGGAGAATTCAATTTAGGTTACATATGTCATTAACTGTAATTTCCATTTCATAAACTGGTAAAGTTTTCAGACTTGAGATTGAAAATTTAAAGAACTGAAGCAAGAAATCAAAACTTTTCTTATTGAAAATAACAGCAACTAAAGAAACATTGATAACACAAACGTAGCCAAGGAAAAGATAGCCATCAAAACCAAAGGCCAACTTTATGCAGCTATTTTCACACTATATATTTATCAGAAAATTACAAGACTAACAACATTCAATCTAATATAATAAGGCCTCAAAATTCAGATCGCAGTGACCGGGGATCGTCTCTCAATAGAGTATTTAAGTTGCTCTCTGACCTGTCTTAGTGCAAGTAAAACTGTGTGCACATTATTCTCTTTCATTTCTGATTCGTTTCTGCAATCCTTTGTGCTTGTTACTGCATTTGCTGGAACTATGGCCTGCTTACTCTCTTCGGTTTTGATAACTTGTTCTTGTGACGCCTCTTGAACGGAAGTTGTAGAGACAGATGATTGCCTGAGTTAACCATAAAATGGATTAGGCAAATTAGATCCCAACATCATGGTATTGAATAAGGGAGACAATTCTGGGTATAAATAGTAAAAAAGCAAAGGTTCTGGCTTTAAAATTAAATTATTGGAATGTAAAGTGGTGTGGTATTTTAAGCATTAGTTCTAAATATAATCAGTTCTGCTCCAAAAGCAGTCTGGTCCCAGATAAGTGTACTTGTATTGATACTACAAATAAAATCAACAAAAAAAACCTCTTTTGCTACATCTTATGTGTGCTAAAATGAAAGAAAATTATAAATTTTGCTATATTTTTCACCCAAGTTTGACCTTCGAGCAAAATCTAATTAATATGTCTGGAGAAACCTTTCTAGAACAATCTTTACTTCTTATAAAATTACTCGAATTTTATTAGCCCAGAAATATAATACCTCATATCTGCATGAAATTCCTCTTCTGACCGGCAATTTTGAATCGATGGATTCCCACAATTATCATCCTTCACATGAGAAAATTCTGAACCAATTGAGCACCAGCTTTCATTTTCTGACCCGGTAAGGCCATTTTTCTCCTCTTTCACCTCTTCAAACGAGCTACATTGCAAGGAATCGTTGTCTGTTTTAACAGAACTGGATCTTTTGTCATCAAATCCCTCAGTAGCTAAAGAGGAATAAGAGGAGAAAGAACCACCAGAACTATCTGGCAAATCCAAAATCTTGAGAGATTCAAGCTTTTTCAGAGCATGCCTTAGCCTCTTTTCAGCTTTATTCCTGCTGTTTATCTCCTCACTTAGCCTCTTCTCCAGCTCATCCAACTGTATCAGTCAAACCCACATAAAAAATATGAAACCAGGGAAGAAAAACTTTTGGAACCAACACTGTACTTGCCTATTTTATTAAGATCAAAATAAAGACAAAAATAAACAGAAAGAAAAAAACTGTAACTTAGAACAGATGAAAAGAGCTAATAAGAGGTCCGGTACTAACCTTTTTGCCTATTACTTGAGTTACCTCCTTAGCTTCTTTAGATGCCACCCTCTCAGATTGTAATCTCCCCCTTAAGCACTCTACCGTTCTGAATTTCTCAGCATCATCATCTCTGAAAGAGCAAATAATTAAAAAAAAATTATTCAATTGTACCAGCAAAACTGAAATGATAAGTTGCAGTAAATTTATTCAATTGTACCTGCATTGATTGCTTGACACAATTGATTTCGATCCTTCTTGATCACTGCCACCTTTGTGTCTAAAACCAACCCAAGAAATGAAAAACAAACGATAAATCAAAGATCAATAGGAATGTAGATGTATCAAACAAAGAGCCAAAATACAATCAGTACCTGCATTGGGTGATTGATGGAGGAATTCCTTCGTTGGAAATTGGGATGTAAGCTTGTTGATCAAAACTGCGGCGCGCTAAAGACATTATATTCTCTCCGGTTGTGCTCCGAGAAACAGCATAGAGGAAAAAAGATCAGGAGAGATTAAAAAGGAAATGGAGTATTAAAAGCCAAGGAGGTGACTTTTCTCTCTCCTGCTCTCTCAGTCTCTCTCTACACAGAGAATAAAATATGGTCTCTGTTTGTTTTGTTTTATTTATTTCAGCAGATGAATTGTTACGATGTTACTGTCTCTAGGTCTTCCTCGTGTGTGCCTAGTATAATTCGAGGCCAGTTGTTTTTTTAATGGTAATAAAGAGTGTGTTGAATTATCATAATTACAAAATATTAATTAGCCGCGTCGGTGATTAATTCTCTATGCCAGGTGTCACAGTCAAGGGCTTCACAATCTCTACTATTCAGTTACCTTAATTCTCTATAATTATATTTCAAGAATTTTAACTATCAGTGAAATGTTATCCTTTGGCTTGTAATAATAGTATGACATGGCTGAATTAGGAATGACTAAAATTTAAAGACTGGCTTACAAAATTAATAATAATAATAATAATAATAATAACTTGTTTTCTGGTTGTTTATGGTTTGGTAGGCCCCACGGCTAGGGTTTTAGAGAGGCGTTGGCTTCCTGTGGTTTTTACTGAACAAAGAAAAGTGTGGCGAGTCACTGCCACACAGCCGAAATCTTTATTCTTTTTTTTTTTTTTTTTTTGATCATTAAATCTTTATTCTTTGACTTGGTTTTAAGAAGGTTTAAAGTTCTTTTGGACCCCACTGTCAGTGAACATCACACACGGATCAGATATTCAGTCGGCCTTAAGGCATCCAGTATCTAATAGGAAAAGTTATTGTTCAGGCGAGGAGCAACACGTGACAGCAGTGTGTGTAACGTTTGGCATTTCATGACTCATGATAGTTTGCCCACTATAGAGTCCCGATCGGTTTCTAGTTACATCTTTTACCGAACTCTAGCCTGCAATTTTTCATTTTAAAGTATGCAATTATTTTTCTTAAGTAAACTGAAAAAATTATACGAGTTTTTCCTTTTTAAAGTAAGCTTATTATATCAACATAAAGAATGGAATCAATTCTTCAAACTTTAAATGTCAACAAGTAATTTCTAATCAAGTTATTTTTAGCTACTGGATCAAGTAAAATATATGTTCCATTTTTTAAAAAGCGATATTACTTAGCTGTCAAGCGATAAGAATTTCAACTAACTTCAGAAATAAATCTTCAGTTTGTTTTTCTTTGTTTTTTTTATATCAACCACCACAATTTGAACGAACAGATGACTCAACCGCATATTAAAAGATTGCTATGTCAAATATCATGGTTGATTTTTTCCTCAAAAAAAACAAAAAATTATCATGGCTGATTTTATAAATTATTCAGAAGATTTAGACAATCATTCTCAGTTGTGGGTTGTTTCTTTTTTTAAGCTCCACATTTATTTTCATGCTCAAGAAACTTATTTAAGCAATGTTTTCATTTTTTCTGAAACTAATATTTTAATGTACTGTGACAACTTATTTTTGGTTCAATAAAATCACGTTACTTAGGAACATAACCACAATTTTATTATAAAAAATTGCAAAGCTCGATATTTAAAAGACACGTGTTGGTACAGAAAGAAGGTTTTACAGAGAGATCAGGTCCCAAAATTCTGGCTACCACAATTTTGATTTTTTTTTTTTCTTCTTCTTTCAGATCAAATAGGTTCAGGCACTAATATCCACGTTTGAAAAAGAGTTTTTGGTATTGTACGGAGAATTACTGATATTCTCAGTGCATATATTGTTTTTTTGTTTATTAGCGGATGGATGGATATGTTAGGGTAATGTTATGTTTATAATTTTAATAATATACTCATTGAGAGGTAAGGCCGACATTTTTAAAAATACACTAAGTTAATTACAGATTAATAAATTTGCCCACGAGTTGCTGGAAATTTTAAATATGTCCAAACCGGCCAATAATTGGCCGGTCCCGTGTTTTTTTTTTTTAGAGAAAAATAGCTAAAATGCTGAAATAAAATCTAACACTAAAATACACTAAATTACTTAAATTATGTTAATCTATGCTGATTGACACTATATTACTATAAATTATGTTAACTTTTTTTTAAGAGACAAATAGCTAAAATGCTGAAATATAACACTAAAAAATCGAATTTATTTTTAAATATTTGCTAGATTACATTTTTTATATATAATTAGCATATTTATACTAAAACACGCTAAATTACTTGATTTATGCTGAATTACACTAAATTACTTGAAATTACAATAATTATGTAGAATTATGCTAGAATACGCTAAATTACGTATGAATAGGGATGGTATCTTTAATGAGAAAGCGAAAAATGACGACGAAACTTCAAACGGTCATAAAACGGCGCTCGAGTGTCCGATTTCAGCAAATGACCACTTTTCAGAAAGCTTGTGAAAATGCGCATGCGTCTGAATTAGCTTTGCTAGATTTTCAAATTCAGAATCACCAAAAAACAAAGGGAAGAGTCTCAAAACTTCAGTTGAAGTTTCCGATTAAGATTTTCATTTCTATTCTCCAATCTACGTAGCTCAGTAAATTAGTTATATAATGAACTTGTAGAATACCAATTTTTATTATTTTTGGAATTTTTTTTACTATTTTTTATGATTTATGAAAGATGGTACAAAATCGGCTCTATTCATACGTAATTTAGCGTAATTTACCGTATTTTAGCATAATTCTACATAATTATTGTAATTTCAGCATTTTAGTAAATTTACCGTATTTTAGCATAATTATTGTAATTTACCGTATTTTAGCACAAAATCGGCCCAATTCATAGCGTATTTTCTAACAAATATTTTAAAAAATAATTCGATTTTTTAGTGTTAGATTTCAGCATTTTAGCTATTTTTTTCTAAAAAAAAAAAAAAAAAATCACGGGACCGGCCAATTATTGGCCGGTTTGGGCATATTTAAAATTTTCACCAACTCGTGGGCAAATTTATTAATCTGTAATTAACTTAGGGTATTTTTAAAAATGTCGGGAGGTAAGGTATAGGAGACTGCTTAACATTATTACAGGAGCAAAATGTGGTTGTGACTTTCTTCGCATTTAACAAAAAAGTAAAAAAAGAAAAGAAAAGAGGTATTATTATAGGAGCGTCGGTCGGATAATGATAGTACAGTGCAGTACCCAAATTAAAGGGGCGGTTAATGATGGTTTTTGTTAGTCTAGCTTAGCTTGCACTCTAAGCCTTATACACAAATTGTACAGCTGTACAATCATGGTATATAAACACATTGTTGTGTGATCATGATGAATTCATACATATTGGCACTCCTCATGTCATATGAATTCCTGCTCTTTACCACATTCTCTCGCACTTTTTATTTATTGCTTCTCAATGCTTACTTTATTGTTCTCATGAATTATTTGTCAATTGTGCTTAACAGTATTGTGAAAAACAGCCGTTTAAGCTGATTAATTGACCGATTAGTTGTTGGCAGCGACCAAATTGTTAGAGATTTTTCCGACTAATTAATCGCTTAGTTGTACCTTGTCTATCTGATGAGATTTACAACACTGGTGCTTAATCAACCATTTGTGCGCTAAAAGTATACTTAATTCAAGCAACTAGTTGGTATCTTATAGAGTTCTTTGTTATCAATTTGGGTAGAGAGTAATGCTGGATCCGTTTGGAATGTACTGGGAATAATTCAAAAGCCAAGTACTGTGATTCATGAACTGCACCTCCACTACACGACTACTAATCAGTGGCCAGTGGGATCCACATTTTTTAAAAAGGGAAGTGCATTGCGTGATTTCAAATTTGGTTGCAACAACATGTGAATCTTTGAGCAAGGGGACAAGAGATGGGTTCAATCTTTTGATTGCCGAATTACCACATCCAATACTATGCAGAACAAAAAGTAATAAAATAATATTTGAAAGGGGCGAAATGAGTGATCGGTTGGAAATGACTCACGTGAACCTCAGATGGGATGTAAGTGTTTACAATATTATTTTTAAGTTTCAAATTTTATCATTAGTTTAATTGTTTATATTTATGTTTGAGGCTAAGCTCATGACCGGTTACTAATATTCATTAAAGAGTGAGGCTACGGTACTATGCATAGCACGGTTTGGTCCGTGCTACGGCTCAATATTTTAGTTTTTAAAATCCTAATGATCGATCCAAACCGTTCAACATGATTATAAAATGAATATGTACTTGCAAACCAAATTTTACATTTTTTCGAATTTTTTTACTATTTTTTTAGATAGTAAGAAAATTACTTGATCTGAAAATTCTGGACCATCCAAAAACAGTGATTTTCTATCTATCTAAAAAAATAGTAAAAAAAATTCAAAAAATGTAAAATTTGGTTTGCAAGTACATATTCATTTTATAATCACGTTGAACGGTTCGGATCGACCATTAGGATTTTGAAAACTCAAATATTGAGCCGTAGCATAGACCAATCCGTGTTATGCATAGTATCGTAGCCTCACTCTTCATTAAATAATTAATTATTCATGAATATATTTTTGAAATGAAAGGTGGAGGTCTAGCCTATCAGCTTTCTTCAAACCTCTATTTATATTATAGGAGATTTTCTCACTTTGTGGATTTCGAACTCATGGCCTCTCACATGAGAGCCATGTATGTTTGCCACTGGACCAAAAGTTAGTTCTTTTGTTCATGAATATATTGTGAGTGAAAGTCTTCCTCTTTGCCACATTCCAATTTTATTTGATGTTGGCTTGGGCATTTTGTGGCCAACCAAATAGTGTTTAAAAGTTGTGCATTATTGAACATACTTTATAAATATAATTTGAACATAAATGTCAGGTGATAGATATATAACGAGTAGTTTAATAGTTCAGAGGTACAATAAATAAAAACAACGAAGAAAAATGGCAATTATTTAACTAGTTATATTCCAGATTGGACCTAAAAATAATTTGAAAAAAATCTGTTAACCATTCATTTTCATCATCCTCAATCCACATTGTAAAATGTCATCTTAAAGACTTTTCTTCTTATTATTTTATTTTCTTAATTTAACCTCAATCCTCAATCCACGTGAGGTATCTTATTTTGTTATCTTATTGTTCATTTTGTTAAATTAAATTGGGTAAATTTCACTAGAGGTCACTAAACTTTGTCATTTGTTACGAATTGGTCACTCAAATTTGATTTATCCCTCCATAGCCACTCAACTTTTAATTTGTCTAAATCAAGTCACCCTATAACTTTTTCATCCAAAATATTAATAAAATATAACTTTTTCGTTAGTATTTTGAACGGAATGAGCATATTCCGTTAAAATTTTGGATGATGAGTATATTCCGTTATGTTTTAGACGGAATAAGAATATTTCGTTAATATTTTAGATGAAAAAGTCATATGGTGACTTGATTAGAATAAATTAAAAATTACATGGCTATGGAGGGACAAATCAAACTTAATGATCAATTCGTGACAAATTACAAATTTTAGTGATCTCCGGCAAAATTTATCCAATTAAATTTGAGTGAGGCTATGGTGCTATGCATAGCACGGATGACTAGTGTACTACGGCTCAATATAGTACTTTTTAAAATCCTAACGGTCGATCCGAACCGTTCAATGTGATAACCATATGAATATGTACTTGCAAACTAAATTTTATATTTTTTGAATTTTTTTACTATTTTTTTAGATAGGTAGAATTTTGATGGTCCAGAATTTTCAAAAAACACTGATTTTTCTACCTATCTAAAAAAATAGTAAAAAAATTCAAAAAAATATAAAATTTAGTTTGCAAGTACATATTCATATGGATATCACATTGAACGGTTCAGATCGACCGTTAGGATTTTAAAAAGTACCATATTGAGCCGTAGTACACTAGCCATTGGTACTATGCATAGCACCATAGCCTCACTCATTAAATTTTATCAAGGAAAACAAAATAAGACAACTCATTAAGATGAAACTTTCAAGAAGGGTTTGGGCCGTTCGGGGCCTTTCAAGGACCCTGGAAAAGGGTTTTAAAGCCCAACCTGAATTGTTTGGAAATAAAAGAATAACAGGACCCTGTTATTCCTTATCCAGCCGTTTAATATTCTTGAGATTCGTGTATAATAAAGTATCTTTGTTGAGATCCGCACATGAAAAAATTTAAATGGCTGGATGAAGAATAACAGGGTCCTGTTATCCCAAAGGAATAACAGCAGATTTATTTCCGAATTGTTTATGGTTTTAAGCAGGCCGTATCCAGCCCAATCTTGTTTGTCAAGCCTTCCTTATCTGAGGAATAATTTTGTTCGTCTATATTAATTTCGTTGAGTAGAACTAATTTCATTACAAGCCTAAAAACTAATTTCGTTGAGCAGAACTAGGGTGTTATAAGCTTAGCCTCCAGTAACGAATTCAATCCCTTGAAATTGATCTAAGTGATGAGTTTTCATAAAAAGTTTTTTATTTTTCGAATAGTCAAACGGTAAACAAATATTTAAAAGATGAATGTATTAAAATTAATTTATAAACTTTTTAATTTTGACCGCTTGATTTTGTACTAAATTAATTTAAAATTTTAAAACTTTGCATGTAAACACATCATTCGTAAAATAGTAACGGTTTAAATTTCTAATTTGAAGCTAATTCGATATATTTCAAAACTAAACTAACCCACAAGAAATTTAGTAAAGTCAAGAACACCAGTTCAACTCTTAAATCATTTGTTTATCAATGAGCATGCGTCAATCGTCATGTAAGTGCTAATTCTACTTGTACAAATCGGTAATTTATAAAATTTAAATTTATTCACGCTTAGCGCACAAGTAGGAGTGACAGTTGTAGACTTGTAGACGGCGTGATGTATCATTAATTGTGGGCTTGTGGCATATTATATTATCATGGGCACCAAATGCGGCGTGTTTGACGTATTGCGATAGAGTGAGAAAAATGATATGGCGGAGCCGGCTCTGTCACAAAACGATACGGTTACATCACAGAATTGAATGGTATGTGTGATTGTTCAGTGCTGCGTGCTGTGATTATCTTTTGAAAATTTGGCACAACACAGTATGTCACGCGAAAGATATGGTCACGGCACGACACGTGGTCACGCGAGTCACGTGTAACTAGAACTGTTAGATCTTGATCAAATGGTGAATTTTGAATAAACTAACATAAATTATGAAAAAAAATAGTTAAACGTG
This sequence comes from Carex kokanica, assembly GCA_025461125.1. Taxonomy (NCBI): domain Eukaryota; kingdom Viridiplantae; phylum Streptophyta; class Magnoliopsida; order Poales; family Cyperaceae; genus Carex; species Carex kokanica. The sequence goes on from JAJGRX010000638.1 coordinate 1,057,548, forward strand.
ACAAACGTGACCAGTTACGTTTGGACATAACACGTTTGGGCACGACGTGACTTGCATGTCGTGACCATTCACATGCCGTAACCACTTTTGACATTTTAATCACAGCACGACACAACACGTGTGACTATTTACTTGATCACAACACGGCACGGCACGAAACTAAAATCACGACGTGTTAGTCACGACACGACACGACACGTTTTTACCACTCTATATTGCGAGCACAACATGCACATTTTTATTGAATTTGTAAATCTTGGTTTTTGGGTTGGTTAGAGTGTGCTCCACAAACTGGAAAAAGGGGTGGAATGAATTTTTTTTAATAGAGTTATTTGCTCCACAAGCGCACAGAGAGGAAAGGAAACTGGAGTGTAAAGATTTTAACATATTTTATTTAACTATGATTATTTTGTCTTTATAGAGAGGAAAGAAAGATCGGTGATATAAATCTCGTTGTCAATGTACAAAGTATCCAAACAAACTTGTTGATATATTTCCAACATTTCAAAGAAAAGGATGTCATTGAAGAAAATAATAAATTAAGGACATGAGAATGCGCAAACAATTTTTTTTTTTTATATAAAAAACCCGTAGGCCTGTATTAATATGAAAGGTTTTACAAGTACAACATAAAGAAACCAAAGAGAAACATAGTTTTGAGAAACTAAGCAAATTACTTCTAACGACACCAATAATAAACAGAAATTAAACTAACAATTTGATCCTAAGAAAACAGTAAAGAAATTGGGTGCCTTTGATGCATCTCAATTTATCACGACTTTGTATTGTGAATGTTGTATAATCCACTTGCATTTCTATCTCCATTTCTCGTCTGAGTTGAGCCCTGGCGTACCAGTAAATATTTGGTCCATTCTTCTTGTCATGTTTGCCAACATATGTGGTAATTTAAGTGCTTGCCTTCTGACATGAGTAACTGTTGCACTTACTCCTCTGGAATTCAGCAAACTGATTCATCTAGGGTATGATTACATTAAAATGAGATAAGAGTGTTATATAATTAATCCCTAATCTAGACAGTCTCTCTAAAAAAAGAAACAAAAAAAAACAGTAGCAAGTATAATATTTGGAAATCGGATCACCTGCCCATATGAGGGTAGGAATTTCCTGCCCCGGGTGTAGCTGACAGGTGGGACTCGACGGGTTTAGGCATTTAAATATTGGGAAATAGTTTTGTCCCAGACCCACGTGCTAGTGACACATGGAGCAGGAAATTACTGCCCTCATGTGGGCAGCAGATTCGGTCTCATTTGTGTATTTTATATCCACATCACTACATATATGCCGAAGTACTGAACAAATATCAGACGTGCAACTGCAACAGAAATAACCATTTAAGACTAATAACATAAAAATAAATGATGTAAATTAACCAGACAACCTTCCAATCAACCAGGCACCAAGCTCGTTGTGACCGACAAATCAACAAAATAAAGAATATAACCTGGAGGAGAACTTACCTGGATGGAAGCACCACTTGGACGGGGAAGAAGACAGGGTGGCCGGGCAAGAAGGAGGGGAGAGGGCGGAAAGCGGACATCGGAGGGTGGAGGGCGGAGAGAGCGAGAGTTGACTAAATTATGTGCTTAGATCTTCTCAACTTTTTTTTTGAGTAAATCAAATCATCTCATCTTTTAACTTTTAATTGAAACAAGTTTTTGCATTTTCTTTTAAATTGTATTTTTTTTTTTCTGTGATAGCGTGTAATAATAAGATTTATAAATCATGTATTGTAGTTTTATTTATGCTTGAATATACATCCAATATTTTTTATATATATTTGTCTTCTTACTTACTTTGAAATTGATTAATTCTTCTATTATTTATATACCATATATTTTTCTTACTTACTGATGTAATTTTTTCAATTAGTACGACGTGTTCATTAAGTTGTTATCATAAACTAAATTTAGTGATTTTATGTTGGAATGTTTCATTTCTTTCAAATAATATGTTATTAGTATTTGAAAAAGCTTAATTCTCAAATTTATTTTTTCATTAAATAAATGTGTTACTTACATATGTAAAATGTTTATGTGTTAAGAAGAAATAAGCATAGTGTTATATTATAATAATAAAACTAAGTTAAATTAGGTTTATTTTATAAGATTAATGAGTTAAATAAATTATTTTAATAAATTATGATATATATATAGAGGAGGGATCCAATTACACCATTTTTTTGACACATCTTGACATTGTTTTTTTTATAGGCCAATTTTACGATTTCAAAATTCAAACAGTCGATCCGAACCGTTCAACATGATCATATTAAAATGTGCTTGGAGATCAAATTTTACATTTTTTTGAATTTTTTTACTATTTATTAAGATGGTTACAAAATCGCTGTTTTTCAATGGTCTGAAAACAACAATTTTGTAACCATCTTAATAAATAGTAAAAAAATTCAAAAAAAAATGTAAAATTTGATCTCCAAGCACATTTTAATATATCCATCGTGTTGAACGGTTTGGATCGACTATTTGGACTTTGAAAATGGTAGGTGTCAAAGTGTGTCAAAAAAAATGGTGTAATCTGATCCCTCCTCGTATATATATATATATATATATATAGAGAGAGAGAGAGAGAGAGAGAGAGGAGGGATCCAATTACACCCTTTTTTTGATACATCTTGACACTGTTTTTTTATAGGTCAATTTTGCGATTTCAAAATCCAAATAGTCGATCCGAACCGTTCAACATGATCACCATATTAAAATGTGCTTGGAGATCAAATTTTACATTTTTTTGAATTTTTTTACTATTTATTAAGATGGTTACAAAATCGATGTTTTTCAATGGTCTGAAAACAACGATTTTGTAACCATCTTAATAAATAGTAAAAAAATTCAAAAAAATATAAAATTTGATCTCCAAGCACATTTTAATATATCCATCATGTTGAACGGTTTGGATCGACTATTTGGACTTTGAAAATAGTAGGTGTCGAAGTGGCTACGGTGCTACGCGTAGCATAGAGGGCCTCCGTGCTACGGCTCAATATTTGAGTTTTTAAAATCCTAATGGTAAATCCGAACCGTTCAACATGATCTCCATACGAATATGTACTTGCAGACCAAATTTTATATTTTTTAGAATTTTTTTACTATTTTTTTAGATAGATAGAAAATCACTTGATCTGAATGATACATAATTTCCTGTAGAAAATCACTTGATCGCAAAATAGCACAGAGGCCCTCTATGCTACGCGTAGTAGCCACGTAACAGTCTAACAGAATATTTCTGTTTAAATATGGACTGTTCTATCGGAAACCGGACCAATCCGATTCAAGTTGGAATGCAAGGTCTCTCTTCAGTCTTCACTATCGTGCGGTTTCCAATCGAACGGTCTGGATCTAACCAGAAATATTCTGCTAAAATGAATTCCACGCTTCAGATTTTTACGAAAAAGTCCTCGTCTACCGAAATATCACAGACCTAGGGTTTTGCTTCTTCATAAGCCGCAAACGCAGAGAGAGAGTCATCGCTCGCATTTTCCGATATCTGAAGTCGATTTAAAGGTATCTTTCTCTCCTCCCAGATTTAATTTGTTTCCATGTAATCAATTGATAGATTCTTTCTCTTCGTCGTCTATAGTCTCTGATTTTTCTTGTTTCTCCGATTATTTCGTGTTTACCCAAGTGTTGACCGTCGAGGCAGATCTGCTTTTTGTGTTGTGGTAATGTTACTTTTTTATTATTCTTCTTAATGAATTTGTAATTTGCAGATCAATTTCAATTTGCATAATAATGTCCCGTGTTTGTTGAATTAGTTAATTTTATCAGGCATGTAATTTTTATTGATAAATACAGCAGATCTTAGATCTGTACTATCTAGCTATTGTAGTCTTCAACTGTGAGTGACAAAATACAAAATTTTATTTAATCAAATGCGAATTTGATGAATCGCTTGGCGAGTTGTTAAGGAGGTTTTACTATCAAAACATCTGATGATCTAACTTTTTCTAAACTAATGCTGTAAAAGGATGATTGCCTTAATTTGACTTTTTTTACTAATGGTTTGTAAAAGGCTTATTATATTACCTAATTTTGACCTTTCCATATTTACGGAGTACAGAAAGTTAAGAAATGTCGGATGGAGATGAATACCGGGTCTTTATTGGGAATCTTTCTTGGAATACAACAGATCGAAGTCTAGAAGATGCGTTTCTGAAATTTGGCAAAATTGCAGATGCAAAGGTATCATACAGTGATCCCCTCTTTCATAATATAGATCAACATTCTTGTATTGAGTTGCAAAAACTTCTGGATAGGTATCTTTCATCTTCTTTTAATTATGAAATGTATTTTTTAGCCTAAATACTATTGTAGCACAGCTATAACTGTCAGCCTGAATCTATCTCTCTGTTTACTGGTGTTATAATTATTAATGTGACCTCATTTAGCATAGCCTAAATTTCTTGTTGGATGCTAGAGCAATGCTATGTACTTACTACTTACCTGTCAAGATTATTTGTTGTTAACATCATATAATAACAAATAATATCTATGCCTATATGTTACTTAGTCTGAATTCTATGTTGAATTTATTGCCATTTTGTGTACCTATAATCTATCTCAGTGAAAAGCTTACCAGTGTGCAGAGAGTTTTACAGGGGAAAAGGTTGCAAAAAAAGTCGATACAACAGCCCATCTTTTAACTGGATCACAACCTGGTACCACAATTCTTTCCATGTTAACATCATGATTTATTTGTTTGTCTCAGGTGGTAAATGACAAATATTCAGGCCGGTCCCGAGGTTTTGGATTTGTTACATTTGACGAAAAGGAAGCCATGGAGGAAGCAATAGAGAAAATGAATGGCATGGATTTAGACGGCCGTGCCATAACTGTTGACCGGGCCCAGCCAGGTGGTGGTGGAGGCGGGGGTGGCGGTGGCGGAAGAGACCGTGACTATGACCGTGGGGACCGCCGTGACCGTGGTGGGTCCCGTGGATATGGCGGCGGCGGCGGCGGAGGTGGTAGAAGCGGAGGTGGTGGTGGTGGTGATTGTTTCAAGTGTGGTAAACCAGGCCACTTTGCACGAGAGTGCCCTTCTGGTGATGGTGGTGACAGATATGGTGGCGATAGGTAAGTGATTATTTTTTGGTATTAGGGTTTGTTCAGATTTTCTACTGGGAAAAAGGGTTTTGTTTTGTTTGAAGCTAATTTTATGTGCTTCATTGTTGTACACTGATAGCAAATTTACAGAAATTGATCCCTTAAAAGTAAAATCCAATTCAGTTATACATCAGTTCGCAGTTCCAATTTTATGAAAAATGTAATGAAAAGTCTGCAAATATTGAAATAGAAAAAAGGTGGATTTGTTTGCAACCTTGTATTTCTTCCATTCACTGAGTGAGTTATCTTTGATTCTAATTAAATGCTGGTGTTCTTGATAAAATGTTATTTAGGTATGGAGGTGGTGGTAGCAGGTATGGACCAGACCGTAATGGTGGGGACCGCTACTCTGGCCGTAGCAGGGATGGTGGTGGGCCCCGCAGCGGCGGTGGCGGTGGCCGCGATCGCTCTGCCCCATATGGGCGGCCCAGATAAGAAACTGGGCTTGTATCAGTTTGATGTGATGAAACCCTCATTTCATCAATGAATCAAGGTATGAAAAATGTTAGTTATTTATGGATGTGACGGTACTGGTATTATTTACTTTGTAGTGTGTTAAAACAATGTTTAGTTAAATCTAGTGTGTGATGATTTGGTTACTTAAATGTTTGCTTTTTTGTTCTGTATGCAGCCAAGGTGCTTGTTCACCAAGGCCTTTGTATGTGTGGTACTCTTGATACTAGTTCTCTCTGGATTTTGGTGCAAAATGCGAAATGTTGCTCTCTTGTAAAAAAATGTTCCTTTTGTTTGCTCGCGGCTGTGTGCTTTTCCTTTATGTGATCCTTTATATGGTGTTTCTGTTACGTTTCGGCTCTCTGCAATTCATGTGTGTATGGTGCAATCTCTGGTCCTTAGTTTGTTGGTCTTCTCGGGGACAACTTGGGTACAACAATTGCTTTTTGTTTAAGGAAGCAGCCGGGCAACTGAGCTTCTCATGTGCGACTCAGATTTGTGATTCGTTAGTAAGAGATGTAGATTCATTAATGCTCGTTTTATGAAATGTTAAGCATAGCTCGTCATGGGAGATGAAGCGGGTAATATTAGATCATCTTTTTCCTTATCATATTATTTTTAATTAGGATATTTAGTATTGATTGGTTTTTTGTCATTTGGCAGGAGGCTGGTATATTTGGCCTGTTAACATATTGTCCTTAGAAAAATATATACTTCATCAAATGAGTTTATTCTTGCTCCATTGGTTTAAATTGGAGAGATGTTTGCCTTTTACAAGCCTTGCTGCCACTTGGTCCCTGATTTTGTTGTTCTGTATCGACCTCGAGTTGTTGATTTGAGACAAGTTGTAGTGTGGAATCCGAATTGCTTAGGCTAAAAGAATTTTAACAAGTATAGAGTTTTACTCCGAAGGGTTATGAGAAAGAGGTGCCCCCCCCCCCCCCCCCCCCCCCCCCCCCCCTCAAGGTGAGTACGGATCCTCTGAGGTAACTTAAATTTTTAGGTGGTATCCGGACTGTATGATCAAATGCTGGACCCCTTTAATATTTGTGCCAAAGCAGATTGGATGGTCTGGATCCAAAGTCAAAATTTGAGTTGTCTCAGGTGTTATGAATTCCCTCAAGGTCTAGTAGGCATCTCATTTTTTTTTTTTCTAATCAGAAAGTCTGGATCACTATTCAACCGTTTTACAAATTAAACCGTGTAGTTTTAGGCTACTGTAGTTTGTTTTGTTAGAACAAAAATACAAAAATGATCTTCATGGAGTATTTTTGTTTTAGTTTTTTTTAATACGGACCGACTGATCAGAATCAGGGCCAATCTGGCCTGAGGTGGAATGCATGGGGCCCCTTCAATATTTGGGCCAAAGCAGATCAGATGGTCCAGATCCAAAATCAAAATTTGAGTTACTTCAGGTTATGGATTCCCTCAAGGTCTTAGTAGGCATCTCATTTTTTTTATTCTGAATTACAATTTTGACCCTTTATTACAAATTAAATTGTGTAGTTTTAGGCTACTGTTGTTTGGTTGTGTGTTTCTGATTTTAAATTCAAATTATTATTTATAGTTTGTTTTGTTAGAACAATAATACAAAAATAATCATCATGTAGGACTTGTTTTACTTTTTCTTTAACAACTCAAATTTTGAGTTTGGATCTAAACAGTCTGATCAGAATCCGGGCCAATCCAGCCTGAGGTGGAATGCAGGGGCCCCTTTTGTGCCAAAGCAGATTGGACGGTCCAGATCCAAACTCAAAATTTGAGTTACCTCAGGGGATATGAATTCCCTCAAGGTCTAGTAAGTATCTCATTTTTTCCTTGTCTGAAATTCTTAATCACAATTTTGACCCTTTATTACAAAGTAAACTGTATAGTTTTAGGCTACTGTTGTTCCGTTCTGTGTTTCTGATTTTAACTTCAAATTATTATTTTATAGTTTGTTTCTGTAGAACAAAAATGCAAAAATAATAAAGTAGGTCTTTTGTTTTATTTTTTAATAATGGAACAGGGGTCAAAGCCCTTGTTTCTATTTTCAACTTTTGTTTTTTTTTGTTTTTTTTTATAATGGAACAGAGGTTAAAGCCCTTGTTTGTAGTTTTGACTTTTGTTTTAGTTAGCTCTTACCGTGCTCAGAAGATATTTGATTTTGTGCATCAACTGAGTATAAAATTTAGCCTGTAAAATGTTCTCATTATTTTACACGACACAGAAAACCTGAAAACTCTTGTCTGGATTTTGAACCTGTAATTTGTCATTCTTTTTTCAGAGCTTGGTAGTGGTTTCCGAGGTAGGAACCTGTAATTTGTCACACAGAACATATTGCTTTTAGTCACTAAACCAAATGTTGGTTCTTGTTTTGAGTGTAAGAATCAATGTGTATGTATGCTTAAATTGTACAGTTCTTATGCAATAAATGTGAATTGGAACTACTGAATGCGTTTGCATCCTTATCTGTCCATTTGTTCAAAACGAAATTGACAAATCAAAGCCAATTGTCTCAGTTTATAAAAATATAGAAACTAGCAAACTGAATGATTTTTTAACTACAATGAACAAATATTATTTAGACAGGTTATATGCAACCGATTCAAAACTAGTCCTTTCCGAATTATTGTTTAGACAGATTAATCTTATCCTTATCATATTTTTATCAAATAAGCTGCGCACATTAATAGAGGTACCTTATAAATTGTTGCTTAATTAGACGGTTTTGATTCGTGAAAGAGGTTTATGATCCACCATTACTGTTGTTGATGAGGGTTCTAAATTTGTTCATTTTTTTTTACAGGTCTTTCATATTTTATTTGGGTAGCACTAGAGTGGAAAAAAATGTGCCGTGACTAACACGCCGTGATTTTAGTCTCGTGCCGTGCCATGCCGTGACTAAGCTAATTTTTCACGTGCCGTGACGTGACGTGACCAAAATATCAAGGGGTGGTCACGTCACGTGAGTCACGCCGTGTCTAACGTGCTGTGACCATACGTGACTCGCTTGACTCGCGTGATCATTTAATCATAATTTAGATTAGTTTATTCAAGATTCATCATTAAATCAATATCTAATGGTCCTAATTACACGTGACTCGCGTGACTACGTGTCGTGCCGTGCTGTGACTAAATCTTTAACGTGTCGTGCCGTGCCAAAGTTTCAAAAGATGAGCATGGCATGGGACACGCGTCAGTTATCCGTGCCGTTCCGTGACAGAGTTGGCTCCGCTGTACCATTTTTCCCACTCTAGGTAGCACTATATTCAGGGCAATTTTTCTAATTTTGAGAGCCCTGAATTTTTTTTCTCTAAATACCTATTTTACTCTTGCAGTCTCTCTCTTATCTAATTAATGAAAACGCTAATAAAGGAATTCTTCCTTTCAGATTTCTACTCCATTCGAAGAGAAAAATTCCTCCCTTTTATCTTTCTGTTTGTTTTTCATTCATGTAGTCTGAATGTATTTTCTTTTCTATGGTGCACATCATCTGTGAGGGAATCTTCTTTGAATCATGTTCTCAGGGGAAAAAAATGTGATAGTAGAATAGAGAGAAAATTTCACTTAGATCCTCAACCTTTCCAATTTTATATAGTAGAGGGGTCTGATGGATGATATCTCTTCTTTGAATTTGCTAGGCTGCAGTTTATTTTTTCTTTAATTTTAGTTTTTATTTTATGGCAATGTAATATCTTAGACTATCTTAATTAATGCAATATACATACATATTTTTTATTAAAAAAAATGAAAGCATTAGACATCTGTAATGTTCAGTAGTTATAGACTTGTACAAATTTGAGGAGTTTTAAAGTTTTTTCTGTCCATTTTAGCTTACTTATTTAGGCAAGTTTGTTTGGTTTTTGATTTGTTTTTTATTCGTTATTTATTTCCTGATTGAATCTATTTCATTTGTGTTGTGTAATTAATTTCATTTCGAAACATTGAATTGCTGCTTTTAAGCATCAATTGAAAAAATATTTCCTTTATTAATCTTTGTATTAATTATGACAAAATTAATTGTGATAGACAAGGAAGAGAAATTGAAGGATAAAATAGACATTTAAAGAGAAAATTTTCTCTCAGCTCTCAAAATTACAATTGATGCTCTCAATATAGCACTCTCCATTTTATTTTCTTCAAAAACTACTTCAAAATTTTAAATTTATAACAGATCGAGATTTAAGTATTGTATCAAAAACTTCCATTAAAAAATAGCATCGGATTGGGGTCGTCTAAATTATTCTACAACTCCCCAATGTAAAATTCTCTTATGAAAATAAATGCTTGAGCGTGTTACACAAAAATGCTTCTTGGAGAAGGAAATGATATTGGAGTGACGAATCATGATTTCTCACCAGTCACTAATCATAGAGGAAGATAAACGGTACAGAACAAATGCTCTTTCCATGCCTGAATGATCGGTCCCCAGGTAAAGCGATTTTTTCTTGAACTAGAAATACTGGAAGTGCATATTTCAGATCACACAACACAAGAAAGATATATATTCCGAGGCATAAAATTGTACAAAAATGAAAACATGAATGTTAAAGAGGGTGGAAAATGAAAATCTGAATGGTCTAGTGGGATCCAAATTTTAACCTCAAAACTGGAAGCCCTCGATAGAAATGAAGGGAACATGTTTGCACATGTTATGGATCTCATTTGCTTTCTCGGCCTTTTGCAATGTCCGACACTTAGTACCTTGAGTTCTTTGAGATCAGACATGTACCGAAGCTCGAGAGGCACCCGGAGGTTGTAACAGCCATTTAGCGTCGCAAGCTTAAGTACCGGCATGGCTCCTTCCTTCATCTCTCATTCTTCTAATATGGTTAGCCCCACAAACTCCAACTGATGTAGCAGTTTGAACCTTCAGCAGAACAAATCATCTTTTGATTCGTTTGTTCTCCCACCAACCGGAGCATTCTTAGGCTGGGTAGCTTCTCTACTCTCTAGCAGCAGCAACGGATCGTCTTGGAGCTCGAGATTTACGAGTGTAAGCTCCATGATGTGTATGGGAAACATACCAACCTCAAGCAGCAACTTGTAATTGTTGAGGAATCCAAACTTCTTCTCTTTTAGAGACAGAGAATGTAACTGCTGATAAAATGGAAACCCTCGGATGTGGATTATTTCTGGTGGCACTTCATCGCCGAGTAATGAAAGATGGGTTACAGGGTTAGATGGTTCATTGTACCAAGCAGCGTGGCAATTAAATCCCACGAAAATCGGCTCTTTTCAATATCTAAATCACGAACATTCGGTAGTTTAGGTCGCTGTGCATATCACGACTCTTCGCTCGTTGCACCAGTAAGTGTTTGGAGATTTCTTAGGTCGGAAAATGATGAGTCCTGAAGTATATGGCTTTAGTTTCACATGTCGAAGTGTTTTCACATTCCATATATCATTAGGCAAGTCGCCGTAATCTCCTAGATGGAAATCAAGGGCCTCAACAAATTGCAGGCCTCCTATGAACAACTTAAAAAAATCTACTTTTACTATTCCACCTCCCACTAAGCTCAGTGGCTCACAATACCTTAATTGAGTCGGTCCATGAAAACACTCGAATCTTACGCCCTGACTTTGTCCCATGTCACCACTTAGCACCTTAAGCAGCCTTTGTCGAGAGTATTTTGGCATTGCCGGCTCAAAGCACAACAAAGAATGGAGATTTGGGTTTGCATGTTCCATCAATTCATTGCAACCCGAGTAATGGACCTCCACATGGCGTGCCTTGGTGCTGCTCTTCCAATTGTCAGGCTTTAAGCAAATTGTGAGAAAGTTTTCCTCGACCTTTTGGATAGTAAGTTCACGAAGGAGATCATGTATACGGCAGCATGTGACAGAACTAGTGTGAGACCTCTTTGATACTTGAACCAAGCTTCTATTGAAATGAAAATAGAACTTCAAATTACCGAGGTGTATAAATGTATATCTATGCAAAATACTAAATGTTCATATTGTAAACTGAGAACAAATGTTGGGAAATGACAAACATTCAGTAATTTGTTAATCGGTAACAGTAGAAGTAAAAGGTATATACCATAAACAAGACAATAGTTAGCTTGTTGAATATAAGATTCAAATTTTGTACAACACAGGACGATATGTAAATGCAGCTATTGAAACAAACTAAGCATAAAGAGTACTCGAATGAGCAAACTAAGCATATTAAGTACATAACAAGTGTGCTTACTGAAATGAGCAATCAAGAATAAAAACATGCAATCCAAACTAAGCATAATTTTTATTTTATTTTAATTTAATAAAGGATTAAATGGGTACTTTATAAATTTAAAATGAGTTTTAATGGAAAAGTAAATAAATTGAGTAAATTTGTGAGTTATTAAAATTTAGAAGGGTAAGTATGATATTATGAATTTTAAAGGGGGAAATACGTAATTTTGAGATTTTTGAGGGGTACACATGAAATTCCCCCTTAAATTTAAGAATTAAGATATCATTACCTAAGGAGGAGAAAATCAAATATATCTAGATGAATCTGTAATAAAAAATTAAAACTAAGTATACATTTGCACTAGATTCTCAAGAAAGCTCTCAGTATTCTCCAATGTTCTAGATTCTCCCTCGGTATTAACCCTTCAACAACCCACAATTGAAATAACTTTTGAGCATCGATTTTATTGTCTTTAGGGAAAACCGTAAAGTAAATGATACATGACTTGAGAACAAATGGCAAGTTATTATAGCTAGTGGCTACGATCTCAATACATTCTCTCCCATCGATACCCTACTTCATAGTTTACAACATTTTATTTCAACATAATTGGTAAGTCTTTTTGATAATAAACCTCCTAATACCACCACATTTTTGACAAATTTTGTGAATGATACCCGTTACTCATATCTCGATTAGGAAGCCTTTTTGAACAAAAGGTCTAAGCTTGGTTTCTTAGTTAAATATGGAACTTTATATGATTTAGCACTCCAACAATGTTTAAGAATCTAGTAGTTATGATTACTCTACTTTCAATCTCAGCATCAGGTAGCACTACGCCAATTCTAAGTCCATAGATCACTTATCCATATATCATCTAAGAGGCTTATGAGTCTCTGGACGTAAATAGTTTTTTTAGTGTACTTCTCACCATTAAGAGTATGTTTGGTTGCAAAATAAAAATAGTTATAATAGTCAAATTAAAAATAATTATTTTTTGTCTTATTAGAATAGCCAAATCTCAAAACTCTTAAGGGTATGTTTGGTTGCAAAACAAAAATAGTTAAAATAGCCAAATCAAGAATAGCTATTGTTTGTTTTATTAGAATAGCTAAATCTCAAAACTCTTAGGAATAGTCTATTCTAATAAGACAAAAAATTTGAATTCCCTATTCTAACTATTCTAACCCAACTAAACATCAAATAAGCTATTCCGAATAACCTAACCCCAAAAATAGCATATTCTTAACTCAACCAAACATACCTTTAGGAATAGCCTATTCTAATAAGATAAAAAATTTAAATTTCCTATTTTAACTATTCTAACCCAACCAAACACCGAATAGGCTATTCCGAATAGCCTAACCCTAAAAATAGCATATTCTCAACCCAACCAAACATATCCTAGGAGTTTTGTAAAGCTCTGTAAATATTCTTCTCCGCCTATTAGGATGTCGTTTTGAGGGACAGACTCAACATGCTCTATTATCTATTTTCTTGTTTCTTTATAAAAATCACATTATATAAACAATTATGTTATGTTCTATTACTACCATCGGCGGTTTGCATTTATAATGTTGCACTGGATTACAAAAGCAACATCTGATCATAAAAAAAGGTGGAATAAGAAAATGAATGTCTTTTTTTCTTTTTCTTTTTTTGCATTGTTGAACGCCCGTAGGCAGAGTTACATATTAGGGAAGAAGACAGGGGGGTCTATTGGAGTTATAAGAAAATAAATAGTAATCACAAAAAAAGGAGGGGAAGAAAAATGAAAAGCGAAAATTACTATTTTCTAACATTACTATTCACAGTTGTACTGCCTTTTTGTCATCTTGAGATGAGTTGCTGGTATTCTTCAAGCAAACTTGGAATGTCGTTCATACGCAACTATAAAGTATAAAAAAAAATGAAACAAATATGACAAAACAATAGAGCAAAATAAACATGACAAGATATTTGATATTAGCAGCTGAAATAATATGCTCATACAATATCTTCTCATTCACTCTAGCTGGATCCAAATTTATGGTATATTTTTTTCTTCGGGGTTCAGGTATTTGTGTGCAATTCATACAAGGAAACCAACAATCAACCGAACTAATAATGAAACATCAGCCTCTTCTTTTTTAATTTGTATTTAGTTCTGTTAAGTGTTAGAGTGAGGCTATGATGTTGTGCAATATACACCTATCTAGTGTGCTTCGGTACAGCTCGGATTTGTGTCAAGATGTGAGCTGGACGAAAATTGAAGCACATCCAACGACTGTGGTATCAAAGCACACTAGATAGGTGTACATTTGCAAAGCACCATAGCCTCACTCGTCTAATACTAAACTAATAAGCTGTCCAAATTGGTACCGGATTCCATTGAGCGCATTGAGAATACCAAGTTTTACAGAGAGAGAGAGAGAGAGAGAGTGTACCTGAGAAGCGCTTTTCAAGTGGAAAAATCGGTAATTTTCTTGGCCAGAGAGAGCCGATGAAGTGGAATGTAAATCAAAGTTCAATTTTTCTCTGAAATTTGTACGACTGCATATCAGTCATAATATACTTGTAGCCAAATTAAGAGCATAAATTGTATTAATATGTGACTGAAATAAGATGCAAATTTCAACCAAGTGTAAACATACATTTCATGAAATCATATTTTACATTTACATACCAGAAATAGTTATAAAAAAAAATTGCAAGAAAATCCCTGTACTACTTACATTGCTTAGGGCCTTCATCAAAAAATTAACAAACACATAAAATGAAGAATGAAAAGTAACTTACAGATGGCTTCGAACAATGAGGCGCTTATAATCGCGCAACATGGGACCCACCTCCTGGAGTTGTATGGAACTGGGACTACAGTTGTTCCAATGATATCTTACTGCCTAAAATTCATGATATAACTCCAATTGTCAAACAATATACGAGTCAACAGGAAGGATCTCATGTATTGTAATAATGACTTCATTATAGTACAGGTTAAATAACCCCTCCCTCCACCCCCAACAAAAAAGGAAAAAAACACATACACACACGCACTAATTCATTTAATGCCATCAACTTTTGCACAAGAAATGACTAACGTATCTTCGAGGTTTAGTGTTTTTATCCATAATATTTAGAGTGAGGCTACGGTACTATGCATAGCGCATATTGGTCCGTACTATGGATCGATATCTCCATTTTCAAAGTTCAAATAGCCAATCTGAACTATTTAACATGATCTCCATATGAAAATGTACTTTGTGAATCAATTTTTACATTTTTTAGAATTTTTTACTATTTATTTTTAAGTAGAAAATCACTTGACCATTCAAAAGTAGTGATTTTCTACCTATCTAAAAAAATATAAAATTTAGTTTGCAAGTACATTTTCATATGGAGATCATGTTGAATGGTTCAGAACGACTTTTGGACTTTGATCATAGTCATAAAGTCGTCTGTGCTATGCATAGTACCATAGCCTCACTCTAATATTTATGTTTCTTTTTTGGAGGCACAATAGTATTCTTATATTTAAAAAATCCAAGATGGTTGACATAACAAATGCAAGATAAACCTGTTTTGTTTTTCATATAAATAATCATACAGTCTATTTTTTAAACAAAAGATATACCTTTTCTGAAAATTGATAACGTTTTGTATTTAACCTATGAAAATAGAAAACAATCGTAATAAGTATTTAGGACTACTGTGTACTTCCCATTGGTGCCTCATCATGCCCTTTTCCTATTGTTGGGTCAATAATTAGATATCCCATTTTTAAGAATATGTAACCCATCATGTGTACTCTTTATGTTATTGTTTTAATGGAAGGCCTATGGGCATATTTGGCAAAAAATATATATATATTAAATATCCATTTCCATGCCACATGTTCAATCAGTTGATCTTGCTCTATGTCGAAGTATGTATTCATGTAGAAAATTGTAAAATATCAAGAAATTAAAATCAAACCACTGAAAATAATTGTGAAGAAAATGTTGACTGCTTCTCCTCTTGATCTTTGTAAAAAATAAAAAATAAATAATACCATTTTCGACATCAATTCTTTAAACTTGACATAGAACAAGATTAACAGTACTGAATTCTGTTTGGCATTTGGATGTTGAATGTTAATGCAAAAATGAAAAATGCACATGACAGGATAACATAAAGGTCGATATTTGACGCCTTCCCCCATCCCAAACACACACACACCAAACATTTATTGTTCGTCTTTCAGATTGCTAACTAAAAACAAAGTAATAACAGAACAAACAAAATCTTCAAGAAGAATAAACATATCAGGGATAGGGTAGTCATTACGTCCCAAAGTTAATAGCAATTGTACTGAGTGAATGTGCGGGGTCTAGTTTTAACAACTCAGAACTCAAAAGGTTGGAACTTTACAGGAAAAATCAAATAATAGGATATCCCTTCATGTTTCTGGGCATATACTTAACATCTCCTTTGATTACGAGTAAATTCCAAGGTCTCATTATATAGGGGGTAGAGTTGATATTCTTCAAAATTCACAGGGTACAAACTTAAAAAGAAAATCAGACAATTTATTTTCTAGCTCTTCATATTTCCTTTATAATTGGCCAATTTACTTTCTAATAATTTATTTTCCGAAGTTGAATATTCGAGAGCCACAAACTCGTTAATTTCATTGTTTAAATTTTTTTTTAGTAGTATTTGATTTTTCATGTTTCTAGGCATATCCTTGACATCTCCTTTGCTTACAAGTATATTCCAAGATCTCATTTTATAGGGGCTAGAGATGATATCCTTCAAAATTCACAGCTTAAAAATTACAAAGAAATCAGACAATTTATTTTCTTCATATTTCCTTTTTAAATTGGCCAATTTACTTTCTAAACCTTAATGGGTTTTTGCTAATATTCTAATAATAGAAGTGAGTTTCATAGACAGACCACTATGTTAATAAAAAACGCTGTAATCTCAGAAGAGTAAAACTACAAATTACTTGTATTCCAGCAGCTTGGTCCCTAGTCGGTAAATTCTCTCCAGTAAATCGTGCTGATAATTCACTTAGTTCTTTGTCCTCCATTTCATCGGTAATACTGAGATCAGCTTTTGGAGAAATTGAAATGCCCAACTTATCAGCTAATTCTGAAATAAGGGACTCTTCGTTCGTCACTTCATTTTCCTTGAATTCACAAATTAATGCAATTGAACGAGTCAGTAAATGGTCACAGGCTAGTCTATTTTATATACATCCTATGTAATTTATAAAACAATAAGTTATGAGTGAGGCTATGGTACCATGCATAGCGCATATTGGTCCACACTATAGATCAAAATCTCTATTTTCAAAATAAAATAAAGTCGATCTGAACCGTTCAACATGACCTCCATATGAAAATTTACTTGGATCAAACTTTACATTTTCTACAATTTTTTTACTATTTTTTTAGATAGGTGTAAAATCACTTGATTAAAAACTCTAGACCATTCAAAAGTAGTGATTTTCTACCTATCTAAAAAAAGTAAAAAAAATCTAAAAACGTCAAATTATAGTATGCAAGTACATTTTCATATGATTTACAATTTGAATTTTGAAAAGAAATATATTAATCCATAGTACGTACCAATCTGCGCTATGCATAGTACCATAGCCTCACTCAAACAATAAGTTATTTACTTGCATAAACCCGCCTGTGCCTATTTCTTCGGAACTCCAAAAATACCCTTGTTTAAGATACAAGTAGTTTTCCAAAGGGACAGTTTTGAGCATATTTGTATTATAATTTTGAGTACCTTCACATCTGTATTTTGTGACCCACTGGAAGGCACCGTGACTTCTGAAGGAATACTTGGAATTATTGTTGGTCTCTTTGCTAGAGGATCGTCTGAAAAGACACAACGGGTATATAAATTCGCATACTACAAGTTACCATATCACTATCAAAATGTCCCGATCCACAGCCAAAATAAAAGGATAAGTGTTAGGGATGTTAAAAGTCATGCCTTGACCTGTACGTCACGGCACAATACGTGTGCCGTTCACATGTCGTGACTCGTGTGTCTTGTGCCGTGACCTGACCATCCTTCGGAAAAATGGCACGACACGCAAACTGGTATGGTCACGGCACGACACGTGGTCACGCGAGTCACGTGTGATCAGGACCGTTAGATCTTGATCTAATGGTGAATTTTTGAATAAACTAACTTAAATTACAAAAAAGAAAAAAAGTTAAACGTGACCACGTTGGACACGACAGGTGTGGTCATGGCGTGCCTAAGGTGCCGTGGCCGTCCATCTCAATTTAGTCACGGCACGACACATAAAAATATGACTTGGTCACAGCACGTCACAGCATGTATTTACATCCCTAGGTGTTGACTGTAAAACAATAAACCACAAAGTGCATGTAAAATAGAAATGACAAGTACCTCCTGGAACTAACCACCAAAAATCACCAAAGGTGGTCTTCCCATCAAATCCACCAAATAAAAGGTACCGCGTACCGACGCAAGTCATAGAGTGGTAAGCACGTGGAGGTGGCGGTTCATTACTCGTATTCATTCGTTTCCACTGAACAGACACTAAATCATCAACAAATTTTAGTTTTCTCAAGTCACTTTTAATCAACCCCCAAAGGACAAAAGTATAGTGAAAAAATATGACTGAGAGTAAGGATAATTTGGGTATCTTTTGAAAAATAAGAGATGAGGGGGTGGAGAAGATATTCCCATGTTTGGTGCATATGACAACTGACTCATTTTGCATTGGTTTATATGATATTTTACGGGGTTTGGGGGCATATAAACGTTGTTTATCCATAAAATAAAAGAACAATTTCTATTTCACCTCTGTCCAAAACTATACAGTCGTTATAGTATACATCGTATCTGCTAAGCCAGCCACCTGTCCCGTGCCCACCAAAAAGTAACAGCTACAAGATAAACAGATAATAGAATCATCAATACTCTAGAGAACATCTACTTATAATTTCAAAATGGTTTAGCTAAACTGTTCACATTAACTTTGTTCATGATATTGAGTTAATATTTGGTAAGAACTCACAAAATTAGAAGTTAATGCAACAAAATGCTACATGTAACAATAAAAAGATAAAACTAAAATACTTACATAATGACCTCCAGAAGTAACAGTATGGCCACACCTGGGAGCAGGCGATTGGCCTGGAAGTCTAAGTTGAGTCCAGCCCGGCGTCTCGTTATCTTCAATTTAAGTTTAAATTTAATTACGGATTTTGCTATCAGTGCCAGTTCTTCACAGACCAATGATAATAAATGGTTCAGTTGAATTTAACCAACTTTTCAATGGACAAATTATAACTAGTAAGCAGAAACCAAGAATTAGGGGTGTTCATTGGATCCGGTTATTTGGTTTTCAACCAAACCGTCAAATTTTGGATTAAATGGTTCAGTTTTTCGGTTAAGGTTCACTTGTATTTTGTTTTATATTTGGTTCGGTTTAATCTCTCTTATTTTCGGTTCAACCAAACAAACCAAAATTTACTTGTTATTTACTTGAATTATTTCGGTTTTGTATATTTAGTTCGTTTTAATCTCTTATTTCGGTTCGACTAATATATATATTGACATTTATTTCTATGATTATTAAATGTATTTGGCAGAATTTAACAAACTTTTCAATGAATCATAACCGGTAAGCACAAACCAAGAATATAAATAAAATGAGAACAAACGAACTTGGCACGAACCAATCTAGAAGGACTCTTCAATGTTAATACAATACGGTACCATGCATGAACTGCTATAGTATAAAAACCATGCAGTGTAATATTTGTTTCAACAGCTAAACAGAAACTATAGCATAACACCCACCTTCTTCAATAAGGCCCTTTAAAGCCCATAAATCACCCATTATAGGTCCACTGCCACCTGAAAAAATATACAAGTGTACAAACAATATAAGTATCTGACATCATAACTACATTGAAAAATTATACAAATTATCATGCACATGTCTATTTTGCTTATTATGTATTCAGTTTCTCTAGTAACCACATAATCAGAACAAGAAATATAAAGAAGGCCTTAATTGTATAGCTAGTACATCAGAAATTTGTTAAGAAAAGATGAGTAGAACTAGGGTGCACTTAAATGACTTCAAATAACGAATATGTTAACTTCAAAACTTACTTAAATGACTTCAAACAACGAATCCAAACTGTTGAAATTAATCTACTTCACGAGTGATGCGTTTATATGTCAAATTTATAAATTTCAAATTTTTAATTAAATATAAAATCAAGCGATAAATTAAGTTTTATAAGTTATTTTTAATGCATTCATTTTTCATCATTTTTTTAGCGCTTGACTTTATACTAAATTAATTAAAAAATTTATAAATTTGAAATGTAAACGCAATTGACATGGGACGAAGCAGTGAAAAGGGACTTGAAGGAATGGAATGTATCCAAGGAGTTGGCTTCGAATAGGAGTGCGTGGAAATTAGCGATCCATGTACCAGAACCATGACCTAGGAAATATTGTTTAGGTATTGTTTACGGGTAGTATTATATGCCTTAGGTCATAGGACTAGTGATTCAAGGTCAAGGACGTAGAGCTTACGACTTTGACCCCTACGATTTATAGTTTAGGCATAATAAAGTTAGTACTACTACTATTACTATTAGTATTACTACTACTGCTATTATTATTATTATTATTTTTATTACTATTTTATTACATCTACCTTGACTTTATGATTATGATTGGGTTTCATTTCTAGCCTACCCCAACTTGTTTGGGACTAAAGGCTTAGTTGTTGTTGTTGATGTTGTTGTTGACATGTAAACGCAATACTTGTGAAGTAGGTCGGTTTTGGTAAGCTTAAAGTACCCCAGTTCTACTCAGAAAAGATTGCTAAGTATTAAGAGTGAGGCTATGGTAATATGCATATTACGGATCGACCCGTGCTATGGATCCATATCTCTATTTTCAAAATTTAGATCGTTGATCTGAACAGTTAAACATGATCTCTATATGAAAAGGTACTTGTAGACCAAATTTTACATTATTTATAATTTTTTTACTATTTTTTTAGATAGGTAGAAAATCACTGATTTTGGATGGTCCAGAATTTTCAAATCAAGTGAATTTCTACCTATCTAAAAAAATAGTAAAAAAATTCTAAAAAATGTAAAATTTGGTCTACAAATACCTTTTCATATGGAGATCATGTTTAATGGTTCGGATCAACTATTTGAACATTAAAAATGGAGATATGAGTCCATAGCGCGGGCTGTTGTGTAATATGCATATTACCATCAAGTATTAAAGCAGCAAAAGGAGATATACCTCTCCCACCAAAGACGAGCAATCTCTTCTCGACCATTGTGGCAGAGTGGCCACATCTTGCCGGTGGGACCGACGCTGTGATTGACAGCTCAGTCCACTCAAGTGACACTTTTTTGTTTCCAAAATGAGAAGGAAAAAGAACAAATAAAAAGAAAATACATTAGATATCCCATTTTCTCATTCCCAACATATCAAGCTTAAATCAAAATCATCTCACCATAGTCAAGCAACTTTATATATGCCCCAACCAAATATAACTAATATCATGCACACATGATAAAAACCTCAATTCTCCTCGACTCTAATTAAATCAAAAGGATGCCTAAACTGCTACTCCTTCCACACAGTTCGTTTCTATTACATGAGGAAAGGAGTAGTTTGGGTAATTTTTTAAGAATTCGCATCCCCTAAGATATATCAAAATTTGAACCATTCAGCACGAATCTTAAAGCAACCCATTTTATATTTGTACTGACCCGTGCATCTAAATAGGTGCTGAAAATACTTTCTGGCCCAGTTTTAAGGCAATACAAGAATTCTACTACAAATTTCCTGCATTTTCTACAGCATAAATTTTTTTTTGATACACTGAGGTTGTATAGGGGGCAGTAAAGGATAATTTTGTAATGAAATTATATAACCAAACTCACTTGTGTCCATAATATAAACATCCGAAAGCCACTTTTTACCATCCCAACCTCCATACCTGAATTTATATCACAGATAATATTACCAGCAACCAAAAGTTCTAAGAACATAAGATGATACAATGAAAAGTCAATTGGAAAGAATAAAAAAGTGGGACCCACATAACAATTCTACGGTTTCCTATGGCTGAAGCTGCAGCAAACTCTCGCGGTAATGGTAAATCTCCAAAGCTTGTAAGTTCAGACCATTGCCATATCTCTTTGAAAGACAATATTAAAAGAAAATAAGTAAATGTCAGAGATACTGACATTACTACAAGAATAGTGTTTGAATCTATATTAAGTGTGTTTTATTTATTCTTTTTCTTTTTCATTGTTTCTTTGAGATCCTAGAAAATATTATATTCATGGAGTGAGGCATTGGTACTATGCATAACGTAGATTGATTGGTACTACGGATCAATAACTTCGTTTCCATAGTCTAAATAGCCGATCTGAACCATTCAACGTGATCTCCATATGAAAATGTACTTGCAGACTAAATTTTACATTTTTTAGAATTTTTTTAGTACTTTTCAAATAGGTAGAAAATCACTACTTCTGAATGGTCCAGAACTTTTAGATCAAGTGATTTTCTACCTATCTGAAAAGTAGTAAAAAAATTCTAAAAAATGTAAAATTTGATCTATAAATACATTTTATATGGATATCGTGTTGAATGGTTCAGGTCAATTGTTTGGACATTAAAAATGGTGATATTGATCCATAGTACGGACCATTATGCGCTATGCATAGTAACATAGCCTCACTCATATTCATGTATTATTATAAAAAAAGTCAGCCACAAAAATAGTTAATTCTATGCGTTAGTTAATCTACAATATAATCAATGGATCAAAAGAGAGCACAGGAGTGGCAGCAAAACACATACCGGTATCAAGCATCCAGAAGTCACCCAACCTGAGAAATATAAATATTGGTTAGAAGTTGCTTTGTTTCTTATATCATATAAAATATTTTAACTTCCAAACAAAGTGCCAACCTTTTAGTACCAGATCGGCCACCAAAGATAAACATGTTGCAATCGATAGCCACTGCAACATGGAAAGCTCTGGCAGTGGGGCCCACCTGCTCTTCTGAGCCACCACTGCCACGACACTCTGGTGTGTACCACAACTTATTTTCTGAAAATAAAAGAAAGAAAAAGAAAAGTAAAATAATGAGATGTCCCTATTAGTAACTAACACACACAAATACTCAAACAGTGGCTCTCCCCGTAACAGTACTGGTGCATCAGACCCCACTGGTACAGGAGTCTGTATCCTCTACAAATTTCAACTTTATCTAAAACCGGGCCAAATCTTTTACGGTGCCTATTTGGAATGTAGGGGGCCACTATTATTGTGCTTTGAGATCCGTGCAGAAAGGATTCTAACGGTCCACAGATCAACTCAAAGTTCGAGATATCTCAGGGGATGCGAATTCCTGGTACAGTATGGGTATGGTACTCTACCAAGTTTGGGTATGGTTGAATCAAGGGGTTTCCATGGAATACCGGCCAAAATTTTGGAAAATCTGTACATACAGGTATCATACAGAATTGGATAATACTGGTACAATAAAAAGGACAAAATTGTGCGTACCAATGTCATAAACGGCAATGTCGACAAGGAACCTCTTATCAGCAAAACCACCAAATACCACCACCTTTGATTTTCCTACTTGCACAGCTGTGTGTCCACTGCATTTACAGCAAGTGTTCAACTAAGTCCATAATTTATGTTTGTAATTTCTGTTCCAAGTGAAAGTTTATCATCTTTTTTCTGATATGTAATTTTGGATTCAAATCTGCTGCAATTCCTCTCTCTCTATCTCTCTCCTCCTTTTCTTTCTCTCCTTCTCTCTTTCTCTCTTTCCTCTCTTTTCTCTCTGTCTCTCTCTAGAACAGCAGATTTCTATCCTATAATTTCATGAATTGGGTAACATCAATTGAAGGAATGCAACCTCGCAGTACAAAAATCAAACAAATGCTGGAAATTACCAAAATAGGAATGCATTGGATGTAAAAAAAAAAACTAGCTTTTGCGTGTTTTGGTACACTACCATATGCATATGCCCTAATCATCCTCAGATCTGCTTACTACAACTCACAAGTTATCATTTTGCAAGACTCATGTTTTGCATCAGTTCTTTGCAGATTTAACAGCTCAATAGGAAATTGAGAATAAATTTGCAACCGCTTTATTGATTTCCAACCTTTTTTTGCAGGGGCACAATAGTAGATGAATATGAACACACATAATTATACCAGATAAGCAGGGTATGGTCGCAAATTCCGACTTTTAGAAAGTACATCAGAGATAATTTTAATTACCTGCGAGCAATGGGGATATCACCTCCGAAATCCGAGGGATCAGCTTTCACCCAGTGCATCTCCATCTCTCTCTCTCTCTCTGTCTCCTAGTCTCTAGTCTCCACAGAGGTGAAGCAGCGGCATCGCCAATAGAATCCGACCGGGAAAGAAGCCTAGTATACTAGTACTAAAATAACTAAAATTTTGAGTTTAACGGAATCGTCCAATCTATTATGGCACGAATATTAAAAGGAATCTCGTGCATTAACCTCAAACCGGATAGACCCGCATTCTGATCGGACGGTTCTGATCTAAACCTAAAATTTGAGTTACTTCAGAGGATCCGGATCTACTATTATGAGCAACGCATCATCTGGCAAGTTCTTACGCTCCATGACAAAACCGGGCCCAGAAATCAATATGCTCGGATACCATGACAATATGCTTGAGTTACTTTTAAGTTTTAAATATTCCATCCAAACCGTTGATCGTGATTTCCGTATGAAAATGCTTGGATATCAAATTTTATATATTTTTTTAATTTTTTACTATTTTTTTTATAATAGATGCAAAACAACGGTTCATATGGACTATTTAGACATTTAAAATTTAAAATGAAGATTGGATTCATAGTGCTGATCAAAATTCGCTATGCATAGTATTGTAACCTTGCTCATAAAAATGTCCTAACTCGCCTTTCAATCTAAAAGAGTATGTTGGCAATGGAAATTTTTTAACATGAAAATGAGAATATCAATTTGTAAATTTTCAAGTTAAAAAAACTCATGAAAAAGTTTGAATATTGATTTCGGTAAGTACGTGAAAAATTTGTTAGGAAGTATTTTTTTTTCTTTTTACAATTATATTTTTTTGTAGAGGATGTAATGATAGCAAAGTATATTATGTGATGTGATTTTGTTAGACATTACAATAGAAACTTAATTTAGAAATTAGCTGGTAAAGTATTTTGTTTAATTAATGCGTTTCAACAATGACTTTGTTCAATTTGTTTGAATTGTGCTTTATTTAATTTATGCAAGGGCTTAAATTGTGTTTTTGTGTAATTAATGCGTTTAAACATTATTTGAATTTTGCCTTTTGCTGTTTTTTTCATTGTGAAATAAACGCACAAGTTACAAATTAAAGTTATTTTGTCTAATAATCAAGGTGTCAGCTGCAACTAATGGGTAAAAAATGGGGATCCGAATCTGCTGAAATTCGAGATCGGTTACTGTTCACCCTGAAATCCATACAATCCGAATCCAGCCGTTGAACTGTTCCGAGATACGTGCAAGGAAAAACTAGCTGTTTCGAGATGTGTTCTCGAAAAAAATTCTATGGCTGGATTCGGATTACAGGAATTTGAGGGGTATTGTTCATTGGTTTCGGAATTTCAGCTGATTTATTTCCAAAAAATGGAGGCGAGACATTTTTTTTTCCATTGGATAAGGAGGTGAGGAGTGAGAAGAAAAACCATAAATAGAATGTCGATGACATTCTTTTATCCGTTTATCTGATGTGTACTGTATTCAATAAGACG
Organism: Carex kokanica; assembly: GCA_025461125.1. NCBI lineage: Eukaryota > Viridiplantae > Streptophyta > Magnoliopsida > Poales > Cyperaceae > Carex > Carex kokanica. Next base: position 1,083,139 of record JAJGRX010000638.1, read on the forward strand.
ATACATATAAAATTGCTAGTTTTATTATTTTATAAAAAGTTAATAAAATAGCATTTGCTCTGTATACCTACGTACAATTAAAATGGGAGAGATCCCACCAGCTTTATATATTGAAACTCAATAGTGTTTAGTTACAAAATACAGTGATATATAAACCACTGAAGCAAGCTAAGCATGAGAAAGGGGCCTAAAAAATGACTGCAAATTACAAGGCAAATCATAGATGGGCAATGTTCTAAGTAGCGAAGGGGATTACTCGTGAGACTTGATGTGAGGAAACAGAAAGCGCTAGCGAACGAAGTTGGGAAAAAACAAATTCAGTCTGAGGAGATAATTTTTTTCCCACCATTTTAGGCGTTGTAGGTAGGAGTTGGGGAGAAAAGAAGGGAACCAATGGAAAGAAAATTGGTTAGCCGAACGGGTTTGAGGAACTTTAATCCCAATTGGGCCAAATCCCACCTATTCCCGCAAAAAAAATAGCATCCGAACAGGCCCTTAATGGCGGTCTCTTCCCCTCCTCTAGAGTACGGCCTAAGTAAGCTAAAGAGTTTTGCTGGAATTAATAGAAAATAAATAAACAATGTAAGTAACCCTAATAGTAGGCCTAACATAAGTTACATAAACTGAGAAGTTGCGGCGAGTCGTATCTAATGTAACGTCAGCAACTGTTTCCTCTAATTTTGTTTCTTCATGATATTTCATCAAAATGTATATTATAAAAAACTAGCCTGTGATAAATCCAAATATGTAGAAGACAAAAACAGACATTTTTCGTCAAGGGCAAAAAAAAGCATTTTGAGTTTAAATAGCTAACTGGATTCAAACTCATTAGCTAATTGAGTACTAGATAAAAAACAATACTCTAACTTATAATTTTCAATTCTCTAACTTATAATGTTCAATATTCTGACTTCTAATTCTAATTATCAATCAGAATTTAAGAAATTTATTATAATTTTAACCCTAAAGGCCTAAATTTAACCTAAATTACATATCAAAATTTCAAAGAAGTAAAAAAAAAAAAAATAAGAGAAACAAAATTAATCCGAACTTATAAATCTCATAAAATTGCAAAATCTAGAAGAGAGCAACTGACCCCCTAACTCCACTCCACTCGGGTCCGCTCCTGCGTAGAGATACCTTCAAATCTATCAGACGTTGTTGAGAATCTGAATTTCTCTCGTTTGGAATTTTGTAATTGTTAATGTAATAAAAAAAAATGATAAGGAGCAAAGAGCATCTTATAATAACACAACTTTCGTTACCAAATTGATGCTATATAATTTATCTGTGAATAGCTTTTTTTTCACAACAATTACTTCGGGAAAAAAGGTTTTCTCTATCACTCATAAACGTATAAATTTATATTTTCAGATAAAAATGGAATCATGTCTTCTATTTTAAATACCGATGAAAATTTTCTAGTTAGATTTTGAACTCGCAATCTCCCGTGCATATAATTTTATTCCTAATATGTTCAATTCAATAAATTAAAAAATCTCTTATATATTTTCTTCTTTTAGAAATATTGATTAATTAATTCTTTAAAAAGGCAAATATACTTGAAGAAAATTATCTCAGTCCAGGTGTGAAGCTACACGTTTTCCGGATGACAAAACGTTACAAAGTAAAAGGGATCGCATAATACAAAGATAATTTCTTGCAAGATTAGTAAATTTATCAGTCGAGCATAAATTAATAAATAAGATCTCCTAAGAGATCCTTAAGTTATTGAGATGTCAACTATTTGGGGTCAAATATTTTCTAAATTAAAAATGTCAGACATGTTGTGGTGATAAGTAATACATCGTGTTGTATTAACACCCGTACGGCCGTACTCGAATAAAATAGTTCACATTAAAAAAATCGGAACATGTCCATTGACAAAATGATATCATCATTCCAAACAGTCTCTTTTTCTCTTGGAAGTTGGAACCGAGTTTGACTGATCAAAAGGAGTAGAACTAGGGTGCTCCTAAGCGCACCAAGCTCTTCCGTTAGCGCGACTCGAAAATCTATCGAATTGATTTTAAACGATATTTTCAAACCGTTAGATGTTCAATCTATATTAAAATGTATTTGGAGATCAAATTTTATATTTTTTGAAATTTTTTTTACTATTTATTAAGATGGTTTGAAAATTGCTGTTATTATTAAAATTCTGCACTATTGAAAAACAGCGATTTTTAAATTATCTTAATAAATAAATAGTAAAAAAATTAAAAAAAATGTAAAATTTGGTCATACATTTTAATACAGATTGATCAACGGTTTGAAAATCGGTTTGGAAATGTGTCAATTCGATTTCGAGTCGCGCTCACGGAACTTGTGAGCTTAGGAGCACCCTAGTTCTACTCGATCAAAAGCTCAAAAAGGAAACAAAGAAGAGAGAAGAGAAACGTAAATGAACTCAAATCGGTGAAAGAAATCAAATAAAATCGGAAGAATCAGAGTTTGATCAGAACGATTTCTTCTCCTCTCAAACAAGAAAAGAATTCGCGTCTGAGCTTTCTTCAGCGATCGGACGAGGAGAGCGAAGGCGACACGAATTGAAGGGGCGAAGGTCGCGTAGAGAAATCTCACAAAAATAGGAGAAGTTTGGTGAGAATCGAGTCGCCTGAGGTTCAGTTTTGTAAATACTAGCTGATTTGTGCGAATTCTAGTGTAATAAATGAGTTCTCATTTGTAGATTTTGATCTTTCAGCTAAAGTCGATTGATTCCATGGAGTCTATGCAAACTAAGGTTCTCTCTAATAAAGTGACTAACTTATGCCAAGGCGATAAAATTTCAAAAATGTAATTTTTTTTTTTTTTTTTTAACTCCGTAGCGCTTCCATTTTATTATAGATGACTTCAGATCTGCTTAATATCAATTTTTATCATCTCTTTTGTTTATTTTTCAGTCCAAACCATAGAATAAAGACTTTTGCCTTCCCTGTGAAAGATAGTTCAATCAAACTGGTTTTGCACCAAAATGACTTATCTGCCCCTCAAAATTTGATTTATCGACCACAAAGGAAGCATGATATTGCTACAAGTGCTCTTTCATCCGCTGAACCGTGTGTAATTGACAAATTCGACCCTGATGAAGTACATTCGATTACCAAACAAGAAAGAATTGGGGTTTTATTGTTGAATCTCGGTGGACCCGAAACCCTAAATGATGTTCAGCCTTTTTTATACAACCTATTTGCAGATCCGGTACGTTGATTTTCTTCTCATTTCTTGTACTTTTCAATAATGAACAATGCTATGGCTATTTGGGTAGAAAGTGGGATTTAGTGCATAAGTTTTGAATTAGGTAATTTCTAAATTTCTATGGAATTAGGTAATTTTTAGAAAGTGGGATTTAGTGCATAAGTTTTGAAATTGTGAACACTTATGAGATAGAGAGACTCTGGTAGTAGCTATATATTATGTAATCTTAGTGCATGCAGCCATGTTGATTATCTAATCCATGAATTACTAATACAATATTGGTTACTTGTTAAGGCGGCTTATATGCATGGCCCTTAGTTTTACTTTTTCAATTTATATGTACAGGATATTATAAGGCTACCGAGATTATTCAAATTTCTTCAGAAACCATTGGCACAGTTAATATCTGTACTAAGAGCTCCAAAGAGTAAAGAAGCTTATGCTTCTATTGGTGGTGGGTCCCCCTTGCTCAGAATTACAAATGAACAGGTATATTAATAATATTAACTTAATGTAAGTTATAAAAGGGTTCCTATTCTACTAATAATATTAACTGGTGTGATCCTTCCTTTTTGTCAAACTTCTTGGTGAAGTTAATTTATTTTTACTCTAATTAAATCATGTATATATTCAGGCTGAGGCTATGAAGGCAGCCCTTGAAGAGAAGAAATTGCATGCAAAGATATATGTTGGAATGCGATACTGGCATCCCTTCACCGAGGAAGCGATTAATCAGGTTTCGCAAACTAATTTTTCTTCATTTCTTCTATTAATTAAAATATTATTGTACTAAAACATGGGGAATGCTTTTTTTTTTTTTATTTAGTTGCTCTTGTATACGAGATGAAAACATATTTTTAATGTGGTAGCAGATTAAAAAAGATCATATTTCAAAGCTTGTTGTACTCCCGCTTTATCCCCAATTCTCCATTTCCACAAGTGGGTCAAGCATTAGTGTCCTCAATAACATTTTCAGGTACTTTCTTTTAAGTTATTGCATTAATTAACTAATTAATTTATGTAAAAATATCGTCTTAAACATCTCCCTCCAAATCTCCATATATGTACTTTAGCAAATACTCTATATATGAGGGGGCTCACGTGCAAATATTCACTTTTTTTTTTTCTCCAGAGAATTTAGCAAAAGGAAAAATGGTCAGATTCTTCATGGAATTGAAATTTTGTTATATCTGAGGAGCATATATGCACTTATTTCTGAGGGGGCATATAAATTTACTTAAAGCAAATACTCTATATCTGAGGGGCATATATGAAAATATTCACTTATTTTTATCTCCACAGAATTTAGCAAAATGAAATATGGTAAGATTCTTCATAGAATTGAAGTATCATTATATTTACAGGGAAGATGGATATTTTGAAGGGTTGCCGATTTCTATTATTGAATCATGGTATCAGCGAGTCGGTTATATTAAATCTATGGCTGACCTTATACAAAAGGAGTTACTGAGCTTTTTGAATTCTGAGGAGGTAATTGATTTTTAATTATTCTCTGTACTCCAGGCCAATTACGAAATGAGTGACTTTGCAAAGCGCACATCAATCCATACTATGGATTCATATTTTTGTTTTCAAAGTCCAAACAGTCGACTCGAACTGTTCAATGTGATCTTCATATGAAAATGTACTTGGAGATCAAATTTTACATTTTTTAGAATTTTTTTACTATTTTTTAAAATAAGTAGAAAACTACCTAATTTAAAAATTCTGGACCATCCAAAAGTAGTGATTTTCAACCTACGTAAAAAAATAGTAAAAACATTCTAAAAAAAAGTAAAATCTGGTCTGCAACTACATTTTCATACAGAGATCATGTTGAGCGGTTCAGATCGACTGTTCAAAATATGAAAACAGAGATATGAATCCAAAGTACGGGCCGATCCGCGCTTTGCAAGGTACCATAGCCTCACTCTTAGGAAATTGATATGATCAGGTGGTAGTTCATTCCGGATGGTCAATCAGTCTCTGATTTGCCGACTTGTTTTGCATCAGTTTAACCTAATTACTCAACAGTGTGCTATGAACTGTTTTTTTGGCTCGACATGCATGCCATCTTAAGTTTCTAATTTAAATATAATTTACCTAAATTACTCAATTTACCAATTAAGCTCTGATTTCACCTTGATTTATCCTCCCTTTGCAATTAAGATCCAAGAAGTCAAGGGTTTTGACATTGTGCAATCTAGTACTGCAAATCCAGAATCAAACTATTGATATTTAATCTTTGGTGTACCAAAAGGAAGTTAGATTGAAATTTCTCTTTTACCCCTTGAATTTTAGGTTATGATATTCTTCAGTGCACATGGTGTACCGCTAAGCTATGTAGAAGAAGCGGGAGATCCATACAAAGATCAAATGGAAGACTGTATCTCTCTTATTATGTGTGAACTGAGATCGAGAGGGGTTAAAAATAGCCATGTCCTAGCCTACCAGGTGAATATCTTTTGCCAATTTTTTTTTTTTTTTGAGGGGCTTTCAATTTCAAATTCCAGGTCAAATTAATCAGGGTAAAATAGGTGAAGTTGTAATCAAGGGTATTGCACAAAATGACGGTAAAAGATACAAAATTAATCCAGAGGGGCGAGGGTGATGCTTTGCTTGAATTTGCTGAACTGAGGCTCGATCAACACTATAATCTCAAGTCAAATTGATAGTTATTTTTTATGTTTTTATATAGTCTTGAGTTCAGAATTGTTATTGGCATGTGTTGTCATTTGAGTGAGGCTACAGTACTATGCGTAACGCACATCGGTCTGTACTATGAATCCATATCTCATTTTCAAATACCAAACCGTCGATCTGAACCACTCAATATGATCTCTATATGAAAATGTACTTGGATGCCAAATTTTTCATTTTTTAGAATTTTTTTACTATTTTTTAGATAGGTAGAAAATCACTTGATCTAAAGATTCTGGATCATACGAAAGTAGTGATTTTCTATATAATCTAAAAAGATATAAAATTTGGTCTACAGGTAAATTTTCATATGGAGATCATGTTGAACAGTTCAGATCAACTATTTGAACTTTGAAATAAAGTTATGTATCCATATTACGGACCGATGTGCGCTAGGCATAGTACCATAGCCTCACTTTTGTCATTTGTTATATTTAATTATTTGTGCATTTTCTGATGGTGTTGTGGGGTGGGGTGGGGGTCAAGTAAATTTATCTTTTTTCAATGGGTGATATGATGCTTATGGAATATATTGTTTATGATTGTGCTATTTCACCATTTATTACTTTATAAACTGACAGAGTCGAGTGGGCCCAGTTCAATGGTTGAAGCCTTACACTGATGAAAAAATAGTTGAGCTAGGTCAAAAAGGTGTAAAAAGCCTCCTTGCTGTTCCCATAAGGTCCTAATTTCTTATCTTGATTTTTCTTTTTCTTTTATGTTATTTTTTCACAATGGTGGTTTAAGCAAAATTATATTCGTAATTGATAGCATGCTGGAGTGAGGTTACGGTACTATGCTTAGTGGCTTAGTGCATATTGTTTCGTACTATGGATCAATATCTTTATTTTCAAAGTACAAACAATCGATTTGAACCGTTCAACATGATCTCCATATGAATATACTTGTAAATCAAATTTTACATTTTTTAGAATTTTTTTAGATAGGTTGATAATCACTTGATCTAAAGATTCTAGACAATTCAAAAGCGGTGATTTTCTACCTATCTAAAAAAATAGTAAAATAATTCTACAAAATGTAAAAATTAGTCTGCAAGTAGATTTTTCTTTGTAGATCAAATTTTACATTTTTTTAGAATGTTTTTACTATTTTTTTAGATAGGTAGAAAATAACTTTATATAAAGATTTTAGACCATTCAAAAGTAGTGATTTTCTACCTATCTAAAAAAATAAAAAACATATTAAAAGAAATCTAAAAAACGTAAAATTTAGTCTGCAAGTGCAAGTAGATTTTTATATGGAGATCATGTTGAACTGTTCAATCTACTATTTAGAATTTAAATACAAAAATATCATTCCATGGTATGGATCAATCTGCACTATGCATAGTATTATAGCCTCACTCTAGCATGCTGTACAAAATTGTTTGTAATTGACATCAATTTTCATAAATAATCAGTTTTGTGAGCGAGCACATTGAAACCCTAGAAGAGATTGACATGGAGTACAAAGAGCTAGCGCTTGAATCTGGTATCGAGAACTGGGGACGCGTACCAGCTCTAAACTGTACCAGTTCTTTCATATCTGACCTTGCCAACCTCATCATTGAAGCGCTACCTACGGCTTCTGCAATTGCTCGTACCAGGAGTAATAATAATTGTACCGATGACGGTGAGATGGACGCCACACAATATGCGGTAAAGATGCTATTTGGATCTGTTATCGCCTTTTTCTTACTTCTCTTTCCCAAGCTGGTCTCTTTATTCAAGAATTCCTTGTTTTGATATTTTGGGAGGTTTTTCGTATGATAGAGAATTTTTTTTTTTAGCAAAATAGAGTAAAAAGAGTAGATTTTTTGCTTGATGATCATATTTTTTACTAGCTCGATTTCAATATCATTTTGTTTGACTTGTTTAAGCTTGATCAAAATAATTTGATATGTAATTACTTATTTACTTTGAGACCTACTAATTAATATAATGTAAAAATGTTCGCTATCTTATAAAAAAAATGCATTTAAAAAAATATATAATAAGATTAACAAAATATTGATAATTAAAAAAATTGTCTAGAAAAGGAACTTAGTATTACTTATTTTATACTTAAGATTTAAGATAATACAAAAATGTCACATTCCGGAGAATATCACCTTCGATGCGTCAACCTATGTCACCAACAAAAAAAAAAATCGAATCAGCTGCTATGCTCGGTAACAGATTATTTGACAACGTACATCCATATAATTAGTCTAATCACAATTACTAAAATTTCAAATAAACTAATTTAAAAAATATATAAAATTATTCATGCATATCTAATCAGTGATAACAACCGGATCAATATTTTATGTACAAATATTTGTCTATATGTTTAAATTCCTTGACATGTGATTATTAGGGGTGAAAACGGATCAGATAGTAGTAAAACTATATCTATATATGTTTTTATTGTTTAGCTATTTTTCGGATATGGATACTGATCGGATATTAGACGGATATAGATACATATCGGATCGAATATTTATTAAAAAATATATAAATATTATTGAAAAATATCAAAATTCATAATATTTTTCTAATTATAATGATGAATAAGTAATAACATAGTTTTTTTCATAATATATATTAAACTATATGATATATATCTACTTTTAGAATACGGATAATTGAAACGTAAAATCATATTCATATTTATATCCACACGAATACTCGAATATTAGATATCTATATCTAATGTTTTTAATACAGATCAAATATTACCCACACCATTTTCACCCCTAGTGAATACGCTTCCATTTTCTCTTTTTGTTTCCTTTCTTTTAAGTTTATATTACAAGTTGTACTAGTATCAACATGTATACATATAAAATATAAAAATTGGTATGTGTTCAGACTACATATCAATACGCCTATCAGTTCATACTAGTACATCCATCAGTCCTTGCCAGTACATAACTACTACAACTAGATCTCCTGTACCATAATTAAGGAAAAAAAAATAGAAACAAATAACTTGTAAGTGCTAGTATTGAGCTGTTAATTCTTCATGCTCGGATGGAGATGTATTGAGCCATCAATAATCCTTGTCCTCAATACAAACACAGTGGTTGGAAATCGAAACGTGATCAAGAATTTTAGAGGAAACAACCCATTTCTTGTTTTATTAAAAAAAACAACAAAAGAAACATAAAAGGAGGAGAGGTGAAAGGAGAAGACGCCCGAAAAAAAGAAGAAAGGAGGAGGAGACGAGGAGAAAAAAAGAGGAGGACAAGACAGAGAAAAGAAGAGAAGGATAGAGAAAAAGAAATATACCACAACACCAATAACAAACATCATAACAAAAGAAAAAGAAAATTACCGGAGAGGCAGGATGGAGGAGCGGCGATCAAATTGAACTCTAGGCATAACTTTCCCACTCACTCTTCCATAGTCAAAGAGAAAAAGAAAAATCCGAATTCTAAACGGAAGTTCCTACTCACAAGGCAGCAAGGAGAGGCTGCATAGATTGAGCGTCAAAGAGAGGTAAGAGTTAAAGTCATGTTTAACATGTACTGTTTGGTTGTTAAATTGTGTTAAATTCAAAGATTTAGTGCTTTTGTTTTTGGTTAAATTTGTTTTCTATTATGTATTATTTAGGAGTTTCGGTTTTAAAAATTCAAATTGCTTAAAATTCAAACATCAATTGGTCTTAAGTTTTAACGAGTTACGAGTCAACTCGAATTGGTAACGAGTTGAGCACGAATTGAGCTGTCAACTCAATATTGTCTTCTTAACTCGAATTAAGTCATTCATTAACTTAATAAACCGAGCACGAGCATAACCCAACTCGCTCAAACTCGGTTCACTAACAGCCCTATATGGTGCCGGTCATCCTTTCGTAATATTTTAATTAGGGTCCCTTTGCTTCCTTTTACCTTGCTAAATGTCCTTAAGAGTTCTCGGTGAATCATATTTTGTAACCAGACTTTCATGTGTGGTGACGGAGAGAGGATAATGGCGCAAAATGGAAAGAGAGAGCAGTAGGGAGAGAAGTTTTGGGTGACAGAGAGGAATGAAGGAAAATTCCGTGTTTTCCGATCAAATCTGGGGGAAAACAAAAAGAAAGAAAAGAGGTTTTCAGGAAAACTCTGCAATCAGACGGCTTTACGTAAAAACAAGATCAAGGAAAAATCATACCGTTCCTCGATTTTCTAGTGTATCAAACGAGCCCAATATGTAAACGTTTCTCTTGCTCAAAGTTCCTAGGACTTATATCGTCGAGTGCAAATTATATCTGAACTACTAAGCCTATTCAACAACAGAGACACCACAGAACCTGAACTCTGAACCAGGTTTGGGACTTGGAGGATACCTCATGAATTTGTTAGCTTAGAATCCCAGTATAAAGAATGTTAATATGAATTGAATTTAATCGGTGCTTGGCTAGCAGTATTTGCCAGTTTGCTCAGTTTCTGTGGTTATGATGCTAGTAGGATTTCGACATTGTATAGTCAGAATCTTTATAGTTTGAACAAGCTCATTGCACCATACTCAGAATAATGAGAAAATCATCAACATTGTACAGTCATCTCCAAAAAAAAAAAAAATTACCACACCGAGTAAAAGTGTAAATTACATCCCAAAAACAACAAGCATTCCAAGGATAAATAGTGAGTCCGGATCCTCTAGTTACTCCACGATATGGAGTGGTTAGATTATGCGATCCACACCACATGATGCAATTCACGGAACAGTTCTAAAGGAACAGACAGCTTTAAGATCCATGCTTAACTGTCTATTTTGACCACTCCAGTGAGATATTCCACTAGATCTGAACTCATAAATAGTATCTCAATCTGTATTATATTCGTTGGTAACAAGCACAAACTATAAAATGCTATAAGGTAAACTATAAGGCAATACTTGCTGGGAGCTACAGCCAAAAGGATGCACAAGATAAATAAAAAATGAAAGAGAAGAAAAGAACACACAGTCACCACACAATTAAAAGTGTGAGAGAAAGGGTGTTATAATCTGTTTATAAAGCATCCCCAAGCCGCAAAGCTCTTACCTGAGAGCACATAATTCAACTTGGGTCCATGTGTAAAGAGTTGCAAGGCATCTTGCTTCAACAATTATTAGCCCGCCTCTAGTTTTGTGCATAAAGAATAGTTTCATGAGGCTTCTACTTGATAAGAACCTTCCATATCTTTTTCATATACACCACGAGCGACCACACCGCAAGACCCGCAGATACATAAAGTAGTGCCACACCAGAGGCAACTAGAGTAGTTTGCCCAGTTAGACTACAAGGTTTCAACAAAAAAGCATTACAAAAAAATATCTGATGAAAATTTTGCTATTGAATAGATTAAGCTTAGATGGAATTACAATTTACAACCTTGGGTCTCTAATAAGAAGTAGAATGGTTAATGCAGTCATTTGTGCAGCAGTCTTCCACTTTCCCAGATTGTTCACTGCTACAGCCTGATTTTGGTAAGCCAACAAAAAAATGAAATAAACAAAATGAGCATTCCAATGGTAAATTTTGAAACTTTCTCAAGAATCAAAGAACTATAATATTGAAAAACTACCTCAAGAAGCTTTTTATCCTGAGAAGCAGCCCATTCTCTTACGGCCGACATTGTTATCTACGCAAATGAAAAAGTCATAACCCAAAGTTAGATGACAATACCGAATATAAGGAAATAATAAAATATATCAAGAGCGGTACTAGGACGAAATGCACCAAGTAATCAGTTTAACATTATCTATCATATAGTTTGATGATGCAAGTATTGCAGAGAGAACAAACCTCTCTGCCAATTATAGCTATTGACGGCACTGGCAGAAGCCAAGGTACTGCAGCAAGCAGCGGCACTTCAAAAGGTCTTGTACATAGCAGTACAAGTGTAGCAGCTACCATAAGCTTTTTCAATGAGAGAACAGACATTCAAAGTTAAATTATCACCAAATTCAAAAAATAATAATAGAAGTAATTTGACCATGAGTAACCAAATTACAATGATCAACAAAGCAAGCTAACCTTATCGGCCACAGGATCGAGAAATGCACCAAATGCGGTCCCCAATTGCATCTAATATTAGAGAATGCAAAAACATAGACATCACCCATTATATGATATCAATTACAAATTGTATTTATCAAAAGTTTCTATATTACATGAGAATTAAATAAATAAATATAAAATTGCAAACCTTACGGGCAATATAACCATCGAGCCAGTCTGTTATAGCCGCCAGTAGAAATATGCTGGTAGTGGCAGTTGTTCCCCATGGACCCTCCATGTAGAACGCTACACCAATTTATTTAAAGGGTTAAACTTAATTTCAGAGTAAAAGGTATCTTAATATAAAAAAGATTAATACCATAGTACTTCACTAGTTTTATTTGAAAGAAAGGTAGATTGCATTATTGTACATTAAGAAAATAATGATCCTTTCCAAAGATCAAATTACAATCAATAACTCACTGCTTATGAGAAGTGGAACAGCAGCTACTCTTCCAAGTGTCAGAACAGTAGGCAGAGTTAGCAAACGGGGTGGAGCTGTATTTTTATGACAGAACCCGTTAACCACTTCTCCTTCACCAACCCGGCTAACCGGATCCAAACCCGAATCCGCATCGGTTCCCATTGCCTCCGCTCTGTCGCCTGCTCCTTGGCGTTCACCCCGCTTCACTAGATTCGAATCGGAGCCAAATCCAAAAACGAACCCGCCTTTAGTCGGACCCAGCGCTCGTACAGCGGGCATGGATCCACGGTTTATCCAGCCCGACCAATACGGCCTGTTTAAGGGAAAGAAGGAAGAACCTCCTCCTCCTCTTCCGAAGCACGAGAGTGGAAGGTTGGCGCGGGTGGGACCCAAGGTTTTGGTGGTTAGGTTTAGGTTTTGGTTGAAGAGGCGCGGTGGTTGGAGAAATGGGATCGAGGGGTGGTGAGCGAGAGATGCAACAGATTTAAGAAAAGGCGAAGGAACGGGTGGGGGCATCTGTTTCGTTTCTTTCAGCAAGATATTAATGGCAAATTTCGGTTTTAGATTTCTCGAAAAGGAGGAAACAAAAAGAAAATAAAAAAAATAGCTTAAGGTTGCTGCGCGAGATACAGCACAGGACTATAGGAGGAGAGATTTGCGGATTTGGAGTTCAAAATGGGGATTAGTTGGAGTTGAGCGGGACCTGTTTGATGAAATGCCGGAAGCCTGGAACCTTGCTCCGAGCAAAATTATTAATACAAGTGAATCTTATGAAACTTTTATTATATTTAAAGTGTCATGTCATCAGTAAAAACTAAAAAGTATTAAACCGGATGGGGTCCAATTTTGGGAGTCCGGATCCCCCAAAGTAACTCAATCTTTAGATTTTGGATCAAGACCGTCTGATTTGAATTCGTCGCTCGGAATCGTCTCGGAATTTGAATTCGTCATCGGGATGTGTGCGCTCACTTCAGAGATAAATTTTCGCAGATTCGAATCGGACGGTCCGATCTAAAACTCAAAAATTAAGTTACTTCACTGGATCCGAATTACAATTTTAGTCGGTACATGTATAAATCTAATCCTCTTTTCCTTTAACAATTTCGTTCCTCCGTTTCAATATTATCTAATTCATCCCTGGAACTTCGAGTTCCGTTTTATACTTTTAAATTCCCATCCGGTTGTACTCGATTCCTTCTCGTCAACTTTAATGAAAACCGTGGAAATTAACGTAGTTGATGCTTATATGTCGTAAATGTGTTCGTCTGGACGTATGAGAATAGAATAATTCACAAATATTATTGTTTTTTATTTTCTTAATTTAAATTGAATATATATAGAGACTCGCTAATATTAAAATGTTTGTTCCTAGATCGTCGAACAAACGCTTCGGTTTTTACATTTTCAAAGTTCAAACAGTTGATCTAAACCGTTCAACATTCAATCTATATTAAAATATACTTGAAGATCAAATTTTACATTTTTTGAATTTTTTTTAGATCTAGATTAAAATGTACAGACTCTCCATTGTCCATCTAGATCTCTCCCTCTCATCTTCTCTTCCTCTCATCTTCTTTTCTCTTCTCGAGTGGCTTGATCTCTCTCTCTTCTCTTCTTCTTCTCTTGAGATTGATCTAGATTTAGATCTAGGTTTTGATCTCTTCGTATCTCCTTGATCTAAGTTGAGATTCAAATTTGTGAGAAGGATTAGAGATTGTGTTGATTAGCTCAGCAAGATCTATTCAAAGTGTTTGAAGTAATGAGATAGCTTTTGGATTCGCAATGGTGAGAAGATTCGAATAACTAGCATTGATCTTTTCTCATTCTCGATCAACACCTTGGTGTGTGAAGCTTGCGGTTTTCTGTTTTGGAAACTGTAACAAGGGAGACTAAGGCACAGGCAAATGTTTTACGCTCCACTAGTTTGGAGAGAGGTATTACTATAACACTCTGCTAGATCATGTGTGTGACATGATCCATAAACTACGTGTGATTGATTGCATGTATACAATAAGATCGTCTCTAGATCGCTAGTAAATTTTTGAAATGTACCTGCTAGCCTAGAGCCTTTCCCTACAATATATTCATACTTGCAATCAACATACCTCGGTAAGTGAGCAAATAAAATGGAGAGACGGGCTTGGAATACAAAAATTAGGAGTCAGGAGAGCTTTAGAGCAACAAAAACTAGAACACCAGAGCGAGATTGGAGAGAAGAGGCAAAGCACGTGGTTTTTGGCTAAAACCCTGAAACCTACACGGTGAGAAATTAATTCTCGGAGAAGGGTCCTTTAGCTCATTAAAGGGCCGAGCTAGGACCTAGCTCAACTTGTTAATTATGGACTGAGTTATTGGCGAGCTGGCTTGCTAACAGCTCGGTCCACTATCGAGTGAGTTGTTAGCGATCGAGTCAGAGGTGAGTCACGAGTTACGAGTTTTTTTTCCATCCCTAGGTCAAGCTATTCAACAACAAAGGATTTTTTCTATTCGAATTTCGAACCCATAACCTTCCACATCATAGGCTTTGGATTCGAAACTTTTTTTAGACCCAGTGGTATTTTATACTTGTGTCTACCCTTGGATGTAATTCACAGCCAATAAAAGAAAATTGCATGAAAATGAAGTTAGCCTAAACTGATTTGCGTAAAGGAAAAAAAGACGCGGTCCAATTCGCTACTTCACTCAGAAGAATTGTTGATTCGCCAGAAGAAAAAAGAGGTTCGCTACTAGAGATCTAAAAATATAGCGTGCCATGACTAGTCACACCGTAACTTGGATCACATGCTGTGTCATGACCAAGTTAGATTTATACGTGTCGTGTCATGATCAAATTTGGAAGGATGGTCATGGCACGTGAATGGTCACGATAGTTAGTCACACTGTGACCGCACGTGACATGTTTAAACGTGACCAGTCTCGTTTGCTCATGTTTAACTTATTTTTTCATAATTTATGTTAGTTCATTCAAGATTCACCATTTGATTAAAATCTAACGGTCCAAATTACACATGACTCAGGTGACCACGTGTCGTGCCGCAACTAAATCTTTCGCGTGACGTGTTGTGTCGTGCCAAATTTTCGAAAGATGGTCACGTCACGAGATACGTGAGTCACGGCACGTAACTAGGACACGTATCTAGTCGTGTCATGACTTTTTCAGATCCATATAAACTACTCCGCTCTGATTCGCCGGGAAAAAATTTGTATTTCAATATTTGTGCTACTCCTGATCGAAATTCTGGATCCAACCTGATTATAGAACATATACCTTTGATTTTGCCACTAGATCAAATACTGATTTTTTTTATCAATTTTTATAACACCCCATAATTTTGATAGCCCTTCTGAAATGTATTTTAACCTATTTACAGTGTTGAAAATTGTTTAATTTATAAAATTGGACATATTCACAACAATATTTAAAAAAAAATCAAACAGTAAAATTTCAAACTAAAAGAAAAAAAAAAAAAAAACAAGTAAGACGTGTTTCTATTGCCAGGTGCCTCACCCTCAACCCCTTGCGTGGCTTCCAACCCGTGGCCCACTTCCCCTAATTAAAAGTCCTCTCTCTCATTTTCCATTCGTAAAGATCAATAAAGCGAATTACGTTAGAGAGAGAAAAGGTAGAGAAAATTTATACGTATGTGTGGATTGATAAATTAATTGATATGTACGTTGTGAGATGCTAAACAATTATAGGAATTAGAACTAAATCTTTTAGACTGCTCCTTTACCTAGATAAAATACTACCTAGAGTTAATTTAATAAAACGAGAGTCTAGATAAAATACTACCTAGAGTTAATTTAATAAAACGAGAGTGAGACCGACATTTTTAAAAATACCCAAAGTTAATTACAGATTAATAAAAATATCTAGACTCACCAACTTTTATTAAAAATGTCCAAACCGGTCATTCTATTTAAAAGAGAAACCGGCCATTAAATGACCGGTCCCCTGATTAATATTTTTTTTTTAGAGACAAATAGCTAAAATGCTGAAATATAACACTAAAAATTGAATTTTTTAGTTAAATATTTGTCAAATTAATTTTTTGATAGCATATTTACCGGTTTTTTTATTAAATATATCACACGGACTATTCCTTGTTTGAACATACAAAATGAAATATACTCAATATTAGAATGCTGGTTATTGTCAAATTAAATTCACTTGCCGCAGCGAACACTAAACATCAAATCAGTAATTTTGATACAAGTTCTGACTTTTACCATTTTGCATACAACACTGTCACCAGCCGCAAACGGGTCGTGGTGTGTCTACCGATGATAAAAAACTTTTACTCAATTTTTGAGGCACTAAACGATGTTTTTTTGCAATTCTGACTTCGTCGGCCCTCTAAGGGTAACCCCAAGGGCGCCATTGCCCCCGTCTCGTCCCAAGCTTTCCGAATTGGAGTCGTACGTGCAAATCCGAGTTTCCTAGCCAAAGTTATGACCGTTTAAATTTTTTTAAAAGACAACAATGCTTTCGTGCAAAAACACCGATGATGCATCAATGCTTTATGCACGGCTTGTCGACGGCAGAAGTGCATCGATGTTTCATTACAAAAGCATCAGCGACGCACCGATGTTTTTTCAGCACTACCCTGCTTAATTGCTAATGCTAAGACTAACGAAACATCGATGTTTCTGTATTTTAGCTATTTGTTTCTAAAAAAAATATTAATCAGGGGACCGGCCATTTAATGACCGGTTTGGACATTTTTAATAAAAGTTGGTGGGTCTGGGTATTTTTATTAATCTGTAATTAACTTTGGGTATTTTTAAAGATGTCGGGAGTGAGAGGGACAGTCTAACTGTCATTTATATGGTTTATCGGAAACAACTGAACATCTTTTTTTCAATGCTCGTATGTCTTACAAATTTGGTCCTAGATTATTAATTTTAATAATTTTAGTTATACTTGTGTTACTTTGGATGATTTGTAGTTCATTAATGTATCAATTCCATTTAAAGATCGTTTATTAGTAGAATTGGTTAGAGGTTCAATGATTTGGACAATATGATTGGAACGAAACAAAGTAATTTTTCAAGATGTTGATCATTCACCTATTCATGTTTTAGGTAGCAAAATTATTTCATTACCTTTTTTTTGGGTGTAAATCTAGGTCTCAAGAATCTTATACAAATTTGACATATATTTTGCCTTCTGATGTTAAGGAATTAACAACTTAGGCATACTTAGCACCGGCAATCAAGACTCTTCCTCTGAAAATAGGTCTCCTACTGGCCATGGTAGAGTCGAACACCTTCATTGGAGATTTTTTGGAGATAATTACGGGCATGAAGGATGGACGCAATATCTGCCGTCTAATGTTTGAAGACGAGGTTCCACCTAGAGAGGAAGAGTCTTGATCTGATTAAAACTTTGATTCTGGTCTTTATGATCTGACTTTGCTTTGTGTTCAGGTTTTTTGCTGCTAGCACAGGTGCTTTGATGCTATGGTTCCTTTTGCTGTTTGGTCCCTAATTTTAGTGATCTTTGTAGCTTTGTTATTGTGAATTTGCTTATGTGTTACTGTTTAATTTGCTATATACTGTTTGGTAGTTGTATGCTTAGATGTTTGTTGATTTGTAATGTTGTTTTGATATATACTGTTAAGACTGATTTGTAAGAAACATGATGTTTGTTGGTATTCTTTTCAGATACTAGTTTACAGTATGGTATGGCTTTAATATAAAATTAATGGAGTAGAACTAGGGTGTGATGTGCTCACCAAACTCTTTGGTGAGCACAACTCTACATAAACTATCGGATTCACTTCAAACGAGATGAATTCAACCGTTGAAACCGATGTACTTTACGAGTGATGCGCGTACATGCAAAATTTTGAATTTTTTGAATTCATTTAGTCTCAAGTCAAGTGGTCAAAATTAATGATTTTTTGAATGCATTAAAACAACTTCATTTTGGATCATTCATTTTTCATCAATTTTGACTACTTGATTTGAGACTAAATGAATTCAAAAAATTCAAAATTTTGCATGTACGCACATCACTCGTAAAGTACATTGGTTTCAACGGTTGGATTCATCTCGTTTGAAGTGAATCCGATAGTTTATGTAGAGTTGTGCTCACCAAAGAATTTGGTGAGCACATCACACCCTAGTTCTACTCAAATTAATGATTTATATCACTACTATTCAAAACCTTTTAGGACCCGTTCGGAAAATTACTGTTCACGTGGGAAAAAAAAAATTCACTCAGAGTGAATTTTTTTTTCCCACGTGAACAGTAATTTTTCAGTTCATTTTTATCCAATCCCGTGCCCATTCCCTTGGGCCGAACAGGGCCTTATACTGCTTCTTTTATTTTAAGAGACGCTCCTACTAAAGCTACGGGGTTATTTTGTCGAGTTTAAGAGAGTTTTCTCACGTTCCTAGATATTCTTTGAAGTTACGGGGATATAATTTGAGCTTTCGATGTAATTTATTAAATAATGAGCATTAAATTATTAAATTATAATGACATATTTAACGTAATAACGAGTCTTTGAAATTAAGATGACAGAGATTATTGTTAAAATACAAAGGAAATGGAAAAATAATCACTTGTTAAGGAATTTGAAGAAATGGATAAATATTTTAAAGTAAAATTTAGATTCAGTTATCATCGCCGGTTAGATACGCATAAATAATTTGATATATTTTTTCTGAATTAATCTGGTCTATTTAAAATGTTATTTGTTGTGATTAAACTAATTATATAGAATCACATTATTAATTAATCTATTGTCAAGCTTAATGGCTGATTCGGTTTTGTTTCTTTATTTTTGTTGGTGCATAGGTTGATAAATCATCGGATGAATGCGTCCAGAATGTGACATTTTTGTATTATCTTAAATCTTATAGTATAAGATAACGAGTGAGGCTATGGTACTATGTCCGTGCTACATATTCAAATTTTCGGTTGAAAGTTCTAATGGCTGATTCGAATTGTTCAATATGATCTCCATATGA
Source organism: Carex kokanica (assembly GCA_025461125.1). Classification (NCBI taxonomy): domain Eukaryota; kingdom Viridiplantae; phylum Streptophyta; class Magnoliopsida; order Poales; family Cyperaceae; genus Carex; species Carex kokanica. Next base: position 1,102,451 of record JAJGRX010000638.1, read on the forward strand.
ATATGTACTTGTAAATTAAATTTTACATTTTTTAGAATTTGTTTACTTCTGTTTAGATTGGTAGAAAATCACTTAATCTGAACATTCTGGACCATCCAAAAATAGTAATTTTCTACCCATCTAAAAATTAGTAAAAAATTTTTAAAAAATGTAAAATTTAGTTTACCAGTACATATTCATATGGAGACCATTTTGAACTGTTCAAATTGACTGTTAGCATTTTGAAAACAAACATATTGATCAGTAGTACGGATCAATCCGCGCTATACCATAGCCTCACTCTAAGATAACTAGCAGTTAGTTTCTTTTCTAGACAATTTATTTAATGATCAGTATTTTGTTAATCTTGTAATATATTTAAAAAAAATGCAGATATATTTAAAAGTAACCATTTTACATCATATTAATAATTACATCTGAGAGTTAATAAAAATAATTACATATCAAATTATTTGATCAAGTTTGAACGCGTCAAAGCGAAATGATAGTGAAATCGAGCTAGTGAATAATCTGATCAAATGATATTGAAACGAGTTAGATTAAAATTTAACACGAACGATCCACAAGCTAATTTTACAGTAGCAATTCAGCAGAAGGGCGTAACTCTTCTTAGAACCCCTTTAACCTTTTAATCTCACCTAACAATATTTCTTTTAGATGAAATCTAACATAATATACATGTTTAGATTCGGACCGTCCGATCAAAATATGTACGAATATTAAATATCCCCGTGCATTCCACCTCATACCAGATTGATTCGGATTTTGATCGAACAGTCAGTACCTAAACAGAAATATTATGTTACCTCATAGGATATGGACTCGTCTCTCGACTCTCTTATTTAATAGAGCTAATCTCGGATTAACTCCACTATTTTCAAACCTTGATGATCCAAACACAAATTAGCTTGGATTAGCTCAAGAATAACTTTATTCTAACCTATAGAAATGGTAGGTTAGCAAGATTAGAACTAGTGGGGTTAGTGATATTAATAAAATATTTGATTTCTTCAATTAGAGTTAGTTTAAATATTAAATTAGTATTAACTAAATATAATATTAGATTAGTATTAAATAAAATATTAGTTTAATATTAAATGTAATATAATATTAATATAAAATATAGATTAGTATTAAATAAATATAATATCAAATTAGATTAATATTAATTAAAATGTTAGATTAAAAATCATATTGTAGTCATTTAAATATTAAATGTAATATAATATTAGTTTAAATATTAGATTAGTATTAAATAAATATAATATGATTAGATTAGTATTAAATAAATATAATATGATTAGATTAGTATTAAATAAAATATTAGATTAAATATAATATAATATTAGTTTAAATATTAAATTAGTATTAAATATATATAATATGATTAGATTAGTATTAAATAAAATATTAGATTAAATATAATATAATATAATATTAATTTAAAGATTTAATGTAATATAATATTAGTGTAAATGTTAAGTGTTGAGTGTGATATAATATTAGTTTAAATATTAAATGTAATATAATATTAATTTAAATATTAGATTAGTATTAAATAAAATATTAGATTAAATGTAATGTAATATTTGTTTAAATATTAAATGTAATATAATATAATATTACTTTTAATATTAGATTATTATTAAATAAAATATTAGATTAAATATAATATAATATTAGTTTAAATATTAAATGTAATATAATATTAGTTTAAATATTATATTAGTATTAAATAAAATATTATATTAGTATTAAATAAATATAATATCAGATTAGATTAGATTATTATAAATAAAATATTAGATTAGTATTAAAAATATTAGTTTAATGTAATATAATATTAGTTTAAATATTAAATGTAATATAATATTCGTTTAAATATTAAATGTAATATAATATTCGTTTAAATATTAAATGTCATATAATATTAGTTTAAATATAGTATTAGTTTAATTATTATTTTATTCATTTTCTCCCTCTCTATTTCAAATATACAATTCAAACAACATTTTTACTAGTTCAAATAGTTCAAAATTAACGTCATTCTCAAACCACTCAAGTTAGTCACTAATTCAAAAACCGCTACTCTTGTACTAATTTTGCATGATCTAGACGTACCCTAAAAATCAGACCTCCTTTACATCTCTTTGGAGCGGGCTCTTCCTTGTTTTTCTGCTCCGCACCTCCCTTTGTTTTTCTCCTCCTACGCTCCCCGGTTCTTGCTCTCTCCTACAGTCTCCATGTTTTCTCCTTTCATCTTCTCCTCCTTGTTCTTGCAAGCTTGTTTCTGGTAAGCTCTTTTAATTTATCGCTCTTTGTAGTATATACAAGTTTCCTCTTAAATATGAAAAGGATCATTACCGTTTATCAAAGGTCTTCTAATGGGTGACTGTTCATGCAACTTACTATGTAATCGTTAAATTTAGTTGAGCTAAATTGAATTGAACTGTCAGGACTAGATTAAATTAACTCAATAGCGTCGCTCATTATTGTCCTTAACTCTGGATTTTGCACCGAAGAAAAACTTAATTTTTGAAGCTGTATTTCATTAATTTCCCAAAGTTAATAATAGGAAACATCCTTAAATCAAGAATAGCTAGAATAACTAAATCAATAATAGCTATTGTTTGTCTTATTAGAATAGCCAAATCCCAAAACTCTTAAGAATAGTAAATTCTAATAAAACAAAAAGTTTGAATTCTTTATTCTAGCTATTCTAATTCAACCAAACACCAAATAGGCTATTCCGAATAGCCTAACTCCAAAAATAGTCTATTCTCGACTCAACCAAACATACCTAATAGGAAAAGAGAAGAGTGCTGGCTACAGTTTCACATTTTAGCTTACATAAAATTAGTATTAAAGTAATAAACATACTATGCCAATGAGTTGTAATATATAAGGGAGGGATGAAATTGCAAATTTACCAGGAAGCTGTAACCAGTGACACCAGCAAAGGAAGAAGCCATTAAAGCACCAGACGGATACCAAACAATTTAAGTAGTAATGACTAAATACCTGTGTGTTGAATCAAGAATAGAATCTAAGTGTACATCAACTTCTTATTAACAAGAACATGCATGTGCAGGAACCGGCAACTGGTTCTGGTGAAGAAAGTTTATCTAAGAAAAACCTAATCCATCCATGCAATAGTGTAAGAGTGAGATACATTAGCATCCAAAAACCACCAACTGGTTTTGGTGCCTTTTGATTAAAACCCGTTAAATTTCTTTTTAACCGACATTTATTTATGAGAATCTTACAGGATTCACGCATTTCATTAAATCATACAAAAATTTTATGAATAAGAGTAAGGATATAATGAAAAAAAGGTAAATTCTGATAACACTTAAATGTTGATAATTAATTTTATGGGTAATAGAAAAAAATAAACATAGTTAAGGGATGCATTAAATATAATAAAGAGTGTAAGAGTAAATAGAAAAAGGAAAAAATTCTTTAGGGATTAATAGAAAATTAACTCTTTTTTTATTGTCTCCTTCTCTTCCGTGGGTGACCGATTCCCAAGATATGGGAAAGAAAAATATTCTCTCGCCAACAAAGATCGGTTAATAGAGATAATATTAGAGATATTAGTGGTGTATATTATTTTTTATGATTACAGTTACATTGAGTTATTTATAGACTTGATTAGAATCTATTGCTAAGTATTTCCACTAATCACCTCCTATCTACCATCGTTACATTTTTAATTATCTTCAATAATATACACCCACTAATATCTCCAATATTATCTCTATTATCAGTGGCTATCTGTTGATCGGCAGTTCAATCCGAGAGCTGTATCACGTTCGTGGGAAGACACTCTCTTTATTGACATCCCATTTGTCCATCTTTTTCAAGTGTTATGAGACGCTTTCTTTCTCGTCTTAGCTCTCAACTAAATTTCAGCGGGCTCAACTCGCGTCGCCAAATTGCTCGAGGAAGGTAGGTATTTGGAGCGATTCAGATTTCATCTCTCGACTGTTTTCAGAGCTTTAGAAAGAATTTAAACTAGTAAGGTTGACACTTCCAGAGGACTCGAAATTAAATAGAAAGGGGACAAACTTTGATTCTACTGTAAAATCTAATTATTGCATGTGTTTAATTGATTGCTAGTTTGTTGTTTTTTTATTAAGCATGCCTTGATTCTACTGTATAATTGAGTGTATGTAATTGACTTCAGCTTTATTATTGGTTTTGTGAATGTAATGCCCTCTCTTTATACTGGTACTGTCCGGTACCAGGGCCTGTCCTTGATTGGGGTGGTTTGAGAAGGGTTCAGGTACTCTTGCAACACTGGTAGGCTGGTTTGACAAGGATTCTGGTACTCGTATGACACTGGTATCAATTGGTACCGGTGCCCTGTGCGTTCCAGTATATGTATATACTGTTGTGGATTCAGAAACTTGGTTTTAAGAAAAGATGTATTGGTTTTAAGTAAATAATGTTGTGCCCTGTGCATTGTGTAATAAAATAGAGAAATCAACGGTGCATCTGACAATTTGTGTATTTTAATGCATTATTGGCATTCCAAAAATCAGCAAAACATAAAGAATCGTAAGTTTGCATTTTAATGCATTATTGGCATCACTGTGCCCTGTGCATTTTGCAAATACTGTTGTGCATTTTATATGAATTCAAGTTATTTAAAATTGCATTTCGTCCCAACTAGATTCAAATGAAATACCTATCATTTTAAATGAAGTACCATTGTTGTGACCAATTGTGAATTTGTCAGTACCTTTGATCATTTTATTTATCAGTATTTTCTAGTATTTAATTGATTACTAATTAACTTGTTTTAAGAATAAATCTAGTTCATAAAAACAATGTAATGAGATCAACTCGTTACTGTTGCTAGCAAAAAAGTCTCCGGTTTGATATGTTAGAAAAGAAGAAATATATAAGAGTTACTATAATATATATTTTATTTATGTTAAGTCTTTATTCTTAATCTTGTTATCAAATGAACAAATGTTCTTGACAAGTATTAAACTTTTGATCCTTAATTTGCCTTTATAAGGGGCCCATTTCTTTGTTTTTTTGTTTTTAATGAAAAGCCCTTGGGCAATAAGGAGCCCATGTCAAACAGCTCCACAGCGTTTTTTGTTGTTGTTGTCAGATCTGTAGGACGGGAGATTTTGGCACGAGTCTCTAAAGTAACCAGGTCGTCTGCAGAGGCGGATTCAGAATTTTGATGAGTAGTTACAAAATATTGATAATAGTATAATTTGTTTTCTTCTGACGAATCAGATCGAAGTAGTGAATAGAGATCTAAAAAAATCACAGCATGACCGAATACGTCACGGCACGTGTGCTGGTTACATGCTGTAACCATCTTTTAAAAATTTGGCACGACAAGGCACGTTACACAAAAGATTTGGTCACGGCACGACCATAGTCATGTGTAATTAGGACTGTTAGATCTTGATCGAATGTTGAATCTTAAATAAACTAACTTAAATTATGAAAAAAATAGTTAAACGCAACAAATTAATGTGATCGATCACGTTTGGACACGTCATATGTGATCACGGTGTGATTAATGTGTTGTGACCATTTATGTGTCATAACTATCCTTCCAAATTTAATCACGACACGACACGTAATTCAAGTTACAACGTGACTAGTCATGACACGGTATTTATATCCTTAGTAGTGGATCATTTTTTTCTTCTAACAAATCAACGATTCTTCTAAATAAAGTAACAAATCGGACTACGTCTTTTTTTCTGTCTTTTTCTTATGTGAATTAGTCTAGAATGACTTTCTTTTTTCGCGCAATTTTTTTCTACTGAACCGTGAAGTAAATTTAGTGGTAGGCACAAGTATAAAATAGGTCTAAATTTTTTTTGACACTTAGCCTATATCCTAAACCTTCTTGAGTCCGCCACTGTCCGTCAGATATATGCAACACGCGGGTTCAACACGGCAAAAATACGAAGAGATTATTCAACTAATTGCACGCCTGCGTTACGATGCATCTATATCACAGTATACGAAGAGATTACACAATTACTAATTGCACGCCTGTGTCATGACTCATGATGCATCTATTACGCCTGTGTTATGTATCGCTTTTACCTTATTTTCTTTAATCTACGCCGCACCAAGTGATAATGTTCCTTCATTATATTATTCATTGGGAAGTGGGTTCATCAGTCAATAGACTAAGATTTTTTCTGAACTCGACTTTTAAACATAGCATGTAGGTACAGAAATTTACTTTTGTTTTAATTTACACCGGCATTTTGTAAATTATTCTGTACCGGGAATCTGTGATCATCATTCTAGATAAGTCCCTTTTTCTTTTTTTTTCTTTTTTTTTTTGAAAGGTTGGTAGTGGCTACAAGTCCCCTTCTTTTAATGTATTATTATTCTAATTAACATTGTATCTTTATTAAATCACCGTAGTTCCAAATTCTCCACTAAAATTATAGAAATACTTAGGGCCTGTTCGGCAACATGAGAATTTTGTAGGAATGAAAATTTTTAATATGGAAATGAGAATTTCAATTTGTCAAAACCAAAGTTATTTAATTCATAGGTAATTTTAGAATATAGGTTTTCGGCAAAAGCATGAGAAATTTGTTAGGATGTTAGTTTGTTTTTTTTTTTAGACGTCAGAATAGGAACTTAACTTAATATTAGCTTAATTTATTAAAATTAATTGTTACTAGTTTAATTATGCTTGTTTAATAATTTCTTATATTATTAAATTGTGCTTGTTTAATTAATTTTAGCCTTTGTATTATTAAATTGTGTTTGTTTAATTGAGTGCTTGATTGTACAAGTTAAGTCAGTTTAATTAATTAAACAAGTATTAATTAGGTCGGAGTGAATTTAAACATGTATTAATTTCAGTTTAAAATTCATTAATTTAAACAAACAGAGTAATTATTAATACTTGTTTAAGCTAGTATGTAGTAATAATAGTACTTTGATGGTGATTCTTGAAGTTTCAGATTTTGGGAAGAAAAACGGAGGTCCAAGTGAATCTTTTTTTTCCCAACAAAAGATAGTGTAGAGAGCAATATGGGTTTCAAAATAAATACGATAATGGATTTTTTAATGGGCTGCCGAACACTATATAGGTAAAAATACCATTACCACTAATTTTCTCTTTAAAACTCATAGGCATAGGTGTGACCGAACAGGCCCTTAGTTATTGTGCACCTTTTGTGTACCGGGCCAACTCACGAAGAAATTCATATTAAAGAAGTTTCGTTCATTCCGCTTCAAACCGAATTATCGGACGGTCCGTATCCAACCTCAAAATTTGAGTTACATCAGAGGATCCGTACTCATAAAGAAGACTATTTCTGAAGAAAGAAATAGTCCTCGTACACACAGCTGTACAGTAGTGGGACATCGTTGTTTATTTAACAAGTAAAATTGCATCTTTATCGTTCCAGTGGATGGAAGATTGATCTCGTCAATTGAGTAAAGCTAACATCTTTCTCATATATATTAAATGAAGTTGGAATTTTCAGCCACATCTAGACTTGAATTTAGCAGTGCGAGGATTATTTGCTTGCTCATGTTCCTTGCAAAGACCATCGTCAATTCTATGAGCCAAATCTTTTGAAAATTTTCATGCGTAAACTAAATATTCAACCAACTTTTTTATTATAATAATACAAGAACGAGGCTCGAGGAAATCTAGTATATTAAATAGCAAGCGGCCCTCTACTTTAGAGAAAACAAATAATAGAATAGATTTGGCCAAAAAAAAAAGCAAACACAACTACACAACAAAACTTGCCATGTATTTTTTTTGGGTTAAAAGTCCGTACGTGATTGCATTGATTCAACGATTTACAAAGTAACTATTACATAGATTTTTTTGTTTAAACTAAGAAGCATGAAAACCTATACATTTAGCTACTTGTAAAATCATCTAATTTGCTATGTTAAAAAATAACTAAAACGTGAAGTCAGAAAATGCGAATTGATCTATTCGTGCCCGATTAGCAAGTATGTGGGCCTTCCGATTTCTTCTTTGGAAATGTAGACACAACAGTGATTTTCGAGTTGCATGCAGTATATAACCCTTCCTTAAGGACGAAACGTCTTATTCTTTCCAAAATCGACGCTGCCCAGAGGAATGCGCAGCTGAGAGGCATTGAATCGAATCGGACCAGGACAGTCACCACTCAGAGAGGAGGAAGAAGAGGGCACTGAATCAAACCGAACCGAGACAGTCACCACTCAGCCAAAAAGACACTGAATCAAATCAAACCTGAAATTGAATCAACCGGACTGGAACAGTCACCACACAGAGAGGAGAAGAAAAAGGAAAGAAGAAGAAGAAAGTGAGGAGGAAGGAGACAACTCATTGCAATCTCATTATCGGCAACAACCATAAAAGCATGTATCTTATTCACATATATAGTTAGTAGATATTTACGGAGATGGAACGAATTTACAAAAATGCTTGGTGAGCTTAAGAACACCCTAGTTCTACTCACTGCTTAACTCACCAATTTACAGCAGCAGCAGCGAGTAGAACTAGGGTGTTCTTAAGCTCACCAAGCTTTTTTGTAAGCTTAACTCAAAAACTCATCGAATTGATTTCAAGCAACACATCCAAATCGTTGAAACCAATCTACTTCACGAGTGATGAGTTTATATGTCAATTTTTTAAATTTTCGAATGAAATTAATATAAAGTCAAGCGGTCAAAAAATAATGAAAAATGAACACATTAAAAGTAACTTATAAACTATCTTTTTTTTGACCGCTTGACTTTATACTAAATTAGTTCGAAAATTTATAAATTTTACATGTAAATGCATCATTCGTGAAGTAGATCGGTTTAGATGTATCGTTTGAAGCCAATTCAATAGATTTTTGAATTAAGCTCACAAAGAGACTTAGTAAGCTTAAGAACACCCTAGTTCTACTCATAATAATAATAACAACAATAACGTAAAATAAGTTATACTCCAACTTATTCCTCACTTTAAACCACGATTAAACAAAAACATATCGCATAACTTTACGATCTGTACATAAATTTATCAAAAGGTTCCAGAAGTTTGATGCCGACTTCAGCAAGACTGTTTGATTTCTTAACGATTGCATAATGGCCACTTTTATCCAAAAAAATAGAAAATCGATCTGTACATAAATGCATCATTTTAATAATAAAACAAGATCAACTGCTGAAATTCACGAAGGGATACAAAATGTGCGAGAAATCAAATCTCTCCTTCTTAAAAAAAAAAAAATTCTAATTGAGATCCAATCTCAAGTCCCTCCCTTGAGCACTGACTGGCGGGATCCGCAAATCAGGTCCTTGGACAATGACCCGGCTTACCCGGCCCTTGGAATAATCGCTCAGATCCTCTACGGACAAAAACATCGATATATTTATGGAGCAGATCTCTGACTGAAGTCAACGAAAAGCAACAAAACGTCGGACGTTTCGAATAGATATCAGACATCGGACGCATTCCATTTCCCGAACGCAGATGGCCATGAAATTTTACTAGAGTTTAAGAATAAATAAACATTAGTCACACTAGCATATTCATATATTCTCTGTACGGGTTGCGGGGTTGGGTTTGATCTTACCAGAAATAAATCTGCTGTGATTCTTTGAGATCAAAGAAATTATCTTCTATGTACAAATTTCAAAACAGATAATGAGAAGGATTTAGAATAACAGGAAGGAATCATGATTCTCGGAGAATCATAACAGATTTATTTTCGATCTTATCGGATGTTACAAGAAATGATGAATTCAATACCGGTACCCGTTCCGTTTGCCACCGACCAACTGCGACTGCCAAGTGCGAAGCAACCTTTGTTATTTTGAATCAAAAGCAGCTCTCTGTTGTTCTCATCATGCTGTCAAGTATGAATACTGACACGGCAACACAAGACATCATAATTAACTACTCCACATACCAATGGAAAGCCCCAGTCAAGAGTCAACTAGCTTAAGCAACCCAATTTTTTTAAGTTTGAACTAATCGGGTTCAAATATGCTTTCCCTTTTCTTAATTATTTCTCGTCAACTCTTATTTTCTCTCTCAATTCGCAATCCAGAAATTTTAATATACTGTCCCTTCTCGCCATGTGATACCTAGCTTGCGAAAACTGCACCGCACTCAAAGCTCCAGCTCTTAATTCAGCAACAGTTCTGGTCGGAGGGGCTTGGTGCAAAATCCCGAGGAGATGAGGGACGAAGATGAAAGAGTCTCCTCGCCAGATCATATGAATAGGTGAGCTGGCTTATTTCTCATCTTGCCACGTTACCTTACTAAATTGCCTTCAGGGCCTTACTTTCTTGTCTAATTATGCTGTAAAAATTTACATCTGATCACTCGATTCTCTAATCGTGGTTCGCGCCGGTTCCTTTTTTTTAACCCGTGAGATTTATCGGGGCGTGTGCTTGTTCTGACTTTCGATCCTTCGTTGCTTCAATCTGGGGTTTAAACTATTATTTTATGGTTTCTACTTGGATCTCGGGTTTTGTACTGTCTAAGGGTTTAGCTTTCAAAAAGGGTGCTATCTCTTTTTGTAGTTCAGTGCCATGAATGGTTCAGTTCAGACTCCCTTTTCATGCGTTTAGTTTTTTCTTACTTTTCCCAAATGGTCCAAATGGAGGCTGTATCACGGTAAATTTGATATCTTTTAACTTCCTTTTAACTTTTTAATTAGCTACTCGTATAATTAGATATCTGAGAGAATGCTTAATTGAGTTTAATTTTGATCAGAGACGCCTACGGCTTTATGGTGCGTCCCCAGCACTTGCAAAGCTATAAACAGTATTCAAAGATATACCAGGTAATTAACATTAATGCTACACTCGTTATCAGTTTTCTCTTTTACTTCTTCAAAGAAATATCCATTTTTCTTTCTTTGTTTTTTTTAAGGAAGAGGAGGAAGAGAGGTCAGACAGATGGAAAGATTTTTTTGAGCGGCTTGCTGATTCTGACGAAACATCAGAAGAGAAAAATGAAAAGAAAGAAGAACTGATTGAAAATTTAGCACAAACTTCTGAAAATAACCCTGTTTCAGATGAGATTAAATCCCCAAATGAGCTGTCATGGGACAGTGTCAGTGCAGCTCTTAGTGCAATTGAACACATGATGAGCCGCAGAATTAAAAGCGATAAAATTAAGAATGCTAAAGAAGAGTTTGAAGAGGCAAAAGGGGAGGGAACATGTGATTCTCAGATCTCCTCTACTGAAGATGAGTCAAAGCCAGGAACTGCAAATGGGGCCCATAATGAAGGGATAGAGGAAGATTTTTATGATGTCCCTCTAGGTGGGACAGGTGAGAAAGGTGAAAATGCTGATACCAACGGAAAAAACAGATCCCACGATAAGGCGGCAAAGGATGCTGATTTCTCTTGGCAAGAAGAACTTGAGAGTTTGGTTAGAGGGGGTGTACCTATGGCTCTCAGAGGAGAGGTGCATCTACTTTTGAAATCTTTAATTTTATCTCTTTAGTTAAGCTCAAATGAGTAGCTAAACGCAACAGCCTTTTTTGATTGTACATTTCTTGGTTTTGTTGGTAACAGATCTCTTAAATCTGTGTAAAAGACTTCTCACAAAAACGATAGTACATATGTTGTTTAGGTTCTTCATCGATAAATAATTTGGGTATTTTGGAGTGGGTTGTTAGCGTGAATTGGTAATTTTTCTATACACAAATTGCTACAAATATTTATGATTTATGCTTGCATTCTCAATGAACAATTGCATCTGTGTTGTTAAATAGCTTGAAATTCATTTACAGAAAAGTAAAAAAAAGAACTACTAATATTATAGCTTTATTTCTTTCTAAGCCTTAAATTAAGGAATATTATCATTTCAGCTGTGGCAAGCATTTGTGGGTGTGAAGGCTAGAAAAAGAAAAGGCTATTATGACAAATTAGCAGGCCAAGGGCCAAAATCAGCTGTTGATGATGAATCCAAAATCTCATCTTTGGAGGAAAGCAACATAATGAGTGAGAATTGGAGGGGCCAGATTGAGAAGGTTGGTTCTTTAATCGAATTTCACTGTTTTTAGTATTCTGTAAAAACAAACTAGTTTTTTCAATGTTGTTCATTTGTATACAGGATTTGCCTAGAACCTTCCCAGGGCACCCTGCATTAGATAAAGATGGTAGAGATGCTTTAAGACGTTTACTGACAGCTTATGCAAGACATAATCCATCTGTGGGTTATTGCCAGGTCAGCATTTAGTTGGGGTTATTAACTTAATGTTTTCTTTTCTTTTCTGAATTTTCTAATCTCTAATACTACCTTTTCTTTTCTTCTTACTTGATGCAATTTCAGGCTATGAACTTTTTTGGGGGTCTCTTACTGTTGCTCATGCCTGAAGAAAATGCTTTCTGGCAAGTTCAATGTTTGAACATTGCGCATATTACAGTAATCTCTAAAAGCTTATGCTTTTGCCCATGGACCCCTCTGCACCCATGAAAATATCTAATCATCAAAATGTTTTTGCATTTACTTTCTGTAAGGTTTTGGCCTTTGGTGGGCAAAGAGTTCATTTGTGTTAATTAATATAAACCTAAATGTTGTTCTGGAAAAAAAAAGTGAAATGAACAAAGAAACATCAAATTGAGTACTTACAATAATCTTCAAATTCTACCAGGACTTTGGTGGGTATGATTGACGAATATTTTGATGGTTACTATTCCGAGGAAATGATTGAATCTCAGGTACTAATCACGACTATACAATTGTTATATGTAGCTAAATATTACTACCGCCGTAATCATTTCAGTTCGTTTTGCTTTTTCTCTATAGGTGGATCAGCTTGTGCTAGACGAACTTGTATCAGAAAGATTTCCTAAGCTGGGTCTGTATCTTATAGTATGTACATTGTGTACATGTCTGATATTCTCCCTAATAAGCATATATTTCCTGATCGATATATTCTTAGTTGATGCATATGAATGTTTATTGCAGCAAACCATCTGAATTACCTCGGTGTGGAGATAGCATGGGTTACCGGGCCATGGTTCCTTTCAATATTTGTTAACATGCTTCCTTGGGAAAGTGGTTAGGTTTCATTTCATACTACTGAAAATTTCCAAATTTGACACTTGTACCTCTCTCACATGGAAAAAAAATATTACAGTTCTTCGCGTGTGGGATGTGATTCTATTTGAAGGCAATCGTACCATGTTATTTCATACCGCTCTTTCTGTGATGGAGCTATATGGTATCTTTCATTGTATCCATAAAAAAAAGAAGCAAATATACATTTAACTCCCTCAAAAAGCAATTATAATTAGTTGATTGTACATATAAGCCCCTCTTTTTCCATTACAAATGTAGGTCCTGCAATAGTTACAACAAAGGATGCAGGAGATGCAATAACACTACTCCAGTCTCTAGCCGGTTCCACCTTTGACAGTAGTCAATTAGTACTGACAGCTTGCATGGGATATCAATTTGTAAATGAAGACAAATTACAAGAACTGCGAGAAAAATATAGGCCAGCTGTATTAGAGGCCATGGAAGAAAGGTTGAGGGATCAACATGCTTGGAGTGATTCGAAAAACAAGGGTCTAGCAACTAAGCTTTATAGCTTTAAACAAGATCCTGGCTTGTTAATATCTCCAAGAAAATCGAGCGAAAGCAAATTGGATAATAATGGGGATGTAAATGGGCATTTTGGTAACTCGCCCATTGCCTCTGTGGGTGATTTGAAAGATCAGGTGATCTGGTTAAAAGCTGAGTTATGTAGGCTGATGGAAGAGAAAAGATCGGCTCTTTTGAGGTTTGTTATAATTATCATGATTGATAGCCTTCATTCTTATTATTAGTTGTACTTAGAATAAGAATTATTGCTACTTATTTTTCTTAAAAAAATTAGAGCTGAAGAGCTGGAAACAGCATTAATGGAGATGGTCAGGCATGATAACAGACGTTCGTTGGCTGCCCAGGTGTGCTTATAGCCTTAAACTAATGTGGCTAATTTAGTACATGATTTTATTTTCATTTTTTAAGCATGAAGTTTGACCCATTCATTGTGTTAGGCGGAGGAATTGGAAAAACAGGTATCTGAATTAAGGCAAGCTTTCACTGACAAGCAACAGCAGGAGCAAGCAATGCTTAAGGTTTTATTTTGACTCTTTTTTTTAGTACTTATAATACCGAACTTTTCAAATTTTAAATGTGGAAACGACAAACCATGACAAATTTTATAGATATTGATGAGAGTGGAGCAAGAACAGAAGATGACAGAGGATGCACGTGTAGCTGCCGAGCGGGATGCAGCTGCTCAGAGACAGGCAGCTCGTGTGCTCCAGGTCTAGTCAAATTAAAACAACCTTTTCCGTGTTGATTGTGCTATATAGATACAACAGTATGAAGAAATATATCTTTAGCCTTCAATTTTTTACTACTATTAAATATAAACTTGTTTTGTTGAAATTTAGGAGAAGTACGAAGAAGCAATGGAGCTGATTGCTAAGATGGAGAAGAGAGCTGTGATGGCGGAGACGATGTTAGAGGCCACTATACAATACCAGTCGGGTCAGGGTAAGGCTCAGCAGCCTTTTTCTCCAAGGTATTCTCAATTTTTCATTCATTATTCATTTGAATATATTTTTTGTTTTTAAGGTTGAATTATTAAAGGTTTAAGGAGAAAAGGGCATATTACATCTCCAAGCAAAAAAAAAAAAAATGAAAAATTCTGTCTCGATATTATTAAAAAAGATTCTGTTTTCAGTTGTCGAACTATTGGAGTTGGTTCACTGAGGTCCATGAATTTTTATCTTTGGGTTTTATTAGGCCACTTGAATTATCCAGCGCCTTTTTCAGTTGGTAGTTGATTACTTGCAGCATGATGCTGATGTGGCACCATGACCGAACCAATATGATGTGGATGATGATAATGTGGCAACCAAAATGAAGAAGTTTAAGGGCCTACCTGAACCCAGTGCAATAGTTTGGGGGCAAAAATAGACTTTCATAATTTAAATACCCCATTGGGATAATTTTTAGTCCAGGAAAGGAGCCCACCAGGACCACTTTTACCTCTTTAGTTTGTTCATTTTAATTATATGTTCTTGTACTTTACAAGTATATTACAATTTTTGAAACTTAAAAGACTTATATGGACAATGGCTGCCATCAGGTATACTAGCTAAAACAGAAATTGCAAATAAATCATATTTGCTGCTATGTAACAAAAGGGAAGAGAAGAATCAAACTGGTCCTGGAACCTGAGCGTACATGTAAACATAAAAATATATCTCTATTGTCCAAGGAATCATATACTTACTACAGGTTTTCAATGTTTTCATTAGTGCTTTGCATACCGATCAAAATGTGCGTACCAGTCAAGACTCGTCGTCTGAAGGTTCTGGTAAGAAAGGAGGGTTGCTTTCTAGACCATTTGGATTTGGTTGGAATGATAAGAACAAGGTAGGTAACTTCTCAAGGAGAGTTTTTCTTACCTTCTTTTTTCAAGTACCTTTTGATCCAAATTTTGGGTAATTACTAACTGGAACTATTTGAATTTCAGGGAAAGGCTAGTACTACTGATGCAAGTGAAGTCAATGCTTCAACTTCTATAAACCAAATACCACACAAAGATGTCGATATTGTAGGGGACAAAAATGGTGGTTCGTCTTTTAAAAATTAGTTCTGTCAATATTTTGGTGGCTGAGAGAATATTTTTGTTGGTTGTGTATATACAAGCATGCATCAAGTTGATATATGGTTTGTTGATCTATGTTCTTTGACTTGATGAGAAAACCCGCGTTCAATTATGCCATTCATTTAGGATGAAAAATGAAAACAAATTAGAATTTTCATTTAATCGGTTGTTTACTTGTTTGAATAATTAAATATATCATTTGTGTTGAATGCCGGATAATATAATTACACTTAATTTCAACTGGAAATTGTCACGGGGTGTTTTTTCTTTTTTAATGCAATGAAAACATTTCGCAACTAATCGAGTTTTGACAAGGAAAAATAGCTATAACTTTTGTATATGGAATTGTTTTATTTTGAACAAGTTTTGTATATGGACGTTATGAACATCAAAATTACAACTTTCTGAAGCATCTTAACTTTTGAAAAAAAAAAAAAATTGTGTTCCAGATTTCAAACTTGTAAAGCTCAAATTTCAGGATTTAACTTGTGAGTTTTTTTTTCCCAAAACGGAAGTGAAAGTCAAATTAGACAGAATATCTAATTAAGATGAATCAGGACTGATAAATAAACAAACATAAAAAATATAGGTAATAAGGTACCGTAATAAGTTGCATGGAAATATTTTTCCCAACAACGCTTCGCCAATATCAAACATCTAGCAAAATTTTGCCCTTTATCTACCGACAAAAAAAAAAATTTCTTCCGTGACATACACGCGACATCTAAACATAAGAAATATTTTAAAGAAGGGTCCGACTAATTGTACCCAAGGAGTTGTACCCAGTTTTTACCCAAAAAAACTGTCATTTGACTTGTGCGAATACTGTAAAATACTATAATAAATACTGTAACTTCAACAACAAATCATGCATAATACCTAGTTAAAAATTGCAACAACCCAGATTTTACCAAGTTAGTTAAAAACTGTTAGGAACTAGAAAATTAAATGTACTTCCAACTGTACTTTCAGCTTCTAGAAGACTTAACACAAACCACTTCCAACTGTACTTCAACCTTCTAGAAGATTTGAAAAACAAACTTCTAAAAACTCGTTAATTTGTACACTTAAAATGATGCAAAATTATTATTTTTTGCATCAAAATTAAATTTTTTTCCGAAATTAAAATTAATTTTTTTTTAATTTGTTTTTTTGAATTCATCAATTGTTCTTCAATTATTATTTTTTTGAATATCATGTAAAATAAAATTTCAATACTATAAAATTAGAAGATGCAAACTATAAATCTAACATATGTTAACTACAAGATTTCAATACTGTAAATTTGACACATTAAACTATAAAAACATCTTATACAAACTATAAAATGATACCACAGACAAAAAAATCATAAACTGTACCATTTCAGCAATTTAACCAATTTAACCAATTTAACCAATGTAACCAATTTCAGCAATTTAACCAATAAACTGTACCAATCTCATTTCACCATTTCTCTATTCACAAATATTTTCAACTATATCTAACATCAAATACAAACAATATTTGGATTAAACTGTATCTAACATCAAAGCTGTTCAATCATTTCTCTAAGATTTGGATGGTTACTTCATAAAACGCTGATGCGAATTATTTGGATGCGTCAGGAGTTTCATTGCTAGAACGACACGTTCCTTGAAAATGTCATCCTACAAAAAAAAAGATTTGCAAGGGATTTAGATTTATGCAATACTGTTAAACAACACTGTGAATACTGTAAAATTGTATGTGAATACTGTGATATTACTTATGAAGTACTGAAATTAATGATGAACGATGAATGAAACCAATACTGCAAAATAACACTGTGAATACTGTAAAATTGTATATCAATACTGTGAAATTACTTACAAAGTATGTAAAATACTGAAATTAATGAATAATGATGAATCAAACAATACTGTAAAAGAACTGTGTTAATACTGTAAAATGGTATGTCAAAAACTGTGAAATTACAAATGAGTATGTAAAATACTATGAATACACTACCCTCTTTACATAATATGTAATATCAGGAAATATGTAATGGAAGCCTACGGGTATTTGAAACTAAAATATATACATCATAAAATTACCTGTGTAAAGTTCATTGGCGTCTCAGTGATCAGATTATACACATAACGCAGTAAGAAAATTGCACAATCCATCGATCCTGGTGCCTGCTGTGGGCACTTCTGCTCAACAATGCCAACATCCTTCCTTGCAGCGTTACCTGAAAGAAAAAAATGATATCAACATCTTTAATAACTTCAAGTATGTCATGAATCCTGTAAAATAACACATACATCTTATAAAAATTTTGTATCAATCCTGTAAAATAACTCATACAACTTATCAAACTTTTGTAGGAATCCTGTAAAATAACCCATACATCTTATAAAACTATATTATGAATCCTGTAAAATAACTCATACATCTTATAAAAATTTTGTACGAATCCTGTAAAATAACTCATACATCTTATAAAACTATTTAAGTAATCCTGTAAAATAACTCATACATCAGATAAAACTATGGTATGAATGCTGTAAACTAACTCATTTATCCTACAAGACTGGTAAGTATATTATTTAATAGTTTAATGCATTTCAACACAAAATCATCTAAATCAATGGCAGAATAATGAAAAAATAGTTGAAGAATACTGTAAAAGGTTGCATAGATAATTTTGTAGGAAAACAAAATATAATATGATGCATAACGGGAACACAAAAGGAATAAGAGATACAAAAATTAAACAAATAGAAACTCATCTGAATCTCCACTCTCATCTGCATTTGCACGTGATGTGAAAATTCAAATCGAAAAAATCAAAACATAATAACTTATGGATATATATGGCGAAATGAAAAACCATGGATGCTTCACGGGAGTCTCGTATTGCATTAAATGTAGGACCACCCAACAAGCTGCAAAATCAATCCATGATATGTAAAATAAATATAATGAAAACTATTGCATAAAACCTGTAAAATAACTATTGTATCCTATAAAACTGTTAAGTAGATCATGTAAAATATTTTACAATTGAGAACATCTCAAAAAGCTGCAAAGTCAATCCATGATATGTAAAATAAATTGAATGAAAACTATTGCATGAAACCTATCAAATAACTGATATATCCTATAAAATATTATATATATCATGTAAACCTATTAGATAAATCATGGAAATTTAAATCAGAATTTTTTTTTTTACAAAACGAGACTAGATCGACAGCTGATCTGTTAGACCAGATCGATAACTGATATGTTAGATCAGATCAGATCAGATCAGATCAGACTCGAAGTATTACCAAATCGAATCAAGATCTGTTAGAAGTAGCGGATCGGTAGCGATATAGCACTGTTGCATTGATACTGTAAAACTAACCAATCGACAACACTGACAAACAGATCTTGTATTTTGAAATCTAAACCGAGAGAATAAAGTGAGATTTCACTATATGTTAGTTTGACTGTTAGTATTTTACTCTTACACCATTCGGTCGAGGTCAGATAATAAAAAAACAATAGAACGAAAACTAAAAATCAATGAATAAGAGTCAGATTTAAAATCCGATATTGTAAAATTCTTTCAATACTCAATGTGTCAAGATCAATGGCGATGTCAAAAATTGAGTTATAGCATTAATAGACTTGTTTCTATCATTTCATTAATTTCAATTGCAAATGTTAACAATCATTCAAGCTGGAAAGTTCGTTAATTCAAAAATTAAAAAAAAGAAGTAAATTTACCATTCACGTGACACATTGTATGTGGACATCTCCCTTAACGGAGACAATATAGGTTTACTTCATAATGAAATCCATGTCCGTAGCGCCGAACCCCGACAATCAGTACAAAACCATATCAAATCAAAATTAAGAAAAAGGAAAAGAAAAATAAACCAGATCTCGATAGGAGAATAACTAAGAGGTAAGTAGAAAGGAACTGATCCGATGGTGAGATTGATTACCGGATGCTTGTCTCTCCGATTGTTTATTCTCTGAATTGCGAGCTTGTTTATCTATTTGTTCAAGTTGAGAGATCGACTGTCTGATCTGGTGAGAAGAGATTGCGCCTGGTTAGATCTTCGGTACGCTCTCAACAAAAGAGATCAATTGTTGGATCTGATTGAAAGAGCAAGAAGAGAAACGCTCTCAAAGAGAGATCAATTGTTGGATCTGGTGGAAAAAAAGAGGAGAGAAGAGAGAGAAATCGAAAGTTTATTGGAAAACTTCTTATAAAGGAAGGTCAGAAGAATTAGATAAAGTTTGTTAGAAGTGGACCTAAACTATTATGGGTAAAAACCGGGTACAAGAGATTGGGTATAAAAACCTTTTCTCTTTAAAGAATGTTATAAAGCCACCAACCAAATTTCTTATGGCTAATAATTTAAAGTATTAAAATAAAATAAAAATTGCCAGTACAATTATTTTTTCAGATCAGAGAGAGTATCACGCACTACTTTTTTTATATAGAAAAATAGAGCCTATCAACTTCTTTATAATTATCTATAAGAGACACTGGATAAGTTCCGAACTCATGATCTCCTACACGGAAGATGTCAGGGCGAACCCACCTTGGTCCAGGGGAGGATTTTAAAATTTAGTAAGAAAAAACAGGTCCAACTCTTCCTTGTCCCCCCTTCTGAAAATTAATTTGTCCCTCTTTGAACCCAGTAAGCCCAAATCTTCTTCAATTTTATAGCACAGTTTAAAAAAACTAACGGGCTAAGCCCATTTCTCCACTGACTGCTTTCTCTAAAATCAAACGGGCCAAACCCTCTCTCCGATATTATTTAAATTAAATAAGATAAAATTTACATTTATAATCTGGACACGATCCGAAAAGCACTTGAATTTGGCCCTCAATTTCGTTAAGCTGATGGTACCGGGCAAGATCTAAATCTTCTCACCTTTCTTCTTCTTTTTCTGTAGCTCCGCGTGCGGGTACCCCAACAACTCATCGTACAAGGACCTAAAGTCCCCATACTCCACGTCCGTCACGGGCTCTCCAATAATAGTCATACCTCACAGACAGCTGACGTCCTGTAGGGTGACTATTATCTCGGCAGAGGGGAGATGAAACGTGTGCATCTCGGGACGCCAACGCTCAATTAGACCGGCACACAGGCCCTCATCGTGTACCTCCTCGCTCATCTAGGCTAGCTGGTACAGCCCCATCGCCCGCAATGTCCCTCTGTATGGCGGCTGGTACTTTAGCGACATGAGGTTGTGACGAACCGTAGTCGCATTCAAATTCTGCATTTAATTAAAAATAAAATGCAGTTCATTAAATATTCATAGAAAAAAATAATGTTATTAATTTTTTTTAAATATTACTAATTTAAAACTTACCCCGGTGGCAGCTTCTAGAATGGAGTGCTTTGCGTTTGAGTACCACAGAAAGTCGCTGACCCTTTGTGTGCGACTTTGGATACCCTGAACATCAGTCAACGCCTTATCGACGTACTAGGACATATCGTAGGGAGTGGGTATAGATCCAGTAGACGATGGTACATCCCTACTAAAATATGGTATATCTCTACTAGATGTCATGCTGTATTTGTTAATTTTTAAAATTAATATTGGTACCAATTTTGGTCAAATATGATAAAAATACTGGTTAAATATGGTGCCATTTTGATAGCAGTCAAATTTTGGTTAAATTTGAGATTTAATTGGTACCTTAAATCTAATTTAAAATTGGTACTAATCTAATTAAATTTGAGTACTAATATAATCTAATTTTGGTACAAATTTAATTTTGATACTATTCTTATCAAAAAATATAATCTAAATCCTAAATTTTGGTACTATTCTAATTAAATTTTGGTCCTAAACAATTTAATTTTGGTACAATAAATCTAATTACATTTTGGTATTGGTCTAATTTAATTTTGGTACTAATCTAGTTAATTTTGGTACCATTCTAATTAAATTTTGGTCCTAAATCCTAAACCGTAAAAATTAAACCTAAATCCTAAACCCTAAACCTAATTACTAAACCTATCTAAATTACTACTAAATTAAAAATTGAAACAAGAAAAGAAGAAAAAACTTACCCGAGTTCGAAATGATTGAAAGCGACCCAAGGAATAATGAAATTTGGAACCAATGGCCCCTATATATAGCACAGGGACCGCAACGACACAGCGGCCCTGGTATTTTTCGAATTCTACAAAAATAGTGATTTTTTTTGGAATGGTATTGATAAAAATTTCAGCTCGATTTCTGCTCCCTAACAGAAATCATACATTCGCCCTAGAAAGTGTTGCATTTTACCACTAAATTAAATGCTAGTTCTTACACACTATTTTATTTTATGATTCATTAACTGCCCGGAAGAAAGCACTATAAACAGATTTTATTCATTTTGGATAAAACCAAATTAAATCTACATCCAATATCTTGGGGGGTATTATTTTATTATTTTTTAAATAAAGCTTTTTCGGCCATCCAATCTTCGTTGAGTTCAGATGTTCTTAAATTATGCGGTATGATATTTAATACAATCATCCAACATCACACATCAACATAAAAATATGATTTAAGATCATACTGTGAAACGAAATTACGTAACTCACAAGCAGGATACAATTTAATTTCAACATAATGGGCACGTTTCCAGCTCCAGCAACTAAGAGAGGAATGTATGTCATGTTTGATTATAGAATGTAAGGTGGAGTAAATTAATTTGTTGCTTCACACTCGAGTTGCCAAATAAGTAAAATGTAAAATAAAAAAAAGCAAGATAAATTACAGTGGAATAAGTTAAATTAATTTACTCCATATTTACTCTGCATGTAGGATCAACTATGATATAGATTTATTTTTTAATTTCTCTTAGACGAATTAATTTAAATTATAATTAAAGTTATTAAACAGTCCAGAAATAATTTACGGACGCTATAAATTTGAAGTGTCTTGTTTTAAACTTAAACATTTTTAGTATAGAGTGTCTTAATTTTCATAGAAAGCTTAAAATGAATGGTGACCGTAACTTTTCAGATGCGATGTCTAGCGTGCAGAAAAAACTTGTATTTATTGAATGATCTGTGGAGAGACAAATAATTAATATCAATATCAAGAGAAAACCAATTAATTGATATCTAGCGGGCAGAAAAAACTTGTACGTCTTTATTGAATGATCTGTAGAGAGAAACAATTAATGTCAATATCAAGAGAGAACCAATTAATTGGAAAATTATTGTCTTGATACATGAGCAGACCCACAAATTTGATTAAGGTCAGGCCAAAAACCAAAAAATTTATTAATACCCTAACAAAAAAAAAAATTTAGCAAATATGCCCTCTGATTGAATTTTTTTTTATAAATGACCTAACCGCCTCACTGAGGGGTGGTCAACTCTCAATACCAAACCGGCCCTCAATGGAGCGGTCAGCTTCAGACCAAGTCGGGCGGTTTGGTATGTAATAATTTCGGTTACCAATAGTAAAAAAAAAAAAAAAAATTGGGTAACCGGATATAATTTCAAAATTTGAGTAACCGAAAATTATATACTTCATTTTTTTTTACTATTGGTAACCGTAAATTTTATCCGGTTACCCAATTTCTTTTTTTTTTTAACTCTTCGTAATCGAAAATTATATTCGATTACCCAATTGAGGTTTTATTTAGTACAAATAGAGGTTTTTAACAACAATGACGTATATATTAATTGGGATTAAGTTCCTGTCAAGATTAATGACATATACTCATCTATTTTGTATGCAACAAAACTTAATTGATTCTAGCTACTCAAATTTATCAAAATTTAACCATTTCGGTTACCAATTTCTTTTTATATCCGGTTACCCAATTTCTTTTTAACTATTGGTAACCGAAAATTATATCTGGTTTATTAAAAAAAATTATAACTAAAATTATTACAAGTTTATATCCGGTTTACTATTGGTAACTGAATTTTTTTTACTATTAGTAAATCTTATAACTAAAATTTTAACATAAATATAATACATATTTATTAAAAAAAATTATTACATACCAAACCGCCCCACTGAGAGGCGGCCTGGTCTGAAGCTGACCGCCCTACTGAGGGGCGGTTTGGTATTGAGAGTTGACCGCCCCTCCGTGGGTGGTTAGGTCATTTATAACATAAATTTCAATCAGAAAGCATATTTGTTTTTTTTCTGTTAGGGTATTAATAAAAATTTTGGGGCAAAAAATAATAAACAAAGTATAAAATATCTTTCCGGCTCTCGCCTTCCGCCTACATTTTTGTATCAATGTTGTAAATAACAGTATGCGCTCGTCGGACGGACAAGGTACCGCCAAGCAATTATTTGGAAATAATCGGGAGTAATCGGGCATGATCGGAAATAATCAGTCGATTATTCGAGAAAATTCGTGACGGTTTGGTCACCGCCAACAACTAATCGGACAATTAATCGGTCTAAACGGTTGTTTTTTACGACATTGCTTTGTATATAAGTTTTTATTTATAAAAATAATATAGGGTATTAAAATTATTATCCCAAGTATTGTAAAAAAAATCGGCTTCAAACAATGGAGTTGATTTTTTTTTTACAGATCCATTAGGGGCCACAACAACACAAATCGTCACACAAAAAATCAGTACAAAATGGATCAGAAAAAAAAAGTTTCGGATTCAATATTTGAAGCTCCATCTGAAGAATTAGAAGGAAGGAAGAGAGAGAGAGATAGAGATGGTCGACTAAGAGGAGTGATAGGGCAGGGAGAGTGATAGGGCAGGGAGAGTAAGAGTGATAGGGCAGGGAGAGTGATAGGGCAGATAGAGATAGGGGTCTACTCGACATTCCCCTAAAAAACAGAGCTTTTACGTGGTCGAGTAAGAGGCCGCAGCCGGTGTTCTCTAAACTCGACAGAATTTTTTTGTCATTAACTATGTCAAATAAATTCCCGATCATTATCCTTAATGCTTTAGAAATGGTGACTTCAGATCATGCACCCCTACTGTTGCACTGCAGGCAGCAAAGCACCAAGTGGAAACCTTTTCGATTGGAAAATTTTTGGCTGGCCTATCCAGAGGTCAGGCAAATCATACAAGACATTTGGACTGCCCCATCCGATTCATTAAATGAGACAAAGGGGTTTATGGAGCGAAATCAGAGGCTACAGAGTGCATTGAGAAGTTGGCACTTGCGACATTTCAAAAGGTGCAATGAAGAATTGGAATTTTGCAAGGCTAAAATTCTTACTTTCGACAAAGCTGAGGAGATTCGGCCACTAAGTGCATTGGATTTTCAATCACGAATTAGGATGAGAGAGAGGGTGTTTGAATTAGCCAACATAGCGGAGAAAAGATGGAGTCAGAGAGCGCGGTGCAGATGGCTAAAGGAGGGGGACAAAAATACTCGTTTTTTCCATGCATACGCATCAGCGCGATGTAGGAAAAATCGGGTTGACTCGATTGTTGACGGGTCGGGAGCAACGGTGGTGGACTCGGATATAAAAAAGGTTTTTCATAGGCATCTGCAGCAAACAATTGGGACCACAAATCGAGAGCAGTTACTGAATTTTGATCCCACGGCTTTGTATAGAGATAACCCAGACCTCCTTGGTTTGGATAATCAGTTCACGTTTGAAGAGGTGCACGCGGCGGTTAGAGCGATGGCCAATAACAAGGCATCAGGGCCAGACGGCCTGACAACTGAATTCCTTCAGTTAAACTGGGAAAGTCTGAGTATACAAATAATGCAGATGGTTCATGATTTCTATGAAAACAAACTCGACTTAACAGCCCTTAACCGGGCAAATGTCGTGTTTATCCAAAAGAAGAGTTCACCGCGTGAGGTGTCTGACTATAGGCCAATAAGCATCATCAACATTATACCCAAGTTAATCTCTAAAATATTGGCTATGCGGTTGGCTCAGAAAATGCCTGAACTAATTTCACCTTTTCAGACGGCCTTTATAGTAGGCCGGCAAATATCAGAAAATTTTAATGCCACACGAGAGCTGCTTCAACACATACATGTCTCGGGAAGGCCGGCTTTCTTGGCAAAGTATGATTTTGCAAAAGCTTTCGACTCGCTTGAGTGGCCGTTTTTGCTAGCGGTGCTATAGGCTAGGGGTTTCCCAACGAGATGGATTGGGTGGATTGAACAATTGTTGATATCGGCATCATCTAGAGTTCTAATTAATGGGGAACCCTCGGTGTTTTTCATGCATCGCCGAGGGGTCAGACAAGGGGACCCATTATCGCCCCTGCTTTTTAATCTGGCAGTGGACGTGTTACAAAGGATGGTGGCAAACGCTAACTGTACCTTGCGAGACCCTATTTCTTCGAAATTCCCGGAATCTATTTTGGCTATGCAATATGCCGATGATACGGCCTTTGTGGCGAATGCCGAGATAGACACGGTGGTCACTCTAAAAATCGTGCTCCGATTATTCACAAAAATGTCTGGAATGGCAATTAATTTTCAAAAGAGTGTGTTTGTCCCCATTAATCTGCACAACCAACAAAGATGCACCCTGGAGGCCCTTCTTGGATGTAATTCGACAGTTTTTCCTTTGACATATTTGGGTATGCCGCTCACACTGACAAGGCCGGCAAGGCATCTTTTTTTGCCGCTGATAGAAAAAATAGAGTCAAGGCTGGAGGGGTGGAAGAGTAAACTGATATCTCGAGGAGGGCGTGTGCAGTTAATAAATTCGGTTTTGTCCTCAATCCCAATATATTATATGGCTTGTTTTACCTTGCCAAAATGGGTCATTAATCGGATAGACAAAATTCGCAGAGACTTCTTGTGGCGAAAGAACGACGGGGCATCACAAGGGGTATCTCTCATAAATTGGCCATCGGTTTGTTTACCAAAAATCTGGGGCGGTTTGGGAATTCCGGATCTTGAGATTCGGAACACAGCTTTATTACTAAGATGGTGGTGGCGCTTATATGACCAACCGGACTCACTCTGGTCGTTGGTGGTACTGCGGTTACGAATGAAAGGGACCTATGCACATGGCCCAAGGCTGTGGATCATAAATGGCTCGTTTTTTTGGAGGCAACTTATCAGGCTCAATTCTATTTTCTGCTGGTGTACTAAGTGGGACATTGGAAACGGGATGGGAATCTCCTACTGGTTTGATGCGTGGGGTGACGGGACAATGGCGAAAGTAGGGGGCAGGCAACAGTTAAGGCAACCTACAATCTCCTTGGCCGACGCAATTTACATAGCTTCAGATTTTGCTCCAGAGCATGAAAGTTTGCAAAATGTTCATCTCACAGCAGCACCGGATCAGATTGTGTGGCGGTGGACCAATAGCTCAAGGTACACGGCCAAGTCTGTCTATGACACAATGACTGGGGGGGGAGAATTGCTTGGCCGTTTATGGAGATTTGGGACAGCAAGGCACCACAAACGGTCAAGATCTTCACGGTCATGCTTCTGAAGGACAAACTCTTAACGCACGAGGTAATGGAGAGGCGCCATATGCCGTGCGACAAGGGTTGTGTGATGTGCAATAACTGTCCAGCATAATCCGCTCTGCATCTCCTCTTCTTATGTCCATATGCAACGCATGTTTGGTTTCTAATTTCCGCTGCGATGGGCTATAGACTCATGTATCAGAAGGCAACGGTGGAGGATGTGTGGTTTGCCTCAAGACAGGCAAGGGGAAACCGGCAAAAAGCGGAATGGGCGACTGTCTTTATGTGCACCCTGTGGGGCATATGGAAGCTTCGAAATGCGATTATTTTCGAGGGCAAGAGGGTAGAGCCGGCAATTTTGGCCGAGAGAATTACACAGGAGTGTCAGATGTGGGGAAAATATGGATGAAGAAGGATGGAGGAGGCCGCTTCTCAAATAATCTTCACAGTTTAAATGAGGGTTCTTGTGTTGTTTTTTTCTTTCCAGCATTTGCATTTTTTTCAAGCTGTTGTAATTGATGTTGGTCACTAATTTTATTAATGCAAAAACTTGGTACCACTACCAAGTGTCTTTCAAAAAAAAAAGATAGGGCAGGGAGAGGGGGACAGAAAGGGAAATAGACAGGTATGAAGCCGAAAAATAAAAATCAGAACCAATGTTTGAATTGTTTGGATCTTATGTGGTCAAGTCAAGCAATGTCCGTGGTGTGTGATGGATTTAGTAGATCCGATAAAAAATTTAAACTCCAAAGAATGGAACTGAATTTTTTTTACAGTTCCGTCTACAATACTCATTCTAATACTCTATATTATTTTATATCTATAAATAAAAGTTTCTCCTTACTTTTCTTACTTTACTTTGTTTGGAGCCGTAAACAAAATTCGACTCCTTTGTTTGGACCACTAAATGGATCCGTAAAAAAAATTGGGCTCCTTTGTTTGGAGCTGAAGTTTTTACATTTCCGTCTATGTATCAAAATTTTAGGACTATTATTCTAATACTTTATTTTATTTTATATTAATTTCTAAAAAGAAAAAATGTTGTTGCGCACTTGTATTTTATGTTTTATTTTTCTGCAATAAAAAAGAGAGAGAGAACCAATTTGAGACCTTGGGTTTTTGTGTACCGCAAAAAAAGGAAACAACGAAAAATTGTTGGGTCCTCTCATGTTGATTGTTTAGCGCAAAAAAAAAAAATGGTTCTAGATCTCCAGCAAACAAAGAAAAGAAAATTTAGTTAGACTGCAGCCCTGCGAAAAATAAATTTGTTTAGACTATAGGGATATGTTTGGTTGGATTGAGAATAAGCTATTTTTAAGATTATGTTATTCGGAATAGCTTATTCGGTGTTTGGTTGGATTAAAATAGCTATAATAGTGAATCCAAACTTTTTGTCTTATTAGAATATACTATTCTTAAGAGTTTTGAGATTTGATTATTCTAATATGACAAACAATAGTTATTCTTGATTTGACTATTCTAACTATTCTTATTTTATAACCAAGCATACCCTAGGAGCAGGGCAAAAACTATATTCTAAAGATAGGCAAAGCTCAAATATACATCGTCTTACTTGAACTTCACTTAGGTTGATGAAATCCATTAAAATAAAAAAATGATGTGTTTGCGGGTGGTGTGTGTTGACATACACTTAATAATATTTGTGTATCTATGAAAAAACTATGCAAAAATTAGAAGGTTTATAAATTAATTTTAATGCATTCATTTTTTGAACGTCTTTTGACCACTTGACTCTATACAAAACTAATTTAAAATTTTAAAATTTTTACATGTAGATGCATCACTCGTAAGATAGAATGATTTCAATGATTTAGATTCGTCGTTTGAAGTCAATTCGATAGATTTTAGAGTTGAATTCACAAAGGGGTTTGGTGAACTTAGAGCACCCTAGTTCTACTCTATATAAGAATCATTTTGAAATAAGAAAACATAATTGGTTTTAAATAAGATGCTGGAAATTTATAACGTCGGTTAATTTCTTCAAAGACTACCGTCCAATTTAGATTTCCAAAATCCAATTCACTTTAACTTAAATGTAGAAATCAGAATTTGCTGAAACTTAGATAAGGGAAATTCTAAATTTAGGAATCAGAAATCATCAAGCTTAGATAAAAGAAATTCGGTTTCTCTCTCTTCAGGTAAACGTGTCACAGAGAATGCTTCGTAAGTTGCACACAACAGTATATCAGAAACAAAAAAAAAAAATAGATGTTATTTTAAAATAGTAGCTATTTGGAATAGCAGTGTGTATTTAAATAATATTTTTACTATTTGAAAAAAAAGTTAGAATAACTGTTATTTTTTATTCGTTGTAAATGTTGGAATAACTATTATTCGGAAATATAGAGAGAGAAAAAAATGATTTCTTTTTGAATTTCCGCCAACACAGTCCCGAAATGACCAATTTGACACCACTTCTGTTATTTCCACGTCGTGACAATTCGTTTGAGATATCACTTGCCTATATTTCCTCTTAATTAGCAACTTATTAACACTATTATTTATTGGTTACAACTATTCACTATTCTACATGTACAATCCAAATAATCTTTTTACTAATTCAAATAACACCATTTTCACACTAATATGAAAATCACTATTTTTTTCTATTCTCATTTACTATTGTCAATTCCACTATTCTAATTATTCTATCTCTCATTCAAACATACCCTTAAATAACAAAAAAAAAAAAAAAGCTACCATCCAGGCGCAAAAAAAAAGAAAAAAAACTGTTCCGAGAACATTGTCCTCGTTTTTCTCCAATTCAAACTCATCAGAAATTTTGGTACATGAATCTACCATTGATTTTTCTTTAAATTATTCACTTGTACTAGACAATGATTCAGGGGTTAAATCAGCATCTTGCCCCCCCAAAGCTCAGCCAGCTGTCATCACTCAGTGACACGCGGAATCAACTCTGAACTTTCATTTTGGCTTGGCACATTAGAATTAGACTAAATTTTGGTTAATTAACGATCTCAACGGTATAAACAACACTAAATTTTGGTGAATTTATGGAAATTTTAAGGCAATTCTCGGAACAATGTTCTTCACATGAAAGTTATATATATTTTTTTAGCGTGGTCTGAACGGTATGGTTTATACTCTCCAGTTTTTTTTTTTCTATTTAGTTAATTAACGATCTCAACGGATTACGGGTTAGATTAATTGGTCGGAATAATTTATTCCGTCCAGCGGCTGGAATAAACCATTCTGTTTTTTTTTCTATGAATTGAGATTCATGAGAACGAGACTCTTTTGTGATATTTTTTTATTTTTCTATTAATAAAAAAATCGGCAATTCCAATGCTCCCCAGCATTAAAATGGGAAATTTTATGTATACGCCTCAAAAATATCTGATTTACATATTTCTCTAAAATTCTTAATATCATATATACCCCTCTAAATATTAAAAACTCACATTTGCAAGGAGTGTATCCGGTAAACGTGGTGTTTCAAATTCGGCGATAAAACATTTGCAATTATAGCAAATAGAGATTTGGATTATAATGGGTTCGGTTACTTGAGGTTGACGGAACAAAAAGTAAAGAAAATGGAATAAAAATCTATTCCAGATCTAGTGTTGATTTCGAATCAGAAACATACGAAAAAAGGAAGTTTTCCCACAATGGCGACATCTGTTCGGACTAAATTGCTAGAAGTTTGTGCATGACAAGGCTAGTAAATAGCAATGATTTCATGGTTCTAACGACGGATTTTTTTTAAAAACCATAATTAAAAAAATTAAAATTAGGGAACCAACATGATTACCCGCAGATTTCGAAAAACCATAAGAACCGAATAGCCTATTCGGTCCCCAAAATTTTTTTCCCCTGGGACCGAATAGGCATTTCGGTCCCCCCCCATTTCACAGTTTTTTCGAAAAAAACTGTGCAGCCTTCCGTGTAACACCCTAGAACCGAGATCCCAATTCGGTCCAGGGTATTTTCAGTGGGGACCGAATTGGCATTTCGGTCCCCAATTTTTTTTTTTTTTTTTTTTTTTTTTTTTTTAAGATACAAAAAATCGAATTTTTTTTTAAAGACAAAATGATAAAATATAACACTTAAAAAATCAAATTTTTTTTTAAAGACAAAATAATAAAATATAACACTAAAAAAAATCGAATTTTTTTCCATTTGTCAAATTACTTTTTTTATATCATATTTATATGAAAATACGCTAAATTACTTGAAATTATGTTAATTTATGCTGATTTACACTAAATTACTTGAAATTATGTTAATTTATTTTTAAGAGATAAATAGGTAAAATGCTGATTAACAGAGCCGATTTTGTGCTAAAATACGGTAAATTACAATAATTATGCTAAAATACGGTAAATTTACTAAAATGCTGAAATTACAATAATTATGTAGAATTATGCTAAAATACGGTAAATTATGCTAAAATACGGTAAATTACGCTAAATTACGCTAAATTACGTATAAATTTACTAAAAGGAGCATAACTTTTGATCCGTCCGTCGGATCGAGCTGAAATTTTGACAGGAACTCCACAACCCAAAACCCGATCCGAAACCAATCGAAGATTTGTTTCGCCCATTTGCGGGCTCAGATTTGCGATCCGAGTCTTCCTTCATGGACTTTTGAACATTTCTTTATAATTTTAGAGTTTTTAGGGTCTTTGATGTATCTTTTATATATATTTTCTGTTTTAGGGTTTGTATTTTCTGTTTTAGGGTTTGTATTTAAACAGACGTCATGTCTTTTGGCATAATTATTGTAATTTACCGTATTTTAGCACAAAATCGGCTCTGTTCGTAGCGTATTTTCTAACAAATATTTTAAAAAAACAATTCGATTTTTTTGTGTTATATTTCATTTCAGCATTTTAGCTATTTTTCTCTTAAAAAAAAAAAAAAAAAAGAGTTTCAAACCGTAAGAAAAATTTACGGTTGGGTATAAATTTAAATTTTTCAAAAACTTGGATAATTATATTAAAATATATTTTTTTTTGGGTAAAAATAAAAATCTCGGGCTATTTGTCTCTAAAAAAAAAAAAAAAAAAAAAAAAAAATGGGGACCGAAATCCCATTTCGGGTCCCCATCCCATTTCAATTTTCTGTGGCGGCTCTGCCAAAAAAATGTGAAATGGGGGGGGGACCGAAATGCCTATTCGGTTCCAGGGGAAAAAAATTTTGGAGACCGAATAGGCTGTTCGGTTCTTATGGTTTTTCGAAATCTGCGGGTAATCATGTTGGTTCCCTAATTTTAATTTTTTTAATTATGGTTTTTAAAAAAAATCCTCTAACGACAGTAGTGAACTAGTGATTTTGTCGGCTGAGGTCGCATCTCCTAGCAAATCTTCCCGAAGGAATCAGAGTAGGTCCGATGCCCATCGGACCTACCTTGGTTCGATGGGTGTGATGACGATTCGATCTGCATCAAGATTCGTGTGCTCTGTATCATAATCTGTGCAAGTCAGTATCAATTTCCGTGTGCATAGATTTTGATGCTCATCGTACGGTCCTAGAGCTAATTGAACCTAAATGTAGGTCCGATGCCCATCGGACCTACTCCTATCTTCTTGCCGAAAGATGGCTGTCGTACGAATAGCAATATGTGTAGGTATAATAAAGGCCATTACTTGAATTGAGTCGCAATCAATTTATCATAAATTCGCTGCCGTTTCAAGTGACATTTGAAATCAGTTGAGACCCATGTTGCAAATAGCTGTAAAATACGCTCATCCTTTTTTTTTATGATATATTTTTTAACAGGTTAGAACTCTAGTATGTTTTAAAACCAAATCTGAACAGCAAAAGAATTTTTTTACACACTTATGCATACCCATTTATTCGGTGAACTCGCTTATAGCTTCAATCGTAATATTTGCAAATCACAACACAGTGACAAACGAGCTAAATATAAATGAAAGCGAAACAATGGCTAAGCTAGGGTCAGACCAGTGACAATACCGTATTAATCGGTACAAAGTGGCTCTTATATTACCAAAAGAATAAGCCCACACAAACCTTTTAATTCCACCAAAAAGGAGCAGAATAATTACTATCAATAACAACATTTAAACGCAAATGTCTAGCACATGGTCTAAGTACATCAACTCACATCCGCATTTACAACCCCACCTAAATAACTATAACAACCCGACCATGGGTGCAACTATCAATACTCATGTAACTGGTACAAAAAAAATTCCTTGGTACACCAGGAAATCATCTGTCATGGAGCAAAATCCGCACTTCCAGGTATACACCCTTATGCACAAATGTGCACACACAACATTCAGCAACTGAACGACTCTTTCTTCTCTAAATCTCTTGAAGAGTGAGATGGCGTACCGGGTGCGTTCAGCCGAGATGAGCCAGGGTTGCTAGTTCCACCCAGGACTGGTGTGTAGTTCTGAGATGCGAGGTAGGTGAGAGCTGTTACCACATCTGCAATCAGAGGTCTCATGGTGGGTTGTTCTTGCACACACATAGCGGCCACAGCAAGAGCCTGGTACAAGCCCCTTGGTGGGTAATGTCCCTGCAATGTAGGGTCCGCCATCAGGCAGAATTTTCGTCTGTCCTTAAATAATGGCCTTGCCTGCATTTACAATATCACAAATTTTAGGGGTTAAGTGAGAGAAACAAAAGGAACAGGATGCATCTTCAGGCAAAGTCCTTGGCGATAAGGCTGGCTGAAACATTATATCAAAATTAAACCATTCAAAATATCAGTGGTCAGAATAATTATAGCCACAACAACCTATTTAGTATAGATTAGATTTTGAAAATTGGCAGAAGGTACTGTTTTGGTCGATGATGGGACAGCGGATGCAACAGAGAAGCAACCCAAGAGAACTTTGTGCTTCTGTTTTCAAAAGCATAACCACATAAAGGAAGAGATTGAAAATGACATCCAAACTGAAAAGTTAAAATTCTTTTGAAATTGATAGTAAAATACAGAGAACATGCAAAAAAAGTATAAAAATTGTGGTGCTCAGGAACAATTTAGATGATATTCTGCAGATTACAGATATCATCGATGGTCTTGGGATTTCATGTATAAACAGAGCATTAGAAACCTTGAACGCCACTTTTTTATTTCAGAATTTACATGAAAGAGACATAAAACAAATAATGTAGCTTCTTTGGTTTGGATGCTACATAGAAATACTTTCTTTTACTTAAAAAAATATATATTTCTACTTGACATCCAAAACAAGCAGATAGAAGAACATGAATTAAAACAAAATAAAACGAGACTCAGAGAGAGAGAGAGAGGGCAGGGTGGGGTGAGGTGATATTTTATCTTACCCATGCAACTAGATTTTGCTCTCCAGAAGTTCTAGTATGGTCAATAGCCCTTCTGCCAGTAATGATCTCCAACAAAACAACCCCAAAACTATACACATCTGATTTCAAGGTCAACTGACCCGTCATGGCATACTCTGGCGCACAATACCCATATGTTCCCATAACCCTAGTTGATACATGGGTATTGTCTCCTACCGGACCGAGCTTCGCAAGCCCAAAATCTGATAATTTTGGGTGATATCCATCTCCAAGCAATATGTTAGAGCACTTCAAATCTCGGTAAATTACTGGGGGGTTAGCTTTGTCATGTAGGTATTCTAAACCCTTAGCAGCACCAGCGGCTATTTTCATTCGAGTGTTCCAGTCAAGCCGTTTCTTCTCTGGAGAAGGCTCTGAATGCAATAAAATCAGGGGCAAATTCGTAAGAAGCTTTTCAAAGAGGAAAGTTATATCACTGTAATGGGAATGTTAGGTAATAGTACAGTTACAAAGTATGCGACTAGCTTCTGGATGGTAATGATCACTGTTCTTAGAAGAATATTGTTCTCCTCTTGTGTGTTTTAACTAATTTTACATCTATACACTTGCTTAGTTGCAGCTTTAGTCAATACAGAGAGCATGTAAAAGCATGAATTGACTTGGGTCCCAGTACCAGTAAGCACCATACCTCCTTGAACATGAAAATTACTAAAATTATGTAGGAGTTCAAAGGTTCATTCTCTTCTCTTGAAATGTTACTCAAAGGTAGTGCACAAAAGAACAAAGACATTGTAGTTTACTCGCGCAAAATGTGTTTTTCAAGGTATACGAGCACCAAAATTCAAAAAGAGAGATTAACGCAGAAAAATACCATGAAGATGATCCTCTAAAGAGCCAAGAGCCATGTATTCATAAACCAAGAGCCTCTGATCTCCATCAGCACAATAGCCAATCAAATTTACAAGATTTGGATGGTGTAATAAGCTCAGCATTAACACTTCCACTAGAAATTCTCGGTTCCCTTGCAAACCATTTCTATCGAGCTGTTTTATAGCCACAACCTATCAAAAAGCAGAAAAGATAACATCAAACAACAAGAATACTGGCCACTTTAATTTTCAAAAGGAAGATAATATATGAGCTAAAAGATAATATTTTTGGTTGAATTTTCTGCATAAAAGAAAAAATTATTTATTTGGAAACATTTTATTGAAGTTTCTTGAACAACTCAAAAGGCTCCAAGTACATTATTACCCTATAATACATGAGAATAATCACCATTGCTCCTCACCTCTCAAAATTTGCCAATATGCACAAAATGCCCCTCCTTCCTCAGTCAACCTCTCACCATATCTACCGAGAAAGACGGGCAATTTCGTCAAACAAGGATACCAAGAAGGAATAGTTATCACTCTAGGTGTTAAAGTTGATACCAACAATGATACCAAGAAGAAAGGGTGCGCAAAAAGAAAACCTAGATGATAACAAAATTAGACAACAAACCTGATTGATGCTCTCCAGCCGGCCTTTGTACACTCGACCAAACCCTCCCTCTCCCAAAAGAAAATCGGCTCTAAAATTTCTAGTGGCAGAGGCTAATTCTCTAAAAGTAAAAGTTTGAGCCGCAATATGATCTGATCCACTTTGATAAATCTCCTTTTGTAACTCTATCAGACTTTGTTGTTTCTTCAGCTCCGCTGTTGTACTTGATTCCGTCTTCACTTTCTCTATAAAAGTGAAAAACATACACGAAAAATCCCAGATTTAATTTTCACAAAAAATATAAGCAATGCAACTGAGACAAAATTAAACATGCAATCAAATGCTTGGATTTAAAAAAGTTTATTTCCAAAAGTTGATCCCTTGATAGATAAAAATAAATGCTTATTTTGATCTAAAATTTCCCAATGATCAGATCTACCTATACCATCTATTCCGCTCGCGAGAAGTCGTAAAACCTTTGCTCGAACTTAAATATAAGAAAACGCCCCAAATAGATGAGGCCGAGAAATTATCTCATTTTACATCGACCTATCATTTTGAAACTATAAAAAAAAAACTGAAATTTAGATCAATAAATCATCTTTTCCACTCTGAAAGAAATACAAAACGAAAAGAAAAATTACCAGCCGGAGGTGCGATCTGATGCTTCTCCTTGTGCTTATTGCTTGGCTCTCCTGAACAGAAGAAGCAACCCATTGCGCTCTCGCTTTCTCTTTCTCCTCTCTTGTTCGCTCTCTTTTATTTATCTCTATCACTTCACTATCAACAGTATTCAGCTGGCGTCGCGAGGTAAAAGCGAAAGATTGAGCGCGAGACAGTGGAGAAATAGAAGAAGTTTCTGGCCTCTCTCTAGAGAGAGAGAGGAGAAATAAAATATAAACGAGTCAAACATTTTCTTGTGGAAGGAAAACAAAAATAAAATAAAAAAGTGGTATTTCAGAGGAAGCAATTATTATCTGGCTCGTAGCATTATACTGTTTCTACACTGTTTCTAGTTTCCACTGCCCGCCATCATGCCCAACCACAACCAAATACGCCTATTTTTGTCAAGTGTGAACACTGTTTTTTGTTGTTATAATGCCATAGCTATTGCATGTTTGTCATGTTTTCTGTGAGGTGATTTATGTAGCGAGTCGGCAAAATATGAGAGTCGTCTTTTCTTTCTCCTGCGCTAAGAATTCAAATTCCGTATTTATTGTTACCATTATGTGGTAGTAGATGTGTAATTATGTATTGTGGATTGATTCAAATCAAATGGCCTAGTGTACCATTTTACATAATGAGTCTTGATTCAAGTACAATACATATTGTGTGCATGAATAAATTATTTTCTTATAATGTACATAAACGATTACAAAGAAATATTAACGAGTAATCGATGATTTTTCTTTGAAAGTGTCATTCGTAAATAACTCAGAAAATATTTTGGAAATCTATTTAATTGGCTTTGCAAATTTTATTAAATTTATTACTATACTTGAATTCTCTCCATATATACACCAATTTAATTGTACTAGGTAAGAAGATATCTTATATTTTACTTTCCAAAGGAATTGATTTTGTATACTTGAGGAGGACCAATTAAGGAATTATTAACCTTTCAGCTAGTAATTAATTGATTGATTAATGCCTTCATTTTGATTTTTTTTAAGTGTATGTCTCATATGTAAGATAGGGTAAAGATTTTAACAGAGCAGTTTTGACTTCATACAGAGCACGAACAATAGATTCGAAACAGCAATATGTATGATTCGTGCGCTGCATGAGGTCAACTGCTCTGTTAATAATCTTTAAGCGTAAGATAAACACATCCAGTCATCCACTATAATTTTTACGATAGCAGGTGTGGAGTCGAAAAATTTATATTCTAACTTTCAATGCATGAAACCAAGGTTCTAAATAGCGTTTATAGCGTCGTAGCGGGAAGGCTAAAAAAAAGCTATAGCGAATAGCGTCGCTATAGCGGAAGCTATTCCAAATAGCGTTTTTTTTTTTTTACATTTCGTATATTCAATATTTGTACTAAATATCAACATTATCTAAGGTCTCATAGAACAATAAATAACTCCAAAGTAATTAAGAAATTATAATATTCATATTGAACCCGTACAAAGTCCAAATTGCGGTTCAAAATATCCATAGTAATATCATAAACTATCGATTTTTTCTATTAAAAATATCTTAAGTATCATGATTCATGACATAATTTTTTTTTTCTATTCAAATTTTAATTCCGGTTTGGACTTTTTTTCTATTCAAATTTCAATTTCTATTCCCAATTTCAAATTGATTTATTTGTAGCAAGTAGTAACAAATTCAATTTCGGTTTGAGATTTTTTTTATCTTAATTTAAAACCCATATAAATTGCTTAAAAAAAAAAAAAAAAAAAAACTCATATTGTATAGCGCAAATAGCGCTGTAGCGGACCGATATAGCGTTGTAGCGGCCGCTATAACGTAGCGTAGCGTTTGGGGTCCAAAAATGCTATAGCGCCGCTATAGCGCGCTATTTAGAACACTGCATGAAACTCATAATATCATGTGTTAGCTTAGAGTTTAATAACGCGGATTAATCAATATTTATTTTTAAAAAAACGACAAAGGAGATTTGTTTTCTTCCTTTTTAAATATCTGAGATTTGTTATTTGCATGTTTGATGAAAAAACGCGTGGGGACTGCAATGCATTTGTATTCTTCTGAAACCCTTCTTGCTATTTGTCAGTACGAAAAACGAATCAATAACGCCGTCTGCAACTGTACCTCGCTTTGGATTTATTTCCATATTTAATACCCAGCTGCATTTAATATTTCGCACTTTTTTATTTTATCAAACTATTATTCTTAAAAAATTTAAATATGGAAACATATGAAAAAGGTCCACTGTAGTATTGTACCTCTAACAAAGTTCATGTCTAATACCGTGTGAGTTTAAGTCTGTTGCATTATTTGTGTTATATCACTTATTCACTCAATTAACCTTGTCTCCGAATTTTTTTTATTTATCATCTTTAACAAAATAAAACATTTAATCCTATTTTTTGATAAATTTCATTACCAAGATCGCAGTTTCAAACTGCAGTACCAAATTAATACACTTAGTGTGATATTAAATGCATTGCAGTCCTAGTAAATAGAGATGCAAACGGATCGGATACGAATCAGATAACTGTAGATATATACATAATTTTTTTTTCATAATTTATATTAAAGTATGGTATATATCTACTATTCGGATACAGATGATTAAAATTTAAAACCACATCCGTATCAACATTCGTACGGATATTCAGATATCGGATATTTGTATTTAATTTACAGATACGGATACGGACACAGGTGGATCATATATGATCCGTTTGCACCCATATTATGGAATTAAAAAAAAAAATACAGTTAAATGGCTTTTTTTTTTTAAGAGATGGTATATAAAAAAAAAAATTCAGCTTATGTCTGGTACCATGTTTTTTTTTCAGCAAATTTAAAAAAAAAATCGAATCCGAAACAAAAAATATCGTTTATAGAGTACTAACATTAATTGTCTAAGATCAACGCGCCGATTCTTTTAAGATCACGGCCTTCTTTTTGGGACTCAAAAGTAGCTTTATTCACACTTTTTACCTATCAGTTTTTCTGTTCATACTTGCATATATTTATATCAAAAATCCATTTACTGCATATCAATTCATGTTTTGGTTCCTGAATGTTTTAAAAATATCCAGTTAGTATCTGAACTATTTTTTGTATTAGATTAATAATTTACCATTTTTTTTAAAAAAAAAAAGACAATTTAGTTTTTGTAGTTTAAAGATGACGAAGTTGACATCTAAATTTCTATATAGACTAAATTGATCATTTAAGTTGAAAAAAATATGTTATAATTTACCGAAGAGTTTGTGTCAAGTTCGATTGGAATTAGGTTGGATCGAGTAAGTTCGGATCAGGTCGGGTTCATTTTTAATGGAGAATTATTGATCAGGGTTAGAATTTCGGATCATCCAACTTTAAAATATGTTCACGTTCTGAATCGTCACGAGTCATATTCGAGTCAGTTGGACTTCCTAAAAAATCAAGCTGATCGAGTCGAGTTTGGATTGAATCAGGCGAGTCCTTCGAGTCGGATCAAATTTCTTCCTTAAAGATGAAGAACTGATTTGTTGCAGATAATGAGATAATTAAAGTTCGGAGACCAACTTTTTTTTATTATAAATTTAGTTCAAATAGAGGTGTAGAGACTAATTTGATTTTTCTAAGAAAATTTAGGGATCAAAATTTAAAATTTTCTCTTTTTTTTAATAATGTTGAAAATCAAATCAAACAACTAGTTTAATCTCTACAAAAAAATCTCTTATTCCAGTATCAACCTGAAACCTCACACACACAGAGCATTACCTTCGTTACTAGATCAGAAGTTAGTTCGCTTTAATTTTTTAAATATTTTTATTTGTTTAATAAAATTAAGTAGGAATAGCCTACCACATCAAATAATAAATATCAAGAGGGAATCAAGTCCTACCTACATTCCATTAAGCAATAACCACTTATTATTAAAGGTTACCCAAAGAGTGAAAGAAAAAAATATTTTGAGAGTGATAGGA
Source organism: Carex kokanica (assembly GCA_025461125.1). Taxonomy (NCBI): domain Eukaryota; kingdom Viridiplantae; phylum Streptophyta; class Magnoliopsida; order Poales; family Cyperaceae; genus Carex; species Carex kokanica. The sequence goes on from JAJGRX010000638.1 coordinate 1,142,842, forward strand.
TAAAACGGATTTGACTACTTGATTTGAGTGCACGCCGTCATTGATTTCTTGTGGCACCAGTATCAATCCGAACTTTTTTTATAAACCATAATTAAATTTTTTTTTTACTAAACCAACATGATTATTTTTTTTTACAAAACCATAAGAACCGAAATAGCATTCCGGTCCGTTATTTTTTTTTATTCTGGACCGAAATGGCATTTCGGTCCGATCCCCTTTTTGGATTTTTTATGGTACTGGTTTCATAAGTTTTCATATGAGCCGCCACAGAAAATTCAAAAAGGGGACCGGACCGAAATGACATTTCAATTCTTATGATTTTTGTAAAAAAAAATAATCATATTGGTTTCGTAAAAATATATTTTTTTAATTATGGTTTATAAAAAAAATTATATCAATCCGTTACCGTTATAGCACAAAAAGTCACAAACTACAAATTCACCAATTATTGGAGAAGAGATTTTCATTTCGATTTGAGAATTGAAAAGAAAACATCTACCGTACGTCTCTGAGGAGCTTTTTTTTACGCTAAATATAAATACTGCGTCTCGTATTACCATGCATCTTTCACGCTGGATCCTCCTAATTTTCCACCACTAGATACTATTATTTAATTATTTATTCGGTGCAGAAATAAGGTGCATATTTTTTTTGTGATCAAACCGTGCAAATTTGGTGGGAAAAAAATTACATACCTCATAGTATTACCTCTGAGATAACTAAAATTTTCAGTTGATCTCGAAATCATATCATATTTAATTCGGACCTATCTGTAATGCACATACAATATTAACTGAAAATAGATTGCTTTGAGATTTGTACTTCAAGAATTAAAACGGTTTAATTTTTTCAAAAGTTAACTCAAATTTTGAGGATGTGAATTCCTATTCAACGCTAGATGCTCCTTATTTTTCATTGTTCAAAAATATATGTAATTATGTATGTTTTTTATATAATTTAGAGTAAAATGTCATGGTACAATAAAATTGACTTCAATTTTTCATAAAAAAATTTATATGATTGACTCTCAATATGTATCTGACATCTATAATTCGAAAGTGACTCTCAATGCTAGCTCTCCTGATTATGACGAGCTCGGTGCATATGACATTTTTTTGTCTTTTTTCTGCACCTTTTTAAATTTTTGTTAGTACATTAGTACTTTGAATAATGGATGCTGTATGGCTGATTAAGAACAAGTAATGTACTAAAGTAGATAATTAAGGGGAAAACTGATCCACTTGGAAGATTATGATTGGGAATTATGCATATGGAGAAGAATTCATTTTATGTGGAACTATGAATTAGTTTACTGTGTTTTCCTTTATAATATCATAGTTTTGTCATCTTGCTTCTGCAAGGTATAAAGACAGAAATTAAATATAATAAATTGAAGTAGCAGACGCAGCTACCTGCATGGCATGAGAGCTTAATTGATCATGCATGTCAACAGATGTCCTTTCTCAATCTGTTTGTATAATTAATTTTAAAATTTGAACTAGTGGCTGGGCTTGACCATTGTGAATTTGTGATGCAATTTAATAACAGTTTTATTGTTTGCATGTACACTTGTTGCACCCTCGACTTACGATCAACTTTATTTAAAAGGTACGTAGTTCACCGTACAAAAATTTCACACGTCAATCACATAAAAAAAAACGCCACCTAAGCCGGATGACAGTGGAAAACTTAACATATTTAAATATTTTTTTTTTAAATAAACGATGGAGGTCTAAATTACCAACTTCATTCAAACTCCTATTTATATTATAAAAAATTTCTTTACTATGTGGATTTCAAACCCATAACATTTTACATAAAAGTCATGTACTTTTATCACTATATATATCAAATATTGATTTTCTTTCTTTTAAAAATGTCTAACAATCTATTCACTCTCATCTTTCAAATTTCGTCTATATAATGATTAATCATTTTTAGTAACAAATAGTAGTCTTTTAGTTCAAAAAAGAAAATAACAAGCAAATTTTCTCACATATTACGTGAAAACTTACATGCTCAATCCGCGTCTCATGTGCTATTATTACGGGTACACATTTTGACATAGCAGTTTTTAATTCATGCACGACACTATTCATACATGACACTGTTTTGATTCTATTATTAGTGCCCTGCATGAATTAAAAATTGCTCTGTCAAAATGTGTATCAAAATGTGTAGTAATTATTACCTATGTTTAAAAAGGTGTTTATACTTTAGAACTATATATTAATTTATACTATTATGATACGTGTTCATTCTACTACAAAAAGTGAAACTATTTTGAGAGCACAATTATACGATATTGAGCGTTGAGAGAAACTTTTTTCTCTGTAGATCAGTTATACCCTTATTTAACACCCTCTTCTTTAAACTGAATTATATTTCTAAATTTCAGTTTCGAAAAAAATTAATATGTTTCACATAGAATGGTTAGCCTTGTTTACTTTTATAAAATTGAAGTTTAGGAATGCAATTTTTGTAACTTTCACCATGCAATATATTTTTATCCGTAAATAATTATTATAATGTACAAAGTATTTTCTAAATTAATAATTCATGGGTCATTTCACTCAACTGTTATGATGTTTGCCAGGTATCAGATTCTTTTTAATGTGAACTCGCTGGATATGATCATACGCCAAAAAATTTAATATAAAATTATCACACAACATATAAAATAACAAAATAAGTGAATACTGCTATAAAACATATGTTTGGTTTTTTTGGCCATTTTGGCCAAAACTTAAAACTTATGCTGTTATTTTATGCGTGGAGTAAAACAAGTCTTTTACTCTACGTCTCACCATAGCTCAATTCATATTATAATATTATAGTTATTATTAATATATTAATATTATATAATTAGTATCTTATTATTAATCATTATTATTAATATATAATTATATAATTAATATCTTATATGAGTAGAACTAAGGTGCTCTTAAGCTCACCAAGCCAAGCCGTGAGCTTAACTCAAAAACCTATCGGATTGACTTCAAGCGACATTTCCAAACCGTTAGATGTTTAATCTATATTAAAATGTTCTTGGAGACCAAATTTTTCATTTTTTAGAATTTTTTTACTATTTATTAAGCTGGTTTGAAAACCGTTGTTTTTATTATATTTCTGGAGCATTGAAAAACAGCGGTTTTCAAACCAGCTTAATAAATAGTAAAAAAATTCCAAAAAATGAAAAATTTGGTCTCCAAGCACATTTTAATATAGATTGAACATCTAACGGTTTGGAAATGTCGTTTGAAGTCAATCCGATAGGTTTTTGAGTTAAGCTCACGGTTTGGCTTGGTGAGCTTAAGAGCACCTTAGTTCTACTCATCTTATATTGTTAAATAGTAAATAATTATTATTAATATATAATTATATAATTAATATATTATATTGTTAATATATTAAATTATTATTATAATAATATTATAATACATTATAGTTATTATTAATATATTAATATTTATAATTAGTATCTTATTACTAATAATTATTATTAATATATATTAATATTATATAATTAGTATCCTATTATTATTAATATATTAATATTATATAATTAGTATTCTATTATTAATAATTAACTAACTTAGGCTTTCAAAACTTTAGTCCTCCACTAATTCTAATCAAACAAGAAATACCTTAAGTCATGATTTAACTTTAGACCTCAATCAAATACAAATAATTTTGACCGGCCTAAGCTTTAGTCCACAACCAAACACCACCAAGGTGTTTTTGCATTCAAACGTCCACCGCCACACCTGACACCACCTTCATTCTAGATTTCTAGAAGGTGCTTTTAAATAAATACAGATTACAGGATAATTTAAATACCATATATTCTAGATTTCTAGAAGGTGCATTCAAACGTCAAAATACCATATATTTAAATGCACAGATTACAGGATAATTTAAATAAATACAGTGACGAAATTTGGAAAGGAACAATACACGCTGTCGTCAACATTATTTGTCTTCGTATTTTAGTTCTACGTGTCCAAGTTTGTCGAATGAATCATATTATAATGAGATAGGAGTAGGTCCGGACCTACATTTAGGTTCAATTAGCTCTAGAATCGTACGATTAGCATCAAGATCTATGTGTACGGAAATTAATACAGACTTGCACGAATTTTGATACAAAGCACACACGAATCTTGATGCAAATCGAATGGTCATCACACCCATCGAACCAAGGTAGGTCCGATGGACATCGGACCTACTCTGATTCCTATTAGAAAATATAATACCTTAGATGGTGTTCAATTCAAATCAGGGATATTATAAATTTTTAAATTTGACGACAGAATATTGGAACTTAATTATATTCGACGGTACGTGCCTAAATCCGACAGCACTGAACGTAGGTGCACAGTGCCGAAAGTAGAACATAGTCAGCACCTCTACAGATTATCTATAGCGCCGATCGTGTTCCCATAATTTAATTCATAGGTAATAATATACTTATCTTGCAACTTTTATTTCAATCACTTTTATTGCGTGCGAACCTCGCACAAACCTTTTTTTTTTTAGTTTAAACGTCTTTCATGTCTCATGTATTAAAGTTTAGATGATCAGTTCGAACTGATAAACATAATCTCTATATTAAAATATACTCGGTGACTAAATATTTTAATTTTTTTTTTACAATTTTTACAAAATCATGCTGGAAGTTCTGGTAATGAACGTATGTCAGAAATCTTCAATCAAATTTCAAGACCAAAATAATAGAAAATTTCAAGATCAAAATCTTCAATCAAACTTCTCCTTTAGCTCATAGCTTTCTCTACCTCATACCTTCATTTCCACCTCACAGGAAATTATTGGACAAAACCAGAAAATGAACAAAAAACATCAAAGTGGATGTCAATAATCTCCTGAGGGTACAATTGGGAAAACAAATAGCCTGAATTTAATCTCGGCCGAATCAGAATTTGATTATTTTGATGCCTATTTAGATATAGGGGTATGCTTTAAGATTTGTGCCAGAACTGGATTTAGTAATTCTACCATCAATAAAACCGAGGGATACGGATTCAACAAGCATGCATAAAGCAAGATAATGATAGTACCAGCATAAACAAGACACGTCATGAAAAATTGCATGGGAAAAAGGTGTGTGCGATGGGCTTAATGGGTGATGACTTAGTGTGGTTGAGGCGTCAGGTGCTCACTGCATGCTCAGAGAATTGAGTCGCAAAAATAGTAATCGAAGCAAACAACTATTTATGAGACTTTATGTATCAAGCTCCATTAATTCGAGTTGACAAGGAATTGAAGCCATTGGTCCCCCCCAAAAGCAAATTACTTTTCCCATGAACAAAAGCCAGCGAGCTACTTAGTAGTTACTAGTTAGTACTAGAACATTTCATGAGGGGTCTTTATTTGCTGCGATTCCAAAGAATAGCAGGAACCTGTTTTTTCAAATCCAACCGTTCATTTTTTAAAATGCACAAATATCAAAAGTAATTGGTTTTTATGCACGAATCTAAAAACAAATGAACAGTTGAATTTGGAAAAGCACTCCCTGCGATTCCTTTCACGAGTGAGCTGGCTATGGTAATATCCAAATTACATAGTTGTTCGTACCGTGGACTTGTATTTTTATTTTTAAAGTTTAAATAGTCAATAGAAACCATTCAATATGTTCTGGTATGAAAATATACTTGTAGATCAAATTTTATAATTTTTATAATTTTTTTAGATCGGTAAAAAATCACTTAATTTGAAATTTTTTGACTTCTTAAAGCAGTGATTTTCTACCTATCTAAAAAAATGTAAAATATTCTATCCAAATGCATTTTCATATGAAGATCACATTTAACGTTTCGGATTGACTGTTTAAAATTTGAAAATAGAAATATGAATCCATAGTACGGGTTAATCTGTAATATACATATTATCATATCCTTGCTCACATTTCATTATATCCCTTTAATTTTGTTTCAGTTGTTATTTTGGGTAGATTGGAAAACTATTATTTTTGTTGAGTCCTGCTGTAATATATAATTTAGTACTTCTGCTAGAACAGTTATGTAGTAGTACTGGTAATTTAGGTCTTTATTATTATTCTCAGTACCAGTGGTTCGTTACTTAATTTGTAAATCTAATTGGATAATTAATTTTACAATGAAATCGATAGGTGTACACCACTGATAAAAAAAAATTCCTACAAGAAAAAAAAAATTCATAACTTTATGATCGATCATTTTTATCACCAACTCGTCCACAAACTTACATGCAGTTGCACGATGTAATTTGTATAATTATTATCAAAAATATTATCAGATATAATTATGCATAACTCGTGATGAGAGCAACAATAATCAAATTAAAAGTTCACATTGTTGGTAATTCTTGCTGTTAGAGATTAAGTGTTTCTTTTGGTCTCCTTGCTCAGCTCTCTTTATAAAGAGACAATGCAAGTGTTGAAGAAAAATTCTAGGAAAATAATTTTATCATAGATCAAGGGTATATGTGCAAAAGTGTAAATAGGTACAGCTGTACCAAATAGGAATTAGAATAGGTACCAACGGTACAATATTTCTAACCGTTGAAGAGTTGTAATAAATAGATACAAATCTTCACTGTAAAATTTAGAACTGTAGAATAATATACAAAAAAGATCCAAGCTTTTTTTTCCTTAGTTCAATCTCTCAAAAATAACATGGTATCAGAGCATCAGTCTCTGTGACCGAAAAAAATCCCACAAAAGCTTTACCAGCAACACTGGTACATAAGCAAAATCAAAAACCATAAACCGAAATCTAGCACGACAAAACAATGACATCAGAGGGGCAGCACAGAGAAGCTACCAATACCTCAAAACTTACAAACTCATTGCTCAACGGCCAAAACTACCTCTCATGGGCGAGTTCTGCAAAATTGTCTCTCAGTGGAAGAGAGGTTTTAGAATTCATCACAGGAGAGTCAACAAAACCCGTACCAGCAACAACCGAAGTAACTGAGAATGAAAAAAAGGCAGCAAAACAGTGGCAATCCAAAAATGACAGAGTCATGACATGGCTCATGCAATCCATGGAGCCAAGAATTTCAGACCTATTCCTCGGCCACGAAACAGCATTCGGGTTGTGGGAAGGCATAAAAACCATGTATGGCCGACAAAACAATTACTCCCACATCTATCAAATAAAACAAGAAATCCAACAAGAACAACAAGGGTCAAGGAGTAACACAGAGTACCTGGGTGCTCTTCAAAAGAAATGGCATGAACTTCGAGTGTATCGACCACCCATAACAGATCCGGTAGCGATTCAGAGGGAAGAAGAGGATAAAATCTTTCAATATCTTGCTGGGCTCAATCCGAGTTATGAAGCCGTGAAGTCCCAACTTCTCTTAACAACCGTTCTTCCTTCTTTTGCCCAAATCACTACCATGGTAGAGCAAGAAGAAAGCCGACGGCTTGCTATGGGAGGTCCACAAGCTGGTGGCAGCGAGGGACACGAGAATCACAGCTTTGCAGTGACCAAAAAATTTAATTTTCCTAATTCCAGCCAGAACCCTAGATCCCAGATTCGCTCGAATCACGGTGAAATCGAGAGATGTACGGGGTGTAAGAAGGAGGGGCATACTCATGAAAACTGTTGGTTTCTTCATCCACATCTGAAACCAAAACACTGGAAGAAAGGGAACTCTGCTGGAGGAAGAGGAGACTGGAATCAGGAAAGAACAACTAAAGAAGCAGGGACACGTGGAAATTTTTTCGCTGAAACGCGTGCAAGAGAAGGAAACTTCTCTGGGTTGCATGCGCCTGGGGGATTCAACGGTTCAGAACCGCATGCACGTGGAGTACGTGAGCCGCGCCTTTACTCCGAGCCGTATACGGAAGCCTCTGAATCGCGTGCAGCACGCGAAAATTATGTCGCTGATTTGCTAGCGCGTAGTGCGCGTGAGATAAGCGGAGCCCAACCCGGATCCAAGCCCAAATATAGTGGATTTAATGATACTAACGGGTCTGGAGCTGGCTACTTTGCTGGCGGGTCAGGAAACGAGTCAACAGCGGCAGCTAATCAATTTCAGACCTTGGTTCAGCAGATGTCTGTATTGCTGGCTCAACAAAACAATTCGTTTTCTGGTATTTCTGCACACTCAAAAAATTTAAATTTATTAGATACAATAATCATAGATAGTGGTGCTACAGACCATATGTTTGGCAACCAAACACTTCTAACAAAATTAGACATGACCAAAAATAACCAATTTGTCATGGTAGCTAACGGTATGAAGGCAAAAGTAAATGGTATAGGTGAAACAATATGTTTTAATAAAAAAATACTTAATGTGCTATATCTAGATACCTTCCCTATAAACTTACTTTCGGTTCAAAAATTAACACAAGAATTAAATTGTGATGTAATATTTTCTCGTAAAAATGTTATATTCCAGGACCGGGAAACCGGGACGAAGATTGGTGAAGGATTTCACGAAAATGGACACTATTTTTTGAACTCTAAAAATTATTTTTGTGCTTCCGCTAAATCCGTCGATATCGGCCTTTGGCATAGAAGATTTGGGCATCCTTCCAACAAGATTTTAAATTATATTTTGGAGTGTAAAAATTTAGATTATGATAATTGTGAAGTTTGTAAACTAGCAAAGCAAACAAAGCTTCCTTTCTCTCATTCCAATAGCAAAAGTGAAGCTATGTTTGACTTAATACATTCGGATGTATGGGGACCGGCCCCGATTGAATCATATAATGGATTTAAGTATTTTGTTATATTTATTGATGATTTTTCAAGAACTACTTGGTTATATTTACTCAAATCAAAAAGTGAAGTCTTTAGTATCTTCAAAGAATTTTTTTGTCTCATAAAAAATCAATTTAATGCAAAATTAAAAATATTTAGGTCGGACAATGGAACGGAATTTATAAACAAGAACTTTTCAACATTTTTTAAGGAAAAAGGAATTATACATCAAACTACATGTATTAACACACCCGAGCAAAACGGAGTGTCGGAAAGAAAAAATAGACATTTGTTAGAAATGACAAGAACATTGATGTTTCAAAACAATGTTCCTAAAATATATTGGTCGGATGCTATACTTTGCGCTACACATCTAATTAATAGATTACCAAGTTCGAAGTTAGAAAACAAAATCCCACTAGAAATCCTTTATCAACAAAAAATCACCTTTGATCATCTAAGAACATTCGGATGCACAAGCTTTGTGCATATTAAAAGAAAAGACAAGCTAGATGTTGTTTCAATTAAAACAATTTTCTTAGGGTATTCATCATTGAAAAAGGGATACAAATGTTATGATCCTATTAATAAAAAATTATTTATTTCTAGAAATGTTATATTTTTTGAAAATGAGCCGTATTTCAAAAAAATTCAAATGCCTAGTCAAATTCAAAATGAAACAATTAAAATAGTAACACCCTACATTGTTAACAATAATGTAGAAGAAGATTATACAAGTGATGTTGAAGAACAAATAGATGATAATAGTTATAACATAAATGAGATCGAAGTAGTAAATAATTCGGGGCTTAGACGAACATCTAGAGTATCACAACCTTCGATTAGACTTAGAGATTATGTGACTTATACCGTCCAATATCCTATACAAAAGTTCGTTTCATATGAAAAAATTTCACCTTCATACCAAGCCTTTCTTACCTCCATAGAAAAAGAAATAGAACCAAACACTTACCTAGAGGCCATCAAAAAACCAAATTGGAATAAAGCCATGAAAGAAGAGCTAAAGGCTCTAGAAAAAAATAAAACATGGGTAATTGTTCCATTACCAAAAAATAAAAAACCCGTTGGGTGTAAATGGGTTTACAAAATTAAATATAATTATGATGGTACCATAGAAAGGTATAAGGCAAGGTTAGTGGCCAAAGGATTTACACAGACCTATGGTATAGATTACAATGAAACATTTGCACCGGTTGCAAAAATGAATACGGTTAGGGTTTTATTCTCTATTGCCGTAAATAATGGGTGGAATTTATATCAAATGGATGTTAAAAATGCATTTCTTCAAGGAACACTTGAGGAAGAAGTTTATATGACTCTCCCACCGGGTCATGTAAAAGAAAAAGGTGCTAACCTTGTTTGTAGGTTAAACAAATCAATTTATGGACTTAAGCAATCTCCAAGGGCATGGTATGGCAAGTTATCTCAATATTTAGTTTCTTGCAATTTTAAAATTAGTAATGCTGATCACTCATTGTTTACCAAAAATGAGGGAGAAAATACAACCCTTGTGTTAGTATATGTAGATGATTTAATAATTACCGAAAACAATTTAGAAGCAATTAAAAAAATCAAATTCCAATTAAAAGAAAATTTTGATATTAAAGATTTAGGGTATTTAAAATATTTTCTAGGAATAGAAGTAGCATTCTCAAACAAAGGTCTACTAATTTCACAAAGAAAATATACCTTAGATTTATTAAAAGAAACCGGTAAATTAGGTTGTAAACCGGCCTCTACACCTATAGATAATAAATATAAATTAAATACCGAGGATGGTGAACCCTTAGAAAACATAAACCAATTTCAAAGACTCGTAGGGAAATTAATTTATCTTACGGTAACTCGTCCGGATATTTCATTTTCCGTAAGTCAAATTAGTAAATTTATGCATTCACCAAGAACACCACATTTAGAGGCCATAAACCGAATTTTGAGATATTTAAAAGGAAATCCCGGAAAGGGCATATGGATGAAAAATAATAATTCTAACGCAATTTGTGGCTATTCCGATGCAGATTGGGCCGGTAGCTTTGATAGAAAATCCACCACCGGTTTTTGCACATTTGTAGGCGGGAATTTAGTCACATGGAAAAGCAAGAAGCAAAATGTCGTGGCACGATCAAGCGCGGAAGCGGAATACCGGGCCATGGCATCAACCGCAAGCGAACTAATATGGCTCAAACAATTGCTTACAGATATGGGATTAAATCTTGATCTACCTATGAAGATGTATTGTGACAACAATTCGGCACGTCACATTGCATCAAATCCCGTATTTCACGAACGGACCAAACACATAGAAGTTGATTGTCATTTTATTAGAGAGAAGGTCCAAGCCAAGGAAATAGAAACACCATTCGTTCGAAGTAAGGATCAATTAGCGGACATCTTTACAAAAGGACTAGACTCTAAACCATTTGAAGAAATCACAAGCAAGCTAGGATTACTCGATATCTACAATCCTAGCTTGAGGGGGGTGTTGAAGAAAAATCCTAGGAAAATAATTTTATCATAGATCAAGGGTATATGTGCAAAAGTGTAAATAGGTACAGCTGTACCAAATAGGAATTAGAATAGGTACCAACGGTACAATATTTCTAACCGTTGAAGAGTTGTAATAAATAGATACAAATCTTCACTGTAAAATTTAGAACTGTAGAATAATATACAAAAAAGATCCAAGCTTTTTTTTCCTTAGTTCAATCTCTCAAAAATAACAGCAAGGTTTATCCCTAACAGCAAATTTTGTTAATCTGTTTTCGACTATAATATTAGCATACAACGATGCAATTATTTCCAAGTTAAATCATTTAACATAAAAACTAAAAGTTGCTTAGTGACTAGTTAGGTTTAAATGAAGATTTATTCTGCATAATCTCCAGAAACCAAAATCTAATCGTTGAGTTAAAATCAAGGGACGAACCAGATCAGGAAAATAAAATGACACAATTACATCTACAATACATCAATGTTATTACTTATTAGTAGTGGTGGAGTCACATTGAATAAGAAGTAGCTAGTTGTCTACTCTTGAATTTTGAAAATCAAATATAAATTATGTATAATTGAGTTGTTGTCTACTCATGAAAGAAAACTTTGCTTGCCATCAAACAAATTATTAATTTACAGTAATACGTAATCTGCTATTTATATTAGTATATTTTTTTTGTCTAACTCTGATAAAAATTCCACCTACGCCACTCTTATGATCATTTGATCGGTCATTTTTTTATATTTCCAGTATTATATATTGAGTGAGGCTATGGTGCTATGCATAGCACGGATGGCTAGTGTACTACGGCTCAATATGGTACTTTTTAAAATCCTAACGGTCGATCCGACCGTTCAATGTGATAATTATATGAATATGTACTTGCAAACTAAATTTTACATTTTTTCGAATTTTTTTACTATTTTTTTAGATAGGTAGAATTTTGATGGTCCAGAATTTTCAAAAAACACTGATTTTTCTACCTATCTAAAAAAATAGTAAAAAAATTCGAAAAAATGTAAAATTTAGTTTGCAAGTACATATTCATATGATTATCACATTGAACGGTCGGATTGACCGTTAGAATTTTAAAAAGTACCATATTGAGCCGTAGTACACTAGGCATGTGTGCTATGCATAGCACCATAGCCTCACTCTTATATATTATATAATAAGTACAACACGCTGCCCACCCCGAATTGCATCCATCATGAAAAGGTAGTAGGATCGATCATTGGTGCAACGCATTTTCTCTGTGTTTTTTCCACTCATGTGTCGATCGAGTCAAAAATTTCGTTCAACTTTTAATTTCTTCTATAGTCAGTTCTTCTTTTTTCAATTTTTAAAAGGCACGACTTTGCCTTAATCTTTACATTGACGGTGGAGGTGCAATTTTGTGGTCCATCCTTATTGCAACGCCAAGTCGATCAATAGTACGTATGAGACGTGTTTCTTGTCGTTGTGACGCTAAAATTGCATCATTTGAACTTTTCGATTTATCTTCAAAAGAAAAGTTAATATGTACATTCTATATTCAAATATGCTGAAATTCCAGTACCATGAACAGTATCCTGAAATATCTGAAATCTCGAATTCAGCCGTCGAACTGTTTCGAGATGCGTGCACAGAAAAATCAGCTGTTTCGAGATGCGTGTACAAAAAAAGTTGAACGGCTGAATTCAAAATTTCAGAAATTTCAGATATACTGTTTATGAATTTGAAATTTCAGCTGATTTAAATCCGTACATTCTAAGGTGTTCTGTCCCTTCTAAATTTTTAGAAAGATATAGCAGGTCGCATACCACATTCAGCCATGATTTCTAAAAAAGAAGATCAGCAATTAATATAGAATTTTGTGGTATCTAGCGAAATGAATTTAATTTGTGGTAGACATATGATCATAGTCTAATTAATGGATAAATCTTTCTATGATCAACAAATTTCGCCCTTTGCACATGGATTTATTATTCTCTCGCTAATCTTGTTGTAATATTGAATTATTGGCTAAATTCATATTTTGTTTTTGTACCTCTTGATGAGAGAATTTTCTCCATCAGGAGAGGTGGTTGGAACACGATACTCGGGTGCGGACCCAGGATTTTCGTCAGGGGGAGGCAAAAAAATATCGAATCGGATTTAAATCCATTAACCAATTGGGTACTCGATAAAAAATAATGCTTTAACTTATACTTTCCAATGCTTTGACTTGTAATTTCTGATGCTCTGACTTATAATTCTAATTACCAATCAAAATTCAACAAATTTATTTCAATTTTAACCCTAAATTTAACCCGAATTACAAATCAAATGTCCAGAGAGAGACAAAAAAAATTTCAGGGGAGAGCAAAGTCGGTCGGAACCGATAAATTTCTACTAAAACTCAAAATCCAGGGGGGCAGCTGCCTCCTGGAATACTCTGGGTTTGCCCCTGACGATATACTCGAATATATTTGAGTCACGAGAGTAGTCTAAATTTGCTAGATAAATTGTAGTTTATCTTAAAGCCACTAACCTTTAAAAAAAAAAAAAAAAAAACACTATCAAATGCCAAGGCCGCTAGTAGCACAGAACTAGATTTTATCTCTTATTTAAATGGCTCTCATGCCATCAAAACCAAAATTTTTAAATATAGCACAGACCCAAAAAAAATAAACCAAAACGGCACCGTTTGGCCAGAATTTCAAATTTAGCACGGCCGCAGATCAGCTGAGCGGCCCCAGGGGTTTTTTTTTTTAATTACGAAATATGTGTTTTTTAGTTATTGTGTTATAAAAGTAATTGTATTTGTGTTTTAATTATTGTAATGTTGTTTTAATTTATCTATTTTGTCGCAAGTTATTTTAGAAACGTGGTTCGTTTGAAATATTTTATATATGTCGTGTGGTTCTAATTTTTTTTTTGTACGAGGAGATAGTGATATAATGAACAAAATAAATAAATAACCAAAACAAATAACAAAATAACAAAAAAAATAAGAGGCATAATATAACAAATAAGTCCAGTGTCTGACATAGTCTACAAATCATACATCTGTCTCTGCTTCTTCTTTCTGAACCCTCGACCCCGCCTGGAGAGTGGCGTCTCGTCTGTATCTCCTGAGTCTGTAGTGTCTGTGGAGTCCGCCGCCTGGACATCTGCAGACTGGACCGGCTCATCACGAACCTCCTCAATCTCGGATGTCTGCTGTACTCCAGGACCAAAAATAGTAGTCTGTGCAGACTCAGGATGCGTGAATAAATACGCCTGTCTGGCAATGGGGTCATCAAGGGTGGCATGATGTGAGGACTGTCCCGGAAACTCCGGGAAGGGCTCTGTCTGAACATACCCTGGCTGATAGGCAGGAGGATCCGTCTGGGTCGGACTGTAACCCGGAGAATACAGTCCGTCTGCTGAGATCTGGTACTCCGGAATGCGCTCCCCCTCCTCACCCTGCTGCAGTAATTTACAAGTTAGTTAATCGAGAAATTTGGAAAAAAAAAAACAGTTGTTTTATATTTTAATTACAAATTATACCTCGGCAGCCGTATCAGCCTGAGATCCCATGCCCATACGCCCGAAGTCGCGCATCAACTCGGCAGCTCGGTCAAACACCTGACCAACAGTCTCAGCCTCATGTACAGGTCTAAACATGGGCTCATCGCCAGTGTACGGGACGTAAACATCAGGCTCGGGCTCGTCGGATATGTCGTCTACCGCATCAACTCCGCCCAAGCCAGCGCATCTCAGTAGAGAGTCGAGACGCGCCCTGTACCCACACTGGCACACCGCCGGTACGCTGTGCTTGAGGAGGACCTTCCCGAGCCTCTTCCAACCCGTGGTCACGGCCATCGTAGCCCCTATCACGCAACTCTTGACCAGATATAGTGCCTACAAAGAAAAAAATATATGAAAAAGTTGTACAAATTTAAATATTGTTAGTTTTTAACTTGAAATTTAAAATTAAACATACCGTGGCTGCGAACGGTGCGCCAGCAGGGATAAGACCATGGACCCGTCCTCTCTGATCCCTCGGCTTTGGTACTCGCTCTAAGGGGTTGTCGGCGATACACCCCTCCAGATATATAGTGTACGCGCCGTGATCCTGGTACCAATCTCTATAAGGTCTGTACAAATTACAAAAAAACGTTAGATATTCCGACTCGAAAATTACAGTGAAGGTTTCGAATTTGAGAAAAAATTGCTTACACGGGCGCGACATCCATGTGACGGTCCGGCTGGGCCAAATGGGGGGTCAGGAGATGCTGCCTCGAACACGTAATCAGAAAGGCAGGTCCCCCAGTTCTTGCCAGCAGTGGTGTCCCTGGCCCGATGGAGCTGTCGCCACACCCCCTCGCTGATCGGTGCCGGGGGTGGAGCTAGCTGACGCATGCCGAACTGCCTCATGACCCGACCAGGGTAATGGTGCTCGACGATCTATATATTTCAGAATGTTCAGTATGTCAGATATTTAATTAAGTTTTCAATGTACAGAAATATAGAAAATAAATTAAATAACGGTACCTGAAAGCATATGAGCGGCACCTCCGCACGCCAGTATCTCTCCTGCTGCTGACATCGCTCAAGTAATATCTCGATGTAATCCCGATGTCCCCCCTCGGTCTCGACCTGATAGCACAGATTTCATATCATATACCAATTCAAGTAAAATATGAATTGATATAAGTTTTTTCAAATTCAAAATTATAATAAAAGTAGACTCACATATTCTCTGTAGGGCTCCCAGGTGATATACTCGGGATCATCTCTCAGATGCTCGATCTCCTGTCTCCAGAATGTGATCCCGAGTGTCGCGCCATGTCCGGCTCCAACCCAAACCTTCTTGTAACAGTATCTGGCGCCGTATGCAGGGCACTGGTCTGGCTCGGGCTGGCCCCAGTCCGGCACATCAGTCGGTCTGGCTATGACTGGGCGGCCTACGATCAGATTTGCGTAGGACCAATGCTGTAGTAACATGCATGGTCCAACAAAGGTCTTGTTCTTCTTAAGGCAGGCATTGTTAAGACCCCTTAACAATGCACAAAGTCAGAGTTGCTTATACTCTACAATATTTGAAAATTTTAAATATGATAAGAATAATTTTCTTACCTGTATAAGCATGCCAGCGTGGCCGCACCCCAGTTGAACCTGCCCGCAGTGGGCAGGTCGCGCAGAAACGGAAGATAGCACAGCCGAACCTGATCTCCGTGTGAATCCGGAAACAACCGACAGGTGATCATCTCAAGAATATACGCGCGGATGTGTCGGTCAACAACCACCTATTATTTATATAAATTAGAACATTGTTTACAAGTAAATCTGATATTATTTGAATTAAATAAGGTACAATTTACATACCTGATCTGGATGATCCGGATAGTCCTTGAATCTGGCCCTCAACTTCATCAAGCTGACGGTACTGGGCGAGATCGCAAACCTCTCACTTTCTTCTTCTCTTTCTGTAGCTGGTCGTGCGGGATACCCAGCAACTCCTCGCACAACGGACGGAAGTCCCCGTACTCGACACCCGTCACCGGCTCCCCGGTAATAGTCATACCCCACAGACAGCTGACGTCCTGTAGGGTGACTGTCATCTCAGCATGGGGGAGATGAAAGGTATGCGTCTCGGGACGCCATCGCTCGATGAGGCCGGAAGATAACCCCTCGTCATGGTTCTCCTCCCGCATCTGTGATAGCTAGAATAATCCCATCGAGCGTAATGTCCCCCCGTACGCTGGCTGATACGGTAGCCACATGCGGTTGTGACGAACCGTAACCGCATCCAACCCCTGCATTTATGTAAGAAATCAGATCAAGTTCATTCATGAAAAAATATTATGTTTTATTGTATTTTTATAAATATGACTAATTTATAACTTACCCCGGTGGCAGCCTCTAGAATCCGGTGCTCTGAATTCGGGTACCACAGGAAGTCGCTAACCCTGTCAGTGCGACTCCGGATACCCGGAATATCTGTCTGTGATAGAGCACTATCGATGTGCTGGGACATCTGATACGGAGTGGGTGGATGGGCATGGTGTGTACCTCTACTGGAAGATGGCACACCCATACTGGAAGACGGTATATCTCTACCAGATGCCATGCTGTATTTAATTTTTGGTACAAATCTAGTTAAGTATTGGTGCTAAAACAATTGATTTTGGCTATTTAATTTTTGGTACAAATCTAGTTAAGTATTGGTGCTAAAACAATTGATTTTGGCTATTTAATTTTTGGTACAAATCTAGTTAAGTATTGGTGCTAAAACAATTGATTTTGGCTATTTAATATACCTATTTAATTTTTGGTACAAATCTAATTAAGTATTGGTGCTAACACAATTGATTTTGGTAAAATATACCTATTTAATTTTTGGTACAAATCTAGTTAAGTATTGGTGCTAAAATAATTAATTTTGGTTAAGTATACCTACTTAATTTTTGGTTCAAGTCTATTTTAATTTTATTGGTGGGACAATTAAAATTTGGAACAATTCTAATTATTAACTCTAATTAAATTCTAATTATCAATCCTAATCCTACACCCTAATCCTAAACCCTACTCCTAAACCCTACTCCTAAACCTAAACCCTACACCTAATTACTACCCTAAACTAAAAAATTAAACAAGAATAGAAGAAGAGAAAACTTACCCGAGTACGAAGGGATTTGGAATTCTTGAATCGATAAAAAAACTGAAACCAGCGGCCCCCTTATATAGGCCTCCAGGGGGCCGCTCAGCTGATCTGCGGCCGTGCTAAATTTGGAATTCCGGCCAAACGGTACCGTTTTGATTTATTTTTTTTGAATCTGTGCTATATTTAAAAATTTCGGCCATCAAAACCACCGACTGTAAATTTGTTCCAATTTAATCGCTTTGTTTTATTTTTATTCAAAAACTATCAAATGCCAAGGCCGCTGTCTACATAATTGAGTAGAGGTATGTATGCCCACATAAGCAAAAAAAAAAAAAAAAAAGAAAAAAGAAAAAGAAAAAAGAGTTTATTCGGGTCAGCAACAAAACACATCGAAATTAGTAAAATGTCTCACGAGAAAGTCATTTATGATTTATGTTAGCAAAAAGTGACCAATTTACTAGTTTAGTGATGTGGGACGAATAAGTTAAAAATGTAGTGATTGTGGTTACATAGTGACAACTTAATTGTTCGGAAAAGGTTCGGCGAGGTCAAAAATTCGTGATTCGGGAATAATTCGGGTATAATTCGGGAATGATTCGGAATAATACGGATTAGAAATCTCAGTCTTACAAGGAAGCAAAAAAAAAAAAAAAAAAATTTTGGGAAAAATTCGTAAAATTCGCGAATTATTCGGGTATAATTCGGTCAAAATTCGGTCAACTGAATAATTCGGTGTTCGGTTCGGTATCACCAAAAAAACGAATTATTCAAATATAATTCAGATATTATACGCGAACCTTGTCACTATGTGTGGTTATGTATAAAGGGAAAGATATGCCAAAGGCACTTCTATTTTCAATCAATGCACTTTTGTTATTTTGGATACCACTTACTGGATTGTGCTTAGACACCTGTTATGTGTTTTGCAAAGTGGGTTGCATAAAAAGTCCCAGGATTTCATGACCATGACAAGGTATTTACTATTTAATGTTCTCGTTGGGGACGTTTGGATTGTTTTTTTTAAAACGATTCTCTGTAATCACAAGCGTCAATTTTTTCATTACTGTGTTCGACGAAATTGGTAAGGAAATGGATATGGTAATCAGGACGGACCCAAGTGGTTCCAGGGGGCAGCTGCTCCTCCTCCCTGAATTTTGAGTTTTAGTAGAGATTTATTGGTTCCGACCGACTTTGTTCTTCTGAAATTTTTTTTGCCCCTCCCTGGACGTTTGTTTTGTAATTCGGGTTAAATTTATGATTAAAATTGAAATAAATTTGTTGAATTTTGATTGGTAATTAGAATTATAAGTCAAAATATCAGAAATTACAAGTCAAAGTATTGGAAAATATAAGTTAAAACATTATTTTTTATTGAGTACCCAATTGGTTAATGGATTTAAATCCGATTAGGTATTTAAACCCGATTCGATATTTTTTTGCCTCCTGACGAAAATCCTGAATCCGTCCCTGATGGTAATGTGTGATTATCTTGTAATTGCAATTCCATATTTAATGGCTATTGTATTGTCTATAGTAAAGATTGGTTTTTTGTATTCCCGCTTGAGGGAAATCACTTTTGCTATTGCAATCATGGTATTTTTTTTCTCTCGGCTTTTCTTGCCAGAGTTAATGCTTGTTATGTCCAAGTATTTCCTGCCAATATTTTTCTCCATTTTGAGTAATTAACTAATTCATATCACCTGAGTTAACTCAAATTTTGAGTTTAGATCCAGACTGTCCGATCTGCTTTAGCATGAATATTAAACGAGTAATTGAAACAACTAGTCACAATATCTTCTTTAAAAAAAAAAACTAGCTAGTGACAATATCGCTATAAAGTTTATTGATAATGATAGATTGAATATTAGATTCATGTTTTAACCGAATGTTATAAAGTTTATTAATAGGAAAATTGGTTATTTGCCACTCCAAAACCTTCAAATTATAAAAATGTCATCCCGAATTTGAAATTGTAAAAATGCCACTCTAAACTTTATTAATTCCTAATTTTGCCATTTATACTGTATTCTTATACTATTTTTATTAAAAATTAACTGAAAAATATTGTTTTTGTATACGTATTTCTGTATTTCCGATTATACCCTCTTGGTTTTCATTTTTGCCTTGTGGCTTGTGGCGGTTGCCTTGATCTGTGGCCTTCGTGCCTTCTTGTTTGACCTGTGGCCTTGCGCCTTGTTTCTATTTGGTGGCTGTTGTGCCTTTGACCTGCGGCCTTGAGCCTTTTTCTTTATTTTGAAGGCCTTCGTGTCTTGTGGATTTGCGAAGGGTATGGCTGTGCTGGTTTGTTGATTTGTGTGCTTTGTTGGGGTTTGCTGGTTCCTGTGTGCTGACCCGATTGTACCTATTTTCTTGTTTTGCTGTGTTGTGGTGCCGATTTTGTTACCTTGCTGCTGTGTTAACGTTGGTTGTGATGCTTTGTACCAGTAGGTACAGCCCAGTGAGGCTACTGGTATTGCTGGTCTGAGAAGAAGGGTATTTTAGTCCAAATTTTTTTTTTTAAGAAGACTAATACAGTATAAATGGCAAAATTAGGAATTAATGAAGTTTAGAGTGACATTTTTACAATTTCAAATTTCGGAATGACATTTTTACAATTTGAAAATTTTGGAGTGACAAATAACCAATTTTTTCTTATGAGTAATGATAGATTGAATGTTAGATTTATATTTTAATCCAATGTTGATTTTCTTAAATTCTGATAGCCATCGAAATCTACATTGTAATCACATATATTGTGAAATGTTGAAAACGCTAATCATTCAAAACCAAACATGATAACAACGCGTTACTATCAATGATATTCTTTAGTAGACATTTTCTAGAATCCTAATATTTTATGAAATGATTTATAACGCAAACCAAATGTTCCCTTAATCCACTTAATCCACTGGATTGCAATAATGAAATAGCCTTTTGGATCCAGTGCAATACTTGACCGAGTAAAATGAGATCTGAATTGTCCGTTTTAATCTGATACAAATCTCAAAACATTGAATATAGATCTGTAGTCACCAAATTGAATTTGATTCAGCAGGAGTATCCTACGGTTCTACCTAGGGCTGTAAACGAGCTGGTTCAGGCCGAGCTGGGCCCTAGTTCAGCTCGTTAATTCTGGACCGAGCTCTTACCGAGCAAGCTGGACCTAGGGCATCCGAGCTAAAACCTCAGCTCGAATTCGTGACGAGCCAGACCGAGCTGGCTTGCTGGGTCTGATTGGATCTTGTTTTAATCGAGCTGAACCGAGCCAGATCGAGCTGGGTCGAGCTGGACAGTATAAAATGCACACAAAATCATATAAATTTACAAATTGATGCCTAGAGCAGCCTAGTTGAGCTAGTGCCGAGTTGGCTCGTTAACAGCTCAGTCCAGTAACGAGAGAGTCAGATACGAGTCACGATTGAGCCACGAGCTACGAGCTTTTTTGACACCCCTAGTTCTACCTCTTATGGCTTCCTCTCATATATAGGTAAAATGTAGCAAGCAATTCAGTTTCTTAATGAAACGGGCCTTTGGGCCTTTTTTTTCAAAAAAGAAAAAGAAAAAAGAACTATGCAACATCACTCAAACAGTCTGCATCTTGCATTTGAATACTCTCATGCTCTAATCGAGTTAAAGGTGAACCATTGAGCCTTCAGATCCTTAGTGGAGCTCTCAAATCAAATAGAAATATCATAATACTAGTTTTTATTGGCTAGGGGACGTGCCAGGAAATATCAAGGAAGAAATGGTGGACTGGAAGGTGAAAGATACAGACTGCATTCCTTTAGACGCAGGGGTGGATCTACACTATGTCCAGGGGTGCTAAGCCATCCCATGATTTTGAAATTTTTAATCATGTATGTTGGAATTTAATTTATTTTTTATTTCTTTGAAGTTTTTATATAGTTTAACCCCCCTCGTAAAATGTTAAATGTGTACTTGTAGTCTAGTAGTTAAGACTTTATTTTGTTCTTAAGAGGTCTTGAATTTAAGTCTCACTAACCACAAATTAATATTTGTGCATTTTAAGTTTCAGCCCCTTTAACTAAATTTTTTAGTTCCACCCCTGTTTAGACGTGTTTAAGGAGGTGCCAATGATGATAATTGATTAAGATTAAAGCTAGGAGTTCAACAGTGCAGTTTAATGGTCTAAGAGTTGGAAACAAAATAATCCTTTTGTAATAAGTATAGGCCGATTATATACATAGTTAAAAAAAACTGTTTATATGGCATGATGAAGGCAATAATATTATATATTATGCCTTTGAATCCTTTTTTGGAGTTTTTGGGGGATATATAGATGGCATAGGCGCATAGCATTTAGTGTCTGCATCCTGCGTGCACATATGTCATGAGTAGGGATCCACTTGCAACATGAATTACATCCTATATTTTTAAAGTTTTCAAAATCCAAACAGTCGATTCAAACCGTTCAACATGATGGATTTATTAAAATGTGCTTGCAGATCAAATTTTACACATTTTTGAATCTGTTTACTATTTATTAAGTATTTTACAAAATCGTTGTTTCAAACTATTGAATTTTTGTACCCATCTTAATAAATAGTAAAAAAATTTAAAAAAAATGTAAAATTTGATCTGCAAGCACATTTTAATATATCTATCATGTTGAATGATTTGAATCGACTGTTTCGATTTTGAAAATGTAGAGTGTAATCCAGTGTCATCAAAAAAGAATGTAAGTGGATTCCTCCTCATATTTCATTGATTCAAGAAAAGTGTTACATGACATGCATTTGCATCCAGTCGATATATTCAAAAGACAAAGACAAGCAGTTTTAAGAAAGTCTAGTTCCAATAATAAAAACCTGCTCCATAATCTGAGTTTCTATTCCTAAGGCTGTGACTAACTCCATGCCTTGTAATTCCCTTGCCCCTTGTGAAGCTCTTTTGTGGTGATGTTAGAATATATAGGTAAAATGTAGTAAACAATCCAGTTTCTTCAGGAAACGGGCCTTTGGGCCTTTTTTTCAAAAGAACTCTGCATCTTGCATTGAACATCTCGTTGCAAAAATCATCCGTCACTTCATGTACTCTCATGCTCTGAGTTCAAGGTGAAAGCATCAAGTCTTCAGATCCTCAGTGAACCTCTCAAATGGACTTGAGGGTGCCTTGTTACGCGTCATTTTTGGACCGGGCATTTCATTGAGTACCGAAACAAGTATATTACGAGGAACCTCTCACAAATGTCAACTTGAAGCACATGACGAGAAATCTTGAACCAATTTAGGAAAAATCTCACTAATTTCACAAGAAAATTTCCCTAGTTTGATACACGAAAGGATAAAAGACGAGTTTTCTTTCCTGGAAGACTCGGTACCGTTGTAGTCAGAGAGGTCAAGTGTTTAATTAGTTGCAACTCTCCCTTCACCTGTCAGCTGGGCCCCGCCGTTCAACATCTCTCTTTAATCCGACTTCTAGGCTACACTTGTCCTCGTCACATGTGGGCCCCCTCATTAAAACTGTGGGACCCCGTCTGTCAGTGTCCTTTGACTCCTTTCGGCTTTTCTCAGCCCATTTCTCCTTTTGACGGTCCATTCGCATTTTTTTCTCCCTCTTCTCTCGATCCCGCTCTTCGCGATTAGACCATGTAAAACGAGATCGTAAGTCTCCTGCAAAATCCAACAGCTCCGTTGTTGACAAGCTTCGTAGCAATTTATTGTAACTATTTTGTTTCTCTTTGAGATTTTCAACGAGCAAACATTGGGCAACCCGTTAAGTGTTATTATTTGCTGCAGAGCTTTTTGAAAGCAGCAAGGCTCTAACACAAAAATCTTCAACATCCCAAGACAAAATATATGGAAGCTTTCTAATGGAGAAATGAAAGAATCGAGTAGTCATGGTGCAAAATAGCACAGGGGATGGCCAACTACCTGGATTAAACTTCTGTGGAATTTCTCCTTGTCTGAGATGTTTGTTATCTTTAATTATGAATATTAAGTCTAAAATTAAACTTTTGTCTTGGAATGTGAGAGGTTTGAATGAAAAAGACAAGAGGTTGGCAGTTAGACAATCAATATTGATAGAAAAACCAGATGTTGTGTGTTTACAAGAAACTAAGATGTGTGGAATGATGGCTCGAGAAGGTTAAGAGAGTTTACTACTTTGGACGCAAGGGGGCAAAGGGAGGTATTTTGCTGGCTTGGAGTTCAGCAAAGTTTAAATTGCTGCACTCTTTTAAGAAGAGTTTTTCTGTATCAGTAATACTAGAACATCAGAGGGAATGTTTCAAAATTACTGCTGTCTATAGTCCAACAAATTCAACACTGAGAAGGTCCTTTTTTGAAGAGATCAAAGATGAAGAGCCTTATAATGGCATGCTATGACTATTATATGGGGACTTCAATGTCACTCTACTACAAGAAGATAGAAACAATCTTAACAATGCAAATGGGAGGGAATCAACAAGGTTTTCAGAGATGATTATGGAATTGGATCTAATTAATCTTCCATTAAAGGGAAGGAACTTCACTTGGTCCAATGTAAGATACCAGCCAACAATGGCAAGACTGGACAGTTTTTTTATATCCATAAACTGGCATAATAAGTTTCCAAATTCCTCTCAAGAAGCTGTAGTTAACACATCTTCTAATCACACTCCCATCATTCTTACAGCTAGCACAGGCTTCAAAAGAACTAGATTCTTTAGATTTGAAAATGTCTGGCTTTCCTCTCAAAATTTCAAAAAATTTGTCAGACATAAATGGGTGGAGTTGGGGCAGGTCTTTACACCTCAAGAACTTCATAGCAAGATTACAGCTCTTCAAAGGGAGATAAGAGATTGGTCTAGTCAAAAGATTGGACAAGTAAAAAAAACAACCGATAGTATGCAGAGACTACATGGACTGGATAGGGAAGGTTGAGGAGATTAGAAGGGTGACTAATTTGGAAAAATGGGTATATATCAAAGTTAAAAGAAGATTCGTGCATCTTTCTGTATTAGAAGAAGAAATATGGAGGCGAAGGGCTAAGGTGAGATGGGAAAACAAAGGGGATAGAAATACTAGATATTTTCACAGCTTAGCAACTGCAGCTAAAAGGATTAATTCAATCCCAGTGTTGGAGAGTGAAGGACATGAAATCAGATCTCAGAAAGGAAAAGCTGACATTTTTTGGAAATTTTATACTGAGTTGGTGGGAACAACTTCACAGAAAGTGCCAGAGATTAATTGGAACAATTTATACGGAGATGTAATGGGTATGCAACAACTGGAGGTTTCAATCACCGATGATGAGATCATAATGGTCATTATTGAGTGGCCTTCAAATAAAAGTCCAGGACGGATGGATTTACCGGAGAATTCTATAAGGAATTCAAGGATGTGGTGGTACCAGATCTTCACAGAGTTATTCAAAATGCTTTTAGATCAGGGGAATGGTCTAGATAAGCTTAACTCCTCTTATATTGTTCTGATTCCAAAAAAGGAAGATGCAAGGAAACCACAAGATTTCAGACCAATCAGTCTTTTGCATAGGGTTCAAAAGATTTGTCTCTAAAATCTTAGCTAATAGACTGCAACCATTCATAGCTCAACTTGTGCAGGACAATCAAACTGGTTTTGTCAAGGGTAGACAAATGACTTCCTATATGCTCAACATGTGATCCAGGCTGCTAGAGAGAACAATATTCCTTTAGCTTTGTTTAAAGCTGATATTCACAAAGCTTTTGACACAGTCAGTTGGGAATTTCTAGAAAAGGTGATGATGGGATTAAACTTTCCAAAAAAGTGGATTGATTAGATAAACAATTGTGTGCTGAGAGGAACTTCTCAAATAATCATAGAAGGACTGTTGGGAAAAACAATTGAATTGAGAAGAGGAGTCAGACAAGGAGGTCCCCTGTCTTTATTTATATTGGCAATGGATTTCTTACCAAGGTGGATGGAAAAATTGGTGAGGAATGAAACTTGGAAGCTTCCTTTTAAAGACATGAAACCTTGCTTACTATATGCAGATGATTCTCTTTTCTTTGTGAAGCCTAAGAAAGGACAGGTGCAAGCATTGCAGGTAATACTCACAGTTTTTAAGAGAATAGTAGAATTAGTGGTAAGTACGAGTAAATCAGAGTTGATCTTACCAGAATTGGTGGGCAGTAACAGTCAGGAACTGGTGTATGTTCTTGGCTGTGAAAAAGGCTCATATTCCTTCGATTATTTGGGCCTTCCTCTATCTGACAGAAAACTTTCCAGAATAGCATTTTTACCTCTGTTACAAAAAATCAACAGAAGGTTGGAAGGTTGGGCTTCAAGTCAATTGTCAATTGCTAGTAGATTGATATTGATTAATTCAGTTCTATCATCAATTCCCACATATTTTATGTCAGTCTTTAAATTACCAATTTGGATAACACATGAAATTGATAAAACGAGAAGGAACTTCTTATGGAAAAGGAACAATGAAGGCAGGAAAAACATTCATCTGGCAAATTGGGAACTAGTATCTAAACCTAAAAGGTTTGGAGGATTGGGAATAATTGATTTGCAGATATTCAATGATGCCCTCTTAGCAAAGAATATGGAAATCAATAATTTGCTCAACACATACCTTTTCACAGCCAAGTGATTTACCAGATTGCAGATTCTTCAACCAAAATTTGAAAATAATTGTGATATTTTGTGAAAGTCTGATGATAAGAGGGTGGAAAGTGGTGAAAAAACAAAATTTTGGTATCATAATTGGGGTCATGGTATTTTGAAGAATGAATTGCCAATTCTATTCTTGGAGGCAATAGATAAGGGTATTTCAGTCCAAAAGGTACTCAATACTCGAAATTTGAATGAATTATTCTCAGTCTTTCCTCTGATTCAAACACCTGTACAAGGAAGGGTGCAATTTAGAAAGCTGCAGCAGATAGTAAGGACACAACCTCCTCTTTCTCAAGATCAAGATAAGGTGTTTTGGCAGGCAGAAAAATCAAAAGTTTTCCATGTCAGAACAGCATATCAGGGATGAAAGATCAGCCAACATTATCAGTCAATGTTCACAGGGTCTGGAAGATGAAGGTGCCATCAAGAATGAAAGTCTTTGCTTGGCTGGTCTTCTACAACAAAATCCTAACTGCAGAAAATCTGGCTAAGAGAGGATAGTATTTGCCAAGCATATGTTTCCTATGCAGGAAAGCTTGTGAGAGTGTGAAACATATGTGTGCATTTTCATTGGAAGTTTATGACAAGGTATCAGATTACTTTGAGCTCTCAACAAGAAATTGAAAAAGGACACTACAAGAGGTACAAGTTCAAAATTGGATTATTAGAAAGGGAGGTGGCAGCAAGACAGAAGATTTAATTTTTATTGCAATGTTTACATGTTGGAGGGAGAGATGTCGTAGAATTTTCAAAGATGAAGTTAAGACGACAGAAGATTTAAAGCAAGAGGTGATAAGACCAAATGAATTGGATATGCTGACATGAAGGAAATCGATCAGTCTTGGTATCAAGGCCGATTACCTAGAAGAGTTTTACATTTTTATTCTTTCAAGTTTTATCTTAAAAATATTTTTATTACCTTTTTTGAAAAAATGATTCAGTGTTTTGAATCTTTTGTAATTTATTTAATTAGGTTTCAATTGGAAACCTAAAACTCTTTTTCAAGTATCAATAAATCAAATAAGGACTTAGATCCTTATTTTTACTCAAAAAACTACCTGGATTAAAATTTCTTACAGGTTAGAGGGCAGATCCCTTTTGCATGCAAATCAATGCATTCACAAGCAGGTCCTAGAAAATGTTCCATCAAGTATAAAACAGCCAACAGACGAAAATGAAAAATGCACAAACCATCACATTAAAGCACAACTACAGAAGAGTTTGACATCAAAGGACTTCACACATATAGCTAATAACCACCCATCTTGGGTCTCTGATAATCGCTATGGAAGTCTGTAGAATGATAACATATGATAGATAGACACACACACACACACACACATGGATCAAACACCCAATTTGTAAACTCACTCTTTTTATTCAAATATACTCTAACAATTTAGGGGTCATGACTAAAAACTGAGATCAGGATCATCATAAAACGAGCTGGTCTGAGCAAAGGAGTTAAAATAGTTTTCTAAAACTCAACTGCCTACTTGGTAGAGGTTTTGGTTAGAAGCCAGTTGAGGTGAGGGTTATCTCTCGGTATCCCTTTCTGGATGGTCATGTTGCACCGACTGACGCACAAACTGTCCACGTACGCGCGGCCGTTGCTCTGCCAGCTTCTTTCTGCTGTGGTAACGCACCTGAAATGCAAACAACAAACCATAAGAAAGAAACTGATAACCTTGCAGAAACAATCTCTCTACGAAGAACAAGCAAGATGATTTTCTGAACAAAGAAGCATCATGCCTCACAAGATAACACTGCCTATTGCAGAATATATGGTTTGATAAAAGCACACTTTAGCAGTGATGCCTCATGCCCGTGGATTTGGAACAAAATTTAGTAAAGCATGCAAACTGAAACTGCAAATGGATATTTGGTTACAGAAAGAGGGCTACCTTTTTATTGAAGTTCCTCTCTTTTCTTTTCTGCCTGAACTTGTTTAGAGCAGCCTCCCTCTGTGCAAGCCGGTCCTGATAAACACAACTGCCACTCCCGCTACCACTCCCGTTCCCATTACCATTTACAGCCCCACTCTTCTCATCCACTATGTTAGCACTCTCCACATTGACCCCACCAGCATGCGCAGCAGTGCTGCCTCCATTCTGTCCATTGCTCCCATGGTTACTCCCTGAGTTGCTCACGTTCATACTGTAATTAGCAGCCTGGCCTTCGACAGGCATTGGGACCATAGTTTGAGATGGTGTTCCAGTCATGCCAGAGGATCCCATCGGCATGCCACAGTCCATAGGTGGCTGCGGTGAATTTTGTTGTTGCATTCCGTGAAGATCGTGGTGGTGGTGAATGTGGTGATAATGGTGGTGGTGGTGGTGTTCCAAGTAGATCTCCCTTCTTTGCCCCGGCACAACCATAGCCGTTGCTGTCGTGGCTGGGCTCATTTCTTTAGATTTGGTTTGTACGGTTTGTTGGCCTGCAGCTGGGGCTGTTGCAGCTGTCTGAAGTTGCACTGGGTGGAATGCTGAGGTGTGTTGATTGTTCTTGACAGCCGATGGTGATGAAACCTGTTTGTGTCATATCCTTTACTTCAGCACCAATCAAAAAAGAAATGCGCAATTAAATGGCTGATCGGTTGGCCTAATAGACGTACCTTTTCTTTGGCAGTGGTCGGGCGGTTGGTGAACACGTTCTTAGTAGTGGAGCCCATGTCATTATTGTTGCTGCCTTCATTGGAACCCTGCTTGATCGGAGTTGCTTTGTTTGAGTTCGATTCTGTGTTGTGGGTCAAGTCTGTCTTGACAGCCTCCGAGCTGTTATCTACTGGCGAGCAGCTTCCCCCATAGCCTCCCGTTGGTTCCTGGTTTGAATTTGCTGCTGATGTGTGGTACCTTGCAAAAAATGAACAAACAGTTAGAATGCAACTTTACTTGGTAATACCACACCTGAGAGGACACTGATCTTATGTTTTTCACCTGGTAAAAGCAGATGAGTCTGATCGTCTCAACACGTTACGATCATCAACTGGTGGTTTCATGCAGTCTCCAGCTGATCTCAGCCGCTTTAAGCTCAGCTCCAACGATGGTAGTTCGGCAAATTCATCACAGCCCTTCTCTTTCCCATCAGATATCTTCACAAACCCGTTGGGGGCATCTGCGACCATTGTGGCAGCTTGTTGGGTGCGATTGCAATTGGTAATTGAGCCGATCAGGTCAGCTGCTTTAGTGGTTGGCTCATCGAAGGTGTTGCTTCCATCTGTCACCCCCTCGGTTTTTGGATCACTGTCAGGTGTCTTGTCAGTGCTCCTGTCAGCTGGCTTGGCAGGGACCATTTCATTCGGGTGCTCTGAATTCAGATTGCCAGGTACCCCAATTTCCAAGTCCATTCCCATGAATTCATCTATAGAAACATAAAAAAAGGTGATGAACGATACTTCCAAGTTTTTCTTATCATTCTTTTACATTAAAACTACGTATGCAGACTGAGAGGAACATTCAACAGATAGTTCCGTGGCCATCCAAGGAATACTAGGTCACATTAAACATAATTTGAAGCACAATCCAAGCAAGAAATCAAGAAGCACAATACAAACCATAATTTGAAAGCTCAGTCAATTCCAGTATGCATCAGTTCACTAACAGTATGTTCCAGAAGAGGGTAGAAAAGGGGAGGGGACAAAAAGGGAGAGAAGGCGTGACCAGTCCTGACCAAGTTATTTTCCCTTGCCCCACAGACTTCAATTCTGAAGAAGAGACAAGAGGGGGGGGGGGGACAGAAGGGGAACAAAGGCACTTAAGTAAATACCCTCCAAATTGGAGGCAGAACATCAACCTTTCCCTCTTCTTGTTGATTAACTTCCATCCCTTCCCCTCCCCTCCCACCCTTATTTATGAAGTGCAAAGATTTAAAAAATTTGTTACCATCGCATTCCTTTTGGGTGGCAATAGGTAGCCAACCATCACAATAGTTCTCAGCTTTTGGGTGGATGACCTGGGCGCAGGTGCTATCAGGTCGATCAGCCAGCTGATCAGAAGGAGACAATGGTTGTGGGCTGTCTACTTCCACAGCACGCTTAGTCCATGAGCTCTGCGTGTTAATAAGAGGTGCCTGGTTCATTTTCTACTTATCAAAAAGTTGGAATTTACATGGAATCATGCATGCGAAACGACTAGAAGACTAATTGAAATACAGAGGATTCATATCTCATAAAAGGAGGAAATTGCATAGTAAACCTTCAAAGCACAATCTAATTCCCTATCAAATTTCCAATTTAGGTATCCAAGCACTTTCAGTTTTTTCAATTTAGGTGCCTAGTGCCATGTTATTTCAGTACATAAGTAAACAGAAATTAGAAGAGATAATAGTAGAGTCAACCATAAATTTGGCTTTGCCTTAGGAATTTTGCTCACTAATGAATGATGATAAGCACAAAATTAGAACAGATTAGACTGTGTCCAGTGTGGTCCCAACTGATATGAACGGGGCATAACTCTATTAGGGTGGGGGACCACGGGAGGGAAACTGATGGTTGTCAGTGGGGCATTTGCTGTATTTGTACATAGGTTATAGGAAACTGATGTTTGTCACTGGTGAATGTTTAGAACTCTCAGAAATTGCAATAGGTTTTAGGTTTTGAAGATACCATACACTCTGCAGGTACATTTTGTAGGCATTTCCTTGAATTTGTACTATTATATCTGCAGAGTATCTACATTGTGTACATGGAATACTAATGTCTAGTAGATTACTATTTGATGCAAGTCAATCTTGGTAGCTGTGTGCTTTCATATTTCTAATTGACGGTTGTGGCAACACCACTGATTTCTCTTCAGAACGTGTCCAGGAACCAAAGAAAACTTTGCAATACAACAACAACAACCAAGCCTTCAGTCCCAAACAAGTTGGGGTAGGCTAAAGAAAAACTTTGCAACATTGGAACTAAAGCACCCAATTTGTGTCAATTAAGCAACTATTTTGCAATTTAATCTTAAAGAAAATCTGGAAATTTTGGACAAAAAAATTAGTACTTTGGACTATTAGAATTAATTCCAAAAAATATCAGGGAAGATAAACTTTTATTCAAAAACTATCTGAAACCTCAAAAAGAGTATCAGAATATACCTGAGTGCCACTACCATTATCACTGCCATCCCTTGCATTTAACCTGATACTCGTATTTTCTTCGTCATCACTGCTGCCGCTGTTATCATCAGAATCTTCACTATTGTTTGACTTGTCACATCTCTGCATTTGGATTCCACTTTCGCTTCCACTACCACTGGACTGGAGTAATTAAAATAATCCCACAGTTTAGGTAAAAGAAGAAAAGGAGAAAGTCATGGAACAGAGATTTAAGGTTTAAGAAATCTGGTCAAAGGATTGTCAATTCCTTCACATCATTACTGGTACTTCAGTAACAAGAAATACAAAAAAAGTAGATTTCTTACAAGTATGCACATCAATACTGGTACTTGAGGTCATTATGTGATAAGCGTGCAAATAGCATGACTTTGTCATACCTATAAAGGTGCTGCTTTTACACAACTACCCAGTACTGAAATCCAGGTCCAGCCAGAAATGGGTCAGATATTTGGACCTGACAGTACCATGGGAAGGGCAGAGTTAGTAATCTGGACTTTCATGAGAGGAACAAGCAATAGAAGCAGATTGTCATTTGCTAGGGAGAAGGTAAAGAAAACTACTGTTTGTGCCTGTGTGATTGCAAGAGTAATTATCTGATATATTTACCAATGGAGTTTGTCAACATGGGTTACATCGTATTTATACCAAGCTAGGCAGTGATTAAGATCCTTGCTCCTATTTAAGGGGGAGTGTATTGGCTGTAGCAGTCATTATGATTTTTTTGTGACATCAAAATTACAAGGGTATTATTGCATAACTGTTATATTACAATGTCTTTTGGATCTTTTCTAAGGTTGTAGTAAAATGTCTATTGCGGGCTGAACCACGTGAAGAAGATAAATGAAAGTTAATTCACATTTTTTTTTTTCTCTTTACTACTATAAGACCCTAAGTTAACAGTTTATAGTAACTAATCCATCTGTACCTGACCTGGCCCAGATCACAGTCCAATTACCCAATTACTTGACAAGGGAAGTTGCACAGTTGGATAAAAATCATTGATAAGTGTGAAAGGTGCTCAGAAGTTCAAAATAAAAATGTTACCCCCAATTTGGGGTCCAAAAAATCAAGACTTTGTATAGGAATTGTAACCTTCCCTCCCCTCCTCTACCCCTCAATTGGAGTACAGCCTAAAAAGAAGCTCAATTCTATGTATGGATTGTGTAATGCAATGAGCCTATTACTATGTTCACATTAATAGCTGGTACTACCTGGAGCCAATCTACTGGACCCAAAAGATTCAAATATTGATTATATTACGTGATAATGTCCTACATGTATCTGATTTGCTGTGAAATGCATGGAGCTCGGGTTAAAACTCAGGACCTCCTTAATTTCACTACGTGAGTACGTAGTACCTCGAAAGCACTGACCCAGTAGCAACCAGATATAAGAACAGATATCTTTTTCCCCTTTTTGTTTTTTGGAGGCTAATAACAGCACAACTTTTTAATTCATGTTAGAGTTGTAAAACAAAATGTTTATCAGTAAAAAAGAGTGTGCTTAGGCAATTCACCATGTTCTTCATGAACCAAGAACTGTATTAAAATACAGATAGAAAACTTAATATAGATGCTTCTTGTTCACAAAATGAGAGGATAGCATGACTATTAACTTACACTATGACACCTTCTCCAGACATGTTGCCAAAGGATCTTTAGCTCATTCTTGCGAATAGGTTTGACCAAAAAATCAACCGCACCTTTTGACAAACACTTAAAGACAATGCCCATTGAATCATTTGATGACATCACTGCACAAAAAATCGTTAGATGTATCAGCTAAAGTATCCATATAATCCAGAAGATATTTGGACAAAAAATATGACAAAAACAATTTTCAGTAAATAAATATGCTTTAGAAAAAGAGATGCTCACTAATCACAGGAACAGTTTTGCATGTTTTGTGGCTCATTATCTTGCTTAGTAGACCAATTCCAGACAGGCCTGGCATGATGACTTCGGTCAGCACCAGGTCAATATGATTCGTCTGATCTTGTAGAATCTTCCATGCCTGTAGACCTTCTTGAGCAGTTATAACTGCAAGTAATTCAGATCAGAACAATAAGCTTTAATACAACAATAAGATTTAATACAACAAATAGTAATTCAAATCAGAACAATAAGATTTAATACAACAACCTATACTGTAGAGTAAAAAACATCAGTAGAAACTAGAAAGTATTGAAAAACAGCACTTAAATTTTAGCTTTTGATTGCTAAAGTTTTAGAAGTACAGACAGAATCAGCAATAGTTCGGACTCAAGTATGTAATCTCTGATCTTAGTTTCAGTACTTCTTGGCCATGATTTGAATGTACCCTACATATATATACACATTTTTTTCTTATTTTTGGAAGGCCTTTTTGTCCCATTTCTGGTTCACATCTGTGTTTAACCAGGGATCGCTCTAAGAAAAACATTCTCAGCAACCATGCAATCAAAAACACAAAGACGGCCAGTTGAGCTCTAGTGGTGGCAAGTATACTAGAAGTGAGCCATCATTATTCAAAGCTCATGAAGTAAGCCATTTTTAGGACAATAATTAAGCCATCATTGTTAATTTTAACACCAGAATGTCCAACTCACATTCAAATGTCCATAAGATCGAGAGAGAGAGAGAGAGAGTAGCTCCATATACTTAGAGAAAAAAAATTGGCTACAACTGGATTAGATCGGTTAAAATTGTGAAGTCTGACAGAAGTAGCTTGAGACTGACATGTGGCTTTGAAATGAGGCCTCGTTATTTTTTTTTTAAAAGGGTTCCCGCTAAACCCCAACATCCATTTCTTTTAAGATGCCTCTAGCAGAAATTGAACATGCCTCTCTCCATAGAGAGGTGAGGCCACATCACCAATTGTGCTAGGCCTGCGGTTCAAGATGAAGCCAAATTGATGCCAGATTGGAACAACAGCCTTTTCTTAATATAATAATGTTTCTGCTCTGTTTTTTTTTTTTCCTTTTCCTTTTTCTTTTATCAGTTGTCCAGAGGCAAGCACTTCCTGGAATTACTAGACAATGCCCTTGTGGTACTTGGAATGTATTGGTTCAAAAAGTTAGAATTTCTACTCAAATAAACTCAACTGAATTCTTCAATTTTCGCACAGCACATTAATCTCAAGATGAAAAAAAAAAGAGAATAAGAAAAAAACTAACTCATCGGGCTTACAAAAGACACACACACTCATTGCTTCTTTTATGGATAAAAATGCAATCAACTTAATCCAGTAAAACCAAACACAGTAAAAGAGTGTTTGATTGATACAAGATATGAAAAGGACATTCCCAGAACCATATGATATCAAATGCTGTTCAATGGAAGTAGTGTCCCACAACAGGTCAAAAGAATATACCTTATCCAGGGACTATTGGTACTAAAATGACGTACTAAGTCACATATTTAAACAAGTAAAAAAAATGGAATCAGAAAGATACCAGAATGATTTCTAAAAAAATGTTAGACAAACCAGGTTTATAGTATACCGGACAATTGAGAACAAAGTGGGAGAAGAAAGAATCATAGTGACAGAAAAAGAAAGAAAAATAAAAGCTAGAATAGGAGCCAAGGGAAGCCTACCCATATCTGAATTTTTCCATAGGAAAATATTAGTGAGTAAATGAACTAATTTAATGATGCACTGGACAGAATAGGTTAAAAGCAATCAGAAGTAGTTTTGTTACTCTTATTATGGGTATTTTTAGGGTTCTTTTTGTTTTTGTTTTTTATACTCAAACAGTAATGTCTCCACACCCCCACACCACACTTTGCACTGGTGACAAAGTATCACTATTATTATTAGCGGTAATGTCTCCACAGTACACACTCCCCTGAATTGACACCATAAACATTTTATGGAATGATATACTAAATAACCAAGAATATCAGTATTCTTATTCTTATTAAAATTATTCTATCGAAGTATCAATTCAACGTAGTAGTTTTAAAATAAAAAGTGCCTAACCAAGCTCGTCTTCTTCTTTTTTTTGGATACTAAACATCAATTAGTGCTGACTCTTGTAGGTTTTTAGAAAGTACTTTATGTGATATTAAGAGTGCATTAAATAAAATTAATAAGAAGTAGATAACAATGCATGGAAGCCATCTAGCTGATAGTAGGGAAATAATGATAATTGTTATAAGCTTATAACTAAAGCTTTTCAACGTTACTACAATATTTTTTCATAAATCACATAACAAATTTGCATTATTCAAGTAAACCTCAGTTCATATTATTTCATTGAAGCAAAGACCATCTGAAAATTCAGTTTTTACTAAGTACAACCTTTGGGCTCTACAAATCAGACAAATTTAACTGTTCACACCGCTCGTAACAGGTATGTGAACTAAAATTTAAATCACCAATACTCTTTTTACATAAGCTAAACAACAGAAGGGACTCTCAAACTACAAGACAAAAAGTAAAAAAGAAAATTTACAAGTAGTTCAGCTTGCCTAAAAGGACTTTGTACAGAAGTTATTTGAAATTATAAGCAAAATATAAGTGATAAATAAAGACAACAACATAAACAGAAATTTTAGTAGAACAAGATTGCAATGAGGGAGGCGAGTTTGGGGGGGAGGGGGGTAGGGACATACAATAATAAATAAAACTAATATACAATTCACCTCCTCTAGTTCTTTTAAAATAAAAATACAGGAGAAGAAAAATCCAGCAGGTATCTTTGGAATATGGAAGGATTCTTCCAAAATGGCAATTTG
Organism: Carex kokanica; assembly: GCA_025461125.1. NCBI lineage: Eukaryota > Viridiplantae > Streptophyta > Magnoliopsida > Poales > Cyperaceae > Carex > Carex kokanica. The sequence goes on from JAJGRX010000638.1 coordinate 1,179,114, forward strand.
AAGTTCTGGGGGCTAAAAGTTCAGAACAAGAATATTTTCTGAGCTAAAAATCACTCATTGACTTGTGTTTAACATTTATGTAACATACTTAGGGACCTCCTCCTCTGCATATTATTAACTGATTAAGAAACTTAATGAAGCTTAATGCTCAGTTTTAGTGGTTGTCTTATATTTAAATTCAAGAGTGATGAAAACATAGGACTTCTCCATAAGCTTATGTTTGATCTCTATTTCTGCCTAGTTCAGGCCCCATAAGGCCTCTATTATTTACAAGCTTTCATCCCTTGCAGGATCCAGAAAATACATTGCAAATACAATTTTGAATTTGATTCTTAAATTTAAAGGTATTTTATACACTATTAGTTTCAAAAATAAGTTACTGTTTTGACAGTTACTACTCAGACCAGTGGTTCAAATAGATTTAACCCTTTTAAAAAGAGAACTGCATACCGTTTTGCTTGGTTCAGTTGGGTGTATTTTTCTTTGTCTTTGTGATAGAATAGATGATAAATACAGTGACTTGGGACGACTCTTACATTTCATTAAGTAGCACACAATGCGAGGGGGGGGACATTAAATTAAAATCAATGAAATTTACTTGTAAAAAGTGAGATAAAAGAAGGAAATTTGAGTACTTTGTGGGCTATAAAAATAATGAGAAAATCTTTTATACACCAAAAGGACTTCTGTGATCTTATATGAAATATATTTCTTTTGTAAGAACGAGAAGAGAGATCAACAACCCGTAGCTCATGTGGTTGTAGCGAATTATTATGAAGGAGAGGCCACATGTTGAAATCTCAGGAAGAAAAAAAGGTGGACATACCAAATTTAAACAGTGGGTATCAGTGGTCTAGTCAGCAAGATTTGGGGGCCAAAAGAAAAGGAAAGCCAAGCAAATCTATTCCTTGAAAAGCATGTCAAACGTCTTTTAAGTCCAAAAAATAATTATTCAAGCTGTAAACAAATTTAGGTAACAGTAGCACTTAAAAGCAAGGGTTAAGCTAGGCTATAGCAAAATTTGGCAAATATGCAAATGAAACACACGTTTGGTACCCTTGGCAGCCTCTGTCAAGTTTCTCGAAAAACACACACACACACACACAGAGTTTGTTAAAAATCATGTTTCGCCTAGTTTCATTAGTTAATTGCAGTTGTTAAAACCTACTTTATTCATAATGTAATGAATATTCTCTTAGACAAGGTGTTACATAAATTTCAACATTCCCAAAACATACTTTAAAAAAGAAAAAGAAAAAAAAGCACAGCAAAAGCATAGAGTACAAAACAAAAAAATCATCTAATAACATGATTGCTTGAAAGATGCATACCTTCATAGCTACAATTCCGGAGCAATGCAGTGACAATTTGGCGGGTAGAATAGTCATTCTCCACCAGCAGCACCTTCAGTGTTTTGACAGGAAGAAACCTTTCCCACTGAACGGGCCCAAGGTGTTGCTGCTTCTGCGGCGCCTGCTTCTCGATCCCCCCTTGCGGTCTCAGCAGCTGAGGTGCATCGTGTGGGCCTGCGTGGCCATTTTGAACTATTTGCCAGTTAAATTGTGACTCATCCTCCTCTGACCCTCCCTCATTATTTCTCACCTCGTGGGGTCCAGGGTTCACTTGATGCCCATGGTTAGTGGTGTTTATCTCAGCTAGAGCCCTCTGCGAAGCGTCTTCGGAGGGGATTTGATGAACACTTTCCATCAGCCGGATTCAAATTGGTTGTTGTTGGATGCGGGATTTTTATCTGTTATGTAAGAGTACAGCTGGCACATATTCTGGTTTGTAAACCTTCACAGATCTGGTAAAAGGGGAGAGGAAATAATGGAAACAATTAGACCTTTTGGTTTGTAAATCTTCTGAAAAATGATTATTGAGCTGATTGTTAGGACATTTTGTGCTTACATAGGTTACAAACACTCTCACAGCATATGGTCTGTGGCTACCACACGGATATGTGAGAAAAGCACGAGAAATCCTCCCCTAATTGCTTATTCCTACAACAAGATACCAAATTAAAACAAACATTAGCAATCGTTAGTAACAATAGCACGAATTGACTTTTATATAAGCAAATGGAGAGAAGGGCGAACCAAAACGAAAGTGGAGTTTCCGATTGGTATCTAGGGACTTAAATTGCTTCTGCGGTTAGAACTGACCAACTTCAGACAGCAATTGTTATCTCCAGCAATTTTTGGCTAAATGGATAGAATAAAAAAAATGAAGAAGAAGATACAAAGTTAGAAAGTTCGGAATTCAATAGTTCATTGATTAGATATATTTAAAACTGAAAGATTTACGAATCCATTCCGTACCGAGACTGCTAAACGGATCTCAAACAGTCGGATCAAGAACAAATTTCGATCTAGAAACCACTGGAGGAAGAGCTATGTTGAACAGTAAAGCGATTCACGAGAGGGCGCAACTAATTTCTTAATTGGATAAGGAAACGAAAACTTCAAGATTTTTTATTTATTCAAGTGTGTTTGTTGTGTTTTGTCAAGGATTTAGCAGGAAGGGTAAGGAGAAATGGAGGCGCAGACCATGGTATTAGAAAGACGTGTGAGAGACCAGGAAAAGATATCGAGAGAGGTGAAGTGGCGGTGGAGAGAGGAAAAGATTTGATATCGCCTACTTTTAAAAGAAAAGGTAGTGCCTGCTATTTCAAATCGGACCGTAAGATTGAAACGAACGGATGCGATTCATAGAAAAAGAGGACGCTGAATTCTCAATTGGATCGATCAGGTCCGTTTGTATTAAATCAACGGCACGGGATGGAATAATCGGGCCCTCAATTTTCTTTTTAAAAGTAGCGGATACGGACTTGGAGAGACGAGATATTAGGAGAGAGCTTGAGTGCGTATCCTCTGAGATATCTCAACTTTTGCGTGACCGACGTGTCCGGTGTCTATTCCGGGATAGCGCAGGGGGCCAGTATTATTTGTGCTTTGAGATTCGTGCAGAACTATTTGAATGGTTGTGATTTTCCATAAAAACACGTAAAAGTTGAGATATCTCAGAGGATGTGAATTCAGAGAGTTGGGGTGACGTGGCACAGATCGAGGTGGGGAGCGGCCCAGGTGGGATCCGACGTGGAGCGAAGACTGGATGAAATCAAAAGCCGCAAGCTAAGCAGCCGCTTCGTATCCCCTTGATCCTGCCGATCCGATTTGGACACGTGGCGACCTCTCCTCTTAGGTCCCCTTAAAGAAAGAATAAACCTCCCCGCTCCCGGACCACAAATCCAAACCCTTTTTTTTTTCTCCAGTGGGACATTTCTGTAAGAATGAGTTATATCATCTGACGTGGTGCCCGACATCCAAGGATTGTTGTCTATGCATAAATGGAGAGGAGGGAATTTTAAAACAAAGAGAGGACTGCGGGGCTGGGCCAGGCGGCGCGCCAGCCATAGCTGTGAGCTGTCACTCTCTGAGTGGGTCCCACATTAATAGGATAAAAATCGTAACGGTGGAGTTAACGCTGTTTAAGTTCTTGACAAATGTTGTTGTTTCTGTCTGATGGTTGATTGTATTAATATTAAACAATTACAGCAACATTTCTGTTTTCACCTCTACAAAATATCATATCAAGTTTTCATGGTGGCAACAGCCCAAGATGAAATTTGTTATAAGAATCAAGTAATCAACTACAGTTGATAATTAGTAATAGAAAATCATGCTAAGAATTTAGACTAAATAATTTATTGAATTACCTTTATGTTTGGATAATTAAAATATTAGTATTTAACTTTGTTTCAGTAATGATTTTCCAAACTTAGGAAATTAACAATACCATCATTTAACCTTTATCATAATCTTAATAGGTTATGTATTGACAATAGTTTAACTCAACGACAGCTTTATGAAAATATTTGTTAGTTCTAAACAGTTGAATTTATCTCGACAGTGGATTAAATTTCGTGATTTTGCAGGGACATGCAGACATTGAGGAAGAGGCAGCTCCGCAAGTGGAATTTAAATATGTTTCCCGTATTATAATAACAAGCGTCGGATAGCAACAATTGCAAAGGGAGAAGGTTCTAGATCCATTAATAAACGGGGAAAGCAAGAGATTTAACTTGTAAATGTTGTTTTGAAACTAGCAATCTCGATAAACAGTGTAGCATTTATACCGTACTTTATTCCAACTGGAATGAGAGTAGGTCCGATGCCCATCGGACCTACCTTGGTTCGATGGGTGTGATGATCATCCGATCTGCATTAAGATTCATGTGTTCTGCATCAAAATCCGTGTAAGACTGTATCAATTTCCGTGCGCATAATCTTGATGCTAATCGTACGGTGAAAGAGCTAATTGAACCTAACTCTAGGTCCGATGCCCATCGGACCTACTCCTATCTCTATTCAACTAGTAAAAAATTGCGGTAATTGGTTAGGTAATTCATCTCTTTCCTAGGGGCGGTTTGTCCGTGGACTGTGGACTTCATATTTTATATTTTATGGACTACGGGACTGAGTGGTACTGTCCCGAGATTTTTATTAATATCCAAAGTTAATTACAAATTAATAAATATACCCACTAACGTTGAGAATTTATAAAATATCAACACCGGTCATTAAATGGCCGATTTCAATTTTTTTCAGTTACTATTTTTTTTTAGAGACATTATGAATAGCAAGATGCTGAAATTTAATACTAAAAATTCAATTTTTTTTAATATTTGTTAGATTACTTTTTTTATATATAATTAGCATATTTATACTAAAATATGCTAAATTACTTGAAATTATGTTAAATTATGCTGAATTACACAAAATTACACAAAATTATGTTAAATTATGCTAAAATACGCTAAATTACTCTAAATTACATATGAATAGGGATGATATCTTCACTGAGAAGATGAAAAACGACGACGAAACTTCAAACGGCCATAAAACGACCCTTGAGTGTTCGATTTTAGCGAATGATCATTTTTCGGAAAGCTTTGCCGAATTTCAAAATTCAGAATTACCAAAAAATAAAGGGAAGAGCCTCAAAACTTGAGTTGAAGTTTCCGATTAAGATTTTCATTTATATTATTTAATCTAAGTAGCTCAGTAAATTAGTTATATAATGAACTTGTAGAATACCAATTTTTATTATTTTTGAAATTTTTTTACTATTTTTTATGATTTATGAAATATGGCACAAAATCAGTGTAATTTAGCGTAATTTAGCATAATTTAGTGTAATTTAACATAATTATTGTAATTTAGCGTAATTCAGTGTAATTTAACATAATTTCAAGTAATTTAGCGTATTTTAGTATAAATATGCTAATTATATATAAAAAAAAGTAATCTAACAAATATTTTAAAAAAATTTGAATTTTTAGTGTTAGATTTTCAGCATCTTGTTATTCATAGTCTCTAAAAAAAAATTTAGTAAATGGCCGGTATAGATATCTTATAGATTCGTAACATTAGTGGTTATATTTATTAATTTGTAATTAACTTTGGATATTAATAAAATTGTCGGGTACTGCCGTACTGGTATTGGGTTCAGAATTTCAAAATTTATTAATTTTCTAAAAAGTTTCATTGGACAATCCGGACGGTTTTGCATTCGTGCACATGCTATCATTTTTATTTTATTTTTTAAATGTACAGGTTATAACTAGTTGTTTTAGTAATTAATCTGTACCATTCCATCCGAAAGAGATGGGATACAGGGATAATAATCTATAACGATAGAGGAACACCACCGCTTGAAATTATCCATATCTTGCGTAACACTCCACGATAATGTGACAAGTGGCGGCGCATAACTAAATTTTTGGAAGGCCCGTTAAACAAACTAAGAATTAAGAAGTGTCGTCTTCAAAGATGGGTCTTTATACACACAAATATAAAGAGTTTTTTTTTTTGAAAAAGAAACTAAGGGAGTCAAGCTCCCATATTCCATTAATTATTACACCAATGGTGTAATATAAAAGGCTGTACATGGTGATATTTACAAGAAAAGAAAGTGAAATAAGAAAAGAAAAGATAAACTGGAAAATAAACACAACCAATCAGAAAGTTGTATAAAAATGCCTCTCAGACAAATTAATACTGCAAGCCTTCTTCTTCAGGGAACCAAGTTCGAAATTCTTGCCTAATCTCCCGGCACACTTGCAACGCTGTTTTATTCTTTTCTTGAAAAATTCTTCTACACCTTTCCTTCCATATTATGAACACTGCTGCAAGCTGCACTCTTTTGACAACCTTCAACTTTGATTTTAAATCAAATATAAAGAGTTTTGAGATTGATATAGATTTGAAACATATACTGCGTCATGAAAATCTATAGAAGGTGGCAGCTTTTTTTTTTTTTTTGGCAGTAAAACCCGTAAGTGATTTTATTAACTTAAAGAGTTACAAACCAGTTGTTACATAAGATTAGACAAGAAATGTCTTAGAAAACACTCAGCTGTAAATAAACTAAAAATGCACAGTGGTTGTTCTTGCTTGATGGAAATGATAAGAGCCTAGTAATGATTTCCTATGTGAATGACAAGAGTCTAGTGATGATTTTCTATGTGCGCATAGTTGTCCTGCTAGCAGACTTTATCGTAGAAAGCACTGAATCAAATCAGATCGGGAACTGAATCAACTGGGCCAGAAACTAAATCAAACCGGACCAAAAACTAAATTAATCAGACCGGGACAGTCACAATTCAGAGGTCCCAATAAAGAGCCGCCAGTGTGGGAAGTAGAACATGGAGGGAGAAGAGGAGGAGAAGAAAGAGAGCTATGAAAGAGAACTCCAGCACAAACAACATATAAAATAAGTAACTATATGTACAACTCATATAGTTAAATTTTGCTCTGAAACTTCAACTGTTAGTTAAATTTTTAGAAATAGGGAAGTATTTTCATAAATTATTTTCAGAATTTTATGAGTCAATTGTGATTTATTTTACAAATTTTGATCAGAATAAATAACACTAGGTGTACAGCTACAGTTATTTTTAAGAAAAGAATGATCGATTTTCGTTAAAAATAATAATAATAATAATGAACAATTGACCTGATATTCAGTTGAAGCGCCTGTGCCAAATGCTGCACAACGATCATCACAATTCAGCACTTGTTTTATACCCAAACTACATAAACGTGCATGATTACTAAAAAATTTAAAAATTTAAAAAAAGAGAGAACATCAAGTCTGGCGGTGAAAACGGAGTGGATAGTGGTAAAACCATATCCATATAATTTTTTAATTTTTTAGATACGAATACGGATTGGATATCAGCTGGATACAGATACAGATATGGATCGGATCGGATATTATTAAAATAATATTAAAAAATATCAAAGTTCATAATATTTATTTAATTTTAACGGTGAATAACAATATTTTTCATAATATATATTAAAATATATGATACATATTTATTATTTGAATACAGATAATTAAAACGTAGGTAAAACTATATCAGTATCCATATTCACACGGATATTCAAATATCAGGTATCCACATCTAATTTTTCGAATACGTATCGAATACGGATCGGATATTATCCATACCGTATTCTGTATTCACCCCTAATTAAGTCTCATTCCATCTTACAAGACGTTGTGTAATGTTATATTACTTTTAACACAAACTCTTAGACGCGCACAATCCACCGCACATTCTCCAAAGTAAAGTCCCTACTTAATCCCCGACCATAATCGATCATTGAATCTCAATTATGGAAGACTATATGCCACTAACCATTACATCATAGCCTCAGTGGCAAGTGGCAACAGACGTTAATTACCACCGGCTTCAAATTTCAATGCTTTATATGATGAGGGGTTATGTAAAAGTTGGGATGTTAAACACATGATGAAGATCAAAGCACCCAAATCACCTCAAAGCGCACTGAATTTAGAAGTTATATCTTTGACTCTTAGAGCATCTACAACAGTGATTTCTTTTAAATTGTTAATCTGATGTGTTAATTGCTAATATAATTGTTAGAATGTAACACTGTTTTTAAATTAGCAAGTTTGTTTTAAAAACAATTATTTAGAGCATTTACAACGGTATTTTGTTTTAAATTGATAATATAATTGCTAGAATATAACACAATTTTTAAATTAGTAAGTTTGCTTTTAAAAACAATTATAAATTTCTGGGATGGAGTGATTTAGAAATTATGAATCTCTTTGATTGCTAAACTCAGTGACGTGGTCCAAATTAATTGTTAAACGTTTGTTGGAATGGAGATGCTCTTAGATTGTACAAATACAGCTACTGCTAATATAGCGGACAACTCAAATTGTGTATTTTGAGGTTGACGAGTTACTAATTTGCAGAGATAAAATTAGTTCAGGAAATAACCAATATGTTTTAAGGTTATTTCTTATTCATTTTTACTAATCAAAGATATTTTACGTAATGTTAAAAATTGATTATTGTGATGTAAGATAATTCTGTGCGTAATAGGTATTACTATTTGCAATGTATATGGTTTTTTTTCTAAAATCACCATTACGGAGCAATATTAGTAATTAAAACCTTGTTCTCGTCAAACAGGAATCTTAACATGGCATCTAATTAATTTATCTCTTGTTCGTTTTTCAGATTGGAATATGTTAAACCACAATTCCATTTAACTCTAGAAACCAATGTTTTAAATAGCGTTTATCGCGTTATAGCAGAATGGCCAGGGGCAGACCCATGAAGGCCCAGGGGTAGGCAAGTACCCCTAGATTAGACTCAGTGTATTTTATTGGTGTGCCTACTCCTGGTCCAATACTGTGCCTATCCCTGGTCCAGAATAACAGATTTGCTGCTCTAATTTATTCATTGATCCAGTCCGCTGCTTTGATTAATTCATTGTGCCTACTCCTGATCAAATTCCTGAGTCCGCCCCTGGGAATGGCTGAAAAAATATTATAGTGCGCTATTTTGAACTTTATCATGGACTGCACGGCAACAGTGTCATATTTTCTATAGTCCAAAAATACTATAACGTCGCTATAGCGTGCTATTTACGACTATTTACAACATTGCTAGAAACACGTCAAGACAAAAGTTTATGTTTACTTTTCAGCATTTATTGAAAAATTTGTGGCCTGGAGCCAGATGCACCACCGAGTCCAAAACGAGGAAACTTAAACAACCGTGTAATTAATTGACTATAGAAAAATAATGTTCATACTGTCACACCATGAGATCCGGTATAATTAAAGCCTGAACGAATTGAGGCGGTGGATTGAAGTTAGACCACACATTTCTAACCACACATGTGCGAGATCATGAGCTCATCTATATTGGTTAGTATTTTCTTCCTTCTACTAAAAAGGCACGTCAACGATCAACAGTCTTAGATATAAAATTAGTATGTACCCTTTACTTATGTTATAATTAATAAATATAAAATTAACATGTTAATTTTATTCTTACATTTTACTGTATAGTATATTATTATAATTATTAGTATGACATGATTGATTTATATTAATATAATTTTAGTTAATTAGCAATTTTTGATGAGATTAATTTATACAATATTATTTCATTAGTAATTTATAGTTTCTTAAAAAATTATGTGATTAACAATATAATTCCTTATATTACATGTAATATGTACGTGGCGTGTTTAAATTAATATATTTATTAGTTTGTTATATTTTTTAAGTTATATTGTATAAGTTATCAGTTTATTTAATAATTATTCATTACTCGTTTGTTATATGTTAACATTAACATATAATAGAGTAGAACTAGGGTGTTCCTAAGCTCACCAAGTCCTTCGTGAGCTTGACTCTAAAACCTATCAAATTGACTTCAAACGACATTTTCAAACCGTTAGATGTTCAATCTATATTAAAATGTGCTTGGAGACCAAATTTTACATTTTTTGGAATTTTTTTTACTATTTATTAAGATGGTTTGAAAATTGCTGTTTTTATTAAAATTCTGCACCATTGGAAAACAACGATTTTGAAACCATCTTAATAAATAGTAAAAAAATTCCAAAAAATGTAAAATTTGGTCTCCAAGTACATTTTAATATAGATTGAACATCTAACGATTTGAAAATGTCGTTTGAATTCAATTCGATAGGTTTTAGAGTTGAGCTCACGGAAGAGGCTTGGTGAGCTTAGGAACACCCTAGTTCTACTCTAACACTATGTACCTGATGTCCTGATACGTCTAATTAATATATTTATTAATTTGTTATACCTTTTTAGTTACATTGTACCAGTTTTAAGTTACCTCATAATTAACAGTTATTTATTTGTCATCCTTCATTTTTAATGGCTAATGATGGAATATAAATTGAATACTTATGGGTATGTCTAGTTTATACTTAAATTTAAAAAAGATTAAGTTGCTTACTCGGTTTTACTCCTTATGTTTTACATCTCGTTTGACAATTTAAATTATGATTTAAATTAATACAGCTGGAGGAGTAAGATCAATATTGGAAAATAAATCTTTGCCTATGACAAAAGGCTCTACTGTATGTACAGTGGCAGAGGGAAGAAGAGAGAATGGGGTGAATTAACCCCCATTTTTTTTTTTTTGGTATTTACGTATGATTTTCTATATAATTTAAAGTAAAATGACTTAGTATTGTCAAATTAACCCCCATTTTCAGTAAAAAAAAATTTGTTTCATCCCCGTAGTTTAAAAGTCTTACTTCGTCTATGTATATATATATATATATATAAGTGTGATAATAGGAAGTGAAAAAACTTATATTTTACTTCTCATCTAATAAATTTACTTCATCTCTTACTCCACAATTAAATATAATCAATGTTAACGACTAATACCTGCCACTATATCACTTGATAAGTTCGAAGAGTAGGGTTAAAATGCACCATTGGTTTTGTGCTCCACGTCTTTTCTCCATTTTCAAAGTTCGAACAATCAATCCGAACCGCTCAATATGATCTTTGTATTAAAATGTGTTTGGAGACCAAATTTTATATTTTTTGGAATTTTTTTACTAATTTTTTAGATAGGTACAAAATCATTGTTTTCAGAAAATTATGAACCATCCACAACAGTGATTTTGTACCTATTTAAAAAATAGTAAACAAATTTCAAAAAATATAAAATTTTGTCTCCAAGCACATTTTAATATGAAGATCATATTAAGCGGTTCGGATTAATTGTTCGAACTTTGAAAACGGAGAAAAAGATGTGGAACATGATTGGAGCACAAAACCAATGGTGCATTTTAATCCTACTCAAGTTCGAAACCGTTTTCTAATAATAAAAAACCTTGAAAACACGAGTTTAATTAAATCGGCGGAGTGATGAAATTGGTCGATCGCATGACATGAATAAACTCAGTAAGATGACATACATACTCACCGAAAAGATAAAAAAACAATTTCTCATCATCCTCTCAATTTGTAGTTCGCTTAAGAAAGAGAAGTTCATTGGATGATTTAATTTGTGCCCTTTAATATAAAATAAACGGCTTATATAGATTGGTTTGGATTTTGGAACCATCTAATGGACCCAATACAACTGCAAAGGAAGCAAACGCCCTGTCAAATTTATCAAAAAATAAATAAATACACAAACTGCGAAGGAAGCAAAATTGAAATTTTTTCTTCTTATTGTCTTCATGAAACTAAAGCACCGACCTTTGGAGTGGAAAATATTCCATTGTTGTCTTATACGTTGTAATCTCAATGATGACTTAGGACAGATTTGTAATAATGAAGTATTCATTTCCGGTTTAGACAACCGATCATTTCATTTGTGTTTATCTCGCTTTAAATTTAGGATAAATTGGATGATGGATTTTGAACTTCAAGATAATAAGCCTGGTCATTAACAGCTGAAAATTTGCTACTAAATCAAAATTAAATGTTGTGATTTGATTTAATTAAAAGAAGTACGAACAATTACAATTTGCAAATATACATATATTTTAGCTTAGAGTCAAAGTTTTTGCTTTTTTTTAAACCTGGCAGCAGCTGCCATGTGAATTTTATTATAAACAAATATCCATACTTACATATAACAACCAACAGTCAGGAAAACAAAAAATATCTTCTTTGTATTTCAATCTACTTACACTGCAGTTGTTGTTGTTGTTTTAACATTTTTGTAGCCATAATGTCATTTCCTGCACGTATTTGAAAGCCACTGCTGAGGCCGTTAATCTGTGACCTCTGAATATGATTGCATTTCGGTGTTTCCACATTTGCCGTGCAAAGGAATCTTACCAGCCATTCCTTTTTTTTTCATGCCTTCAAGTGCTTTGACCAATTCCCAGGAACTTAGCCATGTCTCTTGTTGGGGTGTTCAACTTGTCGGTTCGGGTCAAACTGAATTTTTTTTACCGAACCGCGGTTTGAACCGAATTTTGAAAATCCAACCGAATTGACCAAATTAAAATTCCAAACTGATCAAAAACCAAATTAATTAAACCGATTTAAACTTTTGTTTGTTCGGTTGAACTGAATACAAACATTTCAAGTTACAAATAAACATTTCAAAATCGGTTGGTTCGGTTCAAACCGATTTGGAGAACCCAAAACCGAACCGAACAATTTAAACCGAACTTCTTCAAAAACTAAACCAAATCGAACCATTAAACTGAACAACCGATCCAATTAAACTCAAAATTTGCCAGTTCGGTTTAAAACTGAATAAAACAATCCATTTGAACACCCCTACCATTACCACTAATTTTCCCTTTAAAACCCATAGGTAGAGTGGGAAAAATGGCACGCCGGAGCCAACTCCGTCACGGAACGGCACGGCACGCGTGTCCTTCGCGTGCCGTGACTCGCGTGTCCCGTGCCGTGACCATTCGCGTGCCGTGACCAATTGTTGGCAAAGAAGACACGGCACGGCATGGCACGAAAATTGCCTTGGTCACGGCACGGCACGGCACGGGACACGCGAGTCACGGAACAGTAGACACGCCAGTCACGGCAGTCACGAGACAATACACTAACATACCTTCCTATAAGGTATAATTTTATTTTAATTAAAATATTTACATTTAAATTTCAATTAAAACATTTGAATTTTAAAGAATCGTTTCGTATTTTTTTTAAAACGTTAAATGCGATTAAACGTGACTAACGCACGTTTGGTCACGGCACGTTTAGTCACGGCACGCGAGTCACGCCGTGACCACCCCTCATAATTTTTATCACGGCACGTGACCAAAGTCACGGCGTGTTAGTCACGGCACGTTTTACCCACTCTACCCATAGGAATAGGTGTCACCGAACAGGCCCTTAGATTGTCCTATTCGATGCAAATGGACCATCCATTTGTATCTAGAACTGGAGAGGAGATGAATCCTTGTGACTATGAACTTTTTGTCATATCGAAATACTTGACAACATTATGCTGTGGATCAAAATTATATATAATGATATAACCAGCTGGTTCGTCCTTTTGTTCGCATTAATACTAACTCATCTTAGTATTTTGCAAAGGTGATCTTATCTTGAGGACGTATTCACTGAATGTGTTATGAAATTTCTGATTTCTGATAGTGCATAACAAGTTCAGAAAATTAAGTATTAAAAATATGAAAAGGGTTCATTTTTGTCTTTATTTTTTTAAATTTTAATAATTTAAAATTTAAGGTTGGAATGTAAAATTATTAATATAAGAGGAGGGATCACTTATACTCTTTTTTTGTGACACCGAATTACACCCTACATTTTCAAAGTTTCAAAGTCCAAACAGTCGATCCAAACTGTTCAACATTATGGATATATTAAAATGTACTTGCAGATCAAATTTTACATTTGTTTGAATTTTTTACTATTTATTAAGTATTTTACAAAATCGTTGTTTTCAAACCATTGAATTTTTGTACCCATCTTAATAAATAGTAAAAAAATTCAAAAAAAATGTAAAATTTGATATGCAAGCACATTTTAATATATCCATCATGTTGAACGGTTTAGATCGACTGTTTGGACTTTGAAAATGTAGAGTATCATCCGATATCACCAAAAAAGAGTGTAAGTGGATCCCTCCTCTAGATCTAATTTCTATATTGTTTCTATACACATATAATTCAATCATCTAACAATATTATTTTAACATATGCATTTAAAAAAATATATTTTTAATAAAAAAAAAGAAACAATAATCCGGGGCTCAATTTTAGTTTATGAGAATGAGAGGCTATTAATTAAGGTGCCAAGTCATAAGATTCCAGACTCCAGTATGTACTCATGTCTACCCGGGGCTTTATATCTGAAAAACGCTTTGCTTATTCCCCTTGTCTTGGCTTACAGTCTCACACCAAGCGCTTTCCTCTCATGCTTTGCATCTGCTTTAGATCTCTGTGGCTTACCTGCTCTCTCTTTGCTTCATCCCTTCCTTTTTAGTTTATTATTATTTTCAACCTCCGCCGTGCACTTGGATTTGGTTCCGCTTGGTAGCTTTGCACTTTCACTAGTTGATTCTCATAGCATGTTGCCCCTTTTTTCCTTTTCTCATCCCTTTTCCCAGCCATGAGTTTGTTTTATTTCCTACGGTGAAAATATTATTATATATTTTGGTGGTGTAGATAAATAGATAGCTTATAAGTTATGTGATTCAGAGAATAAGAGTCAGAATTTTATTATCAGAAGAGACGTACAGTCATGTTTATGTTCATTTTTGTAAACAATCCAAGCATATTATTATATCACTACCGTTAACATAAATTACTTTTATTTACGATAAATGATATTCCAAATTGATTTGATCTATAAAAATATGTTAAGCTTTCATCCGTATGATTTAGTTTATCTCTTCTCAACCTTTTGATTGGATAGTTTCAGTATAATGCGGTTGATGTGCTTAAAATTTAATATAACTCTTAAAATTTTTTTTTTTTTGTGTTTTTATTGAATTATTGCTCATTAATCATGTTGTTTATCAATGTAAATGTCTTCTTAACATATATATATATATATAGATGGGTTAACTTGCTTTGGGAATTAAAGGGGTGTTTTACTTTGCGCTCATATCTTCATTTTCAAAGTTCAAATAGTCGATTCGAACCTTCCAACATGTTCTTCATATTAAAATGTGCTTGGAGACCAAATTTTACATTTTTTGGAAATTTTTTACTATTTTTTCAGAATTTTTGAAAATCATCACTTTGCTGAATTTTTTATTTTTTTTATTTATTGAAAAGTTGTGATTTTCAAAAATTCTGAAAAAATAGTAAAAAAATTCTAAAAAATGTAAAATTTGGTCTCCAAGCACATTTTAATATGAAGATCATGTTGGAAGGTTCGAATCAACTATTTGAACTTTAAAAATGAAGATATGAGCGCAAAGTAAAACACCCATTTACATTAAGAAGCTCGCAAAACAACCCTAGTTTAACAAATAGACAATCAATCTAACTACATGCTATCAAGAAATTTTGTTGCCAATTTCTATATAATAATCTAATGAGTGAGTCTATGGTACTATGCATATCACGGGTTGGTCCTTAATACGGATCAATATTTCTGTTTTCAAAATCCTAACGGTCGATCCGAACCGTTCAACATGATCCCCATATGAATATGTACATGCAAACTGAATTTTATATTTTTTAGAATTGTTTTACTATTTTTTAAGATAGGTAGAATATAACTTGATATGAAAATTCTTGACCATCCAAAAACAATGATTTTCTACCTATTTTAGAAAATAGTACAAAAAATATAAAATTCGGTCTGCAGGTACATATTCATATGAAAATCATTTTGAATGGTTCGGATCGACCGTTAGAATATCGAAAACGAAAATATTAATCCGTATTACGGACCAAATCGTGATATGCATAGTACATATAGACTCACTCTAATCTAATTCCATAAGAGAAGAAAATTATATTAATAGTTCAAGAATTTATTAAAAAAAACTAGACAAACTTTGTTATCTGAAACTTTCTCTTGATTAAAATTCAGAGAATTAATTTAACTTGGCGTGCCACAAAAAAATTAAAAGGTACTTAAGAACTAAGATTAACATATTAAGAATGATATTTTTTTTAAAAGTATTCACTAAGAGAAAAATTACGGTTAGAGATTAGTAAGTGATAAATATATCATTAATTTCTCATTGATGGAACAAGAGAGGCCTGTTATTAATTATCAATCATTATAATTTAATTAACTTATCATATGTATAACAAAAGTTTTTAGAATCATAGGGTGGGCCCATGCTGGCCGACCTCTATCTCCATTTCTGAATTGGAGTAAATAGAAGTTGACTTGGAAAAGAATGTGGTAATGCAAACTGGAAAGAAAGAACCTGGATATATAACATGCGTCATGTGTCTTATCCTTGCTTTTATTCCGAACCACGCATTATTATACAGGAAACAAAAAAAACCTTGCTTTTATTCCGAACCAAGCATTATTATACAGGAAACAAAAAAATTTGTATATATAAAGAATGAAGTGGTTGAGGTTTGAGGACAGCATATGATGGTTGGGACTTTCCATGCCAAGAGCGCCAATAAAATTCTAGATCTACATGAACTTTTTTCTTTTGGCAAAGACATGAAACTTCAAACAGGGCGAGAGAGAGAACAGACGAAAGGGAGCTGGGTTAACCCTGTTTTTTACTACTATTCTGCCAAACTAGCCAAATAGTTTGAATTCTATATAACATGTTGCGGGTGGCATGTAACCTTTGTGATTTTGGGGTGTCAATGGGTACGAAACAGGCTAGGTGGAATTATTTTCATATTCTTACTCGTCATGTTAACATTTTTTTTTTATCTTTACTAGTATCTAGTAAGATAAAAAAAATTGTACTCGTCTTATCAAACACAGTACGGGTTGGATAAACGAGTGAAAAAATATCATTTAATAGATATATATAAGCCATGAATAAAATTACATCATATCATTCATCATCTTCATATGTAATTTTATAATTTTTATTTTAATTATTACCGTATATGATAACGGGTAAAAAGTAGTCTTTATTTGCACTTTTACCTATTATGTTTTCTTAAGGTTGGAAGCATAAGCTCCAACATATATATTTTGTTGGATAAACGAGTAAAAAAAAAATCATTTAATAGATATATATGAGCCATGAATAAAATTATATCATATCATTCATCATCTTCATGTATAATTTTATAATTTTTATTTTAATTATTACCGTATATGATAACGAGTAAGAAATAGTCTTTATTTGCACTTTTACCTATTATGTTTTCTCAAGATTGGAAGCATAAGCTCCAACATATATATTTTGTTGGATAAACGAGTAAAAAAAATATCATTTAATAGATATATATAAGCCATGAATAAAATTACATCATATCATTCATCATCTTCATATGTAATTTTATAATTTTTATTTTAATTATTACCGTATATGATAACGGGTAAAAAATAGTCTTTATTTGCACTACCTATTATGTTTTCTTAAAGTTGGAAGCATAAGCTCCAACATATATATTTTGTTGGATAAACGAGTAAAAAAACATCATTTAATAGATATATATGAGCCATGAATAAAATTATATCATATCATTCATCATCTTCATATGTAATTTTATAATTTTTATTTTAATTATTACCGTATATGATAACGGTAAGAAAATAGTCTTTATTTGCACTTTTACCTATTATGTTTTTTTAAGGTTGGAAGCATAAGCTCCAACATATAATTTATAAAAAAAAAAATTATTTACAAAATATCTACTTGTGTCTCTCTAGTCTTCTATACAATCACCATGAACGTAAACCTAACTCAAGGATATACAATCATGTCCTCTAGGACGTCACCTCTTTATTCAAAATTCGCCCAATTATGAATGTTCATCACCGTATCATCGATAAGATGATGTACCAGTCTAGTCTTATCGGCAAACTGGCAAACATTCTTCTAGTACACTCCTTCCATAACGCCCAGGTGGTATCCCAAACTGCCCTCTGCAGACGGTCCATGCTTGCTCTTCCGTTCCACCAGAAATCTGTTATAGTGAGGCTCGTGTGTGGTGGTATACTCATTTGTCGGAATAGTCTTCGCCAAAATCTCACATGTCTTATTGAATACGACATTTGTTTTACCTATTATGTTAACAATTTTTTTTTATCCTTACCCGTATATGATAAGCTAAACGAAAAAAAAAAATCTTATCCGCACTTGTCTTATCGAATACGGTATGGATTGAGCAAACGGATAAAAGGATGTCGTTGACACCCACCCCTACTTGAATCAGTATCACCCCAGATACGTAAGGTGCAAGTGACAATCCAAACCGTTCTCTTGGCACAAATCTCAAAGCAGACTCCTACAGTCTCAATTGGCACCCGATTGAATTAGACCCAGCTGGAATTAATATGGACCGTCAATTTTCTAAAATTGCACTTCAGGTACCTGGGAGACACGGACTCCCCCTACTTTCAATTTGGGATACGGAGAATTTCGGAAAAATGAATTTGCAAAAGGACTTTTGCCAAAATCAATTTTATTCAAGGGGTTGCTCACAGTTACCATGAGAAAGTTGCACAAGTGTGTATGTCTTGCACCGATTTTAATGCGTATCTTATATAATTTGCAGGCATGAATTTTGTAAGTAAAAAAAGATAGAATCATGTATAAATTTGTACGTGATTCATACTTAATTTAATAAGTCAATAAGTGTATATGTAGTTCATACTTAATCTTGACCAATGCGTTTTTTAAAGTATAATTAATATGCATTTTGATACATGTAAGAATGTATAAAGTTCATCTTTTCTAACACAAAAAATCCATGATAGTGAATTGTATATGATATGCAACAAAATTTATGCAGCGTTTGGACGATCATGGCATGATTTTCTTCCGACTTGGTCTATTTTCTTTTTGGAATGTTATTTGAAGCTTTAAATCCCTCGTTCCTAAAACAACCCCAATTATTTTTTATTAATTTTAAAAGAATCTAAATAAGCAAAAATGCATATTGAGTCAAGTGTGTATTGATTAATAGATAAGTGTGTATTTTAAGGAGTTTGAAAGACAACGATAGCTATTAACATTTATTAAAAAAAAATTGGTAAAAAATCACTTTAGCTAGGGGTGTAAACGGATCGGATATTATCCGATTTCGTCCGGAGTTGAATTTGGAAAATTACTTAAATTATTCGATCCGTATCCATATCTGAGAGTATCTATATCTGTATCTATATCCGAAAAATTATAACGAATAAAGATACAGTAAATTTTTTAACTATTTGTAACTATCCGTATCCGACCGTTTACACCTCTAAACCACAACAAATGTACTTTATGTTCTTAAATCGATTTATTAAATTGTATATACATACTAATGATTTATTAAACTGCATATACATATATATTATGATGAACAATATAATACTATGACATGATTAGTGACTAATATTTTGATAATATGATATATATATTTTGTAACCATCAAACTTATTACAAAATGTTTGATATATGTTTGATATCTGATTTGTATTCGTATCTGTTTAATATCTGATATATATCCGTATCCGTATCTGAGACTATCTGTATTCGTATCCGTATCCAAAAAATTATAACGGATAAGGATACAGTTTGACCATTATCCGATCCGTATCCAACTGTTTATACCCCTAAATTTAGGGCTATTAACAGCTATATCTTAATTGAAATAGACAATTGTGTCTCAATACTGCAAGTGTGCATCGACACAAATAGACAAGTATGCATAGACACATAAGCAAGTGTGCATTTCAAGTTGCATTGAAGTTGATATAATATAATTTAGAGAGAGTTTATGAGGGTTATTAATAATTTTTTTATTAAAAAAAAATAATGAAGTTACACAAAATGCTATTTGGATACGGTTTCGAAAAAAAATTAATATACGTATGTAAAAAGTCATCATATTTATTTTATCAACTAGCTTTTTTATAGAGGAGGAATCTAATCACATCATTTTAATGTGACACATCTTTACACTATATATTTACAAGTCATTTTTGTTATATTGAAAAACCAAATAGTCGATCCGAACCGTTCAACACGATCTCCATATTAAAATGTGCTTGGACACCAAATTTTACATTTTTTTTAAATTGTTTACTATTTTTTTAGAATTTTTAAAAATCGTTGTTTTTCAATGGTCCAAAATTATCTGAAAACAACAATTTTGTACATATCTTAATAAATACTAAAAAACCCAAAAAATTTAAAATTGGGTATCCAAGCACGTTTTAATATGGAGATCATGTTAAACGGTTCGGATCGACTGTTTGGACTTTAAAATTACAAAAATGACCTATAAATATATAATATCGAGATGTGTCACCATATGATGTAATTGGATCATTCCTCTTTTTATAGTTCATGCTGGCCGTTTGACAAATAAAACATGGCACATCAATAATTAAGTCAAAAGTAAATTAACCGAACAAACTTATCGAAATCAAATTTACGTAAACAAAATAATTTCGTATACTTTTGAGTCACCCCTAATAACAAATTTAAACAACAATTAGACAATTCAGGAAGCATTCGAGCAAAATAATATTGGAATACAACTTTGGTATAGAAAAATGTATAACATCGGGGAGTTTTATGGTAAAAAGAAAGAACACTTTTTATATATTTCATTTTCACTTATGTTGAATTTATTGTTACTTGGATGGAATCTAATTCGTCGATTAAAATTAAACAATGAGATTTTCAACATAATGTGAAACTATAATAAAATTTTAATAATAACACCATTAGTGGACTAATAGGAAGAGTTATCTTATTTTTTGCAATGTGAACAATTGATGGCAGAGTAAGACTTTCAAACAATATAAGTCAAATGTAAATAGAGGACAAGCATATAAAATTTTCATGTTGCGAATGAGAATCGATTTTACACTGTCTATAACATTTTATTCTAAACTATATAGAAAATAAGACACAAATACAAATTTTTTGAAAATAAATGGGGTTCGATTAACCCTCATTCATTGAGGCCGGGTGGCTCCCCATGTGAACAATAACTTAAACTGTCTTATAGTACATCTTGATGGAAACGAAGTGCGTCCGATGAGCATTGAACTAAATTTGGTTAGTGTTCGGCACGAATCGTTTGATCTGCGTCAAGATTCATGCTCTCGATTTAGTAATTTATAATTTTAATTTTATGTACGAATCACAATGATGATCGAACGGTTTAGATCGGAATTTGAATACGCTCTAAATTTGCTTATGAGACAAATACGGATAAACGGAACAGATAATTTTGTGGATATACATTCAAATATTTATTAAAAACGAAGAAAAGATCCGAATTCGGAAACAAATAAATTTTATGATGCGTAAACGGAACGGGAATCCCATGAACAAAACAAGGTGGGTAATATCCGTTCAAATTTGTTTCTTTTTTTTCATACCGAGGTTGATATATAAATGTCCCAAATTATTTACTTGTGGGACTAATTTGTTAAGCTCCGATCTGGAGCAAGATTATCTTTTCCATTCACCGTTGTCATTCTTTTTTATCTCTTTACTACTTATTTCTTCTCTTCTGCATTCCTCTGTTCATGGACACTGTTATTTTACTCTTTTTTACTAAATTTTCTTAATTGGTATTTGTATCTTAAAGTTCATGTGACTCAATTATCTGACAATTTTTTATTTTATATCTGTATTTGCGAATTATCCACTCCATATTCGTATCCGTTTAAAGAGAATTTGATTTTAAATTTTAATATGTTTAACATCTGTATTCATAATTCATATCCGCTAATTTAAAGATAGATATAAATTTAATATTAACATTATCCGCTCCAAATTCGTCACGTTTACACCCCCTAATGCTCGCCATTTTGATATAATATGATTCTGTATTGCATGACAGAGCGCCACAGAGAATCCCAACTCCTGTTCTACTTTCGTTCTAACTAGTTTGGTTTGTGCAAACCACACGAAACCAAAGGGTATCTTATCGTGCCAATAATTGGCCGCTACCCTTATCTTAGCAAGTGAATTGATATTTCCACCAATCAAGGGTATTCATCAAACGGGTCTGTCTTAGTTAATTATTAACAAATCAGAACATTTTTTTTTTTAAGTCAAGGATATTTCCCCAATCAGAACATTATTGAAGTGATATTCTAGGAAGAGATAGCTAGCTAGTTATTGATTGCACTGTTGTGCGCGTGCTGCCGGATGACTTGTGATCGGCACAAATTAAAGGTGAACTGGTGAATTGCTTGTGGGTTATCGCAAATTTAATGTAGTTCGGACAATTTTCTGGATAAGTTGGCGAAGGCTTTCTAGGCCAACTTGTTTCCCTTTTATGTGCAACAGATATTTCTATCCACAACGCATTAATGCGTCCGCTCCAAAGTTTATGGAGGCTGAAATTTTATTAGATTACAATTTACAAGTTATAACTTACAAAAAATTTAAATTTCGAGTACTTGTAATTGTGTTCTTCGTACTAGAATTAGAATTGAAACAGTGACAGGGGCGAAACTAAATTTTTTGATAAGAGTGACTGAAAATTAAAATGCATAATATGTTGTGAGTGAAATTTGAACTCAAGTCTTTCAACTCCAAAATAAAGCTTTAACCATTAGGCTACAACTAAATATTTGTTATTCATCAAAGAAGCTGAACTATTTAAGTAAAAAAAAATTAAATTAAAATTTTAAAATCATATAGCTTAGCCACCTTTGGCTAAGCATTAGATCCGTCCTTAAATAGTAATGATTTTTTTCCAAGTATTTTTTTTTTTCTGAATTTTCACTAATTATAAACGTATGTCAAAGGTAATACCTTATTATATATTATTACTGCGTGATGCTCACTAAGGTGACTAAGTCTTAGATCAGCCCCTGAATAGTAATGATCTTTTCCCCAAGTAATTTTTTTTTTTCTGAATTTGCACTAATTATAAGCGTACATCAAAAGTAATGTCTTTATTATATATTATTACTGTGTGATGCTCACTAAAGTAGCTAAGGTTTAGATCTGCTCCCGAATAATAATGATCTTTTTCCCAAGTATTTTTTCTGAATTTGCACTAATTATAAACTACGTCAAAGGTAAGGCGTGATGCTCACTATTTTAACCACCAAGACACCGAGTCACCGACTCATATTAAAAACTTGCAGTGTTGTAAAAACCGTCGTTTAGGCCAATTAATCGACTGATTAGTCGTTGGCGGTGATCAAACCGTCATGGATTTTCCGATTAGTTGCTTAGCGGCACCCTTTCCGTCCGACGAGCGCATACTGTTATTTATAACACTGTTAAAAAGAACATTTGAATGTGATGTCTAATTTATTACCGATTGAGTGAAGAGGAAGGATTACTAAAAAAGGGACAAACGAACAGAGAGATGAGGAGGCTAAAGACTCCAGATTTTAATCCATGCTTAGTAGCTGCTACTAAGAATCTAAAAAAAAAAAAAAAAATAATCCATAAGTTGGAAGGAGCTAGTTTACGGGCCGGGCTATTAGAGAAAAGAATATGGAAGGAGGCCCAAAAGTAATCATTGTTTTTTTAGGTACAGAGGAATAAGATTTCTTCTTTTGCCATGGCCCAGAAGTAATCATAATCTTCTTTTAGGTACAAAAGGAGAAGATATTTTCTTTTTGCATGGCCCAAGCTATGTAAGCAAGCAGTGAAATAAATGAGCTGAACAAATAAATCTGTATCGATAAAGAAAATTTACCTTTAGACGAACTTTCATAATTAGGCAATACGCGTTCTCTAGGCTCTACAAACTTTCCGAGTTCTTAGCATTCAATCAAAATTACAAAAGTAATAGCATTAGTAGCACTGTAGCACACTATGGTCCATTCCCGACATTTTTAAAAATACCCCAAGTTAATTACAGATTAATAAATATGCCCACAGTTCCCGAAAATTTTTAAAAATGCCCAAACCGGCCATTTAATGGCCGGTACCGAATAAATCTCCCAACCGGCCATTAAATGGCCGGTACTGATTTTTTTTTTTTTTTTTTTTTTTTTTTTTAGAAAAATAGCTAAAATACTGAAATCTAACACTAAAAAATCGAATTGTTTTGTTAAATATTTGTTAGATTACTTTTTTCATAGCATATTTATACTAAAATACACTATGAATAGGACCGATTTTGTGCTAAAATATGCAAAATCCGAGATTTTTATTTTTACCCAAAACAGAAAATATATATAAAATAGAAAATATATATAAAAGATACAGAAAATATATATAAAAGATACATCAAAGACCCTAAAAACTTTAAAATTATAAAGAAAGGTCCAAAAGTCCATGAAGGAAGACTCGGATCGCGAATCTGAGCCCGCAAAATGGGCGAAACCGATCATAGATGGGTTTCGGATCCGGTTTTGGGCTGTGGAGTTCCTGTCAAAATTTCAGCCCGATCCGACGGACGGATCAAAAGTTACGCTCATTTTCATGAAGCATGCACATGCCCATATTGCATCATTTCCGATTAAGATTTTCATTTCTATTCTTCAATCTACGTAGCTCAGTAAATTACCGTATTTTAGCATAATTCTACATAATTATTGTAATTTCAGCATTTTAGTAAATTTACGGTATTTTAGCATAATTATTGTAATTTACCGTATTTTAGCACAAAATCGGCTCTATTCGTAACATATTTTCTAACCAATATTTAACAAAACAATTCAATTTTTTAGATTTCAGTATTTTAGCTATTTGTCTCTTAAAAAAATTTAACATAATTTAAAGTAATTTAGTGTCAATCAGCATAAATTAACATAATTTCAAGTAATTTAGCGTATTTTAGTATAAATATGCTATCAAAAAAGTAATCTAACAAATATTTAAAAAAAAAATTCGATTTTTTAGTCTTAGATTTCAGCATTTTATCTATTTATCTAAAAAAAAAAAAATTAAATGGGGGACCGGCCATTAAATGGCCGGTTCCCCTCTTTAATAAAAAAAAAAAAAAAAATTGCGGGACCGGCCATTAAATGGCCGGTTTGGGCATTTTTAAAAATTTTCGGGAACCGTGGGCATTTTTATTAATCTGTAATTAACTTGGGGTATTTTTAAAAATGTCGGGGTCCATTCTGTAGTGTCTCAAATCCAATCCGTTCAATTTAAACCACACTTTTATTTACTTGGACGTATCGGTTCCTCCAAAGAGCACGATCATGTTTTTAGAGAAAACAAAATAACAGCACACGGATCCGTCTTCTCCCAGGTACCTGACTCAAGCAAATTGAAACGGACGACCCAGATTTACTCTCAGCCGGTGACTATCCGAATTAAAAGAACGATCCTGAACCATCCGTTTCAATTGTCCTCAGTCAAGTAACCTGAGGGGATGTGAATTCGCACCGGCAACGGCGGCTACAAAGCCGCTCTTTTATTAGCTGTTACATACTTCCCACTTAAACTTCCTTTTTTCCCCTACCAAATCGATTTAGCAATATTATCCCAATATTTTTTCGTGCCAGCTTTAGATGCATGGGGTCTTTGAAATTTCAGTTCGGATCTCATTCTACCTGGTCAGGTACCTGACTACATTTTAATTCCATATACACAATCAATCCTTTGATGAGACAACAACCTTCAGCAGCAATTAGAATTTCATTGGATGAACAGAAAATTCGGATCCTCTGAGATATCTCAACTTTTGCGTGACTTTATGGAAAATCTCAACCACAGGGACAGGGGTAACAGATCCAGTAAAGCGGGATGGAGTTTACCTAAGCCCCCCGGCGGCGACTGATTACGTTCATACGATATTGCAGTAAAAACCACCTACTACGCCCTACACTGGAAATCTTGCCATTAATGCTCCAGTTTCTTTCTTCCTACTATCTTAAATTTTACTGCACCTACTCGTTTTTTTAACTCTTTACCGTATTTATGACCCGTTGAAGAACTGCTATAATTCTCATCCCATCGTCTTTGTCAAAACTATTCTCCCACCATCAAAACACTCTTTACTTTCCATAAACAACACCCAAACAAACATGACCGTAGAATACCCTCTCTGCACTCAGCAAAAAATAAGGGGCTGTGTTTACTTCCAGGAGAATGATATTTACAATCAAAGAATGGAGGAGTTGGCGGGCTCTATCAGAGTCTTTGCACAAACTCAGGTTACAGGGATGGGCGGGTCGATACGGGCGGTACAATGTTTTCTCGCGACTACATTTGGTGGTAACCCAACACATTACCCATACTGGCGATGCAGCCCTACCTGCTTCAGAATACAAATCCCCCATGCACTAAATCTATTCACTGTGATTGAGGAAGGTAACCGCTGGGGAGCACAAGCCGGGTGGAGAATGCGCGAGTGGGACACTTTCTGGAATGCGCGAATCCAAGAGAAGCCGTTCAGAGTGCGGATAAAGGTCACTCATTTCCCCGAAGAGTTTTGGCACCCCTTCTTTATACAGCAACTGGTGGCACAATTTGGGGATATAGAAAGAACAGATGGAGAAAATATACAAGGGGTCAACCATATGAACCTCTGTCTTTGGGTTCGAACCATTGACCCAAGGCGCATACCGTACTCCACGGTGCTACCATACGGCAAGCACTGGAAAGA
Organism: Carex kokanica; assembly: GCA_025461125.1. Taxonomy (NCBI): domain Eukaryota; kingdom Viridiplantae; phylum Streptophyta; class Magnoliopsida; order Poales; family Cyperaceae; genus Carex; species Carex kokanica. Next base: position 1,205,600 of record JAJGRX010000638.1, read on the forward strand.
ATGTTTCATCCAGGTCATTGCCTGGGAATACACGGGGGAGCTGCCACCCGACCTTGACTTACCGCCGCCGGAAGATAGCGGTGAGCGATATGGTTCAAGATCTGAAGATACGGAATACTTTGTCCGTCGCTCTATGATTTATTTCCATGACAGGACCAATACTGCACGTCGAGCCCAACCAGAGTCGCCGGAACCATCATCGGCCTCTAACCCAACGGAGCAGGATGAACCGGGCTCACAGAATTACAAACACCAAGGAGAGCTGCACCCGGAGCAGATACGAAAAACCAAAAAGTGTAGCACGAAAACAGGCTGCTGGCGCCCTTACACGCTGATCAAGGAAAAAGTGGCGGTGCAGGTTGGAAAATATGCAATTCTAATGAAAGAAGAAGGGGCTTTGACTGGGCAGGTAAAGAGGAAAACAGCAGATACCAAAACTGAGGGGGTAAAAGAGCAAAGGCTGAGCTTGGCAACCACTAAAATCAAAGTAGGGCAGATTCTAGTCTTGCAACTATTGCAAACCTACAGAACTGATATTAATACGCATCCTGCTGAAAGTACAGAGCACAACGTGGCTACCCAAAAAGATGTAACACAACCTCAGGAGGATAAAAAGCAAGACCTGGACGTTTCTAAAAACAGTAGCAGCTGGAGCACGCTCAAAGCAACACTTCTGGGCAAAAACAAAATAACTAAAGACCCCATAAAGCCCAAAACCTTTAATGCGGCACAGCCCATTAAGGCTGATAGTATAGACCCAACAAGGCACCATAAGGTCTGCACCCTCCCATACAAAGCAACAGCCTCCTCACAACAAAAAACACACCATACAGACCTATTGGCACCCCAAAAATTGAACACTCCACGAAAAACAAACATGGACCTTACCGACGAGCAGTTTGTAGCACAGTTCGCAGCTCTCAGTGCTGGAAATGAGGTGCCAACACAGGTCAACTTGCCACAAAATGGGGTTGCAACCAGAAATTGGGATCTATGTGCCTTACTAAGAGTGGTCACTGATAAGCAAATCTTTGATCACCTTTTTTCGGGTACAATGATGAAGGCATGGGGAGTGGATCCGGCTACAGAAATAACAATTTTAACAAGAGATATATTCCTGGTATGTTTCACCAACCTGTCCGATTTAGAAAGAGTTATGCAAAAAGGGATTTGGACCTATAAGATGGATGCTGTGGTGCTCAAAAGAGTGCAAAGCCCTAGAGACCTTGATCAACCAAAGGTAGAGCTCATGGAGGTTTGGACACAATGGCATAGGGTGCCACCAGCGGCCATTACCCGGGAGGGGTTCATGGTGCTAGCAAAGGAACTGGGTACACCGCTATCCGAACCAATCGAACTGTTTGCAGGAGGAAACAAGTTCTATAAAATCAAAGTTTTGCGCAACATTGATGATAAATTACTGGACAAGTTAGAGGTGCGACACCCGCAATTGGGGGTGTTCCCAATCTACATCACCTATGAGCGGATACAGCGACTGTGTCTATTCTGCTGTAAGATGGGGCACGAACAGGTCGGGTGTGCAGATAAAGTGAGACTTGAAAGGCTAAGAATGGATACGCGATTTAGAGAGATGCCTGGTATGCAGCAGCCTATAGGGCCTAGAATGGGGGCCTGGGTGACAAACCCAGCTCTAATACCACTATTGGAGCATAGAAGGCAGCAGGCGGATCACAACATCTCAACGGGCCAAGTGGGGCCAACACAGCACACAGGCCTGGAGTCAAACACACCACAGATAGAGGGCCCAACAGAGCAAGCGGGTGCAGCTCAGTCCAGTACACCGATTGGGCTGGAGCAGGACCTCAACAGTGGCGATTTTCTGGGCTGGAGCAGGACCTCAACAGTGGCGATTTTCTGGGCATGCCACCACTGGATAGGACCCAGGAAAGGTTTTTCCGAGCCCAACGAACCAGAGACAGCCGAGTTGTGATTCCGAAGAGAGGATATTCACCTGAGAATGAAATTCGGCAAGCACAAGGGCAGGGACTTGGCAATGCCCTGGCAATTCGTGACCAAACGGAAAGCTCATATGGCGCCCCCACCTCGGGTGCCGCGTTGGCAAACTACGCAAATAAGAAGAGGACCTTGGAGGGGAGCTCGGCTCAGCCTCCGCAGTACCAATGAGTCACATAGTATCATGGAATTGCCGCGGGGCTGGGGGGCCGCGAAAGCAACAATTCCTAGCAGACACCCTCCGAGCGACGAGGGCGAATGTCGCCTTCATCACAGAAACAAAAAGCTCGGTTAGAAAATCCAAAAAAATCTTTAAAATTTTACCTTTGCAAAATAATTCCTTCGTACCGGCTACAGGCCGGTCCGAGGGGCTATGGTTACTATGGGATTCTCAAACAAAGTTGACAGTGGAGTCGCAGGATAGGTTTAAGATCCAGGCGCGAATACGTGAGCCTGATGGAAGTTCCTGGATGCTGATATGCGTTTATGGGGATCCATCCCATGGAGGTAACATGAGGATTTGGGAAGAAATTAAAGCAGTTCTGACTACAGAAAGGTCAGCTTGTGTGATTGGAGATTTTAATGCGATCGCAAACGAAGGAGAGAAGTATGGAGGTAACCCGGCAATGTCTTCAAATAACAGATCCTTTAGGAGATTTTTATTTGAAGCTGGTTTGATAGACCTGGGATACAACGGTCCAGCATTCACATGGACCAACAAGCAACATACATCTACGGCCATACACGAGAGACTCGATAGAGCAGTCGCAACAATACACTGGACACAATCGCACCCACACGCATTCGTAAACCATCTACCCCGCATTCATAGCGATCATTGTCCTATACTGTTGCGCGCACGAAATAGACCTTTTTGCGAGAAAAGGTTTCGAATTGAAAACTGGTGGAGAAACACAGAGGGCTACCAACAAACATGCCTTTCGGCCTGGCAGGAAACAGAGGGGCTGGGTTGGAGTAGGCGGATGGGGATGCTAAAAAAAGCAATTGGTGAATGGGCAAAAACTGTACAGACTCCACAAAACCGAATCAAACTCCTTAAGCATCAGATCATGGAGGTGCAAACACTACACCCGAGTCAACAGGTACCAGGAATGGAGGAAGCTTTGTTGATTGAGTTTGACAAGGCAGAAGCAGATCTTGATGCATACTGGAAACAGCGGGCCCGAGTTCAGTGGCAATGTGAGGGGGATCGCAACACGACGTTCTTCCATGCAACCGCAACACAAAGACGACGTGCGAACTACATCTCACACATCATACTAGAAAATGGGGATATACTAACAGAGGAAGCAGAAGTCCGCAGAGCCTTTGTTACCTTTTTCAAAAACCTGTACTGCCCACTGCAAACCCGCCAACAAAATGACCTTACACAGTTCTTTGAAGGAATTGAATTACAGGAGCATCAACAGATCCCAGCTCAGGCCCGAATCACCCTATCTGTCATCCCAACAAAAGAGGAAATCAGAGGAACACTCTTTAGCATGGGACCTGACAAAGCGCCGGGACCGGACGGGATTACTGTGAGATTTCTACAGACTAACTGGGCAATGTTCGGCGGTGAAATAACAAATGCTATCCGCACGGTTTTCCAGACAGAGGAGCCACCACCAGAATGGCTAGCCAGCCATGTTATACTAATTCCTAAAAAACTGGAACCGCAAAACCCAAAGGATTTCCGCCCCCTGACCATAGGCAACACAGTCTACCGCCTATTCATGAAGATCTTGGCCAATCGGCTTCAACACCACATGCAGAAACTGATATCCAATCACCAAACTGCATTCATGAAAGGCAGAAATATCGCAGACAATACCATACTGATCAAGGAAGTCATGCACTCCTTCCAAGATACGACATACAAGGACAAAGCTTTCCTTCTAAAGGCTGATGTGAGCAAAGCATTCGATACAATCCAATGGGACTTCATTGAGGCTGCCATGCACAAGGTTGGTATTCCCCAAAAAATCATCTCACTGGTCCTGGCTTGCTTGAGAGCCACTCGAACAACAATCTTGCTTAACGGGTCTGGAAACGGTTTCATCAAACCCACAAGGGGCTTACGGCAAGGTTGCCCGTTGTCGCCGTACCTTTTCATTCTGGCAATGGAGTTCTTATCCAAGAAAATCAATGCGGGGATAGAACAAGGCGCGACCAAGGGTATCAAGCTAGCTGCGACCGCCCCCACTCTATCGCATGTCTTGTATGCGGATGATCTCATGATCATGGGACGGGCGACTCAGGCCGAAGTGCATGAGTACAGGCTGATTCTCGAAAATTTCGCATTCAATTCTGGATTGGCAATTAACCCGAGTAAATCTACCTTGTGGTTCAGCCGGGCTTGTGACGAGCACTGCTGTACCAATGTCATAAATGGGCTGGGGGCAAAATTAGCTGAACGAAAGGAAAAATATTTGGGAATCATAATGGACTCCGTGCAGGCCAGACGCGACCCAAACAACGAATTAGTAATGGAAAAGATATACAACCGGCTGGCGGGCTGGAAGGTAAATGCCTTATCTCATGCGGGTCGAATAACATTGATTAAGGCTGTCATTATGTCGCTTCCGGTCTACTTCATGAGCATCGCTACCCTCTCAAAAACCACCACTGACGAGATAAACCAGGTAATGAGAAAGTTTCTATGGGGTAAGCTGGGGCAACAGAGATATATGACTCTTATTGCTTGGGATAAAGTGTGCAGACCGGTGGAGGAAGGTGGACTCGGCATCAGAGACATTTCAGCTTTTAACAAAGCTTTAATGTTGAAAATTGCATGGCAATTGGCGGCAGGAGTAGACAAATTATGGGTACAGGTCATGCGAGCAAAATACTACCCAAGGGGAGGGTTTTGGGCTACACAAACGCATGGGAGAGTAAGTAGAACCTGGAGAGATGTGCAGCGAATCAAGGGATTCTTCAGAGACTCGGTCAAATGGCAAATCGGAGAGGGCCGGGACATCACCATTGTTAACCAACCGTGGTTTGACGGATGGAAAGAACAAAGAATATGGACCAATGTACAGAGAGACACGACTGTAGCGGATGTGTTCGATTTCCAGCGCAGGGTCTGGAAGATGGATAGTATTACCACAATTCTGGGTCAAGAGGTGATACCATCTGTTATTTCGACAGCAAGACAGCCAACATCTCCCTCTCTGCTACAGGATCGATTGATTTGGACTCCAAGTGCTAGTGGGATTTACACTGCAAAATTGGGATATGAGATAATATCAACACAGACCCGACAACCTCTGCCATACGATGAATATCAGGTTGCGATATGGAAGGAGTTGTGGAAATGGAAGGGAATCGTACCTCGAGTTAGGATATTTCTATGGAGGGCTGTGCAAAAGGGCATCGCAACAGCCCAGATTTTAAACAGCAGAATTCGAGCTATTGACCCCATGTGTCCCAGATGTGGAGGTGAAAATGAGTCCATAATGCACGTTTTATTTTTTTGCCCGCTATCACGATTAACATGGTTCATTTCACCGCTAGCCTTGAGAGTGGATCAGCTACCGCTAAATTTGGCGGCAACGGTGCTAAATATGGCGGGGGTCTTGGACCAAGGACAATTGGTTCTCTTCACCAACATTCTGTGGTGTGTTTGGAAAGCCCGAAATGAGCATATTTTTCAAGGAAAAGTTGCTACACCACAGGGAATCATGGCACAGGCAAGAGCAATGGGGGAGGCAAGGGAAGAAGAAGAACGCACACAGCAAGGCTCAGTTGAACCGATACTGGTACCAAGGGGAGCTCGGATCTTACTGATAGATGCCTCCTGGGACTGCACAAGGAAAACAGGAACAGCTTTCATCCTTTTCGATGGAATGGGACATCTCCAATTTGTGCAAACCAGGAGCACTACCAGTACGGACCCGTTACAAGCGGAGGCAAAGGCGCTGCTTCAGGCTCTGCAGTTCATTCACAATGAAAATAACACCCAACTCATACCCAATACACTCATCTGTACGGATTGTAAGATTCTGGCTAATGCAGTTTTACAAAACAATTTCATGGATTTACCATCTTGGCAAGCGGCAGAGACGGTGGCAACAGGGGCACAGCTATACCAAACAATGATGCCAACAGTAACCATACGACATGTAAACAGGAAAGTATTGTCCCAGCCACATACACTGGCAAACTGGGCCCGTACCACCAACTCATGCTACACAGGATCGATACCGGCACACATAGCAAACACTGCGGACTTACAGCCTTATATCAATGAGGTTTTTTTCAGAAGGAATGAGCACCCTACCCAACAGAACTGACGGGTCAGATTGAACAAGAAATTTCATTCAACATACAGGACTGCACTAAGTATGCCCTGCCATACTGATGGTTATTTCAGGAGGTCTATCTGAAACTGTAACAGAAAGTTTTTTTCTTCACTATTTCAAGTAGGATTAGTTTAATTAGCCGTACTTTTTCATACCACTAGGATAATGCTGCTCTTTACTCATTCCTAGGATAGACTATTTTTAAACTGGTATTGTAAGACTTTTTATTAAGGCATACCTACGGGTTTTCATCAAAAAAAAAAAATTAGAATTTCATTGCATGTAGTAACAATTACAAATTTCAAGCAAAATTCACCAAATGCAGAAACCCAAAATATAACCAATCTACAAAAGAAACCCGACTATTCGGAAGCCGGTGCAGCTGCCGCCTCTTCCTCCAGCTTCTTGACATAAGCCTGGAGTATCAGCAACAAGTTCCTAGCCGGTGCCTGGAGGGTACCCACGAGTGAAATAGCTGGCATCTGCAATGACCCCAACAACTTAGCATAGACCTCAGCTCGGCTCGGCATTGTCTCGAGCGCCTTGAACTCATCAGGCCCGTAAAATTTCCCTTCAAACACAGCCCCGACATAGTCATTCCTCTCATCCAACTTCTCTTCCTTCTGGATGGTGCGGTACGGCTTCAATGCCTCCGGTATTTCCTCGGAATGCACAAAGAGGTATGCATTCATGCCCTTCATGCAAGGCCCGAGGGGCTCGAACTGCGTTCCCTCAATGGCTTTGCCGACGAGAGTGTTTTTTGCAACCAGGAGCTTGGCCGAGTCAGGGAGGGCCTTGCGCACGGCTTGGAGCTGCTTAACGGTGAGGCCCTCGTAGCGGATACCGGCGATGAGGTAGCAATTCTCCAGTTGGGCCTTGACGGCGGCGACAACCTCCTCTTTCTTTTGGCGGGTGATGGTGGCGCGAATGGAGGGAAGAGTGGGGGAGCGGCGGGAGGGGCGCGCGGGGAGGGTTAGGCTTTTGGTGCGGAAGTGCGAGTGGTGACCGGAGAGGAAAGAGGAGGAGAGGGAGGAGAGCGCGGCGGCCTCCATTGGAGAGGAGGGGAAAGAGATGAAAGAGGAGAGTGATCGTTTTGGATAAACCCAAGAGGAAGGAGAAAGAGAGGCCTAGAGGTCATTCTCCTTGTGCCTTATCTCCGAATCCTTTTGATCGAACAATGGTTGGGTTTGGGCCCGTTGAGGTCGAGTCGTCTGGAATCACTGTATAATTTGATTCAAGTGCTATGGAGCGGAGTGAAACCATACTTCCTTAGTTCCTTTGCTAGGCCTGGACGCTGCCAATTCTAACTAGCTGGTCTCAGCATCTTTTTCGGTCATTTTTTTTTTTTTTTTGATAAAAGGCTTTTGAGCCCGTTTCATTAAAGAAACCAGAGTCCTAAAACTTTATAACAATCGGACCGATCTGTCCATGCCAAGTTATAACCACCCGCAATTTACACGCAATCACACCAACTTTTTGTAGCGCAGGTAAAACAAAAATTAAGGTCATAATATTTTAAACGTAGAGAAAGAATAGTAGAATGAGAATGACCCCATTTGAAGGTAACCATCACAGGATTATAGGACCTTTAATTTTTCAAGCCTTCAAAAAAAGAGACCAAAAGAAAAGAAACAAACAGTTACAAAAATAACTTATCAGAACTGCAATATATATAAAAGACTGCCAAAAAATAAAGGCTCTTAAACATACAGGCAATAGATCATATGAGACTATGAGAGGAATTTTTTTTTTCCTCCTAGTTAAATTAAGTAAAGCAGTCTTATTTTAAAATGAACAAATTTTGAAGCTCACAAATATATATTCCTTTGTTATTCATAAATGACACTTGGTTAAAATGAATAAATTTTGATGCTCAAAAAATAATTTATATCTATATTCCTGGGCTATATTTTAGAAATGTCACCAGCTTGCTGCCGCCATAAGCCCATAAGTTATGACCAAACTGCTATATCATTCACAGCCTTCTTTTCTTAGAATACAATCGACTGCCTCTTCAACAGTATCAACTACCTGATAATGCGAAAGAACGACTTAGCTAAAAATCCTATAGCTGATTTGCATTAACAGATACATCAACTTTTTTATTCATAAGCCCTAATCATTTCCTTTCATGATAGTGATTAGTGAATTTTACATTGAAAGAAAAAAAGGATAACAATTGATACCAAATCTGCAGGAAACTGGGCATGATTGTTTTTTCCCTTAAAAACTCCTGTCCTCGTCAGAACTGAAAACCATGGTCTCCCGGCCTATCAGCAATATTATAACAATTTGACAAATAAGAAACCAGTCTTTCCTTTTTATAAATGTGCGCTGTTAAAGGTTGATACACGGAAATTGCTAAATATCGCTGATATATCTTCTGAGAGTGAAAGAATACCACTTCTGCAATAGGAGTTAAGACGTACCTTCCTGGCACCATTTATGTCAACTTTTGGGTTATCACCAACCATGTAAAGAGTAGAGAAAGAATTTGCAAGTCCTCCATTAGTCATCTCTTTATTTTGATGCATAGTAGAAACAATTTTTGTAAGTACAGCCTCTGCATTTTTAAATACAAATGGATTGGGCTTTCCATAAGATGTATACTTCAGAGGAGAATCATTAACCCTGAAATTCGGAAAACACAATATAGATAATGAATTTTCCATGTGTATGCTCCAGTGAAATCAGTAAATATCAGAATAGCAGTCTAGGGTTTTCATGCCTAATCAATAAAAGCAAAAGTAACACATCATGTGCCCCTCTGTGTGCATTTATTTGGATTTCCCTAATTTAATTTACACAAAGGCCCAATATTACCCCCGCAAACCAGATAGTAAAAAGTCCTCTTGCTATGCTTGGCAAACCAGGCATTACTGGGTCTGTACCAGTATAAACACAACCATCTGATACAACATTTGCAGGTATAGAACACTGAGATTCTTTCCTTACGTGTTATAGATGCTTTCAAGTGCGATTCTGAAGGCACCCATTCCAAGCCGCTCAGCAGGAAATGCAGCCTGGATTAAATGCAGTTGAAACACATGTTCTCTTAGGTAGTGTTTCTCTTGCAATTCCATGCGCACACAATCTCATGTGCATTTAAAAAAATTCACTTGCAAACCTGATATTCAAGGTCATCAGATGCAAAATATAAAGCAGGCTGATCTCCTTTCTCGGCTCCAGGAAGGCCGCCAGTTCTTAGTATATCACAAAGTACCTTGGTAAATTAATATGATAGCATTAGTGCACAATGGTCTTCCCTGCATTTTTTTCTCCAGTTAACTTGAGGAAATATTAAAACAATCACTCTGGGATTGCAGAAAGAGGTAAATTTACCTGTATGTCCCTGCTCCAGTCAACAGGATCGCTAATGACAAAAACCCCTTTAACTCTGTCTGAATAAACATCATAACTTGGGTGTACTATCTTAGAGGCATGTTTCTTGTTACACGTCTCATTCATTACCCAGGGCTTGAAAGGAGCTAATGGGTCAATGTCCGGGAAGTATGTTGCATATTCATCTATTGACAGGACCTTTCTGCACACAATTGCAAGCTAAAATTTGGCAAATTATGCAGTTAACTTCACCAGAAGTAACTCAACTGTACCCCGTATTCGATTTGTTCACTCGAATTCAATTCTGGTCCCATGTCCACTCAAGTACTGTTCCTATCAATTTAGGACATTGCGTTGTTGTGAACTATAAGTATGGAAAATACTAATTAATTTATTAGATAATTAGATCTCTTAGGCTAGGACAAACGAGAAATAATAGTACAAGAGTAACTTGTGGGAGATGTGTTTTATATATTCTATTGACATTGCATATTCAAGAAATTTAAATAGTAAAATCGATGTAACTTGAATTGTCAAAGCAATGTAATTTAAAAATAAAAGGATTAAACACTTCAAACATGATTCCTTTGGCTTAACATCTGATGGGAACCTTGTTATTAGAAATCAAGTAATATGTTCACTTAATACGTGGTTTGTACTTTCAGTTGAATCAAACAAAAAGAAAAGATAAGTTGAGTATTTGCAGGGTGTAAATGGAAGTTGCTGACAAAATGGAAATGTGGGTTATATTTAATTGACTTCCAAGGAAATTAACCCCACACCACAAGGAACTTTGATGGTCCTTGAAAAACAATCATAGTTTCAATTATAGTTTAGGAGCTTAGGTAGCATGCTATTGGTAGCATGTGCTACTATTGAAGTATATTCCACTTTTAAAATTTAAATGGTTCCTTGATTTCCACTTTTGATATTTGTGGTCACCGAATCATCTTTCAGCTAATAAAGAACCAATAAACAAGTCAGCACCAGTACAAGTGAGTGATTTTGGTAAGGAAATTTTATAGCTGAAAAATGACTTGGTGCACACCAACCAGATGACCTGTGTGTATTTTATATGGAACAAAAAATTGTTCAGAACAAATTGGTACATGGTGGAACATTATTACCAGTATGGGAACAGCCAAACATTACAAACAAAAACATAAAAATAGATGATGCTAGGGACCACTCAATCTTCTCTCATGATATAAAATGAGCTTAAAATGTGTGGCAGGTTATTACTTGAATCCATACTCTGACATAACTGTAGCTGGATCGCCTTTTCCAACTGCAACTATCGGGTCATCTTCAAAACTGTTTATCATTATTAATGAGAATGGAGTTTGCCACATGTATTCATTTAAGGATGATAAAAATTTATAAAAAAAAAAGTTGTACCGATTTAGCAGTTCTCGGAACGGTGTATGGCCTTGAACCACCTACACATTTGCCCCATAAAACAGTGAACAATTCCAAGTTTTGTTCATAGAAACTAGCTGTACGTTGTAATTGAGTAAAACAGTATGAGTTTAATGTCCTACTTATACCAAATAAAGAAAAACTAAACTAGGCCCAGTTGAATCAGAGACCAGAAAGGTTCTAAGAATTTCAGAATCAATTCAAGTAATTATCTCACATTCAAAAGAAATAGCAGTTAATCTGCTTACACTAGTATCTAGTATATGTCAGTAGTATCCTAACTCCTCCTGAGTTTCAGAATGCAAAAAGAAGCATGAGAGGAAAGGTACCTGCTGAGGTGATATGTTCACACCTAAAAGCTTGCTTAACTCAGATGCTCTTTTTGACTCAGGAATGCCACCTCCTTTTAATAATAAAAATAATTTTTAAAGATCAAGCACAGATCAACCCTAACATATGAATATAAGATATAGAACTCACCATTAGTCAGAAATAGAAAAGGGATCCTCAGTGTGCCTGTTAGAGAGCAAAAGGACACAAAATTAGTGCCCCTGTGTAACTTCCTTTTTGAAAAAATAAAAAAATTAAGAGAAAGTGCAATGCCACATTCGCCTAAATTTGAGCCATTTGGCCCATTCACACTTAATTCAATTAAGCGTTGTCCGCACCATCCCTGGCATAGAGCCTTTGAATCGCCTGAGGTGATCCGCCTATTGGAGCGCGGCCTCCGATGATTACACCATCGATATCAAAGGCAATTCCAAAAGAAGGCCTAAAATCGACATTTAGATATTTATCAAAGTCAAGTTCAGTTCTAAATGGTCAATTGGAAATTAAAGCATAGTTAGAGACTGAACTGAAATAAGAATAGAAATGAAACCTTGGTGGAGGAGGGGATGTGGGATGGGAGTATGTCCGCGGGAAGACCTCCGATTGGCCTTTTAAGATCGCGGCTCGCGAACGCACGGCAGTGACTGAGAATCGGAACCTCATATCTTGTGTGGCAAAATTTTCGACGAAGCAATTGACGCGCTGGAGAAGAAGCAACCAAGCACAGATTAAGGAGCTCATGGGCCAAGGTACATATGGGCCGAGTTTCTTTGGGCCGACAAGATGAGAACTATTGATCGACGAGGGATGAACAGATGCCGTAGATCTTTTCAATCACACAGATTTAACGGTTGGATGTTATTTTTCAAATACCCAAAAATCGTAACCGTTTATGGCGGTTGCAAATAAGACATAGATGGGGTTGAATCTGAAAAATATGGAATTTATTGTATCTGTAAAAACATCACTTTTTCCAGGCTATTCAGTTCCCACGAAGCGCCCTGTGAACCGAAATTCTACACTTTTTCTTTCCCAAAAAATGGCGGTTCCACTTCCGGTTTCTCAGGGCCCACCTGTCATAGAAAGATTTCGAACCTTCTTCCCTACCAGTACCACGCTTCACCCCAAGGCCACTTGCTCCCGGACTAACTTCGCTCGCTCTATCTTACAACCTCGCAAGGGAAACCTCAGAATGAACTCTGTCGTTTGTCTGTCTGCCAGTACCAGTTCTCCTGGTACTAGTCCAACCTCTTTACCTGTTTATGTTACTTCTCACTGAAAATGTTACTCTAATTTAATTGATTTACAAGCCACAACTATCAATTGAGGAGTTACCCTCGCTGTGTAATATGTAGCCTTTCAAATGAAAATTTAAGTGCAATTTTCTTTGAGCACAGGGACAACTGCTACAGAAGGTATTGCGACCTCTTTAAAAGGGGTAGAAGTCTTTGATCTATCGGGCAAGGCAATACCAATTCTTGATTTATGGAAAGACAGGAAAGCTGTGGTTGCATTTGCTCGCCATTTTGGGTGAGTTCTCTTTGATTTAATTTTTCCTTTTTAGTTTTACTAAAGCTGCCACATGCATCATTTGAATTTTTACTATTCGACACAGGTGTGTTCTGTGCCGAAAGAGAGCGGACCTTCTCGCCTCGAAACAGGTTTTTATGAATTGAGCTGAAGTTGATGCCCTTTCTCTTATTTGTTTTCTTAAAAAAAAAATATCGAGAGGTTGTTTGTACAATATGTTTCTGATTGGTTACAGGATGTGATGAGCTCAGCTGGAGTTGCTCTTGCTTTGATTGGACCTGGGACTGTTGAACAGGTATGTGATCAATTCTTCTTCATAAATTAACGTGTGAGCTACTTGATAATTTGTAATTTGTATTGCTTCTCATCTTACAGGCAAGAGTGTTTGCGGAGCAAACCAAATTTAAAGGAGGTAAAGTAGATGAATGACTTAATAATGCAGTGGTTACAACTCTGTGAGGTTTTTGTTTTTTAGAAGCTATATATATATATAACTGCTTTAAATCCAAAATGAAATGCAGAAATATATGCGGATCCAAATCATTCGTCGTATGACGCGCTTGAATTTGCTTATGGAGTGTCAAAAACATTTACTCCATTAGTAATTTCTTTAAAGGCTTTTCTCCTTTATATCGTATTCTATTCTAATTTTGGGATGAAAGAGATCCTTCATCTGTAATTATTTTATCATCTCTCTAACTATTGCATATACATGCAATTCTGATATTGAAGTTGTCATTTCTGGACTAGGCTGGTTTGAAGATTATACAATCATACATGGAAGGTTATAGACAGGATTGGGGTCTCTCTTTTCAAAAAGAAACCACGACAAGAGGCGGATGGTATGTTTTTTACTTCTCCCTTAAATATTTAGGCAAATAATGGTTTCAAATATCCTAATTTGTAATTTGTCTATGGTTTGTTTTCTTTTCATGAGGCCAGCATCATCATCACATGTCTTGTAGCCATAAAAAAATGCAATAAAGTAAATGAAACCCAAATAGGCAGCCAAGAGATGTGCAAACCTAGGTTTAGAAGCCAAGCATTGAGATTCCAACAAATAGGCAATTCCTTAAAACATCCCTAGCTAAGAAAAATATATAGATATCCCTCTTTAGAGGTTCAAAAAGAAGAAAAACAATTAACAGTTTCCAAAGTCATAACGAAATCCAAACAAGAAAGCCTAATCTAAATAATTAGTTTACAATATCCAAGCAATACTAAAATGAAATTAGCAAGGATTATTTCCTTTAACCTCCCTAGGAGCCTCCAAGTAGTCTTTGGCACAAAATTTTCACCTTAAATTGTTTACCAGCTCTTAAATGGTCCAAGTTGTGCTATGTTGAAGTGTGATATAGTAACCCTACAATTCAGAAGCCATCTACATTATGTCTAACCATTCTTATTATCTTTATCTTCTATTCTCCTGCCAACAGGCATTAATTTAGATTAAGTTAAGCATGAATCTAATATTTTTATGTTTATAAAAGGTAGCCGTTGAAGCTACCTGTTTCATTAATATGAAACAAAGTCTTACAAAAAAAATATTGCTGCGTATTTCAAATTGAAATCTCTCCCATGTACCCACAAATTTCCAAATACACATCTTAGGAGTCTCTAGGTTGCTAGGGAGAATGTATATTACCATTATTTATTAGAAGATTTTTCTGAATTGTAATTTCAGGCAGCAAGGAGGTGTTCTAGTTGCTGGTCCTGGTGTGACTAATATCCTGTATATCCACAAGGTAAATGAACTAATAGTTTAACGAAAAAAAAACATATAAACTTCAACGCGTAATTATAAGAAGCTTTGCTTATGTAGCTTTAATGGCTTGCCTGCATTGCAAAAGTGCCATTTTATATACAGAGAGGGAATGATTATTTTTTGAAGGAGCTTGTTTATTACAGCCATTTCTTAGATTGGGTGATTTTGAAGGTTCTTCTAAATTGGAGCCTTCATTCCTTGTTTTTCCTGCTTTCTTGAACCTAGAATAGCATCCCATTAAATATGAAGTATAGCAATACAACAACTGGTAGTCCAGACGGTTGTGGTGAATTCTAGAAAAGATAAAAGTCACATTTCGAAAAATTAAGAGGCAATAGTTAAGATCAAGCAAGGTTCAAAGATCAAGGACACAGGACTTCAAAGAGAAAAAGTGGGACAAAATGCAACCTTTACTGTGAATAGCTTTATGGGTTGTCACATTGAAAATACAATACCATATACTATGGTTATTAGTTTTCTTATAATAATAAACTTGCTGTTATGTTTTAACAGGATAGAGAAGCTGGGGATGATCCTGACAATGAAGATGTTTTGAGAGCCTGCTGTACTTGAGAAGTGTATTCTTTTAGCTGTATAGTTTTTGTACTTGTAAAAAATTACAAGGTGAATTATTTATATAGGAAGTCACGAACTTAAAGCAGTCAGTGAAATATATAGTTAACTTTGGTACGATTTTGTAATTGATCTTATAACTGCTGCAACGAAAAGTACCTTTGTTTTGTTTTGAGGTCTAAGGGGTAGGAACAATTATCCAAAATTGGGACCGAATCTCTCGCCTTTTTCTTCATTGGATTGGAAATAGTTATGAGGATGATTTGGTTAATGCTCCTCGTATATTCAATTTTCAAATTTGCACTTTGGAATATATATATATAGTATTTTTAAATTGAGGAGGGATCAAGAACAATTTTGAGTTACAACAATGTTACAACATCCGTTTTTTGCAATTTCAAAGTCCAAAATCGTCGATCCAAACCGTTCAACATGATCTCCATAATAAAATGTCCTTCCATATCAAATTTTACATTTTTTTGAATTCTTTTACTATTTATTATGATGGGTACAAAAACTAGTCAAATTCATATCATGGAATTTTGTACCCATCGTAATAAATAGTAAAAAAATTCAAAAAAAATGTAAAATTTGATCTGGAAGCACATTTTATTATGGAGATCATGTTGAACGGTTTGGATCGACGATTTGGACTTTGAAATCGCAAAAAACAGATGTTGTAACATTGTTGTAACTTGATCCCTCCTTTTTTTTTTAATTTTAAAGGTTCGTGCGTAACTCACATTTTCACTTTTGAAATCCCCCGTTAAATCAACATGTGTTTGTTTAACATCATACTACGCGGATTCAATATGATCAGACATTATCTTCATCCATTTGAAAACACCTGGCAATTCTAGTTTCTTTTTCATCCGTACGTTTTCCGAATGATTTCTCAAATCATCGTATTCGTATGTATATGAGGATATCAAATTATATTTCGAATTATTCTTACAAAATTAACATGAATATTAAAACTGTTTGTTATAAATCTGTTTCGTCATTTATGGTCCGATTTCCTCTGCCAAGTTCTAAAAAAAAAAAATTATGGTCCGATTGTGGTATGGGTGAAAACGGAATAGATAATATCTGTCTCATATTTGAAAATTAAATACATATATCTAATATTTGAATATTTGTATGAATACGGATACATATATAATTTTAAATTTTAATTTTTTATATTTAAATAGTAGATATATACCATGAGGAGGGATCCAATTACACCTTTTTTGATGACACATTTTGACACCTACCATTTTTAAAGTCCAAATAGTCGATTTAAACCGTTCAACATGATGGATATATTAAAATGTGCTTGGAGATCAAATTTTACATTTTTTTGAATTTTTTTGCTATTTATTAAGATGGTTACAAAAATCGTTGTTTTCAGACCATTGAAAAACAGCGATTTTGTAACCATCTTAATAAATAGTAAAAAAATTCAAAAAAATATAAAATTTGATCTCCAAGCACATTTTAATATGGTGATCATGTTGAACGGTTCGGATCGGCTGTTTGGATTTTGAAATCGCAAAATTGACCTATATAAAAAACGGTGTCATGATGTGTCACCAAAAAAGGTGTAATTGGATCCCTCCTCATATACCATATAGTTTAATGAGGAGGGATCGAATTACACCTTTTTTGGTAACATACTTTGACACCTACAATTTTCAAAGTCCAAATAGTCGATTCAAATCGTTCAACATGATGGATATATTAAAATGTGCCTGGAGATCAAATTTTACATTTTTTTTGAATTTTTTTGCTATTTATTAAGATGGTTACAAAAATCGTTGTTTTCAGACCATTGAAAAACAGCGATTTTGTAACCATCTTAATAAATAGTAAAAAATTCAAAAAAATGTAAAATTTGATCTCCAAGTACATTTTAATATGGTGATCATGTTGAACGGTTCGGATCGACTGTTTAAATTTTGAAATCGCAAACTTGACCTATATAAAAACGGTGTCATGATGTGTCACCAAAAAAAGTGTAATTAATTGGATCCCTCCTCTAGTTTAATATACATTATGTAAAAATATATATTATTCATCATTATAATTACATATATATTATGAGTTTTGATGTTTCTTAATAATATATATATATATCTTTTAATAAATAATAGTATTGAAAAACGTATATATGATTTGTATCTGTTTAATATTCGATCCAGTGAATTGGTTGAAAATAGGAGAGAAATCTATAGGATATAAATGTCGAGTGAGGCTATGGTGCTATGCATAGCACGGATGGCTAGTGTACTACAGCTCAATATGGTACTTTTTAAAATCCTAACGGTCGATCCGACCGTTCAATGTGATATTCATATGAATATGTACTTGCAAACTAAATTTTATATTTTTTTGAATTTTTTTACTATTTTTTTAGATAGGTAGAAAAATCAGTGTTTTTTGAAAATTCTGGACCATCAAAATTCTACCTATCTGAAAAAATAGTAAAAAAATTCGAAAAAATATAAAATTTAGTTTGCAAGTACATATTCATATGGTTATCACATTGAACGGTCGGATCGACCGTTAGGATTTTAAAAAGTACCATATTGAGCCGTAGTACACTAGCCATCCGTGCTATGCATAGCACCATAGCCTCACTCTATAAATGTCATAGCCAAGTATAAACGGTAAGGATAGTTGCCTACGCTGTCATATTCATATTCGAAAATAAAAAAAACAGATACAAATATGATTTTACCACTGTCCGATCTCTATTCAATTCAGTTTTACGCCTAGATTGTGGTCAGTTTTGGATCGATATTGAGCAATTTGATTTCTCAGATTTTTGAAATTCAAATTTAGTACCGAAATTTTTTAGTTACCACCCCAATTTTATAAAAATATGATATTATTAATTTCTAAAAAAATTCAAAAGTTAGCACGAACGTCAAATCAATCTGCGTACCAATTTGGGTTGGTGTGCAGAACCATATGGTGTATCAGTATGATGCATAGATTAATATGACGTTCGTGCTGACTTCTAAATTTTTTGAGAAATTGATAATAATATCAGAATTTTGAAAGATTGGAGTGGTAACTAAAAAGTTTCGGGATCTAGTAAGGTTGTGCTCCACAAGAGGTGAAATATTGTTCATTAAAGGAAAGGAAAGGGAGCGGAGGGGAAAGGTCAGTAGACCGGACCTGACCGAGTCGTTCCCTTGCTCCAGAAGAGAAAAATAGAAGAAGAAGAAACAGAGGAGAGCCGAGGGGAAAAAGAATGAGTTCGCCGTACAAAAATTGTGAAATTTGTTACCTCCAAATTAAAATTAAAGTGCAAATTAAGGTGCACTAAGAATAAAATTAGCGTTGATCCCTCCATTTCCCTTCCTCTACGCCATTGTTTGTTAAGTACTTTCACGGTTTCACCGTACGAAGCAAATCCAAATAATTCGTAAATTTTAATAAAATCTGAATTCTTTATACCGCCGACCCGGCTGAAAGTACTCTGAGATAACTCTCACCAAATCCTGAGAAAGGATCCTCACTCAACCCGCCTAAACCCCCAACAAAATACCAAGCACCACCACCAATGTCTGATCAAAAGCGGCGGCGGAAGCCCGACACCTCCGCCTCTACCTCGAAAAAACCTCGTGGCTCCTCCTCTTCAAGCTACGCACAAGACCTCCGCAAGCATCTCAAGCCCGACGCTGACATTCTCTCTTCCCTCCGCCAATTGTCCGCTTCCACCTCCGCCGCCGCCTCCTCCAAGAAGCCTGTCTCCGTATCTGACCTCAACCTCACTTCCTCCTGCCGCGAAGTCACCGATCTCGACTCCTCCTCCGTCCTCCTCTCCATTGAGCGCCAAATTCTGTCCGTCGCCAGGTCGATCCTCTCTGGTCAGGGTTTCTCCTTCGATGTCCCTTCTCGCGCTTCCTCAAACCAGCTGTACGTACCTGAGCTGGACAGGATTGTGCTATTAGATAAATCCTCGTCTCGGCCATTTGCAAACCTCTCAACTGTGCGCAAGGTAAATTGAACTACTATCTCAACTTGATTTGCTATTTTATATATTTTTTTTTAACTTAAATTAGCTTATATGGACGTTGTCTGTAGATTGTATGACTGAATTGAGCTCAAAACATAACTGCATCATAGGATTGTCCAAAAGTTGCAAATAAGTATAAATTGTTTTAACCCTCGGGACAAGTGCAAGTGCTGCAGAAATGATATATTGTTATCGAAAAGAAAGTTTCAGGAACCCTGGAAAAATTATCAAAATGTATAACTCTACTTCTTGTTCTTCAGTCAAAAGAAGAACCGTTTGATCATTAAATTAAAGTAAGCACAAATTTGGTATAGATTGAAGATGGTACAAAGAGACACTGAGCTTTTTTTTTCCTCTCCTTTTCATTTTAGGCCACTATCACTGCCCGTGTACTATCTCTAATCCATGCAGTTCTCTTGCGCCAAATTCATGTAACAAAACGTGATCTCTTCTACACTGATGTGAAGCTCTTTGGAGACCAGAACCAATCAGATACTGTGCTCGATGACGTTTCCTGCATGCTTGGTTGCACCAGATCGTCACTCAATGTGGTTGCATCAGAGAAAGGCGTTGTGGTTGGCCGACTTGTGTTCTTAGATGATGGAGACAGGATTGACTGTACAAAAATGGGTATAGGTGGTAAAGCCATACCACCTAACATTGACAGAGTCTCGGGTTTAGAGAGTGATGCATTGTTTGTATTGCTTGTAGAGAAAGATGCAGCTTTCATGCGGTTGGCTGAGGATAGGTTCTATAATAGGTTTCCTTGTATTATAGTAACGGCCAAAGGCCAGCCTGACGTTGCTACCCGGCTTTTTTTAAGGAGGCTTAAGATCGAGCTCAAGCTGCCTGTTCTTGCCTTAGTGGATAGTGATCCCTATGGGTTAAAGATTCTATCGGTACGTCTAATCTGATCACTTTATTGTATATCAGTTGGCATGGTTACTATTAACTACTCTACTGCATGGTGCTTATGCTTGTGCGTGTAGTTCCCTTTGGGAGGTCAGTTTAAAGCCTATCTACAAGGAGGTAATAAATGCAATAATGCATGTTAAGATGAGTTCAATTACAAAACATGAAATAGAGTCCAAGGAACAAAAGGACCATTGAAATTGGTTGATATAGTTGCCTCTAGTCCTGTGATATGTTTTGTGATCGAAATTAATATAGGTTTTAATTTGGGTGACTTTACTGCACATGGAACCGCTATAGAGATGAGGTTACTAAATTGATGATTTGAATTTGTAGGTGTACATGTGTGGGTCAAAGAACATGTCATATGACAGTGCAAACCTGACATGTCCCGACATAAAGTGGCTAGGTGTGAGACCCAGTGACCTGGACAAGTACCGTGTGCCAGAGCAGTGCCGGCTTCCAATGACAGAACAGGATGTGAAGGCTGGGAAAGATTTACTGGAGGAGGATTTTGTGAAGAGAAATGAAGGATGGGTTAAAGAACTGGAGATGATGGTTAAAACAAGGCAGAAGGCTGAAATTCAGGCTCTCAGTTCGTTCGGGTTCCAGTACCTTACTGAGGTCTACTTGCCCCTCAAGTTGCAACAGAGGGATTGGCTTTGAGTTGTCATTTTATGTTATTTGAATATCCTTGTAAGCCAATGTGTATTTTCTGTGACCTTATTTAGCTGGCCTAGAAAATGATTGATTGCATTATGTAACGAGTGTGATAAGATTATATCAGAACAAAATATTTTCGGCTGCAATCACTGTACTTGTATTTTTACATTTGATTTTTTTTAGCTCATTTCACTTGAGTGAAGCTTCCTGCGTTGACCCCACGGGCAGGTTTATAATTTTTTAACATTTATTTTATGCTGTCACTAGTAGATGTTTATCATAATTTCCATAGAGATCTCCCGTTCCGAGCCCACCCAATGCAATACTGTAACAAGAAATCAACAGAGAATATAGAAAACAACTCGACAAGAATTAAACCTCGTTGGAACTAAATGTTGTTTTCACATGTAGATATACAATATAAAACTTTAAGAAAATAATACAAGATAAAAAAAAAAAAGATAAATCATTAAAGCTGAAGATTTATTGACAAACTTCATTTGTGGAGCATATAAACTTTAAGAAAATACAAGGCAAAAAAAATATAGATAAATCATTAAAGCTGAAGATTTATTGACGGATTTCGTTTGTGGTTTCTTTTGTAGAGCCATTGATGTAGCGATTCAACAGGTACCGTTACAACTCCCAGATTTTGCGGCCTCCTCGCAGAGTACTTGTAACTTCCTTCAGGCTTACTTACTGGCGAAAGCAACGAGCCATGGGGGACAATATCAGGCTTGTTGCCATACCCAGTAATAACCGTCAGGCCCAGTTCGTCCTTTAAAACATGCATTATTGCATGTTGTACTTCGAGGCTGTTAGATACAGCGGGTATTGAAACTGCATCAGCTCCCGTGAATATAACCATGTTTTCTTTGGTAACTTCTCCTATAGAAATTAAAATAAAATAGAATGTATGAAATTATGCAAAAAGTAAGAGAAAATAGAGGTAAAGAAATTGAAATAAAAAAATTAGGATGTTTCTAACCCATGAAGTAGTTCTCTTTCATCATTCGTAATACTGAAAGAACAAGGATCCTAGCCTCCACCTGTCAAAACATATGTAGCAAACAAGGTTAGTTCTTGAATAGCATGACTGATACTACCAGTAAAGAATTCCAACAAAAATCTAAATCTGAGCATCAGAAGGAGAAGAACCTTTGAAAGTCCCCGCACATCTACAACTCTGTCACGCTCTTTATCATTTTGCAAGTGAGTTGCCACCTTTTCAAAAAATAGGTGGTAAGGCTTGTGCTGTTCGGTCCTTTTCTTCGAGATATGAGCAGATGAATCATCTTTGTTTCGGCTGCAAAGAACCCCTTCACACCATTCCTCAATTAACCCCTTGAGGTAATAATCATTTGCACTAAAGCTGTAATAAGATATACGCATTAATTAAGAAACGGTTTTAATGATAAATGAGGGAATAATTATTACTATTACATATTTTTATTTCCATACCCTGCTTTCCTCATTTCCTGGTAGATTGCCAAGGATTGTTGTACTTCATACAGAGACCCATAATTTGTTCGGGCTCTGAGAAGGGTATTATATGTTGCCTGAAAACAAAACAGCAACTTCCACTGATCATCAGAGCTTCTTGTTCAAGTCAATACGGAAAAAAATAAGAAAGGAAAAAAGATCATTGATGCAGAGTTAATAATTACAATTGACATACTAAAAAAGTAGTTTAACTTGTGACTAAATGTTTCTAAGATAATATGAAGGTTCTAGTATTTAATTCTTCTCACCCTGTTTGGTTGCACTTGATATCTTTTCATCTCATCAAAGAGGAAAAAAGCAATTTTCAGTTTTTTGTTCTCCACACAAGCCTGTACAAAATAAACAAGAAGTTAGGTTCCTTTTGCATTACCAAATAGAGAAGTTCCATTTACGAAAGGCTACTAGTTGGATCTGATTTCACACAGAATTTATTCGGTGCTGTCCTTTAACCGTATTGTTACAGAGAATTGGTAAAATGTACTAGCTGGCAACCGTACTGATGCAAATGTGCTGCTGAAGATATCAAAAAATTTATCTGTAACATATCAGAATCTAAAATGCAGCATGGGTACCTTGATTGCTGCAGTGTATGCTTGAACATCAAGCTTAATTCCACTCGCTTTCATATCCTTTAAAGCCTAAATCACAAATGAAAGAAAAAACAATTAGAGAAACGATAAGAAAACAAGCATTTGAATTACCAAAATTAACACTGATGTAAAGGACTAACCAGCAAGGCTCCTTTTACATATCGGGCCTTTCCACAAATATCTATTAAAGTAGACCAAGTTATTATATCAGGAGATATTCCAAGCCCTTCCATCTCCCGCACCAAAGCTCTGGCGCGGTGATAGTCTGTACCACATGCCTTCATTAAAATATTAAAAGTGAAAACAGTTGGCATGAAGGGACTTGCAAAAGGATTCATTATGGAATCTGCTTCTGATTCCATTTCAGGAGGGATTCGAATTCCACAAGCTCTCCAAAATTGGTAAAGGCGAAAGGCTCGATCGAACTGGAAGGATTTGACACAAGCGTGCAGGATTGTGTTGCAACAATGAGTGTTGGGCAGGCAGTTGTCTCTTAGCATTTCATCAAACAACTTCAATGCATGGTCGGCCAGGCCACAATTTGCACATGTACTCAGTATTAAAGACCATGTTATTAGATTTGGGCGGACACCGGCAGAAGACATATCTTCTTTAATGGTCAATACTGTTTCCCACATCCCCTCGCTTGAGAGCACCTGAGAGTTTCAAGATTTATATATATTTATTTATTATTAGGTGGGATAACCAGATAAAGAAGTTTGTTATCTTGTCCAAACCCAATCTTGGTTAAAAACTATTGGCCATTATTTGACTCGTAAACTTCTTTTTCATTTCTTAGAAGTGCATTATTGCCTGCTGAAGATCCCTGAATATTGACTATATTATCTTCTGAACAAAAAATATTTCTATCACTCAGCTTATTTGACCCTTTTATTTAGTTTGGAGTCAGAAACCAAACTAGCAAAAACTGTTTCTAACATATGAGCTTTTTAATTAGAATAGCGAAATCCTTGAAAAGAGAACTACCTTTATCATACTAGTGTATGTGTAAGCATCTAATTTAAGAGACCCTCTTCCATCTACGGCCTTCAATTCCTCATATATTTTTAGAGCCAAATCAACTCTTCTTACATTACAACATGCCTTGAGGAGTATATTATAGGATGCGATATCTGCTTCCACGCCTAGTGCCTAAATAAACCATGAGCATCAGTTCAGTGATTTATGGGTATAATTCATCCGTTGAAAAAAACTACAATCACAATACTGGAGGTTCAGGTAGTTGATTAAGAATTAAGGCTTATTGAGTTGAGCTAAGCCCAGTTTTGTACATGCAAACTAAATTTAGGAAATCCGTTAGAGGTACAAATGAAATACAAAAACACATCTTTAGATTACACTAGCTGTGCTTTGTGCCGAAGTATGAAAAAAAAAACCTACCTAGAAAGAGGAACATAATAAGGAAGGAGGCATTACTTGCATGCGCCTATACACGCCCAAGGTGTAGCTCAAATCATGTGCATTCACGTTCATGAGGCTGTTAAGTACGTAAACGTTAAGTACTATCCCCTCCTCAATCAATCCCTACAATCAGCAGCCCAAAATGTTTTTAACTATTATTTTTAAAACACCCATATTTATGATGTTTTAACTCAAGTACTTGGACCAACACTTTCAGATATCTTAAACAACAGTGAACTACTTCTAACAGTGATAAAATCAGGTTAGGAACAATCTACTACTGTATTGCATGACTTGAGAACTTTTTTTTTGTTACATCTCCCTATTAACTCCACTTTTCCAGTTTGCATTAATTGCAACTGAGTGACCCTCACCCCGGTGATTGAATAACATATTCTATATTGTGACGATGAAAATGAAGAAAGATTGAAATTACCTCAAAAATGGCTCGAGACTGCATGAAATCACCACAAAATCCACAAACATCAATGATACTGCGGCATGCAAACTTATTAATGCCACCTGGTTGCTCTTTCAGTGATTCAAAAACTTCCATTGCTGATCTTAGATCATTTTTCTTTCCAAACTCTTCAATTAAAGAGCAGAACAGAAGTTGCGACTGTGGATAAAGACTTACAAACCTACAATTTAATTGGCAAAATTTATCTTCCACCAGTAAAATCTGGAAACTTGATTTTCTTCAAAATATCAAAAATTGCCAAAGAGCTGATAATCCTTACCTCTTGGCCAGATCTAAATCCTGTCTCTCAACAAATTTTGTCAGTACATCAGTCGGATCAATGATGCCTTGGATAGGAAACTGATAACCTAGGAAATTTAATAGGTAAGTGAAGCTGAAGTTGCCAAGTTCAGGCCTGAACTAAATTCTAACTAAACTCTGTAATCATTAATTTCTGAAGTAAACTTCCCAGTTCAAGCTATTTATAGTGAACATGTCACCAAAATGAACAGTACCTGATAATGTCTCCATCACAGAAACAAGCTCCTCCAACCTCCCCGCCACCGCTAACCTTGTGCACTCCACCCTTAACAATCCCCTTGACTTTTCATCAAACAGTTGGTATGCTGTGATCCCGACCCGCTCCACCTCACTAACAAAATCAAGCACTCCCTTCAGACCACTGTTCTTCAACACACACGCAATGCCCTCTGACACCATCCTGACATTGATGTTGGCGATAAATTTCGGATGAGCCCCGCTTGACAGGACACTCTCAGAAATCATGAGGAAGTCAGCGAGGCGGCCGCACTGAGCGAGACTGGAGGCAAGAGAGGCGTAATACTGGAGAGACGCGGAGGAGTCGGGAACAGAGGCGGAGATGTCGCGCCGTACGTTCAAGAGGCGGGGCTTGAAGGGCGGTCTGTTGTATTCGCGGAGGATTGGAGCTTTAGGCTTTTGCTTCTTGCGATTAAGGTTAGGTGGAGGTAAAGCAGGAGAGATGTTTGGAGAGAGAATCGCAGCTTCTGGCATTGCTAAAATTTTGTGAGACTAGATGAGCGAGTGAGGTGAGAAGATGAGGTGAGTGGAGATTGAAGGGAGAAGAGAGGTTTGGAGAGAGAATCGTATCCGAGCAGCAGTTGTTCGTTGGTAGACGGTTGATTGATCTCTGGATATTTTTCAGGCTATGCTTGGACTGTTTTGCACGAACCAGTATCTTCTGTGTTACTCGAGAAAATAAAATGAGCTCTCAGCCGGTGGATATTCGGGTGATTGGAGGGGGCAGTATTATTTGTGCTTTGAGATTCGTGTAAATTTAAATCCACCGGCTGAGACTCACTTTATTTTCTCGAGTAACACAGAGGATCTGAAATCATTTTGCACAGAGGGAGGTAAAATTATCAAAATTGAATAATACTTTATTCACTATATTGAGACAAAATTTCCTAAAAGTTCATTTAATATTTGTGATCTTAGACAAAAATATATATATAACCCCCAGAATAAATATCCTAAATATCTTTTAATCAAGGGAACTCATTACATTTGAGGCCGAATTCTCAGCCCACATGGATACCTACTTAAATCAGGCCCAAAATTCAAGACCCACTTAGCAACTTCATTGATTGATTCAAACTTGAGGGTTTTGATTGCGTCTACGGTACCTCGAATAATGACCTACACTTTGTCACCTTCCAAAGGCTAGATAAGGTTTTGGAAATCAAATTTGTGGAGGGAAAGTCACATTGGTTCACTACCACTAGATTCTTCCTCTCTTCTTTAACCACCAATTTCATCTCCCTTACAATAGATGTATCTCTGCTTGGGCAAATTTGGTACCGGCCGAATAACCATTCGGCCACGCTGTTCCCGGAGCGATCAAGGACCACCCGACGATGGCAAGAATAACAAAGGTATTCCCCCATGGTTAGAGTACCATCTTTGGGTTGATGTTGTCCGTCTAATCTTTAGATCGGATGGTTGAGATCAAGGCACTGAATTCTTCTGACTTTGATTTAAGAAGCCCCAAAATTATTTAAGTGAAAAAAGTTGCATCATCTTTTTCCTTTTCTTTCCTTGTTACTCCCTCACCATTTTTTCCCTTTGACATAATTTATTACATAAAGTGAGACTTTTACTTGGATACTTCAATTTTCTTATTTAAACAGCTAATCCTTTAATTTATCATCCATTAGGCGACAGATCATCGACGGATTGGGACAAGGCTTGGTCGAAATACAGAAAACAAAGTAAGAAATCGCTCTTCCAACAATTCAATATGGACAAGTACGTGAGTTGGAATCCTCGCCGCAGTGAGTACCCTTTGTCAGAGGAGATCGATCCAATCAAGAAAACGGAGAGAACAAACCTCGAATTGTGGACGAGTCCGAGGTTCACCTTAGGAGGTGCTATTGTCATCGTCTCGTTGCTTATTGTTTATACACTCCTTGCTCCTATCAAATGATCAAATTTAACAGATAACTTTTCACTTGCCTAACTCGTTGTGAACAGACAGGATGAATTATATATACTTTTGTACATAGTATGCACTTATATATTTATGCTTTCTTAGCTGAAAGCTTAAGTGTCAAGCTGATTTGATGCGCAACAGGCTTATGGGTCCGGCGTGTTCTTCAGAGCTATTACCAGAAGTTAATACATATTATTGTAAATAATTTTCGTTTTACTTTTAAGTTGCAATGACAATTAAATTACTAAATTGGGGTTCTCACATATTGTGTCTCATTCTTTTTTCCCAAATTAAGTTGAGCAATTATAAATTACTAATCATGAGTTTAGCTGTAGGATGGAGCCAGATTAAGGCACAATTAACCAAAACCAGTGAGTAATGCCAGTTACAACTTACAAGTACATTCACTGCTATTCTGCATTTCAATTGATGGTTTCTATGATAAGTTTTCAAGAAAAATCAATCCTTTTTCTGGTTTTTTTTTTTAAGAATTAGATAAATTTACATATTAATCATTCTCTGACAATAATAAAAAATATTAATGTGCTGAAACATTATATAATGCTCAAGTCTTTTCACCACTATATATATATATATTTTTTAAAAAGGCACATTGATGCCCGTTTAACTTCAGATTATCCTTACAATGTAAAGCACACCCAAGTTACTGAACTACTAATAGGCTTCCTGACAAAATATCTATATCTATAAAAAAAAAATAATAAGCCAAATTAGAGGATGAAAAACCTTGTGAAAATTTTCTTTTAGCAAGTCCTTTGCCAACCTCTCCTATTCCATAATTTTAAATTCTTGGAACAAGTATTGAAGGTTAGGAGACTTGTCTGATGGAATATAACATAAAATACAAAATAATAAAATTGAGAACTTTAAAGAAGACAGATTCGACAACAACTGATGGAAGCTTCAGCTGGAATTATATGGATTAGATTGATTTAAATCATGTATCGTCATACTCCCAATTTTATACTAGTTGCTCTTAGAAATATAAATAAATAGGAGCTCAATCCCAACCATGGCCCTATTGAGAGAAGTAGATAAAATAAAAATTATGCACCTCATGGACTAAGTTTCAGTGATTTCAGAGCAGAACAATTATGGAGCAGCATGGTGACAGCTTCAAAATTCTGCTCGGAGGGAAAGAGAGTAGGTCCGACGGGCATCGGACCTACCTTGGTTCGATGGGTTTAATCACCGTCAATTTACTTTATGATTCGTGCAAAATGCTTTAAAATTCGTGCGTGTATGTTTTAATTCGTGCGGTCATCATGCTCGTTGAACCTAAAAGTAGGTCCGATGGGCATCGGACCTACTCCAATCTCATCTCGGAGGGTACGCACTCAATTATGTTTCGGATATATTTTGCAAATTCACATGTTCGTAACCAGTCTTTTATTATAAATATTTTTTTGTAGACAAAATTAAATTAATATTATTACAAGATAGAAGTTTTATTATTATAGTTGTTGTATTCTATGGTAATAGCTAAAAACATCAACTAACAATAATATTGTCGTACCTCACCTCTTTTATTTTCGTTTTTAAAAGTCAAACAGTAGATTTAAACCTATCAACGTGATCCGAAAACAGTGATTTAGTATTTATTAAAAAAAATAGTAAAACATCTCCAAAAAAAATATAAAATTAGATCTCCAAGTATATTTTAATACAGAGATCACGATGATCAGTTCGAATCAACAGTTTGTACTTTACAAATATAAATAAAAAAATATGAGTCACAATGAGTCATGAAACATGAAGCATTTGAACCCTTCTCTGATATAGTTAATTACATAACATATATATACTTAGAAACGAGGAGCTTGTCTTTTACAAAAAGGTAAAACTTATAGTTAAATTCAGTGTTGAATTTCTCAAATGTCAACATGGAAATAACTTTTGTTGATTTAAATTTAGTGAAATGTTATCTTAAATTTAATTAAGCATAGAAAAAACTTCTAGAGTCATGCTGGGTCAAAATTGCACAATATTTTAAGAACAATTCTGAACAACAAAATTATTTGCTCATATAAGCAGGTAAAAATCTAGAACAATTCTGAACAACAAAATTTAATTAAGCATAAAATATTTTTTTTCATTATCTAAACAGGTAAAACCTATTCCGAACCCGTTACCCGATAGGGTAATTATAAAAAAAATTATATATAATATATATATTAATGAGCAATAAATATCCGTTCTCCAACTACTTTTGATAGTTGTGTTACACTTAGTCAACCATTAAAACACGTAAATAAATTCCATCAATTCCAATAAAGTTTAGACCTTTAAAACACGAACATGTGTGTGAAATGAATGTGTTTTAATGTTTTATTAGTAAATTATAAGAATAATTATTATATGAGGAGGGATCCGATTACAACACTTTTGAGTTACCACAACCATTTTCTACATTTTCAAAGTCCAAATCGTCGATCCAAACCGTTCAACATGATCTCCACAATAAAATGTGCTTGTTGATCAAATTTTACATTTTTTTGAATTTTTTTACTATTTATTATGTATTTTACAAAAAACTAGTCAAATTCAAACCATTGAATTTTGTACTCATCTTAAATAAATAGTAAAAAAATTCAAAAAAATGTAAAATTTGATCTGCAAGCACATTTTATGGTGGAGATCATGTTGAACGGTTTGGATCGACAATTTGGACTTTGAAAATGTAGAAAATAATTGTGGTAACTTTGTGGTAACTCAAAAGTATTGTAATCGGATCCCTCCTCGTTAACACCCCTACTACTGATATACCCTAGCTTCTCTTTTCATGTATGAAGCAAAGCGTTTTTCTATTTTTTTTTTAATTCTGGAAAAAAATTTATCCTACATATTAGAGGTGAAAACGGAGCGAATACGGAGCAGATAGTGGTAAAACCATATCCATATCTCTTTCTTTATTTTTCGAATACGGATATGGATCAGATCAGATATTTATTAAAATAATTTTAAAAAATATCAAAGTTCATAATATTTATCTAATTTTAATGGTAAATAACAATATTTTTTCATAATATATATTAAAATATATGATATATATCTACTATTTTGATACAGATAATTGAAACGTAAAATCATATCAGTATCCATATCCACACGGATATTCGGATATCACATTTGATTTTTCAAATACAAATCAAATACGAATAGTGTATTATCCATACCGTTTCCACCCCTACTACATGTTCGTAGCTACTGAAAATAATATATACTCGATCGTGGAGAAATTGAATTCCAAGAAGATATGAAGAGCTATGGGCATATGAAATTACCTTGCAAAAAGTACCGTCTTTAAACCAAAGACAACATCCTTTTGTTCCTTGCGAATTAGTGAGAGACAATATCAAGGATTAATTGCAATCGGTAAAACAAGCCATTATATTGCCAAATTACATCATTTTTATATCTCTACAGAATCCCAATTATTTTGATTTTTAGCAGTCAAGCGATTTTTTCGTCAGAATTTATGATATTTAAGATTAAAAAAGGACAGTCAATCCCCAATTGAGCCCCAATCGATCAGTGTTATTTAAGATCCAACCATGTCAGTAGAGCCTCATATGAACCGACTCCGAACACCCGAGTTCCAGAAAATTTTATGTATAAAACATCTGGTTCATTGAAAATTCAAATCATATATCTATTTTTTTTTTTTTTTTTGTCATGCTTAGATCCCCTTATCAGCGGGCTTGTTCCCAGTTTTTGTCAAACTCTGTAATTATAATTTCATATCAATGGAATGGGCTTTGCCTCTTTTAAAAAATATATATATATATATCTATTTTGCGAGTATTCAAACTATACTCAGGTCCGCAAAATAATCCAGCAGGCCAGATCAGTTTATAAGCTATTATGTGGAAAAATTGAGTATGTAAATGACCCGTTATATAATTCATAAAGCCGAATCAGATCTGTCCCGCTGAATTAATTAGCAAACCGAATATATTTGAAATCTTTGCAAAAATAAGTGTATGATTTGAAATTTCAATGGATCATGTGTTATAGATAAAAAATTTAGGCCTTCCAACCAATTTAGCTCAAATTCTCCTAAATGTTTAATTTGGGACTATCACAATAATTATGTCGAACCATGAGCTCTATAATGAACAATTGTTTAAATTGATTAAAATTTTTTCTTGTCGATTCAAAAAAACTGTAACAAAGGAATTGATTGATCATTCGAATGATAAAAAAATATCCATTTATTCTCCAATAATGCAATCTTCCTGTTACGTATTGGTACTTACCAGGTATATAATAGATCTGCTTCTCTTTGTTCTTACGAACATAGTTGTTCCCTTATTTTGATTTTTAATGAAATGAAATCAAAATGAACCTACAAAATTTACTGGAAAAAAAGTTTAGGTACCCATTACAGAGTTTTCTGAATTTTGATAAAATAAAGTGATGCATTCAAACAAAAAAAGGTTATTCTTGTTCTTCTGTGTATTTAATTGAGTATTAAGCTTTATCGATACTAATATTTTACAAGTTACGGTAAGGATTATATATATTCAAATTGTTATTACCGTTGCTATTTTTGCTAATAAAAAGGAAAAAAGAAAAAGAGTGAAGTACAGGGTACAATTTGTAAAAGTATATCCATTCATCGCACTTTCTTATTGATTAATTTATCAACAGTGCATCTCATAAATTAATTTGTTGATCGTATTTTAAATCAGTACACAAAGAAATCTAAATGGATGTCTCCAATGGTTGTGTAATATACTAACGTAGCATGCAAGAGTATATTTGTGTCAATTTTATTTTTAAAATATTAAATAAATAAATTAAATAAATAAAAGGAGATAAAGAAAAAAAGAGTGAGGCTATGGTACTATGCATAGCGCGTATTGGCCCGCGCTATGGACTCAAATTTTTTATTTGAAAGTCCTAATAGTCAATCCGAACAGTCTCCATATGAATATGTACTTGTAAAATAAATTTTATATTTTTTGAATTTAATATGTACTTGTAAAATAAATTTTACATTTTTTTAAGAAATTTTTACTATTTTTTTACAAGTACATATACGGAGACCATGTTAAACGGTTCAGATCGGCCGTTAGAATTTTAAAAACAAAAATATTGATCCGTAGTACGGACCAATCAATCTGTGCTATGCATAGTACCATAGCCTCACTCATGAAAAAAATATTAAGTTTTTATGAGAATATTAATATTATAAATTTTTATGAAAAAATTGACTATTTAAACATTTACTTGGACATTCTAGAAAATTTTCCTTTTTAAAGTAATTTTTGCAACTTCCGGTTAGTCCAACATAATTTCAACTGGACTGGCGAGAGAGAGGATCTAGAAGGTCCTAGAGAGGATCTAGAAGATCCTGAAAAAAACATCTAGAAATAAATCAGATACATTTGCAAGGCTGTAATTAAGGAACTAGGACCCACCATGCATGCCCCCATTGGTCCACTAATTAGTTAACTTGCTTTAGGCGTTCATATTCACTGAATTCTTCCTGCTCCTTTATTTATGTTTAGTTGCCCCACGTTTATAATCTATCTTTAAAAAGAAAATTATTGCATAATCAATCCCTACTCGCCACGTTCAGTGACAGAGGGAAGAAGAGAGAATGCAAATTAATTGACATTCATTTTTTTTTATATTTATGTATAATTTTCTATATAATTTAGAGTAAATTAATTTAATATTGTTAAATTTGCATTTTCCGTAGAAATTTTTTTGTTTCACCCCATATTTCTAAAATTTGGTTCCGCCCTGACACATTGGTAAGCAGTACCATCATCGATTTATCAAATTCATCCTTACTTGCTCTTCACAGTTCACACGTTTAACATTGCAATGCTGGATGATTTGTGAATAAAGTTTAATTAGTTCCTGAATATGACGCCATAATTAAAGGCTATCGTAATGCAAAGTGACAAGAGAAAATATTCTTCTTTATGTTTTTCGAAAGTGCCATGCGGTAGTTCTTTCCTCTCCAGTACCAGAGTACCGGAGCAGAGAATGGTTCTAGTGCTTACCACAAAGGGTTTGTACGTGGTTGAAAAATGAATTTGTTTTCAAACTCGTACTAATATACTCCTAGAAACTTACATTAATATTTTGTTGTCATGAACAAAATTCATGCTCATAAATTCTACTTCAAATCAGATGGTACAAAAACTAATCTGAAATTCTGACTAGTGACTAAGGCTGAAGATGAGACTATTATAGAAAATCCGTTGCGTTGATAATGGAGAGGATGTTAAGTTGTGGAGCAATATACACATCAGTTGTTAACAGCTATCACTTGTCACACTCCAGATATCTGTATGTCATTCAGCAAATGAAATGGTTCCATTTGGCATTCAATTTTTTTTTGCTATTACTGTATGTCTTGTACGTCTGTATGATCTCTTTAGTTGACAATTTGACATCCATTGATCCATACTTCGGCTCCAAGATACCCAAAGTCCCAAATCAGTCCAGGACCAACTCCATCCTCTCCATTACATTCATAATGCCGACAAATGGAGAGATATCTGAGATACGAACTGTTTGATCGGAAATGCACGGTCCAGATGTAACAAGAACATCTCTATTGTTAGAGTTACTGAGATAACCTTCTCCCTCTCCTTTTTCAAGTTTTAAATAACTGCATTTTCAATTTCTCCTCCGTCTCTCTCTCTCTCTCTCTCTCGCACACTTCTCTTTTTCTCTCTCGTCTCTCTCTAACAGTGTCTATGGCAGCACGCAACCAAGAGAAGCAACCAGGGAAGCATCGTTCGTCAAGGAGAGGTCAGATTAAAGCACATATTCTCTATATGTTGTTTAAATTTGTTACCGGAGGAGTTTCCAGAGCAACCTGTTGCATGAAATCAACGGAGAAATTTGAGCTAGGTTCCAAGTTTTATCCTACAATTTGCAAACAAGTGCACCCAGATTATTGTGTTTACCGGTAACAACAGATTATGCTCGATTTTCGTAATCTTTTTCTTGGACAACAAATTAGAAGAATTGGAGATTCAGGGGCGTAAAAAACTGGAATAGAAAAACAGAGTAGGTGAGGCGTTGCAAATAGGTGCTCCTAAATCCTAATTAGAGATTTTGTGAAATAGATGCCACAAAGACTGATCAGTGGTTGTATCATTGTATGCAAACAAGTAGATTTTGTTGCATTGTACGATGTTTTATTAATGTATTAAATCAATGAGTATTAGATAGCTGAGTTTTGTTTCTTAATTTCCTCTTCTGTGCTGTGTGTTCATTCGAATTGATGCTTGATTTATGCGGGTTGATTATAGTCTCATTTCCTGTATCCTATTTGCATGCAAGTACTTTGATGCAATCATATAATTCTGATTCAATCGCAGTGTTTGATTTTACATACAATTCGGTTTATTGGATAACGTTAGCGGATAAAGTGGCTCTGATCAAATTGAAGCATATTATAAAGTAACATGTTTCGAAAATTTCAACACTGCCATTGTTACATTATAATAAATGAAATCTTAAATCGGACCAAAATATGTGCCAAACCTCATTTGAAATTCTTTATATTAGTGCATACCCGGTGCAGACTGTTACTGGTACAAGCTTTTGACTTTTGGGGTCACCGGATCAACCGTGTATACAAAAATCTCTCTATTTATTCCTACCAGTATTATTTAAGGCAAAATTGTTGGGATAACAGGAAACACAATAATTCTCCCTTTTCTTTGTCTATTAATTAATTATTTCAGACTTGCTTTCATAAGACTTTCAAGTCAAAGAATCGGACAGTTATGTATTTTTCAAACCTTGATTTCTAGTCAAAAAGACTGAATGTCTGAATATCCGTGCATTATCTATAACTTGTTGTTGCGACCACGTTGTAAAAATATGTACATTTTAGTTTGAGTTACACTTAAAATCCATGAAAAAGTAAAAAAAAAAAAAAAAAAATTCAGCTTCTGGTAAAGTTATTTTATGTCGATACAGATTCGAGCACTCTGAATGACACAACCCTATGTAACATGTCATTTTCGATTTAAATTTTACTATGGCACAAGTACTAGCATCATGTTGGATATGAACACGACACCATTTGAGAAGTGTTCACATCATATAGTGGAAGCTACTCAAGCTAGCTTTTGGATTAGCTTTAAATTTGCCTTATCTTCTTAGTATGGTTGAGCATCTAATTATAGAGCCAAATTCAGATTTTTATAAGAACTGAAAAAGAGAGAAAATTCTAACTTGCATCTAAATTTTAATATACAATATACTTTATCGTACATACTAATAACAACCGTTAATTAAAAAAAAACTGAAAAACATTTTCAATAATTGTATCAATTGAGTATTTTCCAATAGAAAATATTTCTTATTTCTAGATTTGTATATTTGATACATAATTTTTATTCTTATCCACCGATCACTAAAATATAAAAAAATGGATAAAAAAAAAGAAAATATAATACCACTCAAGTTATAATTTTAACCGTTGAATATATATTAAGATATGGTGTAATTTTAAACTTTAATATAAGTGACATTTCACCCGTCAAAAAATTAAAACAACTACAATGTTTATTTTCCTTTTGTTGTTCTTTTTCCTTTTTAAGAATTGACATATATTAAAAAACTTAAAATAATGTACGAAATAGTGTTTTTGCTATGATTTTATTCAACGAGTTAAAAAAAAAAAAAAAAGGCTAGTAGCCCATTTCATTGACTGAAATATATAATTACAGTTTGACTTTTGGTAAAGTTCTTCTTCTTATGCCTTCTTCTAATGTTCGTTGAAACCTTGATTATAGCATAGCTGGGCAGCTGGCTCATTTGTTTTTATTAATTAATGTGGATAAAGTCAAAATCCATGTTTCTTAAATGCCTCGTAGTTGTTGCTATATTGGAACTTGTTTTCTCACGTGTTAAATTTAACCACACAGTTGACAAGTGACAACTTGGCAACGTAATAATAAATAAAAGAAAATGACAGTTCATGAAACAAAATCAGAAGCGCCGGATCATTTCATAACAGCCGCAGTTACGCCCATATACTATTGTTGTTAACACCTTGTTTGGATGGAGAGGAAAGAAGGGGAGGGGAAGAATAACAGGGAATGGAATGAAATAGAAAGGAATATTAACATATTTAATCTCATTGTGTTTGGATAAGTAATGAAGAAAAATAAATTTAATTTATCTTTTCATCTTATTTCTTATTTAGTTGGTTAAAATTTACAAGGTTAATGAGAAATTCGGTGACTGTTGTAGATTTATGAAAAAAAAAAACTTATATGAGAATTATATAGGTTAGACATTTGTATTATTTTTTTCAAAAATATTTGCAATAAAATTTATTTCCATTAATTACACTCCAAATCGGGAGGAAAACCGATTATATTGATTACAATGATACAAGGTTAAACCTTTCATCTCCTGTACCCTTCACCTTTGACATTATTTTGTCAACCAAACATGATTTGACGGAAAGTTTTATTTTATTTTCATTCCCTCCCTTCCTCTACTCTCCATCCAAACAAGGTATAAAAATTACCTTATAATATTAGAAGCGACTCAATTTTTTATTAGATGAATTAAAAGAAATCTAAATGACCTACGCTTTAATTTTGCTCTTTGAGGAATATTTATAGCATTCATATTTTTAGTTTAATGGACACTAAAACCTTTCTGTAATTATGCTAGATTTTGACGGTACTTTTATAAATTTGTGCCTGTTTCTTAATTTCTTTCTATTTGTAGTGTTTTTATGATTTGTAACTTTATCCCATAATTAAAAGGAGAGAGTACAAAAAAATAAGTAGGTGGTCAATGAAAGGAGAGGATAAAGAAAGACCACAATAGTATTTTGTTGAAAATTTTGAAAAAGGAACAATTTTTTTTAAATAAAATAACAAAATGTGAAATTCCCTCCTTCAAATTATTTCATATATTGTGACTATTTCTCTCATCAGAATATTTTTGTGAAACTTGCCTTTTGTATTATTCCTTGTGCTTTGCCCAAAATGATATCCTCTGAAGATTTTTTCTTAGGGGCTTGATGGCTTTTTAATTTGAACATGATTTCGACCGACTTGTAAAAGGATGCCTACCAATTTAAGGAAAATGCAGAAAAAATATTATGGATTCAATTGGTACATTTTGCGCAGATCTGATTTGGTTTCATACAACACACAATCAATAGAAACAAAATGAAAAAGTATATAATTAGTGCTCTGCATGAAGTCAAAACAGCTCTCTCAATATATTTAATCCCATTTTGTAGTGGTGACTGGTGAGGAATTAATTCTTCTTATCAACTTTTTATATTTTTTTCACCTAAGCTTATCACATGTGTACAAATTCTAAGCGAATATTTTACGGATTAAATTATGTTATCTGGTTTGGCTCTTCTCTGACTGAGTTGCACAACTCTCCAGTAATATCTGGTGCAGGTATCAGGTCCTAGCTAAATCAACGAAGTTTTTTTTTTTTTTTTTGAATAAAATATATTTCAAAAATAAAACTTTAAGAATTAGCAAATTGTAATTCGAAAAATCGTAGAGAGAAACATTACAGTCTCAGCAATGATTATTCTTTATTTTGTATTAATTTTCCATTTCTAATATATTTTATTTAATTATATTATGTGTTGTCATAATTATCAAGCTATGAACATGTATAATTAACTATTGTTCGCAGACTGCAGAGTAGGTCCGATGTTCATCGGATCTACTTTTGGTTTGATGTACTCCAAGACCGTCTGATCTGTTTTAAGATCCGTGCATTCTATTTTAATATTCCTATGTGCTCGCGTCAATTTTTGTACGTACAGATTTTAAAGCGAATTTAACGGTCTTGAAATCCATCTAACTCAAACCTATTTTCCCCTTTTTCTTATTAAATTGCGTATATTTGATGAGTTCAAAACCTCAAACTAGCCCACCCGAGATGAACCAAAACCGGGCAATCCGACTCGACCTAAGATGATTAAAATCCAACAATGACCCGAAGTCAAATTGATCCAAATCTGACGGGAACCGTTTTAATATCCAACCCGACCCATCCGATTGCAATCTTTACAGTGACAAAACTCATTAAGCAATGGGGTTTGGCTTAATACAAATTATTAAATAGAGTAGAGTTAAAATGCACTATTGGTTTTGTGCTCTAATTATGTTCCACGTCTTTTTTTCCGTTTTCAAAGTTCGAACAATCGATCCGAACCGCTCAATATGATCATTGTATTAAAATGTGCTTGGAGACCAAATTTTATATTTTTTGAAATTTTTTTTTACTAATTTTTTAGATAGGTACAAAATCATTGTTTTCAGAAGATTCTGGACCATCCAAAACAGTGATTTTGTACCTATCTAAAAAAAATAGTAAACAAATTTCAAAAAATATGAAATT
Source organism: Carex kokanica (assembly GCA_025461125.1). Classification (NCBI taxonomy): domain Eukaryota; kingdom Viridiplantae; phylum Streptophyta; class Magnoliopsida; order Poales; family Cyperaceae; genus Carex; species Carex kokanica. The sequence goes on from JAJGRX010000638.1 coordinate 1,244,269, forward strand.
TTATCTCCAAGCACATTTTAATATGAATATCATATTGTGCGGTTCGGATCGATTGTTCGAACTTTGAAAATAGAGAAAAAGACGTGGGACATAATTGGAGCACAAAACCAATAATGTATTTTAACCATACTCTATTAAATAGCCCTTACCGACAAATATATTAGAGTGAGGCTATGGTGCTATGCATAGCACCAATGGCTAGTGTACTACGGCTCAATATGGTACTTTTTAAAATCCTAACGGTTGATCCGAACCGTTCAATGTGATATCCATATGAATATGTACTTGCAAACTAAATTTTATATTTTTTCGAATTTTTTTACTATTTTTTTAAATAGGTAGAAAAATCAGTGTTTTTTGTAAGTTCTGGACCATCAAAATTTTACTTATCTAAAAAAATAGTAAAAAAATTTGAAAAAATATAAAATTTAGTTTGCAAGTACATATTCATATGGTTATCACATTGAACGGTTCGGATCGACCGTTAGGATTTTAAAAAGTATCATATTGAACTGTAGTACACTAGTCATCCGTGCTATGCATAGCACCATAGCCTCACTCAATATATTATGTTCCTTTTAGAACAAACAGTCTAATTATTTAGTACTCAGTTATATTCACGTGTCCTATAATAACGATAGGGAATCATATTTAATCTGAACTATACGAAATGAAATGATTGTCAACCGAAGTATAAACACCCCTTATCGTGATCCCAATATTTTGGTTATAGTTTAATAGAGCAGTTTTGGCTTCATGCAGCTCACGGACTATAGAACCGAAACAGTCCTGCATAGAGTTTGTGCTCTGCATGAAGCCAAAACTGCTTCGTATTCTTCCATAAATTTCAAAAATCGGAGAGAAGTATGATGATCAGTCACTAGCAGTCAGGACTCAGGAGATGATAATAACTGATTAGTTAGCGAAAATCTCGGGATGGATAATTTGAAAACAATATCTCATTTGCAATCAGATCGAACTGGGGCCTGCTCGATTGGTGTAATTTGTTTGGAGAGGAAAAAGGGAAATAAAAAAGCAGGAGCACTTAATCGTCGATTAATTGGTGCACTAGGAAAAGTAAAAACCACCATATCATTTATATAATATTATAATGTTATGAAAAGAAAAGGTCCAGTGATGCTTTCCATTGAAGGACCTTATCAGAAGATTCTCCTTGCTGCCCAAGGAACTTGGTTGCCTCAGACTTGTCAAAGAAAGAACTTTATGCAAACCTACCCGATAAATATTTGTTATTATTATATTTAACTTTGGAATTGTTCGACAAATGATGCGTTATTTTAGCTTAAAATAATTGTCAAACACGAATTTACAGGTTTGGAATAAGCTAATCCGCTAATATTATGTCGTATTATTATTCCACTATTTTAATTCACATTTTACCAAACAACATTGTCACTTTTTTAAACAATGCAATAATTCAATTATTCTAATCAATATTCCGATAACACTATTATTATATTGTTATTCTTTGATTTGTTACTTATTTCAAAATCATGAAGTATTTATATGCACGCTAGTATTGAGATATTTTATCAAAATCCTCCTTGCTGCTCAAGGAACTTGACTGCAGCAAACTTGTCAAGTCAAGGACTTTATACAAACCTACCCCAGAAAATTAGTTTATTACTAATATTTATGTGAATATATTTCTGTGTTTTAATTATTCCGCTGATAAAACATAATTATTGTAACACATAAATCTTCTTGCTAATTGATCTTTAAAATTGATGTGCTTCTTTTGACAAAGAATGAATTGCTTGTGTCCCTATGCTAATTAAGACTAAATTTAACTGAAATTGTTAGATTGGTTGAATTAAAAAAAATACGACAGCCAGTACATCTTAGGCCCTGTTCAGCGGACACATGGGCAGGGGAATGGACACATGAACTGAAAAAGTTTGAACTGATTTTTACTGTTCACCTGGGAAAAAAAATTCACTCTAAGTGAATTTTTTTTCCCAAATAAACAGTAAAAATAGGAGTGCAACCGAACATGCCCTTAAAGAGAATGTCAGGTTTGCATATTAACACTTCGTAAGTTCGTATTATATAAAAACCGTCTCCCCAACACAATAAATTAATAAAATAAATCGTACAGACAAATGGGCAATTCTCCGTCACGAGCATAAATTAATAGAAGGAGATTTTGCAAGGGTTGCATGCGCCAAGTAAATTGATTTTTTTTTATTTTCATATGACCATTTTTCTAATTTGGAGGGTCCAGTAAGTAAAACTTCCACAGGTTCCTTGACTTCCTTCTATAAAACAGCTCCGCCTCCTTTCATCATTCCCACTCAAAATTTCTCAACATTTCCTCAACACACACCAAGAAAAGAAAAGAAAAAAGAACTTCTTCTTCTCTCAAAATTAGAAGCATGGGTTACTACGGAGTCTCTGAGAGTGAGTATGAAAAGACAAAGAGGCCATTGCCGAGGCGCGGTCAAGTGAAAGCCAAGATTTTCTCCATTGTTATTCAATCAATTACCCCAAAATCTTCCAAAAATGGAGAGAAATCAAGAGAGAATAGCGGTACCATTACACCAGTCACGCCACAGAGCGGCTACTCATCGGAAGGCTAGCACAGCTTCAATTTTGTTTTTTTCTTCTCTGAGTTGGATGTAGAGGTCTGATAATGGTATTGGTAGGGGGAGATTGTACATATATACCCCTATAACTCGAAATGTTTTATTTCAATTGAGTTGCAAGATTATGAGATTACAAGGGCGTTTGTGAACTTCTTTTGTTTTGGTTCTCTTTGGTCTGTACCTTTTAATGGAGAAATGTAGCACGTTTAGCAGAGAAGACCTTCCTTTTTTCTAGATTTGTACAGTTACTACTAAATAATACTAATTTTGAATAATAATTATGTTTTCAAAACCGGAAGTTCGATTGAAACATTGGAGGGTCCGGATCCCTAAGTAACTCAATTTTTGGGTTTTGGATCGGGACTGTCCAAATTGAATCCGTCGCTTGAGATTGCTTTGGAATTCGAACTTGTCTCTGGGGATGCGTACACTCCACTTTAGTTGAATGGTCACGGATCGGATGATTCCGATCCAAAACGCAATTTTTGAGTTATTTCACTGAATTTGAATTCAACATTGGAACTTACATATCAAGCCAGAATCTTGAACTTGATTTATCCGTTTAAAACAGATCAGAAAACAACAAGATTCGGACCGTCTGATCAGAATCCACACGAATATTAAGTCCTGTACATTTCACCTCAGACCTAATTGCTCCAGATTCTGATTGTACGGTCCGGATCTAAACAGACATATTATGTTACCTCAGAGGATATGGGCTACTGTCTTGGTACTAATCTGTGCTTAATTAATCATCCAAACACAGTAGCAGGAAAGGGGGTTCTTGTAAATTGTAATTAAGCAAATATTTTGTAACTATTTGCAATTTTATCCAATTTAAGGCACATCGTACCATCTTAGCATGTCAGCTGAAAACTGACTTGAATTTGAAATAAGTGATAATTACATTTCAATATAAAGGTGCAAATACCCAAATTTTCGGGAAAAAAAAACTGTGATATATAAGCAATCTGACAAGTGACAACTCCATGCAACTCAAGATTTTTTTTTTAAAAAAAAGGACAAGTGACAATTCCGAATTTATCCCATGAAATTTTCAAATTTCAAGATTTGGCTAAGCTTTTTTTGTTTTTTTATATAGTGTATGCCCGTAGGCTAAACTTGATTATGTAATAGAAAGGGCTCAGATCCCCTAAATAACTCAAATTTTGAGTTTGAATTTAGACCATCCAATCAATCCACGGATCAATCTGGCTCAGGTTGGAATTCACGGAGCTTCTTTAATATCCACATGGATCTTGATTGGACAGTCTGGATTTAAACTCCATTTTGCGTTATTTTAGGGATCCGAATTCGTAATAGAAAATAACTATTTTCGCATTTTATCTTATGTATTTCATTTGCCGTCAAATTTTAAAAGTTATGGTTTTCTCTTAAAGTAAGAAAAATCAATGGATAAAATAAAATTGTGTTGAAAAAAAATATCTTTCATCAATAGAAAATAAATATTCCCGCATTTTATCTTATGTACTTCATTTGCCGTCGTTTTAAAAGTTATGGTTTCCTCTTAAAGTAAGAAAAATCAATGGATAAAATAAAATTGTGTTGAAAAAAAATATCTTTCATCAACAGAAAATAACTATTCTCGCATGTTATCTTATGTACTTCATATTCCGTCAAATTTTGAAAATTATGGTTTTCTCTTAAAGTAAGAAAAATCAATGGATAAAATAAAATTGTGTTGAAAAAAAATATCTTTCATCAATAGAAAATAAATATTCCCGCATTTTATCTTATGTACTTCATTTGCCGTCAAATTTTAAAAATTATGGTTTCCTCTTAAAGTAAGAAAAATTAATGAATACAATAAAATTGTGTTGAAAAAAATATCCTTCATCAACAGAAAATAACTATTCCCGCATTTTATCTTATGTACTTCATTTGCCGTCAAATTTTGAAAATTATGGTTTCCTCTTAAAGTAAGAAAAAATCAATGGATAAAATAAAATTGACAACACAAGTGTATTTCTAACGACGATAACAACTTATTTTGCTAGCAAACTTATTATTATTTTTTGTTTAAAAATCAGTAGGTAATTTCATTAATCAGGATAAAACAACTATACATCAATTTCGTACCAGTATAAAAGAGTACATTTAGTATTTGTACCAATACATAAAAACATTACACTTGAACCCCCATTTACAAAAGTAGACAATAAAATTAGAAAAAAAAGATTGAACTAGGGGTTTCTGCACTCAAATCGGTAGATATTGAGCCTGCATGATTTTCTGTGCTTAGATTGGTAGATTGTGAGGCTGCAAGATTTATTGTCGTTAGCACAAACAATGCTATTGTAATCTATACAAACTAGGGGTATTTTGTGCTCATATGAGATTTGTGCCTGAATTATTTAGATTAAAACACAAAGGAAGGAGATAGAAACAAGGAAAAAAAAAGAAGGGAGGGAGGAGAAGAATGAGAGAAAGAGGAAGGAGACAACAATAGTGCATCATAATCATCATCATCATCCTAAACCTTAAATGTATTTATATGTAGCTATTGTATAGACTACGAGAGAGGTGACATGAATTCACAGCATCTTCATTCGAACTCACAGATTCGATACGGAGCGAAGAGCGATGGCCATATCTATTATACGGAAACATCTGCTTGGATGGATTGAGGCGAGATAGACTGAAAAGACAACCAGTACATGGTGAAAGACAACTACAAGATGATGAAATACAACATGTAGTAGACGAAAGACAACCGATAGAACATGAAAGACAACCAGTAGAAGGTGAAAGACAACTACAAGAAGATGAAATACAACCAGTAGACAACTAGTAGAAGATGAAAAAAAAGCCACTAGTAGAAAATGAAAGCCAACTAGTAGAACAAAAAGGACAACCAATACAAGGAGCAAGACAACTAGAAGGAGATGAAATACAACTAGAAGGAGATGAAATACAACTAGAAGAAGATGAAAGACAACCCGTAGAACAGGAAAGACAACTAGAAGAAGATTAAAGACAATTATAAGAAAATGTAAGACAACCAGTAAAACTTGAAAGACAACTAGAACGTGATGAAATACAACTAGAAGAAGATGAAGAACAACATGTTGAACATGAAAGACAATCAATAGAACATGAAAGACAACTAGTAGAAGGGTGAAAGACAATTAGAAGAAGATGAAATATAACCAATAAAAGATGAATGACAACTAGAAAAAGATGAAATACAACCAGTAGAAAACCAGTAGTAGATGAAAGACAACTAGCAGAACATGAAAGACAACTAGTAGAACATGAAAGACAACCAGTACAAGGTAAAAGACAACTAGAAGAAGATGAAATACAACATGTAGTTGACGAAAGACAACCGGTAGAACATGAAAGACAACGGTAGAAGCTGAAAGACAACTAGTAAAAGGTGAAAAACAACTATAAGAAAATGAAAGACGACCAATACAAGATAAGAGACAATTAGAAGAGATGAAAGACAACAAGTAGACAATTTGTAGAAGATGAAATGTAACTTGTAGAAAATGAAAACCAACTTGTAGAATAAGTAAAACAACCAGTACAAGGAGCAAGACAACTAGAAGTAGATGAAATACAACTAGAAGAATATGAAATACAACTTGTAGTAGACGAAGGACAACCGGTAAACATGAAAAACAACCGGTAGAATGAAAGACAAATAGTAGAAGCTAAAAGACAACTAGTAGAAGGTGAAAGACAACTATAAGAAAATGAAAGACAATCAGTACAAAATAAATGACAACTAGAACAAGATGAAAGACAACCAGTAGACAACTAGTAGAAGATGAAAAACAACTAGTAGAAGATGAAAAACAACTAGTAGAAGATGAAAGTCCGTTAGTAAACCAAGAAAGACAACTAGTACAAGGAGCAAGACAACTAGAAGAAGATGAAATACAACTAGAATAATATGAAATACAACTAGAAGAATATGAAATACAACCTGTACTAAACAAAAGATAACCAATATAACATGAAAGACAACCAGTAAAAGATGAAAAACTACTAGAAGAAGATGAAAGACAACTAGTAAAACTCGAAAGACAACCAATACAAGATGGAAGAAAACTAGAAGGCGATGAAATACAACTAAAAGAAGATGAAAGACAACCAGTAGATCATGAAAAACATCCATAAGAAGATGAGACAACTAGTAGAAGGTGAAAGACAATTTTAAGAGGACGAAAAACAACAAGTAAAAGATAAATGACAACTAGAAAAAAATGAAATACAACCAGTAGACAACAAATAGAAGATGAAAGTAACTAGTTGATGAAGCCCAAACATATAGCGAAAATCACTATCTTTTCTTCCGAAAAATGGCAAAAAGCGAATGCAAAGTAGTCATTTTTCCGATTTATTTACCGCAAATGTGCTTTTAGGTGTTTTTGGCAGGTTTTTGAGAGAGTTGCGTATTTAGGCCAAAAACAGAGCAAAAATGTCATATTTAGGTGATTTCCGAAAACAATGTCACAATAAGACATCACATGGAGCATGCAACACCTCACACGAAGTGCACAACATGCAACTAGTAGAACAATGAAGACAACTAGAAGAAGATTAAATACAACATGTAGTAGACGAAAGATAACCAGTAGAACATGATAAACAACCAGTAAAACAAAAAAAAAACTAGAAAAAGATGAAAGACAACTAGTAAAAGGTGAAAAACAGCTAGAAAGAGATGAAAGACAATCAGTAAAACTCGAAAGACAACAAGAAGGCGATAAGATACAACTAGAAGAAGATGAAGGACAACCTGTTGAACATGCAAGACAACCAATAGATCATGAAAGACAACCATAAGAAGATGAAAAACAACCAGTACATGGTGAATGACAACTAGAAGAAGATTAAATACAACATGTAGTAGACAAAAGACAACCGGTAGAACATGAAAGACAACCAGTAGAACATAAAAGACAATTAGAACCTGAAAGACAACTAGTAGAAGATGAAAGACAACTATAAGAAAATGAAAGACAACCAATACAAGATAAATGATGACTAAAAAAAGATGAAAGACAACTAGTAAACAACTAGTATACCGGATCCGTTAAACATAAGCACCTGCTCAGATAGGATGAAACAGAGCGAAGAGTGGTGGCCAGATCCTCTAGATGTCACCACATGAACCTCCAAGAAGACAAAGTGGTTTGAAAAAAAAGGAGGAAAGCGCGGAGGGAACGAGAGAGTCGACTTTCAAAAGCACAACTCAGAATCGCCTCAGATATCGCCCCAGGCAATATCAACGAGGCTTGGAGCGGAGTTCACGGTGTAGTTTTTAGTTGAGTTGTATTTTGTTCGCTAACTGAGGCATATAAAATGATAGAATACGATCAACTCTCCAATTGTACGGGTCTCACTATAAAATGTTGTACAGTTTCATTTTTTGTTTTCTCATAAGTTGAATATTGAGTCTTAATTTATGAAATAGATATTACTGTATTGTCATTCAATTAATTTGTAAAATAAAGATGGATTACAAATTTTCCTCCTTAATATTCATAAAGACTATCATACATATTTCTAACCTGCAACCTCTTCCCGTAGAGATTAATACTTTAATGTTACAAATATTTGAACTACTCTTTGACATTGAGTGGTCGATATCAAAGTCGGATACTTTATGGCAATATTTTATGCATAACGCAGATTGGTTCGTACTACAGATCAATATTTTAGTTTATGAAGTACAAAAGTCGATTTGAACTGTTCCACATGATTTTTATACGAAAATGTATTAATATATTTATTGCTAATATAGAATTACAGCCTATTGATACAAATGTTGCATTTTGATTCATGCAAAATCAGTCCATTATTAAAAACAGTGAGGCTATGGTACTATGCATAATGCAGGTTGGTCCGTACTACAGATCAATATTTTTGTTTTTGAAGTACAAATAGTCGATTTAAACCGTTCAACATGATTTTCATATGAAAATATATTAATATATTTATTGTTAATATAGAATTACAGCGTATTGATACAAATGTTGGATTTTAGTTCATGCAAAATCAGTCCATTATTCATAGAAAGAAAATTCAAAGAGTTTGAGCTTTAATATTTATTAATATGAGTGAGGCTATGGTAGTATGCATAGCGCATCTTAGTCGAATTGAACCATTCATGTGCGTTCTTATCGGACTTCAACAGAAAATATTATCAGATCTCCATTCTTATACTTATAAAACATCATGAGGTCTCTATTACGAATCAATATTTTTATTTTCGAAGTACAAATAGTCGAATTGAACCATTCAACATAATTTTCATATGAATATGTACTACAGACTAATTTTTATATTTTTTAGAATTTTTTGTCTAACATTTTTAGATGGGTAGAAAATCATTACTTGTGATCTAGAATCTCTAGGTCAAGTGATTTTCTATCTAATTTATAAGAATGTAAAAAAAAAATTTAAAAGATATAAAATTTGATCTACGAAGATCATATTAAAATATTCTGATTGATTGTTCAAATTTATTTTAAAAATATTGATTCATAATACGGACTAATATGCGCTATCTATAGTGCCATAACCTCCCTCGGCTAAAAATACTGTACAAGTCCGGCTTTAAAAATTTACACTCATCTTCCTCTTTATAACCTCTCTCTCTCTCTCTATTCGTTGAGCATTTTGGTATTAATCTATAGTTTAAATGTCACTAAAAAATTATTAACTAATATAAATCTCTACGAATGCATTATTCATAACCACTAATCATTATTTATAACATGGTAAATTCTTCTATGGACGTAAGGACCTATTTGTAAAATGAACATATTTTCATTTTCAAAGTTCAAACAGTCGATCCGACCGTTCAACATTATCTCCATATTAAAATGTACTTGGAGGTCAAATTTTACATTTTTTTGAATTTTTGTACTATTTATTAAGTATTTTACAAAATTCAATGGTCTGAATTTGACTAGTTTTTGTAAAATACTTAATAAATAGTAAAAAAATAAAAAAAATGTAAAATTTGACCTCCAAGTACATTTTAATATGGAGATAATGTTGAACGGTCGGATCGACTGTTTGAACTTTGAAAATGAAAATATATTCATTTTACAAATAGGTCCTTATGTCCATAGAAGACACTCTTATAACATTGGTATCTATTAATTTTCGTCAAGTTCAAAGTACTTTTTGAATAAATTGACGACTGACTTTTCATGTTGTTTTCAAGTTTTTAGTACTGTCTTTGAAGTTTGAAGTATCATGTGGGTAAATTTATTGCAGCGATATTTTTTTTTTCTTGAAGTAATATATGGTAATACAACATCTTGTTCATGTCTGCCTTTATATTTAATGCATATATATGAATATGAGCAAAGCTAGGGTGTGATGTGCTCACCAAGAGGGTTTGGTGAGCACAACTCTAAAAGTTTATCGAATTGGCTTCAAACAATAAATTCAAACCGTTGAAATCCATCTACTTCATGAGTGATGCATGCACATGATTTTTTTTTAAAGTTTCAAATTCATTTAGTACAAAGTCAAGCGGTAAAAAAAAAAACCTTTTATAAGTTGTTTTATATATTCATTTTTTTGACCGCTTGATCTTGTACTAAATGAATTCGAAACTTCCAAAAAATTTCATGTACATGCATCACTCATAAAATAGAGGAATTTCAAAGGTTTGAATTTCTCATTTGAAACCAATCCATTAAACTTGTGGAATTATGTTCACCAAATCTCTTAATGAACACATCACACCCTAACTTTGCTCCATATATATTATTAAACTGTGGCTAACCCAGTGCACTCCAAATATCCGAACCAATTGAGCTATAAATGATTACTATTCGCTTTTGATATCAATTTTAATGTGTAGAGTGTTTTTAGTGTCCCTACGCATTTTGATCATTAATTTTAGATCATTCATGTTTTCCTTTTTAATAATGCGAAAACATAAGTGACTAAGATATGTCATGTTTAATTTAAAAAAAACAAATGCCAAATATGATCTCATCAATTCTCGCATATACATGCTCTTGTCTTGGGGTCCGAATCTGCTGCGATTCTAAGAGATCGCAGGACCCTGCGATCTAAATCTAACCATTCAAATGATAAAATCCAGGATCTTTTTGAGAAATCAGTTTTTGTGCACGAATCTGAACGGTTGAAATTGGAATCACAGGAACCCTGCGATCCCAGAGGATCGTAGCAGATTTATTTCCCTTGTCTTGTTATACTTAAAATGGATAGACTCAAGATCTTTACTTTATTTAATATAATTTTGTTTTTAGTCACTGGATCACAGAGCAAAATAACTCAGTTCCAAGAGAATTCGGATCACCCAGACCTTTCAATTATTTAATCCACACCGTTCTTTTAACCTGGCACGAATCTTAAAGTGGACACTATTTTTAAATAAGTACCGGATTAAGTTTAAACAACTATACAAGCAATAATTGATTATAGTATATGTCTCTGACATAATTTGAATTTTTGAATTGTAACCAACAATTAAATGGTTGGAACGATCATCAGATAAAATTTTGATCCAATGGACCAACATTCGGCAGAATTTATTAAAATTCCTCTTAAACCCTATCCTCCTCCGTCCATCCATACCTACTAATTGCTAATATAATCATCTGTTTAAATAAGATAGCTAATTTACCCTCTATATATTAAAGTTAATTATGTTATAATATAAGAAATCAAAATTTAAGACAAGAATAATGCATGCCACGTGATAGTATATATCAGTGTTGTAAAAAATATCCATTTAGGTCTATTAATCGGCCGATTAGTCGTTGATGGTGATCAAACCGTTATGGATTTTTCCGACTAATCGGCCGATTATTTCTAATTATGACCAATTATTCCGATTATTTATGATTAATCACTTGACGGTATTCTGTCCGTCCGACTATTGCATACCGTTATTTACAACACTGGTATATATACATAATACCACAATTGAGTTGTACAATACTTGATAGATATATAGTGTGAAAATTGGTAATTCAAGAGAGTTACGGGTGCATCCCCCCAATCTGCATCAAATCGGGGAAGATCTGAAAGAATAATTTTGTGGATTTGCTCTTGGACTAATTGAAACTTTTTATCTTTCTCTTCAAAATTAATAACCTCAGGCATTATTTAATATAGTGATGAATAATAACATTTTGTGTGAAAGTTTGTGAGTTTAAAACCCAAATATATTTATTATGAATATTAAATAAAATTTGAAAACTAAATCTTTGTCTTTCTATCTCAAAATTAATAATCTCATTTCTGAATTTTATATATTCAAGTTATATAATCTTTTTTGTTCGTGAGTTCTTACTCTTACACATAAAAATTGTTTACATTAAATATATACTGTTATTAAATACATAAAATTTAATTATCATTCTAAAATTATGGATTAGAGTCGTTAGACAGGGGCGGATCCAGGATTTTCGTCAGGGTGGGCAAAAAAAATATCGAATCGGGTTTAAATACCTAATCGGGTTTAATACCTAATCGGATTTAAATCCATTAACCAATTGGGTATTCGATAAAAAACAATGCTTTAACTTGTACTTTCCAATGCTTTGACTTGTAATTTCTGGTGCTTTGATTTATAATTCTAATTATCAATCAAAATTCAACAAATTTATTTCAATTTTAACCCTAAATTTAACTCAAATTACAAATCAAACATTCAAAGGGGGGACAAAAAAATATCGGAGAGAACAAAGTCGCTAAATCTCCACTAAAATTCAAAATTCAGAGGAGACAGCTGCCCTCGGATACACTGGACCTGTGGCCGCCTTAGACATAGAATAACAGTGACCAGCCTTAACGCAACAAAACAAACTTGGCTCCAGCTGGCTGCTTTGTCTTTGCCTATCGTTGGCGAATCACATGATCACATATTTACATCCATCTGTCTCTCTCATTTAAAGAAAGAAATGCCTTTATGGAATTCATAACTACAGTAATCATTATGGTTGTGCATGTGGGCACAATAAAAACGTGGTTCAATGCACAAGCTGATAAGGACGACGAACTAAGGCTTAACTACGAAGCAACTCAGCAAGCAATTAATTTTGCTAAAGTATAAAAAAGAAAAGGAAAGGAGGTAGTGTATGGGGCAAGTATCTGAACAGCAGTTTGTCGTTTTGTGTCAGTAAAGCTTTCTAATGTTTAGGTGCGCACATAATGGCACGGACAAAAGGGTGGATGAGAGCGCCTAGAAATGAATTAGTCAGGATTCAAGAAGTCCAGTTCATGTCTACAGACTAGACTAGAAAATTGTAGTTCTTTTAGTTCTATCTCAGTTGCTGCAATTAACTTTTTTTTTTATCAAGAATGTTGCATAAACTTACATGGCGGCGGGGTAACATCGAATTCATATCCTCTCCATTAACTCAAAAGAGAATTTTTGAGTTAATGGATCTCGACTGTCCAATATGTTTTGTACAAACTAGATCTGCACTAATATTAAAAGGTCCCTATGTTATAGACACGAGCCGGATTGGCTTCATTTAAAATTAGACGGTTGAAATTCATTAACTCGAGATATTTCCTTTTGAGTTAATGCAGAGGATATGGATCCGGTAACATCACGGATATGACTTTTCTTCCTGTTTTCATAAAAGAAAATGAGTGAGGCTGTGGTAATATGTCTATTACATATCACTCATGTTATACATCTATATCTCTACTTTTAAAGTTCAACAGATCAATCCAAACTGTTAAACATGATATATATATATAAATGTACTTGCAGATAAAATTTTACATTGTTTTAGAATTTTTTTACTATTTTTTTAGATAGGTTTCAACCCACTCCTTTTGGATGGTCCAAAATTTTCAAATTAAGTGATTTTCTACTTATCTAAAAAAATAGTAAAAAAATATAAAATTTGATTTACAAGGACATTTTTGTATAAAGATCATGTTGAATGGTATAGATTGATTGTTTGATTTTGGAATACGAAAATATAAGTTCATAACGCTGACCCTTGTGCATTGGTAGATATTTTAAAAATTAGTTAATTACATTCGATTTCTAGTTAACAAAATTTTTATTGGTATTCAGTTTTATGATTTAGTCATTTCATATTTTTGGCAATATTATTTATATTTAAAATAAAAATTATTGATTTTTTTCATCATTTGGATATTTCGTGTAATTAATATTTGTATAGTACCTTTTATCAAAAAATTATATATAAAAACAAATTCTAACAAAAAGAAAGGAAACAGTAATGAAGGTAACAAAGAAAAAAAAGTTACATAATTTTTTTTTATCAATGAATTAATGGAATTGTTAATCTTAAGTTTCCCAGTGATGAAGGCAACAGAGGAGACGAAGCATCGTTGCTGTGAATATGATACCTCTTTATAACTTATAATGCTAAGCTTTATATATATATATATTTTGTCATTCTTAAATATGATATAATTATGAGTTGGGTGGAATATATTAATAACAAACTTGATAATTAAGAGAAAACTGAAAAGATTTTTTTTAAATGTACCGCTCAAGTTTATACGTTATATATATTCATATGAAAAAAATCATAGAAATTTTATCATTCATCAAATTACTCGTAATGTACAACTTTCTTTACTTATCAGTATTTTATTAAAATTTAAATGACACTTAAATTGCATATAATATAATTTGACATGAATCCAATATATAAAACTAAAAATATATTTATATAATAGTATCTAGAGGAGGGATCCGATTATCACGTTTTAAAGTTACCACAACTATTTTCTACATTTTTTAAAGTCCAAATCGTCGATCCAAACCGTTCAACATGATCTCCACAATAAAATATGCTTGCATATCAAAATTTACATTTTTTTGAATTTTTTTACTATTTATTAATTATTTTACAAAAACTAGTCAAATTCAGACTATTGATTTTGTACTCAGACTATTGATTTTATTGTGGAGATCATATTGAACAGTTTGAATCGACAATTTAAATTTTGAAAATATTAAAAATAGTTGTGGTAACTTTAAAACGTAGTAATCGGATCCCTCTAGTATCTATAGCAAAATTATAAAATGGACTGATGATCAACTTAGAACTAAAAGCGGCCGAAATTTATTACGCTCCAAGATTTTTTTTTTTAACTGCATATGTAATAATCCTAGGTCATGCGCTGACGTGTGATGGAGATGCCATGGATGATGTCATGCAAATTGCCAGCTAGCTTCTCAAGTTTCATTTGATTTACCGAGGCACCTTCGGTCTGAACCACGATGTTGCGTTTAACTGACATACAAATTTCACGAAAAATAAATAGGTTACGTTTAATTGTAAAACAAAAATAGTTAGAATAATTAAATTAAGAATATCTATTGTTTGTCATATTATAATAGCTAAATGTCAAAACTTTTAAGAATAATTTATTAATATGAGACAAAAAGTTTGAATTAACTATTTTAGCTATTTTAATCCAACTAAATATCGAATAAACTATTCCGAATAGTCTATTATAAAATATTCTCAATCCAACCAAATATATCCGAGAAATATTAAAGTAAGAAATGAATTTTTTTTATAAGAATATCATGTTGGTGAAAACTGGAAGATTTCCAACATTTTGCACAAGTTTTTTTCTAAAGCGTGCGCTGCATATGACCAGAGAAGATCTGGACAAGGTATTTTCACATTTCATTATTACACCCCGCGATAACCAACACACGGCCACTTGTTTTGAAATTTTATATATGGATGAGTATATCTAGATCTTCTGTGGCGTCTAACAATATAGAATATAATGAGATGGTTATCATTAACCAATAGCCAACCAACAGGTATGATTGGTTGATATAGATAACCACGTCCTCTTATGAGATGCAACCATTTTTATATGCAAGAAGGGTCCCTCAATAATTGGTTAAAAATATAATCAATCCCCAACAACACTATTTAAGCCCTTGCTAGTTGCTAGCAGGGACTACCAAACCACCACCACCACCACTCCAGTTCAGTATTGACACACTGTTTCAGTGCAAAAATGTCAGGTGAGCAAGGCGGAGGCGGGAGTAATGAGCCAAGGACGAAGCCACCGGGAAACCCATACCCGCGTCGAGGCGATGTCAAGAAGACTATAATAAAGGAATTACTCCCAGGTATTTTCAGCGGAGGTGGCAATGATGGAAATGGAGGGGGAGGTAGCGAAGGCCGGAGGAAGTTGAGGTTCTAGCTTGTAACTGTTCCTTTTTTAACCATTAACCCTAGCTTTGTTAGTGTGGCTAATTAAAAGGTTTGGGGTTAATTATTACAATAGTTTCAGTAATGAAACGGATGGTTTCTGCCCTTTTTTTTTCATAATATAAGAGAAAAGAGGTCGGGTAATTAGATATAGAAGGGGCTGGGTGGCTGGGGGGGGGGGGGGGGGGGGGGGGGGGGGGGGGGGGGGGGGGGGGGGGGGGGGGGGGGGGGTGGTAAGGTTTATGCCAGGTTACTGTATTTTGTGCTTTGCTTCTCTAGTTATATTTCAATCTAGAGAAAGGTTGATGATGATCAATAAAAATGTTTGAGCTATCAATCATTGAAAGAAAAAATATCGCATCCTTGTTTATGATATTTCAATTGTATATAATCTAGAGTATGAACTGCAATTTGCATTCGTCATTTCCCAAATTGGGCTTTGAAGACACCGATAGAACAGCCGAATTATTTTATTTGAAAAGCCTTTATCTGGCGTATACATGGTCTATTATATATGTCAAAATCAAATTTGTTGCATCTATATATACCGTGTGATAACCATAGTAACAAATGAATAATTCGGATTCGGTTCAGCAAGGTCAAAAATTCGTGATTCGGGAATAATTCGGTATAACTCGGGTATAATTTGGAAATGATTCGGAATTACAATACGAGACAGTCAGTGCATATTTAATTCATTACCGATGATTTACTATATAAGATATTACATACATTTGCCATAGAAGATCACAGTCAAAAAGTATAATGGGGAACTGTGCAGAGAAATGAACTGTGGCGAGAAATTTTTCTTTAGCGTGGGGCCCTGTTTTCTTTTGAAATTATCTCAATTGGTTATGGCGCGCGTGGGGCCCTGTTTTCTTTAGTGTTTCACGTGGGTTCATATAATGGGGAACTGTGGCGAGAAATTTTTCCGAACAAAACGCAAGAAAAACGCGAATATTCGTAAAATTCGTTTAACCGAATTATACGTCGTTTCAATTGGCTCAGACTCAAATCCGATTTATTCGCGAATAACTCGCGAGTCATGTTACTATGGTAATAACACCAATGATGTAAGGTTTACTTTTTTTTTTCTTTTTGTGATATATATCATGCGCAGAAACGTCTGAATTTATGATGGTGGGTGAAAAAGACGATTGGTTTCTTTTGTTTATTTACCGAAATCATATGTGAATCCAATTCCAATCCTCTAAGAAGCTTTGTAGTTTAATAATAACACGAATAATATAAAGTTTTGTTTATTTAGCAAAGGACGCTGATAACTGTCTCCGCATCCCTGTCCCCGTACTGTCCCCACCTATAACTTCCATAACTAATTTGGGGAGACCGTCCCCGCACAATTTTCTTATAAATTTCTAAAGTATTAATCCATATGAACAAAAATATTTATACCTATGCACGTAAGTATTTTAACGTAAATAATTGTCTCCCCAACTAAATCTCCCAAACTGTCTCCCCACTATAAATACCTGTGGGGGGACCACTCAAACTAAATGGAGGGACCAGGGAGACCATATATGTTTCTAAAAATATCAATATTGTCATCACTATATAGGAGGGCCGCAATACTTAATTTTTTTTTACATATGATGCTAGATGACGTCTGAAATTATTAATATCAAGTATTGAAAGTATTTATAGCTATGCACTGAAGTAATTATATGTATATACACTGTACAAAGTTTAATCTTCAGGCATTTGATAATATCAAGTTACATATCAAAATATTAATATCTTATTTTTGCAAGTATTGATACCTATGCACTGAAGTATTTATACCTATATGAGGTCAACTATTTTTGTTATATGAAGGTTGATGCGGGGATACGAGATTCTCACTACTTCATTAGAGGAAGGTTGACGCGGGACCATTGGGGGATTAGAAAAGAGAGATCATCATATCAAGTTACGCATGCAAGTATTAATATCTTACTTTGCAAGTATTAATCTGTTATTTTTCAAATATTTATACATATGAAAGTTGACGCAAAGACAAGTACATGAACTGAGAAAGGAGAACTATAGTACAACTTTTCTCTACTCTAACTGCAGGATAGAGAGAAAACGAGAGTACAGATATGAATATAATTATTCTTTAACAAAAACATGGTTACTTTCCAATTATAATAATACCAGTCAGATAATTGGTGACTTGATTCTTGACTTCTTTGCCACGGGCGCATTTGTGTGAATAAGTGATAACAACCAAAATATTATTTTATTCTTTATATTTTCTTTTCCGAGTCCCGCTATGATATTGGATAAATTTCGCTGGAGGTCACTAAATTTTGTCATTTGTCACGAATTGGTCATTCAAGTTTGATTTATTTATTTTTAATCACTTAACTTTGTCATTTGTTTCAATCAAGTCACTCTATATTTTTTCATCAAAATCTTAACAAAATATTCTCATTCCGTCCAAAATATTAACGGAATATACTCATTCCGTTCAAAATACTAACAAAATGAACATATTCCGTCCAAAATACTAACAGAATGAGCATATTCCGTTAGCATTTTGGACGGAAAAATATAGAATGACTTAATTGGGACAAATAACAAAGTTGAATGACTAAAAATGGACAAATTAAACTTGAGTGACTAATTCGTTGACAAATGACAAAGTTTAGTGACCTCCAGCGAAATTTACCTTATGATATTATATTTGAAATCATGGTATGGTGTTTTTAAAGGATGTTTGATATTATAATTTTCTTCCATAGTAAAGTGAAATAAGAAATTTTCGGATTTTTTATTTAAATACATGTGAAATAGAATAAAAGATAATAAAAAAATTGAAATTGTCTCTTTCAATTTTTTATTTAGATAGAAGAGGATCCAAATACTCGCAACTTTATCAAAACTTATTCATTTCCATTTTATCTATCTTTAATCATTTTTAAATAATAATAAAATCATGAAAATTAATTATAAAATTTAAAGTGGCATGCATGTCGAAACTAATGCTACGTATATATAAAGAAACCGCTAAAAATTACATGCTTCACTTTTGGTTGCGCAACATCCAAAACATCAGAAAATCCATAAGCGATTATCAAGGTTCGACCATCCGTTCAATCAGACAATTAAAATGTTGTCAAAGTTCTTCTTCGTTTTAAGGCCAAATACTTACACTTACTCTACATTTTTGTCGATACTATTTAATTTTTCAGATGTTGCTGGCACTTTGTTAATCCTAATACCATATACTGGTTTAATACTACCCATTTATCAACACAAAAAATAGAGTTAAAAAATGTAAACAAAACGTCAATAATTCACTAGGAACACTTTTAAAAATATTACGCGGTACAATTGAATTCAATTAGTCCTTTTTGAATAAGTATTCAGCTTCTTGTACACCCTCGGGTGGTGTGTACAAGATCCGAGAACGAATTCACCCACACTGTGTGGATAACCAGCGATTACTAGTGATTCCATGTCGATGTCTCTTAAATTATACAACATCGTTTGATTTGCTTTTAAACAACTATTGTCCAACTGCCAATACGAACATATAACTATTTTTCTGGTCTAATTCTAGGGGTGCAAACGAGTCAGATATTATCCGTCCAAATTCAAATCTGGATTCATATCTGAATTTTTACTAATTTGATATTCAAATACAGATAGTTGTGGCTTCGGATGCGGATATGAATACAAATATAATTTCGATTATATTTTGATTTTTCCGGATATCCGATCAAAATTCCATTTCTACGAACTCTGATCCGACATCTCTCCGACTCTCTCCCAATTTTATATTTCTCGTATCAAACTTAGGGGCATTTCAATTTCTATTTCCTGTTTCCGACTTATGGTTTCAAAAGAAAATAATCTCCACTGTAATTATTTCCTGTTTCAAACTTAAGAAGCAAATCATGAGAAATAGGAATTAAACTCCTATCAATCTACTCTTCTTTTCCACTTCTTTGATTTCTCTCAAACGACAATTTCTTCAATTTCACAGAGCTTGTCCAAATTTCACTGTCTCCACCAAATTCCTCTTGGATTGTTTTTCTCTCCACCGAATAAAAGTATTTTATCCCATTAATTGATTTTCTGAGAAACGAATTAGATAATTTGAGAGATCAAACTGCAAAGAGTAGAACTAGGGTGTGATGTGCTCACCAAACTTTTTGGTGAGCACAACTCTACATAAACTATCGGATTCGCTTCAAACGAGATTAATCCAACCGTTGAAACCGATGTACTTTACGAGTGATGGGCGTACATGCAAAATTTTGAATTTTTTGAATTCATTTAGTCTCAAGTCAAGTGGTCAAAATTGATGAAAAATGAATGATCCAAAATGAAGTTGTTTTAATGCATTCAAAAAAATTTCAATTTTGACCACTTGACTTGAGACTAAATGAATTCAAAAAATTCAAAATTTTGCATGTACACCCATCACTCGTAAAGTACATCGGTTTCAACGGTTGGATTAATCTCGTTTGAAGTGAATCCGATAGTTTATGTAGAGTTGTGCTCACCAAAGAGTTTGGTGAGCACATCACACCCTAGTTCTACTCAACTGCAAATATGGTTTGAGTTTGTACTAAGTATTAAAAGATGACTTGAGTGTGAATATGGTTTCTAACCAAATGGCATCCCTGATACATGCCTAATAATACCTAAGCGTTGAGTGATAAATTTGCATTTTATTTTCTTTGTTTTAGTACTGGGTGGTATTCAATTTTCTGCAAAAATACTCCTAAGTTTGCAAAAAATAATCCACCTCTAATTATATTCTTTTAAATTATATCCGAATTTTAAGTTGTTTTTATTTTTTAACGAGAAAAATAATTTGTTGAATAATAAGTTAATTTTGTTACAATATTCGAATTTTGTATCTGAATTATTTCCGTATTTGTATTCGTATACGTTAATATCCGATTCGTATCTGTATTCGAAAAATAAAAACGGATACAAATACGATTTTACCACTATCCTATCAGTTTCTGATTTGTTTGTTAGTTTTGTGTTCTAAAAGTTATTTTATGTTGATTACTTTTACATGTTAAGTTCATGAATTGGATGTTATATGTATTTTGTTCCATGAGTTTTATGCTTATCTTTAGAAGTGTTCAAGAAGATGCTTTTGGTCTTGAACCATAGAACTCTATATAATGACAAACATAAATCTCTAAAATGTTAACAAATTTGGTTATTAGCATGAAACACTAATATATCATGATAAGTTTGTCATGTTGATTAAAGTACATTGTAGTTCTATAAATATTGATATAAAGGTGTATCGTTTAATAACATGAGTATATGAAAGGTTTTATATATTGAACAAACCTAACGAATGAAAATATTATATAGATTTTGTTAGTGTCATTAATATTTTCATTGTGTCTCAGAATTGTTAGATATGAGAAGTATATAATGTAATTAACATTAAAAGTTACTTATTACTAATGGTGATAAAAAATATTAGTTCCTTGTATATACTTGTGCGGGAGAAAGTCATATGTAACATTGTCCCTCATTTATAATGAGTAAAGATATTATATGGGTCCATTGGTAAAGAAGAATTATAATGCATGCAATATAACTGAAGTGCAGTTATATATTAATAATTTACTTAAGAGATCAAAAAACGAATATAATACAAAGATGACACTGTCATACTTTGTATATTATTCATAATATCATGTGGCAAGTAATAGACACAAGTAATGTTATTTATATCGTTATTTTAAATGATCGTGTATTGTGAAGGATACTTTACATCTATGTCATTTAGATAACTATAATGTATAACTATAATACCTTTTATAGTTTATGATAATAAAATGTTTTATGTCATTGCCACCATAATATAGATCCTCTATATATGCCACACCAACTGAATAAGAAACAAGAAGGATATTTGATTTATATGATATATATTGTTTCATAAGATATGAAATAAAATACATGTGATAAAATGTTAAATATCATAACTGCTTAGAACAAAGATAAACTTATGAGAAATGCGCATATTATTTGGTATAATTTGGTGCACATTTGGCACATAAATATAATGATGTGTGTAACATTGTTATAACACAAGTTTATGAAAACCCAAAATTAGTATGAGTTGGAGCTGGTATCGTAGCAGTTATTGTAGCGTGTACTATAACAGTGGCTAGGGTTTGGCTCTTTTAATTAAAGAAAATTATACTATGAAGGTTACACAATGAAAATCCTAGTATATTTGTATATAAGGAGAGGTAGAGAAGTTTTATTAAGTAATTTTCTGAAAATTATTTTCTTCTCTTCCTCTCTCTCCTAATTGTCGCCCCCTCTTCCTCTCATATTAGTCTCTCTAATGAAGAATGAAGGATTACTAGAAGAACAAGAAGGTTTATTAACTAGGTTTTAAGCTTAGATTAGATAAGATATCTACCAAGGTCTTTCTAATTTTTGTTTAGTTCAAGTTGAATACTAGAAGGCCGTTTCGACAAATGAAGGTATTCAGGTGACTTAGAAGAGAATAGTACTTCTCTCTATTTATCAAATTGATATTTGGTAGAGGTATATCCAAATCTCCTTTAGTAAATAGATTTGTAATGAATTAATGAGTAGATAATTATTCGTGCATATGAATTACTTGAATAGAATTAGTATAATAAAGTAGATCCATAGATGCTTGTAAAAGGGTAAAAAAAAAAAAATTAATTTTTACCATCCTAACGTAAAACATTTCTCGCATTTCATGAGATTAATAATTTAACTTTTGAATACAATTAGTTTAGACTTACAATTTTGCAAAAAATTTAAAATGTAAAATTACAGTTGACGGATCTTATGCGATGAAATGTTTCAAATATAGGATCGGAAGTGAAAATTGTTCATCCTAGCATGTTAAATGTTTAGTTTGCTCTAATATCTTAAAAAAAATTGCAATCGGATGCCGCATTTAGTCTGAAACAATTCAACAAATTTAAATATTATTTTATTACCACAAGTTTAGAATTGGAGTATAGAGTTTTGATGAAGAAGTGGTGTTGTTTGATTATAAATTCGAAACTTTTTAGTTGTTTATATTAAAAAAATAGTGTTGACTTTATGTAATAAATGGTGTTTTCGATTATAAATTATAAATTAATTTGATCAACAAGTGGTGTTGGCTTATGTAGCCAGTGGATAACAATCATCAACGAGTATGGTGTGACGAACATTTGTCATCCAAAATGAGGGGCATGTAAAAACAAAGTTGTCACGTGACCGGTAAATGTTAATTAAAACAAATGAACTTCATTAAATAATTTTGGATCGTTTAGTCGATAATTCACCTCACATTTTTAGTAATAAAATGAACTCGAATGATTTGAGAACTAAGATAAATTAGAGGTCATTTCGAGACAAAACTTTTACTGTTTTTTATTGATGTAATGTAAACCCCAGATTTTGGTCTTTAATACAACTTTGACAGCCTATGTCACAAGTTAAAAAAAAAAAATGAACTTTTAATTATTTTTCTTTTTTTGTATATTACTTCACATCGGGTCCGGATCCCCTAAAATAACTCAAAATTTAAGTTTGAATCGGGACCGTCCAATCAGTATCCAAACCAATCCTCCGACGATGAGTTCAAACTCAAACTTTGAATCACTGGAGATTCGAATTCAGTGCATCTGTCACTGTCAAGAAAGAAAAATTTTGAATTTATGACCAGGGGCGGACACAAGATTTTTGTCAAGAAGGAACAGAAATCGAATTAAAATAGCTTATTAGGTTCAAACCTATTAACTAATCAGATACTAGATAAAAAACAGTCAACATCATAAGAAATAATAAAAATAGTATACTCTTACATAATAAAAAATAACAAAATAATATAATTTTACATATTAAAAAACAACAAAGTTGGTACGGACCCATAATTTTCTATAAAAACAATAAAGTTTCTCATTAACAGTCATTGGACTGGCCTGGTGAGTTTTTCAGTTCCAGGGAAGAGCAAAACAATTTACAGAGAGAGACAAAGTGTTACCGGAACCGTATTTTTCTACTAAATTTCAAAATCTAGAGAAGAGCAGCTGCCTTCTCTAACTATGTATGGGTCCGCCCCTGTTTATGACAGTGGGTTAAATACATGATTGCATTCTTTTGTTTATTTACATAAATCTTATGTGAATCCAATTCCAATCCTCTGAAAAGCTTTGTAGTTAGATACTTAGCGAATTCAAAAGCACGGTTCCTTTGCAATTATCATTAGACCAGTCAGATAATTGGTGACTTGATTCGTGTGAAGGGTGAACCTCTTGATTCTCGACTTCTTTGCCACGGGCGCATTTTGTGTGAAAAAGTGATAACGACCGAAATATTCTTTATTTACTAGTGAGGCTATGGTGTTATGTATAACATGAATTGGTGTTTAATATAGATTGATATTTTTATTTTTAAAATTCTAACTGTTGGTTCGAACTGTTCAATGTAATTTCTATATGAATATGTACTTGTAAATTAAATTTTACATTTTTTAAAATTATTTTACTATTTTTTAGATGGATAGAGAATCACTGATTTTAGATGGTTCAGAATTTTTAGATCAAGTGATTTTCTACCAATCTAAAAAATAAAAATATTCTAAAAAAATAAAAAAAATTACAAATTTTTTTAATGTGAAGATCACGTTGAACAGTTTGGACAAATATTAAAAATTTCAAATGTAAATTTAAATCCATAGCGCGAACCAATATACACTATGCATAGTATCATAGCCTCACTCTTTATTCTTTATTTTTGTTATTTCGAGTCCTGCTATGGAATTTTTAAATTATGGACTCATGATATGGTGTTTGATATTATAAGTTTTTTCCATAATAAAGTGAAGAAGAAATTATCTAATAAAATTATCATGTTATGGTGTTTGATATTTTAATATAGATATCACGTTTTAAATCCGCTATTTGGACTTTTAAAATCACGAAACTGAATTGTTGTAAGATATGGTAACTTATAAATGTTGTAAGTGGATCACTCCTCAATGTTTTTTTGTGGTTTCTATATGTTTATCTCACAAACTCAGTGTAAAAAAACGGAGGGAGTAGGGACTAAAAAAATATAATTGATTCAATATCTTAAATCAGATAATACTTTTTCATCCCAAAATTTATGTTGTACAATGACCCCGCAACAACATTCAATATCAAAGTATGAGTTTTGTGTGTGTGTGTGTGTGTGTGTGTGTGATGGGAACAGATAGACTCTTTTTTTTTTTCTATCGTCCGAGAAAATAGGTAAATACTTGTTCCATCCTATCTATTTCTCAATATTAGACTTCCAAATAATTAAGACTTAAATTCAAAATTAATTATTACCGGGTATATAAAGAAAACGCTAAAAATTACATGCTTGCACTTTTGTTACACAACAGTCGAAGTATCAGAAAATCCTGGCTTGTCAATGATTGAAGGGGGAGATGGGATTTTAATGCCATTCCCAAAAGAGTCTCGAGCTCGAGTGCGTATCCTATAAGATATCTCAACTTTTGGGTGAGCGACGTGTCCGGGGACCAGTATTCTCTGTAGTACTGTACAGAACAATAAATCACTTTACGGTTCAGATTTTCTCTCAGCTGGTGTCTACTTGGGAGATTGGAGGGGACATTATTATTTGTGCTTTGAGATTCGTGCAAAGTTAAAAAGAACGATCCGGATCCTCATTGTATTTTCTGTGGTTCTCAGAGGATACGAATTCCGTGTCCGGTGCCTATTCGGAGATAGCGAAGAGGGCCAGTATTATTTGTGCTTTGAGATTCGTACATAATGTATTTGAACAATTGAAATTTTTCGAAAAAAACACACAAAAGTTGAGATATTTCAGAGGATGCGAATTCCTCGAGCTGCTGGTCATTTAGCCAAGAGTTTGAAATCAACATACAATATTTTTCAGTTTAATATCCGATCCGTATCCGTATCCGAAAAATAAAAACGGATACGGATAGATTTTACCACTATCCGATCCGTTTGCACCTCTACCTACGCCTATGACGCAGGTGCCCTTTTATATTGGTGCGGATCTCAATGAGACGATCCAAATCCATTAACGCACGTTCTGTTAATGCAGTGGATACGAATTCCCTTCGATCCGGAAATTCCCAATTAATGCAAACATGGAAATTAGGAAGAATCCAATGCAAAATGAGGAATTTGTTCTATTCTGCAATTCCATCCAGAGGAGGCATAAATCAAGGGGAAATAAAGAATCGATCGGGCCGATTTCTTTCCGTACCATCAACAAAACTGTTCTTGACCTGCACAGTGCGTATCATGATCTACTTCCATGTGGGCCATGTCATCCAAAAAGTGTTCTTCTAACAAAAACAAATTATTGGGCCGGGCCTCTTTCTTTCTGGGCCCGTTACCCGTTGCTGTTAAAGGAAAATGCTGATTTCCCGCTACCACGATCAATCGCTTCATTTTCACCTCAATTCCCAAATTAACCCGACTATGCTAAACCTTCGTCCCCAACTTGTACCCCTAGTCCCCAAGTCTGCCTCTCTCTCTCTCTGTCTGTCTACATCTCTCTAATTCAACTAGCCAATTCAATCCATCTCTAATCCTTCCCTAACAGTATCCCCATGGAAATTTGGAGAGTTCGTTTCCTAGAGAAGCATCTCCGGACCGTGCTCTCTCCTTCCACTCTTCTCTCTCGGTTATGCCAATCCAATCCCCGCTCTTTTCATACACTACCTTGCTATCCACTCCGTTCGGGCCGCCTCCACTCCATTTTTTCTCCCTTCTCTAATACCCCCGCTCGCCACACTCGATACTTCAAGCATGCCAGAAACCCTAGCTTGAGGGTGTTTTCGTCACTTTCGCCAGGGAGAGAGGTGGAGTGGACAGACGAACATCAGCACCAAAATCAGCCACACAAAGGTCCGGTGGAAGTGCTGAGCGAGGTGTCGGGATCAGAAGAGGATGACACGTATCATTTACTGGAGGTACAACAGGAGAAGCAGAGTCGCTTTATTCCTGTTAAGGCCTATTTTCTCTGTACAAGGTCTTTATCTTCTCTTAATGAGTTAATCTACTATCTATGAGTTAAGCGGATAGCTGAGAGAAGATTTGTACAATCCCTATGTTCAAACTATTTTATTCATTTAACATATTCTACACCAATGACTAATGGATTAACACCTGTAGAGTGAATTTTGCAGTTTAGACTAAACAGGTCGAGATTCAACCTCATTACGAGTTGTTGTGACATTGAGCCTAAATTAAACTTCAATTGCACATATTAATAGGCTTACACATTAAAGTATTTGATTTTGTCTTCTTGTAGTCTCAATTGTGTAAGTACACCAAAAGAAGTCACTTGAAGAAAAGGTAAATTGGCAATCAAAGTGGCATGAACACAAAAAGGTTTAATTATGAAATAATGTTTATGTTGTACTTGCAGCATTGACTTGAGGAGTTTGCAGTCTCAAAATGCATTTAATGTGATCCCACCAAACTCCCGTGCCACTAACTATGTTGTGTTGAAGTATTACGATGTTAAAGGAGATCCTCAGGTCTCTCTCTTTTTCTCTCTCTGTTAGAGTATGTCAATAAAGTTTAATTTATTCTTCATACTACCATCTAACATAACTTAAAAAGATTGTTTTTTTATTTATTTATTTCAGACTTGGCAATGATATATGTATTAGACTTTTGGGTAGCAGTGCTAACGCTCTATGTATCTGGAGATGTCAATGATTATTTTTTATTAATTTTTGTTTCAGGGATTTGAAGCTGGTTTTGTGAATGAGGGCAACTGCCACTACATGGTAGTTTTTCAATATGGCTCAGTTGTACTGTTCAATGTATCTGATCAGGAAGCTGATGGATACCTTAGAATAGTTGAAAAACATGCTTCTGGAATACTCCCTGACATGAGAAAGGACGGTATGGCTTGTTTTTAACCTTAAGTATTACCCAATTGCCTGCAAATAAAAATTTAATTGTCTCGAGCATAAATGTGTTAGGAATTTGTTTATTGACTTTTTCAGAGGGCCAAATTTGTCCTAGAATTCACATTTGGTCACTGAACTTTTAATTATCCGTTTTCAGTCACTGAGCTTTGATATCTATACAAATTTAGTCAATTCATCACAATTTCTATTATTTCCCATCTCTTCCATTATTTCTTTATCCCTGGTTCAATTCTCCCTTCCTTCTTCCTCCCACTCATCTTTATCAACCCTAGATACGAGCAAAAATCAGGATCAAGTAAAGACCAATACTACCCCTGTGTACTATTCTGCTTGAGCGCCGGCCAACTCTCTCTCCCCTCTTCGATTCTTTTTCTGATTTTCGTCTGAACTTTTGTTTGGATTTTCAGTAAATACAACCAAACAGCAGGACGTATGGTAGTTCTGTGAGAGAGGATGGATAAATGAGTTTCTTGTTTCATTCAATGAAAACATTCTAGCGTGCTGAACAAAATTTTAATTTTTGTGTAAGTCTATAGAATGGAAAATTCCAGAAAGTTATGCCAGATATACATTTTGTTTGGATTTGTTATTTCTACAATAAACCAACATATAAATTCATTAATTCTTGCATCGAAGAAATATATATATATTTTTTTGTTTAATTGAATGATGGGTTAAACAAATTTGAAAATATAATGATTTTTTTATTCCTGAAGAAATTTTGTTTGTTAAGCATGCAGGGATAAATAAAGCCAAAAGGTGCTACGAGAGAAAAAGAAAATGTTGTCTATTGTTTTATTTTAATCGAATGGTCCATCCAAAGCAAAATATATATGTTTTTGTATATCCGACTGGCAAAATGCAATTAAATAATGATATAAATTTTGTGATAAGTTTGTGATTCATAATTTGTCCTTCTCTTCTCTAAGCAAGTTTTCTTAAAATACATACGACTTTTCATTTTCAACAGAATTTATATTACGTTTTGCCTCTCGAATTGCCATGTGTTGTATCCATATGGTGCAGTAGAAAGGGCAACTGCCATGTGTTGTTGTATCCATACATCTCTATATTGAAAACACTCCAATACAAATCACATTTTGTTTATAGAAAATAAGTTCCACTATCCTATGCAAAAAGAAACAAATAAGTACTAGCATTTTTTGTTTCTTTATTCTGCTACTTTAATCTCCTCTTCAGAATCTCATACTATGCTGCATGTCTATCAAGGATATGGTGGTTCACAAAATACTATTTCCAAAACCTGATTGGAATTGTAGCATACAAAATTATCATGAATTTAGTGAGCTGTACTGTACAGATTTGGGGGTCACAAAACTGAGTAAATTGGAACTCAATAGATGCAAAATCAAAATTAATCTGAGATAACACTTTTAGGCATGGTTGCAAATTTATACAGAGTTGAACTTGTTGAACCAACATTTGATTGATTTTTGAACAAATCTAAAAGCGAACTTCACAAGCTCTGGTGCATACATTTGGAGAAATTGTAACTAGAAGCTTTTCTGGTTTCAACTAAGATTTTGTTGGGGAGGAAGGGTGGGAACGGCACCGGGAGATGCTTGCGAGACATTGGCTGAGTGGGGTGCGACCTTCAGTTGAGATCTTTGGAGCGGCTTTCTCCACTTTTAGAGAGAGAGACAAGAGCGTGAGAAGGAAAATCAATAGCGGAGACAGGAGTAGTTGGGATTTGAGTTCTTTCTTTCAATTGTTTTCTAATTCTCTTCTCAGAATTGGATGGAGAGATGAGTGGGAGTTAGAGTGAAGGGAGAGCGCAACAGAGAGGAAAGAGACAACACAAGAGATGGGATGGGAGATGATGAAAATTGTGATGGAGTGACTAAATTTGGATAAATATCGAACTTCGGTGATTAAAAACAGATAATTAAAAGTCCAGTGACCAAAAGTGGATTTTAGAATAAGTTCGGTGACCTCCAAAATAATTTACCCTTTGTTTAAAAGGTTTCTCAGCAAGTTAGAGGGCTTGAAATTTTACATGTTGAAATTTTTTAGTTTTTGCTAATATTTAGCTTTGTTGGACCTCAGAAATCTGGCATGTCCTCAGTCCATTCTGTGGCTTTGCTTTATACAATATTTTTACTGGCATTTTGATTCTTTATAAGTTAAAACTTTTAGGCAAATAAGTCTTGTCATAAACAGAAGTTTCTTAACCAAGAGTGGAAAGGAAAAAACCCAAAGTCTTATTTTATCTATCCGTAGATACCTTGCACCATACTTTTGGTTGGCTTCTGGCTAATCTACTTTCAAACTTGTTTCTGTGGTTGTCATCATCCTTTGCAATAGTTTGCACATTTAAAGATCTGAATTTATACAATAAAATACTTTGCCAGAACAATCTCTTAACTTGATAATGTAACAATTTTTGTAAATTAAAATAAAATTAACCTTTTCCCAATCGAACTGCAGATTACGCAGTGGTGGAGAAACCGACCCTGGAGTCTTGGATGCAAGGTGGACTTGACTACATCATGCTTCGCAACCTTAGCATAGATGGAATTCGTACAATTGGGAGTGTTCTTGGCCAGAGCATTGCTCTTGACTATTACATCCGCCAAGTATAGTTTTTTGCCTTGCTAAATTCAATGAAAAAGTAGTTTATTTATAGAACAATGGATTTGTCTTAAGGTAATGACACCTCATGCATGTTGGTTTGGAACGTGAGCAGAATGGTACTGGTATCTCTCAAGTTGGCTCTTATTTTTGTCCTTCAGTTAATGCAGTTATAATTTCATTAATCTTCAATTACTGTCAGTTTTATCAGACTTTACCACAGACCACAGTTCATTCCTCATATATTTATGGGTAACTGACCAAGCGAAGATAAGTACGAGAGGAGACTCTAAGAATATCCCTAAAATTATTTTGTTGAATTAGCCCCCGGGCTATTTGTTTTTGTTCAAAAAAGCCCTTTTGTCAAATAATGATTGATGATGGTTGGATTGGTGATTATTTGGATATAGTTGACTATGGTGGGAGACCGGGCAGTGGTTAAGAAAAAAATGTATTTTTAGTGGGGATCATCTTTTGACTAGCCTCTTCCCAATTGAGTTTGTTCGCCAATGCTCCCTGCAATTTCCATGTGATCATCATCCCTCTGCCTCACATGCAAGATCGTGCACTGACTTGTTTGATGATCACATGGAAATTTCAGGGAGCCTGAGATATGATCAGACCTGCAGTTGCAATGGGTATATTGGAATGGCTTTATAAGATCAAATGCATGTGGCAAGAACCAAGAAGCCTGAGATAATTATGTCATTCGTGGTTGTGCAAATCTTTGGATTTGTTTGCAATCCAGGGATGCTGTGATGGACTGCAGACAAGTTCACATTATGTGTTGGTGTTCGAGTTTGTGGTAGTTTTTCTTGTTGGAAAAATTACTTGAAACCCAAACAGTGTTTTTTCAGATGCAGCTGGGTCAGGGGAAAAGCCAGTCTAGTGTCAGGCAAAGATAAAATTGGCAGGTTCTGTAGTTCTTTATGAGAGTCTTGTGCTTTATACTTGTTTCTTTGTCTTTACATTTTAAAAAAGTAATTTGTTTAAGGTGTTGATTTATTAGAAACCATTAGCTCAAGGGGCAAATACAAACAGAGAGTAGTTTATTAGCTGGCTAAAGAAAATGGGACCAAACAATGTTTATTAGAATCTCGATCATACTTGGACAGTGCTAAAAGCTGAGGTTGTTATCCTTCAATCTCCATCGACCATAATTTTGATATTATCAAGGGTTATGTGTAAAAAGGGTCTTTGGCTTTCTTGTTAGGTTGATGGAATGGTGGCTGAGTTCACAGATATAAACCGAGGCATGGAAAAGACGGGTACCTTTACCATGAAGAGAAAAAAGCTTTTCCAGTTGGTGGGAAAGGCCAACTCTAATCTTGCTGATGTCATCCTCAAACTGGGTCTGTTTGAGAGGTATAAGATCAATATTTTAAAATCATATCTATAGTGGCGCAACACATGTTGTCCTTTAATTATATTTATCACAGTGTCTACACGAAATACAGAAATCTATATAAGAAAATATGAGAAAAGCAAAAAAAAAAAACACTGAAACAATTTCAAGGAGCACTGGTGTGATAACTTAATGTTCCCATAGTATGTGCACGATTGAGGTTCCTAGAAATCTGGTTATCTAGTTGAACCTTTTCTTTTGCTGTTTCTGTTTATTCTTCAGTGAAAAGACTGTACTTATTGAAAAATGTGTGTGCATTTATGAAATTGCTGATAAGTAGGGCTCATTTCTTTTGCAGTCTATTTTATTACATTTTTTTTTAAAACAAGGCCAAGAAAGCACAATTGAAGAATGCTTTGTGTATTACATAAAGAGGTAAAGCAAGGGTTCTAACTTCTAAGCTATTTATTGAGGTTCCAAGATATGCAACTTTGTGATTTCAGGTCAGACATAGCTTGGAAAAATGCAAATTATGCACAGATATGGGAATACCTTCGTGATGAGTATGAGCTCTCCCAAAGATTTGGAAACCTGGATTTCAAGTTGAAGTTTGTTGAGGTAATATCTCTCATGATTTGCATGTTTTTAAATTTTAAAGTATTAGTTTGTTTGGTGCCTTCATTTAACTTCTCTCGTTTTTTGTGTGTTGTTATTTTCAGCATAACATAAGGTTCCTTCAGGAGATACTTCAAAACCGAAAATCAGATTTTCTGGAGTGGTTGATTATAATATTGATCAGTGTTGAGATTCTCATTTCAGTTTATAATATTGTACGGGAGCAATTGTAGCTTCTTTCTTCTTTTATGACACTGAGAAATTGCTCTTACATGCTCCTGTAAAGATGTTTACGCTGCCTTCAACCCTTGAAGATGTAAATTGTTTTTTTTTTCCTGAGATTTATCTCTAGTAAGATGTGGGAATGCATAATTACCTCATAACTGATTTAGTGGAGTTGGTGATGGGTCTTACAGGTCACAGGTGGAGAGAAATGATGTCATCTTCAGCAGAGAACTGTAATTAGTCTAATGACCGTACAATTAGTGGTGAACATCTTTCCAATTGTGGGTCCTATGAATGATTTGTACTTCAGGCAGGTGGTATCAAATTCTGTTTCGTTTTGGACTTTCGGCAGTATAGTTTTCAATCAGTGCTTAGCTTGTAAATATCAAATTAATCTTTAGTGCGGTTCTTTATTTTTTATAATTTTTATTATTGTTGTTATATTATTATTAACTTATCATATTCATTATAACTCAAGATCTAGATTAGATATTTTAATGTTTCTTTGAAGGCGACTCCATGTTTTCACAGATAGTGAGATGAAGTGCAAGTGTTTTTAACTTTTTATGTTTAGTATTATTATAATTGGCACATGAGTCCTTGGGATCCGCTCGGCTGAGCTGGCCACTTCACTGCTATCACTAATTCACTATCAAATAATTATCAATGGCCATGACTCGTTGTCTTTTGGGGTTTTTAAAATTGTTCTTGTATTTTTTTTTCCAAAACTAATACATAGATTTGATTCCAATATTTTGTCAAAACTAATACATAAAAATATTTTGTCAAATAATTATCAATGTCTAGATGCTTGATGGGATGCGGACAAGCGGTTACCTCGGTGACTTTATGGGCGGTATCTTTTCTTTTCCTTTATATCAGGCGCCATTGTGACCGGATCCGTATCCTCTGCATTAACTCAAAAATTCTCTTTTGAGTTAATGAATTTCAACCGTCTCATTTTAAATGGAGTCAATCCGGTGCGTGTCTATAACATAGGCGGTCCTTTAATATTAGTGCAGATCTAGTTGCACGAATCTTAAAACAGATCGGACAGTCGAGATTCATTAACTCAAAAGATTATCTTTTGAGTTAATGCAGAGGATATGAATTCATTGTGACCGTGCGATCTCGAGTCTCTGGAGGTTATTAACACTGAAAAAGTCACTCTTAATTAAGCATTACATTAACACTATTTTTTTTCACTATAACTATTCATTGTTTCAAATGTACAATTCAAATAACATTTTTATTAATCCGAACAGTACCACTTTCACACTATTCATAAAATCACTATAACTATTCATTGTTTCAAATGTACAATTCAAATAACATTTTTATTAATCCGAATACTTTTCATTGTTTCAAATGTACAATTCAAATAATATTTTTATTAATCCGAACAGTACCACTTTCACACTATTCTTACACTAATTCTTGCACATCTAAACGTTTGTTTTTAATAAAAGCAATCTACGGCAGAAAAGGGATGAAACCATGTAATTGCACAAAATAAGAG
This sequence comes from Carex kokanica, assembly GCA_025461125.1. Taxonomy (NCBI): domain Eukaryota; kingdom Viridiplantae; phylum Streptophyta; class Magnoliopsida; order Poales; family Cyperaceae; genus Carex; species Carex kokanica. Next base: position 1,278,311 of record JAJGRX010000638.1, read on the forward strand.
GCGCTGGCAAGCTATTTTAAATTCAAGTCGTTTATTCTTCACTTCTTTATTCTAAGAATCTATTCACAGTATGGAGATTTCAGATCATTTGTGGTTTTGAATATTTTCGAGATTGAAATGGTAAAAAGATTATAGCTTGTCATGGTACTGATATTTTATGATTTTCTTTTATTTATTTATTTGTTTTCTTGATTTGAATTCCTGTAGAATTTTCGTTAATTATTAAAGAATTTTGCATTGCAACTCAGCAATCAACAACTAAATACAATATATGGATTGGAATCACTGAAAAATTATGGATCATTTGTACTTAGAAGTCTGCATGCACTGCTGCACAGTAAAAACCTCAAGGCTTGTATCAGTAATTTTGTGCTTGACTTGTCTTCAGTGACTTCAGTCTACATTGAATTCTTGCTTGGGACGTGTTAATTTTGTCATAGATATTAGATATTTAATGTTTCTTCCTTTCTCTGATTGATTGTTTTCATTTAAAATAAAATGTAATACATAAAACAGTAATTAATGTGATACTTAAAAATCAATATAAAAGGGCAAAATCGTCCAAACTAATTTAGTTTCGGTATGCAAATCATTTTTTTCGGTGTCAATAGCGCCTCCCATATGGCCGAAATTTTTATTGATATCCAAAATTAATATTTAATTTCAAAATCTACCCCCTTTTGAATTGAAATTCGAAAAATACCCAAATTCTGAAAAAAAAATTGCGGTTTTGGACCTACTTTTCGCAAAAAAAATTCACGGTTTTGTAGATTTGAAACCGCATAATAGTTTCACAGTTTTAGCCCAAAACCGCAAAATAAATTTGTAGTATAGAGACCGGAAATAAAATTTGCGGTTTTGGGCTAACACTGAATTTTATTTTGCGGTTTCAAGTCCAGAAATTTGTTTTGCGATTTCGAGAGATTTGTTCTATAAAACGCGCTGCATTGTGGTTAACAAGAGAAGATAGAAAAGGAAAAGGAAAAAAAGAAGATAGAAAAGATAGAAGATAGAAAAGGAAACCAAAAAAAGAAGAGAAGAAGATAGAAAAGGAAAAAAAAAAAAAAGAGAAGATAGAAAAGGAAAAAAAGATATGTGTGAAAAGGAAAAAAGAAGAGAAGAAGAGGAAAAAAATAGAGAAAATCGAAACGGATTTTTGTAAGTTTTTTTATTTTATTAATTTTAAATTATTTAATTTTTACAATTTATTTTGTACTTATAGGGTTATTATTTTTTAAATTGTAATTTATTATCCAGACCAACCAAAACCAAAAATGATGTGTGAAAATTTTTGTTGGAGGGAAAATCCAATACAATGATGACGGGGTCTTTTACAGTACCCGGCCTAAATACTTATTCCCGGTAACCGTGAACCATAACTTTGATTATCTCCAGAATGAGATTTATAAACTGGTTGGGTATACCGTTAGTAAATCAAATCTGGAAATTCAAGTTAGGTTTAATATGTCTACCGATGGCCAACGGGACTACCAATTGGTACCGGTAACAAACCAGACATCGTTCGAAATGATTTTAGGAATTATAGAGTCCTTCCCGCAAAGGTTACCGGTTCTGGAGTTGTATGTAGAATTGGAACCGAATCATGCTGGCTTTAATTCCCAATTAAATCTGAACAGTCAGGCCCTTGTACCCAGTTAGATCCCTGAATCTCGAACCCGACCAAGTACCAGTCGAAACCCTGAACCCATAACTCGACCAATACCAGTCCTTGATTATTCGCCAGTACCTGTCGATGCAATTGTTGATGACAGTTTGGAGAGTGGAGATGAAATGCTCTCAGATGAGTTATCGGGTTTCAACGATGATGTTCGACCAACCAGACAGTCACAATCACAGTCTTGGTCACAGTCCCTCCAAACACAATACCCGATAACTAGTTGATAGTTTCAATGACACATCGGGTTTTCGGGTAGCGGATGTCAATTTTTTCGGCACAAGGAGAACATTCGATAACCCATTGGCCGTAGGCAAAGTGTATGAGTCGAAAATGGCTCTAAGGGTAGCAATCAATGAGTTCCATCTCATGAACAATTTTGAGTGTAAGGTAAAAGCCAACCTCGACGTTTAGTTGTGTTGTGCAAAGATGATTTATGCAAATTCAAGTTATGCGCGAAGCCTCACAGTCTTTCAAAATCTTGGATTATTAGCAAACAAGCAATCCCTCGTGCATGCAAAGTACTGGCATCACGTGCTGATCATTGTCAGCTTACAACAGAGTTGGTTGCCCTTGCAATTGATGAGACCATGAGAAGGGATGTGTGCGCAAGTATAAATCATGTCCGAGATGTCGTCAAGGCCACATACAAAAAGGTAACTCCCAAGTATAATAATTTATGGCAAACCTATTTGGGAGTTGGGAGAACTCGTACAACTTGCTTATTCCGCTCTTGGAAGCCATAAAAAAAGCCAATCGAGGAACCAAGTATTGTGTGACCTCGACCCCGATTGATAGATCAGCTGATAGGCATTTCAAGGCAACGGCATGGGCGTATGGGCCGTGTATTACGGTGATACCGTTCCTCAGACCAGTGATTAGTATCGATGCATGTTTTATGTCGGGACGGTACCGAGGTAGGTTGTTAATGGCATGTGCGTACGATGCCGAAAATCAGTTGCTTCCATTGGCTTTTGGAATTGTGGAGAAAGAAAGCGTAGAAAACTGGGATTTTTTTATGAGATGGTTGCAGTTGGAAGTCATTGGAGATGGTCGATTCTTTTGTGTCATATCGAATAGACATTTGGGAATTAAATCTGTGTTTCAGGATCCACATCTTAGATGGGATGAGTCTACCGATCAATGGGTGCATCGATATTATTCTCAACATGTTGCCGAGAACCTTTTTAGGCATGTGGGGGCAGAGGTCAGTGATAGGTTCAAAATTGAGGTAAATAAGAAGAAACCTAGGAGGTTGCAGGAGATGTTTCAAGACTTTGAAATTGGTTGCCCAGAGGCTCTAGAGTACCTTAACAAGGTAGGTAAGAGGGACCTGAATGATGAAGATGATCTTCCATGTCCAGAAAAGCTGTACCAAGCATTGGACGGAGGTCACCGATGGGGAATAATGACAACAAATGGGTCCAAGTCACTGAACAATGTGTTCAAACTGAGTCAGCAATTGCCGATTGCAGCCGTCGTAGAGGACACGTTCTACAAGATGAATGCCTGGTTTATTGAATGACGCAACAAAGCTGAAGTGGGACTTCAACAAATCCCTAGCCATGATTGCGATTCCTTATAGTAGGGTACATGGGACCTATGAGGTCATGGTAAGGGGTGAAAAAGATCCTGCAAGGCATGATCAGCGAAGACTGGAGTATAGCCGCATGGATTTCGGATATAAGGTTGTTGTTAAGGATAACAACAAGGTTGAATGTGAATGTCAGAAGTCCCAATTGACCGATATACCATGTTCTCATTTCATGGCGATGGTCCGAGAAATGAAATATGATGAAAATTCATACGTCAACCTTATCTACAGTGTGTCAATGCTGGCACAAAAAAAATTAATGGCCCTGATATGACTAGTCCGAACCAAGGTGCTACCAAGGTGCCTGCTTTGAGACAAAGGCAACCAATTTGACTGGCCTCGATATGAAGGTCCGAGGATCATTCCAAAGCTGAGACTGATAAAAAAAGAAGAAGACGACACAACTATATACCAATGGAAATGGATCGAATGCAAGGTCGGAGACTCGGACATCAGGCTCATCATGAGACCATTGACCAGAATGCAGCAGGTGTAATGCATCAACCAATTATTTATATGTTTTAATTTCATTTATTTTTTTAACAATTCTAATTTAATATATGTTATACTTGTAATGTAGAGAAAGCAGCAAGACAAGCAGAAACAAGACCATTTTCTTCAAGAAGTAATCAGCTAGAGGATCTTTTTCCAACAGACGCCAACATTGATGTTTTTATTTTTGTCTTTATGTTTTTGTAGTGAAGCCTTGATGTTTTTATTCTTGTACTTTTGTAGTAAAGCGTTGATGTTTTAATTGTTTGTTGTTAAGTTCTTGTACTTTTACGTTGGTTCTTGTACTTCTAATTTGTAGAGACAGAATTTTAAATAAAATGGTATAACAAAACATACATAATAAAAGATATAGCAAAACATACATACTAAAAGATAAACCCTAAAGATATAGCAAAACATACATAATAAAAGATAAACCCTAAAGATATCCAAAATAAAATTAGCAAAACATACAAAATAAAATAGATAAATCCTAAGGATAGTTTGAATGCGTGAAGCGGTCTGGGGAACCAACATTACGTCATGATTGCTGTCGTGGATGTCTACCAGAGCTATCGCTAGAGTCGTATGTCACCTCCGGCTCAGTCTGGGTCCCAAGAGATCGACAGGAAGACGATGCCCCTGCGTTACCTTCGTCTACAAACCTCCATCCTGGTGTCCTCAGAACCTCACGCATTCGGGCCTCCTTGAGTGACTCTCGTTGTGCTCGTTCCATCTTCTGCTCTTCTAAATACTACTCAAAGTATGTTCGTAACCCGCCCATTGATAACCTGCCTGAGCTCAAGACAACATCCCGTGACCAACTCCTGCCTGCGCCTGATCCTGGGTTACCTGGAATTCATACACAGTTTTTTATTTAGTAAGCTGTAATTCATAAAAAGAAATTACTTTAATTAATGCAGTACACTCCTGGAATTCATACACAGTCTTAAGACACCACCACTCGACAAGTCCATGTATAAGCTCCGCATCGATGGCAATATCAGGCATGATTGCGATCTAGTACAAGCCCAATTGAATTAGATACGGCGCGTATTTCTCGTGGTACTTGCAATGCATCCGGTAGTGCTTGACGTTTAAAACCTCCGTACTCTACATTAGGAAAAAAAATAGGAATTACAATATGATTTGATTTCTGAGTAAGGTATGAAAAATCAGATAAGTAAATACTTACCTCCTTAGAAGCTTCAGACACCCTATGATGGCTGTGAGCTATCCACAACAATGGGCTAAACACCTCTTGCAGTAATTTAGTCTCTCTCTCTCTTCTTGATCAGGTACTTCGTCTGTCATACTACAAAATCATCGAAAACGCTCATTTTCTAAATTATCCTAAACCATTTTGGAATTTTCTAAATTATTCTAAACCATTTTTGGAATTTTCTAAATTATTCGAATAATATTCTAAACCATTTTGGAATTTTCTAAATTATTCGGACAATATTCTAAACCATTTTGGAATTTTCTAAATTATCCTAAACCAAATTGGAATTTTCTAAATTATTCGGACAATATTCTAAATCATTTTAGATTTTTATAAATTATTCTAAACCATTTTAGAATTTTCTAAATTATTCAGACAATATTCTAAATCATTTTGAAATTTTCTAAATTATTCTAAACTGTTTTGGAATTTTCTAAATTATTCTAAACCATTTTGAAATTTTCTAAATTATTCTAAACCATTTTGGAAATTTCTAAATTATTCGGCCAAACTAATTTAAAAATATTAAATTAAATATCCTCAACTAATTTATTATCCTAAATAATTTAATATTTTCTAAATTAAATATTAAATAAAAAATTAAAAATACCTGAACCGAAGTGCCGATCGATCAGACAGTCGGAGAGACCGAGAGAATTTTGGATATGATAGTTGTGTGAAATGGGAGAGGGGGTGCCGTGAATTATATAGGCAAACTCCGAAACCGCAGATTAAATTTCCGGTTTCTTGAAACTGCAAATAAAATCTCCGGTTTGGCAACTCCGAAACCACAAATTTTTCCTGGTTTCTCGAAACTGTGAATTTAATCTATGGTTTTGGAAAACCAGATTTTTTTTTTGCGGTTTTGGAAAGGCTAAAATCGTAAATTAAATTGCGGAAAGTTGGCCCAAAACTGCAAATTAAATTCACGATTTGAGCAATTTTTCGAATTCCTATTCGACAGCGTGCATATTTATAAATTATTTATTAATTTTGAATATTAATAAAAAATTCGGCCCATATGGTACCCATATTTCGTCCCCGAACGTATATTTATTCAACCATGGTTTTATTATCTCTTATTTGATATAATATACACCTGTTGACCATTAAAAGCACTTGCATCCACATTGGAATGGAAAATAAGGAAATAAGAAAAGAAAAGAAAAACTGAAAACTCAGAAGTCAGATCGGCGCCATGTGGTCTTCCGTGTCGTACATAACCAAGGCGTTCTGTATGAACGTACTTGATGCCTTGAGAAAAATAAGATGAGTAAGAATGTATGCTATACATACCCATTTGATGGATGTGAATTCGCTCCTGGGTTTAGAACATTTTTAGTGATTTTCCACCTATGAAAATTATGTTGAATATTTCAGACTAACTATTTAGCCTTTGAAAATAAAAATATTGATTCGTAGTACATAACAATATTGATCCATGGTACAGCAGTCTAGGTTGTAATAGATTCATATATAGATATAAAATTATAAAATTTAGCCTCCAAGAAGTTATAAATCTTGAAAAGGTTTGTTTGGCAAGCCTAAAAAGAAAAAAGAAAAAAGAGCATTGGTGAAATAGTAACGGAACTGTAAAGTTGAATGAAATTACGAGAAAGTAAAATATAGAATTAGAATAAAAAATTTAATATTAAATTCATTATTTTTGCTCGGATGAAATAGGCTATTTTATGTAGAAGGTGAAATAAAAGAGTGTTTTTTCTATGGATTATAATATGAGTGCAATTATTTATTAATTTTGAATATTAATAAAAAATTCGGCCCATATGGTACCCATATTTCGTCCCCGAACGTATATTTATTCAACCATGGTTTTATTATCTCTTATTTGATATAATATACACCTGTTGACCATTAAAAGCACTTGCATGCACATTGGAATGGAAAATAAGGAAATAAGAAAAGAAAAAAAAAATGAAAACTCGAAGTGTCGTACATAACCAAGGCGTTCTGTATGAACGTACTTGATGCCTGTGAGAAAAATAAGATGAGTAAGAATGTATGCTATCGTCCAATGAATTAATATTTTTTTCTTTTGATGTTTAAATAGTTAATCTGAAAATGTTTAACATGATCTGTATGAAAATGTACTTGCAGACAAAATTTCATATATTTTTTAAAACTTTTACTGTTTTTTTAGATATGTTTAGACAGAGGCGGAGGCAGAATGTTGAATAATGGAGGTAAAAAATGCTATAAGTCCTCAAGTTGTACACATTTTAATAGTCTATTTTTCTTGAAAAATAAATGGAGGTCAATTATATAAAATTTTCAGAAAATCTATAGGGGTCATTTTTTAGGTACCCTTAACATTTAACTATAAAATATACAAAAGTAACATATATAATAATTAGTTTTTGAAAATTAATGGGGTCAATTGACCCCATTTGATGTATGTGAATTCGCTCCTGGGTTTAGAACATTTTTAGTCATTTTCCACCTATGAAAATTATGTTGAATATTTCAGACTAACTATTTAGCCTTTGAAAATAAAAATATTGATCCGTAGTACATAACAATATTGATCCATGGTACAGCAGTCTAGGTTGTAATAGATTCATATATAGATATAAAATTATAAAATTTAGCCTCCAAGAAATTATAAATCTTCAAAAGGTTTGTTTGGCAAGCCTAAAATTAAAAAAAGAGCATTGGCGAAATAGTAACGGAACTGTAAAGTTGAATGAAATTACGAGAAAGTAAAATATAGAATTAGAATAAAAAAATTAATATTAAATTCATTATTTTTGCTCGGATGAAATAGGCTATTTTATGTAGAAGGTGAAATAAAAGAGTGTTTTTTTTTCTATGGATTATAATAAGTCTGTTACTGTTATTTCGCTATTTTATACTCGTTAAATATGAGTGCAATGATGCAAAATAAAATTCAATTTTCTTTTCCACCCATATAATTCACTAATTTATTATTTTTTCAAAATTAGAAGTATCTTTTATATTATTTGTAATAAAATATACCTTAAAATTAAGTATATATCCTCGTGGTAGGTATGCTAATCTTTATCAAATTATTCTGAAATTTCTGATTTTCTTTACTATGATCGTTTATTGCACTCTTAAGCTCACCGAGCCCTTTGTGAGCTTAACTCAAAAACTTATCGGATTGACTTCAAACGACATTTCCAAACCGTTAGATGTTCAATCTATATTAACATGTGCTTGGAGACCAAATTTTATATTTTTTGGAATTTTTTTACTATTTATTAAGATGGTTTGAAAACCGTTGTTTTTCAATGATGCAGACTTTTAATAAAAACAGCGGTTTTCAAACCAGCTTAATAAATAGTAAAAAAATTCTAAAAAATATAAAATTTGGTCTCCAAGAACATGTTAATATAAATGGAACATCTAATGGTTTGAAAATGTCGTTTGAAGTCAAGCCGGTAGGTTTTTGAGTTAAGCTCACAAAAAGCTTGGTGAGCTTAAGAGCACCTTAGTTCTACTCAAATTAGCGGTGTTACAGTATACCTTATTCTTACAGAGGTCAAATTCATTTTTCCTTCAGAAAATCTTCTGGTATGAAACGGATATTGCTCATTAATTTAAAATATAAACAAATAATTTTGGCAATGTAGTATGAAAGGTGAAATATTCCTTTCTCCGTCAAAAGCGGTGTCAAGCCTTGAAAAACATTAAAATCTTGTGCTCGTGGTTTTGCATATTGAAAATGAAAACCGACTCGTACAAGACAAATACCAAAAATTAAAATTTGATGGATTTAATGCTGAACGCGATGGCTTGCACGCAGATCTTGCACAATACCTACCAACAACAAAAAATATTGTCTACAAACCAACTGATCTTAACATGTTTTCACATGATTTCAGACATTTTCATTTTGTCCTATTGTGGATAATTTTTTATTTATTTATTTAAGCCCTTAGGTAGATTGGAAAAAACGTGTCGTACCGTAACTAACACACCGTGACTTTGGTCTTGTGCTGTGCTGTGCCATGACCAAGTTAATTTTTCACGTGTCGTGACCAAAATGTCAAGGGGTAGTCACGGCATATGAATGATCACGCCGTGCCTAACGTGCCGTGACCATGCGTGACTCGCGTGACCATTTAATTATAATTTAGGTTAGTTTATTCAAGATTCACCATTAAATCAATATCTAATAGTCCTAATTACACGTGACTCGCGTGATTACGTGTCGTGCCGTGACTAAATCTTTTACATGCTGTGCCAAAGTTTCAAAAGATGAGCACGGTACGCGAATGGTCACGGCACGTAACTGACACGCGTGTCGTGCCGTAACCGTGCTGTTTCGTGACGGAGCCGGCTCCACCGTGCCATTTTTTCCACTCTACCCGTAGGCACTCACACAACACACTCATGCGACTCAAACCCATGTTCTCCTGTGGGAGAATTGATGCCTTATTCATCTGTTCTACGCAGTGTTGACTATTGTGGATAAATTATGTGTAGTTAAATTTCAAATTAAAACTTCGGGAGAAAGAAATTCAATCGTTGATGTGACTTTTGATCTCCTTAAATTTATTAAATCATAATCTACATGATGTACTTGTATGGATTAGAATGATTGTTTCTATCAAATAATGTCAACGATTTCGTTTTTTTTTTTAATGACAGTGGAGTGACATAGATGTCTAATAAAAGAATTAAAAGAAAACTAAATTTATAGATACAAGGATCTACCTAAATTTAATGAATTCACACAGATCTAACAAATTTCATTCCCTTATAATTCACTAATTTGATCGTTTATTGCACTGTACGAAGAAAAACTGGCGGTGTTACATTAGACCTTATTTTTACAGAGGTCAAATTCATTTTTCCTTCAGAAAATTCTTCTGGTATGAAACGGATATTGCTCATTAATTTAAAATATAAACAAATAATTTTGGCAATGTAGTATGAAAGGTGAAATATTCCTTTCTCCGTCAAAAGCGGTGTCAACCCTTGAAAAACATTAAAATTTTGTGCTCGTGGTTTGCATATTGAAAATGAAAACCGACTCGTACAAGACAAATACCAAAAATTAAAATTTGACGGATTTAATGCTGAACGCGATGGCTTGCACGCAGATCTTGCACAATACCTACCAACAACAAAAAAAATTGTCTACAAACCAACTGATTTTAACATGTTTTCACAAACTTTTATATGATTTCAGACATTTTCATTTTGTTCTATTGTGGATAATTTTTTATTTATTTATTTAAGCCCGTAGGCACTCACACGATAGAAAATTTTTTATTGATAGAAATTAATAGAAAAGAAGAGAGAGAGAATAGAAAGAGTACATCAGTTCTTATATTGATAGAAAGATCGGTAAATTTTTACATATCCAAATTTAGTTATTTTTTTTTTTTAAATCTGATGTATAGATGGAGGAAATTTTTATATTAGATTTCTAGTAAAATATGAAATTTTTTTCAAAAAATAGATAGAATATTTCTATTATATCTAAATTTTAAGATACTCTATCTATTTTTGTAAAAAAAAAATATTTACTAGAAAAAATGAAAGAAAAAAACAAACTGGTTTTTGAATCGGTAAGAATTTTACCGATCTTTCTACCAATATAAGAATTGATGTACTCTTTCTATTTCTTTCTCTTCTTTTATATTAATTTCTACCAATAAAAAATTTCCCACATAATACACTCATGCGACTTGAACCCATGTTCTCCTGTGGAAGATTTGATGCCTTATCCATCTGCTCTACGCAGTGTTGGCTATTGTGGATAAATTATGTGTAGCTCAATTTCAAATTAATACTTCGGAAGATAGAAATTCAATCGTTGATGTGACTTTTGATCTCCTTTAATTTATTAAATCATAATCTACATGATGTACTTGTATGGATTAGAATGATTGTTTCCAACAAATAATGTCAACAATTTCGTTTTTTTTTTTTTATGACAGTGGAGTGACATAGATGTCTAATAAAAGAATTAAAAGAAAACTAATTTTATAGATACAGAAATCGACCTAAATTTAATGAATTAGCATAGATTCCGTAAACAAATATAGAAAATGAAAGTGTTGTTGCCTCTATTTAGAAATTAGGAAATCTCGTTACTCATGACACTTCTTCTCGACCAGTAAATAAGAGAAAAAAATGTTAAAAATCTGTCTTTATCTTTGAATTTACTACAATTTGTTTAACACGAATGTTCAGAGCTCATTAATATATTGAAATATTTTATATGTTGCATTGCATTTCTTTAAAAGTTGCCTATGCAATGCAAGAGAGAACGTGTCATGCCATAATCTCAAATTCAACAAATGAAAATTAGACCAAATATTAGTCCACCACAACGCATTAACTAATTCAACAATATAAAAAACCAGTATTTAATTTATTGAAAAAGAAATATCTTCTCTTAACTTAAGATTGTAGGTTCAAAATCAAACTGAAATCCTTTATGAATATTAATATTTAGAAGACTTAGACCTTTATATTTTTCAATAAAATTAAACTAATTGAGCAATGTAACTAAAACACTGGTAATAATTTACTCGCCCGAGTTTTAGGGTATGTTTAGTTAAAATGAAAATAGATTATTCGGAATAACTTATTAGGCATTTAATTGGATTAGAATAAATTAGAATAATAAATTCAATTTTTTTATCAACTGCAAATCAGCATCCGTGCTACTTCCCATCCATCCGGCTAATAAGCCTACAAACAATCCATCCCCATTTGATAAAGCACAGTTTAGAAAAAAGGAAATAATATTTAATGATGTGATCATGTCACCACTAAACGACGACGTGGCCGGAATCCATTCCATTTCCATATCCCCACCCCGGTCAATCCACACTCTGTCCTCCATTAGGTTACCGCCACGTGTCCTCATCTGCGTTACAACAAATGGAATCTAGGGAGCCGGGTCGCGTTCACACACGATTGGAGTGATTTCCCGTAGCTGCTCACCCACGATCGATAAAACTGAGACTGCTTTAGGGGCATTTCCGTCCTTTTAGTTTTTCGGAAAACGCCTAATTATATAGCCCGGCTGCCTGGCACACGCACCTGACAAACCAATCAGGATCGTTCAAGTTCAATAGGATCCCTATCGTAAGATTGTTCAATCGGACGGTTGTGAGTGGGTTACTAGAATCTTCCTCCTGCGGTTCGATCAGGTATATAAGTATATGCGGAGTTGCTGGAGGGAGTGTGTTCTCATTTCAATCTCCTGTCATTCTCTCTCCAGTTCACAGCTTAAGGTCCACGAGATAAAAAATGGTGAAGTCTTACCCCACCGTGAGCGAGGAGTACCAGAAAGCCGTCGAGAAGGCCAAGCGCAAGCTTCGTGGTTTCATCGCAGAGAAGAACTGCGCTCCTCTGATGCTCCGCCTTGGGTAAGTGTTCTTCTCTCCTTCCCGATCATTAGATCTCTTCCGATCTGATAGATATGATCTTATTTAAGTGTTGTCTACCCGATCTGTAGAGATAGATCATGTTTGGTAGTTTTTTAAGTTTTATTCGTGGATCTCAATTTTTGAATAAACGGTGGTGATGGTGACAGGTGGCACTCTGCTGGGACATTTGACCAGGGGAGTAAGACTGGTGGTCCGTTCGGTACCATGAGGTTCGAATCGGAGCGTGCGCATGGTGCGAACAATGGTCTTGATATCGCTGTTAGACTTCTTGAGCCGATCAAGGAGCAGTTCCCTACCATTTCCTATGCTGATTTCTATCAGGTTCAACTAGATCTGAGTTTTTCCGGTTTATTTCTTGCTTCTGAATTGTTTGGTTTAATGTTAGTTTTTTTGTAGTTCTGATGTAATTATTTATGTGATTTCAGCTTGCTGGAGTTGTAGCTGTGGAGGTGACAGGTGGTCCTGAGATCCCGTTCCACCCTGGAAGAGAGGTATAGCTGTTTATCCCTTTTTATTTTAACTTTTCTTCCAACTCGTGGAAGATTTTTCGATAACTATGCCATTTTTCATTTTACAATAATAAGTTTTGTCTGTGCAGTCTTGGGTTTAGGTAGGGTTTTTGGTAGTCATTGAATATATGTTAGCGGAATCTTATAAAGTTTGGCAAAAAGGGTGTTAGGTGAGGATCAGAGTTGTAACTTTAAGCTTTCTCCGAAGTGTTCTGGCCGACTTAGTTAAAGAAGCACATCATTGTCATTATATTAATGGTTAGTTAAAGAAGCACATCACTGTTATTATATTAATGGTTAAATTATCCTATATTAAGTGTAGTTGCTTTCTTTGTTTTTTTATCTTCAGTACTACAACCCTTGCCTTCTAGCCTAGATATAGGCATTCATGCCTACTGAATGATTGTTTTGTGGGGAAAAAAAATCTGGTGGCCAATTGACTTGAAAAATTACTCAGAATCATGGCCTCGCCTAATTTGTTTGAAGGACTGAAATAAATGAACTATGGGCCCATGGCTTATTTCTTTAGGTTTTGTAAGTTTATCAATTTAAACAACCTTTTGCTTTTGTCAAAATTAAGTGGGCCATATAGATAGGTTAGGTTCACCGTCAGGCAAAACCTGGAATGATGCAGCATCATATCAATTTTTATATTTGTTAAAATATTTGGAATATCTTTGTTCATATATGGATAATATTTCAAATTGCATTGATGGTGCGCACTACCACTATTACACTCATGAGTTGGATACCAACTATTGTTTGCATTTCCTCTCTTAGTAGTAGTTCATCTTATTTGTTTAATATCACTACAAAACTACATAAGAGGACATGACTTTGAGGTCATTGTTTGTGATAATGACATGAAATGAAAAAATATGCACAATTGTTTTAGTTGATGATCAAAATGAATTTGCACTTGTTGTTCTTCTTTAAGCATTTTAGTAATCTTCTAGAAAATGAGCCCATCTTTTGCCCCTACCAACTGACTCTTAATTCTTTAATGATTAAAAATGTTATTGTAATTAGTTATATAATTACTTGTATAGTTGTATCCAATATAATTGGGTCTTTGGTATGTAGAGGAAGTGAATTAACTACTTGTATCATGATCAGTTATTAAACAAATGGAAGTCAGATTTATGCACCGTCTTATTTGGTGTTTAAGTCATAAGCTTGTTTACTGACAATGTACTATTGAATTTCAGGACAAGACAGAGCCTCCAGTTGAGGGCCGCCTTCCTGATGCCACCAAGGGTATTTATCTAAAAAATTAACCTGAAGGAAATTATAATTGTGACTGTGGTATTTCCTTGATGATAGATTTAGTAGAACTAACTATGAATTGCTTGCAGGCAGTGACCACCTGAGACAAGTCTTTACAGTCCAGATGGGGCTGAGTGATCAGGACATTGTTGCACTTTCTGGTGCCCACACCTTGGTCAGTTTCACTTTTGTTTTCATTATATCTTCCCCTTTTTAGTCTTTTATCTACTCTCTTTTCATGCGTATATAATAAATAATTTGTTGTCTGATTTATCAATTTTTTTTTTTTTTTTTAGGGGAGATGCCACAAGGAGCGGTCTGGCTTTGAGGGTGCATGGACCCCCAACCCCCTTATCTTTGATAACTCCTACTTCAAGTATGTATCACCAAATTTCTCCTGTGAATTTTTTTATTCATATTCTGAAAAAAAAATAACAGTGAGATGTGAATAAGATTTTAATGAAGTATGTTGATTGATGCAGGGAACTCCTGAGTGGAGAGAAGGAAGGTCTCCTCCAGTTGCCTTCTGACAAGGCCCTTCTTGATGACCCTTCTTTCCGCTCTTTTGTTGAGAAATATGCTGCTGTATGTTTTTTTTGTATATACTCGTATAATTTCTCAATCCTTGTAGCAATTTGTGTTATTTTGTTACATTATTTTTTGAAATTTTTACAGGACGAGGATGCTTTTTTTGCTGATTATGCTGAGGCTCACCTGAAACTCTCTGAACTTGGGTATGTGTAATTATAAATATTGCTTATGATATTTGTATATTTCTTCATATATTTGTACTTGTTTCTGCTGCTTGCTTACTCGTATGTTTTGAAATATTTCAGGTTTGCTGATGCCTAAAAGACTTTAAAAGTAGGTGGTGCTTCCTTTGATGGTATTTTGCATGTTTAGAATCAGAGGGAGTAGATGGAGTAGAAGTGTTCCTGAAATAATTTGTGGCTTTTTGGGTCACATTTTGGCATTATCAAATGCGCCTCTCCTTTGTCTCTTTTGTTGTGACATTTCACTATATGTTTTGGTTGTTTTCTAATGGAATGTGTTGATCAGTCAGTCTAGTTGTTTCTATGTCTAAAAGTCAATGTGCCTCTGTTGCCTATTAACTCGTGTAGCAACTCTCGTTATTTTTTCCTTTGAATTTGCACAAAAAATAAAGCCAAGGTATGCACTATCAAGTAGTCCGTAAGGAATTTTTACTAAGTTGAGCTGCTTAATTTTGGCACACAGAAGTAGCTGTAAACTCGTCGGATATCTGCTGTTTGGTACCCTGATACAAGCCTTTGGTTTCAATGAAACCGGTGGGATCTCCCCCACTTTGAAAATAAACAAACAAATAAAGAAGTGAATGGTTTATGTGAGGTTCAGTACAGAAAGAAATGAATGGTTTATGTGGCCTTCACGTTAGCCAGGCTCATAGACCGTCTAACTAAAGCATACGTTAGATATAAAACCTCCTAAAAGGATTTTCGCATAATTATAGTTGTTTTCTTTATTATTAGACTGTCTACGGGACGGGCGGTGCCAGTGCCATAGTTATATACTTATATGAGGGTATTTTTCTTTAACAGCGGATAAATAAATAATTGCACACTTCAAATCGTTGGTTGTTATGCTAAACCTGTGTCATAAGCCGAAGTTTTAGGATGTAAATCTAATGATGATACTTCAAAACTTGGGCAGACCATCTACAAGCTATTAACGCATTAAACCATATCAAGAACTAAATTTGCATTTGGTCAGCAGTGATGAACCACACTTCTAAAAACATGGGGCCCATGCTCTACTTTGTTAGGTCCTCCGGACCATACGAAATGAGATACTGACAATCTAATTAGTTGTATTCAGATAAGTAAATGCCAAATGTTTTGGTTTCATTTTAAAATACTTTTTTTTTTCCCCTGTTAAGTGTGGGCATATTCCTTTTATTATACTAGACAAAGCGTAGAGGCTCCTTCAGTCCTTTTCTACTGGAGTCTAGAGGAGGCAACATGCTGAACCATGAATATTTGCTTCTCTACTGGTCTTGTAACATATTGACTGGTAGTGCTCAGCGCTCTCTCTCTTATGCCTGAAATAAAGCCCACATAACTTCTCTTTTGCCATCTCATGATCCCTTTTTATAGAGACTCTAACTTGTGACTTTTTTACATCGGATTTTTACCATAATAAAAAGGAAATCGAAATTAACAGGAAATAATTTGATGGCGACTTCCATCCCATTTCGTTTATCATTTTGTTACATTTTATGGTTTTTTTTAAAAGACATCCTTTTTTTCGGATTTTAAGCGCCAAATTAATATATTGATGCAATTTACAGCACTAACTGCATGCTTCTTTCTGACTTTGAATTATGTCACGTTATTGAACTATCCTTTCAGAAGCAATTCAATATTCATGAAAGAGACGTAAAGAAGCATTTCCTATTACAGTCAATTGTAAAGAGAATTAGTTTGAAATGGTATTTTCATTTTTTAAACAATATTTCATTGCACAAACATTTGATCACAGTTCAGTCGCATTAAAAAAAAAATAAACAAATCTCTTCACATTCCACGGCATAGAAAATAATCTCCTCGCTCTATTCCGTAGCAACAAAACAAAACAAATAGGGAAAAGAAAGAAAGAAAAGAGAACAGTATCAAGACAATCTTTAAATTCTACCTGAACAATCTCAGCATTCAAATTTATATTTACATTACATAGTATAAGGGTGTGAACATCAGAAATCCGTTATTGCAGATTCATACTTCATATTTTATTATTTTAATGGCCATACCCTGGATTGAAAGCAATGGATTCGTTGTATATCAACTGCTTCATTTGATCTTCAGTCAAAGCTTGCTGTTCAAAGTCGAAGGAGAAAGGCTCGGTACATGTCGGTTCATCGGCTATGTCGTGCAATCTCTCCAAATATGGGTGTGCAAGTGCATCTTCAACTGTATGCAAAAGTTGCAGATATAATTAGTAGAAAATAATAATGAAATGCAAACTAATAATGCCATTTCTTTCTAGAGAATACAAAGTTAAAACATTATTTGATGTATCTAGTGATGATGCATTGATTGTTAATACCTGTAATTCTCTGTAAGGGATTGAAAGTGAGCATTCTTTCAATGAGGTCAATCGCGGTGGGATGAACATGTGGAAACATCCCTACGAAACTCTTGCGGGGGAATTGAGGCAAGTGTCTCATGTACCTTTTCGCATCTTCATTTCTGATAAACCCCATATCTTCTTCAGTAGGTGTTCCAATAAGCTAATCAAACCCAAAGGAGAATGAAATTCGTGTTAAACTAAATATCAGTTTGTAACTCAATAACAGAATTCCTAATGCGACAAACACAAATTAGTTGTGATAACTCAAACACTAGATTGGAGCATTCTTATTTTGGAATCTAGATCTAATACCAACTTGCTATCATACCATGCACTGAAACTCATACATATCTGCTTAATAAGGTACCGACTATTCATTAACTGTGCAACTAGGCTGGTTTGAAATATCTCAACTTTCCAATAACCGTCAACACGATCAATTCTCAGTCTATCTACTACAATAAACCAATTATGCTAGTAATATATGAACCCTCTTTGGTAATCTTTACCTCAGTTATCAAACGCATCTGATTCATGTGATCTTTGCCCGGAAACAATGGCTGGCGATTCATCAACTCCAAGAAAATGCACCCAACCGACCACACATCAATTGCTGCGGTGTAGTCAGTGGAATTCAAGAGCAACTCTGGGGCCCGGTACCACCTTGTAACCACGTACTCCGTCATGATGTCATTCTCTGATGTGGGCCGTGCCAGCCCAAAATCACATATTTTTAAGTCGCAATTTGCATTTAGCAGGAGATTGCTCGGTTTTAGGTCTCGATGGATTACACGTGCTGAGTGGATGTATTTCAAGCCGCGCAGGATTTGGTACAGAAAATACTGTGGACAAAAATAGAAACTGGTTAGTTATGCATGAGATAGATATTATTTCTCAAATATTTTCTTTTGAAAATTTGGAAGTTTCGTTATGAAATCATGAAGAAAACCGAATTGCTATACATAACTATAAGTTTTTTTTTTCAAGGTGTATTATTATCTGAATTAGATGACAGGTAAGAATTTATTTCTAGAAGTAAATATAGAAAGTGTTGAGAGAAATTCAATTACCTGACAGTGTTCTTCAGACAATTCTTGGTTCGATCTGATAATATGATGAAGATCCGTATCCATGAGCTCAGTTGCTATGTATACATCATTAAATGCTTGTGGGACTGATGGGGGAATAACATCTCTTATTCCTACTATCTGTTAAAATAACACCATTTACCATATTAATTTAAAAGGAACAGCAGGGCAATAAACCAATTGATTCAATTATTGAAGTTTTTTTATTTTCAGCAAAGGAGACCTACAGTTAATAAATACTTCACCTATTTAATCCTATCTGACTCTACTCTGTACTTAATATTATACGTTTACTGAATTAATTAATAAAGTTACAATAGCAAATAAAATTTGACTAATTACCAAGGTATAACTGATGCTCCGAATTAATTATGAAGTAATTCATTTTTTTTTATATCTTCTGGATCAGTAGTAATTAATCTCCTATGATAGTGCAGACTTTCTCAATTTTTGAAGAAATCATCAAACTTTCTTAAACGGCACTACTCTCTAAAATCAAAACCAGGAAGAATTTTTGTTTACATTTTCATGGTCTAAATGCCTGAGTAGCTTGATTTCCCGAAGAGTCCTCTTTGCATCCATGTGATTATCGAAAGCATTTGCGATCTTTTTTATTGCCACCATCTCTCCTGTCTCTGAGTTCATCACTGAACTGCACAAATTAGAAACAAACAAAAAACAGGCACATATAATCAAAATAAATTCGTTCGCCTTCTAAATGGTCAACCAGAAACAAAAGTTAACCACCTGCAACAAATCAAATGAAAGAAATCCTCAAACCGTAGAAGATTTCGAAACAATAAATCTATAAAAGCACGGAAACTATAGGTGATTTTTTACCAGACAATCCCGTAAGCTCCTCTTCCAATAGGCATGATCGGAGGCTGATACTTGGCAGTAATTTCAAACGAATTTCCAAAAATATTATATTGCAAATATCGACCTCCATGTGTTATAGCCGGTCTGAATTCCATCACTGGAGCTGCATCCATCTCTCGAATTCAATCTCACAAATAAACCCCCAAAACAGAAATCTACTCAAACAATCACAAGGGGAATTTCCTTCAGAAAATATCACGTGGGAAGAAATTGGGTATTGCTGACGAGTATTCAGCTCTTTATATCTATCCTTTCGTAGAGACGACAGATTAATATAATAGCGAATTATAGCTAAAGATGCGATGAAGTTTTTAATCTTTTCGGGGAAAGATCGACGAAAGAGAGAGGAAGGGTCAATTTTAACACGCACCATCGCCAAAGAGAGATGAGGAATGTTTAATTGACGATCCAGATTAACGCCGCCTAAGATCTGACGGTGTAATCTGACTTCCGTAGTCAACGGTAGATCCATTAGCTCCGGCTTTGATCTACGGCGGCCAGGAAAATTAATAATTCATAAGTAGATGCTGTAAGATGCCCCCAACTTGCACTTTAAAAGTTGTTAGTAAAATGAAATTAATTCTAGGCCTACGAGCATTTTATGAATAATAAAAAAATAAAAAATGAAATTGATTCTTAAACCTCTATGGTGAGAATGGACTCAATGGTAATGTGCCACGTGGCTATTGTATTTGGGAAAGGACTGTTATTATTAATTTTTTTTACTTTTTTTTTTTTTGAAATTTTATTCACCTGTGAATGCTATATCATAATGTTAAATTCACGTGCTATTTTTAAGTATTTACGCTGTGAGATCAACTTGTTGTATTTACCCGGATTTTATACAAAATAACAACAATATTCCAAATTTGGAAAATGTTTGCACGCTGGAAATCTAAACATATTGTTTTCAGAACTATTAATTTAAACGCATGTATTCATGATTTTAAAATCAATCATTTAGTTTTAAATAATAATAATTTTCCTTTCTTTTCTTTTATCTTAAATATTATAGTGAAAAAAACAAACATTTTTTTTTCACTAAGCGCAAATGCCATGCAAGAAAATCTCTTCCATTTATAAAACTTTACAAACAACAAAACAAAATTAACGCTCAATCGAGCTAATAAAAATGCGAGATATTTGATCTAATATTTTGTAAGTGAAATCTATTTTAGATTATATGACTGTCGGCGCATCCTTTGTTCATTCTAAATAATAGAAGGAAAAATGATATTAACTTGGTTTAGCAAGATTTTGAGTTTTAGTGGAGATTTATCGGTCCCGACTGACTTTGTCCCTCTTGAAATTTTTTTTGCCCTCTCTGGACGTTTGATTTGTAATTCGGATTAAATTTAAGGTTAAAATTGAAATAAATTTGTTGAATTTTGATTGGTAATTAGAATTATAAGTTAGAGCATCAGAAATTACAAGTCAAAGCATTAGAAAGTATAAGTTAAAACACTGTTTTTTATCGAGTACCTAATTGGTTAATGGATTTAAATCTGATTAGATATTTAAACCCGATTCGATATTTTTTTGCCCCCCCTGACGAAAATCCTGAATCTGCCCCTGATTGCTCATAAGATAAATATATTTAAGGTAATGATGCTACAAAATTGAATGGCTACCACTACCAGTTCCAACAAAATCTGACTGGTTTTAATAAAAAGAAAGAAACTATGTTTAGTCTTGATCAAGATATCTGCTTCCTCTAATAAGATGTAAGAGTTTAACTCTATTCAGTTTTAATTTGATCAAGAAAGATTCAACACATCAAGTTGACTACAGTCGTTTGATTTTTGGGCATTTAATATAGTACCAAAGAAGTATGAAATTTTGGTTACATGTTTGGAAATTGGACATAAATCTTTTGACGAAGATTAGACTTAATGATTAATATTGTCGTTTTATCATTTATATATATATATATATTTTTTTTTTTGAGTAAAGGTTGGAGATCAAGTCATCTAACTATTAAATATCCATAAATGATTGTTTTTTCTAAGTTTTGAACCTGCAACCTCCTATACGGAGAGCATTGTCTTTACCACTAGACCAAAGGCTGGTTCTAGGATTTAGGATTTAGAGTTTAAGATTAGACTTAATGGTTAATATTGTCGTTTTATTGTTTATACTTATCTTTAGATATTGAAAAAAGAAGTAATCAATTGTCAAGTAATTAATACACAATGTAGTGCCATGCTACAATGATTTCCTTGCTTTAAAAAATAAATTAAAAAATAAAATCCTAGTGATCATTATCTTCACTCGAATGCAATGATTGCATAAATGTGATTCTAGTTTTATAGCATCAAGAGATGAAAATATTCTCAGAATCAGTTTTTTTTGAAGATAATGCTCTTTATATGAAAGGTATAAAAATACTCTTTTATTGCATTGTTGCTTTGTGGTTTTAAGCTTTAAACACTCATAAAGCAATCTTAATTTTTTACATGCACTTATAATTAGACATTTAAATTGGTCATGCGAGTTTTATATTTTTACTTTAAAGGTTTTTAAAACATAAATGTGATGAAGAGATCCAAAAAAAAAAAAAAAAACTCGGAGCTCTCGTCTTGTTCTAGCATGTTTGTGCATTTATTCCTTTATGCATTTATATGGAAATAAATCTGCTATTATTCCAAAGGGATAAGGATCCTGTTATTCCGATTCCAGCTGTTGATTTTTGTCGAGATTCAGGCACAAATTTTTTTTTTCTTGAAATTTGCACATAAAAAACTTTGAACGGTTAGGATAGAAATAACAGGATGCTGTGATCCCTTTGAAATAACAGCAGATTTATATCCGCATGCATATATCTATCACGTATAGTTAGTTGGCATGTATATTGCATGCGATGCGACAATCATTACAAGCAATAAGGATTGGTTTAATTATGAAAAAAAAACAAAGTCTGTGGGTACCACGGCGTTGATGAAAACCATTACCACCATTCCATGATGATTGAGCTAAACTGTTGGCTTCTCATTCTTTAAAATTTTAGTAATTCCCATCTTCAAAGCGGATCTTAATGTACTTCAAAGAATACTTAGCTACTTTTATAATTAAATTTTTTGTAATTATGTATATTAAAATTAAATTAATTAATTTTTATATATATTTCAGCTCCCCATATAATATATTAAGTGTTTGCTTGTAGTCTGGTTATTATAGTTGTTCATTGCAATTGTGGAAAACTTGAGTTCAAATTTCACCCGCATTATACATTTTTATATTTTATGTTTGAGCTCCACTGAATGAATTTGTATATTATGATGACTTTGAACTAGATGCTTAATCAAAATTGGCCGGTTGAAATCAATCATAAATCATCCAATAGTTTTGTACTAGAAGAGAGAAGTCAAATCCATACCTGACTTACCAAGGGCTTCTGCAAAGTCACTATATTTGACTCAGTCTAGGGCTGTTTAGAACAAATGGATTATGTTACACATTTCAGTTTGTAAAAAAAAAAAAAAATATTAGCATTTCAATTTGTTAAAAAAAAAAGAAGGTAAATTTTGCTGGAGGTCACTAAAACTTTGTCCTTTGTCACGAATTAGTCACTCAAGTTTGATTTGTTCCTCCATAGCTACTGAACTTTTAATTTGTCTCAATCAAGTCACCATATAACTTTTTCATCCAAAAAATTAATAAAATATATCTTTTCCATTAGTATTTAGAACGGAATGAGCATATTCCGTTAAAATTTTGGATGGAATGAACATATTCCGTTATATTTTGGACGGAATAAGAATATTCTGTTAATACTTTTGATGGAAAATTATAGGGTGACTGGAACAAATTAAAAGTTCAGTGGCTATGAAGAGATAAATCAAACTTGAGTGACCAATTCATGACAAAAGACAAAGTTTAGTGACTTCTAGCGAAATTTACCCAAAAAAATATTAATGGGGATTTAATGCTGTGTAATTAAAACTTGAATTAAAGCTCAAATGTGTTTTCGTGCCTTAATCATGCTCTGTATTTTTATTCCCGTTTATACACATGGCTATCTGAACCGCTCAACATGATCTCCCTATTAAAATGTATTTGACTATTTGTTGACCAAATTTTATATTTTTTGAAAAAAAAAATTTTGAAAAAAAAAATTTATTTATTTTTTTAGATAAGTACAAAATCATTGTTTTTAAAAAGTTTTTGGACCATTTAAAAACAATAATTTTGTATATCTAAAAAACAGTAAAAACTTTTTCAAAATAAAAAATGTAGTCCGCAAGTATATTTTATATATGGAGATCATATTAAGCAGTTCAGATCACCTGTTTGAACTTTAAAAATTGAGATAATGATGTGAATAATGATTGAAGTACGAAAATAATGAAGCATTTGAGCCATCGTCTTAAAATAAAAATCACTATTTAACTATTTAAGGTAGATTATGCAGGATCCAAATATGCTGAAATTCTATATCCATGAACAATACCTTGAAATCTCTGAAATTTCGAATCCAGCCATCGAAATGTTTCGAGATGCATGCATAGAAAAATTAACTGTTTCGAGATGCGTGCACAAAAAAAGTTGAATGGCTGGATTCGAAATTTCAGGGATTTCAAGTGTACTGTTCATGGATTTATAATTTCAGCTGATTTAAATCCGATTATGCAATATTTGTCGATGCGTTGTGACAAACTACAAATCTACAAATCGTTATTTAAAATCTAAACAGAATCAAACCAATCCGTTGAACCAGTAGCCAAATTAGGCGCAGTAAAACACACAGGTATGTACAAGTAGTTAATTTGGTTAATTCAGTTGTAATGGACGCAAACTTATTTTAAATAAAACCGTTCAGCTTTGTTTTATGGGATTTGATTTAAAAATTATGACAGTTCTATACTTCTATTTTGATAATTAAAATTCAAACAAAGCGAACAAATCACTGGTTTTTGATCTAGTAGCAATGACATATTTCTTCTGAGTGAGAAGTTATGAGTTTGAAATTCAAATGAAAAAAATTCTAAGTTATAATAATAAATGTATAAATTTAAAAGACATAGACCCTCCATCTTTCTCAAAAAAAAAAAAACTTCTTAAATATCTTTCATTAAAATCACAATTTTTTTTTGGTTAAACTAGCACATTATTACTAATATCTTTGGCTTATACTCAATATGCACCCAAAATTTCTTGATTTCATCCATGTTTGTGTTATTTTACCTTAGTTAAAAGTTGAGGTTATTCATATAAAGAAAATCAGTAATATATATAGGGGCGGAGTTAGACTTTCAGACTATGAGAATCAAACGTGAATGGAGTCAAGCATATAAAATTTTCCTACTACGAATAGGGGTCAATTTCACAATATCCATAATATTTTACTTTAAACTATATTAAAATAAGATATAAATAAAAAAAATTCAAAATGAATGGACCCCATTCATTGAGGGTAGATTCGCCCCTGAATACATGTAAATTCACCGGTCATTATCGCTATTAAGATTGTTACTGGATCTTCGTTTCGAAAATCTAATATATATTTTAGAATAAGTTGAATTTTAAAAATGATAATTTTTATAAATAATCTTACAATCAAGTAAATTTTGCAAATAAATAAATATTGTTTTAAAACTCTACAATTTTACATAATGAAAAATAATACGATTAATCATATAAAAGTTCCTTTAAATAAATACAAGCCCTCAAATTTTTAATAAATTAGAATAAAATAAAATCGAATGATGATGATGCTAATAATGTAATATAATTAAAGATCTTGAAATTTAATTCTCATTGTGAAATATATTTTTCTGTTGACCGTTCTTTTAATTGGAGTACTATAATTTTGTCACCACAGTTTGCATAACTATCACTTTATTTATTTATTTATGTCTATCTCAGGTTTGACTTTACAATTAAACATAGCGATCGTTATTACAGACATTAAATTAAGGGGGAATTTCATGTATATCCCTCAAAAGTTTCAATATTACATATTTATCTCTCCAAAATCAGTAATTACATATTTATCCTTGAAAATTGTAGAAACTCACATATTTGTCCAATCTAACTCTATAACATATCAAATACCTCCAAAAATAATTAAATAATATTTTTTAAAACTTTAAAATTAATTTTATAATATTAATTAATAATATATTGACCATTATGCCCCTTCGTTTCCGTCTTTTTAGTCAGCCTGAGTTCTCTTCTCTTTAAGACGTCAAACCTCTCGCCTCTCTCTCCAAACGAAGATGGAAAAATTAAAGCAGCGAGGGGCGACATAATTTCATGAGAGGGGAGGTGACGAGGGAAGACGGAGAGAAATATGTAATTTGGCAAGTTTGGAGAGAGAAATGGGAGATTTGGCGCCTTAAAGAGAAGAGAACTAAGACAGACTAAAGAGACAGAAACGAAAGGCATAATGGTCAACACTTAATTAATATTGTAAAATAAATTTTAAAGTTTAAAAAATTATTATTTAATTATTTTTGGAGATATTTGATATGTTATAGAGTTAGATTGGACAAATATGTGAGTTTGTACAATTTTCAAAGATAAATATGTAATTATTGATTTTTGAGGGATCAATACGTAATATTGAAACTTTTGAGGGATATACATGAAATTCCCCCTTAAATTAATTGAATGCATTGGTCGCACTCTTCCAACAACCTAATATTAATCATTGGTACCAAATGTAGCCCCTAATTTGAGCATACAATGATATAAAATTGATTAGGTATATATACGCTCTCGTAGCATGAAGATCATATACATCATTGTGAATTTGAAATTTATGTATTAACAAAATACAAATAAAATCGAATTCATATCCTCTGCATTAACTCAAAAGAGAATCTTTTGAGTTAATGAATCTTGACTGTCCAATCTGTTTCAAAATTCGTGCAAACTAAATCTGCACTAATTTAAAGAATCTCTTATGTTATAGACACGAGCTGGATTGACTTTGTTTAAAATCAGACGGTAGAAATTCATTAACTCAAAAGATTCTCTTTTGAGTTAATGCAGAGGATACGGATCCAATAAAATCTACACGGAGGGAAGAGGACTTGCTCACATTTTATGGTCTGTACCATAATACAAGGCAAAGAACACTTCAAACGAATGAGACTTTTTGACACATATATACCAGTTGACTCAACCCTAATTCGTTTCACATTTTTTGTTGGTTTATGCAGAAATTTGACTCAGCTTACTATCCAACACACCAGGGGTCCAACTTATTTTTTATGTCAGTCTCATTACGTGTCAGGTCGTTATTTTACATCAAGAGAAGTTTGACCTAGAAATGGACCTCATCCTGATTATGATCGGACGGTTCTTTTAACATGGTACGAATCTCAAAACAGATCCCCTACAGTCTCCATAGGTACCAGATTGTGTTTGGCCCAGATAGGTTTAACCTGGGCCGTCCGTTTCGATCTGCGTGAATCAGGTACCTGGGAGGATACGGATCCCAGAAATGAAGGGTTTCATAGGCCCAATTTTTGGATATGTAATTCATTGGACTGGATTATTATTTTAAATTACAGGCTTATATGGGCCTTAAACATGACGGGATGCTCTGCGTTTTTTTAATTTGGAATAAAAGGTCAAAATAGATTTTAATTTTTTTTCAATTTAAGTATCGAAAGGTATGAGTTTCGTCACTGCATTCGAGATTATTCAACTATTGAGATTAAGACAAATTACACTGTTTAGTTTCCATGACAAAGGATAGTGTATAGTGAAAAGAAGCAGCTGGATGATAGAGGCTTAGGCGATTTTTAGGCGATTTAGGCGATTTTAGGAAAACCACAAAAACACAAAAAAACAACAGAAAATCAAAAAAAATAAATAAATCGAGAGATAGATACTCCACCGATGGTAACGAATTCTCGGTTGCGTCAATTGCAACTGATCTCTGATCGATTCCGTGCACGAAATTGGCGGGATCCGGATCAGATACATTCGTTAATGGCGCCCGATCGACAACGCTATCAACCACCGTTGAATAAGACAACTCAAACTGTCTGGCGCAAATCTTCATCGCTTGATACTAGATCTTTGATCAAACAGCGGTTAGATGAGCTTCGTGCGAAATCTACAGTCACGAATCCATGGTGTCTGAGATGTGGTAGCAAGGGGCATATGGTTCGAGATTGTAGAAATGCCCAGGTATGCTTTGTGTGCAATGGATTGGGTCATAAGGCCAATACTTGCCGCACAGTCACACCTCGTGTCCTTCTCCCTCACAACTCTCGTGACTCCACCAAAGACAAACAAATCGATAACCCTAGATCTAGGGTTACCGAGATACCACGAGCGGGACAGAGAACACGAGCAACCTTACTTCCTGGGAGTACAATGGCGCTCCGTCCTCCGATCGTTCAACTTGTGGCCACAGCCCGATCTCAGGCAGTAGAAGCCATCTTACTCCAGAGTTTCGTACTAGACGACATCGCAGCCTGGGGGCCGGTGAGGGTGGAAGATACTCTCAAAAAGGACTTTCCGGGCTACCGCTGGATAGTCTCGGTCTTTGATGATTATAAATACCTCATCCAAGCTCCTAACCCTCCCTGGCTGGAATCCATGGCGTCGGTTGGTTTTCTCCGGCTAGATAATATCAGATTCCCGATCGTGGCTTGGGAACGAGATTTTGGCGAGGGCACACCCCTGGAGAAGATTTGGGTAAGAATTTATGGTTTCCCTCTTTTTCTCAATGATCGTACTGAATATGAGAAAATTCTTAACCCCTGGGGTGCATATGTGATAGAGGTAGATCCTGGTACCAACAGTGGCTATGATGTCAGGTTCGTTCGACTTAGGTTGGAAGTGTGTGACAGACAACTGCTGCCAAGGTTCCACAAAATACCTTACAAAAACCCAGCTGGCAAAAGATGCTATTATGATCTGGATATAGAGATAGAGTCAGAAAAAACCGAAAGCATCAATGCATGGGTCAGCCGTAAAGAGGGTAGACCCTACCCGTCTGGTACGGAATTCGGGTCTAAACCTACTACACAGTCCCAGAATGCTCAGGGTGGTGGTTCTGCAGAGAATCACAATGCAGGAGGGGGATTTGTGATTTCTGGCAATAGTTTAGTTTTGAGGCAGGCAGCGGAGTCTGAGTTTGAGCAAACAATAGTAGAGGGTGACATGAATGAGGACATGGTGGAACTGTTAGAAGATTTGGCCACTTGGGAACAGCATGTTCAGGAACAACAGAGCGTTCCTGCAACCCAAGTAAGTCAGTGTCCTGAACCAGTGCTTCCTATTCTCCCTGATCTTCCCCCTCTGGCAATACCAATCATCATTAGCTTTCCCAACAACATTAGCCCCCTCCCTGAAGAAGCACTTATATTCCGTGAAGAAGATGAACACCCTTCTGGTCACTGCCCCACTCCACTCCGAAACAACATACTGGCCGATAGTGAAGAGGAAGACAATGAACCTTTACTGGATAAGGCGATTAGATTACAAGTGATGTCTCCAACCCCAACCTCTGATGCTAAATGGGTGTATGACCCTAGCAGATATGTCAAACCTACGCCCAAGAAAAAATACACATGGGGGAAGAAACCTAAACTGATTACCATGGGAGAAAGAGGTTCTGTTCGTGGTCCTAAGAAATCAACTCCAACACAGATTAGCCTTAAGAAACCAGTGAAGATGAAAAAATCAGGTGGGTCGGGTAGTAAATCCCGAAATACCCCTTTGTTCAGATCGCATAGGAAAGTAGGGATGGCTTCTCGTCTCCGCAATTCTGGCGGCAAGACACCTGACAGTGCGCTGTACATCTCCGACTCCGATACTCAGTTGCAAACACCTCCGGTGGCAGAGATTAGGGCCACTAAACAGGCCGGGCCAAGGAGAAGTCTTCGGGTGCAGGCGCAAGATGATCCCGACTCAACTCTAAGTAAGGCTAAGAAAAGAAAGTCTGGTGAAGGCAGTAGCTCCTCTGCAGGTATTGCTCTTTTCAAAAAATTTCCATACTCTAGATTAGATATAGATCAAATAATTAATCTGTTTCAGGTTTATCAAATAAGCTTAGGTAATTCCATAGAAGATTGTAGATCACTAATTGCTAGTATTCGAAATATGGAGAGAAGACAATTTGAGGAAGTTATTAAACACTTACTGATAGATAGTAGGAATAGTAATGAGCCGATACAACTTAGTGTAGATCAGCTCACTTTAGGTCAACATATAGAAGTAAATGATACAATTCCAGATTTAGTTTCGGTAGGTGATTTTCAGAGTTCCTGTATAGTACCTTATGAATATACTTAACTGGAATTGCCGAGGTCTGAATTCCAATAGAACTAGACAAATTCTTAGAGATTTAATAGTAGATAATAACATAGATATGATTGCGATACAAGAGACTAAGAAAGAAACATTTACTAAGAGATGTTTAAATAGTATTTCGACTCGGTTAGATCAATGGTTATGGGTTCCTTCGATAGGTAGGTCTGGGGGTATACTCTTTGGTAGTGATAGTAATAAAGTAAGACTTATTGATCATTCCTTGCATCGCTTTTGCTTAAATGTTAAAATTGAAAATAAGGTAGATAGTACTATATGGCAATGTACAGTAGTTTATGGGCCTGTTCTTAGGAAACTAAAAAAAGATTTTTGGGATGAACTAACTGCAGTTCGAGATCCCACTCTTGATTTATGGTTCTTAGTAGGTGATTTTAATGCGCTTAGGAAAAAGGAAGATAAATCTGGACCTAATTTTGATATCAGTATTAGTAGGCATTTCAATAATTTTATTAATGATCATTATCTAGTTGAACATAAATTAATAACAAGGAAATTTACATGGTCTAATGGACTTAGATTTGCTCTTTTAGATAGACTTTTTACTACCATTGCTTGGGACCAACATTATCAATCTAGTCAGATTAGAGATTTAAGCAGCTTAGGGTCTGATCACTGTCCTCTAGTTATCCAAACTCATTCTGAGTTAAAAAAAAATCCTCCAGCCTTTAGGTTTGATCCCATCTGGACTGAACAAGAGGACTTTGTAAATCTGTTAGGTAAATGGTGGAATGAAATTCCATTGAGATTGCCTGACATAGCTGACTGTTGGCAGAAAAAGTTAAAAAATCTTAGAAAAAAATAAAAGGATGGTCAAAAAACTTTTATGGGAAGAAGAAAAAAGACAAAACCCATTTGAACAAAATATTACAACAGTTGGAGGTAATTAAGGAAGTGAGACCTTTTACCTTAGAAGAAGAGGAACAATGGATTGATGTCAAAAACAGATTAGAAATCATTTATCAGGAAGAAGAAAATCACTGGAAAATGGTTTCTAAACAAAAATGGCTGGAGGGAGGGGATGCTAACTCTAAATACTTTCATACCATTGCTACTCATAGGACTAAAAAAAACCAAATACATAGCTTAGAGATTAATGGAACTGTTACAAATAACTTAGTAGACATTAGGAAACACATTGTAGAGTATTATAAAGATCTTTTAGGTACTTCTGGCTTTAAATTTGGTCACTTAGATTCTGATTTTTGGTCCTCTGAGGATAAATTAACTGAAATAGAAAAATGGGAGTTAGAGATGCCTTTTACAGAAAAGGAACTTCACAAAGCTGTTTTTGATTCAGAACCAAATGGGGCCCCTGGTCCAGATGGTTTTACATTTAAATTTTATCAATTTTTCTGGCCAGTAGTTAAATCTGATCTAATGGTAATGATTCATTTCTTTTTTGAAAATAGTTTGAACTTACATCGAATTAATAAATCTTGTATTTGTCTCATACCCAAAGAAAGGGATGCCTCTCATATTAAGAAATTTAGACCAATTAGCCTAGTAAATTGTAGTTTTAAAATCATTTCCAAAATGCTTACACATAGATTAGATAATGTTATGCATAGACTCATAGATTGTAGCCAGTCAGCCTTCATAAAAAATAGGTACATTTTAGATAATATGATATTAAGTCAAGAAATTCTACATTCTTGTCATGTCACAAAACAACAAGGGGTTGTCATTAAAATAGATTTTGAGAAGGCTTATGATAAGATCCATTGGGATTATCTATTAGAAATCTTACAAAGTAGAAATTTTGGGAATAGGTGGATTAATTGGATCACCCAGTGGCTGTACAGCTCACAATCTTGCATAAATATTAATGGAGTACTTTCTAATTATTTTTACTGTAAACGAGGAGTTAGACAAGGAGATCCTCTTTCCCCCTTTTTATATATCTTAGCTGCAGACTCTCTAAGTAGAATCTTTAATAAGGGTAGACAAGCTAATGTTATCAAAGGTCTAGGTCCCCAATGTCTAGAGGGTAAGGCTATAACTAATTGCCATTATGCAGACGACACCATTTTGTTCCTGGTAGCTCAGGAAGAAAATGTGGAGGCTGCATGGTGGGCCATGTTTGCATTTGAAGCATTATCTGGTATTAAGGTGAATAATGATAAAACTGAAATGTATCCTCTCAATTTAGATAATTCCATAGCTTTTAATCAAATATTTAGATGTAATTGGGGGACTTTCCCTATTAAATACTTAGGACTTCCTTTACACTATAGGAAATTACAAGTTAAAGATTGGACTTTTCTAGTGGACAAAATTGAACAAAGACTGCCACATTGGAAAGGTTCCTTGCTTTCCATTGGTGGTAGACTTACCCTTCTTAATTCAGTTCTTACATCTATACCATTATACACACTATCTGTCTATAAAATCCCTTGTACTGTGATTAAACAAATTGATAAGATTAGGAGAAGATTTCTTTGGCAAGGCAATTCCAAAAAGAAAAAATACATCCTTTTAGATTGGTATACATCCTGCCTTGCAAAACAATTTGGGGGTTTAGGGATATTAGATCTTAGATTGATGAATATCTCTTTGTTATTGAAATGGTGGTGGAAACTCAAAAACTTTGCATATTCTAGTAATTGGAAATCATTAATCTTACACAAATATGAGTCAAACAATATTCATAGAATAAGCTCCCCATTTTGGAAGACTTTACTCAAATTAGGAAATTTAGGATCACTAAGTGTCACTTATACTCCAGGGGTACATTCTCAGGTAAAATTCTGGACAGACATCTGGTACCAAAACTGTGCACTTGCTTCTAGATATTATTCCTTATTCACCAAATGTAGTACTAAACAAATTCTTCTAGCTGATGTTGTACATTCTCAAGGTAACCGAGTCAAATTTAGGATTACACTAGTAGGGAGGGACTATACAGATTGGGCTGAGATACTAGCAATTCTCAGCACAACTTCATTTACACTTTCACATGATCACCTCACTTGGAGATGGGAACAATCAGGGCAGTTCTCTACTCATTCTTTATATAGATTGCTTAATAGTGGGGGAATTCAACCTTTAAGTGCTATGGTATGGTGGCACTTACCAATACCACCCAAAATACGAATATTTATGTGGCTGATAGAACATAATAAACTGTTGACCAAAGATAATTTGTTGGCTAAAGGATGGAGTGGTAACCCTATATGCCTATTCTGCCCTGAAAATGAATCTATTGACCATTTGTTTTTAATGTGCCCTCTGGCTCAAAAAGTTTGGTTTTGGCTTGGTAAGTCCCAATTAATCATGTCTCAATGGTATACATGGCCAGATATTTTCCAATATGCAATGTCCTTACAATCTCTTGAAAAGATAGGTTTATTAATCATAGTTAGTGCGGTTTGCTGGTGTCTCTGGAAACATCGAAATGAAGTGTGCTTTGATCAATGTATGCCGAAAAATGCTAGACACTTGATCCTACTAATTAAATCTATGTGTTTGTATTGGGCAGGGAATATGTCGCAGCGGATTAGGACAGCAATGGATGGATGGCTGCCGGTTCATGAAGAAGAAATTCCTTTAGATCAATACATGCCGTTAGAGATGGTACTGTTTGTACCACAAGGAGGAGATGGAGGGCCAGGAGATATTGGCGGCACCTCATCAGTGCACTAGAAGAGGATCATCAGCTTCCACTCTAAAAATTTTGCACCATAATATTAGTTAGCCTCAGCCCTTACTTGAGTGGCTTAAGATTAGATATCTGTGATTATATTTTGGCATTTAGTTGTAATGGATTTATGGGTATGCTTTGATCTAGTTATTGACTTGGTATTAGCTGGTACTTGGTACCAGTCCGAGACTCATGAACTATGTAATTATATATTTCTGAAATGGAATGGGCTAATAGCCTTTTTTTTTTAAAAAAAAAGTATCGACAGGTATGTAGGCCAGCAAACCGATTCCTTCTGTCTGAGTCTGTCTTGCATTAAGATTTAGTGCTCAGTGAAGAATAAATAGTCACATTCTTACTTCCTTAAAGCATCTACATCCCAACAATTCAAATTAGTTTTTAAATGAGAAATTAAGTTCATTAAAATTTCTAACTCTTACATTTTTAAAATTAATTTTAGAATTTCTATTAAGCTACGTCAGCAATAAATTAATAAGCAGAAATAGTTTGAGCCAATCATTTGATCAACATGGAGTTTATAAACAGTTTCTTCATAAAAAACTTTACTACATAGTTTCTAAATAATAAAGTCTTTCACATTCCTGAAACTGAATTAAAAACTGCCACATCAGATTAGAAACTCCAATAGTACCAGAGATGTAGACGCTCTTACGTCATATTTGGTTGGAATATAAAATGAGGAGGGATCCAATTACACCCTTTTTTGACACATCTTGACATTGTTTTTTTTATAAGCCAATTTTGCGATTTCAAAATCCAAACAGTCGATCCGAACCGTTCAACATGATCACCATATTAAAATGTGCTTGGAGATCAAATTTTACATTTTTTTTGAATTTTTTTACTATTTTTTAAGATGGTTACAAATCGCTGTTTTTCAATGGTCTGAAAACAACGATTTTGTAACCATCTTAATAAATAGTAAAAAAATTCAAAAAAATGTAAAATTTGATCTCCAAACACATTTTAATATGGTGATCATGTTGAACGGTTCGGATCGACTGTTTGGACTTTGAAAATGATAGGTGTTAAAGTGTCAAAAAAAAAATGTAATCCGATCCCTCCTCTTATAAAATTGTGCAAGCATAACTTCGTATATTTGGTTAGAATATTTGGTCTAAGTTATTGCAGCAATTACATTTCATATAAGTTTAAAGCATCATTTGGTGATTTACCAAGAACTGTTAATTTTGAGACTTTGAGACTTTATGTCACTTGACGTCCAGTAAAACATACACTGAATGTCATTATTTTTTATGATCATGATATGTGAATCGTATAAATTACGCTTATGATATTGAATTTCAGATTAAACTTTATTTTTAGTAATTATCAAAATTAAGGATTATCTGACTATGCATTTGTGTTTTGACAAATGCGTTTATTGCCACAACTGCATTTTTTTTTACCTCGGAAAGTAAAAAGGCCGTGTTAAGAGAATCAACATTTGTTCTAAAGGCAAAGACAATGTTTTTTGTGTGAGAGGTCGCACGTTCCAAATTCAGATAAAAAAATATTTTGTGAATATTAAATAGTTAGATAGCTTAACCTTCAAGTAAAAAATCGTGTTAAAGAAAAGGATTCTGTACGTCATTCGTGAAAAAACTCAAGTGTGAAAAGCCCCAAATTTTTATGTTTACTATTTTTGAAAAAAAAAAACCAAATAATTATTTTTTTGAAAATTTTCATTTTTACCCTTCTGCAGTCTAAATTTGCAGAACCAGAACCAAATTAACGCATTTTGGTCCTGCAGTTTTAGGTTGAGGAAGTGGTAAAAATAAAATAAATTAAAAAAAGTGGTTATTTGGTTTTTTTTTAATAAGATGGTAAAAATTAAAAATTCGAGTGAAAACAGGCTCAGCGATTTTGATTCTGGACCAGAGGCAAAAGGTAACTATGGCCAGGGGTAGCTAAAACAGGCTCAGCGATTTTCATTAATTATTAACAAATTGTTATTTATTGTAACTTTATCATAGTTTTAATATTTTGCTTTCATATTAAATTATTAATATGATATTTTTCCATTCGCGATGTCATTTAGATATTTAATTGTTTGCCTAAAAAATTAAATTATGTCAAAATAATTTGATAGACATGTCATTTTATTGGTGTTAGGTATTTATTATATTTTTATGAAATCAAATAGTTAATAATCATATTATCTTGTGTTATATAGATTTTGATTTTTATTGAATTTTTTATTAAATATATAATGTTTAGTCAGTTAGTCTCTCCTATACTCAAAGTCGAGTTCCGCCCCTATTCTGGACCACGGGATAACAATATTTTTTCATACTATATATTAAAATATATAATATATATCGACTATTCGGATACGGATAATTAAAATGTAAAACTATATCAGTATCTTTATCCACACGAATATTCAGATATCAAATATCCACGTCTAATTTTTCGAATACAATCGCATGTTATCCATACCGTTTTACCTCTATTCGTAGGCCGTAGCCATGCTCAGATATTTATTATTATTATTTATTTGTGGCCAAACAGAAATCAATAAAAAAATAAGAAAAAACAGATGGAGATAGTCAGATAGAGAGAAACAGACACGCGATAGGAAAGAACCAAAGCAATTCTGTTATGCAATGCCAAGTGGATCCCACTCTCATCTACTAGTCCGTATATTCCAACTGTAATGAGCACGCTACATACTACTACTTTACGTTATAATCTATGTCATCCTAGCTCAATGCCTACTATATTTGGATTTGTTATCAACTACCGGTGCGCTCAATATGTACGTATATGTGGTTTATCTCAACTATATACATGCATATGCTGGGGCGGACCCAGAGTGTTCCAGGAGGACAGCTGCTCCTCCTGAATTTTGAGTTTTAGTGGAGATTTATCGATCTCGACCGACTTTGTCGTCCTCTGAAAAATTTTTTGCCCCTCTGGACGTTTAATTTGTAATTTGGATTAAATTTAAGGTTAAAATTGAAATAAATTTTTGGAATTTTGATTGGTAATTAGAATTATAAGTTAGAGCATCAGAAATTATAAGTCAAAGCATTGGAAAATATAAGTTAAAATATAGTTTTTTTATCGAGTACCCAATTAGTTAATGAATTTAAACCCGATTAGATATTTAAACCTGATTCGATATTTTTTATGCCCCCCTGACGAAAATCTTGGATCCGCCCTTGTACGCATACGTGGTTTATCTCAACTATATACATGCATATGTTGTCATCATGTCTCTGTAAATAATTTTTTTCTTTCCCTATTTTATCCTTTTCTATTTTATTTTTTTTCTTTTATAAAACTTCGTAAAATTGACACCTCTCATGTCTTTGATCAATGAAATCTAGAGACGTGATATCTACATTTCTTCTTAAAAAAAAATATTACATAATGTCATTTTTTTAAATTACTTTTTATTAGAAATCATTATTTTTAGGTTCTTAATCTAAGCAACGTTGTTTAAAAAGTAGATACTGTTTAAAATCCAGATAAAGTAATTTCTTATGGATATTAAATAGTTGGATGACTTAATTTTCAACTTTTACTTTAAAAAAAATGTAGATATTAGAATAAAATTGGAAATCTGGTGTTTATATTGAAGGTGCACTACTACAAAAAAAGAGATTATACACGGACAATAAAGGAGGAGCTACACGGATTTTCTACCGTGTTTAAATCGAGGGTGTACGATTAGTTCAATAACTACACACGGACTTTTGCCCGTGTGCAATTTTAAAGATTCTACACGGATAACTTCACAAACAGCCGTGTACAACGATTAGAATGTGTCGCTCTCCATTTTACCGAGCTACACGGATATTACCTAAAAAACCGTGTACGATTCTTTTTGTACACGGACATTTAACTAAAAAACCGTGTAGCTTGACTCTTTCTACACGGACATTTAGTTAAATGTCCGTGTAGCTCTCCTCTTTCTACACGGATATTTAACTAAATGTCCGTGTAGCTCTCTTTTTTTATACACGGACTTTAGTTAAATGTCCGTGTAGAAAGAACATTTTTTTTTTTTGTATTTTTTTTTTTCGGCTAGCCTCCAGTTTTGCTAGCCAGTTTTGTTACAGAACTATTCCAGATTTTTCAGATTTTCCATATTTTCCAGATTTCATATAACAAGAAATCCATATTTTCCAGATTAGCAATAAATCCATATTTTCCAGATTAGCAAGAAATTCATATTTTTCAGATTAGCCAGAAATTCATATGCAATAAATTATACAATATTCATATACACCAAATTATACAAAATTATGAAAATTCATATTGAGCATTGAGAAAATTGTTTTTTTTGTCACTAACAGGACGGATCCATTCATATTGAATAACACAGTCATAATATTCTACAGAGGCATACAATAACACAGTGGCATACAATAACACAGTCATGCAAAACTACCCCTAAGAAGTGTAAAAAGTGCAAAACTACCCCTAAAAAGTGCAAAACTACCCCTAAAAAAACCCAAATGCTTGGAATGGTCTCAGGGTCATACTCAGCATCCCTAACTAGATACTAAACTCTGAGACTGAATCATCACAAAGTAGTATCAAGGTTTCAGCTGTTCTGGTTTTCTACACATCACCGACTAAGCAAAAACACTGGCAAAGTCAAAACAGTAAATGATGCACGAAAAGACCCTAAAAACTCTGAGATTGTAAAGAAAGTTTGAAAAACTTTATATCCGACGGTCGGATCGGGCTAGAAAGTAAGTTAGCTTGGTTTTTGGGTTCGGGATTTCCTGTCAAAATTTCAGCCCGATCCGACGGACGGATCAAAAGTTACG
This sequence comes from Carex kokanica, assembly GCA_025461125.1. Lineage (NCBI taxonomy): Eukaryota > Viridiplantae > Streptophyta > Magnoliopsida > Poales > Cyperaceae > Carex > Carex kokanica. The sequence continues at coordinate 1,316,285 of JAJGRX010000638.1, forward strand.
CTCATTTTCATGAAGCATGCGCAGGACTGAACCATCACAAGGCTCAAATGAGCTCAACTTGATATTATACAGGATCAAGTGCCTTCTGGAAAACCATTTCATACTGATGCAGGCACAACTTGATATTACACATATCTGACAGCTCAAGCTTAAGGCACACTTGATTCAGGCAACAAGCTTAAGGCACAAGACTACAGGTTGGTGTATATGAATATTAGTTGATCAAAACGGCGCTGGAAGGAGAAGTCTCTGGAAGAGAAGGGGTTCATTTATATTGGATAAAACCCTACACGGCTTTTCTATACGGATTTATACTTAACAATCCGTGTAGCTCTGTGACAATTTATACACGGTTATTTATTTAAAAAAGCCGTGTAGCATTACCCTTTATACACGGATATTTGATAAGAAAACCGTGTAGCTCTCTAACTATTCTACACGGACATATAACTAAAAACCGTGTAGCTCTCTTAATATTTGTACACGGTTATTTAATTAAATATCCGTGTAGCAATTCATACACGGATTTTTGTATAATATCCGTGTAACTCTCTCAATCATTTCCACACGGTTTCTTTCCACACGGATTTTTTATCCCTAATAAACCGTGTAGCTCTCTCAAACAATTATACACTGATTTATAACTAAGTGTCCGTGTATAATTCCCCAATATTTTTTAGCCTTTCACAATTTCATATTTGACACACGGTTTTTATATAAAATTAGAAAAACCGTGTACAATGTGCAGTGTAGAATTAGCTTTTTTGTAGTAGTGGTGGGATAAAAGATTTTTTATCTTTGAATATTTATTTTATTAAGTAGAAATTGGTATTTTTAACTGTCATCTATAAACATATTTTATCACTTAAAATCGTCTGCCGAGCAAATATATATGATTTCGAAAGATCAAATTAACTGTTGTTCTTTTTATTTTGTTTTATACAATCAATTGAAAGTTATGTTACTCAAATAATAATATTTACTGGATTCTATTGTTATAAACAATATCAGTTTTATCATAGTTTTCTCTTAAATTATTTAGTTTTCTTCAATTTGAAGTGTTTCCTTCCTCAAAACATGTTTTGTTGTTATCATGTCAATAGTTTTTGGGACCACAACTCATATTTGTTTGATGACTCTTGTATTAATAATATTGTACATGTCGGGTGATTTGAGATACCACTTTTTTGGTAGAACGATATGTTTTGGCACTCTTAATTAACTATGTGGTATATTATTTATAATACTTTTTCGTGATAAAAATTCTTATAACTTTGTTTTTTTTTATAAATAATGCTTCATGAAAATCAATAGATCTAAAAAAAAGAAGAAATTCATATTAGAACAAAAGAAGTTTATTTATTTGGATCAAAGGTTTAAATAGCGTTTATCGCGTCATAGTGGAACGGCGAAAAAAACGATGTTATTGTCATACTGCGCCGCTATAGCGTGCTATAGCGCCAATAACGTCATAGCTTTTATGGTCTGAAAACACTATAGCGATATTCAGAACCCTGATTTAAATAGTTATGTGAGTCGACCTTAAGTACTCTAAATCTTCATTTACTTCATTTAGTTACTTGTCCTTTCTATTTTGGTTAGTGACGTTTTGGAGGATGGAAACATTAATTAGGAATTTTTTAGAAGAAGTTTTCATGGCCAAGAATTATTTGACTAGTTAAAGTTGCAACATCAACTATATATTGTAATAAGAATAGAACTAGGGTGTGATGTGCTCACCAAATTCTTTGGTGAGCACAACTCTACATAAACTATCGGATTCACTTCAAACGAGATGAATTCAACCGTTGAAACCGATGTACTTTACGAGTGATGCACGTACATGCAAAATTTTGAATTTTTTAAATTTATTTAGTCTCAAGTCAAGTGGTCAAAATTGATGAAAAATGAATGATCCAAAATGAAGTTGTTTTAATGCATTCAAAAAATTCTCAATTTTGACCACTTGACTTGAGACTAAATGAATTCAAAATATTCAAAATTTTGCATGTACGCCCATCACTCGTAAAGTACATCGGTTTCAACGGTTGGATTAATCTCGTTTGAAGTGAATCCGATAGTTTATGTAGAGTTGTGCTCACCAAAGAGTTTGGTGAGCACATCACACCCTAGTTCTACTCTTGTAATAAACCTGCCAAAAAAAATTATATATTGTGATAGATTAAATGGTCAGAATTTAGAAGTATTGAAAGATGAGCATAACACAAGATGACAACCTTCTACATTACTTAAAGAGAGGGTTTTTTTTTGTTTTGTTAGTATAATAAAACGAATTTTCACCAGCGATGTTTTAGCTGAAAGGGTTATCAAGATATTTAAATTATTTTTTTCTATTTAATACTAGAATTGTATATCACTTTTTCCCCTTTTGAATAACAACACGTTGATATGTTATAGCAAGCTTTACATACTGCAAGAATAAAAACAACATATGTTTTTTTTAAACGTTATATTAAACTTGCCACGTTTGCGTTTATTGTATATCTGGATTTTTCAAATTAATTAGAAATAATTAATTCATTAAACAAAACAAACACTCAATGTATTGGATTTCCAAAAAACAACTATTGATTGTTTTCTATAAAATTGAAAAATATGTACTTGTACTTAGAGGCGGAGCTACAGTCATCCATGGGTAGGCAGTTGCCTACTCCTCGATTTTGAAAATCTGTATTGAGTATATAGGATTGACCCATTGTCTAACCCTGATAAAGACTATTGCCTACACCAGATAATGTTTGTTGCCTACCCTTGAAATAAATTCGTAACACAAATTTCGCAGCTGGCGTCAATTCATTGTTTGGAAGAGGAAGGAGTGAACAAAACAAAGGTAGAAGATGATTCTGACAGATGGGACCATTATTTATATGGTTCAATTGAATTGGCCGACTTATTGGACCTGAAAAATAAAATATTAAAAGACATGTGACTAGAGAGGAAAAATTTAAGTGGATGACCAGTCAACATTAGAAAACTTGGAGTTGGAGATTCATTTGGGAGAAAAAAAAAAGTAACCACGCTAATAAAATTAACAGAAAAAAGTGAAAGCAGGTAAAATAGTAGCGTCTCTAACTAAACAAATTTTATCAAAGAAAAACAGATAAATAAATAATGTATGAGAATTGTCTTTTAATAAAAAATAATAAAAGGGAAATAATTTTTTGACAAAATAAATTAGTATATTATATTGGTAAATTATTTGAGTATAATATTTTGAGTTAAACATAATTTTTTGACAAAATATATTTGTGTAATTCTTTTTCTATCTTTTTTTTTAATTATGAAACATGTTTTTTCTAAAAAAAAATTAGAGTTTTCGATCTGATCTGGCTGATTCCTATCAATTTACCCGATTCGAATTCCACCATCAAGTTACCAACTTTGATTCTGATTTTCAGAGCCATGGCTATAGGTTTTTCGACATCGGCGCCATGGCCCGTACTTGGCTCTGGCACCTTGCCGTAAACCCTAGCCACTATATTGTGTTGTGGCAGTGTGGAGGCGAGCTGTGTAGAACTATTCAGAGCTAGCAACGTCCATATTTGTAAAAAAAAAAAATTTGCCTACCTCAGAAAGAAATCCAGGCTACGCCAGTGCTTGTACTCAACATCTTTCATCCTCTACGGTAGAGTTGTTTTTCGAAAATCCAACACATAAGATGTTTGTTTCGTCTAAATGGGTTTGAAAATCGTATATAATTTTTTTTACGAGAACTAACTAGAGGATTTCGTGTGTTGCAAGAAGTAGATGGGTACCAATTCCTAGCCCTGAATCAGCTGTTGAGCTGGGTCGCTACAGGACAAACAAACCAAGGATGTTGGCACTGTGCCGCTCCGCAAACAGCGTCTTACCTTACGTCCTCTCTTTCTCTCTCTCTCTCTCTCTCAGTCTCCCTTCCATCCTTCCTCTCGATCTTTTGTCACGTGCCTCTCGCGCCCCGACCCAACTTGGCCCACCCCACGCGGCGCATGTGACCGGCTCAGACCGGTTCGACCAACCAAACCAACGGTTCACGATAACCGGTCCGTGATCCATCGCACCTTTCCTCTTCTCTCTCTCTATCTCATCAGCAGGAGGCAAAGTAGGTTCAGCGTGGGACCCACCTCTCACCTTCTTTTGCTTATTGGGACTGGGAAAACAAAATTTACTGGAGGGTATCGGCGTGGGTCCCGCGTAGCCAGTGTTTGTGGCTATGCCTTCCTTCGTAAGCAATTAACTGACCTAACTGATTAGTTAAATTTATTTCTATCTCAAGCGGTCAAGCCTCAATCATTTATATGTTACTTCTTTTTGACAAAAATGTGAAACATGGACATATAATTTTGCTTCGTTATGTCAAGTCTATCTATGCATCATTTTCACTTTTGAGGAATCAAACAAATTACTATATATTAACAACTTAGTCTAGTTTAGTGGATCTTTCAACTAAAAGTAATATTTCATGTCAAGTCTACCTAAAATTGTCACCTACCTTTAACTGAGGAAAAAAACAAACTGCATAATTGTATAATGACTACTTTATAATGTATCCGTTAAATTTGTTCTATTTTATGCAGGGCAGTAAGTCAGTTACCTGTAGCGATTGTTTCGAAACTCTGATCATCCAACAGTAAAAAGAGATCAATTAGATCAGTAGATCTTCAGATTTTTATTTCTTCGAAAGCAGATCAGATCAGCTCATTAGATTGAACTGGCACGAATCTAGAGAGATAGTAAAAACTAAAGGTAGACGAGATTCGAGATTCGAAAGGCTCACAAGGGCACGCGGATGAGAGAGCGGGGCCCACGAAGAAAGCATGAAATCAAGAAAAGAAAACTGAACCGAAATGGCGCGGCCTGATATTAGTGAATGAATAGTATTTGAAAGCTGCACTGTGATTCTGTGAATGTGATACTGATACCGAAAATCTGAAATAAGCTAGTAAGCTGTGTAGTTAAAAAGTGTGGTGTTGTGTGTGTGAGATTCGTGTATGGTATTGGTATGGGCTGTCATGGGATCATTGCCAGACTCTGCGACCTTGCTTTAGCCGACAACACTGAAATTTGACCAGTCAACATCACGACCCACCCGCCCCACTTTGTCCTTCTCGGATCATCTGTGTCCATGCGTACATCTACTACCTGTTGTTCTTACCAACTGTGGGCCCTTTTAGACCCGAAACGTCCGCACAGTAATTCGTACGTACGGTATCTAAATAAAATAATAAATCAGTGAGAGAGAAAGAGAGAGAGAGGGTACTATGTAACTGTTTGTGTATAGGCTTTCTTGTTAAGTTGTTACAACGCTGAAACAGGCGCAGAGTATCCATGTTCCACGCCACCATTACCATTAGGAGAAGAGGATGAGACCGAAACTGAAAAAGGAGAAAAAGGAGAAAAAGGAAAGCGAGCGATGGGGCCCACATCACAGGTCCCGCATCGGGTGCATAAAAAAACCGTTGCAGGGTTGCTCGAATTTTCCATGCTTCGATCGTCTCAGTCTGAGTTTAAATTTTTTTTTATTAAAAAGCAAAATTCCTCAACCTGATTCAATCCTTACATTACACATCAGCCTTCTCGTTCGTACGATAGCTACCCCATTAGGCCATCCTCTCTCTCTCTCTCTCTCTCTCTAGATCTCTCTCACTCTAGACTGTTGCTTTCTCTATATTTAGCAGCTGTCTAAGGAGCAAGAGTTCATTTCTTCCTCTCACAAAAGAAAAAGGAGCATCAGAGAATTGAAGAGCTGATTAACTTGGCTTTGTTTGATTGAGTTTTGTATGGATGGAGATCTCTAGTGCAAACCACCACCAGGTAATTCATTATTCACAGCATATGATGCAAAAGCTTTATTTTCTTAATTTCTATTCTATGCTTAGTTCTACCTCCAAAGTCAATTGTCTTTACTTCTCGTCTTTTGGTTAATTTCTTTGATTTTTCTTGTTTTTCCTTTTCTTCCCATATCAAGTAAACTAGATCAAGATCCTTTACTGTGTACTTTTTCTTTCTTTCTGGGGATTCCAGTTATCTAGCTAGTTGAGCTCATGGACAATAGCAAAATACTAATTCATAGACAATTTAACTATCAACTTTTCCCGCCTAGTTCCCACTTCTTAGTATATATATGCTCAAAGGGTATTTCAAAGATGTAAGTACAAATTGAGAATTAAAATAGAAAATACAAGGCAAATTACTTTTTCTCTTCAGTATTTATCTTGAAAATAATTAGGCAATTAATAAATTATTCATCCATGTTAAAGATGTAGGTATTTTGCTTGGCTAATACTTAACAAGTTTACATATATTGTAGATGAATTTAATTGTATGCCAATTAACCACCACTTCTATATCTTATAACACACCTTGCTTTTTGTTAATGAATATATATGCTACTTCCTCGTGCATCATTATGCCAAGATTTTGAGATTAATTTGATAAAATTTTTACACATAAGAACAATTGAAGCATAATGTTTCTTCATAATCCGCTTTTAATTGAAATTTTTTGTTAGTACTTGTATATTATATCGTCCATCAGCAAGTATTGTTTTATAAAAAGTTTATGTACTTAGAAAATTAGAATTAGCAAAATAAATAATAGGACACAACAAAATTTTCATAACTGACAAATTTTTTCAAAGTCTCCTATAAAATAAAAGAGAAAAATGATTGGCAAGGATGTCAAATGAAATAACAAAATAACCTATGTTAATGTTTGCATTTTCTAATCTAGGTTTCCCTGTTTGTTAATTAACAATAATTGTTTTGTATATATGTACACAGTCAATGGCTACACTACCGCTTGAAGAAATCCTGACCAGCTGCTCCAAGCAAACTCAACTGCCAGATCAGACGCCAGCTCAGCAACTTGAGAAAAAACCAAGGCCCCCCCAAGAACATGCCCAAAAATGCCCTCGTTGCGACTCAATTAATACAAAATTTTGCTACTACAACAACTACAGCCTCTCTCAACCAAGGTACTTTTGCAAAGGTTGTAGGAGATACTGGACAAAAGGTGGCTCTCTTAGAAATGTGCCAGTTGGAGGTGGTTCAAGAAAGAACAAGAAACTCTCTTCAAATTTAAATTCAAATTTCTTGAAGAAACCCCATGATATAAACAATCCTTCATTTTCCTCTGAACCCAATTATCATGACCTAAACCAGGCATTTGCAAGGTTACATGGCAGTGGGTTGATGCTTGGGAACCCAAACCCTAACCCTAGCCCTAGTTATGGAATGTTTGAAAGTCCATATCCAAATGGAATCATGCAAGGTCTGTATGGTGTTGGCCATCAAGAGGGGTATAATATTGGAAGGTTTGGGCATGGTGCAATTGGTACCTTGGTGGACAGTAGTGTGACAACTACAACAATTCAGGGGTCTTCTTGCAAAAGTTATGAAGAAGAGAATAGAAAGGGTTTCACAGCTGGAATGGATCAATGGCACCTCCCTGGAGATGGATTAAACATAGGCATGGATTTTGGCAAAGAGAACTTCAACGGATATGGTCTAATTAACAAGTCTTTTTTTTAGAGGATATTGGTATAGTCAGGGATATTAGCTTCTTTAATTTCTTTGTGTTTAGTGTAAGAAATCGGAGATCAGTACCTTATTTATATTTTTTTATGTCTTTTATTTATTTAGTTCTGTAGGTTTTTTTTTATAGTTTGGTTAAGATGTTTTTAAGATGCTTCAATTATTTGTTCAACATGATGTGCATGGCTAGCAGGCTTTTTCTAAGTGTAAGATTTGTGTATTAAGTGTCAGTACTTAATCAAGACACTAAAAGTTGCTGGGTTTAGAGGAAAAAACCCTGTGTTTTACTATTGATTTTGTATATTTTTCCCATATTGGTTTAAATTTCTTCTTGTTCTTTTGAAGTAGATTTTTCATGTTATAAAAGAATTAACTTTAAGACAGCTGCACTATCTTTTATAGAGATTAAATTTCATGAGCAGCATTCGGCATTCCCCATGAACTTGGATGCAAACTTTTATTTTAAAATAAAAGATTTGAGAGAGGATCAATATATTCCTGGTTGAGAATATTTCAAGGAACTCATCATCCAATGTCATGATTGCTAAACATTCCATCTTTAATTCTTTATAATTAATTATTATCTTGACGCGCATGGCCAGAGAGAATAGGATATCATTGTCTAATATATAGCATAATTATAAGAGTAATAGTTGTTGTAATAATTATAATATTGAAAATTAATAATGAGGGATCTAATCACGCTTTGGTTCAAGTGAACTGAGTGGGAATCTTTCTTTTGGAATAATTCTTTAATCTCATAATATATATAGAGCAGGGTTAAAATGCACCATTTGTTTTGTGCTCCAATTATGCTCCACGTATTTTTCTCCGTTTTCAAAGTTTGAATAATCGATCCGAACCGCTCAATATGATCTTCATATTAAAATATGCTTGGAGACAAAATTTTATATTTTTTGAAAATTTTATTACTATTTTTTTAGATAGGTACAAAATCACTGATTTGGATGGTCCAGAATCTTCTTAAAACAGTGATTTTGTATCTATCTAAAAAATTAGTAAAAATATTCTAAAAAATATAAAATTTGGTCTGCAGACACATTTTAATACAAAGATCATGGTGAACGGTTCGGATTGACTGTTCAGACTTTGAGAATAAAAATAAGGATGTGGAGCATGATTGGAGCACAAAACTAATGGTGCATTTTAACCCTGCTCACACACACACACACACACACACACACTTGGTTACAAAATCGTGTCTTAATGTAAACCGATCAGCTTGCCATACTACTTCGGATTGCTGAATATTAATTTGGAGCACGTAGAGAAAGGAATAAGCATACATTTGCAAATAAGAAGAAGCATGTATTGATTCTTGTTGATGAGGCGATTTTAGATATGTTAGAAGATGGTAAGCATGTTGAATTGATTACATGAAATTTCTTTTTTTCTTTTTGTCTTGATTGTACTTGTTTGTGGGCAATGTGTGTCTCCAACCAGATATTGTTCAGACATATCACATATGCATGAATTCAGATAATCTATGTATATGTGTATGAAAAGGCCTAGCTAATTATAAAGAGGGGAATTTTTTTGATAATTATTTGTTTTGACAATATTTAAAAATAAATTTGAAATTTGAAATTCAATATTATATGTATGAAGTAAATTATCTATATACATGTTTATAAAAAATAATGAGATTTGATGTATATATATTTCATTGTACATTAATGACTTAAATTTTCAAAGCCTAAAATTAGTTGTTCTTGATGCAACATCAATCAATATAGTAACATTGCAAGAAATTTGGTTGTTGGATTATTTATCTATATTCACTAACAAACTTACAAATTTTATTTTAAATTTTTTAATAAATTATTGTCAAGATTATCAAAATAATTGTTACCAGTGTTCCTCCTCAATCATAAAAACAACAAAGCAGTACATGTCAACAGATCATGACAGAACTTGTAACTAACCATCCCTAATCCCTTCCAGTAATGGTTGGTTGATGAATGTACATTTTGTTGTTTTGCCTCTAAACTGTATAGGTCCATGCAAGCAAATTGCTAATTAATTAGAAAAGGAAAAGCAAACTAAAAGAATAATAATAGAGAATTAATAAAAAGCATACATGGAGCATGTGTGGTGGATGGAGAATAGGAGCATGTGCAGACCAACTACTGCACCTACTGCACGTGCCAATCACTCATCTAATCTTGCTATATATGCTATGTTGCACTCTTTTTAGTTTTAGGTTGACGCCATGTTGTATTTTTTTTTTTTGATTCAATGAGATAGGAGTAGGTCCGATGGGTATCGGTCCTACATATAGGTTCAATTAGCTCTAGGACCGTATGATTAGCATCAAGATCTATGTATACGGAAATTGATACATACTTGTACGGATTTTGATGCAGAGCACACGAATCTTGATGCAGACCGAATGGTCATCACACCCATCGAACCAAGGTAGGTCCGATGGGCATCGGACCTACTCTGATTCCTGATTGAATACCCGTAGGTGACGCCATGTTGTACTACACTACATATTAAGGGGTCACAATAGTCTAAAATCCACTGGAATAGAACTAATTTCAGAGAGTTCTCTAATTAACATTCATGGAAAAAATGTTGGGTACAATAGATGTATACCTTATGTTGAAACAACTTTTAACTCTTGAGCGCATATATACACACATGTAGAGAGAGAAAGAGTTGAGCTATTGTGTTTTATGGAGTAAATAACATATTTTATTTCACGCTCATATTCTGTCATTTTAAAATTCAAACTGTCGATTCCAACTGTTTAACATGATATTCATATTAAATTGTATTGAGAGACCAAATTTTATATTTATTTGGAAACTTTTTATTATTTTTTAGAAAAAATTTAAATCATTGTTTTTTATGATTCAGAATTTTATGAAAAACAACGATTTTCAAATATTCTAAAAAATAGTAAAAAATGAAAAAAAATGAAAAATTTGGTCTCCAAACAAATTTTATTATGAAGATCGAATTGAACGGTCCGGATCCACCTTTTTAACTTCAGAATATAACAAATCAATTTCATTGTAACATAAATATAATATATATATAGTGCTGGGCTTAGCTACTTCATGGAGTAAAACAACTTGGTGCTCCACGCCTCATTATTTTCATTTTGAAAATCCAAACGACCGATCCGAACCGCTCAAGTTGTTCTCCATATTGATATGTGCTTGGAGACCAAATTTTACATTTTTTGGAATTTTTTTACTATTTATTAAGCCACTTTGAAAATCTGAAAATCCGGGTGAACAGTAAAAAACAGTAAAAATTTCTGGACCGCCGGATCAGTGATTTTCAAAGTGGCTTAATAAATAGTAAAAAAATTCCAAAAAATGTAAAATTTGGTCTCCAAGTACATTTCAATATGAAGAACATGTTGGAAGGTTCGAATCGACTATTTGAACTTTGAAAATGAAGATATGACGTGGAGTACAAAGTCGTTTTACTCCATGGAGTATCTAAGTCCATCTCTATATATATACACGTGTTCTTAGAGTTAAAACAAAAAATTCTGTGTACGAAATAAACAGCCACTAAAGTACCTACTTCGAAATCCACAAATATCTCATGTCTCGAATAATAGACTTGGAATTCATTAATTAACAACTATATCACAAAAGATAACGTTAAGAACATTATCTTTTTTATTTTTTTAATGACAAAAGATAACAAAAGATAAGAGCCGGTCACTGAAGGGTTCGTCGCTAAAACACTTCATTTTTATTTTAAAAAAAAAATTTGGGGTCTTCAGCGACTGGCGTCCTAACTAGTTGCTGATACCGGTCGCTAAAGCTCCGTTTTGTTGTAGTGACTGTTCCACACTGGTTGCCATAAGGAGGCAGGACATTTATTTTACTCTCAAAACTATGACAGTCTTGGCCACAATTGAGAGGCATTTTTTGGAGGAAGTGCAGTCGGAAGATCCAGCAGATGGCACACCTTGGTTAGTGTGTGGAGACTTCAACACAACATTACATTCTCAAGATAGAAACTCTACTTCGACAAATTGGAGATGGCCGGCAGCCTTTTCGGACTTGATTCTTAATTTAGGACTAATAGACTTGCAGATGTCGGGTAGGAGATACACTTGGTCAAACGCTAGACAGGTACCGGTTCTAGAAAAATTGAATAGATTTCTTCTCTCTACAGAGTGGAGTATCTTTTCAGCCTCAACACAAACAGCACTACCAAATACCAACTCGGATCACAACCCGATCAGGTATGAAGCGAAAACAAACATCAAAAGAACTAAGATTTTTAGAATTGAGAATTTACGGCTCAAATCGGAGGAGTTCAAGCTCTTTGTCAGGCAACACTGGGAGGGGAAGCAAAAAGTTGAAACACCAAGACAATTACATGATAAATTTGCAGAAGGGAGATTATTGCATGGACAGAGCAGAATAGGCAACATAAAAAAGGTAAATGAAAGTGTGTAGAGACTACATGGGGTGGTATGACAAAGTGGAAGATCAGAGGCCACCAACACAATTGGAAAGAAATGTGAGAGCAAGGGTGAAAAGGAGATACACATAATTGGCGGTATATGAGGAAGAACTATAGAAACAGAGGGCAAAAACGACATGGAGTGCAAAAGGAGACAACAACACAGCATACTTTCACGCATATGCAACAACAGCTAAAAGATACAATAACATAGGAGCAGTAGAACAAAATGGTAGGATGATCAAAGATCAGAAAAGGAAGGCTCAAATATTCAGGGATTTTTTCATTAACCTCATGGGGAAAACTCAACAGACAACACAAGATATTGAATGGCACGCACTCTATCCAGTACAACATGATCTATCCAACTTGGGACAGAGGATAACACAGGAGGAAATAAAAAAAAGTCATTAATGAGTGGCCGTCTAACAAAGTGCCGGGACCGGACGACCTCATGAAAGAGTTCTACAAAACCTTTTATGAACCTCTCATTCCTGACCTGCTGGCAATTATCAACACAATCACAACAATAGACCAAACTCTTCGACCACTTAACTCCTCATACATAACCTTAATTCCCAAAACAGAAAACTCAACCAAAACATCACAATACAAACCAATTAGCTTGATACACAGCTGCCAAAAAATCGTGTCAAAAATTCTTACAAATAGGTTGCAAGATCACATGGAAACACTCATCACCATACCTTAATCGGGTTTTATAAAAGGAAGGCAAATTTCTAAGAGCTTCATCAATGCTAGAGAGGTTCTGCATTTTGCAAAAAAGACAAAAACACCCCTAGCTATGTTCAAAGCCGATATCCATAAGGCTTTTGACACGATAGATTGGGCCTTCCTCTTGGATATACTCAAAGCACTAGGCTTCCCGCAAATCTGGATCAAATAGATAGACAATCTGGTGCTGCAAGGATCATCACAGGTAATAATCAATGGTCTAATAGGGAAAAAAAATACTTCTAAAGAGAGGGATGAGGCAATGAGACCCCCTCTCTCCACTTCTATCCATTTTGGCAATAGACTTTTAGCCAAGATGGATGCAGAAAATGGCAAGTACTGGAGCAATCAAGATGCTTATCAAGGCAATGGAACCCTGCCTGCTTTATGCGAACGGTGTGATATTTTTCATCAAACCTGAGGTACAACAGGTACAGGTCTTAAAGCTCACACTGGCAGTATTCCAAGAGATAACGGGATTGAAATAAATATGGACAAGTCAGAATCCATCCAGTTGAACACAACACATGGGGTGTCACACACAATCCAAGGAATGTTGGGTTGTAAAATAGGCACCATGCCTATAACATACCTTGGATTACCATTGTCAGACAACAAACTCCCAAAACAGGCATTTCTAACCTTGATCAAAAGAATAAGGGACAAGCTCACAAGATGGGCAGTCAAATTCCTTTCCCCAGCAGGCATAGTTGTACTAATTAATGCAGTTCTTTCTTCAATACCGATATACCTGATGTCGGTTACCAGATTGCCACAGTGGGTCATAGAAGACATCGATAGGATAAGGAGAACTTTTCTTTGGCAGGGGGCACAACAAGACGGCAAAAAGATACACCTAGCTAAATGAGACCTAGTGTGTACCTCAAAAAGACAAGGAGGATTAGGTGTGATCAATCTCAGATTGTTTAACACGGCATTTCTCTCCAAGTGGTACTGGCAGTGGCATCAACTGCAAAAAAGATTATGGAAATCGATCTTCTTGAAGATATACTGTCACCAAGATCTAATGGGGATTTGTGGCTCCAATTTCTTTTCAAGACACCTAACTGAAGCACAGCCGGTATGCGACACCTTGATTAGAAGAATACCATGCCAAGGTCCGGATACCAGACCTAGGACAACTATTTCCCCATAATCTCACGGCACAGGCAATTCAAGAACTACACAAACTGAGACACACAAGGCGTACTCTTTACCAGCAGCTGGCAACTTAACAGGAAGTAATTGATCGAGCGCTATGGATACCTCAGGAAGAAAAAGGATTCTCGGTTAAATCAACATACAAAAGAATATGTGATACCCCCAGGATCTCAGGCAACACAGATGGCATTTAGAAGCCAAAAGTACTACCCAAATGTATAATTTTTGCTTGGCTGTTATATAATAACAGAATACTGATAGTGGCAAATCTAAGGACCAGAGGATTCACTATAGTTGGGATGTGCTATATGTGTAGAATGAGTGATGAAGATTGCAATCACCTATTTAATCAGTGCAGCCAGGCAAAGGAAGTCAATTGAAGAGTAACAGCTGAACTCATAGTGTCAGACATCTCACATCACAACGCAAACTACATTGAATCAATGGTGGACAAGGACTTATCAAGGAAAACAAGAGAAATTATGGTCACTACAAATTTTGTCATTTAGAAGGAAAGATGCAGAAGAATATACGCAGAGCAAACAAAGACAGTACAATAGATAGTGGATGAAGTACTGCTAGATATGCACAAACTGTCACAGAGGATCAGAAGAGGATACAACAGAGACAAATGGCTAATTAGTAGATAGTCTTTTGTACAAATTTACTTTCTGTAATTTTTATGTTTTTTAACCACTTAGAACCCCCCAAGAATTATGTTTTTCTTTTTATTTTCCATTTATTTTCCCCGCACAGCACCAGGTTAGTTTGGAAACCTACTCACGTGTAACCAATCAAGGTTAATATAAATAGAGGCTAGACTCCTATTGTTTTCTCTAAAAAAAAAGAACATTATCTTTCTCTGAAATCAAACAAAAACTTTAAGAAATAGAAAAAGTTACATATTGTTTTTTTTTAAGGTTAAAAGTGACATATTGTTAATTTTATATGTTGGTCGTACGTATTCATCAATTTTTAATATAATATAATTGTCATTATTATTTAATCATATATCTTTAAATAAAAATCATAGCAATTTCGAACTCATTTATTGAAATATGAAATCGAATTAATTCATCTTTTTCCATGTGTAAGATGTACATATGTCGACATATGATCAAGTAATATAAATGACATTCTAATTGCCTAATCTGAGAATTATAAGTTATTATTTTTCTTTATGGTTAAATTATAAGTTATTATTACGGTTGGTAAAAATTGTCAAATCCATTATTAATAAATCATGACCTATAATACGGTGAGAGAGAGAGAGAGAGATCAGCTCGGAGCTATGTATTTCATAAAGTGAGCTATGTTATAAGGAAATAGAAGAAAACAAAAACACTTCACTTGGAAACTTCAAACAATTTTTTTTTTTATTAATACTGTGCAACATAGGTGTGCATGCTAACCCTGGACAATAGGAATTCAAAAATGCACTGGTTGTACTATTTGGATAAGGCATGAATCAATTAATGTAGCTGAATATGACTTATAATATTGCTGACCTCTCTGCTCACCTTCTTTTTCTTAATTTGCTTTTTACTAGTACTGTGTCCGTGCATTGCAACGGAATATATAATAAGATAACAAAAATAAATTCTCATACAAAATGACAAATTTTCATAAAAAAAAAATAGAAATATATTCTAGATTTATCACAGTAATATGTATAGAAATAAGGATGTGAACAAAAAATTGATTTGCATTGTGATCCGCCATACAGAAAATTTTAAATTGGAGAGTGAGAAATAAGAAACGGAGAATTATATCGCTAAATTTTAGAGTCTGTTTAATTTTAATTGTAACGTAATGTGTGACGAGTATGTTTGTAACTAAATTTAAACTTCTACACATAAAACATATACATTTAATCAAAAGAAGATAGATTATGTGATTGGAGAGCTGAGATTAAATTCAAAAATTAATCTTTTAATCGTAGCCGTTGACAGATCGGACACCCAACGTGCTTAATAATGAAATGGAGATATATATTCCGTTCTGAACCACAATCTTAATTTAAGTAATTGAAGTGACTAGACTCACCGAAGCAAACATGCACCGTGATATACCTTCAACTTTAGGTAACCAGTAAGTGAACCCATTCATCCACTCATCATGTATGATGATGTGCTTGATATCATCACAACTGCAGTAAAAGCGTAGCATTGATTAATTTAATTTATTATACGCGTAAGAATGAATAATGTACCCATACGGGCGATCATCATGAGCGCTATGCTACAAATTAAATGGTTTCTTCCGAATCAGGGAATCAAGCAAAACATCAGATTGCAACTGGTAATATAATAAAATATGCAAGATGATAAGTATTGGATCTATCAGGATTAGGGACACCGCATAGATTTTGCTTCCATCACTGATTTGTAGTTTTGTACTGGGAATATTAAATTAATATGGCCAAACTTTGTGTGTTCCCCGTGTAACGAGTCTTCAGTAGTTTAATAGTCTTCCAATTGTTTAGATCTCAGAAAGGGGATAGGAGTACATTTAGGTTCAATTAGCTCTAGGACCGTACGATTCGCATCAAGATCTATGTGCACGGAAATTGATACATACTTGCACGGATTTTGATACAGAGCACACGAATTTTGATGCAGATCGAATGGTCATCACACCCATCGAACCAAGGTAGGTCCGATGGGCATGGGACCTACTCTGATTCCCTCAGGAAGACCTCCGCATCTCTTCCAACAACCAACATGATTTTAGGCGTTAGATTCGAATCAAACGATTAGGTTAAATGTCATGACTTTTATATTTCACTAAATAGTTAAATAGCTGATAGCGATGCCTCACACCACAGTGACAAATGAATAATTCAAGTTCGGTTCGGCAGGGTCAAAAATTTATAATTCGGGTATAATTGGAATATAATTCAAGAATGTTTCGGTACAACAAGGAAGCAAAAAAAAAAGAGTTCATGTTTTTATCGCAAATAATTCGTGATTCGCGTTTTATTTGCAAATAAAACATATTATACGTTTTTTTGCGTTTCATTCGGAGTTCGGTTCGGAAACGTCAAAAAACGAATAAAATGTGAATTATTCGCGAATTAATCGTGTATATTGTCACTATGGTATGGTTCACACTATACATAATTATTTCAATTAATAGAGTAGAACTAGGGTGTTCTTAAGCTCACCAAGCCTCTTTGTGAGCTTAACTCAAAAATCTATCGGATTGACTTCAAACGACGCATCCAAACCGTTAATACCGATCTATTTCATGAGTGATGCGTATACATGTCAAATTTTTAAATTTTTGAACTAATTTAGTATGAAGTCAAGCGGTCAAAAAAGGATGATTTATAAGTTCATTTTTCATCATTTTTTGACCGCTTGACTTCATACTAAATTAGTTCAAAAATTATAAATTTGACATGTAAATGCATCACTCGTGAACTATATCGGTTTCAACGGTTTGGATGTATCGTTTGAAGTCAATCCAATAGATTTTTGAGTTAAGCTCACAAAGCGACTTGGTGAGCTTAAGAACACCTTAGATCTACTCCAATTAATATTATGTAAGTTGTAAATTCTATATATATTTAACAGTGTTCTAAATAGCACGCTATAACGCTACTATAGCGTTTTTGGACCCCAAACGTTAAGCTATGACATCAAAATGCGCTATTTGCGCTACGGCCGCTATACAATATGTTTTTTTTTTTAATAAAACTTATTTGGCAGCCACTGCCAAATTTTTCAAAAAAAAAACAATATGAATTTTTTTAAGCAATTTATATAGGCTTTAAATAAAGACCCAAAAAAGCTCAAACCGAAATTGAATTTGTTGCTACTTGCTACAGATAAATAAATTTGAAATTGGGAATAGAAATTGAAATTTGAATAGAAAAAAAAAATATATTATATATGTCATGAATCATGATGCTTAAGATATTTTTAATAGGAAAAATCGATAGTTTATGATATTACTATGGATATTTTGAACCGCAATTTGAACTTTGTACTGGTTCAATATGAATATTATAATTTCTTAATTACTTTGGTGTTATTTATTGTTCTATGAGACTTTAGATAATGTTGATATTTAGTACAAATATTGAATATACGGAATGTAAAAAAAAAAACGCTATGTGGCATAGCTTCCGCTATAGCGACGCTATTCACTATAATTTTTTTTGTAGCCTTCCCGCTATGACGCTATAAACGCTATTTAGAACCTTGATATTTAATGAAAGATGACAAAATTTAGAATTATATAAATATAATAATATATTGATAACTAAATTTTTGACGATCATGCATGACAATTGATAACCAACTCAATGATTGTCAAATAAATTTTTTATTTATATGATTTAAAAAAGTTGTGTATAAATATTAGTGCAACCAATAAAAATTATGAATAGGTAAACAATCTGGAATTATACTAAACCTATGCACGATTACGGATTACCTAATCATAGACAAAATATAATTTTATTTTTTTATTAATAACAATACAGATTATTAAATTTGTTAAATAAATTTGGTTGTCTATATATCATTTCCCCAGAAAACCCCTACACCACAATAATGAATTTTTATGTACATGAGAAAAAAAAATTATGTTTATATTAAACATCATACTTTCTAAATTATGAACTAAGAACATAGTTGATTCTCATAAAATATTTCAACTTTTTAAAATGATAGTTAAACATAATAAGTTTAAAGTCTTAAATTTCATGGTGATTTTTCAAAATTGAACTATTATGATCGCTATTTTTTAAGATAAAAAATGAGAATCACTACAAGGGTAAAAACTGACTATCCACAAGAATATACCAACAGAAATATGTTTTTCCTATTAGCGACGAGAGTATTCGCGAGAATATACCGACAGTATCCCTCGTGGATACTGCCCATTATTGTAGTGATCCTCGTTGTTAGATTGTATTATGATCACTATTTTAAGCTTTATTGTAGAAGACATAAATTGCTAAAACAATTATAACGTTCATCGACATGAAACATTATAGCAGTTTTAGAGCGACCACTATAAATACGATCTGAATCTTCAATCATAATTATAACAGCAGTTTTAGACATTCAAGTTCATTTGTGTATGGATATCTATGCATGGAACACTGTAGAATTGTATAACACGCTTAGTTGCTAAATTGCAAATAGGTCTAGATGTGATGTCGGAATCGTTCAATCTGCATTAAGATTCGTGCAGAAAACTAGAATTTGTGCGGATCAAGTGCGTACGAATCTAGATGTGGATCGAATGGAAGCATGATCAGACTGAATTTAGTTCGATGCCTATCGGACCCCGAATTTGGATCACCCCAGGTACATGACTCGAGCAAATTACAAACGGACGACCCATATTAGTTCTTTTAACTTGGCACACATCTTAAAATAGATCCCTATAGTTTCTATAGGTACCAGATTGACTTTGGCCCAGTTGAGATTAATTTGGGCCGTCTGTCTGGAATTTGCTTGAGTCAGGTACTTGGGAGAATACGGATTCATCGGACTCCCTCCCCCCGAATTCGCATCCTCTGGATTAACGCACTATTTGAGTTTAGCTCTGACTTGTCCAATATGAATCCATATCAATCCGACTCAGACTTATAATCTTTTTTTTTTTTTTTAATCTTGACAACCATTGTCAAGTCAAAAGAAAAATATAAAAAAGAAATTACATTAAGTAGTCACAACCCATTACATAATTATATATATTTAGTTTGTGTATGCAATCCTCTTGCAATACGTACTCCACATAAACCCCTCTTGTATTGCTCACGATTGTAATATAAAGGGACGGAACTAGGAATTTTTGATAAAGAGAGTTAAAAAATTTATGTACAATGTGGTGAGTGGAATTTGAACTAATGTCATCTCAACTATAAAATAAAGTTTTAACTATTAGGCTACAAGTAAATATTTAATATTTATTGAGAAGGGTTGGACTATATAAAACTTTCTAAATAGGCCTTTACTGAATTTTGATAACCTGATATGGTGTACATATCCACCACCTATTTCCATGGAACATGGCTTTTATTCAATAGTTTAAAAATACTGGTTTATTTTGATTACTAAGCTTTGGTTATCAAGCTTAGGGGTTTGGTTGGTTTATGCTGCTTTCTGTATTTTTTTTTTTGGGGGGTAAGAACTGAGTTCCCGAAATAAAATATAAATTGGAAGATATTTAGCCTGCTTTATCTTATTAAAAACAAAAAAAATAGTTTATATATATACTCCTTTTAATTTCTCTTCTTTGAGAAGGAAAAACTGTGAGTTTAATGGAAAAACATTTGTTCTTCTTTCATATACGAGAGTATACTAAAAACTGAGATATGTCATTAGAAATGAATTTCATAAATCATTTTAGCACTATTGATATAGATTTTGATTCAGGTTAATTGACTCCGCATAAATTCTTAGGCATCTGAAAATAAGATGCACAAAATTATCAAATTAGAGAGAGACGGATTCTATGCTTGTGATCATAGTGACAATATTCGCGTTTTATTCGCGAATAATTCGTTTTTGGAGTATTTCTGAACCGAATGGCGTATTATTCGTTGACCGAACCTTTGACCGAATAAAACGCGAATAAAACGGGAATTTAACGAATTTTACGAATTATTCGTGTTTTTCTCACGTTTTGTTCGGAAAAAAAATTTGCCTTTCTCGCACACAGTGTCCTTTCTGCACCCAGTCATCCACGTGAAACCTAAACAAAATGTCACAGTTCCCCATTCTAGTCTACTTTTTTACTATATTACCACAGTTGATCTTCTATGGCAAATACAAGCAGTATCTCGTATAGTAAATTATCAGTAATTAATTAAATATGCACTGAGGTCTCGTATTGTAATCCCGAATTATTCCCGAATTATTTCCGAATCACGAATTTTTGACCCTGCCGAACCGAACATGAATTATTCATTTGTTACTATGCTTGTGATTCAAACTTAGAATCTACGATTAACGGTTCAAAGTCAAATCTACGATTTTTGACGTAAATGCATTACATTAGAAACATAATAACAATAACAGTTCACATTTATTATTTAAAGTTTTGATTTTAAACTATTTGATGAAAAAACGAGTTGTGCTCATGATTTGACATTAAAAATATGATAAATTGAATCTTCCTTTAAATAATTTAGAGTATCTTACTTTAAACAGTATTTGTCTGCGTTGCTTTAATAATGTGTTAACGTCATAAAATTGTTTTTTTTTTCTCAAATAATTTAATGCAAGTTTAGTTATGTTGGTATAGTTATTTTAGCAAAAAGAATAAGAAATCTTAAGAGTTAGGCATGCAACAATTTAGGTAAGCAGTTGCCTTTAAGGACCCAATTATCACACATTTAATTTGGTCAATTGGTGTATCAATTTTTACAACAATCTAGCCTTGAGCTTTTGTGAAAAAAATATTTTTTAAAATAAATTAGGTGTGCAGTAATTTAGGTAGGCAGTCGCCTTTAGTTCCAGTATCAGATATTATTAGGGGTGCAAACAGATCGGATAGTGGTAAAATCATATATGTATCCGTATTTTTTTTCAGATACGGATACGGATTGAATATTAGTCGGATATGAATACGGATTGGATGTTAAACGGATATGTATCGGATATTATCGGATACGAATACAGATACGGATATAATTTGGATTTCTAATTCAAAATATATATATATATAAATAAAATTAACTTTGTTATGCATTTACAAAATATATATCTATTTAACTAAAATTCAACACCAACATAACCATATCTTTAATCAAAATATACCAACAAAAAATAAATTCTCTCTAAACATACATAATTTTAAAATAAAAAAAATAACTTAGATCATATATTTTGCTAGGATATCAATCCTATCACCATCTTCCGATCAAGATCCATCATCTCCTTCTGTTTCCTCAATAATAATTAAAACTTATATTTAATTTTTAAAAAAACGAATGACCCGTTTGAATCCCAAAAATTCTTAATGACTTGTCTCTTATTCTGAAAACAGTGATTTTGTACATATCTAAAAAATTAGTAAAAAAGTTCCAAAAAATATAAAATTTGATCTCCAAGCACATTTTAATACAAAGATCATATTGAGCGGTTCAGATAGATTGTTCAAACTTTGAAAACGGAGAAAAAGACGTGGAGCATAATTAGAGCACAAAACCAATAGTACATTTTAACCCTAACAATAAATTGAATTAAGAAACGAATACAGTAGAATCCAAAAATTTTGCATTACTAAGTTTGACTGTGTTTAATGATTACGGTAAGCTTGACATACTGGGAATTGAAATTTGAGAAACCATCAAATACGGAAAGTCCAAAAACAGAAAGTCGGAAACCCAAAATGAAAAAACGGATATCTGAAAAAAAACTAAAATATGCGGATATGGATATAATATCCGTATCCGTATTCTCTTTTCATATTAAAATTGAATCTGTATCCGTATCCGCACATTTTGTATTTGTATCTATATCCGCAAATTATCCGTATCCGACTAGCTGAATCTGAAAACTTCTGATACAGATCCAGATCCTAATACAGTCAGATAATATCCGACCCGTTTCCACCCCTAGTTCATATTATGCCTTTTCTAATTCGAACTAAAAAAAATCGTCATAACCAAATTTTATTCTTAGGAACACCAATGACAATTTATTAAGGAAAAACGCCAGTGACATTTTATTTAAATTTACTTTGATAGGTAGTTTTTAAAAATTCTTTTGACGGGTGAGTAGTGAGTTGGTTGGATTTTTTTAAAAACAACATTAATCAGAATTAGCATTAAATAGGCTTTAAATGTTGTTTTGAAGTTTATTGCTGGGCGTCAGCGAGGAATTTTTTTTACTATTTATTAAGTCAGTTTTAAAATCGCTGATTTTAATAAACAGTGAAAATTTTCTGAATCATTGAATACAACGATTTTAAAACTCGCTTAATAAATAGTAAAAAAATTTCAAAAATTGTAAATTTTGGTCTCCAAGCACATTTTAATATAGATTGAATGTTGAACGGTTTGGATCGACTGTTTGGACTTTGAAAATGTCAAAACCGAAGCGTTTGTTTCACAGCCTAGGAACAAACGTTTTGATATTAGCCAATCTCATATATATATATATATATATATATAGAGTGGCTAATATCAAAACGTTTGCACCAAGGGGTTGGTGCAAACGATTTGTTTTCGGTTTTTCGAAGTCCAAACGGTCGATCCGAACCGTTCAAG
Organism: Carex kokanica; assembly: GCA_025461125.1. NCBI lineage: Eukaryota > Viridiplantae > Streptophyta > Magnoliopsida > Poales > Cyperaceae > Carex > Carex kokanica. The sequence continues at coordinate 1,339,418 of JAJGRX010000638.1, forward strand.
TTATTCTCCATATTGAAATGTGCTTGGAGACCAAATTTTACATTTTTTTGGAATTTTTTTACTATTTATTAAGCCACTTTGAAAGTTGCTGATCACACGGTCCAGAATTTGATTGCACTGTTTTTACTGTTCACCCGAATCAGCAACTTTCAAAGTGGCTTAATAAATAGCAAAAAAATTCCAAAAAATGTGAAATTTGGTCTCCAAGCACATTTTAATATGGATTAAATATCTAACGGTTCGGATCGACCGTTTGGACTTCGAAAACCCGAAAACAAATCGTTTGCACCAACCCCTTGGTGCAAACGTTTTGATATTAGCCAATCTCATATATATATATATATAATATAGAGAGAGAGAGAGAGAGAGAGAGAGAGATAGGATACGGTACTTTGGGAAGTAAAGAGAGTGTTTTACTTCCCGCTATCTCCATTTTTAAAGTTCAAATAGTCGATCTGAAGTTCTCAACATGATCTTCATATTGATATGTGCTTGGAGACCAAATTTTACATTTTTTGGAAAAATTTTATTATTTATTTAAAATTTTTGAAAACCACAACTTTTCATTAAATAAAAAAATAAAAATTCACAAAAACAAAAAATTCAAAAAAATAGTAGAAAATTTTCAAAAAATGTAAAATTTGGTATCCGAGCACATTTCAATATGAATATTGTGTTGAGAACTTCAGATCGACTATTTAATTTAAAGCGCAAGATTTCAATTTAAAGCTTAATTGATAGTTGAAGAGAGTTCAAATGTCTTCATTATTTGTACCTCTATCGTACATTTGCTTTTTAATTTTCTATAACAATAATTCTAAATTTATATATAAAAATAAAATAATTAGATGCGAACCTCTCGCTTGATAGTTCCCTGTTGTTTTGCTAGCTTATGGGTCCACGATGAGGCCCAATTCTTGTATTATGATGGATCAGCCTTCGTTCCCAGCATTCTCAATTAGGCTTTTTACGCATCGTTGTATGTACATTTTTATTTTTCTAGGTTGTGACAAAAACCAGCAAGTCTATAAAATAAATAATAACATGTATTGATATTTGATAGTGGAGGTGCTATTGGGTCGGGTCGGGTCCGGATACTATTATATTTGGACCCGTACCCTAAAAGTGTTCGGGTTCAAATTTCGATCCATACACTTATTTTGTTTCAAATCGGGTCGGGTCCGGATCCGGATACCTATCTACTCGTAGATATTTTGGGTCTAGTCTTTCGGTTCCGGGTAGATAGATACCCATAACTTGTTTGTGGATTATCGGGTCCGGTTCGGATATGGGGCGGTTCCGGATCCGGAGTGGGTATATGTCACAACTTCCATACTATAGATGTTTTTCTTTTTTTCTCATTAAGTGTCTTCAATAATATTTTGTGAAACTTGAGTAGTATTTTCAGAATTTGATTGTTGATTGTTTGGAGTACTCATGGTGTAACAAAAAGTATTTGAAGGTTTTTTATTTTTTGTTAATAGCTTTTGAATTCAGGAGGCTTGAGATAAATAACTTTTGAAAATCAAAAATTGAAGAATAGATATAATTTTTAGAAAGTAAAATATTGGAGATGGTGATTTCATTTTCTATGATTCAAAAAATCTATGAATGGAATATTAATATTAATTTGTTTGAATAGAGAATTAAATTTATGACAAATATTTGATTTCAATGAGATTTATTGCGAATGGCATATCAATGAGAGCAATAAATTTTCATGATAATGAGGAGGATATATAAGACAGATATTGAATGATATATTCAAAGTAATAAATTTTATTCTAAAAATTAATATGCAAAATGTGATTACTGGTGTGACATTTGTTGATTTGATTATATGTAAAATTGTATTTTCATAGTTATTCATATATGTTTTATCAGGTATTTATATGAGTATCGGGTCGGGTTCGGTTATGGGTCGGATAACTAAATCAAACCCATATCCTATCCATTACAATATCGGTTCCGGTTCGGATCCGGATCGGATATTAAATTATTAATTTTGTAACTGTACCTATAATTTAACCGGTTATATTCTTTAAACCATACCCTACCCAAATTAACCGGATCCGGATCGGATACGGTTCGGTTCCAAATTGGATCCGGGTAATCGGATAAAAGTAGCACCTCTATAGATTGGATTTTTTTTTTTTGTAGCCGAATGTATTAATAGATAGTTTAGATTGGAATTGGAGCACTTTGTGCGAGACAAACCAAGTGTATTGTCTTTTCTTCATATTTTTTTTTAAACTCAGAGACAAAACTAACATACATTTTTAATCAAAAACAAAATTAATCATTTTAGAACCTGATTATAAGTTGAAAAGTGCTGTCACAACTTAAATTGTGCTACAAAAGCTCATAGCAATAACCATGATACAAGCAAATTAGTAATCACAAAACTGTATGAGTGTATGTAATAGAATTGACACAGAAAGTAGCACTGATAACACAGTAATACTGTGTATGAAATATTCATGAATTAATTAAAGATTAAGGCACATGTATAATCTCAGTCAATTCTGAACAAAAAAGGAACGAACAAAATTATCAAAAAAAAAATTACATTCTATCATCAACATTCCAGACAAGATATGCCTCTTCTAAGATTCAGAGAAACTAGGACGTATTACCATATTTAAGTAATAAAGATATATTTATTACGAATTTCTCTACCCTCCCTAGTTGGTTCAAAACAAAAGAATTTGGGTTTGTTGGGGAAGTCACAGCACCATGCGTGAAAAGAACAGTTTCTAAGAATATATCCTGGATATTTAGGCGGAAAATGTATATACCCACTTTAGTTACATCCAGTAATCGTTTACCTATTTTTCTCTCCTATTTGTTGCGCTTCTTGGCTTCACTATAAAGTATCACACCAGCAACAGTGACACTATAACCCAACATACCAGTAATGGTCACTGGATTTCTGAAAATCAAAACTGATACCACCACAGCCACTGCCCCCTTTGCATTTCCAAGCACCTACCCAAAATCAAAGTCACACAATCAGAAACTAATTACAAATATTATGTTTTTTTTTTACTTGAACTGATTTTAATAATACAGCAGTTATAATAACACCAAAATTATGGTATTATTTGCAGGTAAACAATACACTGTTTAAGCCAAGAAAAATACAAATCACTTGTAATTGCAAAATTTGAGATCATAAGCTAAAACATCGCTTAATTTTAATTCATCCTGGACATTGAAGAAGTGTAATTATTTCTCTTTTCAGAATTAATGTATTTTTATCAAATCAACAGTTAGAAAAACACCCAACACTGGTGTTATATGCAGATGATAATTGATAGCAAACTGATCAAGTCACTAGAACATCACCTAAGAATACCCAACCTTCCCCAAATCAAATCCACAATTACAAAATTGGACCTCACAACCCAAACCCAGCTTGCCCGATTTTAATTTATCTTGTGAAACAATAATTTCTGGTAGGGAAACATTGTAAATCTTAAAGGAAAACACCTTTTTTTAATATATTGATCAAAACTGTTATGGGCTCTTGCATGAATAACATTATGTACCAGGTGAATTTCATAAAGAAACCATGTAAAGTAGATATTTAAGATAAGGTAAGGTTGAGAACAGCTGGCACGCACCTGGAGGGTGAGAGGACTAGTATGCTTGGTGACCAAGAAATTGGTGAGGTTGACAAAGTAGGCGAGGCAAGAATTGAACAGCAAGTACCAAATAATCTTAAAATCCTCTCTGGCTAGTGCAATGGTCTTTCCCACCACGTTTTCTTCCATAAATAGTGTTGCTGGCAGCAGCAGCACCACTGCCACTGGAGCCATGTACAATAGTAGATTCATGGAATTTAGCTTCTCTCTGAGAGAAAAGAATGGAGATAAATTTATCAATAACAATTCAAAGAATTTTATCAATACAAGTTGAAAGTATTTACAATTTTACTCTCTGAAGATCTCAAAACAATTATTATTTTTTAGAGGAAAAGCCCTTGGGAACCCTCTTCTGGAAATAACTCCAATTTCCAAAGAGACAAAAAGAACAGAGAGATGGCAAGGAGGTAAAGGCAACATTCATGCAGAGAAGCCCTTAGCATTTTTAAGTGCAGAGGAGCATGAGATTTCTCACATCTTGAAGGAGGTAAAGGCAACATTCATGCATTATACGAGGTAAACCTAATATTAGAACTATAGATACTAAGTGAGATTGACATGGAGGTACTTGCGGTTCACAGAAAATTGTACCATTAAAGTAAAGAAAAATAAATTGAGAAGAAAATGTTTAAGATACCCTTCATTAGAGAGAAGAATGCCCTGGAGCACAGTCTTCAGAGCCCTGGCAGCAGTTGCACCAATACACATGATAAAACCAAACAGATGGAAACTTGGCTCCCCCTAGATATTCACAAATGAAAATATTTAGAAAAATAAAACTATGAAAAAAATTTAGGAAATTGGATGGAGAATACAAACCCCCAAAGTCCTAAGTGATTTACAATCCTACAGAATACAAAACAAGTGACTGAAACTAAAATGGTTAACTCGCAAATCTGTGAAGTATACTCAGTTTATATCTTCCTAAGTGAAATATCTCCTATATCGCTAGCTCATATGTTATAATTTTAGTACACCAAAAGCGACAACCCAAAGAGTACAAAACTGATTATCTATTGAACATAATTTTGATCAAACAAAAAGGTCATTAAATTAAGAGCAGCTTCAAATAGTCCTAAAATCAATATCGCAATAAGAATTTAAAAAATCACAAACGCACCCCACTAGCAATGACCACACCAGTGACTACAGGAATTAGCGTCGCATAAGTGACCCATGCTTCTCTTTTTGCAGTCATAACAAATGCAAAGACTGCAGTGAAAAATGGAGTAGTGGCCCCCACAGCCTGGTTAAAGCTCACTGGCAAAAATCTCAGCGAAATATTACCGCTCACCACCGACCCACAAAAGACAAAGCTCAAAGCAGCTATCTTACAAAATTGCACCCTAGATCTCACTGTCTGTAATGGAGCAACCCGAAACCAGACTAATGCTATGTAGCTCAGAACAGAGCACGCGGCCATGTGGCATGTGGTGAGAAAAATGGGGTACTTGAAGCCGTAGTTGGATAACAAAAACTTGTTTAGAAGAAGCACGCCTATGTTGGAAAAATACCATGATGTGACTAGACCTATGGTGAAAGCAAGGCCTTTGCGTGGGCTCGGCTTGTCCCGATGACGGTTCATTGCCGATAGTTCGTTGTTTGGCATTTTATGCTTGATTTGGGGGCCCCAATTGAAATGTGGTGATTTTTTTCTTTTAATTATTGGAGGAGAAGAAGAATGGTGAAAGAGCATGTTTTGATGGTGTAGTATAGTTTGCTAATTTAAGGTTGCTTGTCAGGGAGATCTGAATCATGTTTCTTATTTCATGCGCTTTGAACCTTTCTTCTTCCGAAGGGCTAAAATATAAATTCTATATTTAGAGACCCTCATTGTAAGGACCAAATTGAAAATTATGAGCCCAATTTTTTCATCTGAGCAATTGTTATTATTAATATGCATTTTCAGCAAAGCATGAGGAATGCAACAAAAACCTGAGACGATAATCACGAGAGAGTGTTAAAACGTACAGAATTCTATGCTTCCCTGAAATCTCTGAGAACCAAATTGCTCTTTCAGATAATATAACCGAGAAATTCAAGTTATATTATAATGCAAAAATGGCTGTATTGTGCAGTCACAACAAAAAAGTAAAAAACGGGAAGGATAACCCATGAGATCCATGATTAAGAACAGAACTCATTAATTGCCCCGTCCCCTCCCCCACCTCCAACCCCCAAATTAAAAAAAAAAAAAGAATCTGCCAAGTAATTAGCATAGCTTGCGTTCTATTTCTTTAAAAGCAGCTCAATTTAAGTATCTAATAGATCTAACATCAGTTACTGTAATCGGATCTAAGACTTATGTCTGCAATTATTCTGAATTTCCTACGATAATAGAAACGTTCGACGAAATGTAAAATTATAAATCATCCGAGCAGATCTAAACACATGTCCCGTATAAAGCTTGAAATTTAGAAAATTCAGACTTAATTATCAAGAATTCCAAAAAAAAAATTATAGTCCCCGAACAGGAAAACTCACCCCGCTAGCAATGACGACGCCGGTGACCACTGGAATAAGTGTGATGTAGGTGAGCCAGGCCTCTCTTTTGACCGTTATGAGGTAGGCAAAAACCGCAGTAAAGAAAGGGGTGGTGGCCCCCACCGCCTGGTTGAAGCTCACGGGTAGGTATCTGAGAGAAATGTTGCCACTAACGACAGATCCGCAGAAGACAAGGCTGAGCGCGGAGATCTTGAAGAACTGAACCCTAGATCGGAGTGTTTGGAGCGGCACGAACTTGAACCAGGCGATGGCGATGTAGCTGAGGAGGGAGCACGCCGTCATGTGGCACATGGTTAGAAAGATGGGGTACTTGAAGCCGTAGTTAGAAAGGAGGTACTTGTTGAGGAGGAGCACGCCGATGTTGGAGGAGTACCAGGCGGCGATCAGACCCACCGTGAAGAAGCGGCCCCCTCCGGCGCCTGACAAGGCGGACCCGGCACCATTGGCGCCACCCTTCGCGGTCATCGTGCGCTCGCTGAAGGGTGGGGCCGGAGTAGTAGAGGAAATGGGGCTGGATTTGAGGAGCGACGCACGGGATTTGGAGTGAGAGAGAAAGATCGGAGGGGCAGGCGCAGACTTGTCGGTAGACGGAGAGGAGAGAGAGAGAGACGGGGTAACTAGTTCGGAGACTTTGAGAGGGGATTTTATTTGAAAATTCTCTCAGGTTGGCTAAAGGTTTAGTCTTCTTATTTAAGTACCGAGTTCTAACGCGTTATTATTTCAGTTTTGCCCTTGTATAAGACTGTAATTGCCATGGGGGGTTAGTGCATGTGCATGAATTGTTATGCTAAGAGAAACGAGCTGAAAATCGTTTAGGAGCAGTTCGACAATGACATTAAAAAAAATAAAGAATTAAGGAATTAAACTATACAATTGAAGCTGTCAGATTAAAAATGAGTTTTGGTTAAAATGACCAAACTAATTAAATAATTAAAATAAGAGGAGGGTTTCAATAGCTCATGTCTTTCATATTTCATCACATTTCATATTTTATATCTTTGTTTTTTAAGTTCAAATTGTCGATCCTAATCGCTCAATATAATATCTATATTAAATATGTTTGAGATGAAATTTTATAATTTTTGAAACTTTTTATTATTTTTTAAGATAGGTACAAAATCACTGTTTCTGAACTGTTCAAAAACAGTGATAATTGTACCTATTTTACAAACTAGTAAAAAAAAATCATCCCCAAGTATATTTTAGTATGGATATCATGTTGAGCGGTTCAAATCGTTAATTTTGACTTTCAAAACGAAAATATAATATATGAAGTACGATGAGGTAGGAAAGGCATGAGATATTGGAATCCTCTTAAAATAATTGTGGACTAAGCATATATTAAGAATAGTTTTATTTTAATTATGTTAGTCAAATTATAATAGTATAAATAAATTATGTCAATAATGCTATTATATTGACTGTTTTTGCTGTTGTAATTAGTGAAGAAGGGGCCTCCGATGAGCATCAGACCAAAACCATTATGATATTTGTTCAGCGCCGTCTGATTTAGATTCGTGTGTATTGTTTCAAGATGTGTGCCAATCAAGTGTGCACGCATCTTCATGCAAATTAGATGGCTCTGATTAGGCATCAGTCTGATTTTGGTCCAATGCCCATCTGACGCTCTCGGTTCTATAAAGAATAGGTTTGTAGACGGTAGTTATCATTTTTGTTCAATAATATGAATTTAGTAGGGTTAAAATGCATAAATTGGTTTTGTGCTCCAATCATGTTCCACATCTTTATTTCTATTTTTAAAGTTCGAACAGTCGATCCGAACTACTCAAAATAATCTTCATGTGCTTCGATACCAAAATTTATATTTTTTTTGAACTTTTTTACTATTTTTTTAGATAGATACAAAATTATTGTGCTTCATATGATTGTGGACCTTCTAAAACAGTGACTTTGTACCTTTACCTAAAAAAATAATAATTTTTTTAAAAAAATTGGGCTCTAAACACATTTTAATATAGATATCACGTTGAGCGGTTCTAACCGACTGTTTGGAAACGGAGATTAAAATGTAAGGAATAATTGGAGCACACAACCAACTGTGCATTTTAAGTTTTTAACCCTACTCGTATGGATTTCAAAATACCAATCATTTCAATTAGGTCAATACAATTAATATTAATTCAATTAGCGTTATTGTATTGTTTAGTACAATGTTTAACCATATCATTCTAACTTAATATTATTATTGAAAATAAATTTTATTAACTTGCATTATTTGATAAACTAGGTTTGAAGCCTCAAATTGCATCGACCCGTCTCATTAGTTATTTGTGATTTTATCTTTCTTTTTTTTCGAACAAGAAGTTAAAACAATCTATAAGAATACATGAGAACTATTAGATGCAGTATGATCGGAAATATGTAAATTATTTACTACTTAAAAAATGATAAAATCATGAATAAAAACTTAAGAAAAATTATTATATGTTATTACATGACAGTGGAGATATAATACACGTGTTCGTATATTAAAAATAATTGTGTGAATATTATTTGTAACCGGCATTTCAACTAATAGAAAGACGACAAAATCCATGCATATTATATATGTGTCTACATTAAATCACACTCTGGGAAAATAATTGTTAAAAGGATATTAGTAAGGGGCAGAATGGGCAAAGGACCACAGTGTATTGACAAAACCCGTGGACCGCCAAACCCGTCGGGTTTTCCCGGACCGGCCTGGACTGTGCCCCAAACCCGTCCCGGACCGTGGTTCGGCATGGTCCAGTCTAGGGACGGGACGATTTGGTTTTTTCAAACCAAACCCGCACTAACCCGGACTGTCCTAACCCGCAAACCCGCCCTGGACCAGACCGCCAACCCGTCTGACCCGCCAACCCGTCGGACCCGGGTGCTTTACCCGTCTAACCCGCACCCAAACCCGCACCTAAACCCGCCAACCCGCCTGCTTTACCCGTGTGAACCGCGCCCAGACCCGCGTGGACCGTGCCAAATTTTTTTTTTCTGCGTTGAGCGTGAATCGAACTCGGGAAAGCCCGTTGAGCGTCAAAAGCTTTATCCACTGCACCAAAGTTAGTTTGTGTTACATTGTAGTAAATATAGTTTTTAATATATTCTTATGTTAAGCCTTTAATTTTTTATACAAATTTGATTTAAGTTATGATTATTTAAATACAATATATAAAATAATTATGCAAAATTATGCTAAAACGGTAAATTACGCTAAATTACGTATGAATAGGTATGATATCTTCATTGAGAAGGCGAAAAACGACAATGAAACTTCAAACGGCCATAAAACAGCTCTCGAGTGTCCGATATCAGCAAATAACCACTTTTCGGAAAGTTTGCGAAAATACACATGCATCAGTGCTAACAATGCCAGATTTTGAAAGTCAGAATCGCCAAAAAACAAAGAGAAGAGCCTCAAAACTTCAGTTCAAGTTTCCGATTAAGATTTTCATTTCTATTGTTCAATCTATGTAGCTCAGTAAATTAGTTATGTAATAAACTTGTAGAATACCAATTTTTATTATTTTTGGAATTTTTTTACTATTTTTTATGATTTATGAAAGATGGCACAAAATCGGCCCTATTCATATGTAATTTAGCGTAATTTAACATAATTATTGTAATTTAGAGTAATTTAGTGTAATTCAGCATAATTTAACATAATTTCAAGTAATTTAGTGTATTTATATATCAAGTACGTGGTTCATGTTATTTCAATCTCTTGCATAAGCACCATATCACTTATCCACTACACTATCTAACATTTGTTGTCTAAAAGACTAAAACTACTAGCTTTTGCATTTAACTTATAACTGAGTTGTTTTTTTATATTTAATTTTTATAATACAAGTTTAAATAATCAAATCGAAATGTTAAACATGATTTTTATATGAAAAAACATTTAGTGACCAAATTTTATATATTGTTTTATTTTTATTTTTATTTTTTTAGATAGATAAAAAATCATATGATAAATATTCTGAAATAGGAAAATAAAAACATTGAGTTGCAAATTTATTATATTCTGCAAAGGCGCAAGATTTAGTTGCAAATTTATTTCATCCCGCAAAGGCACAAGATTTTCCCGCAAAATTTCAAGGTTAGATTTGTTTCATGTTATATTTATTTTTTGTTAGATTAAGTATGTTATATTTATTGTAAATAGGTTAGATTTATTTTAAATTCGGTTTTTTTTTAAATATGTTAGTTTTGTTATTTTAAATTCAGATCTGTAGTTGTTTTGGTTTTTTGTTTAGGGATCTTGCACTTGTAGCTTGGTACGAGATTAAATAGTTTCTTTTATTTCCTATTAGATTTATATTTTATTGTAACAAAATTTGTTCGGTTCAAAACTTCAAATAACAAACATATTGAATTGGAAAAAAAACAGTACAAAAAACAGCACAAAAAAAACAGCAAAAAAAAAATCGGATCAGACCGGCCAACCCGTGGACCGGACGGTCAAGAAACAGGAATGTCCTGCCCCCCCCCCCCATTTGAACCCGTCCGGGACCAGACTGTCCATCCCGCCGGACTCGTGGACCGTGCGAGTTTGGACCTGACCGGCCCGGCCCGTACCGTTTTCGAAACACTAGGCCCGCTCTTTCACTGGCTAGCTTAGTGTTTTATTTGCTAGTTGATTTTATTATACGTGTGTAAAAATATTATACAAATATTTTTTTAATTAATATATTGTCAGCCGGCTACTGGTCAGCTGCCCTTTAAAAAAAAAAATCAATCAATACAGGACATATGATAATATATTTTTAATCTATAAATAAAGCAATTATATAAACACGTATTTTTTCTAACAATATTCTAAACTACAAAAAAAATCTTATGCTTCGGAGGTTCTTTTTTTATAAAAAAATTAAATTAAACATTTTTTCCTTAATATTTGAAATACTAAAACAAACTATAAATTAAATGTGTTTCGAAGTTTCAAAGTTCACAGTACAAATGTCTTCATTGAAAATTCTCATACCAAAAAAATAAATTATTTACAATGTTTAAATAAAGTAATTGTTTTGACGTCGATTTTAGATTTCTGAAACATAATTAACGACTAATGCAAACTATTTTTTTTTTATATATTTTGAATATAATAGTCGTTAATTATGTTTCAGAATCAACCTAATTAATATTAATTGACTGAAGAAGAATATTTCTTCCTATTTTTTCAATCAATGTAAACTAATGCAAATTATTTTTTTTCACCTATTTAGAAATTTCCATATGAATTTCAACACAATTAAATATATTTCAGGTAAAAAAACACATACAACTATCAAAATTGTTGACAAAAATATACGCAACATTACATTCGTTCATAAACACATGAACTGAGCATTTTACACAAATTATCTCAAACTGATATACCCATAAAAATGTTATACAAGCTTAAAATAAAGAAATACTAATCCGCCACAAATTTTACAATTAATATATTTTGAAGTAATAAAAGTTTGTTTTACCTTCTCAATTTTTTTTTAAAACTTCGAACATAATGTATCTGGCTAGGGCTGCACAAAATGCTCACGGCTTTTGAATTTTCTGTGACGGCTCATATGAAAACTTGTGAAATCAGTATCACAAAAAATTCAAAAAGGGGACCAGACCGAAATGCCATTTTGGTCCGAAATAAAAAAAAAAAATAACAGACCGAAATGGCATTTCGGTTCTTATGATTTTTGTAAAAAAAAAAAAAAAAAAAAATCATGTTGGTTTTGTAAAAAAAAAAAAATTAATTATGGTTTATAAAAAAAATTATTTTCTTTGTGCCAGATTTACAAGTGCTTTGTACGCTTATGTTATTACGGTGACTTATGCTCTTTTTTATGTCTTGCTTTTATTACTTTGACAACTCTTTTATATGTTATTATTATCACACATGTTGTATGTTACTGTTATTGCCATTTTGTATATTACTATGTATGAATTGAAGCCTACAGACAATTTGTCAAAAAGAAAAAAAATCAAAATCACAAATTTCAGCGAGTTGGTTCACGAGTTAACTCGAGTTGCTGGCAAGTTGATTCTGAGTTTAGTTTTCAACTCGGAATCTGGATGAACAACTCGAGTTGACTCAACTCACGAGAAGACCTAGTGTATTATATTAAAGATAGTAAGGTTAAAATGTCTTGTTTCTTTCGTGTTCCAATCATTCATCACATCCTTTATTCTTATCTTCATTTTCAAAGTCAAAACAGTCGATTTGAAATGCTCAACATAACAAAAAATAGTGATTTTGTACATATCTATAAAAATAGTACAAAAATTATAAAAATATATTTTAATATGGAGATCACGTTGGATGGTTCGGATTGACTGTTTGAACTTTAAAAACGAAAATAAAAATGTGAAGTATGATTGAAGCACGAAAATAATAGAACATTTTAACCTACTCAATAAAAATAGTAAAAGATTGAAAATATAACACTACTCATCTCATCTGACAGATCTTCATCATTTGCATCTGTATCTCAATCTCTATGGCCTAATTATATCATATATCCTTGCATCTAAATCTTCATCATTCATCGCTATCATTTAATTGTATCATATATTTGTCCCTGCTGAAATGCTCATCCAAAGGAGAGAGAGAGAGAGAATTGAAATCGTCAAAGTGCTGCAATTTTACTAATATATCCCTAAAAGTGTGTTTATTCTGTTAAATCCAAAACAGGCCCCTATTCAACACAATTTCAAATGTGACAATTAATCATAATTTCATGATCTAATTCATTATAACTTTCCACACGTCAATAAGGAAAGTCAAACTCAGACTAATGCTATACTAACAATTAATTAACAGATTCCCTCCAATTCCTCTTGAATAAACAATTGATTGTTATAACAAATTTTTTAAGAGCCGGCTACACAAAAATATTATCTTCAAGAGAATTTTTTTTTAAACCCTAACAATCTATTAAATATTTCTATGAATTCCCTTTCATATTTGGTAACTTGTGCATGGACTTGTACAGAATAGTTTTGCGGCTGGAGTCTAATGCCAATTAAAAATATATATATAAAAAATACCCTAAAAATATAAAAAATATAATATATATATATATATATATATATATATATATATATATATATAGTGCTGGGCTTAGCTACTTCATGGAGTAAAACGACTTGGTGCTCCACGCCTCATTATTTCCATTTTGAAAATCCAAACGACCGATCCGAACCGCTCAAGTTGTTCTCCATATTGATATGTGCTTGGAGACCAAATTCTACATTTTTTGAAATTTTTTTACTATTTATTAAGCCACTTTGAAAATCACTGATCCGGCGGTCCAGAAATTTTTACTGTTTTTTACTGTTCATAAGGATTTTCAAATTTTCAAAGTGGCTTAATAAATAGTAAAAAAATTCCAAAAAATGTAAAATTTGGTCTCCAAGTACATTTCAATATGAAGAACATGTTGGAAGGTTCGAATCGACTATTTGAACTTTGAAAATGAAGATATGGCGTGAAGTACAAAGTCGTTTTACTCCATGAAGTAGCTAAGTCCATCTCTATATATATATATATATATATATATAGAGTAGGGCTATTGTGCTTCATGAAGTAAAACGAAGTTTTACTTCACGCTCATTCTCCCATTTCTAAAATCCAAACGGTCGATCCAAACCATTCAAGTTGTTCTCCATATTGAAATGTGCTTGGAGACCAAATTTTACATTTTTTGGAATTTTTTTACTATTTATTAAGCCACTTTGAAAATCGCTGATCCATTGTGAATAGTAAAAAACAGTAAAAATTTCTGGACCAATGGATCAGCGATTTTCAAAGTGGCTTAATAAATAGTAAAAAAATTCCAAAAAATGTAAAATTTGGTCTCCAAGCACATTTCAATATGGAGAAAAACTTGAACGGTCGGATCGACGTTTTGGATTTTGAAAATGGGAATATGAGCGTGAAGTAAAATATTGGTTTTACTTCATGAAGCACAATAGCAAAATTCTATATATATATATAAAATATACCCTCGATTTTCAAAAAAAAAATCGGAAGAAAGCGATTGGTTGTACTTGGAAGAATTAACATGTTCACCGAATAATTGAAGTGCAGGCTTTCTTATTTGATCCATGCGGAATTTCATGTATTCTCAAACAGAAAAATTATCATATTTATCCTTAAAAAAAATCAAAATTACAAAATTTTCTTTTCAGAATAAAAAATAATATTTTACCTTCCAAAAACATAAGAACTTTAATATTTAGCATTTAATTTGAAAAAATAGCTAACAACTCCTATGCAAAGGCTCCTAAAAATTAAGTACTAAGAAAAAATATTTTAAAAAATAATACTAAGAAAATATCAAAATCATTATTGTTAGTTGAAAAGAGCAAAAGATTTGATCTCAATGGATAAAAAAGGAAATGGACGTCTACAACCTGTAAAGTAAAGGTCATGCTTGTAATTAAATTCATGTATATAAAAAAAGAGATGAGATTTGGAATTTATTAATCAACATCTCAAGAAATTTTGGCACATGCAACATTGCCTCAATATGATTTTCTCAATTATTTCAGACATTATTGTTATGATTATATCCTTAAAAGATTACCATTTCAAAATTCTGGCGAATAGCGTGTCATGTTAGGTCTTTGAGCAGCATGTGTTGAGGTCTAACTAATAAGTGATGACCTACCTAATTCATTCACATTTTTTCATACATTTTACATGGTCAAAATAGACCCCACCATGGACCAAGTCTACTGAAAAATAACCAACAACTTCGATGCAATTAATTCATGAACAAAGAAGAGGTCGTTTCTTAAATTTGCTTTCAGGTCTATTTATTAGTATTTATTACGGTTTCATCCCTGTTTCATGAATTTGTTTATAAACCATAATTAAAAAAAAAAAAATTTAGGAAACCACATAATTTTTTTTATTTTTTTTAAATCATAAGAACGAAATTTCATTCGGTCCGTTGTCTTTTTGTTATTTCGGATCAAAATGACATTTCGGTGCGATCTCCTTTTTAGATTTTTTTGTAACGGCTCATATAAAAACTTGTGAAACCAGTACCACAGAAAATCCAAAAAGGGACCGGACCGAAATGTCATTTCGGTCCGGAATAAAAAAAAGTAACAGACTGAAATGACATTTCAGTTCTTATGATTTTTGTAAAAAAAAAGTAATAATGTTGGTTTCATAAAAAAAAAAAAAATGTAATTATGGTTTATAAAAAAAAATTTATGTTTCATTGTCAAGTTAGTTGTACCGATGTTGTCCCAATAATTTCCAACAAGCAATCAATGCAATTTGCTCACGTAAACTCGCATGATTGGTCTTTGGCATCATGTCCGTCAATTTAGGAGAAATTATAACTTTCTTTTAGGACCGAGAGAAACGCCAATCAACAATATTCGCAAGTTATGACTCATTAATATGAAAGTAAAAGAGTAAAATTATGTTATTCTTAAGTTAAGCTCACTAAGGATTGGCTTCAAAAGATGAATTCAAATTGTCGAAACCCATTTAATTCACGAATAATACGTTTACATGCAAAAAAATTAAATTTTCGAATTAATAGTATAAAGTCAAGTGGTTAAAAAATGATGAAAAATGAATATAAACACATTAAAATTAACTTATACACTTTCTTATTTTAACCGTTTGACTTTATACTAATTTAATTCTAAAATTTATAAATTTGACATATAAACGCATCACTCGTATAAAAATTTATAAATTTCGATAGTTTGAATTTGTCATTTGAAATCAATTTAATAGATTTTAGAATTAAGTTCATTAAGAAACTTCATGAGCTTAAGAACACCCTGGTTATGCTTAAAAAAATAAACCTCATTAATACAAAAGATTTTATGTCTTTTTTTTTCTCTGATTTTTATTAATATAAAGTTACGAATAGAAAGAAGTATCGACATTGTAATACAAAATTGTGTCACTATTAATGAAAGGATATTTTGTGTGAGAAACTTAGAACTAACCGAAAATCATGAAAAATTGAGAGCTTGAAGTTTTTCTTATTTCAAATAGAAAAAAAAAATAATGCACCATCTCTTCATATATTATACATATCTACACGTAAAATATATACATTTGAGACTTTTAATATCTATCAAAATAGATTAAAACTACGTGCACATATTATGCACGACATGCACATATCACGTCTAGCAATAATATAGAACATTAAAAGTGTAAATAATCAATTAAATAAAAATATGGTACTATGGTACTATGCATAGTAGATTCATTCTGTAGATCAATATTTTTATTTTCAAAATTCAAACGGTCGATCTAAATCGTTCAACACAATCAAATCTATATGAAAATGTACATATAAATCAAATTTTATATACTATAGAATAATTTTTTACTATTTACTTAGATAAGTAGA
Source organism: Carex kokanica (assembly GCA_025461125.1). Lineage (NCBI taxonomy): Eukaryota > Viridiplantae > Streptophyta > Magnoliopsida > Poales > Cyperaceae > Carex > Carex kokanica. Next base: position 1,355,955 of record JAJGRX010000638.1, read on the forward strand.
AAATTACTTGATCTAAAAAATCTAGACCATTCAAAATAGTGATTTTCTACCTGTTAAAAAGTAGTAAAAAATTATTAAAAAAATATAAAATTTGATATGTAAATACATTTTCATATGAATATCACGTAAATTAGTTTGAATCAATTGTTGTACTTTGAAAATAAAAATATAATCCATGATACTGACCAATCCAATCTGTGCAACTCAAATTAAAGCCACAGACTATTAAGAGGTTTGTTCTAGCGTAATAGAGTAAACAAACAAAATGATAAAAGTAAAAAAGTTAAATGTCATGTGGAACTGTGGACAAAATAAATTGTTACCCCATCAATAAAATCTAAATTAATGTACTGAAAAATTTAAAGTTTACAGTAGAATTAAATTGTTTGCGTCCTGTCTTAGTGAGAAGTTCTGCTTTGAAACGACTTCAGTCTGGGACAGTAAAAAGAAGAGAGGAATTTGTAACAATGGTAGAATTTGGTAAATTATTTTTTCTTTTAGAAAATTATTGTTCACACTATTAAAAGTATTTAAAGACCAACTTTGTAATACAAAAAATAGAGAGCTTTCAAGGACTGATGGAATAAATTTAACATATAAATGCTTATTGTTAAAGGAAAGAAATCACAGTAATTATAATAATAGCTGTAATCAGAAAATAGTGGTTCTTTTCTATTTTAGGTTTTGATCTATATATTTGTACAATATTGTTAATTGAGATATATAGAAATTTTCAATTTCCACTTTCGTGGTATCGGAGCCCTGACCAAAACCTAGCCGCCGCCTCTGGACCAAAACCTAACGCTACACTGTTCCGTCCTATAGCCGCACTATAGCGCACTGTTCATCTGCCGTATCATAGCGCATTGTTCATCTGTGCGATTACTGTAGCTCTAATCAGCCCAAGTTGTTGTACTATATTGTTTTCAATCAGACTTTGTTGTACTCTACTGTTTTCAATCTGACTCGCAAGTTGTGTGATCCGATCTGACCACACAAAGACTGCTCTCTCAGACCTCTCTCTAACTCCAGATTCAAATGGAGATTGATCCAGATATTAGGTGCTCGAAGAATGTGCAGTGTCATTATTGCAAAGAGTGGGGTCACATGAAGTGGGACTGCCCGAAGCGCCCTAAGGGTTCTCCACTCCCTCCTCGTGCTCAGGTGGCCCATGTCGATCAATCACCCCGCAAACACTCTAATTTAGATGAAGTTGCTACAATTGTTCAGCGACTTGAGCAGTTGGGCTTCACTCGTGCCGACATGACCTCTCAGACACAGATTACGAGGGCTACTTTAGCCCACTCAGATATGATTTCCAACTGTTTTGTGGCATCAGGACCATCATGGATTGTTGATTCAGGTGCTACTGACCATATAACTGGTAACAAAAGTATACTGTCAGGACTTACCACTACCTCACAACCACCTATCCAAATAGCCAATGGTTCTATCAATAATATTGAAAAATTGGATCCACCCAGATTTAACAAAATACGCTCTTATCATCTGTCTTATATGTCCATTCCTTTCCTGAAAATCTTATGTCTGTAAGCAAAATAGCAGACCAACTATATTGCTTAGTTACCTTCACTCCAACTAAATGCACCTTTCAAGAATTGAAGACGAACATGTTGATTGGTACTGCCTATAAGAACAAAGATCTGTATTGCATGGAGAGTCATCTCAGCGAGTGGCATACTTGAATTCTACCTTCAATACAGAATTTCATCTCATGCTGAAAATTTGTAAAATTGAAATATTGAATAATTTTTGGGGGCAATTTGAATTCTTTCAAATTAACTTCCGTGGAATCAAATGAAAATAAAAACAACATAAACATCTGTTAGCGGCACATGACAGTAAGACCACGTGTCAGTTGGAAAGTATAATTGCTGTTAGAGAATAAGGAATTGCTCCGAATATTTATTTTCCCTGTCGAAAGAATATTCTTTTTCCAGATAGACTAGGCTGTTATGACTTATGACGGCATGTGTGGTATTTTTGTTCATCTTTTATATTAGTTGTACAAAAGAAAGATAAAAAAATTAAAATTGACGATAGCATTAATTTTGACCTGTCAAAGTAGATTAAGCATGAACTTTGAACGTTAATTATACATAGAGGAGAGATCCACTAGCAACATTTGAAAGTTACAACATTTTATAATAATTTTAGTATTGCTATTTTTAAAGTTCAAATAGTCGATCCAAATCGTTCCACATGTAATCTGTACTAAAATGTGTTTGAAGATCAAATTTTACATTTTTTTAATTTTTTTTACTATTTATTAAGTATTTTACAAAACTGTTGTTTTTCAGTGGTCCAGAATTATCTAAAAACAATAGTTTTGTAAAATACTTAATAAATAGTAAATTTTTTTTTAAATGTAAAATTTGATCTTCAAACACATTTTAGTACATATTACATGTTGAATGGTTTGGATCGACTGTTTGGATTTTAAAAATCGCAAAACAAAATTGTTGTAAGATGTTGTAACTTTTCAATGTTGTAAGTGAATCCCTCCTCTTATAAATAATATATAAATTTAAATTTTGCGGGATTCAATATTTTTCACTATTTTTTTCGATTAAACTTAAATTTAAATTTATGCAGAACCGACCTTTTTGTTAAGTGCTAAGTGAATAATGTACAATTTTTCTTATAAATAATAAATCATTTGACAATTTTAAATTTATATCGAGTTTACACTTTTTGTCGGCAATGGGGTGATGGGTTCTTCTTTTTTATATGTTTAATTATCAAAATAAAAGAAAAGGAAACATCAAATTCTGTCTTGATATTGAATTTCAAATTATACTAACTCTCATATCGAGAATGATGTCTTAAGCAGTGTTGTAAAAAACGTCCGTTTGGGCCGATTAATCGGTCGATTAGTCGTTTGCGGTGACCAAACCGTCAAAAAAATTTCCGGTTAATCGGCCGATTTTTTTCCGATTATGACCAATTATTCCCGATTAATCGCTTGGCAGTACCATGTCCGTCCGACGAACGCATACCGTTATTTACAACACTGGTCTTTAAGTATGTTAGATATTATTTTCCACCATTTTTGTATGTACCGTCAATCCTTCGAATCTAACAGGTAAGGTTTGAGGCAAAAATAAAATAAAATAAAGTTGGATGGTATAACAGGAAATTGAATAACTATTTAGAGTGGAGTTAGGTCTATAACTATCGGACCTATTTTACTGCTTTAGGTTTGATGGGCATTAAAATTGTCTGATCTGCTTTAATATTTGTGTGCTCTTATTTTGGAGCTCGTTGAATTCAAAAGTAGATCTGATATCTATCGGACTTACTCTACTCTAATAACTAAGAAAGCAAAGAATTTATTTTTGGTCTAGTAGCAAAGTACATAATTTCCATGTAGGATAGGAGTAGGTCTGATGGGCATCAGACATACTTTTGAGTTCAATTAGTTTCAACACTATCCGATCAGTAGTAAGATCTGTGCGCACGAAAATTAAAGCAGACAAGCACGAATTTTAATGCAGAGCACACGCATCTTAATACATTGGATGGTGATTAAACCTATCGAACCAAAGTAGATCCGATGGGCATCAGACTTATTATGAATTCCACAAAATGAAAAAATTTCTATATTAATACATAGGAATTTGAAATGTGTTAGATGGCCTCCAACCCATATTTAAAAAAAAAACTAAGAAAACAGATTTTGAGCTTTCACCCTATTCTATACAGATTCGTATCCTCTCCATTAACTCAAAAGGGAATCTTTTGAGTTAATGCATTTCAACAGTCTGATTTTAAACGGAGCCAATCCGGCTCGTGTCTATAACATACGGGGTCTTTTAATATTAGTGCAGATTTAGTTTGCATAAATCTTAAAGCAGATTGGACAATTGAGATTCATTAACTCAAAAGATTCTCTTTTGAGTTAATGCAAAGGATATGAATTCATTCTATACTTCAATGGTACTATTCTATTACTATTATATTTGACTGTTCAAGAAATCGCTTTTAATGCTAATATGCTATTCCTTAAATTATTAAGATTTTTAGTGCTCTTAATGTGATTATAACCAAATACTGAAAAAAGGAAAAAAAGAAAAGGACATCCAAACTTGAAGCAATTAAAAAAATTAAAGTACAATTAACTTGGACTTGTGCTTTGTCCTCATGCTATACCGCTCTGGCTGCCTTCCATTGTCAAAGTTAGGTGACGGCATATTGGAAACAATTAGGTTAGGTGGTAGTGTGGTACCACGTGCTGCTTCATTTTTTTTTATACCTTTCATTATTGGCAAATTCTTCTATGGACATAAGGACCTATTTGTAAAATAAACATATTTTCATTTTCAAAGTTCAAACAGTCGATCCGACCATTCAACATTATCTCCATATTAAAATGCACTTGGAGGTCAAATTTTACATTTTTTTTCAATTTTTTTTTACTATTTATTAAGTATTTTACAAAATTCAATGGTCTGAATTTGACTAGTTTTTTGTAAATACTTAATAAATAGTAAAAAAATTCAAAAAAAATATAAAATTTGACCTTCAAGTACATTTTAATATGGAGATAATGTTGAACGGTCGGATCGACTGTTTGAACTTTAAAAATAAAAATATATTCATTTTACAAATAGGTCCTTATGTCCATAGAAGCATCCCTCTTCATTATTATATAGTTGCAAAATCTTTAAACAGAGGTTAACACTTAACTACCTTTCACTTTTTTAAGCTTTTTAATCCTTGCAAATTTTACCACAACTCTCGGTGCAGATTTACTGTCGGATAACGACAAAAGTCTGGCAGTGCTGTTCTTTTGTGCAATTTGATTCAACATAAATATGTATAATTTAAAATTAATTTGTCTTTATTACAATGCAAATGAAATATTCAATTACTAATATTTTTAGCAATTCAACGCTGAAATATAAGAAACAGTAGACTTACAGTAAACCGCAATTTTTATTAATATCCAAAATTAATTATAAAATATTAATTATACCCAATTTAGCTGGTTTTTTTTTAAATGACCAAACCAGCCAAAAAATAGCCGGTTAGATTAAAAATTAAGACCGGCCATTTTTTGACCGAGGTTTTTAAAAAAAAAAAAATATTTATTAGATTACTTCTTTTGATGTATAATTAGCATAATTATACTAAAATACGCTAAATTACTTGAAATTATGTTAAATTACGCTAAATTAAGCTAAGAGAGACGATATCTTCACTGAGAAGACGAAAAACGACGACGAAACTTCAAACGGTCATAAAACGGCGCTCGAGTGTCTGATTTCATCAAATGACTACTTTTCGGAAAGCTTTGCCGTTTTTCGAAATTCAAAATTGCCAAATAAACAAAGGAAAGAGCCTAAAAAATTGAGTTGAAGTTTTCGATTAAGATTTTCATTTATATTTTTTTATCTAAGTAGCTCAGTAAATTGGTTATATAATGAACTTGTAGAATACCAATTTTTACTATTTTGAAATTTTTTACTATTTTTTATGATTTATGAAAGATGACACACAATCGACCTAATTTAGTGTAATTTAGCGTAATTTAGCGTATTTCAGTATAATTAGCGTAATTTAGCGTAATTAGCGTAATTTAGCGTAATTTAACATAATTTAGTGTAATTTAGCGTAAATTAGCTTAATTTAGCGTAATTTACCGTACTTTAGCTTAATTTAACATAATTTCAAGTAATATAGCGTATTTTAGTATAATTATGCTAATTATACATCAAAAGAAGTAATAACCTTCTGATCGGCCAAAAAATGGCCGGTCCTAATTTTTAATCCAACTGGCTATTTAAAAAAAAATCACCTAAGCTGGGAATAATTAATATTTTATAATTAATTTTGGATATTAATAAAAATGTCAGGTAATTACCGCAAGTGTTATCCAGTGCCATTTAACCTGGTGTTCATGTTAGTGTAATAATCTAGAAGTCAATAAAATAGGATAATTGTATTATATATATTTTGTTCATGAATTGGATGATTGATAAAATATCATTTTGTTGCCTTGAGTATCATTGCATTTATGAATCATTTTGAGTTAATGACTGGAATTGTGAAACTTCATAATATAGATGATATATACTCTTAAAAGTCTCTAACCGAGGTAATTAGCAGGAATACTATATTACCACTACAAGGTTAGTATGTGGATTAAAAGATGGTTAAGTTTTACAAACTATTGACAAGAGATGTCATTTTAATCACATAGATACATGTTCCAGGAACATGATATTTAACAGACCCCGAATGAAACATTAAATAGAATTATGTTAGTGTCATTAATGCTTTCATTCAGTGTTAATTTCTACAGTATGAGGTATTCATCTTTCCTACCTAAGAGATGTGTATGTGTGATTGTTATCTAACGCTATCTGTAAAAAGTAGCTATAACGGTAGCACTTCGGTATACATAACTTATGAGGAGGAAGAGATGATTTACCAAAAGTGCTATTGTCCCTCGTAACTCTATACGAGTTATAGTATCATTGGCCCCTTGATAGAATAAGATTATCTGCATGCGGTATGATTACAAGAGTAAACATATTTGATAATCTGTTCAAGATCAATAAAAGATTAAGTTTTCAAGGATGACACACACTTACCTTGAAACTGATCTGATAGCTATGAGACAAAAGAATTAACACGAGTAAATAGTTTACTGGATCGTGATATTGTACAGTACAGCATCATCTGTGTAATTAGATGGTCATATTGCAATCTGCCAGGTGTCTCCTATGATTTGTAGAAGTTAAAACATTTTTAATTATATTTACTAACATAACACAGATCCTATCGGGTCACACCATATAAAAGCTATTTGGAGAATCTTATTAATTAATTATAAATTGATTATGATTAATAATAAGATGGTTATAATTAATTATACGTGATATAATTGAATTATAAATGTCATAATAAAATGACAAGCAGAAATAATGGTTAATTTATAAATGTGCACGACACGTTGTATAAAAGTTACCGAAAGAACAACCGAGAGAAATATAATTGTTCTAAATAATTATATGGATATAAAATGGATTTTAAATGTTAATTATGGATTAATATTTTGGACCTAAAACCCATTAGAATTAAAGCCTTAATTAAATTTAAAAGTCCAAAGTCAAAGTCCAAATCAATTCAATTTATATTGGGCCAAGGGCATTTTTGTAAATGTACTTGAAAACACTGTAGCACCGACCTATGAGGGTATTTTGGTAATTTTGGGCCATATCCATTGTCTATAAATAGAGGGGTAGGGGTAGAGAGAAAATTACTAATTCAATTGATATCGAATCGATCTGATCGATCGATAATCTAATTTTCTCTTTTTCTCTGTTTCATTTACGGGATTGGAAAAAATATATTTGCAAAGTCGCGGTATTTCTGTTTTTGCTTATTTAGTGAATCGGAATAACTGCAGGTCGTGAATATTGTTATTTCATCTTTTCTCGGTAAATAGTGTTTTTGCCAAAGTCCGCGGTTTACGGTATTTCTGGCAAAAGAAATAAACCGTTCTCTGGTTAGTCTTGGTGGATAACTGATAGAGGCATCAGACGTTTGGTGCTCCGAGACGAATCGGTCTCCATTCCAATCAGAATTTAGGAACGAGGTATAAATGTTATATTAATTTATTTAATTGTGAAATATATTTAATTTTTAGAAATCAATAAAGGAGTAGATATGTAGAAGATTAAAAGGGCTTGTCAAGTGAAAGACGGGAACATGAACGTTCGGTACTCTTTCTGACATATCTCTTTAATCATTGGCTTAAGTTAGAAGTAAAAATTTTGTTTTACGGTCTTTCCGCAACTTAAGCCTAATGACATTGGATAGCCTAAAAAAATCCAACAGTTCAAATGGTTCGGTTTATTTGGTTTTTAACCGAACCGGATAAGTTCGATTTAAATAGTTTGGTTTTTCGGTTTTATTGGTTCGGTTTGGTTCAATTTTTTGTGTTATTCGGTTTTTTTATTGTTTGGATCGGTTTAGAAAATTTTAAAATCGGACTGAACCGAATCAATCAAATTATTTTGATAAAATTGCATCACTTCATTTTCACGCTGGCTCTCGGACTCCTTTAATTTTTTCACGTCTCTCTTCTTCTAGACCAAAAGATTTTTTTTTTCCCCTTTTTACCCTTTCTTGCGTCGCATCTGAATCCCCTGGTCAATCTTTTCCTTCTCCCTTTCGTTGATGCTCTCTCTCTGTCTCTCTAATTTGCCGCTTTTCCTTCTCTCTTGCCTCTCTTTCTCTCATTTTCTCTATATGCATTGATCAGCGTGGGTAATTTTTGTCTGATTTGTGCAATGCACGATAAGAACAGGAAAACATCAAAGGATTTGAAGGCTGTGTCTATCAATTTTTTGTCTAATTTTTGAATTTCTTGATTTAATCTATCAAATTTCGGTTCAAATGAACAAACCGAAATTTAATTTAATTTGTTCGGTTCGGTTGTAATTCGGTTGAGAAGTTTAGTTCGATCGGTTCAGTTCTATTTTTCAAAACTGAATAAAACTTTGATTTGTAAAAATTAGTTTGGTTTCAACCGAACCGATCATTTGAACACCTTTAATTTGAGCAACCTTTGGAGCTTTATATTTCCTCTACGCTGAATTATATTATTTCGATTCATACCACTGCATGTCAATTAACATATCTATTCCATGCCAAATTTAGCACAACTTTTTGCCCTTTTTCTTTTGATGAAAACAACAGTACGAACCAAATTGATTCCAATTATTATATATCGAGTAGAACTAGGGTGTTCCTAAGCTCACCAAGCTCTTCGTGAGCTCGACTCTAAAACCTATCGAATTGATTTCAAACGACATTTTCAAACCGTTAGATGTTCAATCTATATTAAAATGTGCTTGGAGACCAAATTTTACATTTTTTGGAATTTTTTTACTATTTATTAAGATTGTTTGAAAATCGTTGTTTTTATTAAAATTCTGCACTATTGAAAAACAGCGATTTTCAAACCATCTTAATAAATAGTAAAAAAATTTCAAAAAATATAAAATTTGGTCTCCAAGCACATTTTAATATAGATTGAAAATCTAACGGTTTGAAAATATCGTTTGAAGTCAATTCGATAGGTTTTAGAGTCGAGCTCACGGAAGGGCTTGGTGAGCTTAGGAACACCCTAGTTCTACTCATTATATATCATCGAACTTCAGAGATTAGTATGAACATTGGACAATACTCCGAAGATAAATATATAATAAGGTCTAAAAATAATAACACATGAAATTACAAAATGAACACATGAAATTATAATTTACTCAAAAAATATAAAATTAATAGTTCAATCTTTAATAAATTAATTTTTACGTTCATACATGATAGCTAGTTATCCTGCTCGATTTAAAAAGGAAGCGTCTTTCAAACATGATATGATGTTTTACATATAAAAAATGGATATGATATTTAATTATAGAAAAAAAAATTATGGTATGAAAATCCTCTTTTATTTATTTAATGCATACTAAAAGCAACAGCGGACCTAAAGAGGGTCAGGGGTAGAACAAGTGTCTATTATTGGATTCAATTTTTTTAGACCCAATAGTATTTTATACCTGTGCATATTCCTAGATGGAAATAAGGCATATTCCTGAATTTAAATCAAGATTGAGTAGAAGAAAATTGTGCGGAAAAGAAAACCAGCCCAGACTGATTCGCATAAAAGAAAGAAAGAAAGAAAAACGCTGTTTGATTCCCTACTCCGCTTAGAGCGCTGATTCGTAAGGATAAAAAAGAGTTATGCTACTAGAGATCTATGTGTCGTGCTGTGACTTGGATCACGTGTCGTGCTGTGATCAAGTCAGATTTATACGTGCCGTGACCAAATTCTAAATGATGGTCATGGCACGTGAATGGTCACTACACAATCACGTCGTGACCACACGTGACCGGTTATGTTTGTCACGTTTGATCACGTTTAACTATTTTTTTCATATTTTAAGTTAGTTTATTCAAGATTCACAATTCGATCAAGATCTAATGAACCTAATTACACGTGACTCATGTGACCACGTGCCGTGTCGTGCCAAATTTTCAAAAGATGATCATGTCACGCCATTGGTCACGGTACGGAACATGCGAGTCACGACATGTGACCAACAACGTGTCGTGTCGTGCCATGACAGAACCGTATCATGTTGCAACGTATCCTGTCACGACGTTACTTTTTTAGAACCCTATCCGTTACTCTGCTCCGATTCACCAAGAAAAAAAAAAAACATTATACTCTTGTTAATATTTAGTGCCTACCTCTAACTAAAATCTTGAATCTACCCCTTGTCAAAAATATATTTACCATGGCTCTTGTCTAAGTAGTTGAAGATGTCTCTGCTCTTCACATATTCCAACAATAACTCTTATCAGAATTTCGTTACCGAGGGCCGTTTAGTAAACAAGTAAATAAAAAAAATAGAAAGAAAGAAATGGATATTGATTTCTTCGAAAAAAATAATATTACGTATCTACGTATCCTTTCTGAAATGCAAAATATTCTTGCAACACTATAATAATATGGTTCTGAATTATTTAAAATAATAAATCTGAAGCCACTTTATACATTCTAAAAGCATTCCTTGCTATTAAAAAAAACGCCACAGAAGTACTTAACTGTCAGATTTCTCATACTTGACTAACTTGATATACCATTAACACATGCCAAAAAGCCAAAAAACCGTAAGATTTAAGTAAATTAATCTAACTTTATTACCTTTGACTCTGGTATTTATCTTCCCAATGCATCTGAAAGAAACTATTTACTAATATAATTTACTTCAGCAGTTACCTTGATAAGCACGCACGTCCCAAAAAGCACCAATTAATTACACCATGCATGCAAAAACCAACCGTTTGGAAGTTAATCTGGCATGTTGACTTGTGCATTTCTTAATTTTGCAAGCTGCAACAACATAAGATGAAAAGGAAGGAGAGTAATAAAGCCCATATGTTAGGCACCCGGGCCCAAATCTAGGCTTATACTATATATATTGGGCCGTATAGTTGTGAGTCTACATAAGAGTTATGGGCCATCTTTCCAAAGTGGATCAGATAGTTTAGAATTTGTTATTACTGGCCTTTTCAAAGTAGTGACGTTGTTATTTTTGTGTTGGTTTGTGGTATAATAAAGTGATTTGAGAGGGGACCGAATCTCATGTCTGCTTCAATTTGAATTATCAATATAAAAATATGAAGAGTGTTTTTCAAAACTCAAATAATTTTCATATTATAATTATAACCGTTCAGATTGAAACATACATGAAATGGATGGACAGATAGAACTGTGGGCAGGAGATTTGGTTCTATTGAGAGGAGGAATGAAATCAAATTATGTTCAAGTAGTAAAAGCAGATAAAGAATTCAAATACGACCTCTTTTCATACCTCCGTAGTGCCTCTTATCTTTTTAATTCTTTAGTATGAAATATATAAACTGAGAAATGAGAAAATATAACACTTAGACGTGAAATGCACGTAATTTTCTTTTGGAGAATTAATGGTATCTCCATGTAAAATTTTAAAATAGTCAATTTCCCCATAAAAAAAATCATAATATTCCATATCTCCACAAATAACATTCATCTATATATAGTAGATGGGGAAATAAATATGCTGTTATTCCTTTGATAACATGAACATGTTATTCCAATCCTAACTGTTGATCTTATAAGATTAGCGCATGAAAAACTTTATTTCTTGAGATTCGCACATGAAATAACAACATATTTATTTCTAGTAGATGGAGGTCGCGTTGCATTTCCAAACCTATGCAGAAAAATAATAATGAGAAAGGCCAACAGAACTGGAATCTTGAATGGATTATTATTATTATCTTTTCATTTGCGGATGTAGTATTGTATGATTTATTTCTCCTTTTAAGCTTTTGACAGCTTATTTGAATCCATAGGGCCAAGGATCCGTAGACTCTAATCTTTTGAGTTAATGAATTTCAACCGTTTGATTTTAAACAGAGCCAATCCAGCTCGTACCTATAACATAGGGGCCCTTTAATATTAGTGCAGGTCTAGTTCGCACGAATTTTAAAACAAATCGAATGATGGAGATATATTAACTCAAAAGATTCTCTTTTGAGTTAATGCAGAGGATACGAATTCATAGGGCCAACGCTCTTTCACATTTTTGATAGAGGAACTGAGATCTCTTTTTTCAGGCACACCCACTGCTTAAAATAATTTACAAATATACCCTTTCAACCATTCAAATACGTTCTGCACGGATCTCAAAGCTCAAATAATACTGCCCCCCTGCGCTATCCCCGAATAGGCACCGAACACGTCGGTCACGCAAAATATGAGATATATCAGAGGATACGCACTCCAGGCTGCCTGGTAACGATCAGGCTTTGTAATGCCGGTATAGCTAGATATTTAGAACATTGATTATTTCAACTAGGGTAGTTTTATGAATTTTGTCTCGAAAATATATATTGAAAAATATAATGATAAAATGATTTATTATTTTATCAATATTTTTTATATATAGCGAATTTGGAAATTAATAAATATATTTCAAAATGTTAAAACTCTGTATAATGAAAAACAGCACAATTAGATGGATAATAATCTCTACTAAATAATTAAAAAATAGTTGGATCACTTTAAAAAAATTATTACATCTTGAACAGATCAAACATACTTTTAAACAAGGAGAAAGAAAACAAAAAACAAGTCCAATCAAGATAAATAAGAATGAAGTAAATCTCTATTTATTGAACACTAGAATTCGAAAATTCTTCCTCCTTAGTTTTTAAACACTTTTAAGTTTTAATTACCAGTTGCAACGACCGTAATAATTGATTATTAATATTATATCCGAAAGATTTCTCTCCAAACCTCCGAGCAGTGGCTAACGCTGAAACTAGGGCTGTCAACGAGCTAGGTCCTAACTCAGCTTGTTAATTCTGGACCGAGTTCTTACCGAGCGAGCTAGACCTAGGGCATCCGAACTAAAATCTCAGCTTGAAATCGTGACGAGCCAGCCCAAACTAGTTCGCGAGCTGACGAGCTGTCTCGCTGGATCTTGTTTTAACCGAGCTAAACAGTATAAAATACACACAAATTCACAAATTGATGCCTAACCGAGCTAGCTGGCAAGCAAGTTAGGCCCCAGCTTGAACTCGTTAATTCTGGACCGAGTTAGTGACGAGCTGACTCGTTAACAGCTCAGTCCAGTAACGAGCAAGCCGATGCGAGTCGCGATCGAGCCACGAGCTACAAGCTTTTTTGCCACCCTAGCTGAAACAGTTACTTGTTTACAGTGTTCTTTCCAACTTCTAAGCAGGAATATTATTTTAATAATTTTCAAAACACTATTTATTGGCGAATGGCGAGAAACATGAAAAATAACTCAGCTTACCCATTAGCATTGAAACAAAAGAGAAAGAAAATGCCAGTTCAGGATGAAAGATGCGTGTGTGTGTAACAGTGTAGGAAAATGCGGTTCATGCAGCCGCATATGCGTATGCGGTTGGCAACCGCGTGGAAAATCAATATGCGGTTCGGCATATGCGGTCGCATATCCGGCCGCATATTCGGCCGCATATTACCGCATATTACCGCATACTTGTTTATATATATTCTCATTTTAAAATCCGCATATATAAGTACCGCATGAAAACCGCATATACGGCCGTATACCGTATATGCAGTATGCGGTGGCCTTCAGCATACCACATGAAAACCGCATTTTATAACCTTGGTGTGTAGAGAGAGAGAGAGAGAGAGAGAGGGGGGGAGGGGGAAAGGGAACTAAATAGGTAAAATTTTATTCCACACAGGTCCTACTACATTGATTTGGACTCAAAGGTTTACCATAAAATACGTTGGTAAACGAGCAATAGTATTTTGTTACAAGATTTCGCATCCTTCTGATGCAGGTTAGATTTGAATTTCAAAGAATTTTAACAGATTTTGGTCCAATAAAATTGAATTAAGTCTTCATTGTGGAGTCTCTCCTGATCTTGTCTTTTACTAATTATTCAACTGCATCCTGTCACTGGCTCCACTGCCACAAACAAAGAACCAAGTAATTTCATCAGTAAATTTATCCCAAACAACATGTTTGTTTGATCAAATCTTTATGACAAAGAAAAAGAAAGATGTTGCAAATGATGAAACAAAACAAAAAAAATGTTGACCCCTAAACTTAATACAGGTTAACCAATTAATTTGTTCCATCATATTTTCATTGTCAGTTTCACTAAATTGACAGACATGGATCAAGTAAATTAATTGAACAAGTACCTTTAGGAGCCAAGACAGCTGGCTTGGGCATGAGAGTAGGGATGGTGGCCATGGCAGTGGCGTTGACGGGAGGGAAGAAGTGGGCCGCCGGGACCCCCAGTCCCTGTGACTGGTGGTGCTGATAGTGATAAAACGGGGTGTAATATGGCAGCATCCCGCTCGGTGCCACCATGCCTCCCTGTACCTGGGCCGGGTACGAGTATTGACCCTGGATGTATGATCCTCCCGCTGTCGGGCTCAGCTTCTGTTTCAATTTTTCACAAGGAAATTATTAGCACTAAGTATTTCAGCTTTCGTGATGATTTTTATTTTTTTTAGATTATGTATATGCATTACTTTCTTTGCAAATTGCTTAGTTTTAATAACACTTCAATTTATTTCCAAAGTTTGTGTAACCATTTATGAATAATATGAAGAGCATATCAAGTGTGCTTACCGCGTTGTAGCTCAGGTCGGCCATGTAGTTAGGAGAATACCTACATAAGTATATGGCATAGAAAGATTAATAAATATACAAATAAATAAATATTTGACATAAAAAAAAACATATATGGTGACATACAAGTGATCATGTTATTTGCATGATAGCAGCTTGTCAACTTGACTTTTATAAAACCAATTGTGTGTCAGCTCTCAGGAGTTATTCCTCCAGATACCACATGAGCTAAGCTTAGTGTTTTGCATGATTTATACACTTTCCAAGTCCAGAGCATAAACAACTAAGACAAGAATAAAATGGGCTTTAAGACTAGAAAGGGTAAATCTGAGAGCACATGCAAGGCACGATGGGGTAACAGAACAGGCTGGCGCGCATCATGTAAAACCATGAGCCCCATCATCCCATGTGCCCACGTGGCATGATATTACTGCACCCCCAGCACGTTCCCTGTTTTGGACCTCACATCCCTTTCCATTAGATCTCCTTAGGGGACCGTTCCGCTCGACGCCTCTTGTTTTAACACCAAATGGAGACATCCATTCAAAATCTGTCTTCTCGTTGTCTAACAACAGTATATTCATTTGAATGGCCTTTTTTAACACTAGATATTTTTAATAAGAGAATTGCTTATTTCTCTTTTGCATGGTTTTCTGAGCAGCAGTAGATCGAAATATTAATTTAATTTCGCAATTAAAAAAACTACGATGAAAAACTAATATTTTTTATGGTAACAAACTATTGACAAAATAAGTTAGAGAATCTAAATTCCAAAACATGCAAAGATGATATCAGAGAGGACACTGTACATCTCCATTTTCCGTACATAACGGAGGGGAGGGAATCAATGCAAGAGAAAATAAAAAAAAGAGATAGATAGGTAGATGGGTACCCGTAAGAGGCGGCGGAGGAAGGGTAAAAAGGCAAAACGCCGTGGAAGGTAGGGGGATGGTGGGGTTGATGGTGGTGGTTGTACGGCGCCGGCGGTGGAGGAGTTGTCGAGGGATGGTAGTACCACGCTGCCGCCGGCCCTGGCGACACTCCCCTATTGGGGCCCACTCCCATTCCTGCTACATTTCCCAATCCATGTATATTAGCGAAGTACAATTCATTCATATATATATATATATATATCCTTTTTCTTTAATCTAGGCCTTACTTAGCGACTGGTCAAATCCTTATGGATAACTATGAATAATATAATTCAACAGGTTGCATCCGACATTTTTTTTTTACTTCCTTCGAAATGAAGGATTAAAGTGAACAGTTATGCTCTATTTGGCTCTATTTGGTTCTTGTTTATCATAGTATTGTGTAATTTGTCTTCAGAGCTCTTTTTTTAATTTTCCCTAAAATAGCTACTGTCGGGTAGGGGTACAGGATAGCACTACTGTGTGAGATGCTACTCTAACAAATCATGTAATCTCATTTTTATATTAATGACAATGCCTACGGGCTTTAAACGGCAAAAAAAAAAAAAAAAAAAAAAAAACACATTCTCTCAGAGACTCATAATTTATAGTGCCTCTGCAGTTACAGTTTACCACCTTATGCTGAGAGCAAATTTTGCGAAACCACCTCAATTTGGTAAGGTTTGAATGAGAACCCAAGTGTTTCCAAAATGACAAAAAATGGCTTCGTAGTTAATGCTCAACCAATTCTTGGCGAATTTTCAAAATTCAATTGCGCCAAAAGAGCAGTAAAATCCAAAATTCCAAGCCCCACTCAACCCACCCACCCACCCACACACACACACACAGACAGAGTAAAATACAAAAGAACAGTTGCTCTCGCAATAAATAACAAGAAACAACCGCAATCTTCAAATTTTACCAATTAAATGAAAAAAAAATCCTGAAATGTTAGAAAGGAAAAAAAGCAAGAAATTTGACCTACCTGGCTGTGGGACCCCAGGAATCGGTGACTGAGATGGCACGGGTGTAGCCGGTGGGGAGTTACGGAGCCGTGTCTTGGCTCCAAGTGAAGCCAGGTTGCAGTTTGCACGCCGGCCATTAATTACCGGCGTTGCATCCTCGCACGCCTTCTTTGCTGCTTCGGCATCCTTAAATGTCACCTACATAGCAGCAAAAATAGAAACAAAGGAAATATACTATCAGCATTTTATGCTACAAACTTGCTTTGTAAGCTGCATTGTGTGCAAAAGCACTTGTATGGACTTGAAATATAAATTCTGCTCGAATTGAATTGTCTGTTCACATTATCACTTAGAGTTCGGATCAACCAAGGACAATGTAATTAATTAATTTCTTTCTTAATTTGTGAAGTTAAGAAAGAATTAATTATCAGTATCTATGTTTTTTTTTTACTGGTTTTTCTTCCTAGTGTAAATAAAAAGGCTAGAAAGAGAAGCGTACAAAGCCGTATCCCTTGGACCGGCTGGTGAGCTTGTCGGAGATGATAACCGCCTCCAGTATCTCCCCGTACTGCACGAAATGCTCACGGAGAGTTTCCTTTTGCGTTTCCCATGCGAGACCCCCTACAAACACCTTGGTGAGAGTGGTGTCGCCAAATTGTTGACCCATGCGATCAGGATTAGAACTCAACCGTTGATTTTATTTGACAAAGAGAGAGAGAGAGAGAGAGAGAGAGGCGTCAGGTAAGGGAGAAGTAGAAGAGAAGTGATCTATGTATATTATTCTTCTAAGATTTTATGAATGGTGAGAGAGGAGGGATTTATAAAGGGGCTTAATTTTATATAAAGAGGGAGAGAAGAGGGGGCGTGGCGAGGTGTAACAGCTTTGTAACGGGAAAAGGGATGCATGTCTTTATACGGTTTTTTAATAGGGAACATTTTCTTTCTAGCCCTTAAAATAATTATAATTTTTTATAAAGACCGAGTACAGGTGTCCTCCAATCTATGGTACCCAAATTACTTTTCTTTTTCTTAAGCAACAAAATAGTGAAGGAAAGATATGTATAATTTGTTTTCTTTAATTGAATGCTAAATTGTTGATAACATTTTTTTTAGGTATGTAAATATTTCGAGAATATATAACTATATAAGGGTGTCATGAGAAAATTTCTGCATTAATAAATGTCTTGCCGGCCTAAAAGAGTAGTGTCTACCCTCAAATCTTAAAATTGGCTCTCATGATGTAATAATGCACAAAAAAAACTAATAATAATAATAAAGCGGTCTACAGGTGAAACTAATAGTGCTGAAATACAGGATATAATTACTTGAAAAATGACAATTTGAAGATGAATAATATTACAGATCTCGTTTAGATCAGCTCTCTGAGTTCTCTGCACATACATGACACAACCTAGCTAGGACAGGACAAGCTCTAGGAAACAGGAAATGTTCCCCTCCTCCAAATTACACCCGCTAAGGCCTCTTCTAAGTTTGTGAAACTGAATTTTTTTTCTTGATTTAAATGTAATTATGATAAAATTATTATCATATTGAATATATATGCTGCAAAATGGAATAATACCAGATTCCCGAAAATTTTATTTATAGCATAAAAAAAATAAATCAAATTACTCCAGTTTTGGGGAAATTCGGAAAATACCCGGGCCGCTCAGGTGTTCTACGGCCCCATAGATTGGGGTTAGCCCAATGCTCCTGTGGCTCCAGTCTAGGAGCCGCCCAATGCCCCTGCGGACCCT
Organism: Carex kokanica; assembly: GCA_025461125.1. Classification (NCBI taxonomy): domain Eukaryota; kingdom Viridiplantae; phylum Streptophyta; class Magnoliopsida; order Poales; family Cyperaceae; genus Carex; species Carex kokanica. The sequence goes on from JAJGRX010000638.1 coordinate 1,374,320, forward strand.
GGGTCCGCCAAATGCCTATGCGCCCCCTTTTTTTAAGCATAAAGTGTTTTTTTTATTTGGTTTTATGGTTTTTATTTTTTATGTTGTTTATATATATTGTGTGTAATTGTTATTTTGTGTTAAATGTCGTTTATGAGTATGTTGTTTATTTTGGAAATGTTGTTTGTTTGAAATATCAATTGTGTACGAAAAGATAATGATATAATGAACAAAATAAATAAATAACAAAAAACAAATAAAATAAATAACAAAGCAAGATATAAGTGATAATATCTAACAAATAAGTCTCAGTATCTGACAAAAAATATAACAAAGTACAGATCAAAGCCTACGAGTCAGGACTAAATATCGTCCTCGGCTTCTTCTTTCTGAACCCTCGACCCCGCCTGGAGAGTGACATCTCATCAGTATCTGCTGAGTATGTAGAGTCCTCTGCATGGACATCCTCCGGCTGAACCGGCTCGTCATGAATCTCCTCAATCTAGGATGTATGTTGGACTTCAGGACCAAAAATAGTAGTCTGTCCAGCAACTCGCTAAGCTGATAGAGCTGGGCGAGACCTGAATCTTCTCACCTTTATTCTTCTCTTTCTGGAGCTCTGCGTGCCAGTACCCCAGCAACTCGCTGCATAAATGCCTGAAGTCCTCGTACTTGACACCCGTCATAGGCACCCCAATAATAGTCATACCCCACAGACAACTAACGTCCTATAGGGTGACTGTCATCTCGGCATGAGGGAGATGAAAGATGTGCATCTTGGAACGCCATCGTTCATTGAGACTAGAAGACAATCCCTCGTCGTGTATCTCCTCGATCATCTGCGATAGCTGGTAGAGCCCCATCGCCCGTAGTGTCCCTCCGTACGCTGTATAATACTTTAGCGACATGCGGTTGTGACAAACCGTAGTCGGATCCAAACCCTGCATTTAAAAATTCATCGATTTCATTCAAAATTCATAGAAAAATTGATGTTATTAATTTTTTTAAAATATTACTAATTTAAAACTTACCCCAGTAGCAGCCTCTAGAATGGAGTGCTCTGCATTAGGGTACCACAGAAAGTCGCTGACCCTGTCAGTGCGACTCCGGATACCCGGAACAGATGCCATCGCCCTGTCGATGTACTGGGACATCTCGTAGGGAGTGGGTATATGGTCATGCCGTGTACCTCTACTAGATGTCATGCTGTATTTGATAAATTTTTGCTATTAATATTGGTACCAATTTTGACCAAATATGATAAAAAGTATGGTTAAATGTATTGTCATTTTGGTATCTTAAGTGTAATTTAAAATTAGTTCTAATCTAATCGACCTTGGCACTAATATAATCTAATTTTGGTCAAACAGTTAATTTTGGTCAAAATTTGGTACTAAACAATTGAATTATGGTCGTAAACATTTTGGTATTAGTCTAATTAAATTTTAATGCTCAAACAGTTAATTTTGGTGCTCAAAATATTAATTTTGGTCATATTACAGTTAAATTTTGATACTATTCTAATTAAATTTGGTTCTAAACCCTAAACCGTAAAAAATAATATCAAATCCTAAACCCTAAACCTAATCATAAACCCTAAACCTAAACCTAATTACTACCCTAAATTAAAAATTGAAACAAGAAAAGAAGAATAAAACTTACCCGAGGCTTGAATGGATAATGGAAGAGTTCCAACGGACCCCTTTATATAGCACAGGGGGCCGCATAGGCGTTTGGCGGACCCCAATCTTTGAGGCCGCAGAACACTTGAGCGGCCTAGGTATTTTTCGAAATTCTCCAAAACCAGAGTGATTTGGTTTTTTTTTTTTATGCTATAAATAAAAACTTCGGACCAGATTCATAGATAGGAAGGTACAAAAATTTTAAGCACTATTATAGCTTACTAACAAGATTGCCAAGTAAATATATTTTGTTATTGTTTGGAAAAATTAAAATATATTATTAAAAAAAATCTGAATTATATCGAACTCCCATGTAGCTGTGACAGTTGATGCGTGTTGGTAAAGACTATGACACCTTCCCCACACCTCCAACACATTAGAACATTCAAAAAACAGATATTGAGAAGACTCAAGAGGATAGTCTTCACACATAACACACTGTACAATACATGCCTCTCATCTGCATTACTTCAAAAATTTCTTAATATGAATTTGGGACAAGATTATAGGACAACTTAGTTGGGGCTAATTATGAAGACGAAGACCCGGCAGTAATACCAGACAAAGGTATAGCGAGCCACTGAGTTGTGGGGCCCACAAAGCTCTTAACTTTTTAGGGGATCATTTTCTTATACAATTATTTAATTCTTTCTGAACAGTTTGCAGTGTCCTGTCCGTACTTTTTCTGTATTTTACGTATCTTTTAATTTTTTTATCTATGTAATCTACAAGAAAAAAAGAATTATGTATGTTCTCTCTTTGCCTTTTGAACTGTTCTTGTTTCTGTCTCTCAGAGCTATTTTATTCAAAAGAGCCCGGGAACATTCATCTGTCAAACAATTATTGGAATGCAAAATACTTTGATCGGATGTCTCCGGGAGTATTTAAGTAAAATTTTAGTTGGAAAAGGTGACGAACGATTTCTTTATATGTCAACATGTATCGAAGAAATCACCAGTAACAAAAGTCGTGTCATTTAAAAAACTAAGCATTTTTTTCACATCGTAGGCCAAAAAAAAAAATAGTAGTTCTTGTTATCTTGTAACAATACATCATTTCACTGCCCGTGAATAGATGGATCCGTATCCTCCCAGGTACCTGACTGAATCTGATCAGAACGGACAGCCCATATTTACACTCAGCTGGTGATTACTCGGGATGACTTAGGAGGCAGTATTATTTATGCTTTGAGATTCGTGTCAATTTAAAAATCTGGACCGTCCGTTCCAGTCATGTTCAGTGAGGTACTTGGGAGGATGTGAATTCGAGCTTATTTGAGAACTAGCATTTGGTCTAGTGGCAAATGCACATGGCTCATATATGGAAGGTTATGGGTTCGAAACTCACAAAGTGAAGAAATTCTTTATAATATAAATAGAGGTTTGAAAAAAGTTGATAGGCTAAACCTCCACCTTTTATTTCAAAAATTCGAGCTTATTTAAATTCAGATAGAGCAATTATTAGGACTCTTTTATGATAATTTTATATTGAAGAGAAATCATATAAAACGTTTACTTTAATTAACCATCTTAATAACATATTTAAAAAATCAAATAAATTAAAAATTGAAGTACATATATAGGTATGTTAATTGTTGAAGATATAAATATCGTCATAATTAAATTTTATACAATTTAAATATTATTGTCCTTGTAATATATACATGAGTTTGAAAGTGTGTTGGATGACCTGATTTTCAATCCATGATTTCAACACACACACACACACACACACATAGAGAAATGCTAAAATGAACCGTGGAGTAAAACAAGTTTTTACTCCACGCCTCATTATTTTCATTTTGAAAATCAAACAACCGATCCGAACCGCTCAACATGATCTCCATATTGAAATGTGCTTGGAGACCAAATTTTATATTTTTTGGAATTTTTTTACTATTTATTAAGCCACTTTGAAAATCGCTGATCCATTGGTCCAGAATTTTTTACTGTTTTCTACTGTTCACCCGGATCAGCGATTTTTAAAGTGGCTTAATAAATAGTACAAAATTTCCAAAAAATGTAAAATTTGGTCTCCAAGCACATTTCAATATGTAGATCATGTTGAGCGGTTCGGATCGGTTGTTTGGATTTTCAAAATGAAAATATTGCGTGGAGTACAAACTTGTTTTACTCCACGGCTCACCCTAGCCCATCCCCATATACATACACATACACATACTCATACACATACACATACACATACACATACATATATGAGTAGGGTTAAAATGCATCATTGGTTTTGTGCCCCAATCATGCTCCACGTCTTTTTCTCTATTTTCAAAGTTCGAACAATCAATCCGAACCGCTCAATATGATCTTCATATTAAAATGTGCTTGGAGACAAAATTTTATATTTTTTGAAATTTGTTTACTATTTTTTTAGATAGGTACAAAATCACTGTTTTGGATGGTTCAGAATCTTCTGAAAACAGTGATTTTGTACCTATCTAAAAAATTAGTAAAAAAATTCCAAAAAAATATAAAATTTGGTCTCCAAGCACATTTTAATACAAAGATCATCTTGAGTAGTTCGGATCGATTGTTCGAACTTTGAAAACGGAGAAAAAAACATGGAGCATGATTGGAGCACAAAACCAATGGTGCATTTTAACCCTACTCTACATATATATATATATGTATATTTGATGTTGCATTGCGGACTGTTAATTTAAGATTATTAAAATTCAAGCCACTTGATATATAGTGAAACATACATCAAATTATAGATATATCATGTCTATAGGGGTGAGTAAATCGCTCATAACTTGTGACTCGTTCGCTAAAAACTCGCTCATTATCAACTCGTTAACAGCTCGCTCATAACTCGCTCAGTTCTTAATGAGCATACCCCAACTCGCTCATTAAGAACTGAGTTATATGAAATCATATCACATTCAATCCTAACCGGATCAATTCCAAACCTAAATCCAACTTTGTAGGTCTGTGACAAGGAGCATGTGACATGTAGGGCCGTGAGAATCGACAAGAAGATAGTTGTTTGATTTTGTTAAATTTGCTTATGGATAATTTTTTGTTAAATCATGTACTGTTTAAGCAGGTTGGATTGTGACAATTTGTTAAATTTTATCAATGTTAATTAGTTTTTAAATGATGTATCTAAAACAAAAAACTCGAAACAAAATTCAAATTACAAGCTTGATTTCTTAACGAGTCGCTGAATGAGCACGAGCATAGCTGTCAACTTGGTATTGTCTTCTCAACTCGAGTTGACTCGCTCATTAAGCTAATGAACCGAGCACGAGCATATCCCAACTCGCTCATTAATCACCCCTACATGTCTATAATGTTAAATTTTAAATTTAAGCTTTATTTATATAATTATTAAAATTGTAAAAAATAATGAATTGTAAATGACCCCCTTCTATTATATTATTGTTGAAAATTATGAAGAATAGAGGGACATGATCTCAGCTGTCCATCATTGATCAACCGGCTAGGATTAGATTTAAGAGTCAACTTCTATTCATAGGTACCAAAAATAGAAATAATAGGCAACGGTACAATAAACGGCTATTAGCCTCTGTAACATATAAATACAGTAAACTCCTCTGTAAAAATTACAAGGTGAATGAAAGATTTTATTTCTCCTCAGATATTCATAAAATCAACATGGTATCAGAGCAAGGCTCGATAATCCAATAATCTCCATAACCCTCCATAATCCAAAATCAGTAGCATAGAGTACTGAAAATACCACAAGGAGAAATTCCACATAAACGCAAGGATGTCACAAATGGGGCAGCAAACATACGAAGCCACCAACCATTCTAAACTGACCAATACCTTGCTAAATGATAGAAATTATCTATCTTGGGCAAAATCAGTAACTCTATCCCTGAGTGGAAGAGAAAAAATCGAATTCATCACTGGAGAAAGTGAAAAACCTAAAATCACAGATCCAACCAAAGCCACAGAAGAACAAAAACAAACACTGAGACAATGGCAAGCCACAGATCACAAAATCATGGCCTGGTTACTAGATTCCATGGAGCCTCAAATTTCTGACCTATTCCTGCATAGCAGTACCTCTTCTCATGGCCTATGGGAAGATGTGAAGTCATTTTTCGGCCAACAACAAAATCACTCACATATTTTCAGACTCAAACAAGAAATCCACACAGCAAAGCAAGGTGCCATGACCAACACCGAATACCTCGGCCACCTCAAGAAAAAATTCGACGAACTCAAAATCTATAGACCTCTCACAACAGATCTCAAAGAGCTCCAAAAAAGGCAACAAGAGGATGGAATTTTTGTGTACCTCGCGGGTCTAGATGAAAGCTACGAAGCCGTGAGGTCACAAATAATCCTCGCACCTGAGCTTCCCTCATACTCGGCCGTCGCAGCCATGATACACCGAGAAGAAACTAGACGACAGACCATGGGTGGTTCACAAGCCAAAAATGGCGAGGAACACGAGACCCACGGCCTCGCCGCTAGAAATTTAAAAAACCCTAGTTTTCAAAATCGGCAAAATTCCAAAGATAGGTGCTCTCACTGCAAAAAAGAAGGGCACAATCAAGAGAGGTGTTGGTTCCTCCATCCGCACCTTCAGCCAAAAAAATGGAAAGCTGCGGCGGAGAAATCAGGGAGAGGAGGCGACGGAAACGAAGAGAGAAGAAGAGGCGAAAATGAGGGAGCTCACAGGGGCTACTCAGCGAAAAATCAGACCGACCCCAACTCTAGGGCTTTCTCTGCGCAGACCCAAACCGGCCCAAGTGAACCAACTCCTAATTATTTCGGAAACGGGTCAAGCGGATCAACTTCAAACGGGTCGAACGGGTATAAGGCTGAGGATCAGATGCAGCAGATGTTAAAGCAGTTCTCTGTGTGGTTCACTCAACAAAACCCCTCTGGTTCATGTGGTATTGTTTCTCAATCACAAAAATTTAATTTATTTGACCAAATAATTATAGATAGCGGTGCTACCGACCACATGTTTGGAAATAAACAATTTCTCATCAATTTAGACTCAACCAATAATAATCAATATGTTGTGGTAGCAAATGGTATGAGGGCAAAAATTGATGGTTTAGGAAAAATTAATCTTTTTAACAAAAAAATTGATAGTATACTATATTTGAAATCATTCCCTATAAATTTAATTTCGGTAAAAAAATTAACACAAGATTTTGATTGTAATGCTATTTTCTCTTGTAAAAATGTCATATTTCAGGACCAGAAAACCGGGAAGACGATTGGGGAAGGTTTTCTTAAAAATGGACATTATATTTTGAATCTACACAAATTAGATTTATGTGCTTCCGCAAAACTAGTTAGTTGTGATCTTTGGCACAAAAGACTTGGACATCCTTCCGACAAGACTTTAACTAGGATTGTAGATTTTCCAAATTTAAATTGTACCAATTGTGATATTTGTAAAATGGCCAAACAAACAAGACTTCCTTTTTCTCATTCAAATAGTAAAAGTGAAGCTATGTTTAATTTGGTTCATTCCGATGTATGGGGACCGGCCCCAAGTAATTCATATAATGGATTTAAATATTTTGTTATATTTATCGATGATTTTTCAAGAGCTACTTGGCTATATTTGTTAAAATCAAAAGATGAAGTGTTTAAATGTTTTGAAGAATTTTTAAGTCTTATAGAAAATCAATTTGATACTAAACTTAAAATTTTTAGATCGGATAATGGTACGGAATTTGTAAACAAAAATTTCACAAATCTCTTTAAAATTAAAGGAATTATACATCAAACAACATGCATAAACACACCCGAACAAAATGGAGTTTCGGAAAGAAAAAATAGACACTTGCTAGAAATGACACGAGCTTTATTATTTCAAAACAACGTTCCAAAAATATATTGGTCGGATGCCATTCTTTGTGCCACACATCTAATTAATCGATTACCAAGTAGTGTACTAAATAATAAAAGTCCATTAGAAATTCTTTATCAACAAAAATATAATTTAGATTATTTAAGAACATTTGGTTGTGTATGTTGGGTTAAGACTCAAAGAAAAGATAAATTAGATTATATGTCAACAAAAACTATTTTTTTTGGGATATTCTTCTTATAAGAAGGGGTATAAATGCTATGATCCAAAAAATAAAAAATTATATTTATCTAGAGATGTCATATTTTGTGAAGATGAACCGTATTTTAAATTTAAGGAGATAATCAAAGAACCACATACAAATGAACTAGTGTGCCCCATAGTACCTGATATCTCGTATTCATATCTACATTTTGACCTTAAAATCGTACCAAAAACCTGTGTTTTAATCTATAAATTCGGTTATAATTCATTGAATATATATAGAATGTGGTACTGCTGCAAGTTATTCTTATTCTGCAGGAATCGGGCGAAATCGAGAAGAAACCTGGAATTTAGAAGTCTCTACACGGTCCGTGTAACATTCCACACGGGCCGTGTCAATCTCGACTCGACCGATGACACGACCTCATGAAGACCGCTGACTCGACCGCATGAAGAACACAGGCACACGGTCCGTGTAGGATTCCACACGGGCCGTGTCAAGCAATTTTGGAAACAAATCCAGAATTTGGAAAGAAAGCTAAGGAATGGAAGGTCGGCAAAACAACTATATAAGCGAGATTTCTTGCACCAGAGAGGTCATTCTGGAGCAGAGGAGCACTTTCTAGGGTTTGGTCTTGACGGCTAAGCTTGGAGACGAAGTTGAGAAGCGAAAGACGCAAGTTTTCGACGGATCTTCTTTATTCTTCGGGTTTTGTCATGGCTAATCTTCTTTTTACTTCTTTTATTTGTTTTAGAACCATGTCTGAGTAGATTTCTTAGTTTCTAGGGTTGTGATGTAATCGAATGTTTTGTTTTGTATGTTAGTTATTGAATTCTTTTGTTGAAATTTGTGTTTGCTTGATTGTGATTGATTTAATTGCTTAGTGTAAGTTATTTGATTTTTATTGGTTTACCACTAGATGAATGATCACATCTAGAAGGTACTTTGGCCCTTATAATCTCTTAACCAAACTAAGTACATGAGGTAGGATTAGTGATCCGAAATGTGAAACCAAGTAGTAACCGACAGGTGAACATTTCCTCATATCGACGGAATGAGGTTACCTTTAGTATTCCAACCAAGCAACTAGGTAATTCAGACCAACATACGACAGTTGAGGTCTAGAACCCGACGAGGGCATATATTGCAATTCCATACCAAGTTAATAAGCCAACAGACGACAGTTGAGGTTTAGAGACATTAGGTCTGGTCAGTAGAACCCTACACAAAGGAACAACACAAAGAAAACAATAACTGCTGCATTCACTCGAGGGCCACACGGACCGTGTACGACAGTATACGGCCCGTGTACACTGACACGGCCCGTGTAGGACACTACACGGACCGGGCACCTCGAGGCAAAACTGAGACGAAGTCATAACCCTGGAAACGCCTTTTTACATCTGATTTAAACCAAGTTTATTTACTTCTTTGCATTTTATCATTGTCATTGAACTGTTAGGAATTTTAGAAACCAAAACAACCTTTTCCAACTTCTAGTTTTTATTTAATTTAGGTAAAACTCTAGATTAAATCTGAACCGTCCCTGTGATCGATACCCGATAATATACTGCTCGATAGGATTGTATACTTGCAGTCTGAACCGAAAAGTGTGTTTAAGGTTAAAAAGTACAGTTTACTGTACTGAAACTTCATACTATACCTTTTTGGTGTAACAAGTTTTTGGCGCCGTTGCCGGGGACGGCATCATTTATTTTCTGGATTTTTGCTTACTTTATTTAATCTAGATTTTAACTTGTATCCTTTTCCTTTTATCTTTCTTTCTCTTTCAGAAAAACTGGCATCCTTACCTCCACCCAAGGGAGATTACAATCTGAGGAGTAAAGGACCGCTTCCCGACACGGACACAGCTGATCCTGCTCAACCACCTCTGCACACGGCCCGTGCAGACGATACACGGTCCGTACACTCCGAAAATCCCAGCAGAGGAGAGATGAGCAACAACGGACAAGACAGGGAAGATGACGAGGTTGATGGCCTCTCTGATGATGACATGGCCGACTTTGTGCCAAGGACCTTGCGCGAATTCAATGTACCACGCGCTGGAGATGTGAGGGGAGCCATCAGACTGCCGCGAATTGTGGGACAACAACCGAACTTCAATCCGGGAGTTGTCAACATAGTCCAACAGAACACCTTTCATGGCTTGGATCATGAAGATCCACATGCCCATCTCCAAACATTTCTTGAGTGTTGCACAACCATTAAAACCAATGGCGCAACTGCTGATTACATTAAACTTGCACTATTTCCTTTTACTCTTAGGGATAAAGCCAAGAAATGGTTAGGGTCTTTACCAAGGGATTCGGTAACCACTTGGAGGGAATTGTCTAAACTGTTTCTCACTAGATTTTTCCCTCACAAAAGAACTGCTAAGGTTAGGACCCAGTTAACCAGTTTTAAACAAAGACCTGATGAACCATTGAATGAGGCATGGGAAAGGTTTAGGGAATTGCAATACTCTTGTCCACACCATGGTATACCAGATTGGTTGTTAATTCAGACATTTTATGATGGTTTAACTGATAGTACTCGCACCTCTATTGATGCTGTTGCAGGTGGAGCACTTATGTCAAGGGAACCCCTTGAAGCCATGAATTTGATTGACAACATGGCTCAAAACCAACAATGGTCCGGCCGCGACAACACTCGTGCTGGAGGAGGCGGCCGATTCGAGGTTGATCAAATCACTGCTCTAACCGCCAAGCTTGATGCTATGCAGAAAGCCTTCGACAAGATGAGTGTGAAGGCAGTCAATCAGCAACCACAACCATGTGTGATGTGTGGAGATGAAAGTCACGCTTACGAGCAATGTCCACTAGCGCAAAGGGATGAAGAAGCAGAGCAAGTCCACTCTCTCAACAATGAACCATCCTACTTTCCAAAACCTCCTTTCAACCGATCCTACTCCAAGGACCCGGTTGAACAACAAAACTGGAAGTGGAAACAGAACAACTCTGCGCCATACAACAATGCTCCAAATTCCTTCAACAATCCCTCTGGCAGTAACAACAACCGGAACTTCTACCAGAATGCCTCTTTCAACAACTCTAACAACCGAGCAGCTCAATCCGGTCCACCTAAGCCATATAATGACTTCATGCATGAGCAAGGTAAAATGAACCAGATGATGTTTGAGCAAATGCAAACCATGAACGCTCAAATGAATGCTCAACTGGCTGCTCAGAACAAGTTGATCGAGCAAATCAGTCACCAAGTCAACTCTAACCTTACACCACCAGGAAGACTACCTAGCCAACCTGAGGTAAACCCCAGAGGGGAAGCTAAGGCGGTGACACTGAGAAGTGGGACCCAGTATGAAGGACCTGCCATGCCCAACCAAATCTCAGCTGACACGGCCCGTGCAGAATCCTGACCGAGTCGATCTCACACGACCGGACAACTCCACCAATTCTCCTGCCAATGACACGGACCGTACCGATTCCACACGGCCCGTGCAAACTCCATCCTCTGAGAAAACTGATCATCCAGACCGTGCAAAGTTCACACGACCAACAGGAAACACGGAGACAACTGTTCACACGGACCGTACAGAATCCACACGGCCCGTACAAAGAGAACCTGAGGGCCAGAAAAAGACAGGAGCTGAAAAACCACCACCATACCGGCCACCTGTACCGTTCCCTCAGAGGCTAGCTGAAACCAAATTGAACGAGCAATTCTCCAAATTCATAGATGTTCTCAAGCAACTGCACATCACTATTCCATTCACCGAGGCTCTGACTCAAATGCCCACCTACGCCAAGTTCCTCAAAGACATTCTTTCCAACAAACGAAGCTTGGGAGGGCACGAGACGGTGAAACTAACAGAACAGTGCAGTGCCATTCTGAGAAGCGAGCTACCACCCAAACTGGAAGACCCTGGTAAGTTTTCTATCCCTTGCACTATAGGGAAAGCGACGATCAAGAAGGCTCTATGCGACTTAGGAGCTAGCGTGAGTCTCATGCCACGCACCATCTTTGATCGAATGGGTGTTGGAGAGCTCCGACCTACACGAATGACTTTGCAGCTAGCAGACTCCTCGGTAAGACTACCACTTGGCATAGTGGAGGATGTACCGGTTCAGGTTGGTAAATTCTATGTACCTGCTGATTTTGTTGTTATGGAAATGGAAGAAGATAAGGAAGTCCCCATTATTCTGGGACGACCTTTTCTAAGAACTGCAGGTGCGATAATCGATGTTTTCAAAGGGACACTGACCTTGAACATTGGAGAGGAGAAGGTGCGATTCCAGATCGATCGAGCCATGAAGTACCCTTCGCCGAACGAATCTTGCTTCCGAATAGATGCAGTCGAAGAGTGCTTAACGGATTTGGCCGACAACTACTTTCTCGAACAAGTCAACAACTCGCTAAGGTATCATTCTGATTTTCTATCTGAGTTGCAGGTTGAAAAAGGCGAGTTGGAATCAATTTGTGCAGCAGATGCTCATGATGACATACCAGAGGAACATGGACACGGCCCGGACAGATCTTACACGGACCGTGCAGACGAACCTGACAAGCTGGAGGACAAGGCACTCAGGTCGGACAAGGCTGACACGAGGGCCGTACACGGACCGCATGCATCTGACACGGACCGTGCAACGACCCAGGCAGAGAAGCCAACCCCTGAACTGAAACCTCTTCCATCCAACCTCAGGTATGAGTTCTTAGGTCCAGATAAATCCTATCCAGTGATTGTAAATGCAGGATTAAACCCCGATCAGACCGCCAAACTCTTGGAGAAACTGAAAGATCACCAAGGCGCAATCGGGTATTCAATCAAAGACCTAAAGGGCATCAGCCCCTCTATCTGCTCGCACCGGATTTTACTGGAAGATGATCACAAGCCCTCTGTTGAACACCAGCGACGGCTCAACCCGAACTTGAAAGAGGTAGTAAAGAAAGAAATTTTAAAATTACTTGATGCAGGTATTATCTACCCGATTTCTGATAGCAAGTGGGTGAGTCCTATCCATGTGGTGCCAAAGAAAGGAGGAGCGACAGTGGTGAAGAATGAGAAGAATGAACTGATCCAAACGCGTGTCGTCAGTGGCTACAGGATGTGCATTGACTACAGAAAACTTAATGCTGCCACACGCAAGGACCATTTTCCATTGCCATTTGTCGACCAACTCCTAGAAAGGCTTGCTAATCACTCTTATTTTTGTTATCTAGATGGTTATTCTGGTTTCTTTCAGATACCCATCCACCCACAAGACCAAGAAAAGACCACTTTTACCTGTCCATATGGTACATACGCCTATCGTAGGATGCCTTTTGGTCTTTGTAATGCACCAGCAACCTTTCAAAGGGCCATGATGGCCATCTTTTCTGACTTTATTGAAAATGAGGTTGAAATCTTTATGGATGACTTTTCTGTATATGGTGCTTGTTTTGACTCTTGTTTGACCAATCTTTGTAAGATTTTGCAGAGATGTGAAGAAGTCAATCTGATTTTGAACTGGGAGAAGTGTCACTTCATGGTCCAGGAAGGTGTAGTTTTAGGACATGTTGTGACTTCTAAAGGTATTGAGGTTGACAAAGCAAAGATTGAGGTCATTGAAAAGCTTGCAATCCCAACTTGTGTTAAAGACGTTCGCAGCTTTCTAGGTCATGCAGGATTCTACCGCCGCTTCATTAAGGACTTTTCTAAAATTGCTAAACCACTAACCAATCTACTCATTAAAGATTCTGATTTTGATTTTACTGATGATTGTGTTAAGTCCTTTTGTAGTTTGAAGGAAGCTCTCATTTCGGCACCTATCTTGCAACCCCCCGACTGGTCCCTTCCATTCGAGCTGATGTGCGATGCAAGCGATTATGCTGTAGGAGCAGTTCTAGGGCAGAAGAAAGACAAGAAGCCGTGCGCTATCTACTATGCTAGCAAAGTGCTAGACCCAGCCCAAATGAACTACACAACAACTGAGAAGGAGCTTCTAGCCATTGTGTTCGCTCTCGACAAGTTCCGCTCCTACTTGGTTGGTTCGAAGATAATAGTCTACACAGACCATGCCGCACTCAGGTACTTGTTAAGTAAACAAGATGCAAAACCTCGTCTGATTAGATGGGTTCTTCTTTTGCAGGAATTTGATATCGAAATAAGGGACAAGAAAGGAGTCGAAAACACTGTAGCAGACCATCTATCTCGACTTCGTTGGGGCGATGATGACTCTGTCCAATTGCCAATCAATGATTCGTTCCCTGATGAACAGCTCTTCTCAGCTTCTGTCCTGACTTACCTTGACACGGACCGTACAAGACCTTACACGGCCCGTGTATTGCCACCCCAAAGCCATACGGACCGTACCAGATCTCACACGGCCCGTACCGTTCACCACCAAGGCCACACGACCGGACACACGGACCGTGTAGATGCCCACTCAGCCCCATGGTATGCAGATATCGCCAACTTCCTTGCTTCTGGAGTCCATCCCGCTTCTATGACTTACCAGCAGAGGAAGAAGCTCCGCTCAGATGCCAGGTATTACTTTTGGGATGAACCTTTTCTTTTCAAAGTAGGTGTTGATGGTATCTTCCGCCGATGCGTACCGTACGAGGAGACACACTCCATTCTCGAGCATTGTCACTCATCTGCTTATGGAGGGCACGCTTCCTTCTCAAAGACAGCCACCAAGGTATTGCAATCTGGTTTCTTTTGGCCTTCTATTTTCAGGGATGCAAGGACTTTTGTCTCGGCATGCGACAAGTGTCAACGGACCGGAAACATCACCAAGCGCAACGAGATGCCTCTCAACTCTATTCTCGAGGTCGAACTTTTTGATGTGTGGGGTATTGATTTCATGGGACCGTTCCCATCATCATGTGGGAATGAGTATATTCTGGTTGCAGTGGATTATGTATCCAAATGGGTCGAGGCAGTGGCATGTCGCAAGGCTGACTCAAACGCCGTCAAGAAGCTGTTCACTGACATCATCTTCCCACGCTTTGGAGTGCCACGAGCAGTCATCAGTGATGGGGGCAAGCACTTCGTCAATCGACAATTTGACAGCCTTCTCAGCCGTCATGGGGTGACACACAAGGTAACAACTTCCTATCACCCTCAATCTAATGGACAAGCTGAAATTTCTAACAGGGAAATCAAGTCCATCTTGGAAAAGACGGTGGCACGGACCCGAAAGGATTGGTCGCTCAAGCTCAATGACGCACTCTGGGCATACCGCACTGCTTTCAAAACACCGATTGGAATGAGTCCGTTCAAGCTAGTGTATGGCAAGCCCTGCCACTTACCTGTGGAGATCGAGCACAAAGCATTCTGGGCCACGCGCACCATCAACATGGACATGCTCGCAGCTGGTGAGAAGCGCATTCTTGATCTACACAAGTTGGAGGAAATGCGCCTACATGCTTACGAGAATGCCAGAATCTATAAGGAGCGCACCAAGCGAGTTCATGACCAGCGTATTGCGCCTCGCGAATTCAAGGTAGGTGATCTTGTACTCCTATTTAATTCTAGATTGCGACTGTTTCCAGGTAAGCTGAAGTCAAGATGGTCAGGCCCATTCCATGTGAAGAAAGTGTACCCATTCGGAGTGTTTGAGATTGGGAATCACGAGAGCAGGACTTTCAAAGTCAATGGTCAGCGTCTCAAACACTACATTGCTGACCATCCCCAGACCGAGCGGTTCGATCAAGATCTCTCTGATCCTGCTCCAGCAGAAACTTAAAGCAGGTGGTCAGGCTCGAGACCTAAAACAAGCGCTTCTTGGGAGGCAACCCAAGCCCTTTTTAAATTTCTTGCATTTTTAATTTTTTTTCATCTTTCTGCATCATACTGTTATTTGCATGCATACTTGTTTTCCATTAATTTGCATTTACGAAGTTCCAAGGAGAGCATCTCACACGGGCCGCACAACATATGACACGGCCCGTACCACACCAGGATGGTGAGACACACGATCCCTGCGATTTCTACACGGCCAGGATCCCTTCACACGGCCCGTACAGACTTATACACGGCCCGTACAACACCAGGAGGGTGACACCGCACGGCCCGCATCAATTCCTACACGGCCCGTGTAACCGCCAAACGACGCATATGGAAAGTCGCGTCCGCTCCGCATCAGTTACGCCCTTTCGCTTCTGATAAATACCCCTCTCCCACACGGGCAAATCACCTCTTCCCACAGTGCACCCGACCTCTCTCTCGGACCGACCCGACCTCCGCGCACCACCGTGTAGCCGCCCCTCTCGCCTACTCCGCCTCCTCTCTTCTTCCTCTCGGCCGGCGATTTCTCCACCTACCACCGTGCGCCACCACCGCACCAAGGGTCTCCTCCATTCAGGTAAGTCTCTCTTTCTCTCCTCTTTCGGTTTTTCTTCATCTCCTTACTTCCTCTCCGGTCACCTGTGCACCATACCTGGCCGTGACCTCCTTCTCTCTCTCTTCCTTCTCCTCCGCCACCTCTGTCATTCCACCAAAACCCTAGATCCTACACGGCCCGCACCCAATCCTACACGGTCCGTGTAATTTCACACGACCCGTGTCATCATCCACACGGCCCGTGTCAGCCCTAACCAGAGGCCATCATGCATCGCGAACGCCGCTCGAAGTTCGCCCAGGAGCGTCGGCAGCAGGCTCTCAGTGCCCAGACACCACCACCTGCGCGTCCACCTTCTCCACCTCCTTCTACCTCCTTACCACCAGGTCCTCTCTCTCGCCACTCTTCTTCCCCTGACGACTCCGATTACATCTCTGACGAGTCCGACCGCCTCTCTGGGGAGTACACTGATCGAGCAGAGGAGTACCAGGATGACTACTTCCCTCTCCCCACCCGCCGTATGTTCACACATTTCGATACTTTGCGGTTGCGCAAGTTCGAGAACACTCGCCGGGTTGACTTCGACGCCCTTCGCGCCTTCGGCATAGACACGCAGTTTCTCTTTCTCACCGGTAGGATTGGGATTACCCCTACCTTCTGGGCCATTGAGCATAATTCCTATGAGTTGCTCACACACGAATTTCTCTCTTCTCTCCAACTCAAAACGGATCGACAGGGCGATCACTACATCAAATTCCAGCTCCGTTATCAGACTCACCGTCTCTGGCTTCCCCAGCTTCGTCGATGGTTTGGTTTCCACTCGGATCCCCAGACCAGTTCCCTCCATTTCCGAGTGGGTCTCGACAAAGACCACTTCTGGAATTTGATTTCTGGCATGACACCTGGGGCCATCCACAACAAGGAGTTCAAAGGCCTCAACATCGCCCACCCAGTCCTGCGCTGCATCCAGCGCGCCCTCGCCGTTACTATCTTTGCACGTGGAGAGACAGTCTCCCGTGCCAACATTGAGGACCTCCAGCTTCTGGATCACATGCTCCGCCCAGACACGGAGATAGAGCGGCCCGATCTGATGCTCATCATGATCCACCACTGGCTTGGTCTTCAGCGCTCCACGAGGACGGGCGGTGCTATCACTATGGGTGCCTATGTCACCCACATTGCCGAGAGACTGAGGCTCTCCACCGATGGGGACACGCTCTGTAGAGGCCCACGCACCCTGGACGCCGACGCCTTTCGATTGGCGACCTTTATTAGGATTCAGAGGAGCTCTGGCGGCAGCATTCGATATCTCTGGCGCATGCCGGATGGCCGCACTCAGTACTTGATGCCCTTCTCGGCCCCTCTCTCATTCGAGGACCGCTCCACTTGGCTTTTCACTGCGCCCCTACCGGTTGCTCCAGCCTCACCACCACCTCCTCCTGATGATGATGTGCCGATGACTGATGCG
The DNA here is from genome assembly GCA_025461125.1 of Carex kokanica. Classification (NCBI taxonomy): domain Eukaryota; kingdom Viridiplantae; phylum Streptophyta; class Magnoliopsida; order Poales; family Cyperaceae; genus Carex; species Carex kokanica. The sequence goes on from JAJGRX010000638.1 coordinate 1,391,786, forward strand.
CCTGGCTCCTCACACCAGCCCCACATCCCTTTCCCTGCTGCGACCGGCTCGCCCATTGCTGACCCTACCATTCAGGATGTGTATCGCCTCATGCATGGCATGAGTACCACTCAGCGCGAGCACGGTGTTCTTCTCCGCGACATTCAGCAGCAGGTGACCGACTATGGCGGGCGGATTGAGGCGATCGAGGCTGAGATGCGCTACTGGCGCCTTGATGATCCTGCTGACCACTGATCAGGTTTGTTTTCTTTTCCCCAGATTTTATCTTATATCTGTCTTGAAGCATTGAGGGCAATGCTCGGACTTAGCTTGGGGGGGGGAGAACTTTATCATTTAGTTCATGTTTTACTTTTTTTTTTTGTTGTTTTATTTCTAGGTCATGTTTACTTTTTATTGCACTTTTAGGCGATATATTTGCGTGAATTGCTAGAATTAGGAACCTTTGAGAAAAATTTTGAGTTACAATTATGATGACTTTGAGAAGTTAGAAATAACCCCATAAGTCAATCAAAGAATTGTATAGGATGGGATAATTCGAACATTTGAAAGAACGAAAGTCAAATTGAATTGAGAAATCATTTTGAAACCAAACTGTGCCTTTTTAAAACAAAGAACTGGGGTTTTCAATAAACGAAAGATTGGGATATCCATTGGTATGAAAGAATACCATTGGATGTGTGTATTCATGATATATGCAAAGTACTTAAAACAAACAAAAAGATGGAGAAAATAAGAGTACTGGCAATAAGTCCTACAGGGCGCCTTTGAGCTCGTCTCCCACACTTAGAAAGAAAACAATGAGTACTGGCACAATCCTAATGGATGCCTTTGAGCTCGAGAAAAACCATAATTAAAACTTATGCATATGTCAACACGCGAAGTCTTCAACTTTCTAACCTAAGCTTGTTCCAAGCTTGGGGGGGTAAAAAGCAAAATCACCACAAATGAGGGCATAAGTTTGATGTAAGAATGAAAGATCAATCAATTCGAACAATTAGTTTTAGCAAACATTAGAACATCTCAAACTATGATATTTGATTAGTTGATTAGTGGGGTGAATCAAAATTTGTCAAAGAAATCCAAATTGTTATTCAAAAGGACTCTCGAAGATTTTTAACAAAAGCAAGGTCACGTAAACTGTTCGCATTAGAATTTACTTTTGCATTTAGGTAATCATTAGGCCAGCCCTTTACCTAAGTTAGGATTTTTGCTTGAGGACAAGCAAGATTTTAGCTTGGGGGAATTTGATATCTCGTATTCATATCTACATTTTGACCTTAAAATCGTACCAAAAACCTGTGTTTTAATCTATAAATTCGGTTATAATTCATTGAATATATATAGAATGTGGTACTGCTGCAAGTTATTCTTATTCTGCAGGAATCGGGCGAAATCGAGAAGAAACCTGGAATTTAGAAGTCTCTACACGGTCCGTGTAACATTCCACACGGGCCGTGTCAATCTCGACTCGACCGATGACACGACCGCATGAAGACCGCTGACTCGACCGCATGAAGAACACAGGCACACGGTCCGTGTAGGATTCCACACGGGCCGTGTCAAGCAATTTTGGAAACAAATCCAGAATTTGGAAAGAAAGCTAAGGAATGGAAGGTCGGCAAAACAACTATATAAGCGAGATTTCTTGCACCAGAGAGGTCATTCTGGAGCAGAGGAGCACTTTCTAGGGTTTGGTCTTGACGGCTAAGCTTGGAGACGAAGTTGAGAAGCGAAAGACGCAAGTTTTCGACGGATCTTCTTTATTCTTCGGGTTTTGTCATGGCTAATCTTCTTTTTACTTCTTTTATTTGTTTTAGAACCATGTCTGAGTAGATTTCTTAGTTTCTAGGGTTGTGATGTAATCGAATGTTTTGTTTTGTATGTTAGTTATTGAATTCTTTTGTTGAAATTTGTGTTTGCTTGATTGTGATTGATTTAATTGCTTAGTGTAAGTTATTTGATTTTTATTGGTTTACCACTAGATGAATGATCACATCTAGAAGGTACTTTGGCCCTTATAATCTCTTAACCAAACTAAGTACATGAGGTAGGATTAGTGATCCGAAAGGTGAAACCAAGTAGTAACCGACAGGTGAACATTTCCTCATATCGACGAAATGAGGTTACCTTTAGTATTCCAACCAAGCAACTAGGTAATTCAGACCAACATACGACAGTTGAGGTCTAGAACCCGACGAGGGCATATATTGCAATTCCATACCAAGTTAATAAGCCAACAGACGACAGTTGAGGTTTAGAGACATTAGGTCTGGTCAGTAGAACCCTACACAAAGGAACAACACAAAGAAAACAATAACTGCTGCATTCACTCGAGGGCCACACGGACCGTGTACGACAGTATACGGCCCGTGTACACTGACACGGCCCGTGTAGGACACTACACGGACCGGGCACCTCGAGGCAAAACTGAGACGAAGTCATAACCCTGGAAATGCCTTTTTACATCTGATTTAAACCAAGTTTATTTACTTCTTTGCATTTTATCATTGTCATTGAACTGTTAGGAATTTTAGAAACCAAAACAACCTTTTCCAACTTCTAGTTTTTATTTAATTTAGGTAAAACTCTAGATTAAATCTGAACCGTCCCTGTGATCGATACCCGATAATATACTGCTCGATAGGATTGTATACTTGCAGTCTGAACCGAAAAGTGTGTTTAAGGTTAAAAAGTACAGTTTACTGTACTGAAACTTCATACTATACCTTTTTGGTGTAACAGTACCTCACATAAACATACAAAATTCCCTACAACATGTTGATCATATTGATGAGACCTATAGTCATGAGGAAGAAATGAGTGAAAATAATAATGACATTGATAATGAAATAGAAAATTCGGTAGTAAGAAGGTCATCAAGAATACCTCAACCGTCTACTAGACTTAGAGATTTTGTAACATATACCGTGCAATATCCCATACAAAATTTTGTATCATATGAAAATATTTCAACCTCATACAAAGCATTTCTTACTTCGGTTAGTAAAGAAGTAGAACCACATAATTACCAAGAGGCCATAAGAAAACCAATTTGGTGTAAAGCCATGAGGGAAGAACTAAATGCCTTAGAAAAAAATGAAACATGGGTAATCGTACAATTACCAAAAAACAAAAAACCCGTAGGATGTAAATGGGTATACAAAACTAAATATAAAAGTGATGGTACCATAGAACGATACAAGGCAAGATTAGTGGCCAAAGGATATACCCAAACCTATGGAATAGATTATAATGAAACCTTTGCACCGGTAGCAAAAATGAACACCGTTAGAATTTTATTTTCTATTGCGGTGAATAATTGTTGGAACTTATACCAAATGGATGTGAAGAATGCATTTCTTCAAGGAACACTTGAAGAAGAGGTATATATGAACCTACCACCCGGTCATAAATTGGAAAACAATCATAATCTAGTTTGTAGGTTAAATAAGTCAATCTATGGATTGAAGCAATCTCCACGGGCATGGTATGGAAAACTTAGCTCCTATTTAAATTCTTGCAATTTTAAAATTAGTAGTGCCGACCATTCTTTATTCATAAAAAAAGATAAAGACAACATAACCCTTGTATTAGTATATGTAGATGATATAATAGTTACCGGAAATAACATAGAAGAAATTAAAAAAACTAAAAGTCAATTAAGAGAAAAATTCGACATCAAAGACCTTGGATATTTAAAGTATTTTTTAGGAATAGAGGTAGCACACTCTAAGTTAGGCCTTTTTATTTCTCAAAGGAAATACACTTTGGATCTATTAAAAGAAACCGGGAAACTAGGTTGTAAACCGATTTCTACCCCGATTGATAACAAGTGTAAATTAAATAGTGAGGATGGTGAACCATTAGAAGACATAAACCAATTTCAAAAATTAGTAGGCAAATTAATTTATCTTACGGTTACTCGACCGGATATTTCTTTTTCCGTAAGCCAAATTAGTAGGTTCATGCACTCACCAAGAACTCCACACTTAGAGGCCATACATAGAATTTTAAGATATTTAAAGAAAAACCCCGGAAAAGGAATTTGGATGAAAAACAATAATTCTAATAAAATATGTGGCTATTCCGATGCAGATTGGGCCGGAAGTTTCGATAGAAAATCCACTACCGGTTTTTGCACATTTGTAGGCGGAAATCTAGTCACATGGAAAAGCAAGAAACAAAATGTTGTGGCACGATCTAGCGCCGAGGCGGAATATCGTGCCATGGCATCAACCGCGAGTGAATTGACATGGCTCAAGCAACTACTCAAAGACATGGGCATTACTAGTGATCAACCCATGAAATGTTTTGTGATAACAACTCGGCTCGACACATCGCATCGAATCCGGTATTTCATGAGCGAACCAAACACATAGAAGTAGATTGCCACTTCATTAGAGAGAAGGTTCAATCCAAGGAAATAGAAACACCATATATTAAAAGCGAAGAACAATTGGCCGACGTCTTCACTAAAGGATTAGATCCTCGACAATTTGAAGATATTACAAGCAAGCTCGGATTGTACGATATATACATTCCAAGCTTGAGGGGGAGTGTTGAAAATTATGAAGAATAGAGGGACATGATCTCAGCTGTCCATCATTGATCAACCGGCTATAATTAGATTTAAGAGTCAACTTCTATTTTACTTTCTTAAGTACCAACGGTACACTATTCATAGGTACCAAAAATAGAAATAATAGGCAACGGTACAATAAACGTCTATTAGCCTCTGTAACATATAAATACAGTAAACTCCTCTGTAAAAATTACACTGTGAATGAAATATTTTATTTCTCCTCAGATATTCATAAAATCAACAATTATCTAAAATAATTAAAGTATAGCATAATTAATGATGAGCTAGCTAGTCGAGCTCAAATAATATTCAAATCGATCTCAATCAAGCTACAAAGTAACGAGTTTAATTTCCTTGTAGATTTGCATTACATGTTCCGAAGCTTGGGAATACACGAGAACTTGTAGAATTTTCTTTACAAATGAATTTATCTTTCCCGGCTTAATTAATTAGTCGTCTAAAGATGAAATAATTATATGGATTTCTACAGAAAACTTATTATAAATTAGTATATAGTATATACACTACAACATTAACTTTATATAAACACTTCTGGATCTGCATAAGTTTAAACAAACAATAGTTTAAGTATCACAACTTTATAAGTGCAAATAAAGAGTTAAAGCCGCGTGCAACACAGTTATAATTGATTTAGCTGCATGCATTTGTTTAGAAAATTTTAAAGGAAGTTACAAGAGTTATCCTTAAATTCGCAATTATTGAATGCCTTAAATTATGCAGTTATTGGTGCCACAAATGGGGACTTTAATGGCCGAAAAATAGAAACACTCACCAGTTACCAGCGACCACATGAAAGTATTTTTGCTACTCTGAGCGCAACATATGGACCTACCATACACGTGTTAACTGGAGAGCTAATTGTCAATTTAAGCAGAAGAAGAATAACATGTACGATTCGTATTCGTACTTTCTGTGAAGAAACTTGTATATAAGATGCAATTTTTACCTGAGCCCTTGAAAAAATAATTAAGAAAGAAACCAAACCAATATTGTTGTATATAAATAATCTACAATTAATAGTTGGACATTTTTTTTATATACAAAACTAGCTCTTTATCCCTAGTTTTAGTAGTCTTTCATTAAGTTGCATTTTGAATATTCTTGCATGTATATTTCTTACACTATTTTTAGTTGAATATGTTGTTAGTAATTAGAGTCTGATATATATTTGTGTCTCAGTGTGTCATCATTGTCTCATTTACGAACTATGTTAGGTTAATATATACTTTAATATATATATTTTTATTTTTATTTTAATATATACTTTAATTCTGATACATACAATAAACTCCCAACAAATTTAATTAATTTATTTTAGTTTGGACATTTAAAATAAAATTGCTGGATACATCAAGTATTTTTTGCTTCTGTTTCAAAGATAAACTTTCATCTAAACTATTGAATTAATTAACAATTCAACTTTTTTTTGTTACACAACAATTCGACTTCATTAATTTATATATGACAATGTGAGAATTGCCACATAAATAAATTAATTGGCACCGAATTCTGACCCATGAATAAAATAATACTTTATCAGAGTTTATCCTTTGACAGTATTTTTTTCAGCTAGAATATTTTCATGTTATTCAGTTCGACCGAGCGGGTATATATACCGTATATATAAACCGGGAACTAAAGGACAAATACCAGATTACCTCAAAAAAAGAAAAAAAAAAGAAAAGAAAAGAAAAGTGTATCTGATATGAGTTGGTAATTGGTTTATGAGGCTGATTGTAAACTTGTAAAGAGAACATTATCCTAAGCACCTGACAAAATCCAGTTTTCGCCTCATGTCTCGCAGTCTAAGCCGATCTATGACTGGACCAGCTCAGCCCAACTGGCCCACATGCTCTATCTTTCTCTTCCTTTCTCTATTTAACTTCGGAATCTCGCCTCCCTTCATAGTGGCTCCAACGTGGACAACTGTAACTGGACAGAGAATAGAGAGAGAAAACAGAGAGATAGTATCTGGGAAAGAAAGTGGTCAGCTTGTAAGGTTTGACTGCGATAAAACCAAAGAGATATTTAGATGGAGAGAGAGAGAGACAGACCAATGCATGGGCTGGTAGTTAGCTGTAAACCCTGCAACCTGAGCTGGCCATGGGAGGCCAAGAAAATATTAATTAAGTAGCTAGAGAGAGAGAGAGAGAGACGATGCATGGTAACATCTTTTTCGATGTCGATTTCACCCGTATTACACTATTACTGTACAACAGTACAATTTCTTTTTAATAGAAACTATGACTGTGCTAGTTATCATTGTTAATTAACTTGATCTTTTACATCGGTACCCGTACAAGCATATAATATCCCGAACACATAGGGCTAAATGACCTGAGTTTGAGCAAGTTACTCACAACTCGTGCTTAGCTCATTTAGTTAATGAGCAATCAATTCGAGTTGGGATGACAATAACGAGCTGTAAACTTAACTCGAGTTGGCTCACAACTCGTTTATAACTCGTTTGACCAGTCAATTTTCTTAGTTATAATTATATACTAGTAAGAGTTTATCTAAATACAAACAATTCAAATAGCTCAGTAAGAATTTATATAAATATAAATAATTCAAACATAATTCACAAGACAACTAACAAAACAAACAAACCTAGGGGTGTCAATGGGTATGATACGGGAAGGGTGGAACCATTTTTATACTCATACCCACTAAGAATTAATTTACCCATACCCTACCCATACCATTAAGAATTTGTCTTACCCTACTCTACCAATATCCGTTATGATTAACGGGTAATGAAACGGTAGCAGACAAATAACGAAAATACTAATATAATGATTTTATTATTTTTATAAATGAGGAGGGATCCAATTACACCTTTTTTTGTGACACACTTTGACACCTACCATTTTCAAAGTCCAAATAGTCGATTTAAATCATTCAACATGATGGATATATTAAAATGTGCTTGGAGATCAAATTTTACATTTTTTTGAATTTTTTTGCTATTTATTAAGATGGTTACAAAAATCGTTGTTTTCAGACCATTGAAAAACAGCGATTTTGTAACCATCTTAATAAATAGTAAAAAAATTCAAAAAAATGTAAAATTTGATCTCCAAGCACATGTTAATATGGTGATCATGTTGAACGGTTCGGATCGACTATTTGGATTTTGAAATCGCAAAATTGACCTATATAAAAAACGGTGTCATGATGTGTCACAAAAAAAGGTGTAATTGGATCCCTCCTCTTTATAAATAAACTATTTAAATTCATCATGTCATACATACGCCTTCCAATTACTAATATAAAAATGAAAATACAAATATACAATCAATTCTAACTAATAGTTTTTTATATAGCAAAAATAAAATAAAAATAAAAAATATCTCTTATAACAAATTCAATTCGTTAACTAAATAACAAAACATTCAGCAATATGAAAACAGGGAAATAAATAAATTGAATATAATATTGATATATCTATATATAATTTATTTCATATAATTACCCGTTACCCAATGAGTACGAAATAATCTTTATTTGTACCCATACCCGTTTATCTAATGAAAAAAAAATCTTTACCCATAACCACACCTAATAAGCTAACGAAAAAAAAATCTTACCCATACCTGTCTTATCGAATACGATACGGGTAGGGTAAACGGGTAAACGGGTGTCATTGACACCCCTAAACAAGCCAAACATCAACTTAGGAGTCATTTAAAAGGGCATGCGATTTATTGTGACAAATTTTGTGTAACTTGAGTTGTTAATGAGCAAGTTGGGGTATGCTCAAATTCAGCTCATTTATTAAACGAGTTAGCCAACTCGAGTTGGAACTGACTCGAGTTGTAAATGAACGAGTTAAAGCGAGCAGTTAGCGAGCGAGTTATAAACGAGTTATGAGTTTGAGTGATTTTGTACGGCCCTACGTACATATATATTTCACAGCATTGGCATCGTTTTGCTGACATATGATTAAAATTTAGATTCATGGTCAAATCTTTAAAACCCAGTCAATATTATTTGGGGTTATAAATGGAAAGGAGGCCACAGTGATTCAGTCAAGCAGTAATTTCTTTTAAAGGGTCTTTCTCTCAGTGAATTTTTTTTTTTTTTTTTGTATCCTATACTCTCTTGGTGTTTTTTTGGCTGTTAGTTGTTATACATAATTAAGATTTGGGAAGAACACAAACATAGAAAAGGATGACTTGTTTGCTAGATCAATATATTAGTTTTTTTAAGCCAAAAGCTATAGCTTGTTAAAGGTGAGCCAGCATAGTGTGCTTGTCAGATCCATTTATCTGTTACTGTTGAGAATAGAGATAGTTAGAGGGCTAAAATAGAAAAAGGGTAAAATTGTAAATAGAAAAATAACAGGTACCGTTGGTACCAATTTCTAGGTACCAACGGTACAATAAAACACAATAGGCTATATATACTCATATGAGTAAAAACTGTAGAGATATAATAATATTAATAACAAAAGATCAATATCAATACCACAATTCATAACTCTGTGTGTCTCATACTTCCGCCAAAATTAACATGGTATCAGAGCGGTTCTAAAAAATTCAATAACAATACCCAATAACCCGTTAAAACTCCAAGCTTCCGTGTTTTACCAATAATTCTGATTCAACACCAGGAAATACCAGAATACAAATTTCTCATTCTCAGATATACAAAATTCTCATTACCAGAAAAAAAAATCCGAGAATAAAAAATCCTGATTCTGTCTGAGAATAAATTGGAAGCTGCAATTCATCACTCTCAACTCTTCTCTTAGCATCTCTAAACCTAATCCTTCTGTTTCTTACCTCCTTCGGGTGGACACTCTTCACTGTGTCAGCAACTAACCCAGTATCATACCAGCAAAAGCCATATCACAAACCGAACAAGAAACCAGAAAATCAGCAAATCAATATACCGAAAAATACCAGAAAAAACTCATAACGAAAAATACCAGCAAAACAACCCGGAAAATATACTATCTATTCAAAAAAAAAAAAAAAAAACCAAATAAAGACCTTATCAGATTCGAAAAAAGAAACATAACCTTTTTTTTTCCTTGAATATTTCTCCTACTCAACTATAGTGACCGTGAATGCTTCTAACCTTAGTTCGGGCTACCAACTTCAAAACCCTAGCGACAAAAGGGAAGGGGAGAGATGCACGAATTGTAAGAAGACCGGCCACCACAAAGATCTATGTTGGTTTCTTCATTCTCATCTCCGGCCGAAATGGTGGAAGGAGAATGAGAGAGGCGATCGAGAGCATAACCCTAAGGGGGAGAAGAAGAGAAAAGGATTCATTGGGGCGGCTCAACTTATCGGACCGAGCGGAAGCGCTGGACCAAGCGAAACAGAGAAAGAAATCGGGTCCGCCTCCGTTGCTAACGGGTCCGGCCCTACAGGATTAACCAGATCTGAACTTTCTAAGATCCTCTATTTGCTCAGTGGGCTTCTTCTAAAGCAGGCCTCAGAGCCCACTTCAGGTTCTTCTAAAACTACAAATTTATTAGAAGCCCAATCAAATAAATCAGGGTTATGCCCAAACCAAGATTTATACGTTATACCAAATAAAAGATGTACTTTAAGCCCAAATAAATTTGAATCCAATAAAATAAAATGTACAAGTTTGGGAAACTTGAATCAAGAACACTCCAAAAATAATTTGGATTGGATTTAGATTCCGGTGCAACCGACCACATGACCGGAAACAAAGATATATTGCATGATTATCAAAAAAGCAAAGGTCAAGAATTTGTTTATGTTGCAAATGGTGAAAAGATGGAAATTTGTGGTTATGGCTCAATTATCGTTTTTTTAAAAGAAATTAAAAATGTTTTACATGTAAAAAATTGCACCGCTAATTTATTATCTATAGGAAAACTTTCAAAAGAAATAAATTGTGAAATTATATTTTCATCCAAAAATGTATTGTTTCAAGATATGACATCTAAGGGGATGATTAGGGAAGGTGTTTTTCAAAATGGACTTTATTTTTTGAATAGCTTAAAATTCAATTTCAATACAAAAATGCAAGACATGGAAAAATTATGGCATAGAAGAATTGGGCATCCTTCCGATAGAACTTTGAAATATATTTTTAATTTTTCAAATTTAGATTGTAGTAATTGTGAAATATGCAAATTAGCAAAACATACAAGACTTCCTTTTGTAACTTCAAATTCCAAAAGTAGTCAAATTTTTTAACTTGTTCTTTCCGATGTTTGAGGACCCGCACCCATAGACTCTTATAATGGTTTTAAATATTTTGTTATGTTTATAAATAATTTTTCACGATTAACATGTTTATATTTATTAAAAAATAAAAGTGAAGTGTTTTCTCACTTTCAAGAGTTCTCAAATTTAGTTGAAAATTAATACAACATGAAGATTAAAATTCTTAGGACCGATAATGGAACGAAATTTGTAAATCAAAATTTCTCAAATTTTTTGAAACACAAATGAATTATACATCAAACCACTTGTGTTTATACCCCACAACAAAATGGAATTTCCGAAAGAAAAAATCGCCATTTACTTGAAATGACAAGAGCACTCATGTTTCAAAGTAATGTTCCAAAAATTTATTGGTCGGATGCCGTTCTTACCGCAACTTATTTGATAAATAGATTGCCAAGTGTTGTTCTAAATAAAAAAAGTCCATTAGAAATTATTTACCAAAGAAAAATATTTTTTAATCATTTACGAGTATTTGGATGTATATGTTACGTATACCAAAATAAACGAGACAAATTAGATTATACATCTATTAAAGCTATTTTCCTCGGATATTCATCTCAAAAAAAGGGTTATAAATGTTATGATCCTATAAATCATAAATTATATATGTCTAGGGATGTAACTTTTCTAGAAAATGAGCCATATTTTAAAACAAATAAAAATGAGATTGATAATCATATTATTAAAAATGATTTTGTCTTTCCTATGTCTACTAATCAAATTGTTGAGCAAAGAATTGTAGGAAATGATGAAGAAGATGAAAATGAAGGCGAAAATAACAACACTTCTCAAAGTGGAACCGGGGAAGAAGAAGATGAAAATATTGAAGAAAATGAAAATATTGAAGAAGAAGTTCCGGTAAGGAGGTCAACCCGTCCTACTCAACCGTCCACAAGGCTACGAGATTTCGTAACATATGAGGTTCAATATCCCATTCAAAATTATATTTCATATAACAATATTTCGAAACACTACCATGCATTTCTTAGTTCAATTTCCAAAGAGGAAGAACCAAGGAATTTTGAGGAAGCCATAAGCCAACCGGTATGGTGCAAGGCTATGAAAGAAGAACTTCAAGCCTTAGAAAAAAATAATACATGGACCATTGAACCATTACCAAAAAATAAAAAACCCGTAGGATGCAAATGGGTTTATAAAATAAAATACCAAAGTGATGGATCCATAGAAAGGTATAAGGCCCGGCTAGTTGCCAAAGGGTATACCCAAACATACGGTATTGATTACCAAGAGACCTTTGCTCCGGTAGCAAAGATGAATACCATAAGAATATTGCTTTCAATAGCGGTAAATAAAGGGTGGAATTTATTTCAAATGGATGTTAAAAATGCATTCCTTCAAGGAACACTTGAGGAAGAGGTTTATATGACCCTACCACCGGGTCATGTAAAAGAAAAAAATACTAACCTTGTTTGTAGGTTAAAAAAGTCAATTTATGGACTTAAACAATCACCAAGGGCATGGTATGGAAAACTCTCTCAATATTTAATTTCTCGCGGTTTTAACGTAAGCCAATCCGATACATCACTATTTTCAAAACATGAAAATAATGATACAACCATTGTTCTTGTCTATGTTGACGACATAATCATAACCGGAAACAATTATGAAAAAATTAACATTGTCAAAAAACACTTAAAAGAAAATTTTGAAATAAAAGACCTTGGTAAACTTAAATATTTTTTAGGAATTGAAATAGCTCATTCAACCAAGGGACTATTTATTTCTCAAAGAAAATATACCATTGACCTTTTAAAAGAAATGGGAAAATTAGGATCCAAACCGGCCTCAACACCAATAGATAGTAATTGTAAATTAAATTCCGAAGATGGAGAACCGTTGGAAAATATCAACCAATTCCAACGACTTGTAGGTAAATTAATTTACCTAACGGTAACTAGACCGGATATATCGTTTGCGGTAAGCCAAATTAGTAAATTTATGCATGCACCAAGAAAACCTCATTTGGATGCGATTGATAGAATTTTGAGATATTTAAAAAAATCACCCGGAAAGGGTATATGGATGAAAAATAATAATTCTAATGATGTGTGTGGCTATTCCGATGCAGACTGGGCCGGGAGCTTCGATAGAAAATCAACAACCGGCTATTGCACGTTTGTAGGCGGAAACTTAGTCACATGGAAAAGTAAGAAGCAAAATGTTGTGGCACGATCAAGTGCGGAAGCGGGATATCGTGCCATGGCATCCACCGCAAGTGAGCTCACATGGATCAAACAATTACTTGAAGAATTGAACTTCAAAATTGACAAACCAATGAAGATGTTTTGCGACAACAATGCGGCAAGACATATTGCTTCGAATGCGGTGTTTCACGAAAGAACAAAGCATATCGAAGTTGATTGTCATTTCATACGAGAAAAAATTCTAGCGAAAGAAATCGAAACTCCTTACGTGAAGAGTCAAGACCAATTAGCCGATATATTCACCAAGGGTCTCATTCCGAAGGCGTTTGAAGAAATAACAAGCAAGCTAGGATTAACCGATATTTATAATCCTAGCTTGAGGGGGAGTGTTGAGAATAGAGATAGTTAGAGGGCTAAAATAGAAAAAGGGCAAAATTGTAAATAGAAAAATAATAGGTACTGTTGCATAAGTAGTAAGTTACCGTTGGTACCAATTTCTAGGTACCAACGGTACAATAAAACAAATAGGCTATATATACTCATATGAGTAAAAACTGTAGAGATATAATAATATTAATAACAAAAGATCAATATCAATACCACAATTCATAACTCTGTGTGTCTCATACTTCCGCCAAAATTAACAGTTACTCCTGAGTAACTGACTGTCTTTTTTAAAAACATCCCCTTTTACACATTAGTTATATTTACCTTTCTAAATTTAGGCTATGACAATACCCTTAAAATTATGCCAAACAAAATTGGTTAATTAAGATAATATTTTATGTACGAGACATCAAAGGAAATTGACCAAGTGCATGGTTTCGGCTTGGCATTAAAAACGAGAAGTCTGAGCTCTTCCATTGAATAAAAAAAAGAAATGCGCGCAATTATTTATATCTAATATAAGATCTTATTTAGAGGAGTATGGTCTGACATCCTAATTAAAATGTCATAATTATATTTTATTCTACATTCTAAATGCTCTCTAACAATCTATTCTCTAAATTTCTAAGCGTATATATATATTGTACCTTGAAACTCGCTTCCTCTGATAAAACAATGGTGTCACTGACCATATGTATACCTCTGCAACTGTTTTATTTAATTAAGTTATTGTCGTAAGTTCGCTATATATATATAATTACAAATTACGCAATAATAATAAGTTGATCAGTAATTAAAAATGCTGGTTAATTAATGTGAATTCAACAGAGTTGGAGCCTTCATAATGGGCTTGCTACCTACATGACCAGCTATAAGCAGTATTAAAGAAAAAAACATGGTTGTTACCGATCTTAGGTGCATGGTACATTAAGTACAAACGAGTAGCAATAAATTAATTGTACAAGAATATATGGTCACTGAAGTATAGCACCTGTATATATAAATGCTGTTCCGATTACAAGTTTCCGAGCTCTTTAAAAGTTGGATCTTTGTGTGGCATCTTAATTTCTACCATTAGGTGTCAGTACGTAGGCATCGATATGTACACTCAGCAATTTTGGTGTGATTTGTTTTGTTCAAAAAAAGACTCATGGCATCACTAATGTCTCTGACTTCATGCATTAATTAATTTCTTTAGTTAAATTCTAAATATCAATGATGACATGAGATAGCAAGCATTTTTCTAGTGTACCCTAAGCTGATTCAATTTCATAGACTATGAGCTAATAGTCATAAATTTTTCTAGTTTTCAGGCCTCTTATTCTCACTTTGGTATTAGTAATACTAAATCCGAAAAGAAGAAGAAGAAAAAGTGTATGTATATATCTAGCCGTGCATAGGATGCTAGCATATACGAATCAAAATTGAGAGCTTTTCCACCACAGCACCCCTTTTCCATTGCTCCTCTTTTCTCTATCTTCAATGAAAAAGGATTTCAACATGACATAACAGTCTAGCTCTTGCATTAGACTTTTCACTTTTTTCAGTAAAATTAAAGCGTATATCAAAGTTGTATCCTATGTTACCGAATACAAAGCTTTTTGTACCGTGTGGATAACTTAGGTTTTAAAAAATGATGCATTCCTTTTTCCAAAGCACGAGTCTGGTCCCATGAAATAATAATAATAATAATGAGATGAGATGAAGGAAGAAGCATGGGGGATAGATGCAACTTGTGCACTGTCACAAACAAAGCAAAACCTACAGCTTGTAATAACAATACCACATTTCTACTGTTCCCCTTTGTTCCCTCTCTCCCTCTTAATTAACGTGCTTATGCTCTTCTCTAATAATTATACAATGCGATGCTTATTAGGCACCATGCACTGCCAGCCTATACACAAACTAGAATTACATGTCACCTGTGGTATCAACTGCTCTCCATTCCAATAAAAACAGAGGCTTGCATTTTATATTTGATGGGATAAATTTTCATGACATTCGAATAGTTATAAATTAATTAAATAAATCAAATTGAAATAGAGTTACCCGGATCGTGCGAAACACTGTCCTTAAGTGTATCCGGATTTATCAAATACAAAAGAAACGCAACCAAGATAATCCAGATCGTGCAAGAAGCACATATATCATGAAGAGGTTCAAACGGAAGGATGTTATTAACAGAACAATAAATGGTCATTAGCAAAATAACTAACTATTAAAGAACATATTCGATTTAACCCTCTAATTTTCAAATATCACAAATGGAGATTTTAAGCAAAATTATTGAATAGGGAATTTTGAGTTTTTAGAACTCGAGTTCCAACAATATCTTTGATGTACCATGAAACAAGGAAATGGATGCAATGGTTTTCTTAAAATGGAGATGATATGGTAGCAAGGGGCAATGAGGATTAAAATCTTGATATAGCTAATAAAAGTGGCAAGCATTATAACTTGTTGTGCATAGTACACAACAAGCTGTTCTGTCACCAACTCCAGTGGGTGTGTAACTGTATCACTAGGGTCTCACTGGACCCAATTATTCCAATAATTACTAGTACATGATCCGATTGAATTAGTTTGGATCTGAATCCTTAAACCCAGTACATATGTACCTTTACCAAATCTGATGTCTTAGGTTTGTGTTTTACTTTTCTTTAATTAAACCTCCATAGGCTCATGGGCAGTTCATGCAAACTAAGTGCTTGGACCTTGGTAAGGGCCGGATTGGGCCAAGGTCCATGAACAGCTGTTTTTGCAAATTTACTTTGTACCTTTTTTGTTCAATGAGAGTATGAAACCACATCTTTTTGAGTCTTTCATTTAATGTTATGACTTAATGTAAACTTTAACCAATCAATTCTGAGTCTTGTGCAGAAAAGAAAACTAAAAAAAAATGTATTTCAGAACCTGAGAAAATGGACCAGCTATATATAATTAAACCATCCAAAAGCAACAGAACTGTCAACTACGTACTATTTATACACTCTAATCTAGCGAACACATAATCTATTACAAAACACAACAGGACATGTAATAACTATTAGCTAATACTATAGGATAAAGAACCAGGAATATAAGGGTTTTTCTATAGGATAAAAGAACCAGGAATAAACCCTTTTAGCAAACACATAAACAAACTAACGGTTCATATGCCATAAATCAATACAATATATGATGAAGTAATGCTCCCATAATGGAACTTGTACAGAATTTCCAACATTTACCATAATTGACCCAAAAGTGGGAGAACCTTAATATAAAGAAGAATCACAAATCAGTATGCTTGCTCTACAAATTGAGGGCTCTACTCTCAGGTTTTAGTTCATTACAGGAGATATCTGATCCAATTGAGCCGGCATCTGAAATCCATATAGAGTTCCCTTTTTGGTAGCTGCTGCCACTTAAAAATCTCGAGGTGACTGCCATAGCCCAAGCATCATATTTATTATATAGCATCCATGTCGATATCTGAGAGAAAAAGGAATAGAATGAAACAATCAACCATCTTTTGTGCTCATGCTGAGTTATACGTCAGCAAGAGTTTTTATATACTAAAAAAAATGAATGAATTAAATTAATTCAATGTGACAGCTTTGATCCCTCCATATTGGATGTTGAGAAAAGATCAACAAGATAAATTAACCTGTTCATTGCAAAAGTTGGATGCATGCAAGATGCACATCATATTCATATATAACTAAAATGTACGCTAGAATTATCCTTGTTATATATTATCAAGTATATGGTTGCCAAAATACCTCAAGAATATATGTACTCGACTAATTCAACAACAAAATTACAAATCAATAGTTATTTTATCTGTAAGGACAAAAGTGCTTAACAGTGTGGGTATCCTCGCGGATAATCTCGTCGTCCGTAATAGCGATACCTTCCAAAATAACAATTTCCGTTGGCTTACTTTCGGCAACAGTCATTTTTTACCCTTGCCGATAAAACAAATTATTACAGTGAGGATAACTAAAATATCCCAATAAATCCTTGTCTTCCAAGTCCCAAGTCCTCTTGACGGTGTCCACAGTTGAAAGAAACTTCTCTTGATAACGAAGAGTTAAATTGAGATACAATCAGGAACAGAACTAGAAAATTTTGATAGAGATGACTGACCTCTCAGTTATAAAATAGAGCTTTAACCACTAGGCTACAACTAACATTTGTCATTTATTAAGGGTGGATAGACTATATAAAAAGTTTAAAAAAGATAAAATTCAATAAAATTCCTATACGAATAATTAAAATTTTGAAATCATAGGAGTGGCCTAGTCACCTTTGACTAAGTCTTAGATCTGTCCCTGGATACAACAAAAAAGGTGGAAAAATCATAGCATCAACTAAATCTCATAAAGAAAACACTAATTATTTATAGTATTTATGTGTAGATCGTCTTCAAGTGTAAACATAATCACAGTCTTGTGATGAACATCTGTTATCGTTTCCTTTGTTCTCAAAGCAATCTTATAACTATTAATTTTGAGTACAACTAGGGTGTGATGTGCTTACTAAACATTTTGGTGAGCATAACTCCATAATCTATTGGATTGGTTTCAAATGAGACATATCCAAACCGTTGAAACCGATCTACTTCATGAGTGATGCACATACATGCAAAATTTTAATTTTTTTGAATTCATTTAGTCCAAAATCAAGCGGTCAAAATTGATAAAATGAATGCATTATAATAACTTCTAAAACTTCATTTTGGATCATTCGTTTTTCATCAATTTTGACCGCTTGACTTTGGACTAAATGAATTCAACAAATTTAAAATTTAGCATGTATGTGCATCACTCGTGAAGTAGATCGGTTTCAACTGTTTGGATTCATCTCGTTTGAAGTCAATCTAATAAATTATAGAGTTATGCTCACCAAAAAATTTAATGAGCACATAACACTCTAGTTCTACTCATTAATTTCACCCTTTTGGTCTTCCTTATTTATTTTCTTAACGTAGGTCTTCATCAGTTTTGCAATCTCGAAATCATCTTGCTAGCATTTTTTATTTGCTTGAACTGATATACACCAGTTCTGCAAGCATTTAATAAATTTGAGTGTCCGATCGATACACCTTTAGTAGTTGAATTGAATTAATTTAGCATCAAAATGAAAATACTATGAAATACACGACACAACTTGAGCAGAAAATTAAACAAATATCCCAACAAATAAATTATTTGGGAGGACACTGAGCCTCTAACCTCTCATGACTGCTAATTAGATGTATACTAGGCAAAGGCCTCGCGTTGCTTCGACAAATGTTTTCAACACATGAAGAAGTGTTTGAAGAAAGTTTTTTTTTTATATATATATAGACATATAAAACATACGTACAATCCATATTTCTAAGTTTCATAGATATATTACAAACATCGTGCCAGGTATAATCATGTCTTTCATCTTGTTGCAACAAAAACTTTATAATAGGTTATAGTTAAGATTAGTCTAGAAGATATGTTTGAAAGAGGGATAACTACTTTATGCAAGTGTGGTATCCCTTTGAGACAAATATTTCAAACATAGTGATAACTACTTCGTTGACGGGTGTATCAACACAGAATATTATTCACAGTTAACAAAATACGTCAAAAGTTTTATATGACGACCGGTATCATTGTTCTTCTTTATCCTTTGCTTTGTTGCTTTCACAACTGTTCAAAATGAGAATATGAGTTAGTTTGCTTTGCAATGTCAAATTGATATGTTTATTCAAATATGATTTACAATATTTGATGTAGTGTTGAGGTCCCAGTTGGAAAGGAAAAGAATAAGCTTTTCTCAAAACTTGTCAAACGTTAATTCTATTTTTGTGTATGTGGTTTTATAACATGCTTTACAATTGGAGTTTCAAAGATTATGAATACATAAAGCACAATCGATGCAAAACTTAAAAAAATAAAATAAAATAAAGATCAGAGGCATCTCAAATAAGAATAGACGTAAACTTGAATATGATTGAATGCAAATATGAGATGGCATACAACATTTGCTATGTTTATGTTTTTGTGTATTGTGTTGGGAAGTATTAATGATAGTAGAGTGGAGTTTACCTTTTTTTTTGGTTTTTTAGATTGATGCTATGTGAATAGCTGCCTTCTTATGTCCTTAATATTTGTTGTTATTGTAGTGCTTGATTCAGAGCTGCGAGAAGAAATTAGTAATAGTGTTGAGAAATGTTTTTACATGTAGAATAATTGGGTGATGTATATATGTATATGTATTTGTATTTATTTATGTATGTTTGTATTTTGTGTGAATGTGCAACACTGTATAAAAGAAGGAAATAAAATGAAAGAAAAGGAAGAGAATGTTTTTGTATGTTTCTATGTCAAAACTTATCAGTGATGAGGTGATGTTGTATTGTACAATGTTGCGGAAGATGTAGATTTAGAGATGTGGGATATCAGTGTTGTATTTTGATATTTTATTCTAATTTTGCAATTGTTGTTCAAAATTGGTTTATAATGGGAAATATTTTGTCTAAATTTTGGTACCTATTTTTTCCATAGCTTTCAGCTAGTGTTGCTGGTGGATGAGGTGATGTTGTTTCCCCTGCTGATGGTGGGATAGGATTTGCCTCTTTTCCCTGATAGGTGATCATGTTTGACCGAAATTTATTGTTTCCAGATTGTACTGTGAAAAGGAACTTTTTATGGATTAAGTTGTTAAATTTTGTTGGCAAATATTCATCTTCGTTTGTTTTGTGTTGTGCTAAAAGATCCTGTGCAGTGCAGTCAAGCAAGCGTTCTGGTAACCTTCCTATAAAAACAAAGTTAGCTTTTTCTATACTGTCTGTCACTTTTGTGCAGAAACTGTACTTGGAATTGGAATAATTTGGTTAATACAGTATTGTAAATACCAGGAAAGATGTTGAAAAGGATTGAAATATTTTTATTTTTCATTTGAAAATTTAATGAATTTACCATGGTATAGTTTTTTTCACAGGTGCTTTGCATATATGGCATGTGTATGCTTCTGCATTTCTTATGCGTGTTTTGTGTATTGGACACGCATCATAATACCATCCAAGCTCGTCAAGCACTTCAATGATCTCAGCAACAACATTGAATACTTTGTGCTGCATTGGTTTTGTTTTGTTTAGCATTGATGTACATTTAGTATTGTTGTGAAGTGTTTATTGACATTGTTGTTCTATAAAATACTTTCTTCACTATGGTTCAGTAATTTTTTTAATTAAATTTTTTTACCTCAAATTCTGGCGACCGCATGTTGCGAAGTTCTTTGATAAAAATTGGAGCAGAAACCAATTCAGATCCTTCTGGACCAGTGTCTTCTTGTAGTATGAATTGTAACTTTTTTCGTGATATTATGCATATGGATATTGTCATGATTTTGTTAGATTGAATTATTGTTTTGTTGAGAAGGTGATTTTTTTCCCATTTACATTGTTTATGGTAAGTACCTGTTTTGAAATTCTGCTATCTGTGGAAGTGATTTGTGGAAGTGATTTGTCTTGATATATTTGCGTTCCTAAATAAGTTCTTAAGTTATATTTTCCTGTAAATATATAGATGAGTTATTATATATATATAATTTGTTGGTACGGAGCTTTCTTTGTAAGAAATAAGTAATAGGTATTAATTTGTAAAAGGTGTACAAATTATTACCTTGGAAAAATGCTAATAGTAGAGAACTAAATGCAATGATGATGTGTTGCGTTTTCAATTCTTCTTGCATTTTCTGAATGTTGATTTCATGTAAATAATCTTCCCATATGGTGACCAAGACCTTGTCATTCCTGTTAAACAACAAGTGTAAAATGGCATTAATATAGTTGGGTTTGGTTGTTTTGTTGAGAACAATATGCCGTGTAGAGTTGCTTCTATTTAGTATACATATGACAAATATTGATAGCAATTGTTAAAGAAGAACAACAAAGTTGAGGAGAAACAATTCTCTCTATGTTGTGAAATAATTTTGAGGAAGGTAGATACTTATACCTTTCATCTTCTATTTTCATATCTCTAATGGTGACAGATCGATTGCTTTGTAGGATTTTTTTCAATGGTTCAATTGAGACAATTTGTCCTATGATATCTATAAAATTAAAATTTAATCATGACACTATTATGAATGTGAGATTTGTGAAGTATTCTTGCAAAAAATTTGTATTCAATGGTTTATTTAAGTGTTATTACCTACGACTGATTTTTCTTGTATAATTGTGACGCCTATGCTTTTTAGTGGTTTGAAGTCGAAGTAAAACTGCGGGAATGCTAGGTCATCATTTTCTATTTCTGTGATTCTTGTCGCTCATGTGAGCTGGATCCGCATCTTGTGATTGACAGTTGCGAATGTTTTTCTTTTGCTGTCTGTTTTGAACTTGAAAATTTTGTAGATTGATGCCTCTTGTAATTTTTGAATTATTTTTTCAGCATATGGATCATCAACATTGATAAATCCTTCTATTTCTTCTTTCTAAACAAAAGAAAATTGTTGTTTACAACAATATAAGGAATTGACGAATGTATGTAGCCAGTGTTGTAAAAGGTTTAGAATATTATTGACATACCTCATTGTCAACCATCACAAAATCATGTGAATATGTTTTTTTAGTTTCTTGTTTGTATGCTGTCCATATCTTGGTTGTTCTACCTATTATTGTTGGGCGGCACATGTCGTCAGTAATGTCGTCAGTCAATTTAGCAAGAGGGGTGATTGTGCTTTGACCAGCCATCTAAAATTTTGAAAAAGATGTGGTAAATGTTAGCAAAAAAACAGAAAGTATTATTGTTCGTGTTTTTATTTATTTATTAATTATTTAAGAAAATTGCAAGTTAATGTGAAAGGTACTAAAATTTGTAGAAGGCCAATTAGGAAAGAAATAATAATAAAAATGTATGAAGAATTAAATTAGAAAGAAAATATGCATATAGGTTCTTATATGTATATTTATTCGTGCATTTTTCTTGGAAAAAATGGATATAGGTTCTCGTTTTTTAATACTGTTGTTAAGGGAGTATAAGCTATTTTGTAATGTAAAGGAGTAATCGAGAGTGTCAGATTTCGTAAACTATAAATCCTGAATCCTAAACCCTAAACCGTCAAATAGACTTGAGAGAGAGAGGTAAAAATTCTAAACATTGAATTACTAAAGTAATCAGTCGTAAAACCAACAAAATCTCAAATGGACTAACAAAAGAGGGAGAAATACTAACAAATGTAAGTACCTTAGCTAAGAGAGAGATCGGCAATTAAGAAGAGGTGTCCGATTGAAGTGTCGCACGAAGTGTCGCACGGTGTCTGATCAAAGTGTTGTACAAAGTGTCGGATGAAGTGTCACACAGTGTACGGGAGAAAAGAAAATAGCGATATTTGTGATGGTTGTGAAGAGGGAAGAGTGTTGGGGAAGAGAAGTCCCCAGAAAGTGATATTTGTAATGGTTGAGAAGTTTCTAGTAAGGAATGGCAAAAAGTAATATTAATAGTTGCGAAGTTTCTAGTGAGGAAAGAAAAAAAGGGAGCAGGTGGAAAAATGTGGAATTAAAAAATAGATGTCGTGAATTTTGATTATATATATATTTTTTTTTAGTTCGGAAGCCCTTAGGCATATTTTTGATAATATTTTAAATGATTATGTTTTCATAGATTGATACATGGGGATAACAGCTATTTTGTGGAGCTGGTCCGTTTTTTTAGGATCAAAATCAAATTTAGTGAGTTTCAATTAATCTTCACATCCGAGTAACAGAGATAATAAAATACTTTGTCTAAATAACACTGTCAATATTCAATGCATCACTTTCATCTGAATTAAAGACTGTATTTTATTGCGCAAAATTTTTTATGGTTGAAGAAAACATGCATAATCTGATTTGGAAATATGCATTTACCATGGTTAAGGTTTTTGCATGTATGATGTGCACTTGGGGCATGTGTAATATGGCTCTTTATATCTTACATGCATTTTCTGCACTATGCATGCATGATAAAACTATTCCAGTTCGTCAAGCATGTCGCTGATCTTAGAAACTTCATTGAATATTTTGTCCTGCATTTTTTTTGTTTAGTGTTATTGTATATATTTACTATTTGGTGTTCTAAGTCTTTTTATTTTTTTCAATCAGATTTTTTATCTGGTTTTCTGATTTGGACAATTTGTGAAGTTCTCTGACAGAAATTGTAGATGAAGCAGCTCAAATCCTTCTGGAGTAGTGTCTTCATGTATTTCAAATGAAATTTTCTAGTATGAAGTTTTTTAATAAGAGATGGAGTAATATGTATTAATTTGCCAAAAATGCAAAAACATTTACCTGAGAAGTGAGAACTGTGCCATTAGAAGAGAAGCAAATGCAAGGATGATGTGTTGTGTCCGAGTCTTCTTGCATTTTTTGAGTCTTTATCTCAGACCGATAATTTTTCCATACAGAAACCAACACATGTGTCATATGTGTCTATATCAGTGAGCAACATCAATTAAAAGCAAATAGAATTATTTTTTATGAATATTATTGTACAGAATGTTGTTTATACATCAAATGCATTCTATCTGTGGCTACATTGTTCTTCCTTATGTATTTATTTATACCAAAGAATATTTTCGTTGGATTTGATTGACATTATAAGATTTTTGTATAAAAATTTCATTGTGTTGTGTTGAAGCTTCCTATTACTGTTTTCTAAACAAATAAAAATTATTGTTTATAATGAGAAGTGGAATTGATGAATGTATGTGACTAGTATTGTAAAAGGCCAAGCCAATTATTATTGGCGTACCTGAATATTTTTTTTGGTTGCTGGATTGCTTGTTGTTCATGGTCTAATTATTTTTTCCGTTATTTTAGGCGGTACATGTCACCATTGAAGTTAGTAAGTGGGGTCATCATATTTTGTGCAATCATCTGCAAATTTAAGAAAATATGTGGTAAACATTAGCAAAAACATAAGTAACATATTGTTTACAGATTTGTATAATCATTTTGGTAATAATAGTAATGTTGTTTTGAAATTGTTAATATTTTTTATGTTAAATAAATATAGTGTCTGTATGAAAGTTTACCTAAATCTTGGAAGATTTCTGTATAAACTATGTTTTGAGTGTAATTTGGGTGTTCATCATTTGGATTCTCAATAAGGATTTGTACACCTGATTTGGAGGTTGCTCGAGATAAAGCAACGTATAGTTGTCCATGAGTAAAAACTGGACGTGGAAGATATATTCCTATCTTGTTGAGAGTTTGTCCTTGACTTTTATTGATTGTCATTGCGTAAGAAAGTCTCACTAGAAATTGCTTACGTTTTAATATAAATGGCCACTTTGGATCTTTTATATTGAAGACTATTCTCAGTATATAAGATGTTGTTCCTGTGTTAGAACCTGTTATTATCACTGCCTCTATTATTTTTTGCGTCAATTGTGTCACTATTAACCGTGTTCCATTGCACATGCCATTTGCTTGGTCTATATTGCGCATTAGCATAATTGGACAGCCTATTTTAAGTGTCAATTGATGGTTTGGAATACCATTTTGTTTGATTGAGTTGAGACATTCTAGAGGGTACATTGTTTGAAGTTCTTCTAAAGGAATTGTAGAGTTACTCATTGTATCTGAGCTCAAATATATTGAATAATTTGTTGGTATCATTTTTAGTATCATATCGTTGATGATTTCGACATCATCATTTGTTGGAGTAACTATTGCTCTTTCTTTTAGGTATTGAGGATCGTTGAAAAATTTATGAAAATTGTGGTAAACAGTTTCTATAATTGCTTTTCTCTTGTCTTTGTCTGCATGTATCAATAAATCATTTGGTATTTCTATCCAATCTGTTTCAGGATCATTGAATAATTTTGTTGTTGGGACAGTACCGTTTCCTATGGCTAATAACCAGTCGTTAAATGCAATTGCATCTTCTTTGTCTTGTTGAGTCATTTGAGGATGTTGTAAGCGCATATTTATGCTAAGTTTATAAACTTTACAATAGGACCATAGTTTTGATTTTGTGATTGATGCATTTAGTGTTTCATGCTTGCTAATGTATTTTGTGACTGGTAAAGTTTGTCTGAAGTCTCCTCCAAGCAATATTGTTTTGCCTCCGAAAGGTTTTTCTTTGCAACATTCGTTCTGTGTTCCTAAAATATCTCTCAGTGTTCGATCTAGAGCTTCAAAACAATAACGATGATTCATTGGAGCTTCATCCCAAATTATTAGCGATGTCTTATAAATAAGCTCTTCTAGATTTGTTCCTTTTTTTATATCACATGTAGAATTTTCATTTATATCAATTGGAATTTTAAATCTGGAATGAGCTGTTCTTCCTCGTGGAAGTAATAAAGCTGCTAAAGCTGATGATGCAACTGGTAAAACAATTCTGTTTTGAGATCGTAACACTGAAATTATAGTTTTGTATAAGTATGTTTTTCCTGTTCCACCATGGCCGTAAACAAAGAGTAGCAAACCTTTGTCTAATTGCACTGATTCAACAACTTCTTGGTAAATTTTTATTTGTTCTTCATTTAATCCATTGTATAAAGATGTGGCTTCAGCTAACATATCAGATGCATTGAAAGACATTTCCTCTCTTAATAATCTGTTGTCAAGTAGTTGCATATAATTTGTTTTTGGTTTTGGAAATCCATACATTGATAGATTTGAATTATTGTCTATTAATAAATTCTCAATTTCATATAATACATAATCTTTTAAATCTGAATTTGATATATCTATGTTCTGCAAATGATATATGTTTCTAATTTTGTACACTATGTCTTCTGTCATTTTTTTCCAACAATGTTCAAACAGATTCAGTGAGTTTGCTAGTTCGTAGAAAAGCAACATACTGACAAATAATTTACGTAACTGTGTTGCACTTGCCCAATTTGATGCTTCCTCGACTGTTGATAACCATTCGTTATCATTATCTAAAAACCTAGTGCGTTACATACTTCTCTAATTGTATTGTATACAATATTATTTACTGTTCAAATGATGTTGCTCCTCGATTAATATTAAGAAGCATTCTTAAGTAATATAGTTCTCCTTGATTTGGATTAACATAATATATTTGCCCTATGCGATTTCTTTTCTTTCTAGGATTCCAACACTTTTCTTTTGTTTGCCATGTGTATTTGTGAGGTATTTCTATGAATGTTAATTTTCTTGCTTCAGGATCTCTTTTGTTTAGTTCCATCCACTCTGTTAACATTGTTCTATCAAATTACTAGAATCGATTATATGCCGTATGTCTTGATCATCAGTATATATGACATTGTTCATGTTAGGTAGGTGAATAGGTAATCTTTCAATGCTTAAAATATTGTAATGAATGTCATATTGAAATAGTCTCCATGCAGCCTCATGTGGTGTTATATATCTACAATCTAAATATATTTTTATTTCATTTATTTGTTGAGATCATTTTGTTCATTTTTGTTTGATTTTAATTGGCTACTCAGTTCTACAATTGATCTGTCATTGCCTTTACATATATATTTAAACAAATATTTGATAAGTTTTGATGTGTGACATTTTTCAACATTTATGTGAGCCTGGTATCTGACTATTAGGTCAATTTTATAGAGAACAACAAAACAATTATCTAATTTCAATCCTTTTTTCTCGACATAAATTTCTGTTTTACGTCTTTTATAAGTGACTATTCCATCTTCATTTATAACAGTTGTATCATTATATTTTTTTGGAAAATTTTTCGAACATGAGCCATTTTTTATGCATCCTGTTTCTGATGTGCTACCACTGCATGGTCCATGTATCATGAATTTGGTAACTGCATCGTATCCACTTGGGTCTGTTATTAGGTCAGGTAATTCTACCGATATGCATCGGTCAATATCTTGTGGTGTTTTTAGTTTGTTGTGTTCTGCCAACCACAATATGATGTGAACATGTGGAAGACCCCTTTTTTGAAATTCAATTGTGTATACATTTACTAATTAGTTAATCCTTGTTAGAAGAAATATATTGAATTAAGTTGATGCAATTATAATGGATAGGGAAATATAGGGAGTGGATAAATTATACTTACATGCTATGGTTTCACCGAAGTGCTTATTGTCTTTGATGTCTTGTAATAATTTGTTTAATTTAATTTTGAAAACACGTGCAATGAGATCTGGTCTATCTTCAGTTTTTTGTTCAGGAAGTAGCATTTCAGATATTTCTAGCCATTGTGGATTGCTTGTAAATGTGATAAAAAGATCTGGCATTCCTAATTGTCGACATATTGTCATTGCATCTTTGGAGCATATATCGAGGACTTCCAACATGAGAAGCTGGTAATATTATTCTTTTGCCTACATTTTTACCAATTGTGTGTCCTTGTCTAATTGCATTTTGAATGTTATTATAATTTTCTGATCTAAAAGATTCTTGATTTTTTTGTATGAACGAAAGTCTTTCTAATTCAACAGACAAAAATGCATCGACAAGAATTTGTTGAAATAATCGACCTGATCTGAAAATTGTGAGAGCATCGTTATCACGAAAATGGAATCGATATGCATAAAATTCAGCCATTGTAACATATTTGCGATTTATTATTGGTTCTCTAGTAATTGTTTCATTATATTTTATTTTTGGATGATAACCATCTTCTCCATATGAAAAAAGTAGTGGATATTGTAATGCCATATAACTTGGATGATTAGGGTGAATACGTTGTAATCCATTTGTTCTATGGTCAACAATGACATCACAATAATTGTCTTTGGCATTAATATCGCCCACTACTAAACCAACAACTTCACTTGCATTTGGCATACAATATTGTGAAAATTTTCCTGATCGTGTGCTTGTTAATTTGAGGCTGAAATTTTGCATCTCTGATTCGATAAAGCGGTCTTTAAACATTCTAAAACGTTGAACTATGATATTGTTTTGATTTAACATTTCCATCAAATCTGAGATAATATCTGGACGTAATTCGTGTGATTTGTCATGACTCTGAAAATTATTTAATCTATTTGTTATTTCATTTGTTGTATCATATATATATAGTTGTGCATATGTTGGTTTAAATCCTTCAGGTGGAAGAAGAGATCCTATTCGATGATAATTTTGACCCGAAACTCTAAAAACATACGGTCCATGTCCATCATTTATTTTGTTATCTATGTTGACTTCCATTGATGTGAAAGAAAAAACTGAGTTGTATATTCTGATATTTTCTCTAAAATGATTTGATCTAGGATCTTTTGAAGGATCTAATAATTTTTCTAATAACTCTGGAGGCTTTTTTAAGAATGGTATTGACAATCTTCCTTGTCTGCAACAAAGGTTGTATTGTGCTTGACTGTTTTTTTCAGCTGGCCAATAGTATGCCCCACAATATATACATATACAACTGGCAGCTCCTAAGTTAAGTGGGCATATATTTTCCTGGTAAATGAGTTGTAATTGATATTTGTAAGATGAGTACAATGACAATTATTACAAAATAAATATAAGTTTCTTATAGATATCTGATTTAACTATATAGTAATTTAATAGATATTTAATTTTAAAAAACTGACAAAAAATTATATATAACTATGAGCTATGAAATGTACTTACTTTTTTGTAATTGATTATCAAGATGATTTGGAATGTTTTGCAGAAATATTTGCTCTTGTTGTGGCAGAGCAGCAAGACTCTTTGTTGTGTCTATATTAGAAAATTTGGATTCTGTTTCAGACATTGCTGAGCTGGATGGAAAAGGTTGTTGGTCTGTTTTGAAAACATGATATGTCTTAACGATTTCTGTGCATTAAAAACTTGTACTTTTAGATCTTCCGCCGTGATGTTTCTACCTCATTTGATAAACTTCGCTAACAGAATTATAGGGATCCACTACACGCATTTGAACACATCTTTTCCGCAAAACTGGAGAGTTATGCTGCGCTCTCTTTTGGCTTATAATATCTAATGATTTATTTGTTTCCTCGTTACTCATGACCTAAGTCAGTGTGGTGTAAAATTCATGAAAAAGGTTGGAAGTGTTGATAGCACAAAAATATATTGTTGTCTATCATGAGCAAATTTTGTAATGTTGTTTGTAAAACAAAACAAAGAAAATAAAAAACATATAAATAAAAAAGGATGAAAGGGATACCTCAAGAGCTGTAATAACAGGAATTTGCAGAGTTAAAATGCAGGTAACGAAGGAATAGAGACCCTATTACAGATAGTTGTTGTTGACAATAATTGAATTAGCATCAATGAATAAGCTAAATAATGTGATGAATGAATCATTTAAAAAGTGTTTTTGAGTTGATAAAGATGTTTGCAATTTAGTTCCATATTGGTAAAATATTTAAAGAAAATTGATTTAGATGAGTTGCAAACATGTGGAAATATCTTTTTAACAAATTAGAAGAAAAGGTATAAAAAAATATGATTTATATATAAAGAGAAGAGATAGCAATATATGTTAAAATTCTCACCAAGATAGAGAAGATAAGCAGTACACATCAGCTGTAAAGGAATCAGTCCTACTTTTTTAAATTCCTATTGAAATTAGATTTTTTTTTTGAAAGAGACATAGAAAAGAGAGAAACAAAAGGGGGGGGGGGTGGGAAGCATAGGTACATTAGATTTACAATGAGATTAATGAACCCATGAGAACATTATTGGTTGCTTATTTTATTCCAATATCCAATAACAACACAGAGAACTTAATGTATTGTAAACTTTCTTACACTGAATAACACCATTTACTTTTTCATTTCAAATTCACTTTGTTGCGTATTGAATAAAATTGCAGTTGCTAAAATGTTTATACTGAGTCAGAAATAGATTAGATCCTAATCAAAATGACATAAAAATGATGAGAAAGTGTATAAGATACGTAGAAAATTAAACCTAACACAGTCATGTATGAATACTGATGATTTTTTTTGGCTTAGTAATGCTAAAAAATTTCGGCTATAACTGATGTGAAATTGAAAGCTAATAAATATACGAAAGGGTGTAGATTACAAATGTGAAACTCTACAATTTAGGAAAGAAACAGTTCAAGCAAGTGCAACAGTTCCAGCTGAATATTCGAAATTGAAAAGGAAATCAAAACAAAGACCTAAAAATTCAAATGCACACACACTGTAGCAGGGTCATTCATGAATTTTGATGAATTGATTTTTCTGTCTCGAAAGAAACTATTTGTAGTTAATAATGGTACATTATTTGGCTTAGTGTCCATATTTGAAACGGCTAATAACAAAAGGAGCCATAGTAATATGTTAAATCTTACACCAAAATATTGAATCAGAATTATCACAAATAATTATAAAAGATACACATGTAAATAGAAAAAAAATCTAAAAACAAAATGTTTGAGAATAAGAGATACTTGACAAAATCAGAAATTTATTTCTTTTTAAGAACCAAACCCAAATATTTTAGTAATTGGCTTGGATTCCATACTCTAACGGAATGACCATATTAGAAGAAAGTGACATTTTGGTCTAAGTATGAATTGGGATTACATTGTGATTTGAACATCATGTGTACGAATCAAACATAACAACCCAAAAAATACATAATTTTGTAATACTAACAATATAAAACATATGTTAAAGTTTAGGTTGCATATTTGGTCATGGGGGACAGATACCGGTACATTTTTATTTACTTTTTTCTTAATTAAAACTGCTATTATTTAATGGAGGGGTGAAGAACAAACCTGGAATCAATCACTTGCGCATACAATTTCTTCAAAATCCTAAACGATAAAATTGAAACACAATTGTAAATCCTGAACCCTTAAATCGAACAAAGGCTAAAATCAAGTAATATTCAATGGTATTATGTAAAGTAGGGATAAAAGAAAATGAAAACAATTTGATATCTTACCTTAAGAGACAAATGCAACTGACTACGATCAGGAAAGGGATAATCGTGCCAAAGAAGTGGGTTTTTCTGTCGTGCCAAACAGCGTATTTCCAATTGGTGCACCCAATTCTCTCTGCTTCACATCTATATCAATCTCGTACTGTAGATGAACAATGCAACCTCTATCAAAGATTAGATACATAGATAGATAGATATTGGCAAAATAATTAATGAAAATTAATTTAGATTAGTTGTAAACATGTGGAAATATCTTTTTAACAAATTTAAGGAAAAAGTATAAAAAAAAAGGATTTATATATAAAGAGTAGAGATAACAATATAGGTTAAAATTCTCACCAAGATAGGAGAGGAGCAACACACAGCAGCTGTAAAGGAATCGGTCCTAAATTTTTATATTCATGTTGAAATTAGATTTTTTAAAAGAGAGATGAAAAAGTGTAAAATTCATGAAAAAAGGTTGAAGTGTTGATGTCTAAGCATTAAAATACATTGTTGTCTATCATGAGCAAATTTTGTAATGTTGTAGAACAAAACTAAGAAAATAAAAAACATATAAATAAAAAAGGTTGAAACAAATATACCTCAAGAGCTTTGGTAACAAGAATTTGCAGAGTTCAAATGGAGGTAACGAAGGAATAGAGATCCTATTACAGATGGCTGTTGTTGACAATAATTGAATTAGCATCAATGAATAAACTAAATTATGTGATAAGTGAATCATTTAAAAAGTGTTTTTGAGTTGATGAAGGTGTTGGCCATTTAGTTTCATATTGGTAAAATATTTAATGAAAATTAATTTAGATGATTTGTAAGCATGTGGAAATATCTTTTTAAGAAATTAGAAGAAAAGGTATATTAAAAAATAGGATTTATATATAAAGAGGAGATAGAATATATGTTAAATTTCTCACTAAGATAAGGAAGAGAATCAATACACAGCTGCTGTAAAGGAATCAGTCCTACTTTCTTATATTCCTGTTGAAATTAGATTTTTCTTAAAAGAGAGATAGAAAAGAGGAAGGGGGGTGTTGGGAAGCATAGGTACATTAGGTACATTAGATTGGGTGTAAAGCAGAGGATGAATTAAATTTGAAGATGCCATCTCAATTAACATAGAAAGAAGACCTAACTTGATCTTAGTCAAAAGCAAAATGAACACTAATTCCATCAACCAAAAAACAGAAGCAAAGATAAAAGAAAATCAACAATTTACCTCTGTGCAAGCAATGAGTGGTAAGAGAGTCCACCGAAAGCACAACTAACAGCCAATGCTGTACTGAACAAAGAAAAAGCACAAATGCTGAGAGAAATACAAATATTATCTTTTACTAACTAATAGATGAATGAGACAATAGTTCATCAGGAAAAATTGCCACAAAAGATCAGACGCAATAATTTTTAATACAAATATCATCTTTCGCTAATCAATAGATGAGTAGGCAATAATTCATTAAAAAAAATTAACAAAAGATTTACAAATTGAGCATAGGGTGATATTTATTGAGCATAGG
The DNA here is from genome assembly GCA_025461125.1 of Carex kokanica. NCBI lineage: Eukaryota > Viridiplantae > Streptophyta > Magnoliopsida > Poales > Cyperaceae > Carex > Carex kokanica. Next base: position 1,424,497 of record JAJGRX010000638.1, read on the forward strand.
GTGCAAATAATCTAAATTGAGTTGTCGAATTTACATTGATTTATACTGTGTAAAAATGCCAAAATTTTAAGTCAGTAATACTTTCTAATTACCAGTAAATTAAAATACATTATAATGTACCTTAATCTATGGCCATAGGCTTAAGATTGAAGACTAAAAAGATTAGTTGTTCAAGCTATTAAACAAATTTATAGAAGTAACTAAAATATTTAAAATATTAGCAATTCGAAAACAAATATAAAACAAAACTTTCTCTTTACCGGAAATCTCAATGTCCTTTGTAGCGTGTTACTGCTTCACGATCTGCAAAAGCAAGTACGAATATTTAAAAAAAAAGATTAATTACCTAAGGGAAGTATGGAAAAGAGATAAACTAAAAAGGAACAATACAGATTCCAGTAGTAAATTAGTTCTAAAAGGAAGCAAAACAAATAGTGAAATGTATCTGCACCAGCCAACTCTTTTTTTTTTTTTACCTAATTCAACTACCCTTAACAGAATTTGTTCAAAAATCTTACTAATGCCATGCCCCTAATAACTACTTTGATATCAGCAATTGGATGCAAAAATGATTCAATCAGTTGTCTTTTCTATGTCATTTTTCTTAAGAAGTTGAACTCATTATGTGTTTCTAGAGGATCCATCATCTTGCAAGAATTAGGGAGCACCGATCTGAGGGAATAAGAGTCGGTGTGGAGATGCACCTGGTGGAGTACAAATTCAAGACCAGTGAAGCTTATGATCTACTGTGTTATGCTAGAAACGAAGAAGATTGCTGGTACGATTTCTCGGTTGGTTGGTTAATTCTGGTTTGGTTGAGGATCTGAGCCCAATAACAGTGCACTTTTTAAGAAAAATGGCATAGAAGGAAAAGGTCCATTAATTGAATGTTAAATTAAAATAAAATTATTCAAGGTACCCTTTGCAGAATGTTAAACCAACGAAAACAACTAAATCATTAATTGAATGTTAAACCAACAAAAACAACCAAATCATTAATTGAATGTTAAACCAACGAAAATAAAATTATTCAAAGTACCCTTTGTAAAATTATTCGAGGTTCATTAATTGAATGTTAAATTAAAATAAAATTATTCAAGGTCCATCAATCAATTGAATGTTAAAACAGCCAAATCTATCTTGTAAAATAAGGGAGAACGTGGAAGCAAGGTACCCTTTGTAAAGAAGCTTCTTACGACACGGAGATTGCAGAACGGCAAGAGCGAGCGACGATGGAAGAAGAAATCTCGGCGGAGATGGATGGCGCCGAGAAGAGAAGAAGTCTGGAGAAGAACCTGAGCGCCAGGTTTGAGTATACGACTGATCTCAGAAACCCAATGGTCTGTCACCAATTGAAACCATTCAACAAAATATGATTTAGTAAGCAATTATCTTGATAATTTTTGTTTGTTAAAGTTATTGGTAATTTGTAATAATATTATATTTCTTCACATAAGAAATACAATATTATTCCTAGTTCAAAAGACAATAATTTTTTTTTGAGAAATTGCATCGACATCAGTTTTTTATTTTATTTTAAGAACATCAAACTACAATTTATAACCAGCAATTACCAGTAAAGATCAATACATATATATATGAGAAAATGCCCTGACAGTTCAGCTAATTCTAAACCCTAAACTGTAAGAAGTTTGTTTGCTTATACTTTTTTCTTGGCAGAAGGTAAGATTTGCAATAAACCAAATACCACTATTTAGCAATGCATGTCAGCAATAATAGGTCGTGACCCACAATTAAACTCAAAGTAAAGAAAGGAGAGACACATCCAAGTAAATGTGAACTCCAATTCAACAACTTTATATCTCTAAACAAAAGAACTCTGAAAACAGAGAAACAATCAAGCAAACCCACACCCGACCGCTGCAACCTTGCCCCTACTAACAAACACAGTTTCTTGTTTTATGTAATACCGAAATTAGTGGATTGAAGCATAAAAAGGAGAAGAAGAGATGAGATTGGTTAATTTACCTCGATGAGAGCAAGCTTTGTTCTAATTGAGGTGCTACATACAAGTTCAACTGGTTTGGTGGTCACTCAAAAGAGAGCGATGTTATCTTTTAATATTTATAAACTCAGAAATACTATCGGTTCGGATCGCAAGCGCACAATCCTATCGAGTAGTATAATCAAGGTCGATCCACAGGGAATATTGGTCTACAGTCTTGAGCGATCAAATCACAATCTTTCGAAAGGCTAGATAAAATCTAAAAATTGAGAGTTGAAGTTTGTGATCAATGTAAATTTGGCAACAATTAAAAGTAATTAAAATAAAGATAAAGATGAGAATTCCTAGGATTTCGGCACACCATTGCTACTCAATCCTCTTTGATATTCTACTTCTGTCGGGTCTGATTTCCTGTTGTTATTTATGGAAGACACTACATAGGACACTGCGAGTTACTTACGCAAATGACAAGACTTCCATCGAGATACTACATAGGACACTGTGATTTATCTTACACAAATGACAGAACTTGGTTTGCGTTTTGTGGTTCCGATTTATGGTTTCTCCATGAAGGTTTTCTTCACATAAATCTAATGGCTCCCAATGAGGATAACTCGTCCATCATAGTTTTTCTTACCATTAAAGCACTGTCACTATCCTAACGGATTAAACTAGATCATCGAAATCAGGTGAAGGGAGAATAAATTGCAAAAGCATTTCAATCAACAACAAGAAATCATAATCAACAAAAAATATATATATCAAAGCATCATGAGTAACAAGGTTTACTGCCTAGCCCCTAAGAAAAGAACTTAGCCACGGAACGACATCATTACAACACTCCTCTCTTTCTCACTTAATCAAATCTAACCCTAATTACCAAAATTACAAAGATGAGTTCTTCTTCTGTCCAGAGTGCTTATATAGGAGTGAGGGGACGTGTGAGGATAAGTGGAGGCCAAGAAACATGATCTGGATACAGCTGTAGCAGTTATTCCCCAAAGGGTGCTTGGTTACAGACCGTATTGACTAATACGGTCCGTATCCACACCATGTCGCTAAGGAGTTAAATGCGTATCACACCATCTCCTGGTCTGTATCCGGCTAGATCCGTATCAGTCAGTACAGACCGTAACAGTGACTTAGTCAATGAGCGTCGCTTCTCCAATTGACCTGATTCTTGCTCCATTTGATGTGAAATAGTCCCCAAAACGTATTTCCTGCAATAAAACATAAAGAAGGGTGACAATATCCTTTTTCTCTAATTAAATAAACATAAGTGCGAGAAAATATGCAAAACCTAAGCCAAAACTCTATGTAATTCATCATCATTTTGACTCTGATCATTTAGGTTGGGGTTGAAGTTAAGGGAAGTGGAAAGGGAAGGGAGAGCACTTGATACAGGGGCCTATGGGTTCCGTCGGCAGTGGGAGACAATTTGGACTTTAATCGTAACATCGGCGAAAGAATATGGAAGAAACCTAACCTTGTCCTTTCCTGATGACACGTAGATCGTACAAAAGTAAGCAGTAAGCACAGTAAAAGCAATTGTTGACGGAAGAAAGAAATCTCGGCGGAGCAATGGTGGACTGTGTCGAGATAAAAGTGAAAAAAAGGAAGAGAAGGTCCGATCTTGGCACGAAATTGAGAGAAGAGAGTGAGAGAGTGATTTTTTCAGAGCGGAGAGAAGTCGGGGGAAGAGAGATGGAGAAACAAGAAACTGATCTTTTGCAGAGGGGAAAAGGGGAGATCTTTTGCGAAGGGGAGAAGGAGAATTTTTTAGGGGACGACAGGAAGATAGGGGAAAAGATGGATACGAAAGGAGACAAAGGAGAGAAGAGTTGCAGGACGAAAGCGTCGAAAATTCTAAAGAGAAAGTGGATTTGTGGCACTGCAAAGTGGGACCAATTGTCATTGACACTGTAGATTGTACTGTAGATGAACAGTGCAGCCTCTATCAAGGATTAGATAGATAGATAGATTTGTTGCGGCCTTAACAGTACACTTGCCAGGATTTTGCCCAGGCCGAAAAAAAAATCTTGCAGGCCGAAAGGAATTATCTCTGAGAAGAATTTATTGCAGTCTGAAAACAACAGTTACGACTATGGCTCAACATAGCTTTTTGATCAATTTCCTCACCTTTCACCTGAAATTCTTGATAACTGTCAAATACATCCATGAGGAGTGGATCTACGACCCAAGCTCCTAGAAATGCCAAAAAAAATTACGTACAAAATGAAAAACAATTAAAAGAATATAAAATACAACTAGACAAAATGAAATACGACATGTAGTAAATGAAAGACAACTAGTAAAACAAGAAAAACAACTAGAAGAATATAAAAAAAACTAATAAAAAGGTAAAAGACAACTAGTAGAAAATGAAATACAACTAGAAAAAGATAAAAAAAAACTACCAGTAGAACATGAATGATAACCAGTATAAGATGAAAAACAACTAAAAGAAGATAAAATACAAGTAGAACATGAAAGACAATCAGTAGAAGATAAAACACAACCAGTACAAGATGAAAAACAACTAGAAGAAGATGAAATACAACTAGTAAAATATGAAATACAACTAGAAAATGATGAAATATAACATGTATCAGACAAAAGACAACCAATAGAACATGAAAGACAACCAATAAAACATGAAAGACAGCTAGTAGAAAATGAAAGAAAATTTAGAAAAAAATAATAGAAGGTGAAAGACAACTAGTAGAAGATGAAAGAAACTAAAAGAATATGAAAGACTACCATTAGAACATTATGAAAGACAACGAGAAGAAGATATAAAACAACTAATAGAACATGAAAGACAACTAGAAGAAGATGAAATACAACCTGTAGTAGACGAAAGATAATTAGTAAAACATGAAAGACAACTAGTAGAACATAAAAGACAACTAGAAGAAAACGAAAGACTAGTAGAAGGTGAAAGACAACTAGTAGACAACTAGTAGAAGATGAAATACAACTAAAATAAGATAAAAAAAAACAGCCAGTAGAACATGAATGACAACCAGTACAAGGTGAAAGACAACTGGAAGAAGATGAAATATAACTAGAAGAAGATGAAATACAACATGTAGTAGACGAAATACAATAGTAAAACATTAAAGACGACTAGAATGAGATGAAAGACAACTAGTAACAGGTGAAAGACAACTAGAAAAAGATGAAAGACAACCAGTAGAACATGAAAGACAACCAGTACATGGTGGAAGACACCTACAAGAAGATGAATACAACTAAAAGAATATGAAATACAATTAGAAGCAGATGAAATACAACCCGTAGTAGACGAAAGACAACCAGTAGAACATGAAAGACAACTACTAGAACATGAACGACAACTAGAAGAATATGAAAGAAAACTAATAGAAGGTGAAAAACAACAAGTAGATATTGTCCCTAACGGCACCTAGAGGGGGGGTGAATAGGTTTATCTAGAATTTAACACTATCTACTAAGCATCTAACGTATAAATTAAATCTAAGTGTATGTGTGTGTTATAGTGTAGTTCTTGGCGGAATCAAGAACTAGTAAGTAAAATAAATAAATAATAAAGTACAGTAAATTAAATAGATAGAGTTAGAAGGAGTGACACAGAAGTTGGTAACGAAGTTCGGCCTCTAAAGAACTACGTCTCCGGGGCAACGCAACCTTGATAGGTGTGCCTTTCTATTACCTAATAAAGAAAAGAATACAGATTGTGATCGGTACGAGACAACACTCCTTCGGTCCACACAAACAACTGCGCAATAGATCAAAAGAAAGAAAGGTGAGCACGCAGGCTCCGATATGAGGTAAGCTACTAGGCTTCGGTGTGAGACGAGCTCGCAAGCTCTTGGTTTCACTCTACTCAAGTTAGGTGAAGTATATTTGAGGTTGCTGGAAAGGATTTTAAATAGTTTAAGCATAAGCAACAATGGACTGGCTAACACTTAAAGGATTTCTAAAGTGGAGGCGCAAATGTTATAGTTCTGTGTAGATTTTAGAGGGAGAACCGACTCTCTATTTGTAGTGGTAGTTTTTTATCTCCTAAATCGAGAAACAAATATAGAGTTTTAGGTCACACCCATAGTGATAAAGTTTTCACTACGGCTAAGGCAAATCTCAAGATTTGTAGAATCGGAATTTACCAGGTTTGCTTGTGCTTAGATACCACTATTGGCCTACTTGATTAATTCATATTTTGAATTCAAACTTCTAGCTAAGTAACAGCTAGAATCAAGCAATCGCAACCTCAAATTTACTTTACCACACATTTAGATATAAATAAAAATTACAACACAAAAGTTAAAGTATGATCTTCATTATCTTCATGATCCTGATCTTCATATGATCCTCCATATTCTTCACGATTCAGCATCCCATCAATATACAACATTCCAAAAGGCTTGCGTGAATCTTCCATCATATCATATGCATTACATCATTCCTTACAGCTCGAGAAGATCATGTAACAGATTATCTTGTGCAGCTGGTCACGTTCATGTAACAGACAACTAGAAGAATACGAAAGACTACTAGTAAAACATGAATGACAACCATTACAAGGTGAAAGACAAATAGAAGAAGATGAAATACAACAAGAAGAATATGAAATACAATTAGAAGAATATGAAAGACAACACATAGAACATGAAAGAGAACCAGTAGAACATGAAAGACTAGAACAAAATTAAAGACTAGTAGAAGGTGAAAGACAACCAGTAGACAACCAGTAGAAGATGAAAGACAACAAGAAGAACATGAATGACAACCAATACAATGTGAAAGACAACCTGTAGTAAACAAAATATGATCAGTAGAACATGAAAGACCGCTAGAAGAAGATGAAAGACAAGTAGCAATTGGTGAAAGACAACAAGAACCACTTAAAACACAACCAGTACAGGATGAAAGACAATGTGTACAAGATGAAATACAAGTAGAAGAAGATTAAATGCTACTAGAAGAAGTTGAAAGACAACTAGTAGTATAGGAACGACCACTAGAATAATATGAAATACAACAAGTAGAAGATGAAAAACAACCAGTAGAAGATGAAAGACAACTAGTATAAGATGAAGGACAACTAGAAGAAGATGAAAGATAACTAGAAGAAGATGAAGTACAACCTGTAGTAGACGAAAGACAACCAGTAGAAGAAAATTAAAGACTAGTGGACGGTGAAAGACAACTAGAAGAACATAAAAGACAACCAGTAAAACATGAATGACAACCAGTATAAGGTGAAAGACAACTAGAAGAAGATCAAATACAAATAGAAGAATACAAAATGAAACTAGAAGAAGATGAAATACAACTTGTAGAACATGAAAGACAACTAGAAGAAAATGAAAGACTATTAGATGGTGAAAGACAACCAGTAGACAACTAGTATAAGATGAAAGCAACTAGAAGAAGATGAAAGACTATATGTAGAACATGAATGACAACGAGTAGTACGCGAAAGACAACTAGAAGAAAATAAAAGACAAATTTGTAGAATTTAAACATCAACTAGAAGAACATGAAAGTCAACCAGGATAAGATCAAAGATAACTTGTACAAGATGAAATACAACTAGTAGGAAAGAAAAGACAACCAGTAGAACTCGAAAGGCATCCAGTAGGACTTGAAAAACAACCAACACAAGATGAAAAATAACTAGTAGAAAATAAAATACAATCTGTACAAGATGAAAGACAGCTTCAAGAAGATGAAAGTCAACCAGTATAAGATGAAGGCCAACTAGAAGAAGATGAAAGATAACTAAAAGAAAATGAGAGACAACTAAAAGAAGATAAAATACAGCCTCTAGTAGACGAAATACAAGCAGTAGAACATGAAAGACACCAAGAAGAACCTGAAAGACAACTAGAAGAAAATGAAAGACTAGTAGACGGTTAAAGACAACTAAAAGAAGATGAAAAACTACCAGTAGAACATGAATGACAACCAGTACAACGTGAAAGACAACTAGAAGAATATGAAATACAACTAGAAAAATATGAAATACAACTAGATGAAGATGAAATAAAATATTTAGTAGACGAAAGACAACCAGTAGAACATGAAAAACTAGTAGAATATGAAAACCTACTAGAAGAAGATGAGAAAGACAACTAGTAGAGGTGAAAGACAACTAGAAGAAGATGAAAGACATCCAGTAGAACATGAAGACAACCAGTAGAAAGTGAAAGACAACTAGAAGAATATGAAATACAACTTATAGTAGACGAAAGATGACCAATAGAACATGAAAGACAACTAATAGAACATGAAAGACAATTAGAATGTGAAAGACAACCAGTAGAAGATGAAAGACAACTAGAAATACATGAATGACAACCAATAGTAAACAAAATACGACCAGTAGAACATGAAAGACAATCAGAAAAATATGAAAGATCGCTTGAAGCAAATGAAATACAATTAGAAGAATATGAAATACAACATGTAGTAGACGAAAGATAACTAGTAGAACATGAAAGACAACCTGTAGAACATGAAAGACAACTAGTAGAATATCAAAGACGACTATGAGAAGATGAAAAACATCCAGTATAACATAAAGGCAACACGTACAAAGTGAAAGACAACTAGAAGAATATGAAATACAACTAGATGAAGATGAAATACAGCATGTACTAAACGAAAGACAACCAGTGAAACATGAAAGACAACTAGTACAATATGAAAGACAACTAGAATAAGATGAAAAACAACTAGTAGAAGGTGAATGACAACTACAAGAAGATGAAAGACAACCTGTAGAACATGAATACAATTAGTACAAAGTGAAAGACAACTAAAAGAATATGAAATACAACCTAAAGAATATGAAATGCAACTTGTAGTAGACGAAAGACAACCAATAGAACACGAAACACAACTAACATGAAAGACTAGAAGAAAATGAAAAACTAGTAGAAGGTGAAAGACAACCAGTAGAAGATGAAAGACAACTAGAAGAACATGAAAGACAACCAGTACAGGGTGAAACACAACCTGTAGTAAACGACATACGACCAGTAGTCCATGAATGAAAATCAATAGAATATGAAAGACTGCTAGAAGAAGATGAAAAACAACTAGTAGAAGGTGAAAGACAACTAGAAGCACATAAAAGACAACCAACACAAGATGAAAAACAACATGTACAAAATGAATTACAACTTTAAGAAGATTAAATGCTACTGAAAGAAGTTGTAAGACAACTAGTAGTAGAGGAAAGACAATTAGAAGAATATACATCTAGAAGAAGAAAAAATACTACTAGAAGAAGTTGAAAGACAACTAGAAAAATATGAAATACAACTAAAAGAAGATGGAATACAACATGTAAACATGAAAGACAACCAGAAGAAAATGAAATACAACTAGTAGAAGTTGATAACCAGTAGACAACTAGTAGAAGATGAAAGACCACTAAAAAAAGATGAAAGACAACTAGAAGAAGATGAAAGACTACCAATAAAACATTAATGACAACGATTACAAGGTGGACGTCAACTAGAAGAAGATGAAATACAACATGTAGTAGACGAAGGACAACTAGTAGAACACGAAAGAGGACTAGAAGAAAATGAATGACCACTAGAAGAAGATGAAAAACGATTAGTAGAACTTGAAACACAACTAGAAGAACATGAAAGACAACCAGGACAAGATGAAAGACATGTACAAGTGAAACATGACTAGAAGAATATTAAATACAACTAGAAGAAGATTAAATATTACAAGAAGAAGATGAAAAACAACTAGTAGTATAGGAAAGTCAACCAGTAGAACTTGAAAGACATTTAGTAGGACAAGAAAGACCACCAGCACAAGATGAAATACAACTAGTAGAAGATGAAATACAACTGGTAGAAGATGAAATACAACTGGTAGAAGATAAAAGACAACCAGTAGAACTTGAAAGACAATCAGTAGAACATGAAAGACAATCAGTAGAACATGAAAAACTGCTAGAAGAAGATTAAAGACAACTAGACTAATATGAAATACAACTAGTAGTATATGAAAGACGACTAAAAGAAGATGAAAGACAACTCGTAGAGGTGAAAGACAACTAGAAGAAAATGAAATACAACTTGTAGTAGACGAAAGACAACTAGAACATGAAAGACTAGAAGAAATTGAAAGACTATTAGAAGGAGAAAGCCAGTAGTAGAAGATAAAAGGCAACTAGAAATACATGAATGACAACCAGTAGAAGGTGAAAGACAACCTGTAGTAAACGATTTACGACCAGTAGAACATGAAAGACAATTAGTAGAATATTAAAAATTGTTAGAAGAAGATGAAATATAACTACAAGAATATGAAATACAACATGTAGTAGACGAAAGACAAGTAGTAGAACATGAAAGACAACTAGTATATGAAAGACAACTAGAAGAAGATGAAAGACAACTAGCGGAAAGTGAAAGACAACTAGCGGAAGATGAAAGACCATGAAGTCAACCTCGTGCAAAGTGAAAGACAACTAGAAGAATATGAAATACAACTTGTAGTAGACGAAAGACAACCAATAGAACATGAAAGACAACTAATATAACATGAAAGACTAGAACAAAATGAAAGACTAGAAGGTGAAAGACAACCAGTAGAAGATGAAAGACAACTAGAAATACATGAATGACAACCAGTTAACGAAATAAGACCAGTAGAACTTGAAAGACAATTAGTCGAATATGAAAGATCGCTTGAAGAAGATGAAATACAATTAGAAGAATATGAAATACAACATGTAGTAGATGAAAGACAACTAGTAGAACATGAAAGACAACCTGTAGAACATGAAAGACGACTATGAGAAGATGAAAGACAACTAGTAGAAGTTGAAAGACATCCAGTAGAACATAAAGGCAACCCGTACAAAGTGAAAGACAACTAGAAGAATATGAAATACAACTAGATGAAGATGAAATACAACATGTACTAGACGAAAGACAACCAGTAGAACATGAACAACAACTAGTAGAGTATGAAAGACGACTAGAAGAAGATGAAAAACAACTAGTAGAAGGTGAACGACAACTACAAGAAGATGAAAGTCAACCTGTAGAACATGAAGACAACTAGTACAAAGTGAAAGACAACTAAAAGAAGATGCAATGCAACCTGAAAAATATGAAATACAACTTGTAGTAGACGAAAGACAACTAATAGAATACGAAACACAACTAACAGCACATGAAAGACTAGAAGAAAATGAGAAACTAGTAGAAGGTGAAAGACAACCAGTAGAAGATGAAAAACAACTGGAAGAACATGAAAGACAACCAGTACAAGGTGAAACATAACCTGTAGTAAACGAAATATGACCAGTAGTCCATGAATTAAAATCAATAGAATATGAAATACCGTTAGAAGGAGATGAAATACAACCAATAGAACTTGAAAGACATTTAGTAGGACAAGAAAGACAACCAACACAAGATGAAATACAACTAGTAGAAGATAAAAGACAACCAGTAGAACATGAAAGACAATCAGTATAACATGAACAACGCTAGGAGAAAATGAAAGACAACTAGACTAATATGAAATACAACTAGTAGAATATGAAAGACGATTAGAAGAAGATGAAAGACAACTGGAAAAAGATGAAAAACATCCAGTAGAACATGAAGACAACCAGTACAAAGTGAAATACAACTAGCAGAAGATGAAATACAACTTGTAGTAGACGAAAGACAACTAGAACATGAAAGATAACTAATAGAACACGAAAGACTAGAAGAAAATGAAAAACTATTAGAAGGTGAAAGACAACTAGAAATACATGAATGACAACCAGTACAAGGTGAAAGACAACCTGTAGTAAACGATTTACGACTAGTAGAACATGAAAGACAATTAGTGGAATATGAAAGATCGCTAGAAGAGGATGAAATACAACTACAAGAATATGAAATACAACATGTAGTAGACGAAAGACAAGTAGTAGAACATGAAAGACAACTAGTATATGAAAGACAACTAGAAGAAGATGAAAGACAACTAGCGGAAAGTGAAAGACAACTAGCGGAAGATGAAAGACCATGAAGTCAACCTCGTGCAAAGTGAAAGACAACTAGAAGAATATGAAATACAACTTGTAGTAGACGAAAGACAACCAATAGAACATGAAAGACAACTAATAGAACATGAAAGACTAGAACAAAATGAAAGACTATTAAAGACAACCAGTAGAAGATGAAAGACAACTAATACATGAATGACAACCAATAGTAACGAAATACGACCAGTAGAACATGAAAGACAATCAATAGGACAACCAGTAGAACAGGAAAAACAACCTGTAGAACATGAAAGACAACTAGTAGAATATGAAAGACGACTATGAGAAGATGAAAGACAACTAGTAGATGTTGAAAGACATCCAGTAGAACATAAAGGCAACCCGTACAAAGTGAAAGACAACTAGAAGAATATGAAATACAACTAGATGAAGATGAAATACAACATGTACTAGAGGAAAGACAAACAGTAGAATATGAAAGACGACTAGGAGAAGATGAAAAACAACTAGTAGAAGGTGAAAGACATCTACAAGAAGATGAAAGACAACCTGTAGAACATTAAGACAACAGTATAAAGTGAGAGACAACTAAAAGAAGATGAAATACAACCTGAAGAATATGAAATACAACTTGTAGTACACGAAAGACAACCAATAGAACACGAAAGACAACTTGAACATGAAAGACAACTAATAGAACATGAAAGACTAGAAGAAAATGAAAGACTATTAGAAGGTGAAAGGCAACCAGTAGAAGATGAAAGACAACTGGAAATACATGAATGACAACCAGTACAAGGTGAAAGACAACCTGTAGTAAACGATTTACGACTAGTAGAACATGAAAGACAATTAGTGGAATATGAAAGATCGCTAGAAGAGGATGAAATACAACTACTAGAATATGAAATACAACATGTAGTAGACGAAAGACAAGCAGTAGAACATGAAAGACAACTAGTAGAATATGAAAGACAACTAGAAGAAGATGAAAGACAACTAAGTATAATGTGAAAGATAACTAGTAGACAACTAGTAGAAGATGAAAGACCACTAGAAGATGATGAAAAACAACTAGAAGAAGATGAAAGACTACCAGTAAAACCGGAATTACAATCATTGCAAGGTGAACAACAACTAGAAGAAGATCAAATACAACCTATAGTAGACGAAAGAGAACCAGTAGAACACGAAAGGCAACGAGAAGATAATGAATGGCCGCTAGAAGAATATTAAATATAACTAGAAGAAGACTAAATACTACTAGAAGAATATGAAAGACAATAGTAGTAGAGGAAAGACAACCAATATAATTTGAAATACTTTTAGTAGGACATGAAAGACCACCACCACAAGATAAAAGACTACTAGTACAAGATTAAAGACAACCTGTACAAGATAAAAGACAACTATAAGAAGATGAAAAACAACTAAAAGAAGATGAAAGACAACTAGAAGAAAATGAAAGACAATTAGATGAATATGAAATACAACATGTAATAGATGATGGACAAGCAGTCGAACATGAAAGAAAACTAGAAGAAAATAAAGGACTAGTAGAAGGTGAAAGACAACTAGTAGAAAATGATAGACAACTAGTAGAAGATGAAAGACTACTCGTAAAACATGAATGACAACCATTCCAAGGTGAAAGACTACTAGAAGAAAATGAAAAACAAGAAGAAGAAGATGAAATACAACTAGAAGAATATGAAAGACAACCAATAGAACAGGAAAGACAACCAGTAGAACATGAAAGACTAGAAGAAAATTAAAGACTAGCAGAAGGTAGACAACCAGTAAAAGATGAAAGACAACAAGAAGAACATGAATGACAACCAATACAAGGTGAAAGACAACATGTAGTAAACAAAATACGACCAGTAGAACATGAAAGACAATAAGTAGAACAGGAAAGACCAGTTTAGGGTTTAAAGACTAGCAGAAACTGAAAGACAACTAGTAGACAACCAGTAGAAGATGAAAGACAACAAGAAGAATATGAATGACTAGTACAAGGTGAAAGACAACCTGTAGTAGACAAAAAACGACCAGTAGAACATGAAAGACAATCAGTAGAGCAGGAAAGACTGCTAGAAGAAGATGAAAGACAAGTAGCAATTGGTAAAAAGACAACAAGAACCACAAGAAACACAACCTGTACAATATGAAAGACAAGGTGTACAAGATGAAATACAACTAGAAGAAGATTAAATGCTACTAGAAGAATATGAAATACAACTAGTAGAACATGGAAGGCAACCAATAGAACATGAAAGGCAACCAATAGAACATGAAAGACAACTAGAAGTAAATGAAAGACACCTAGTAGAAGGTGCAAGACAACCAATATACAACTAGTAGAAGATGAAAGACAACTATAAGAATATGAAAGATTACCATTAGAACAGGAATGACAACCTGTACAAGGGTATAAAGACAACTAAAAGAAGATGAAATACAACATATAGTAGATGAAAGACAACCAGTAGAACATGAAAGACAACCGGTAGAACATGAAAGACAACCATTAAAATATGAAAGACAACGATAAAAAGATGAAAGACAACGAGTAGAAGGTGAAAGACAACTAGAAGAAGATGAAAGGCAACTAGTAAAACATGAAAGAAAATCACTACAAAATGAAAGTCAACTAGAAAATATGAAATACAACTAGAACAATATTAAAGACAACTAGAAGAAGATGAAATACAACCTGTAGTAGACAACAGACAACTAGTAGAACATTAAAGAAAACTAATCAAACATGAAAGACAATAATAAGAAGATGAAAGACAATGAGTTGAAGATGAAAGATAACTAAAAGAAGATGAAAGACAACTAGTAAAATATGAAAGACAACCAGTACAAAATGAAAGACAACTAAAAGAATTTTGTTTTTTTGATAAAAAGGCCTAAGCCCATTTCATTAAAGAAATAGTTAACTTACATCAAAGTTGTTCATATCCTACTCAGATAACAACCAAAACATCCCTATTTATCAACTGGTACCGCAGCTTATCAGCTGGTAAAGCAAAGACATAAGCATGCAATAGTTCAAACAAAACACTAAAGATAAGCCACACACAATGGGGGCTGAGGCAAGTATTCATGTAAACAAAATTTGGAGCTTGACATCTACTAATCATGCATGTGTTCTTCATGGAGCAAAGTTATGTTCCCCTTCATAGACCACCATAGCATAATCTTCTATCTCAGGTTCCATTTGCAGATAAGCAAGAGGCAAAGTGGCAATAGGAATAGCATCTAACTCCACTGGAAGCCATAAGACAGTGGACACTTTCACTTGTTCTTTAACATTCCCTGTCCAATATTGTACCAAGGAGACAATGAGCAAAACAATTTGTCTAACTAATTTTTTCTTTTTCCCTTGTTCAAAACAAAAGTCATTTTTATATTTCCATATGGTCCAACAAACAGCACTAAACACTAGCAACAAGGCAGTTCTATGTATTTTTGGTAATTGATTAGCAAAGTGTATAATATCAGCAAATGTGTGCCATTGTAAACTAAAAGATCGACAAGAACCCATCCAAAACCAAATTCGCTTAGTGAATTCACAATTATCAAATAAATGATTTCTAGTTTCAGGTAAGTGGCAAAATTGACATGTATTATCCCCATTCCATCCTCTTTTTCTCAAATCATTTTTGGTGAGAATTTTGTTTTTGGCTGCCAACCACATAAAAACCCTGATTTTCAAAGGAATTGGTATAGACCACCACAACATGGTATTGAGAGGTTTGATCCCTCTATAATTCAGAAATTTATACAATGATTTGACTGTAAATAGTCCTGAAGGTTCCCACCTCCAGCTCAACCTATCTTTTTCTAAATGTGTATAAGAGATTTTGCTAATAATTTCCAAAATTTCAGACCACTCTATATACATTACCCCATATAAGGTTTGTCTAAATTTCATTACAGACCCTTGAGTGTTAATCACTGTTTGGAGGGGTATATCATTGGTTAAGCAAATACTATAGAGGTATGGATATCTAGTTGCCATGGAACACTGTTGGTACCATATATCATGCCAAAAGGAAATTTTGGATTGAGATCCTGGTTCATATGAAACACTGAGATGACCTAATTGCTGCATAACAATGATTTTGGACCAAAATTCAGAAATGGGAAAATTTGTATGAGAGTAATATTTAGTGATGATCATATGTTTCCAAGGACTATGGTAGGTGGGGTCTTTGAATTTCCACCACCATTTCATCAAAAGTGTTATATTCATTTGCTTAAGATCATGTATTCCTAATCCCCCAAATTCCTTAGAGATACATGCAGTCTGCCAATTTAGAAGAGCATATCTTTTCCTATTAGTAGTTCCTTGCCATAAGAATCTACACCTGATTTGATCAATTGTTTTGAGTATAGAAGCTGGAATTTTGTACAAGGAAAGAGAATATAAAGGTATGGCTGATAAGACTGAGTTGAGAATAGTAATTCTTCCTCTAATAGACAATAAACTACCTTTCCAATTTTGTAATTTCTTTTCAATTTTATCAATTAGAAAAGACCATTCAACTTTAGTCAACTTATGAGTGTGTAAAGGCAACCCAAGATATTTCAAAGTAAAAGCTCCTATACTACATCTAAAATGAGATGCATATCTGTTTATATCAAGAGTGTTAATTGGAAACATGGCTGTTTTAGTATAATTGACCTTTATCCCAGATAGTGCTTCAAATGCTACCAAAGCCCACCAAGCATTTTGAACATTTGTTTCATCTGCTTTTAAGAATATAATTGTATCATCTGCGTAATGGCAGTTTGTATGTGGATGATTATCTATGGCATTTGGTCCTAACCCTTGGAGCATATGAGCATTTTTACCCTTTTGGAATATTTTGCTAAGCGTATCAGCAGCCAAAATATATAAGTAGGGAGACAAGGGATCACCTTACCTCACCCCTCTTGCAAAAGAAGTAATTGGTTAATTCTCCATTAACATTGACACAAGATTGTGAGCTATTGAGCCATTCTTTAATCCAAAGAATCCATTTCTTACCAAAACCCCTTTGTTCTAAAACTTCTATCAAATATTCCCAATTGATTTTGTCATAAGCCTTCTCAAAATCAACCTTAACGACTAACCTTGTTCTTTAGTGTGTTGGCAATGATGGATTATCTCCTGACTCAAAATGACATTGTCTAAGATATATCTATACTTAATGAATGCAGCCTGACTACTATCTATGATTCTATTCATGATTTGTTCTAATTGAAATGTCAAAATTTTAGAGATCAACTTGAAACTGCAATTGACCAAACTAATGGGTCTAAATTTAGTAATTAGGGTAGCATCTTTTTCTTTTGGAATGAGGCAAATGATGGACTTATTCAAACTATTTAGAGAAGTTTGGTGTTCATGAAAAGCTGCACATAATGAGAATAAATCATGTTTTACTAAATCCCAAAAAGTGTGATAGAATTTGAATGTGAACCCATCTGGACCAGGAGCTCCATTGGGTTCACATGCAAATAGAGCATGTTTGATTTCCTCTAAGGTAAAAGGTTGTTCCAAATAAACTTGTTCTTGTGTGTCTATTTTGTCTTGTGGATCCCAAAAAGTTGGGTCCAAAGAAGCACATTTGATACCAGCCTCACCCAAGAGGTTTTTATAGAAATCAGAAATGTGTTTTTTAATGGCAGATTTATTGTATTCATGTGCCCATCTATTTCTAAAGAAAGAATTTTATTTTTCTTAGCTCTATGTGTAGCAATTGTATGGAAATACTTAATATTATTATCTCCTTCTTCAAGCCATTTTTGTTTTGATCTAACTTGCCAATGTCTTTCTTCTTCTAGATATATCTGATAAATGAACTCTACATTGAACCCATTCTTCATTTTCCTCATCATTAAAATCCCTGGTTTCTTGTATTATCTCTAAATTTTGCTACTTGGACAACAATTGTTGTTGTTTCTGTTTTTTCTTTTGACTATAAAAATTCCTAGTCCATCCTCTAATTTTTTGTCTCATGTGTTTGAGTTTATCACTCCAACTCTTAGCTATGTTTCTACTATCTAAAGGAAATTGATTCCACCATTTGACTATCAATTGAAGGAAGTCAGGTTGTTCTAACCATATAGGATCAAATCTAAATAAATTGTGAGATTGTTCTAGTTTGGAAGATATATGCAAGATTATAGGGCAATGATCAGACCCATATCTCCCAAGATCTGAAGTATAACTCGCAGGATAATAATGTTGCCACTGAGTACAAGTGAAAAATCTATCAAGTAGTGCAAATTTCCCCCCATTAACCCAGGTATATTTTCTGTTATAAAGCTTGTGTTTTAATAATTGATGCCTATTTATAAAATTGTTAAACTGGGAGCTAGTTGACATATCAAATCGTGTTCCAGTTTTATCAGATCTATGCCTAAGAGCATTAAAATCACCACATAACACCCAACAATTAGTATGAGTATTTCTAACATCATCTAGTTCTAGCCATAACCCTTTTTTCTTTGATCTGTCTACAGGGCCATATACGATAGTTAATTGCCATTTTTGGCCATCTAATTTATTTTCCAAGAAAACATTCATGCAATATCTATGTAATGAGTGAGATATGTATTTAAAATTGGAACTATCACAACCAAACAATATTCCACCTAATCTCCCCACTGAAGGCACCCACTGCCAAATATCAAATTTTGTAGAAATTGAATGAAGCATCCTATTAGAGAAATCTTCTTTTTTTGTTTCTTGAATGGCAATTAAATCTATTTTATTATCTATTATGATATCATGTAATATTTGTCTCTTTTTGGAGGAGTTAATTCCTCTTGCATTCCAATTAAGAAAATTCATTAAGACAATAATATTCCCTCCCTGTTCTATTTGATCTTCAGAGTTGATTATCTCAACTTGCTGAAGAGTGGTATGAGTATCATGGAAAATCTCTTGTACCTCAGTATTGTTTTGATCATGGAATATTGCTAGTGCATTATTAGCACTTTCAAGAGAAGTTGAATTTTTATGTGTCCTAAGCATGTCAGTATCTAAAAGGATTGTTTGAGAGTCTGCTAGGCTTTTTGATTTATCAAGAAGAGATTTGATAATATCCTCAAAAGAAGGTCTATTTAAATCCTGCAATCCTTGAATAATGAAAGAAGCTTCATTTATGTTTTTTCCTAACTGTATATGATATACTCTAAAGAGATCCATAATTTGTTCCAATGTAAGCCTATGAAAAGGATAATTTTGGATGAGAGGAATACCTGATTGATTGCTGCTGCCAAGGTTCTAAATAGCGTTTATAGTGTTATAGCGGGAAGGCTACAAAAAAAGCTATAGCGAATAGCGTCGCTATAGCGGAAGCAATGCCACATAGCGTTTTTTTTTACATCCAGTATATTCAATATTTGTATTTTTGTACTAAATATCAACATTATCTAAAGTCTCATAGAACAATAAATAACACCAAAGTAATTAAGAAATTATAATATTCATATTGAACCAGTACAAAGTCCAAATTGCGGTTCAAAATATCCATAGTAATATCATAAACTATCGATTTTTCCTATTAAAAATATCTTAAGCATCATGATTCATAACATAATCTATTTTTTTTCTATTCAAATTTCAATTTCTATTCCCAATTTCAAATTGATTTATCTGTAGCAAGTAGCAACAAATTCAATTTCGGTTTGAGCTTTTTTGGGTCTTTATTTAAAGTCCATATAAATTGCTTAAAAAAATCCATATTGTTTTTTTTGAAAAATTTGGCAGTGGTTGCCAAATAGGTTTTATTAAAAAAAAAACCATATTGTATAGCGGCCGTAGCGCAAATAGCGCATTTTGATGTCATAACTTAGCGTTTGGGGTCCAAAAATGCTATAGCGCGCTATTTAGAACACTGGTTGCTGCCAATTTCTTTACCTTTGACCTTCTTAGCTTTGGTGAGAGTAGAAGAAGGATCGCCTTGAGCATGAATGCGCAAGCTTTTCCTCACTGCAAAACCCTTCTTGGCAGAGACTTTGGCAAGTCCTTCATAGGAAGTGTCAGAGACTTCGATCACCTCTGGTTCGACTGGAAGGGCAGGATTGGTGGATTTCTACACTGTTTTTTTCCACTTACTTGTGTTCTTGACTCCAAGATAAGTTTTCTTGCCATTTCCAGCTTGATTTTTAGAGTTGGTGTTCTTGGTATTTGTTGTGCTCTTGCCTTTGTTGGAATTCTGACCAGGTTTTGGGTAATAGATTTCACACTCAAAATACGAGGGAGTCTGAGTTTTGGGTGTATGAGGGATAGGAGGAATAATTGGAGAGGAATGACTGACTTTTGGATTACTTTTGGGAGTGGCCGTCCTCTTGTCACTAGGCTGTTGGTAGGATTTAGGAGATTGTGGAGGAATGTCTAAGGTTTTATCCTTGCCCTTTTGGATGACAGATGGGGATTTAGCAGTTGGGGAGTGCATTTGTGGTTCATGGTCATCATGAGTCACTGGATCAGCTGAATGGGATTTATACCCTCCTCCTCCAGATGTGTTGGTATTGGTGAGTTTTGGTTTCTTGGGGTCAGATTTGGAGCAATCACCCTGACCAGAGTTAGTGAGCATGGATTGCATAGTCTGAAGAAAATGCTCATGGTCATCATCAGAATCATCAGTGAAGTGGCCATCGCGAGGATCCGACTGATTCTGACAACCAGAGGCGTTGGATTTCCCTTTATCTTTGGATGCCTGATCATCTAGGAGATCCTCATCCATCTCCTGTTCAGTATGTGTAGGGGGAGGGCTGAGGTACAGGGGAGCGAGTTGGCACATGAGGTCTAGCTAGAGGGTGTCGCCCTGGAGCCCATGCTCGCCAGGCGTTGACAGGTTCTGTTGTTTCATTCTCTACCTCTATTTGCAAATCAAAACTGGAGACATAACCAGTTGCATCACGGAATAGTTGCCAGTGTTGTTCAGTGAACAATTTTGGTTCACATGCCCCTACTCTTACTCGAGCAAACCTCCAATCATATTTATTTTTGGTTGCTGGATCTAATTCTAAGACTATCGCTCCAAATGGATTCAGTAGCTTATCAAATTCTACCCATTCCCAGAGATTTCTGTTAAACCCGCGAATCTGCAACCAGAGAGAAGTGAGTCTCTTACCAACATTGAGACTTGGATCCCAAGAGACGACCGGGATATGTACCCCGTCCATGAAAATCGATCCTCTGCGCACTGTGGAGTTCTTCCAAGACATGGAAAGAGCCTTGATAATGTAGCAAAATTCATCAAATACCGCTACGCGCCATTCGAAGTCGCGCAAAGCAAACAATCGGAACAGTGCCTGTTCAACTTGTTCCGGTCCCCAACTAGCCACATCTTCTAGAATAAAACTTTGAGCAAAATCTCTTTCCTGAGCTTCAGACGCGGCAGAAGGTGTGAATATCTGAATCGGAATGGAGGAGATTACAATCGGCCTAGGAGTTTGGTCTGGAGCTCTAACAGTCAGCAGAAACCCTGGTCAGCGTTGCTCTGGATGGCGAGCAGCGGGCGGGATGCGCCGCTGAGGAGCCATTGTCGGATCGTGATCCACGATCACGGTGCTCTTATCGGTATCACTAGGTTGTTGTGGATCTGTACTGGGAAGAGTGATATGAGCAGGAGGAGAATGCGATTCAGGTCAATGAGGTATATCAACAGGTTTCTTGAGAGGTGTGAAAGGCGGAATGGACGTGGATGCTCTACATACAGCCGATTTGTGCCCAAATTTGTTGCACACAAAACACAGCTGAGCGTTACGGCAACCCGCAGCACGATGACCTTTATCACCACACCGAACGCAGATCGGATTGTTTGGGGTCGATTTGCTACGAATTTCATCTAATTTTCGTCTGATCAATCTACCGTGCGATTCAACAGGGAGAGATTGATTTTTTGGCTGCCACACCTTGGATCGCTGGCGTACCACATCAGAAAATAGTTTTGGGCCTTCACGAGACGCCATTAATGGCTGTACAAGCTTCACTAGGCCTTTATTTGGAATGGATTTGAAATTTTTTGAGAAAGTCGATCCATCTGCAGCTGATGAATCGACATCTAACCTGGATTTGCGATTATTTGATTCTAATTTTGTTTATTTTTCTCGAATTTCTCTCTTTTTTGTCTTTTGTGAATCTCTGTTTTTATCGGCTATCAGAGAGCTCTCTTTTTTGTACTTCATTCTATCCTCATCTCCATCAGGTTTGGATGCCAGTCGAACAACTAAAAGAATATGAAATACAACTAGAAGAAAATTAAAGACAATTAGAAGAAGATGAAATACAACCTGTAATAGACGACATACAATCAGTAGAACCTGAAAGACAACTAGTAAAACAAGAAAGACAACTAGAAGAAAATAAAAAACTTGTAGAAGGTGCAAGACAACTAGTAGAAGATGAAAGACTAGTACAACATGAATGACGACCAGTACAATGTGAAGGACAACCAGGGTGATCTAATTCATTCCCTAGCTTCACTACAAGAACATGAAAGACTACAAGAAAATGAAAAACTAGTAGAAGGTGAAAGACAACCAGTAGAAGATGAAAAACAACTAGAAAGAAATGAATGACAACCAGTACAAGGTGAAAGACAACATGTAGTAAACGAAATACGATCAGTAGTACATGGAAGACAATCAGTAAAACATGAAAAAGATCGCTAGAAGATGATGAAAGACAAATATAAGAAGATGAAATACAACTATAAGACTAGTATTTAGTTTGTTGTGCTTTTGATTTATTATCTGAGATTTAATTGATTATTCTATGCTTGTATCTTAATTTGAAATATGTGAGTGTGAGTGTATATACCCCTATAATTTAGTGTCTTACTTGTATGGAAACTTTGGTACTTTAGTGCAAACCTTAACCGGATCCATTAGTACTTGAAAAACATATGATAAACTTTAGTTTGTGGGTGAGGAAGCGTAACTATGAAACTTAATAAACTTCCGGGAAAACTAAATACTCCAATTTTGGGTTTAGACGAAGACCATAACTGTGAAGTCTATAATAAACTTTGTTAAGGTTTTTGGCTAACCATAGGAAGCAATCACTTGGAGAAGTAAGCCTTAATCGAATCCTTACTTCCCTAAATAGAGTATTAATTCTGAAAATAAATTATGCTATTTATAGATTAGATACCCTCAAACAGTACTTAAATTAGGCTTAGATTAAAGAACAAGTAAAATAGATTAAATTGGTACCAAAGTATTGCGGTAAGTCAATTCCTGGGTATTTGCTATTTAAAAACTTCTAATTTCAACTTTGGACTAAATTAGGATAACATAATAGTTTATAAATACTTCTCTAAAACTCGAATTTAATTTATCAAATTGAAAATAAGGTTGGTAATTGAATGGATCGACAGCAACGAAAATATTACAATGGTAGATTATGCGCTTGCAACTTTTCTTTTTAGTATATTTTAGAGTTTAAATTATTAGTACTTGACATGCATCAACCTCCACCGGGTGCTTTTATCAGGTCCTTCTCTCAGCCATCCATTTGTTTGCAATGGCATAAGATGGATGTCACCGGAGCAGATTGTTAGGGATTACAAGTAGCGCAAATCGTTCAGGAAAATGCAAGGATGTCATATGTTGACCTCTCAGGTGCTGCTCCTCTCCAGTATATAATGGTTTCAAGCAGATAATAGACTCCATTTTAGGCTAGATGGTCCAGATCAAGCTTGACAGTAGTTATTTGATCGGATAAGATCTGAACAGTGATCTAAAATTGACGGCTCAGATCTGCATGGCATCGTATAATGAAATAAGGTCAATCTGTGAGGAGACCAACTCCAACCACCCCTGGGCCAGACGTAACAGTACAGGTGAATTTGGTCTTCAAATACTTGACTGCAAGTCATTTTTACATTATTCTGATTTTTCTTAGATTGATTACTAACTGTACGAATCAAGTCATGCACACAATAAGTAATGCATCTAACATGCTTTATTAAGTTCGTTTTATTGTTTTTGCTCTGCAGTAGTTCCCGGATTTTGTTTGTGAATGAGGTGATGGGGGTGACCTAACGCAAATTTGTAGGACAACAGGCAGACGATTTCGCATTGATTTGATTTGACATGGCTAGGATACCTTTGAAACAGAGATGTTCACAACAAAATCGAGAATTGATCAGTTAACATAAGCTGAAGGAGTTCTGTCCAAGCCACAAATGCTACTTGGTTCTTCACCCTTCAAATGGTAAGCAAAACCAAACAGAGAGGGCCCAGGAATGGGTTCCATTAGCTTCTTCTTCTTTTTTATTAAAGGAGGTTGACAGAATAATATTGTTTTGAACAACAACAACAAAAAAATTCAGTGATCTAAACTGCAGCCATCTTTTGAAGGTTGTGTTAGGAAGATAGATAATTCGCAGACAAAGTTACCATCACCTCAATCAAATGAATTTATTCCTAAATTATCCCCACGTTATCTTTCTTCCTAACACAACCTATTAGGGCCTGTTCGGCGGACACAAGGGCAGAAAAAGTTTGAACTGATTTTTACTGTTCACGTGAGAAAAAAAAAATTCACTCCGAGTAAATATTTTTTTTTCCAGGTAAACGATAAAAATAGAAGTGCAGCCGAACATGCCCTAAAAGAAAAGAGATCAGCAGGAAATGCAACCCAACTTCGGCTGAACCACCTTGAGCAAATAAAGCAACAAAGATCAATATCAAGCAAACAACACAAAAAAAAAAAATATATCTAAACCACTAGATCCTTTTCCTTTGTCTACAACCTACACCAGTCATAGTTCTCAGTCAAGACAGACCTAAACACACATAACAACAACAATAACCACAGAACAAAGATCCGGCTAAGTACATGCATGGTACATCTAAAAATCTGTTCAACAGCATACAACAATAGACAGAAACAGTTTCTACTAACACTTCTCACCAAGTCAGCATTTTCAGCAAAGCAAAACACCTCATGCAGACGGCTCAGCTGGTTTATCAACTGCAATCGCCTCTTGTGCGGGTTCCTCCTTGCCTACTTCATATTAAAAAAGACATCGGATGAGAAACATGAGAAGAAACAAAAAGAAGACCCATGGACAGAATTATATCATATAGCAATTGAATAGAGATAAATACCATACACGACATTCAACATTGACAGTACTTGATAGGGTTTATAACCACTTCCATCCAGTATATTTCCATTTACAAGTAGGCAGTTGATGAAGAAAATACCAAAGAAAGCTTACCTAACATAACAAGTCTACCTGCACAAGAATTCCTATATATTGCTTTAATTGATTGCAGCAAAGTTATTATATATCGCTTTAATTGATTGCGGCAAAATTATTATATATCGCTTTAATTGATTGCGGCAGCTAAATATGCCTTACTCTAGGTAGCTGTAGCTAAAAGTAAAATTGCAAACTAATGTACAAATGAAACATCTTTCCCAATTAACTGCCAGATACGAGAGTACTAAAAATAATATGGGAGGTCTAGATTTACAAGGTAAGCATCATTAAAACAGCATCCTTGAGGGGTTCAGATTTTAGTCTCGTATTTGGAAACCATACTCTTGGGTCGTTTTGTAATTGGCAATGACCCGACCCGAATTGGATTTGGTTATGGCCCATAATATTTAATGTGCACGTGTAATCCTATGGAGATGGAACAGAATTCTTCCATATCGCTTAAACTGAATGCGACAGCAAAATATGCCTTGCTAAAGGGCTGCCACAGCTGAAGTTTCTTAAATAAAGAAACAGACTAATGGGTAAATGGGAGCTAAAGGACAGAGTTAAACTCCGACCAGACTGAAACATATTTCCCAATCAATAGGTAGATTAGAGACTACTAAAAGTTAAAATCAGGAGTCTAGGTTTACCAAGTAACCATCATCAAAACAGAATCCATCAACAATTTAAGGATTAAAAAACTAACATACCCTAGATATAAATTATAAACCAATTATTTATCCATTTCATCAATAATAATAATTGTTCCTACAACTGTCCAACACTGATATCGTAGTATTCTTTAATATAGTAATAATTACCTGGACAGACATCTAAATTAGAGCTATCTTTGGTCGACGCCTCACCATTATTCACCAAATTTTCATTGCCACCGGTCAAAGCATCATCTTTAACCACAATCTTTGGTGGGCCTGGGGAGTAATCAAGCTCATAGCTGAGAAGAGCAGGCCCAAACGTGCTATACTTCCCTGTACTGCTAAAGGCCTCCTCTGCATCTGCATGCTTTTTAAAGATCACTGTGGCGCGGTTGAGCTTCTTGTCAATTTCTGTCTCGGCCCCTCTGAGAGGCCCATATGACCCAAATATCTCATTCAATTTTTCAACAGTAGGTATTGCATCCGGGTTATTGAAATACAAAACAAAACCCGTAGGTTCAGACTCATCACTGTTCTCTGCAAAAACATTAGTGTTCTCCTCAGTGGGAACAACATTTACCTCACTTTTCTTACTATCACTATTCTCCTTCTCATTGAAGGGCCCTATTTTCTTCTTCTTGCCACTAGTTGAAGCAGGTACCTCATCCTTGTCTGAACCCGTATCGAGAATTACATCAGTCCAGTAAGAATCTTGTATGTGCTTAGGTTTTGATACCCTTCTCCCACTCTTAGTAGCACTTCCAGTCTCCTCAATCAAATCCTTCTCTTCCAAGGACTTAGGTACACGGGAATCCTTGTATTTGGTAAAAAAGCTCTGCATTGGAAGGGTCCAGCTTGAACTTTTCACCGGATTCTCTGCTGTTAGACAGAGTTGAGTGAGCATCTCGGTAGATGGTGGATACTCAATGGGAACTGATTGGCCTTGTACTTCTTCTTTCCTGGGCCTACCCCTCTTCTTAGCAGTACCTGTATCTGATTTGGTAGCGGATTTTGGCTTGGATAGAGGTGAGCGGGTCTCTGATTGTGGGTCAAATTCTTTATCAGAAATCCCAACCCCCTTTGTTTTCTTAGGCCTACCTCTGCCTCTCTTTCCAGGAGTACTGGTATCAGATTTGGTAGGGATTTTCATCTTGGATGAAGACGAACGAGCTTTTGATACTGGCTCAGCCTCTTCCTCAGAGGTCTCAACCAACTTCTCCTTCTTAGGCCTTCCTCTTCCTCTCTTCTTGGGCACCTCATCAGATTCAGACGACGGGTCAAATTCATCGTCAGAGATCTCCCTCGGCTTCTTCTTCCTGGACCTTCCTCTCTTCTTGGGCGCCTCATCAGATTCAGACAACGAGTCAAATTCATCGTCAGAGATCTCCCTCGGCTTCTTCTTCCTGGACCTTCCTCTCTTCTTGGGCGCCTCATCAGATTCAGACAACGAGTCAAATTCATCGTCAGAGATCCCAATCTGCTGCTGCTGCTTCTTGGGCCTGCCTCTCTTCTTGGGCATCTTATCGGATCCAAACAACGAGTCATATTCATTGTTGGAGGTCTCGCCCTGCTTCATCTTTTTAGGCCTGCCCCTGCCCCTCTTCTTGGGTAAATTTTCAGATTCCGACGACAGGGCATATTCATCACCGGACATCTTGACCCGCATTGTTTTCCTAGAGCTGCTGCTCCTTTTAGGCATCTCGCCAGAATTAGATTGCGGGCTATAGTCTGAATCATCTGCGTTGAATACTTGTTTCTTTTTCTCAGGTTTCTTAGGCCTACCTCGCTTTTTAGGAGTTGCCTCACTCCCTTGCTTGCTTTCATCCTTCTTCTGTTCATCCTTGTCCTTTCTCTTTTTACTGGTTCCAGACTTTTCAGTCTCTGGAACCTTATCGGGATCATTACCAAATTCTTCACCATACGCAAACTCAGGAGCATCAGGGAACCCCCTAAATTTGTCAAAAGCTTTCAAATAAGCCCTTGCCATAACAAACTCCAGCCGATTCATGTTTTCAGACCCAATAACAGTTACCTCTTGTACATACTCCATTAACCTCTCGACCTTAAATGACCTCAAAATTACCA
The DNA here is from genome assembly GCA_025461125.1 of Carex kokanica. Taxonomy (NCBI): domain Eukaryota; kingdom Viridiplantae; phylum Streptophyta; class Magnoliopsida; order Poales; family Cyperaceae; genus Carex; species Carex kokanica. Next base: position 1,452,466 of record JAJGRX010000638.1, read on the forward strand.
AATTATCCACATCCGGCACATGGGTCCCATCTATAATACCAGCATTATCTACCAACTGCTCATTAAGGGACTTTCTATCTGAGCATTTGCAGCTTAAAGCCACTTCAATCCGCCTTGATATCTCAGCCAACGAGGAATCAACACCTCTCACAAATGTCTCCACGCTGCTTTGTTTCTCCATTTTACGAAAACTTGTCATGTAAGGTTTTAGTGCTGAGGCATCGTTCCATGCAAAGGTCTTATCCCCAAAATAGGCGACCAAGCAGTGATCTTCCTTTTTAATTTTAAGAGCAGCTTCTGAAGCAAGAGACGGGTCATAGATCTGACCCGGCCACCATGGATGGCTTTTCACCTTGCCCCACACCAAATCATGAACCTTGTACTTGAATAGGTCGGTTTCAGCTTGTTCTGGACCTTCTGGTTCTACCAATTTCTCTTCTTCTTGAAACTTGAACAGGTAATTTGGTGGGGCTTCAATTGGAACCTCTTTCTTCTTTCTACCTCTTCTTTTAGGGGGGTCGGGGTTTGGGTTAGGGTTTGGGATGGGGTCGGTAGTGGGGTTTGAGCATTCTTCTGGCACCTCCCCTCCCGTTGTCGGACCATTGGTTAGGGTTTCGGCCTCTGGGTCCGGCGCCAGCGGCGCCGACTCGTAAGAGGAAGTATCAGACGACATCTTGCAAAACCCTAGAAAATTCTAGGGTTTTTGGAAAAGATAAACAATTACGAAAAAAAATAAAAAAGCAAGGGTAGAAGAAGGACCTGAACTTCAAATTTTGAGAATTGTATCCGATTAGGAGAGGAGGAGATTAAAAATTGGGATTTCCAGCTCAGAAGAGGTTTTATTCATTTCAGTCGATTTCCGTTTCAACTTTCCTTGAGAGGTTCTGTTTTTGGGGTTCATTTTGTGACCCTTTTTTATTATTTTATTTGGTTTCAGTTACTCGTTGCATAATCGCATCTCGACGCCGAAATTTGATCGAGGGGGGAACGATAAGAAAAAGGTTCAAACTGGGGCCACCAATTTCTGGTCCAAATTGGGTCCGCAACAGAGTATCTGTTTTCTCATATTGGGTTTGGTAATGGGCCTAAGATCCGACGGGCATCGGACCTACTTTAGTTCAATGAGTTTAATCACCGTCTATCTGCTTCAAGATTCGTGCAAAATGCTTTAAATTTTGTGCGTCTCTGTTTCAATTATTGTGCGGACAAATCTTAAGTTAGATCGGACGGTCATCATGCTCGTTGAACCTAAAAGTAGGTCCAATGGGCATCGGACCTACTTCGGTCTCAATTTAATAACTCATTTCTTCCTAAAAACATCCTAATATTCAATATCTCCGTAAAAATATAATATTTTTCTTATTTCCTTTTATTTATTTAACTTTTTATTTGATTTTTTATTTAATATCCTATCTTGGATCTATGATATTATGAAACATGGAATTGATACGAAACCATTGTTGAGGGATCGTGATATAGTATAGTATTTATTATCTATGTCGTTTATGCAGTTACAATGCATATATTGCTAGATGCTACCTATAATTTATGGAATCGAAAGGAGCTCAATATCTTATTGCCCAATGACATAGATCCATATGTCACACCAATAAGAAATTAATCTCATTGATTTATTTGATATGTATGACATGACAAATAAATTTGTTTTTCTACTAAAATATAAGAAATATAATTATTTAGAATAATTATTTATTATATTATAATTAATTAGATTAATAATTGATTAATTGAAATAAGGAAAAATATAACTTAGTCCAATAAACAAAGTCCATAGTTGTTAATTTTGACCCAAATTTATTTTAAGAGTTGGTTTATAAAATTAAGACTTCGTCAAAAATAAACTACCACATTTTCTGAAAACTGTTGCGTAGTGGTTCTTATTTTGACCATAACTTCCTCGTATGACGTATGTTTTGGGTGATTCAAGTTGGATTGGAAAGTTAAAAGAAAGATATAGTACATTTCCTTCTACAACTTGTCTTAATTCGAAATAGATCGTGGTAAAACACATGGTAGGACGTGACAGTTACTTTTGAAAACATAATTCACTTTCCTTATTTGCTTTATATATTATCTTCTTTATTTTCATAGAATTAGTTTTTTAGAGAGTTGTAGTTATGCCGAAATTATCTATCTCGTTTGATCCCTCATGTGTTGAGAACTCATAAAATCCTAAACTCAATATCTAGTTCTTTGGAGGATAAGGATCAAGGAGCGACTAAACTAGTACTCTTTAGCAAGAACTTTAGTTTCTAATTAATTTTTTGGTGGATATTGTTGAGGGCTTCTACTTTTGAGTCTCAAGCAAGACATTGTAGGAGATCAGCAAGCATCGACCATCAATTTGAAGTCTCAACTTGGTGCAAGACGTTATAGGAGATCGGCAAACATCAACCACCAATTTGCAAGAGATCAGATCTCAAGCACACGGTAAAGGTAAATTTATTATTTGAAAATATAATTTTGGTTTGATTTCAGTTACACATAATATTCTTTTCAATTTTTTATTTCAATTTTTTTTCAAAATTCGTTACTTTAATTACTATAAACCCCAACAATCTTCCATTTTTTCATGTATAAAAAGAAACTAATGGAAATTAGAAAGAAGGTTGTAAACACCATGTTGAGGTTTTATGCTACTTAGGGTAGCAAGATTTTCAAAAAATTTATAAGAAAAGTATCAAAGGAACATCATGTGCAACTGAAATCAAACCAAAATTATATTTTCAAATAATAAATTACCTCTGCAGCGTGCTTGAGATCCGATCTCTTGCGGATTGGTGGTTAATGCTTGCGGATCTCCTAATACGTCTTGCACCAATTTGAGACTATAAATTGGTGATTGATGTTTGCCAATCTCCTAGGATGAGACTCCACGATATCTACCAATAATTAATTAGAAGCTAGAGTTTTCTCTTGTTAGAGAGTACTAGTTTAGTCACTCCTTAAATTCTTATCCTCGAATAAACTAGATCTTGAGTTGTGGGTTTTGTGGTTTCTCAACACATGAGAGATCCAACGAGATAGAAAAAGAATTTTGGCAGAACTTCAACTCTCTAAAAAAATGAATTCTACCTAAAAATACGAGGAAGATAATATATAAAGCAATAAGATTTTTAAAATTAACCGTCACGTTCTATCATGTTTTTTACCACGATTTCTTTCAAATCAAGACTTGGTCCAAAAAGAAAAGTTCTAGATCTTTCTTTTAACTTTCCAACCCAATTTAAATAATCCAATATGGACTTCGTATGAGGGAGTTATGGTCAAAATTGAAAACACTGCACAGCAGTTTACAAAAAACATAGTAGTCTATTTTTGATTAAATCTTAATTTTGAAAACTTGCTCTTAAAATAAACTCGGGTGAAAATTAACGACAACCATGGGCTTTGTTCATTGGACTAAAATTTATTTTTCTTATTTGAATTAATCAAATACAATTAATATAATTAAATATAGTATCATATATAATTATTTTAAATAATTATATTTCTTGTATTTTGGTATATAAAAATAATTTATTTGTCACGTCATACATGTCAAATAAATCAAGAAATATTTCTAATCAATTCTTTATTTGTGTGACCATATGAAATCTATGTCATTTAACAATGAAATCTGAAACTTGTTTTAATTCCGTAAATTACAAGTGGCATCTAGCAATATGAGTGCCATATTATATCGCGATCCTCAAGCAACAATTGTTTTGTGTTAATTCTATGTCTTATGATATCATGAATAGATCCAAAGTAAAATCTTATCATCTTTACAAATGTATTCGTTTCTTGATTCCGAAATAATTCAATAACTCAGTTATTATAATTATGATTAAGGAGAAGCACAGTTTGTTGAGCCGGTTCCACTTTTATTCCAAGGTTATCAAATCCGGAATGAGAGTAGGTCCGATGCCCATCGGACCTACCTTGGTTCGATGGGTGTGATGACCATCCGATATGCATCAATATTCGTGTTATATGCATCAAAATCCGTGCAAGACTGTATCAATTCCCGTGCGCATAGATCTTGATGCTAATCGTACGGTGATAGAGCTAATTGAACCTAATTCTAGGTCCGATGCCCATCGGACCTACTCCTATCTCATCAAATCCACGACAAAGCAACAGAAAAAAAGTATCTTTTAATATAATCTTTGAACTCGGTGCCGTCAATCACTGAATTCTCCAAAGTCTTTGAATAGTTGCAATCTGTAGCACGAAAGAAACCACAATCACTGCACACAAAAAACAAAGAAAAGAAAAGAGAAATGAGGGAACTTCAAAGTGTCTCGGAAATTTGGAGAAAAATAATTAAATAAAAAGTTGAATAAATAAGAAATAAGAAGGAAGAAATAGGAGAAGGGTAAGAAAACAAGCCATCGTTTTGAGTAACGAAGCTTTTACCCATTTGAGAAAGGGAAGGTAGCATAGTTGGTTAGAAAAAAAGTCTTAAGACTATTTTACGACTTCACAACTTCTGCGAAAATTTTCAAAAAAAGAAGCTTATACCCATCCGACGATTAAGAAACAACAAGTGATTAATATATCAGACGTCTCCCACTTACTCGCACGTGTTTTGGCGAAAACAAGCCCCGTTATGTCCTCGATTTTTTTAAAAAGCAGCAAGCTTTTCGAAAGTGTTAAGGGCGAATTATAATTTGTAAAATTAAACTTGCACTGAAGCCTCTTCATAGACGATCTAAACCATTAAAATGATCAATTCGACAGTTTACATAAAAAGATCACGCTGTTTCACAAAATTGAAGTTTTTTTAGACATTATATAAGTAGAACTAGAATGCTCTTAAGCTCAATAAATTTCTTGGTGAACTTAACTTTAAAATCTATCAGTTTGATTTTGAATGATGAAATTTAGATAATTCAAACAAATTTAATTCACAAGTGATATCAAATTTATAAATATCTGAATTAATTTAGTATAAAGTTAAGTAGTAAAAAAAAGGTTTATAAGTTAATTTTAACGAGTTTAATTTTTAACATTTTTTTACCGTTTGATTCTATGCTAATTTAATTCGAATATTTATAAATTTTGTATGTAAACATATTATTTGTGAAGTAAATTGGTTTCAGTAGTTTGGATTGATCATTTGAAAGCAATCTGATATGTTTTGGAGCTTTGGTGAGCTGAAGAACACCCTAGTTCTACTCTATCTTTTATTATATATGTATAAAACGTGAGTAGAACTAGGTGTTCTTGAGTTCACCAAGCTCTTTGTTAATTTAACGCTAAAACATATCAAATTGATTTAAAATGACGAACTGAAATCATTGAGACCAATCTACTTTAGAAGTGATGTGTTTACATGTTAAATTTATAAATCTTTGAGTTAAATATAGTACAAAGTCAAGCGGTTCAAAAATAATGAAATGAATGCATTAAAATTAACTTATAAATATTTTTTTACCTCTTGAGTGTATATTAAATAAAATAAAAAAATTATACATTTGACAGGTAAATGCATCACTTGTGAAGTAAATTGATTTCTAAAATTTAAATTTATTGTTTGAAATCGTTCTTATAAATATTGAAATTAAACTCATCAAATGACTTAGTGAGCTTAGGAGCAATTTAATTCTACTTATATCTAAAATTTAAAATGAATAACAATACTTTGTAAGATGCTCTTAAACAGGGGCGGACCCAGGTACATCCAGGGGGGGGGCAGCTGCCCCCCCTGGATTTTGAGTTTTAGTGGAGATTTATCGGTTCTGACTGACTCTGCCCCCCTCCTGGAATTTTTTTTGTCCCCCTCTGGACGTTTAATTTGTAATTCGGGTTAAATTTAGGGTTAAAATTAAAATAAATTTGTTGAATTTTGATTGATAATTAGAATTATAAGTCAAAACATCAGAAATTATAAGTCAAAGCATTGGAAAATATAAGTTAAATATTGTTTTTTATCGAGTACCCAATTGGTTATTGGATTTAAACCCAATTAGGTATTTAAACCCGATTCGATATTTTTTTTGCCCCCCCCTGACGAAAATCCTGGATCCGCCCCTGCTCTTAAAATAAAGTAGTTTAATATTTTGAAAGTATATTTGCTTAACATCTCACGAGTAAAATATATATTATTAAATTATATCATCTATATGTGTGGAAAATTACCAGTTTGAAATTCAAAAAAAACAATTATTTATAAATACAAAATAGTTGGATGATTTCACCTTCAATTTTTATTAAGAAAAATTATATAATAGAATTATTGTATGTTATTTGTCTGCGTACTGAAATTGTAATTGATATTACTTGCTAGGTCGGACAAGTATCTTATACTCAAGTGAGGATTTTTATTTGTACAGTATTTAATAAAAAAGAAAAATACAAATTCGAGCTAGTCAACACTCAACCGCATAATGAGTGGCGCTTTAACAATATCATTATTTTAGAATTAGCTCGTACAGTTGTTTATGTTACCGACATAATATAATGAAATCTTCTCCTTTACAGGACTACAGGAGTGCGTGACCGACTTTGAGATATCTCATATTTTGCGTGGCCGACGTGTCCGGTGCCTATTCCGAGATAGCGCAGAGGGGTCAGTATTATATTAGCTTTGAGAGTCGTGCATAACATATTTAAACAGTTGAGATATTCCAAAACATCGCGCAAAATATGAGATATCTCAAGAATGAGAATAACCTTTACAGACCGAAATTTTTATTAATAGAAAAATAAATAAATAAATATCGACACTGGGAAAGAATTCGGAGAAATTCGACATATAAGAAAAATGTATTTTTGTCTATAACGTTCAGATGACGTTATAGATCAAAATGTTAAGATTAGCGAAATCACATTAACCACTAATTAGCAGTCTATGCTAGCCGTTTTGGCCTACCACGTCCAAACATTTTGAAAAAAAAAAATTATAGACGTTGGTTTGTACAACGTTCAGACATATGGAAGAATTGCTTTATTACCAATGGAAGGGTCTAGAAACAGTCAATATCTCGGTAGATTGAACCCTTCAAACAATACGATATTACGAGAAATTTTGTGTTTCTGACTAAGTTTACAGTGTGCTTCTCCTACTTTTCACTTAAATTAGGTGATAAAAGAAAAAGGTCTTCGGTTTCACTTAAGTTTACAGTGTGCAATTATTTTGTAAAGAAAACAAAAACAATTGAAAATGATGTAACGAGTTGCGTCAGGGACAATCATGTCTGGACGTTGTACAAACTAACGTCCATAATTGTTTTTTTTTTTCAAAATATCTAGACGTGGTAGACCAAACGGCCAACTTAAACTGCTAATTAGTGATTAATGTAATTTTGCTAATCTGAACATTTTGATCAATAACGTCCTCTGGACATTACAGACAGTAACGTTTTTCTTAAATGTTGAATTTTCCCGAATCCCTTCCTCATTATCGATATTTTTTTAGGGAAATTTTTTTTCCCCCTGCTCCTATCTCCCATTCATCCCCCAATCATTAATTATCTAGGGGACCACAACTTCGAGCACAAAAAGACAATAAAAAAACGCGTATCAATCATTAATTACACGGGGGACCGCTTATATTTGAAAATTTTTACAACTGACGCGCACAAGTATTCATATATAATATACTAAGTATTCATATCTAAGATATCAAGTATTTTAAAAATAACTGGACACATTACTCACCCATCTTTTACACGTTTTTAGAGGTGATTTTTTTTCTCCGTTCACTCTAACCAATATTTCTAACAATCTGTGAAATTTTTTGCGAATCTAAAATCACAAACGTCTTCACGTAATTTTCTCTTTCAAATGAGATCCATGATGAAGTACTTTCGAGTTATCCGTCGCGCAATTATTCATACCTCGTAAAATTATTTATATCTTGTCGTGCAAGTATTCATACCACGTCGAGCAAGTATTCATACCTAAGATATCAAGTATTTCAGAAAAATGAGTGGTAATGAAAGTTCAATCGGTAAAAAATGAGTGAATGATGTGTTCAGTTTTTTATTTGTGAAATACTGATGAGATATGAATACTTGCTCGATGAGGTATGAATACTTGAATGACGAGTTATGAATACTTGTGCAACGGACAACTCGAAAGTATGTCATCATGGATCTCATTTGAAAAAGAAAATTATGTAGAAGACGTTCGTGGTTTTAGATTTGCAAAATTTCTCACAGATTGTCAGAAATATTGGTTAGAGTGAACGGAGAAAAAAAATACCACATCTAAAAACGTGTAAAAGATGTGTGAGTGATGTGTCCAGTTTTTTTTAAATACTTGATATCTTAGATATAAATACTCAATGTATTATATATGAATACTTAATGTATTATATATGAAATACTTGCACTTGTCGCGATAATGACGCGTTTTGTTTTGTCTTTTAGCGCTGAAATTTGTGGTCCCCTCTTAATTAACGGTCAACAAAGACAGTTATTGACCGGAGAATGAATGGGGGACAGAAGCCCGGAGATAGTTAGTCGGTCCCATTTTTTCATTTATTTTCCTATTAATAAAAATTTCGGCTTTACAGACCCCTAAATTGCGTGGGCCCCGTTTGATTGCTAGATGTTGCCACGCGTATGACCTATCTCTGCTTTCCCTCCCTTATAGCGTGCGTGCCACGTGACACATCATTCCGCGGCCACTGGCCAGGGAGTCTTTGTAAAACCGCCAATGAGAAAATGTTAAGCAGGACTCTTTACACAATTAATTCTATTAGGAAAAATTATGATATATAACTCTTTTAACTATATTTCAAATTTTAGTTCGACTCGTTTTACGAAAATTAAAAAGTATTGCTATGAGCACTTGATCAACCTGTGAATTACGCTTGCCTCTCTGGCTCTTCTACTTTCTCTTTTACAGCTAAAGGTGTAACAGGTTGAAATAAAAGCAGCAACGGGTAGACCGAAAAATTTATGAGCAATATTTGAGTGAAAACCGGAAAAATATTTCACCCTGAACAAAGGAACCGGGTGTACCGACTTTGTATCTGATTTTCCCCCTACCTTCCTACCATACGGTCAATCGGGATTACCGCCTTACCTTAATCTCTCGCCTCTATCTCTCTTACACACCCAAGCACACTGAAGCTCTAGCCATGGCTGAAACGGATCGGGCTGGATCGAGCGAGCAATTACCCGAGGTTGAAGAGAAGCCTTATCGTGATAGAACCAGTGCTTTTTGCGAGATAAGGAAGAGGGAGCTCGGGCTATCTCAGTCTACGGATTTCTCTCGCCGAGCCGGTGGCTCAGAGGTGGACTTCCATTTTTCTTTTTGATTAATTGTCGGTTTTTCTAGTAAAATTGGTTCAAGAAACCGTGTAGGGTTTGGGAATCTGGTTCAACGAACTGTGTATGGAAGATATGAGCTTATGAATTGATTTGGTGGTCCTTCCAATTATAATGGCTAACTTGGTAATTCCTATTGCTTTTGTTGAAGTGGGTAAATTACCAGACGTTTTTCCCTCTTTCTGGTTTTATACTAGGGTTTGTTAGTGGACTTGACAAGGTGCTTCTGATCAATAAATAACACCTATTGTTTGCGCTGGTCAGTTAAATCTGTCATAATTAAATCCCTCTTTGCAAATGAAAACTAGACCATATTGAATGAGGAAGGATAGGTAAGGTAATGCTTTTGAAATTCAGCTATATTAGAGTAATATCTTACTCATCAGAAATCAGTTATTTCACTATACATTTTATTTTAAAAAGTGCCTACTTAATCAGAGTAATATCTTATCATTAGATGTTTTGTATGTTGTTTCAAAGTTGATCAAGCCATATTTTGAATTGGTTGTCTATTCTATTATTCTCTTGCAGGTTATCATAAATTGTTTTTACTCCTAAATGCTCAGGAGGTTGACTGTTTAGTTTAACTCGATATCTGACTGTACGTAAACGAACCAGGCTCTGTTAAAGCTTAAGGTGATGACAAAAGGTTGCTTTTGTTATTTTATTCTCTTTCACGTGAGAAGAATTGATGGCATAAGCTTGTGATATAACTTTACCAGTAGGCATATTATAGTTCTGGTTAACTAATGTTGTACAACTTAAGCATATAGGTAGGTTGATTTTGTCATTTAGATTGAATTTTCTGATATAGAACATAAAAATGTATGGAAAATATATATTTTGCATGTTGGGCATATAATTTTAAATTTTTAAATTGACACAGGCACTAATTAAGCGCATGACTCAATATGGGAAGTTGTACGGGCACAAAGGTTGTGTAAACACAGTGTGCTTCAACTTCAATGGAGATGTTCTTGTGTCGGGCTCTGATGACAAGGACATCATATTTTGGGACTGGCCAATGAAAAGTAAGATGTTTTCTTATAATTCTGGCCACATCGAAAATGTTTTCCAGGCGCGCATCATGCCTTTTAGTGATGACCGTACTGTCATTTCATCTGGTGCTGATGGCCAGGTAACTATCTTTTTATTATTTTCTACTATTTAATGACCCATCAAGCCTTTAGTCTTTTGCAAGTTGTTTATTTAGATAGTGGATATGTTTTTTGTTGGAACCAAATTGTTGCATAGTTGGACATAATTTGAGGATATTTTGTTATTTAATATGTACTGTTGCACATAATTTGAGGGGTATTTTGTAATTTAATATTTACATAATTCAGTGCTAAGTCAGTTTTATATCAAAGGAGTTTCATTTTTTTTTTCTGCTATTTAGTCATGACAAAATATTTCAACTCCATGGTGAGTTTTAATGCTTTACTGTATACTCTTACTTTTGTAACTAGCACAAACCAGCCACTTATCTGACATATAAATTGGATTCTGAGTTATTGTAAGAATCAGTAGGGGAAAATTAACTGCGAAAGATTACAATTTTAATCAGGTTAGAGTTGGTGAAATTAAGGAGGATGGCGAAGCAAACACAAAGCAAATTGGGTCCCACCGTGGAAGGGTCCACAAAATAGCCATTGAACCTGGTAGCCCGCATGTATTCTACAGCTGTGGGGAAGACGGGTTAGTTCAACATGTATGTGTTTTTACTGTCTGATTTTCTTTTCTATTCTCTTTAGATTCTGTGTACTTTTAAGGCTCTAAATTCAATTGATGTATACAAGCTAAACTTATTCCTTGGATGGGTCAAGTGATAATATTGCTATCTAGATTCAGAAGCTTAGTGCTTGTGTTTTTATTGGAAAGAATTCTAGCCAGTAATCCAGATTGGATTCGAATGATCAGGTTATATAGGATGTATATGCCACTATAATATATTTCGTTTTATTTTATGAGACTATTTATGTAGGTTATGTGAGGAGGGTTCAAAAATCTCCATTTTTTGTGCCTTTCATCATGCCTCCATTTTTTAGAAGTTAATAACTTAACATTTAAAACTCAAATATCAAAATAGAACTGCTAGATTTGATTTATATCATTTTCTCTATACACATATAAAAGATACGACATTTCGACTTTGTTTTTATTGGTATCAAGAGCTTGCAAAAATACATCGATATGAATAAATTCTGGATGTTGATTTTTCAACTTATTGATTCATATAAAAACAAAACTGAAAAGTGATAATTTTTTTATGTGCACGTAGATAAAATAATATAGGTCGCATCTAACGGTTTTATTTTGATATTTGAGTTTTAAAATTTTAAGTTATTAACTTTTAAAAAATGGAGGCATGATGGAGGTACAAAAATGGAGGCATTGAACCTCATGTTATGTTATCAAAGGATTTTTTTATGCAAAGTTCTTTTAATAGTGTTAGTATTTTAAAACAAAATTATACTTCATCTACAGTTTGACTTGAGGAGCCCAATCCCCAACAAGCTGTTTATCTGCTCCTCCAGATCAGGAAACAGGCGGTTACCTCTTAATGGGATAGTGATCGACCCACGGAACCCAAACTTGTTTTCCATTGGAGGAATTGATGAGTACGCCCGCTTGTATGACATTCGCAAGCATCATCAGACCGACTTACTAACAGACCAACCTGTTGACATCTTCTGCCCCAATCACCTCATCAAGTCTGCTGGGATCCACATTACTGGCTTATCCTACTCCAACACCAGCGAGCTTCTTGTCTCATACAACGATGAACTAATCTACCTCTTTACCAAAGATATGGGTATTGGACCTGATCTGAAATCAGTCTCACAAGATGACTCAGTGAAGACCAAGCAGCCACAGCCGCAGGTGTATATTGGCCATAGAAATGCACAGACAATTAAAGGACCGAGTTTTTTGGGGCTGAAGGATGAGTACGTGGTTAGCGGGTCAGACTGTGGTCATGTGTACATATGGCGAAAGAAAGGAGGTGAGCTCATTTCCATGATGCACGGTGACAAGCACGTTGTTAACTGCATTGAGGCACACCCATATTTCCCTTTCCTTGCTACTAGCGGGTTTGATAAGAGCATTAAATTGTGGACCCCGACAGCTAGTCGCACCACACCTTTTCCCAAAAATAAAGAGGAGGTATTTTTAGCTTGGAGAAAGTTTTGATTTTGAACTTACTATTTCTAAAATAAAGGTGTGGATCTTTATAAACAATGCCCGATATTCAGTTGTACACACTAATATCGTTCTCTTCCATCTGAGTTCTACAATTTTCGGTGTTTTGCAGATGACATGCACAGTGTTACAACCGTACAAGTCTTGAGTATTGGTTATTGAACCCACAAATGGTTGTATTTCCCCTTGCCATACATTGTTGGAACAATAGAACATGCAAATTTGCTTAATTGATTCAGTTCCTTGCTTAGAAAGAACACAAAACAAATTTTTCTGTGGAAAGGAATAGTTTTCAACACAAGTTTGCAATCACAGTATGTAACTTCTCAGTAAATAACAGCTGTTAATACAACAGATGTTGGATCTTACTCCTAAATACCATAATATTTTATTTTAATTGGCAAAAGAAAATACGCAATCATACCAGTTCTTTAGCTATAAAATTAACATATAACATATCTGTTTTTCAGCTGTTCATTCTGAGTTTTCATTCAGGTTATAAAGGCCAACGAGAGTGGGAGAGAAGCTCGAGCACAGACAGCACTAGGTCCTGACATAATAATGCATGTGTTAAGGTTGCAAAGGAGGCAAGCTGTGGCCTACATCGAGCGAAGTCCAACCGTCGCTTCTGATCTTGGGAGCGACGGTGAGGAGGACAGAGAGGCTATCGTAGTTGGCTTTTCAAACGATGAAGATGGTGAAGATGGAGACCCTAGAGAATGCTCCATTACTTAAACAGAACAAATATTTTATATCCGAGAAAAGGGCGCTTCAGATTTCAAGGCTGTGTCATAAAATAAATAGAGGTGCTTGATAGAGATTTTCTGTACATGCTTTTTAATTATGTGCTATAAACTAGCCGGACGTGTTGTATCTAAGAGGTGCTGTTGCGTGTGTGCTTTGTGTAATCGTTTTTTTATAGTTCTAGCTTGAGAATTAGCCGTTTTTATCCCTCAGCTTTTTTTAGAGGTTCTGTGCCGAGTTTCTCCGTTTGCTTTTTTTTTTTTTTTTTTTGCTTCCTTTTTTGCCCTCCATCCGGGCTGTGGCCTGTGGAGGTTTCATTTGAAGATTTTGGGATGCGTTCTTGTTTTGTGTTTATATCTTTTTGTATGATTTATAGGAGATAAACTGTACTGTGTGTGGGCTATGTTCATCGAAAGGGGGTTTTGGTGAGTATTAACTCTAAAAACTATTTGCTCGGTTTTAAATAACAAATTTAAATAGTTGAAACTAATTTATGAATATGTGTGTATGTGTAAAATTTAAAATTTATTTAGAACAAAGTCGAGCTGTCAAAAAATACTGAAAAACAAATACATTGCAATTACTTATAGAACTTTATATTTTTGAATTCGTCATTTAAAATTTTATATGTTATGTTAAAAGCACTAAAACCAATTTACTTCATTTAGTACAAAATTGAGTGGTTGATTTTTGAATTCGTCATTTAAAATTTTATATGTTATGTTAAATGCACTAAAACCAATTTACTTCATTTTAGTACAAAATTGAGTGGTTGAAAATTTTAAAATTGTAGATGTACATGTATCACTTGTAAATTAGATTGGTTTTAATGGTTTGAATTTATTATTTAAAATCAATCTGATAGATTTTGAAATTATGCTCATCAAGCTCTTTTGATGAACATAGCACATACAAGTGCTATAAGAGGGGGAACTAAACAGTCGATTAATCGATCGTTTAGTTAGTGGTGGTGACAAAACTGTCACAAATAGACTTGACGGAGGTGTGTTTCTAGATTTTTTATGATTAATCTGTCGATTATTCCCGTTTAGCTTTTTTTTTTTTTGTGATTACAAGATCCGTTGGTCTCTTAGTCAGTCATTTATTGAAACATGATCCATTATATATTGGATTGTTTAGTCAGCCAAATTCAGCCGATTTTTCAATTAATCAATTACATGTTTTGTTGTCTTATTTAGACTTTTCTAAATAACTATTCATAAATTTTTATTAATTAATAAAAAAACTAAATTAAAATAAATTTATTTAAACTTTTTTATGAATTTAATGAATTAAATTAATTATTTTAATAAATTATAAATATATGTACATACTTTTAATTCCTCGACAGTAACGACGAGGACACACCGTTATACAACACTGGTTTTACTCTTTTGTGTCCTGTCTATGTTCCTCATTTGATATATCTTCTGTTGCTGGTGTCCCATTCCCATTTGTTTCTATAGACTTTCTACGGCACAAGCGCCATAAGCTTTCCCAAGGGTATAACATTTCTCACGAGCAATTTTCCTTTTTGTTTGTTTCCCAATAAAGCTCACAAACATCGTTGTCCCTTTTCCGTTGGTCTAATTTTACAATCGTCCGGGAAACGCGACACCAAAGAATTGAGAAATAAATGGTTTGTTGTAACGATAAAAATAAAACAAAAAACAAACGACAAACGAAGAAGAAACAAATTGAGAAGAATTGCAGGTGATCTAAGTAGAGGGAAGAGAGATCGGTACTGGCTGTATCCAGTCCAACGGGTTTTATTCAGTTATGATCCTTCTCAGTTGACTCATTCTCCGATTTGGCCGGCGTGAACTCTAGCTTCAACAAAGGAAACCATTGTCGAGATTTAAGTTTAGGTAAGTTTCTCAGTAGAATGTTTCGAAGTTTTAAGATTTTACGGTTCATGAATACTGCATTATGCACGGCTACTTCTAAATAGTTACCGTATTTTGCTGAACATCAGTACGTGTGATCTGTGTTTAATAATAACCAATCCAACTGGAGATCTCCTTTTCAATCCAAACTTGAGACAATCAATTCTGAGATGATTCTTCTATTCTCAGAGAATAACAGAACCGTTGTTTTTGTTTTATTTACAGCTCAAATTGTAGTTTAACTTTTAGTACAGCACAACAATGTAAATCGCCTATTAAAGGGCTGTAACTCTTTCTTCTCAAAAATAAGAGATTCAAATTACATATCTATCTTCTTCTTTCTTCTTCTTTACCAGTAATTAAAACAAAATGAATACATAACAGCAAAACCATCCAGCAGCAAAAACGTTTAGGGCCTGTTCGGCTGTACAGGAAAAATTACTGTTCACGTGGGAAAAAAAAAATTCACTCAGAGTGAATTTTTTTTTTCCCACGTGAACAGTAATTTTCAGTTCAAAAAATTTGTTTTCCCGTACCCATTCCCGAACCCACACTGCAGCCGAACAGGCCCTTAGTGTTGTATATAACTCGGGAGTCGATCGTCCTTCAAAGTCTCTGTTACGCGTTTATGGTACTAAAAATTAAATTGTCCATTTTCTGGAATTAAATTAACGAATACTCGATTCCACATTATTTTTCTTAACTGAGTACGTAGGACATCGTTGAAACTAGTTTCAGGTTTCTCAAAATTTAAAACTTCATAATGTGATCAAAGTTATGTTGTTCTGAACCTGTAAACTGAACTCTGATATTGACAGCAAATTGGAGGATAAAATCCTTGTCAATTTTGTGTTTGTGACGGGTGTATTTGCATAAACACATCCTTGTCAGTTTTGCAAATATAAACACACACACACATCCTTGTCAGAACCGACAGGCACATTCCAAGTTATTAACTATAAAATATGCAATCATAAAACAAACTATAAATTTACCCTTGAAAAAAAAAAAAAAAAAAAAAACAATCCCATAATTCAATGAATATGACCGAACCAAGAGTTCAAGCATCATGTTATTGCGATGAAGCACGGATTGAACAGTGAAAACGAAATGTAAAAGAGTAATAGGAACGAAGAAACACTAGCTGATTTATAATGCACAATGTTGATTTATAAACAACGTAATTATCACACATATATACCATTCAACATACAACAAATTAATTACATCACAAGCTCAAAACTTATGACCTCTACCATTTATTAGCAAGATACATCAAGAGAGACATTACAGCAGAATGTAAAGTGCATAAATAATTCCTGGAATATAACCTAGAATAGTCAACAGTAGACATATCCAGAACTCCGCCTGCATGTCGCAAAAAGAAAATACGAACAAGGAAAATAAAATTAGATGTTCATGTTTATTGATCTAATACTAAATAAGACAAATTTTGTTTCTGTAAATTGAAAATCGAATTTAAACAAATTAACTCACAGCACATCCATAACGAAGAAAAACACCAACTGGAGGCAAAATTATGGCTAACACTATTTCCACAAGTGTAGCAGCTCCCATCTCTCTGTTTTCTGATAAAGTTCTTCTTTTCTTTTTGCAGAGTGTTTCTCTTCTTAACTCGCGGTATAATGATGCTTTTAAAGAATTATTAAGAGGGTGACATGCGGTGGGATCGTTACGTTCGATGACACGTGTTACGCTGTTAAGTGCCACGTAGAAGTGGCGTGATCCGTTTTGACTTCAGCTCCCGTGTGCCCTCAAAACGCATGTCGGCCAAACCCCAATCCTAGATATCTCAACTTACGCGTATTATTTGGGTTTCGAGATTCGTGCAGAACATATTTGAACGGTTGAGATTTTCCAGAAAAACACTCAAAGTTTGAGATATCTCAGAGTCAGACGATGTGAATTTACCCCAAACTATGTCGATCCGGTTCGGATCCTTCAGTCCTTGAACCTGGTAGCCCGCATGTATTCTACAGCTGTGGGGAAGACGGGTTAGTTCAACATGTATGTGTTTTTACTGTCTGATTTTCTTTTCTATTCTCTTTAGATTCTGTGTACTTTTAAGGCTCTAAATTCAATTGATGTATACAAGCTAAACTTATTCCTTGGATGGGTCAAGTGATAATATTGCTATCTAGATTCAGAAGCTTAGTGCTTGTGTTTTTATTGGAAAGAATTCTCGCCAGTAATCCAGATTGGATTCAAATGATCAGGTTATATAGGATGTATATGCCACTATAATATATTTCGTTCTATTTTATGAGACTATTTATGTAGGTTATGTGAGGAGGTTTCAAATGCCTTCATTTTTTAGAAGTTAATAACTTAACATTTTAAACTCAAATATCAAAATAGAACCGCTAGATTTAATTTATATCATTTTCTCTATACACATATAAAAGATTACGACATTTTGACTTTGTTTTTATTAATATCAAGAGCTTGCAAAAATACATCGATATATCATATAAAAGCAAAACTGAAAAGTGATAATTTTTTTATGTGCACGTAGATAAAATAATATAGGTCACATCTAACGGTTTTATTTTGATATTTGAGTTTTAAAATTTTAAGTTATAAACTTTTAAAAAATAAAGGAATTTGCCCTCATGTTATGTTATCAAAGGATTTTTTTATGCAAAGTTCTTTTAATAGTGTTAGTATTTTAAAATAAAATTATACTTCATCTACAATTTGACTTGAGGAGCCCAATCCCCAACAAGCTGTTTATCTGCTCCTCTTAGGGCTGCAAACGAATCGAACTTACTTCCAGTTTGAGTTTGATTTGAATTAATTTCGAACTAGGTTTGGTTTGAATTAATTTCGAACGAACTCAATTTCGAACCTTTACGAACTTTGTTACGACTTACGAGTTATGACTTATGACTGGTCCATAGTGCGAAATTACAGCACTTACGACTTACGAGTTATGACTTATGACTGGTCCATAGTGCCAAATCAGCTTTGCTGTTTTTTTTTTATTTTCTTGATTTTCTGATGCTGGTAAATGACAGATCTCTGTTGCTAATTTTGCTAATTTTCTATATTTTTTTATTTTTGGTTTAGACTATTGTATGGAAAGTTTCTGGTATGACAAGGGATTAGATTAAAAAGAAAAGAAAAATTAAACTGGCGTGTGCCATCTTTAAGGCAAAGAGAGGAGGAATTGTAACAATAAAAAAGGGTCATGTATTTGATCTATAGGTTTACTAGCGTGTGCCATCTATTTGATCTATAAAACAAGCAACAATAAAAAGGGTGTGCTTTTTAATTACCCGAGAGAGGAGCAAATCGCAAGAAGGGCAAAGAAACGGCCGGTACCAAGGGTCACCTCGCCTCACGGTCATTCCCAATAATCAACCAACAAAGCAGAGATCAATGAGGGTCGCCTCGCCTCGCCTCACGGCCGGTCCCGGTTTGGTATTGCAGCGAAGTAGCCAACAGAGGGAAACTCTAGGGTTTGGACTATGGGCTAAGCCAAAAGTTCACAACTAACGATTATGGGCTAAGGCTGGTTTTGTTTAATTTTTCTATTTTGGATTTTGTTGTTGAATTTTTTTATTTGAGCTTGTAATTGGACCGGACTTTCTGTTTCAGAAGTCAGAATTCA
The DNA here is from genome assembly GCA_025461125.1 of Carex kokanica. NCBI lineage: Eukaryota > Viridiplantae > Streptophyta > Magnoliopsida > Poales > Cyperaceae > Carex > Carex kokanica. The sequence continues at coordinate 1,471,218 of JAJGRX010000638.1, forward strand.
AAGCAATTATGGACTGGACGACTTATATTTTCATCAGTGAACATAAGTAATCAACAGAAATTAACGGTTCATGTGTGAGTTAATTTCGAACTAAATTTGGTTTGCGAACCTATTTCGAACAAACTAGGTCCAGTTTGAGTTTGGTTTGAATTAATTTCGAACTAAGTTTGGTTTGAAATAATTTCGAACGAACTCAATTTTGAATCGAACTTTTTATGAACTTTTTCGAATCAAACTCGAATCGAATTACGAACTACGAATTTTTTGTGCAGCCCTAGCTCCTCCGCATCAGGAAACAGGCGGTTACCTCTTATGTTAAATGCACTAAAACCAATTTGTACAAAATTGAAATTAGATTGGTTTTAAACGATTTGGATTTATCGTTTAAAATCAATTCGATAGATTTTGAAATTCTGCTTATCAAAGCTCTTTTGATGAACATAGCCCACACAAGTGCTGTAAAAAGGAAACTAAACGGTCGATTAATCGACTGTTTAGTTAGTGGTGGTGACAAAACTGTCACAAATAGACTTGACGGAGATGTGTTTCTAGATTTTTTATGATTAATTTGTCGATTATTTCCACTTAGTTTTTTTTTTGTGATTACAAGATCCGTTGGTCTTTTAGTTAGTCATTTATTGAAACATGATCCATTATATATTGGATTGTTTGGTCTACCAAATCGGCTGATTTTTTTCAATTAATCAATTACATGTTTTGTCTTGTCTTATTTAGACTTTTCTAAATAACTATTCATAAAATTTTATTAATTAATAAAGAAACTAAGTTAAAATAAATTTATTAAAAAAATTTAATGAATTAAATTAATTATTTTAATAAATTATAAATATATGCACATAGCTTTAATTCGTTGACAGTAACGACGATAACATACCGTTATACAACACTGGTTTTACTCTTCGTGTCCTGTCTATTTTCCTTATTTGATATCTATCTTGTAACTTAATTTTGAATCGGTGAGTGAACAGTTTCGTGAATAGTGCCTCTGACAAACGACCCCTCTCTTCAGCGAAATGAATAGTACCGATGACAGATGGACCCCAGTTTTCAGCGAGACAGTTTCTTTTTCTTTGTTCCTTTCCGCCACTCTCACCATTCACCCTCTCTCGAAAGTTCGCCCTCGCAACAACTTTACTCTCTCTTGAACCTTTTCGCAGGCTCACAGCCGCTTCCCTTTTCGCTCCTCCTCCGCTCCGAGGCTCAAACCTCATTCCCATCTCTCTCGAAGCCACTTCGATTCTTCTCTCCTTGAGCGGTTCGCCCCATCTCCTCTCTTCTCTTTCAATTGGAATTCCATTCAATACCAGTGACTACTCCAAGTTTTCTCTACCGTTTCCACGAAGCTTCCGATCAGCGCTATTGTTCTGCCCTTTCCAACCTTCAACGCCGCCTCCGCCGCTTTGTCGGCCTTGTCTACCATCGACCACTTCGTTCTCTTCAAGCTGAGCTCTTCTCTCGGCGCGCTCTCTTCCCTCCCTGCTGTCTACCACTCTCCGCAGATCCCAATCTCCGCCTCCGCTCCACTGGTGCTTTTGAGTTTGCCTTCACTGACCTCCTCCACAGCTGGTATCCTCTTTCTCTCTCTACAATATATTAACTAAAAAAAGTTCTAATTTATTGCTTGCAGTTTATGAGGTTATTAGGTTCTCATTGTTCTTAGGATTTGTATGTTTTATTGATTATTGAGTAGTTTCCTTCTAATATGCCAAGTTTTTTTGGATGACATAAACACAATTATGTTGCTTACCAATAATTTAATTAAGGAATTTGCTTGGAGAAGTCCTTCAATCACTCTATTTTCAGGAGATGCAATCTTCAGCAACAACTAAGCAAGAGAAAGCAACAATTTAATTAAGGAATTTGCTTAAAGAAGTCCTTGAATCACTCCATTTTCAGGAGCTGCAATCCTCGGCAACAACTTGAAACAACTTTGTTACAATTCACAAGCAAGAAATTGCAAGGTACAATATTATTTAATCTTCTAATTTTGGTCTTCAGAATATAAAACTATGCATCAATACTCTTTGTCTACAATAAGTTTAAGAATTGTTCATATTTTGTGGGCAAGCAGAATTTGTAGTTTGAGAAAGAATAAGTAGCTACATTTTGTGTTATAATTACAATTAGTCGACATGTTAATTGCGGTTAATTAGTTGACAAAAATTATATCACATGATATGCATTATGTTTGGTTTTTTTTTGTTTATCTACACTCTACAAAAATTATATATATGCACTATGTTTTAGTTTTATTGTTTGTCTACAAAATTAATTGTTCAACACCTTCAAAAGTTCTATAGGTCACTAATGGGTGAAACAAATCTGGTTACCAATGGGTCACCTTCAAATCAGGTCAAATCTTAATCAGGGCATATACTTAGTAAAACTCATATCAATTAATAAATTATTAACAAAGGCATTTCCTCAACAGATAACAGTGACCTGCTTGACAAAGGCATTTTCTCAGATTCTAGATAGGACAGCCCCATTCCCTAGCATATGTTCATTTTTTTAGGTAATCAGAATCTATAGTTTGAGAAATTATGAGTAGATAGATTTTGCGTTTATAATTGCAGTTAGTTTACATGTTTTAACTCCAGCATAATAGTGGGGAAATTGACTAATAAAAAAACTGAAACAAGTTGGTTTTGTTTCATTACTGTCAGTCCTGCTATGCGTACCCCTAGAAGCTAACTTAACATTTTTTGGTGTCAAAATCCAAGTTGTGTATTGCTTCCCTAAAAGCTTATGAGAAGCAAGATTTGAAATAAACAAACAATTTGCAATCGATAATATAAAAGAGATTTATATTATTGTCTACATTTTTTGTAGATTGCTGCAAATCTGATCTAAATGCTTTTTTTTTTCAACATCGATTTTTAAAGGACCAATAAATAGTAGGAACTCCTCCTTAGCCGTCACCAGCTTCTACTCTCCTCTATTATCTCAGTGAGATTCCAATATCTATTACTGCATTTAGATAAATGCTCTTTGGAATGCTTAGAAAATGATAAATTAAGATCATGAACTGCAGAATTCTAGCATCTTCTTAGAAGCACTCTGCATACTGTTGTCGGATTGACTCCCCAATTTTACAATTCTAGCACATAGGATAATGGGAATTATATTTAAATTACATTCTTAGAATCCAGGATGAATATACTTCATCATTATTTGCAATATTTGTTCACTGTAGACCAAAGGTTGGAGAAAGATGCGATAATGACCCTAATACTTGTGAATTTTCTCAAAAGGGCAAACTTGTCTTAGTGTTGATAAATGAAATTCTTTGGAAAGTTTTGGATCCTAATGTTGTTATGAATTTTCTTATATTCAATTTTCCAAATATTTAATTCTGTCATTCATGCACATAAGGCTCTTCGGGACAAGACTTTGGAGCTCAGGTTTTTGCTTTAAAAAGCTTTCTCAAGTTCAATAGATTTTGCCCTAGGTATGCTCTTATCTTCTCAAAAGATTTAGATCAAAATTAAAACCCATTAAACCTATGTTTTTTTTAAATATTTCCAATATAGATCAATTCGTGCACCGAGTCCTTTGAAATCAATCCTTCTCTATCCAATTGATAATAAGGGACGGGTTTCAAATTGTCCTTTTTTTGTCCTTATACAATTACAAGTTTACTTTTATATATACAATTGCAATTTTGACTCCAGCATAATAGTGGGCAAAATGAATAATAAAAAAACTGAAACAAGTTGGTTTTGTTTTATTACTGGTCACTCCTGTTATTCGTATTTACGTCTAGAAGCTAATTGAGCCTTATTTAGTGTTGAAATCGATGTCATGTATTGCTTTTCTAAAATTTGTGAGTAGCACGATTTGAAAAAAACAAGAAGTTTAACAATATATAATATAAAGTAATTCATATTATTGTCTACATTGTTTTTTAGTTTGCTACAAATCTGATCTAAATGAGCATCTTTTTTGGTGTTCTTTTTGATTACTAGATACCTGTTAAGTAAATCCTTTTCTCTTTCAAGATAGGAGAAAATTTTGTTGTGAAATTTTTATTATGGCCCCTAAAAGCGCTCTCAAATTAGCATTTTAACCCTAAAATAAGAAATATTCAACCTGATTAAAGATAAGCAATATCGATTTTCTGCTTTTCATCCTATATTTTTAAGGCACTATGCAGGCATAATTTCTCTATGCAAACGGTTCTTTTATATGCTTTTATGTTCCTCAATTCTTGGGTAATTTTAACCGACTTATGTACTTTTGTTGGAAGCAGTAGAAATTGGAAGAACTGCTGCTGGTATGAAAAATTATCAATTAGATAAAAACACTGATGTAATACAAGATTCCGCTATAACTAAACTATAACTTTTGCATAATTTCATGTACATATTTGTATACCTTTATTCAATATGCTTCTTCACTATGTTATTCTTCCTATGTACTTGCATATTCAATCTCGATATGTTTCTTCATCACTCTCGACAACCGATGCCGAAGCAACGCGAGGCCCACTGCTAGTATCTTCTGTTGCGGGTGTCCCATTCCCATTGTTTCTATAGACTTTCTACGGCACAAGCGCCATAAGCTTTCCCAAGGGTATAACATTTCTCACGAGCAATTTTCCTTTTGTTTGTTTCCCAGTAAAGCTCAGAAACATCGTTGTCCCTTTTCCGTTAGTGGGTAATTTTTATATAATGTGATCAAAGTAATGTTATTCTGAACCTGTAAATTGAACTCTGATATTGACAGCAAAATGGAGGATAAAATCCCAATGCAAGTGGATGATCTCTCTTATCAGCCTTCTGGAATCTGGATACACATCAGAATGGGATGCACAGAGCTGAGATTAGCATAGGATATCCGCTGCTACATTTAGTGTTTGTGACGGGTGTATTTGCATAAACACATCCTTGTCAGAACCGACAGGCACATCCCAAGTTATTAACTATAACATATGCAATCATAAAACAAACTATAAATATACCCTTGAAAGAAAAAAGAAAAAAAAAAAATCCCATAATTCAATGAAATATGACCAAACCAAGAGTTCAAGCATCATGTTATTGCGATGAAGCACAGATTGAACAGTGAAAACGAAATGTAAAATAGTAATAGGAACGAAGAAAGGCAAGAACTAGCTGATTTATAATGCACAATGTTGATTTATAAACAACGTAATTATCACACATATATCATCCAACATACAACAAATTAATTACATCACAATATATCATCCAACATACAACAAATTAATTACATCACAAGCTCAAAATTTATGACCTCTACCATTTATTAGCAAGATACATCAAGATAGACATTACACCAGAATACAAAGTGCATAAATAATTCCTGGAATATAACCTAGAATAGTCAACAGTAGACATATCCAGAACTGCACCTGCATGTCGCAAAAAGAAAATACGAACAAGGAAAATAAAATTAGATGCTCATGTTTATTGATCTAATACTAAATAAGACAAATTTTGTTTCTGTAAATTAACTCACAGCACATCCATAACGAAGAAAAACACCAACTGGAGGCAAAATTATGGCTAACACTACTTCCACACATGTAGCAGCTCCCATCTCTCTCTGTTTTCTGATAAATTTCTTCTTTTCTTTTTGCAGAGTGTTTCTCTTCTCACCTCGCGGTATAATGATGCTTTTAAAGAATTATTAAGAGGGCGACATGCGGCGGGATCGTTAGGTTCGATGACACGTGTTGCGCTGCTAAGTGCCACGTAGAAGTGCTGTGATCTGTTTTGACTTCAGCTTCCGTGTGCCCTCAAAACGCATGTCGGCCAAACCCCAATCCTAGATATCTCAACTTTTGCGTGACCGACGTGTACGGTGCCTATTCGGGGATAGCGCGGGGGCCAGTATTATTTGTGTTTTGAGATTCGTGCAGAACATATTGAACGGTTGAGATTTTTCAGAAAAACACTCAAAGTTTGAGATATCTCAGAGGATGTGAATTCACCCGAAACTATGTCGATCCGGTTCGGATCCTTCAGTCCTTTCATCCGAAACCCAAAACTGTGTGTCTTGGTAGAAACGCATCATACCGTGTTGTCGAAGAACCTCGCAAGAGAATACAACTGGTCCTCCAGGATGGTTAAAATTGAAATATTCTCTGTCAGATGTTTGCCACATGAAATGCTGGTCTGTGATTGTCACAAAGAATCCTCATTTGCCGACTCCCGCTGCAGTTGTTTACGTGTGCACCGGCCACACAGAAACTGCTGCATTTACTGTCCGCTTTATCTTTATCTATTCTCAGACTGTTGTACGACTTGGACGGTGATCATGATTATTTTATTTTCTTAAGAAATGGGAACCTACTGGCTACTGCCCTGTTTCGTTAAGTACTAAATAAAAATTGCAGAACTTTCTTTCCTTAGCCAACTCCGATTTGTAGCACAAAGACTTCAACCGACTGTAAAAATGAATAAACCTGAAAATTTAAGCTCGTTATGTTCGAATCGGACGCGAGTTCAATTGTTTGTTTATTTTTGTTTAATTTATCAAAGTTTCGAAACTGTGTATGCAATTTTTAAATTAAATGAACACCTGAATTTTTTTTAAAAGTACTTTTTAATTAAATTTTGTTAATAAAAATGGTTTCTCTCCATAATAATTTACTCTCTTTCTTTTGTTGTACTGGACAAAGAAAGAGGATAAATTTGAGAAATAACAATTCTCTTTTTACCTTTCTCTTGAATAAAACACCTGCAAGTTCTATATGACAGTGACAACAAATACAACGTCAAATGTTAATTCTTTCGAATTAGTTGCTATTCAATTTAAGATTAATTGCACAATAGGCTCAAATCTCAATATGTACTATTCAGAGGGAAAAGTTTCTCTTGTTTGGGACAAATTGCTCGAGGCTCACTCGCCAACCAGAAACTGCCGCAGGTGGGAACTCCTTTCAAATTCTCTGTTTTTTGTCAAACTGGAGGACCTACTTGGGATGATTTGTTCCGGTGATAGTTAACAGACATCTTATTTTAAAAAAAAAAATTTGATAAAAAATCCGAAGCCCATTTTCATTGAAATAGTTAACTTACACCCTGTTTAAAAGCCCATTTTCACTAAAACCCAGACAGAACAAAACATCAGCAAACTGTTGAAAAGACCCTAACAAATGCGAATAAGGAAACTATTGATATCTGGATTGATTCATGCAGATTGTTGAGTTAGTACTGCAGTTGATGCAATATGAGACATCTATTAAGTATCCGTGGATATATCAAAGGAATATCTTGTTCTAGTGATGAGACTTCTGACTTATTCTTATAATGTGCATTAGAGGATTCTTAAGTAACAACTTTTTTTATTCTAGTGATGGAACATGTTTATGTATTTATCTATTTGTGAATGATCTAATATGTGTTTCGTGAACAATACGTTGGTTAGAAACAATTAAACAATATATTTGTTTAATTTGTAAGGAATGTTATATTTATTGAAAGACATTTATGCTTTTGTTTTACAGTATTAATCTTGTTGTTTTACAATATTTATCTTGTTGTTTTATAGAATATAAATTCAGATATAAAAAATTAAAATTTTGATTTTTTTTTTACAGTTTTAACCTTTGTGTTACATTATCCATCTTGTTATTTTGCAATATCTATCTTGTTGTTTTACATGATTTAGATGCATATATAAAAAAAAAATTTGATAAAAAAAAAATTTTTGAAAAAAAAAATTCAATTTTACATTATTCTTTACAACACTTAATTTTACATGATCCAAAGAAATAGTTTACAGTATTTAAAGTGGTCCCAGATTAGTTGCAAAGTCGTTAGAGAACTTCTAGAAATGGTCATAGTGGTTCCGGTCAAAGTTCTGCAAGTTGTCCAAGTAGTTATAGTCTAAAGCAGTTAACAACTAACTCGAGACCACTTTCAAAAATCGCGACTTGTGACAACTTTCGGTGACAATTTTACAGTATTCAATATTGAGTTTACAGGATTCAGTATTGTAGATTTGTAGTTTACATTCATAGTTCGATTTCGTGACAGTTGGACTTGGGTAAAAATTGGATATGGAAGTTGGGTATAGTTAGACGATCCCTTTTGAAAAACTTAGTGAATTTTATTAATACATTTTTTATGTTGACTCCGCCACTGCAGATGTATCAAGATACACCAGCTGCATTATTTTGTTCCAATTAGTTGTGTTGTTTTTTTTATCCGCTAATGACATAATTCACGTTCAATTACACAAAATTACCCAGTCAACAAATAAATAGTTAAAGTTAAAATAAGAAGATACGTTGAAAATGATTTTGATGTTCAGAAATGCAGTTGTTGCTTCGTTTGATGGGGCCCAATTCATGATCTTAAAAATAAGAGCTAGACTACTGTCCTATGTCTAGCATTTATTAATATGCAGATCATATTGGGCACTAACCAATCGGTTTTAATTTTATACGTAAACTTGTACCCTAACTCTTATTATTTTGAGATCATAAATCGGGCTCATTATTAATACTTTAAGAATATAAGGACCAAATTAAAAAATGATTCTTCAAAAAATGTTTTTAACTGAAATCCTTGCGCTTGCGCCCCTGCATAGGCTCTGAACCCGTTCGTTCGTTTGGATAGACACAAAATAGAGCTATTCTCAGATTAGCTGTACTATTTTTAGAACACTCTGATCCAAACGACAAATAGAAAATAAGAATAGCGAAGGAACAACTCTAATCCGCTATTCCACAAAAACGTTGGGTTAGCGAAAAGCAAAAGCTCTTGAGTTAGCGATATTAATAAAATATTCGGACAATCCATTTTTTTTATCAATTAGAGTTAGTTTAAATATTAAATTAGTATTAATAAAATATTTGATTAGTATTAAATAAATATAATATTAGATAGATTAGTGTTAAATAAAATATTAGTTTAAATATTAAATTTAATATAATATTAATTAAAATATTAGATTACTATTAAATAAATATAATATCAAATTAAATTAATATTAAATAAAATGTTAGATTAAATGTTAAGTGTTAAATGTAATATAATATTAGTTTAAATATTACATTAGTAAATATAATATCAGATTTGATTAGATTAAATATAATATAATATAATATTAGTTTAAATATTAAATATATAATATTTATTTAAATAAATGTAATATAATATTAATTTAAATATTAAATGTAATATAATATTAATTTAAATATTAAATATTAAATGTAATATAATATTAATTTAAATATTAAATGTAATATAATATTAATTTAAATATTAAATGTATTAAATAAAATATTAGTTAAATATAATATAATATTAGTTTAAATGTTAAATGTAATATAATATTTTAGTTTAAATATTATATTAGTATTAAATAAAACATTAGATTAGTATTAAATAAATATAATATTAGATTAGATTCTATTAGTATTAAATAAAATATTAGATTAGTATTGAAAAATATTAGTTTAAATGTAATATAATATTAGTTTAAATATTAAATGTAAAAATATTAGATTAGTTTAATCAATATTTTATTCATTGCCTCCATCGCTATTCCAAATATACAATCCAAACGACATTTTTACTAACCGGAATAGTCCAAAGTTAGCACTATTCTCAAACAACTCGGGTTAGCACTATTCTCAACCACTAATCTAAAAATTGCTATTTTTGCACTAAACCTTGCACGATCCAAACTAGGGGTGTCAATGACACCCGTTTACCCATTTATCCTACCCGTATCGTATTCGATAAGACGGGTATGGGTAAGATTTTTTTTCTTTAGCTTATTGGATATGGGTATGGGTAAAGATTTGTTTTCATTAGAGAAACGGGTATGGGTACGGATAAAGATTATTTCGTACCCATTGGGTAACGGGTAATTATATAAAATAAATTATACATAGATATATCAATATTATATTCAATTTATTTATTTCTCTGTTTTCCATATTGCTGAATGTTTTGTTATTTAGTTAACAAATTAAATTTGTTAGAAGAGATATTTGTGATTTTTATTTTATTTTTGCTTTATAAAAACTATTAGTTAGAATTGATTGCATATTTGTATTTTCATTTTTATATTCGTAATTGTGATGACGTATGTATGACATGATGAATTTAGATGGTTTATTTGTAAAAATAGTAAAACCATTATATTAGTATTTTCGTTATTCGCCCGCTACCGTTTCGTTACCCGTCAATCATAACGGGTATGGGTAGGGTAGGGTAAGACAAATTCTTAACGGGTATAGGTAGAGTATGGGTAGATCAATTTTTAGTGGGTATGAGTATGAAAATGGTTCCACCCTACCCGTATCGTACCCATTGACACCCCTGATCCAAACGTAACCTAATAAATAAATACTCACTCACTGACCTCTTTCACCTGCACTTCCAAAGAGCACCAGCACATTGAAACTTCCATAGTTCCATACCAGTAGTCATAACCACACACAGATAGCAAGAGAGAAGCAAGATGTATAGGAGAGCAACAGGACCGGTCGGAACGACAGCGTTCATCGCATTCTTGCTAGGTATACCGATTCTGGCAGGGGGCATCTGGCTGTCGAGCTCAGCAACAGATTGCATCCGCTTCCTGCAGCTGCCGCTCATCATCCTCGGTGTCACTCTCATGGCCATCTCCCTCTTAGGCCTCTCCGCCGCATGCTACGGCCAAATCAAACTCATCCGTTTCTTTCTCTTCCTCCTCTTTCTCTTCCTGTTTGCCATCCTCTTCTTCATCATCTTCGCCTATGCTGTCACCGACAAAGGGAAGGGACAGGTGGTTGTGAACCGCGTGTTCTTGGAGTACCACTTGGAGGACTACTCCGGATGGCTGAAGGATAGGGTTGTAGATGGAGATCAATGGGAGAAGGTGAGCGGGTGCGTGCAGAGGTCGGGTGAGTGTGGGGTATCCATGGCCCGGTACGTGCGCGACCTGAATAGTGGCTTGCTTGTGCCTGAGTCAGCCGATGCCTTCTACCAGAGAAACCTGTCTCCTCTGGAGGTCAGTCAGTTTATACCTTTATACTCTCCCCTCCCTCTCTCTCTGATTATTTGATGATTTATAAGTTCCTCTGTTTCAAAGGGGGAAAAATTGCAAGTACTTTGGTGGTGTTCTATTGATCCCGTTCTAACATTGTTTAGCTTATTTAAATGTTATTGCTGTTGTTCATACTTTGTTTTTGTTATTAGCTTGTCTTAGTGTCATTCTGACTGAAAAAAAGGTAAAATCTCTGCGAGGGAAGGGTCTAAATTTTGATTTTTTACGGAAGGAATCCTTCTTTTCTTTTAGGCCCTGTTCGGCGCACTAAGGGTTAGATATATGGTATATACTGCTTTAGAATATGCAATCCTGGTATTTTTGGAATTTCCGGAGAAATAAAATTATTTGATTTTTTATTAATTGAAAGATGGTAACAATAAATACATAGCTTCCTTTCTAACAAATTTTAGAAAATTTCATACTATATTCCTTAAACCGAGGAGAATCTATCTGACAAGTAGTAAGCAAACATATTGCTTGCTGTGATTACAAGTTGTACAAACTAGTTAATTCAGGGAGCGGATATGCAGCTACAACTGTAGCTACCTGATAGCTCCCCGTCTAATTATATAATAAAAAATAGGTGATTGTAGACAAATCTGGATTAATATAAGTTGACTTAATCACACTAAATGGTTAATCTAGAAATAGTATTGGATCAACCCAGCTAGTATACCGTATACGAGTAAGAACTTATAGTTCCATAACATTTCTCATCAATTTTACCTTCTCTATATAATAGTTTCGATTAGGGGTGTAAACGGATCGGATATTTCCGGATCCGAATCCGAAAAATTACTTAAATTATCCGATCTGTATCCGTATCCGGGACTATCCGTATCCGTATCCGTATCCGAAAAATTATAACGGATAAGGATACGGTAAGACTTTTAACTATCCGTATCCGACCGTTTACATCCCTAAACTATAATAAATGTACTCTATGTTCTTAAATTGATTTATTAAATTGCATATACATACCAATGATTTATTAAACTGCATATACATATATATTATGATTAATAATATAACACTATGACATGATTAATAACTAATGTTTTGATAATATGATATATGTTTTGTATCCAACAAATTTATTATAAAAAATATTATATGAAAAAAATTATATTTAAATGTTATTTTTTATGAGAATGTACATTAGTAATTTATTTTTAATTATCCGAATTATATTCATATCCGTATTCGTATCCGCCCGATATCCGATCCGATCCGTATCCGTATCCGTATCCGAGACTATCCGTATTCTTATCCGTATCCGCAAAATTATAACGAATAAGGATACGGTTTGACCACTATCTGATCCGTATCCGACCGTTTACACCCCTAGTTTCGATTCGCTGGCTAGTTCGAGCAATTTCAAGTAGCTTCTCTAGTACTATCTTGAATCTAATTGCTTTATAATGATTACAAAATTAGAAGAGAAAACACTTGTTAGTACACGACGAGCCTAATTGATTATTAAGGGATTGAATCGATGTCCTTGTCTTCTTTTTTCTTCGACAAAATCAAAAGAAGTCACTTTATTGAACAACTGAGACTTCTTTGGTATTAATCGTGGGAACCACCATATTTGTTATCTATAGTTTTTATATTCTGTGACCGTCTCCACAACTTTTTTCTATAAGAGATTGCAGTGAATAATAAAAGCTTAGTATCGGCTTTTTATAAAGATATATAGATAGGCATCTAAAAAGAAATTGATGATGAGATCAACGGAGAAGTCCTTATCTCAAAAGAAAATTCAAACTCTAGTTATTTTGAAAGAAAAAAAAAAACTGTTTTAGAAACAAGAGGTTATTGTATCCTTACTCTAATTTATTTGTATAATAAAATTATAAAAAGTTGTATTAGAATGGCTTTAATAACATACTAATTGTTAGAGGAGCATATTGTGGCAAGTGCAAGATGTAGCAAAGAGGGTACAAGTTCTCTAGCCAACTAGCACAATTTCATGGATCCAAATCTGCTTAAATCCGATATCATCAACAGTAACTCTGAAATTTCTAAAATTTCGAATCCAGTCATTGAATTGTTTCGAGATGCGTATACAAAAAATTAACTGTTTTGAGATGCGTGCACAAAAAAGTTGGACGGCTGGATTTCGGATTTCAGAAATTTCAGAGTTACTGTTCATGGATCTCGGATTTCAGCTGATCTGAATCCCAATTTTATAACCACCAAACAAATTATTAAAAACAAACAAATATCATACCCAAAGAAAATTAATTGGAGGGCATAAGAGTATGGGTGACCAATTATTGCACATGTTCAGGTTATAAATGGGTCCCACATCAGTTGTTTTAATTTATTCTGACAATTTTTGAAAGGTCCCAAACTGATTTTGTCTTCTCTCCCTGTTCTTGCTTTCTTACGAGGTTTTTAATGCACAAATCGAGGTTTGGTGTTTTAAGCTGTTTTTATTTTTGTTACTGGCGCTGGTTCAGTTGGACTAACTTGTATCTGCACTCTTGTTTCAATCAAAATGTGGGTCTCTAACCCACAATTTTGGGGAAAAGAATTGATGCTCTTTTCTGTAATTAAGCTGGTGTCTTTTTCTTTCCTTCATTACAGGAAGACAGTACTGTTATATGTTTTTTTCTTTTCTTTTCTCAATTAGTGCTTTGAAAGGGAATAAGATATTTTGCATTAATACTTAGAAAGCGAATAAGAAGTTTGAATATTCCACAGCAAAAAGTCGGTGTTTTAAAATGCGACCGCATGGACCGCATATGCCTATCTGCAGCCGTGCTCAGAATGTCATGCAGTCTCTCTCATACAATTTTGAATATGCGGCTGCATATGTGGACCGCATATACTGATATACGGGTGCAAAATTTAAAATGCGGCGCATAGAACCAAAATTTAATATGCGTTATATGGATCCAATTCAAAATCTCAAATTTAATATGTGTTATGCGGCTTTATAATTGTTGCATATAGAATTTGTTGTGTATGTGGAAAGTAGATTTAATTATAATTGTGAAGCAGCAAACATGTTTGATTATTATACAAAAATTTATTTATTTTTCACATACAATAAGACACACTTCATGTTGTTTGTATGGAAATAAATTCAAATACACGCATATGAATTTTCATTTTAAAATCTGCATATATAAATCCGCATATGCGGCCGCATACTGTATATGCGGTATGTAGTGGCCTTCCGCATGTTGAACAAAACCGCATTTTAAAACATTGGCAAAAACAACAGATTTTGGATATTCATGCACCAATATTTAATATTTTCTTTTTTCTATATGATACATAGTCTGGATGTTGCAAACCACCTACCTCATGCGGGTACACATACGTAAACGAGACAGTATGGAACCCTGAACCAGGTGTACCAGCTAGTGATCCAGACTGTACCAGGTGGAGCAATGACCAACAGGTACTCTGCTACCAGTGCGATTCATGCAAGGCCGGTGTTCTTGCCACCACACGCCGCCACTGGAGAAAGGTCTCTGTGATCAACATAGTTGTTCTCGTGCTCTTGGTAATTTTGTACTTGATTGGGTGCATTGCATATCGACACGCCAAAAGGGCGCACTATGATGAGACTTATGGTGTTAATCGGATGTCGAAGACGGCGCCGAGTATGTTTCGGTTTTAGTCACAAGTTCAAGTTCCATTAGTATATTAAGTTGTGCTTTCTTTTGTAATATTAATTATTGGAACAGGCTAAAGAGTTTGACGTGGTTAATTAAAAGGATTGATCTCATCATCCTAGTTGTGCTCTTCTCTGATTTCTTTCCTCCTTTATTTTACGTTAGCAATATTGTAGATGTATTCCGGTAAATTTATTTAAACAAAAGTTAATATAATTTCAAAAATTAGTACAAATAGACTTTTGTCCCGGTATTTGATAAAATTTCGAGATTTAACAGTTCGAAATATGATCTAAAATAATAAAAAAGTATGAAATAAATGCACAAACGCTTTGTAAATACATTCCAATGGATTTCTAGCCAGATACTTGACATATGGTTTTTTTTTTAACACAAATAACGTTATGTGCATTTAAATAAGAAAAAGTTTAAAAAAATGAGTCACTTTTGATGATTTGAAAATATCAAATGGAAAAAAATGTTTAAAAACATGAAAGGACGCATACAAAATGTTGTAGATGTATTTGAGAAAAAATATTGTCACAAAATTTGATATGTATACTTAAAGAGTTAGCAGAAATTGACTCGAGTCCACCTATTTGATGATAATTCAAGATTATCTATCGATTTTGGTGATTTAGAATTTAAAATGTGATCCAAAATTATTAAAAGTATGAAAAAAAAAAACACGTTGTAAATGTATTACAATAAACTTTGATGAACAATATTTGTTGTATGTATTTATTTATTTAAAAAAATGTAAAATTTAGAGATTATATGTTTGATAATTTTGTATCTAAATAGGAGTTCAATTTTGTTCAAAAACATTTGAAGATTGACTGTGAGTTTTGATGATTTAAACACTTTAAATGTGTCCAAAAAATTTAAAATTACATATTTACCATGAGAAGGGATCTAGTTACCACAATTTTGAGTTACAACAAAGTTACCACAACCATTTTTTACATTTTAAAAATCCAAATTGTCGATCCAAACCGTTCAACATGATCTCCACAATAAAATGTGCTTCCAGATCAAATTTTACATTTTTTTGAATTTTTTTACTATTTAGTAAGATGGGTACAAAAACTAGTCAAATTCAGACCATTGAATTTTGTACCATCTTAATAAATAGTAAAAAAATTCAAAAAAATGTAAAATTTGATCTAGAAGCACATTTTATTGTGGAGATCATGTTGAACGGTTTGGATCGACGATTTGGACTTTGAAAATGTAGGAAATTGTTGTGGTAACTTTGTTGTAACTCAAAATTGTGGTAGCTAGATCCCTCCTCATTTACCATTCCAAATTCTATAATTACGTATTTAATTACCACTCTAAATTCTAATCTCTCACATATTTTAAAAATATTACAAAATATACACAAAACTCAAATTAATTATGTTTAAGATTCTAAAAACTACAATTAATTAATGATTAATTAAAACTGGACTCATTCCCAACATTCAGATTGGACTCTTGTCTTCTGCAACTCTCGTATGCGCCCATAGCATGCTCTTTATATCCTCTCTCGTTGTTTTTCGCATGACTCACTATCTCATTATTACAACTAGCTTCTTACATCAGGAGTGTTAGCGGTTGCGGTGGGCTGCTTACGCGGGGTGGTAGGAGAAGGTGTGGCCAAGATTGATGTCGCAATTGAGCTTGAATGAGATGGTGGCAGGGGACATATTGGGGTGGTCGGAGAAGCACGGCTTAATGCTATTATACATTGTCAGAGCAGGTACAGGTTGAATGAGTCCAGTTTTAATTAATTCTTGATCAATTGTAGTTTCTAAAATCTTAAACATAATTAATTTGAGTTTTGAGTATATTTATTATATATTTAAGTTATATTGGATAAATATGTGAGTTATTATAATTTAGAATGATAAATATGTAATTATAGAATTTGGAGTGATAAATATGTAATTTTAAAGTTTTTAAGTGGTATATATGAAATTTCCCCTATAAGGACAGTTATGTCCTTCTTCTCTCTTTTGAAGCTGCTGTACTGTACCTGGTCGCTGTTAGTGGGGTGTACCTACCCTCTAGTCAAGTCAATTAGAAGCCGTTAATGGGTGTACCTACCCTCTGTTTTGAGATGCACGATAGGTGTTTGGGTTGCTTCAACGAGTCTGAGCTAGCTTTTACTCTTGTCTCAAACCATCTACCCCTACCAGTCTACCACTCTTATGCGTTGGTTCTCCTAGACACTCTTCAGTACATTCTGACAAAACCAAGGAGGGAAGGGGTACAAAGGGAGCAGCAGTATTTTATATATTCAGATTGCAAAGTGCTCATAGCTGAAACTGTAATGAGATGTGCCAGAATGTATCAAATCTTGCAATATTTAATGTAAGATATATGTCTAATCAGATTGAACTATTGTTGTTAATCAATATGCCCACTGGTTTTACATAAAAATCAAGAAACCAAATTTTTTCATAATGAGTACCACGGATGGGTTCACTAGTGTAAAGCAGCTGGAAAACAAGCTCAAGTCATCCAAAGGCCGAATAATTGTCCTTAAGAAAGAAGCAAAAAAATAAAAAATAAATAAAGGTTTAAATGTAAGGGTATAACTGTCTTTTTATTTTTATTATTAATCAGTATTTTTAGTTTATTTAATTGAAAGATGGGTATATTTATAATATAGTTATATTTAGATAGGAAAATAATTAAATTTGAAGTTTTGATGAGGAAATATCTAATTAGAGAAGTTATGATCGATGGATATATATAGAGTAGAACTAGGGTGTTCCTAAGCTCACCAAGCCCTTCGTGAGCTCGACTCTAAAACCTATCGAATTGACTTCAAACGACATTTTCAAACCGTTAGATGTTCAATCTATATTAAAATGTGCTTGGAGACCAAATTTTACATTTTTTGGAATTTTTTACTATTTATTAAGATGGTTTGAAAATTGCTATTTTTATTAAAATTATGCACCATTGGAAAACAACGATTTTCAAACCATCTTAATAAATAGTAAAAAAAATTTCAAAAAATGTAAAATTTGGTCTCCAAGCACAATTTAATATAGATCGAACATCTAACAGTTTGAAAATGTCGTTTGAAGTCAATTCAATAGGTTTTAGAGTCGAGCTCACGGAAGGGCTTGGTGAGCTTAGGAACACCCTAGTTCTACTCATATATATATATATATATAGAGAGAGAGAGAGAGAGAGATGGACTTAGCTAGGCCATGGAGTAAAACGCTTTGTACTCCACACCATATTTCCATTTTAAAAATTCAAACTACCGATCCGAACCGCTCAAGTTGTTCTCCATATTGAAATGTGCTTGGAGACCAAATTTTACATTTTTTGGATTTTTTTTACTATTAATTAAGCCACTTTGAAAATCGCTGATCCGGATGAACAGTAGCAAAACAGTAAAAAATTATGGACCAATGGATCAGCGATTTTCAAAGTGGCTTAATAAATAGTAAAAAAATTCCAAAAAATGTAAAATTTGGTCTCCAAGCACATTTCAATATGGAGATCATGTTGAGCGGTTCGGATCGGTAGTTTGAATTTTCAAAATGGAAATAATGAGGCGTGGAGCACCAAGTCGTTTTACTCCATGGCTTAGCTAAGCCCAGCTATATATATATATATAGAGAGAGATGGGCTATTGTGCTTTGCAAAGTAAAGCCATCGTTTTACTTCGGCTTACTTTTTGAATTTTCAAAGTCCAAAACGTCGATCCGACCGTTCAAGTTGATCTACATATTGAAATGTGCTTGTAGACCAAATTTTACATTTTTTGGAATTTTTTTACTATTTATTAAGCCACTTTGAAAATTGCTGATCACATGGTCCAGAATTTGGTTGCACTGTTTTTTCTGGATCATGTGATCAGCAATTTTCAAAGTGGCTTAATAAATAGTAAAAAAATTCCAAAAAAATGTAAAATTTGGTCTGCAAGCACATTTCAATATATAGATCAACTTGAACGGTCGGATCGACGTTTTGGACTTTGAAAATCTAAAAAGTAAGCCGAAGTAAAACGATGGCTTTACTTTGCAAAGCACACTAGCCCATCTATATATATATAAATTTCTCTTAAATGAAAACATCTAAAATGCATGTAATTTGCTTTATATGTATTGTTATTGTTGATGTATTCTTCAAAATTCCTCCAATAATTATGTTAATTAGTTTGGCAATTTAATCACATTTGCTATAAATGCATTAGTATTCTTTTTGTGTGCATAAAAATATATATATTCTTTGAAATTTCTCCAATAATTATTTGTTGAAGTATTAGATAATATGTGAAATATAACTCTCAAATTTTGTGTTTGATCACATGAAATTACTTCCGAATAAATAAAAAAATATCTATTATGCAGTAAATGTTATACTGCAGGAGAATAATTGTTATTTTTTGGTGATTTAATCACTTTTAAATGCATACAGAATTAAACAAAAACATCTATTATGAATGTAGTTAGCTTTAATTGCATTACTGGTTTTGTTTGCGTTAAAATTGATGTATTGTTGCAAATTGCACTAATAATTATTTGTACAAGTATTACCTAGATAATAATTGAAGACCCAAGAATTAATTGAAAACATCTATTAACTATTATGCACACAAATTGTTATAAATGCTGTACTACAGCTATTTCTGGCATTAAATGGATATATGCTTTCGAAATTGCTATAATAATAAGTTGTGCAAAAATTATATGTGCAAAAATTGTTGTGAATGTTGTATTGCAGCTACTTTTGGCATAAAAAATGGATATATGTTTTCGAAATTACTCTAATAATTATTTGTCCAAGTATTAAAGAGTTGGACTATCATGTTTTGGGAAGCAAAAGATCCATTTTACTTCATACTCATATCTTCATTTTCAAAATTCAAATATTCGATCTGAAAAGTACAACATATTCTATATTTTAAAATGTACCCGGAGACCTAATTTTACATTTTTTGGAAAATTTTTGCTATTTTTTTAGACTAAAACATATAAAAAATAGCAAAAAAATAAAGAAAAAATGTAAAATTTGGTCTCCGTACACATTTTAACATGAAGAATATGTTGTACTTTTCGGACTTAATTTTTAAACTTTGAAAATAAAAATATGAGTGGAAAATAAAACAGACACTTTATTTCCCAAAGCATGATAGCTCAACTCACTATTAAATTATATTAGAAGTATAATTGTGAATTTTTGGTTTAATCACTTGAAAAGTTGAAATGATTCCAGACTGAATCAAAAATATCTATTATGCATGCAAATTGCTATAATTGCAGCACTGCAGCTATTCTTGCACAGGATGAACATATGTTTTTGAAATTATTTTAATAATAAATTGTTCATTTTTTAGATATTATTTGAAACATAACTATCAGTTTTGATTATTTTAATCACTCTAAATTTGTTCAGAATCATTCGAAAACATCTAATATACATGTAATTTGCTTTGACAGTATTATTATAGCTCTTTTTTTAAAAAAGTTGGTGGTTTTAATGCCTACTAAAATTTTGATTAATAAAAAACATATTTACAACGAGTTAATTGACTCTAATTTATAAATTTACTTCTTTATTCTCACGAAATTCTCTAAATTACTCAAAATTAATCTAATCACTCTTAACCACTCTCTAAATTCTTAGATCTACTTTTTTAATCTTATTTATATACACTCATAATCACTCTAATACCTTAATCCCATTTCGTTCCACGACCGGATCTGCTCTTCCGACCACCGTTATGCTCCGACGATAGGATCTACTCACCGTCGCACTTCGATCGAGATGGAGACTCTACGCTACGAGCTCCGATGATACCTTGCTCTTAGCTCCGCTCAGTTCGATTTCCTCCCCTCTTTCATTCTCCTCTCCGCTCGAAGAGGTAGAGCTCTTGTTTGCGTAAAAATTAATGTATTCCTTCAACATTACTATAATGATTATTTGTGCAAGTATTAGATAATATTTGAAGTATAATTGTTTGTTTTATCTTTTATGGCTTAGTCAGTATCAGTAGTCACTCTAAAATGACTCCAAAATTAGGTAAAAACAGTAATGCTAGCTCATGCATGTAAATTGATGCCTTGCACTCATTTTTGGCATAAAAATGGATAGATGTTTCCGTTAATCGCTCTTATAATTTGGATTCTTGAATAACAACATTATATTTTCCAAAATTATTAATAACATCAATATAAAAGTTAGATATTGAAATATATTGTAGATATGATCAATACTATTTTTTGGGGGATTTCAAGTATACCTCAAAAACTTCAAAATTATGTATTTCCCCCTCTAAATTTCAAAAACTCACAAATTTACCCATTTTATTGTCTTTTATATTAAAACTCATTCTAAATTTATAAAATATCCATTTTACCCTGTATTAAAAGCATAAAATGTCCATCATACTCAAATTTGAATCTCGAGGGTTCATTTACTATCCGAACTGCTTTAAGATATGTGCACGCTAGATCAGCACGAATTTTGAAGCGAACATACGGATTTTGAAGTGACGTACACAGATCTTAATGCGATGCGCGCGGATCAAAAATTTCTTTAAAATTTGTGCGCACTAGATTAACACGAATCTTAAAGCCAACATGCACATATATTGAAGCTACACGCATAGATCTTAATGTGATACGCGTGGATCGAACGGTAGAGGAACTCTTCATATTCAAATTTGAGTCTGATAACTTTTTATGTTTTTAATAAAGGGTAAAATGGGAATTCTATAAATTTAGAATGAGTTTTAATATAAAAAACAATAAAATGGGTAAATTTGTGAGTTTTTAAAGTTTAGAGAGGGAAATACGTAATTTCAAAGTTTAGAGGGGAAATACGTAATTTTGAAGCTTTTGAGGGGTATATGTGAAATTCCCCTCTATTTTTTCAACGACCTAATGAAAATTTCGAGTTTTTTTTATCTGATATTGAAAACTTGTGAAAATACTTTGAACATTGATTTTTAAGTTTTTCAAATTCTATAAAAATAAGTTATAATATTAAATTACATGTAGCTATTTATTGTGTTAATTGTATTTTTGAAAAAAAAATTTACTAAGTAATAAAAAAATATAGATAAAAATGTAAAGAGTAACAATATCTAAACCATTCTTATTATACATACATATATATATGCAGTGTGACGTTACTCGAGAGTGCGTCTTAAATGGATGAGAGGAAGAGATAGAACAAGAAAGAGAGATCTCTCAAGAGGAGAGAGATCACGTATTCATATTCGAGTAGAACTAGGGTGTTCCTAAGCTCATCAAGCATTTCCGTGAGCTCGACTCTAAAACTTATCAAATTGACTTCAAACGACATTTCTAAACCGTTAGATGTTCAAACTATATTAAAATGTGCTTGGAGATCAAATTTTACATTTTTTAGAATTTTTTTACTATTTATTAAGATGGTTTGAAAATCGTTGTTTTCCAATAGTGCAGAATTTTAATAAAAACAGCGATTTTCAAACCATCTTAATAAATAGTAAAAAAATTCCAAAAAATGTAAAATTTGGTCTCCAAGCACATTTTAATATAGATTGAACATCTAACGGTTTGAAAATGTCATTTGAAGTCAATTCGATAGGTTTTAGAGTCGAGCTCATGGAGAGCTTGGTGAGCTTAGGAACACCCTAGTTCTAATCTTCATATTCAGTGCAAATTTCTTCACTAAGTACAATTAGATCTGAGTTGTCAGTTATTATCTTACACGAATTTCAAAACGGATCCCTCGTACTCAAAATCCCATAACACGAATTTCATCAGGTGGTCCCAGCCGAGCGATTGGCAGAACATGATTTACACACCATCTATCTCGAGATGGTTCACGAGTTTGGACGAAAATAGCCCCTGTAACAATGAATTCATATCACTAAATAACACAATATTTCTGGTTGGATCCAGACCGTCCAATCAAAATCTGTACGACTATTAAAGAATTCCTGTACATTTTACATTGATCCGAATTCCGATCAGATGGCCAAAATTAAAACAGAAATATTCTGTTCCCTCGGAGGATACGGACTCTGAAACAATATCATTTGTATTTTACAAAATGTCTCTTTTTTAATAGTCCATACAAAATGTCATATTCATCAAATTTTTATACCAAAATGTCTTCATAAACTTCACGTGCTTTGATTTTATTCCCTTCTCTTTCCCGTCTCTTCCAATGTCTTATAGCTATTATATCTTTGCTTTTCAATTTATATTTCACAATTTGAAAGTCAATTTTATGTTATGGCGCTTTTATTTTTAACTGTTTATTGTAAGTTTCATATTAGCGAGTACAATATTTATAAATTTGATAAAATATATTAATTAACGAGTTGGGTTAAATTGCCCCATTGTTTGTGTGCTCCGATCACATCCTTATCTTTATTTTCAAAGTCTAAATATTTGATCTGAATCGCTTAACATAATCTCCATATTAAAAATGAGGCAATTTAACCCTACTCTTAATTAATTTTGATTTAAAAACTTATTGTAAAGAAAACTGAATTTGCAAATTAAATTTTGTACATTAATAATTGAAAATTTACATTCATCAGTTATGAAAGTTTCAAATTTAAATTATCAATATTTCTCTTATAAAATTTGGAAATAATGTTGATGTTATTTGTTTATGAAAAAAAAAACAATTTAGAAAGTGGAAATATAAATATTGAGAACTCAAACTTACAAAATTATGAATTGTAAGAATTTTCAATTTTATAAATAATATGCTATGTTTGTTATCAATTTTAGAGATAGAATTACTTTTGTACAGATGATTTTTGAAAAACAAGATGGGTAGATGAGGCGGTACTATAGTTGACTAGAAGAAAAAATTCTAAAACTGTACGGAACTATTCAGCAATACTTCTTAATCCGCACTAGGATTAAATCTTAAGAAGGCTTAAAGAATCGATGTTTGGTTATCTGTGGGTGATAGCTAAGAAAACTAAAAGAAGGGATAGAGGTGTCTTAAGACTCGAGCAGAAGATTAAGATCTGAACAAAAGATAGCTAAAGAGGTGATATTAATCCGTACTAAGAAACTGGTATTCAGCAGAATTAAGTAGCTAAGAAAGTTAAAGAATACTCATTTAGTTTTAAGAAAACTTAAAAAAGTCTTACTTAAAGATTGAGAGCTCTTAAATTTCTCTCACAACTTCGTAATTTCTGCAAAGTTTTGTAAAATAAAAAACAAGATGGATCTTAGAAATACTATGCTATGTTTGTAAAATTGATGGGTTTTAGAAATACTATGCTACGTAGAATATTTCTGCGGATCCTCTCACATGGGTAGGCTTACGAAGAGGAATCTTTTGTTATTTTTTTCGTGCCTATGCCCAATAATTAAATAATTAGCTTATAAATTAAACCAACTTCAACATGGTGTATTGTTTTGCCCACTTTTCTTCACATGAAGGATCTCTGGACAAGTTGGAAACTGCAATAATTTTCCTAATTTTCTTTAACAGGCGTGTTACTCATTGTCATGAAAGTAAAACACTAGCACAATATTTAAAAAGGACCTTGTTAGCATCATTATCACAGAGTTGCATAATTAATATTAATTAGCCCCAAAGTTTAATTAATTTGGATTTTATGGGGGTGGTAACTAAAAACATTTCGGTTACTTAGCCCACTTTCCTTCTTCGTCGAACCGTATCTCCTCCACGGCTCCACCCATTGTCCCAAACTCCCAATCCCACCTCTCTCAAAAACTTTCCCCAATCATGGCGTGCCCCCGCGCCGGCGCCCTTGACCTCCCAAATTCGCTCTCTAGCACAATCAAACTATCCAAATCCCCACTATCCCGTAAGCCCTCCTCCATGGCCTTCCCCACTGCATCCCTTGAACTCAAGGGTTCTGTTGTGGCTCAAATCAACGGCTCCCACTCCCACAAACCCTCTAAGATCAACTGCTACGGCTCTAAACCCATCAATGGGTCTGGAACAGTTAACGGTTCTACATCACCCCACTTGAACGGATTTGCTGGGATCAACGGTGATGTAAGCCCTCGAGTGGCCTTCCAAGGCTCCTTTGGTGCGTACAGCGAGTTTGCGGCCAAAACTGTTTACCCCGACTGCAACACACTTCCTCGGCGCAGTTTTGCAGATGTAATTGCAGCCGTGGAGCGTAACCAAGCCGACGTGGCCGTGCTCCCTGTGGAGAGCACCATGGAGGGGATCGAACTAAGGAATTATGATTTGTTGCTTCAGCATGATCTGCGTATTGTCCAAGAAATCAATTTGTTTGTAAATTACTGCCTCCTCGCCATGCCTGGTGTACGCCAGACTCAGCTTAGACGAGTGATTAGTCACCCCATGGCTCTGGCTCACTGTGGTCGTGCACTAGCTCAGCTCGGGCTCGACCAGGAGCCGGTTGAAGACACAGCTGGTGCTGTCGAGATGCTTCGTGCGAATCAGCTCCTTGACACAGCCGCAATTGCTAGCCCTCGTACAGCTTCAATCTACGGCCTAAATATTCTTGCTCATGGGTTACAAGATGAGTCATGGAATATGACCCGGTTTCTCCTCCTGTCCAAATCGCCGGCCAAAAGGGTATTCAAAAATGCCAAAACCAGCATGGTGATTGCCCTTCGCGGCGGATCCATGATGGTGGTGCTTAAGGTTTTATCAGCCTTCTCTAGCCATAAAATTAATTTGACAAAACTGGAAGTTATTAATTCATCTGGGGAGGGGCAAGCACCCGTGATGATTCTCGATGTGCGAGGTCGGGGATCTCTGAGAGCCTTCCCATATGTCCTGTATGTGGATTGCGAGGGGTCAATTGAGGATCCAGTGATCCAGGAGGTGATTGAGGAGATTGAGCGGTTCTCGGTTTTTGTTAGAATTTTGGGATGCTACACAGCTGACACTACTGTGTATGATCTTCAATGAGAAAAGAAGGTTAGGTTGTGGTTTGTGGTGGATAAGGTAAAAATAGTGTATCTTGTAAAGAATATAGAACAAGGGTAGAGGTCATGAAGAAGGCGTAAGAATTGTTTAGTGATAAGGTATGAGCTATGTTAGAGGGTGTTTTTTGTGTCCTCCATGTATGTAGGTTTTAGTTGCTTTTATTCTTGCTAATTTTCACTGTGATTTTACCTCTGTGAAATTATTGTATTTTGAAATGTCTCGTATATGTCATGTTTGATCTATAATTTCCGGTCTGATTTCACAGATTTAATTTTAGTTTACAGTATGCTGGATATATTTTCAGTAGGTTTAAAATATAAATCAATTGGCTTAACTCTTAACAATTCTAGAGTTTTCCGAAATTAGACACATCTCCGATGTTACTGGTATCTTGGTACCAATCTTATGGGGCAGTTTTGTGTGAAGGGATCAAAAGAAATAAAGAATAGAATAATGAACTTACATGCAAAATACAAAGAAAATGAGCTTTTTATTTTATTGATTTCCGCAAATGATCTTTGCTGTACTTAACCGTTTAGTTAGACTGTGCTCCAGATGGGGGGACGCGGATGGAGGGGACCGACAAATTCACTGTGCGGAGGTGAGAGCTCGCGAAATCAGAGCTGACCGGACGAGTTCACCTGCTCCAGAAGGGGGAATCGGAGAGGGAGCGGAGGGGAGCGGTACTGTTCAGAGGAGAAGACGCTATGGATTTTGCTGAGATTTGTCACCCCAAATCGGGGTGTAGCGAATACTGTTTGAAGGTGAGCGGAGCGCAGCGCTCTTCCTTCCCTCTACACGTCGGTTTTGTGGAGCACAGTCTTAGGCTCAGTAAATAAACATTAGGCACATTCCAGTGTGCTACCTTTTTTTTATTTTGCTTATCCATAGTGTTTTTATGGTGCTGATTGTTTGTATATTGAACTACCGTACCCTGGTTCAACTTTGGCCTCTGATTTAATTACAACTCTATGTTATGGAATGGGTTAGTTGAAGCCAAAACTGATTTGAATAGTTCTGCTTTGTTGTTAAACTTCTATTGTTTGATATAATACTCTAATTATTTCTGTAATTTGATTTTTTTGTCTTCTTGAAAATTGTAGGTTTTGCACGCTGCATAATGCCTGTTGTTAAGGTAATTGGACTCAATCCTTTACCCGAACCTGACCCAACTGATGACCAGGACTCGTCTACCAAAGAGAGAGAACAAATGGTGGCCACACTCTTGAGATTACATCAATTTGAGATTCATGCAATATTTTCCTCTCACCTCAGTACAACAAAATCCAAGCAAATCTAAACTTCTGAACTGCACCAAAACCTGAACCTAGCAAGGCCATGTTTAGGTGCAGTTCAGAAGTTCAGATCTGCACATGATCAATAATTGATGTAATCTTCTTAATTAATTAAGAGGCCTTGGTCTTCTGCACATGATCAAAATATTGATGTAATCTTCAAAATTAAGAGGCCTTGCTCAAGTTGAATTCATGCTGCTCCAAATACTGTCTACTATTCATTTCTGTTAACCTGAGAGAGAGAGAGAGATAAATATTATATTATCATATAAATTCCACAAATTAATTTAATAGCAACCTCCATATTAAATCTTCTGTACCTACTAATGGTGCAGTCTTTGGCGAACCCCAACTCATTATCAACTATTTTCTCATACTATGAAGATGATTTTGCATTAGAGTGAGGCTATGGTACTATGCATGGTGCATATTGATGTGCGGTATGGAGTCAAATTTTTGATTTGAATGTCTTAGCGATCTATCCGAACCATTCAACATGGTCTCCATTTGAATATGTCCTTGTAAACTAAATTTTACATTTTTTTGGATTTTTTTATTATTTTTTTAGATGAGTAGAAAATCACTTAATCTAAAAATTCTGAACCAACCATCCAAAATCAGTGATTTTCCACCCATCTAAAAAGTAGTAAAAAAATTCTAAAAAATATAAAATTTAGTTTACAAGTACATATTAATATGGTGACCATGTTGAACGGTCCAAATCGACTGTTAGAATTTTGAAAATGAAAATATTAATCCGTAGTATGATCAATCCACGCTATGCATAGTACCATAGCATCACTCTTTGTATCATCAATCTTCTCTGCATCAGAAATTGTAAAAATATTCTCAAATAGTTCAAGGGGAGAGGCTTCAGCTGTGCGAGTCCATATCCTCTGAGGTAACAAAATATTTCTGTTTAGATGGGGCTCAATGTGGCTCCTCCACTGGTGTTTGTACACTGAACTGAGTCTTGTTCCAGCATAAGACGTCCATGGGCAGATCTAGGTTCATTGTTAGAGTGGTCAAGCTACCTCTATAATTTTAAAATTTTAATTATGTTTATTGAAATTTAACTGAATTTTATTTTTTTTTAGAACTTTTTATATAGTCTAGTTCTCTCATAAAATATCAAATGTTTACTTGTAGTCTAGTAGTTAGACCTCTATTTTGTAGTTGAGGTGACTTTGGTTCAAATCTCACCCACCACATTGTGCATTTTAAATTTGAACCCCCTCCCCTATTTAGATTTTATAGTTTCCGACTTTGTCACCGTGGGAAGAGACGATACAACCGGAACTCCATGTGGATTGACATTGTTGGAAGGGAGAAGGGAACACCAGCCAACTGAGAAAAAATTAAAAGGAATGCTAGGAATTTTCAAGGTTATTAAAATTTCCTCTTTTTAAATTTTTTTTATACAATTTCAACTTTAACACTTTTAATCTAACAGTACATTTTATGTTGTAATTGTGCAGGTTTATCATTCAGGACACGATGATATATACATGAGAATTGTAATGTGGATGAAATTTCTAATTTTTAGTAAAGTTGTAATTTTTATAGGTTTAATGTGGATGAAATTCAGGACACTATGCTTTTATGTGAGTAATATGATATAAGAGGAGGGATTCAATTACACCTTTTTTGGTGACACATCATGACACCGTTTTTTATATAGGTCAATTTTGCGATTTTAAAATTCAAACAGTCGATCCGAACCGTTTAACATGATCACCATATTAAAATGTACTTGGAGATCAAATTTTATATTTTTTTGAATTTTTTTACTATTTATTAAGATGGTTACAAAATCGCTGTTTTTCAATGGTTTGAAAAACAACGATTTTTGTAACCATCTTAGTAAATAGCAAAAAAATTCAAAAAAATATAAAATTTGATCTCCAAGCACATTTTAATATATCCATCATGTTGAACGGTTTGAATCGACTATTTGGACTTTGAAAATGATAGATGTCAAAGTGTGTCACCAAAAAAGGTGTAATCGGATCCCTCCTCATGATTTAATCAATATATTATTCTCTAACTGGAAAACTATAAATTTGTGTAAACCATATAAAAATCTCATCTTCATTTCTTCAATCTGTTTAAAAAAGAATGTTATAAAAGGGTGTGCATGCAATATTTGCGCACCGCCTAAGGCGGGGCACATGCATTGTTTGCGCACCATTTAAAGGTTGCACAGACAATGTATGTGTTTGTGGTTTTTTTTAAAGCGCTCATAATTCCATAATTTTAATATTTAAACATGGTATATTAAGAAAATGGAGCAATGAGAGATTATATTAAAGATTTAAAAAAATATATATAATAAGCATTAAGTTTGGTAAACAATGTTGCGATGCGCTAAAACTGAGCATCTCCAACGGAACAGAAATTTGCTGAAGTTATATACATTTTATTAGGCATACAGATAATTGAAGAAATGAAGTTTTTAAAGAAAAAACTAGCTGATTAATGTAGCATTCCTGAGCTTCAATTTGTGCCCTGGCATTCCATTGGATATATACATAAATTGCTTAATTTTTTCCCTGGCGCACCTTTTTCCAATGGATATAAAAGGAAATTGGTGAGAAAAGTAAAAAAGGAAGGAATTTGAATTTAAGCCAGAATTGATGCAAGTCCCTGTTCCTGTGTGTCTTTCCTTTTAATTTCAGGTTTAGTATTGCTAAGCACCTTCATTTCGGGTTGATCATTGGTTAGTACTGTTGGAGTTTTCTTTAATGTCTGAAAATTATGAACAGGAATGTAAAATACATAATTAGATTATAGAGAAAAGGCACTAACTCATTTAATCACTAGAGTGTTAAACTGGAACACTACTGTATTCAAACCAGAATCTGGTCTGTACTGAGATTTTCACCCAAAAATTATACCAGTGCTGAGCCTAATCTGCATTGGATATGTAATTCAGGTCAAAGTTTGAATTTTTAATATCTTGGCCGAGCGAAGTGAGGTACTGATATATGCCATTATCAATAGCTGGTTCAGCTCCAGCGTGTGAATTATAATCCTTGCTTAAATATATATCTAAACAAAGGTCTCCAATTTTCTCTCTTCAAGGGACAACTAATAAAGTCAACAAACCTTCTGAAGCAAAAGGTTCTTCTTTCTCTCCATTTCAGCAATTTGTTCCATAGTCATACCGAACCACTCATCTGTCCATGCAAAACATAGCCGGTGGCATGCCAAAAATAAAGCCCTTTCACCCTATATAAAGTGTATCCAAGATTAATTTATGCATGTAAATCTTGAAATCTGAAATGCAATATTAATTAAAACAAGTAATAAGATAGTAACAGATTCTGCTAGTTTTGAGTGTTATCCAAGAATAGTTTATGCATGTAAATCTTGAAATCTGAAATGCAATATTAATTATAACAAGTAATAAGGAAGTAACAGAATCTGTCAGTTTTGAGAGTAATACTTGTCCTATCCCTAAATGGCCCCTCCAATTTGTAGTAATTATCTTCGGAAATTTTTATTGATGAGATGTTTACTTATTTGCATGGTGCATCATCAATACTTCAACAATTCAAACAGGTTTGCATATTTAACAGTAAAAAGAAAGTCTCTAATTCTATATTTTTACTAACTTACAGTTACAAGAAGATCTTCTAATCTTTCACCCAAACCCCATATAGGAGCTTCCATTGTCACTACTTTATATGTCGTCACCTTGGGCTTGCATGATTCCTTTCAAAAGAAATGACATGATAATAAATAAAGCATCACAATGAAATACAGAACTATTAAGAATCAGCTACATATGGAAGTATCACATAATTCAAGTACCAGTACCTACCATCCATCCCGTCAGAAGTGGGCCCCGGCCAGTTTTTTGTGATTTGAAGCTTTTCAAGTCAATATTATTGGCCCCAATAATTTTACTCCAGTAATCTTTTGAGATTGTAGTAATATCAAGATATTCCACTTGTCTGATAGCTAGCTGCTCTTTATTTAATCCATGCACCTGGTAAATTTAATATCAAACAATCAGTTACTTTATAAATTCAATTTTATCAGGCTTGCATTTCCATGGAATTTATAGATGCTAATACTGGACTAGACAATTACAGTATTTCTTGCCCCGACTGTGGCAAGAAATTTACTCTCAATTAGCTCTTATACAATTGAGCTACGATTTTTCTCAAAATAACCAAAACTAGCTTAATACTACCTCCCAATTGTTATGCAATTCAAATGCCTTTTACAAAGAAAAATACGAATAAGGAAGGAATAGATAAAGCAACAGACTAAGTACAGATATTCAGGTGTTAAGATCAATCCTACCTAATAAAAATGAAAATAGTAAAGTACTTGACTTACATTTTCTGAAGAACCACTATCGGCTACATGAACAGTCTCAATTGTTAGAGAGCATTTGTTAAAGAATGGGCACTGTCAAAAACAAAGGAAATTATAAACAGATGAGGTTCAGTTTTTTATCCTGTTTGTGCTCTAATATAATAATGTATACCAGAAAGAAATTCTGCATCAAGTACCTTGATCACTGCACAGGTTTGACATAGTCACCACAACAAAAGAAGAAAAACAAAAGAGAGAATTAGTATGATTTCACTTGAAGCTACTACAGAAACAATTAAATGGCCAAATCATAGCTCTTTCTTTTTAACATGCAAAGCACCTGTTTTGCTTTTGGGATAGGCACTCCATGATTCTTCTTGCACGACCAGAGAATTTGGCGGTGCGAATGTTTTCAACCAAGATGGGATTTTACTGTCCACAAAAAAAATTTACGCATTTAAATTTATCTGTTCAGGTTTTTTTACCAGTGAAGCTATTTCTTACTAAAATTGACAAGCTTTAAAGAAAGAATTCCACAAAATACCTTTGCAAATGATAGAGTTTAGATGTGAATTGTCCCTTGCCTAGCAATTCATCTTCAAAAGGCCTATGTTCTACTATCTCCACACCTTCTTGACTGTTTGTGTTTTGTTCCTCCATCTTCATTATTGTGTAGCTCATCCCAATCTCATACTACATGAAAAATAAAACATAATTTCCCTCTAATTTAATACTCAGGCAAAATAATCGAGAAATTTTTCTATTTATTTTATTTACCTCTTCTATTGTCATTGGCATGACAATCCGACTTCACAAGCAGATTCACCAGAAAGTACAGGTCAAGGAACAAACAGTACAATTGGAAGAAAAGCAATAAATATAAATACATGAGTTTGATTGAAAGAAAATAATCCTAAAGCAAATATAGAAAATTGGAGATTAAATTAAGAACAAAGGATACAATTCCTTGATCTGAACCATTTCCAAAAGGGAAGAGAGAGAGCGAACTTCCTGCTTCTCCTTGTTTCTGGTAAGAATTTTTTTCTAGAGAGGATCAGAGGAAGAGAAAGAAGGTAGGAAAAAAGAAGTGTTCAACAGGGTCCCCCTTGAGAAAGATGGTTTGATAATTAAATAGTTCTGAGATAAATAAACATGTTTGTATCCAAAAATGTGTAGATAAAACTTAAGCTGAGTAAAATTAGACGCCTCTTCTTTATTTGGAAATATTAATTTTGGGAAAAAGAACCAAGTATGACGACTTTGAACAACCAATAATGGTCAAGAAATGCTTTCCTTTTTGTATTTGAACGTTTGATTGAGATTACATGGCTGAGATTTTTCCTAAGTTGACATTCCGGATTTACTGTGACCAGACTAAGCAGCACATTGTGTAGTCATTGCAGGAAGAACAAAATGTTACCAAATGTAATTGGATAATAGTGTTCATAAAAACAAATTCATATCAAGTGTTTCGCTTTCTCTTCTTGTTCATAAATTAATTTCACATTGTATTTTCATATTTTTACAACAGGTGGCACATTAATTGATGCAACATCGATCAAAGAAAAAATTATCAAAACTTTGATTAATGTTTCATGAGCTAAAATGCTACACAGTGTTACAAATCCACTTATTTATTTATATTTCGAAGTTTCAAATTTCAAATTCAACTCCAAACTGCTGATATTGTCCATTAGATATGTTCACGTAATATTTTATAATGTTTGAAGTTTTTTCTATACTAGATCAAGATATAAAAATGAATGCATTAAAGTAAATTAATTTTGTTAATTAAATTCTATTGTTTTTTTACCAATCGATCTAGTAGAAAATGAGCTCCAATAATTATAAAAATATTAAACAGTTTGTATTTGACATTTAAATTTTAAATTTTGAAATATAAATAAAATAGTAAATTTCTGACGTTTGGAACCCTATCATTATAATTTATAGGGAGTTATTTTTGTAAAATAATAATAATTTTCAAAAACTTAATCAGGAGTGTTTTGCAAGGAAAAACAGCCGTGGCGGATTCAATTAAAAAAATCTAATAAGGAAATTATGTTTGAATTGGTAGAAGATGGTTACCGTAAATGATACTAAATAACAATCATAAGTCATAACAACAGATGGCGGTATCAAGTTGAGTACATCCACATAAAAAAAACAGGAAATATAAACCAATATCCACAGAAAGGTGCAAAATAAGGATCCGTATCCTCCCGGGTACCTGATTGAAGACAATAACGATCGGCGGCCCAGATTAATCTTATTTGGGCCAAACTCAATCCGGTGCCTGTGGAGACTGTAGGGGGTCTGTTTTGAGATTCGTGCCATGTTAAAAAAGCCGTCCGATCGTAATTGTCTTCAATCAGGTACCTGGGAGGATACGGATCCGCAAAATAATGGGTGGGACTTGGGAGAAAAGGTTCCGTAAGAATTTTGCGTTTGATGCGGTATCAAGGAACACGAAAAGGACAAATATCGAGGGGAATATCCTTAAATGGATTCGTTTTTTGATTGGTCTGTGTCCATTCTTCACCAAATCCTAACTTGATGCTTTTCTCCGATTTTTTTTTTTGAAATAAAAAAATTAATTTATTGTTTAGGTTTATCATGGGGAATCAGAGTAGGTCCGATGCCCATCGGACCTACCTTGGTTCGATGGGTGTGATGACCATTCGATCTGCATCAAAATTCGTGTGCTCTGTATCAAAATCCGTGCAAGTCTGTATCAATTTCCGTACACATAGATCTTGATGCGAATCGTACGGTCCTAGAACTAAATGTAGGTCCGATGCCCATCGGACGTACTCCTATCTCTTATCATGGACATAGTGATAGAACCACACTGTTGATACAATTCCAACAGTTTTGGAACAAATTTATAGTCAGAATGAAATTTAATTTAATGTCTGAAAAATACTGAAACCGCATTGTTAGTGCGATCACAGGAACTTAAATCTGATGAAACTTTATCATTAATGCAGTTTCATCTATTTTTTGAAGAAAAAAAAATCAATTTAGTTTTTAAATATTTAATTTTTTTTATTTTTAAAATGAAAAATTATTTTCTCGTGGATAATGATGTCAACCTTTTGCTAAAACCATCTTTACAAGTTTTCCTTTTTTTTTTTTCCCCACGAGGAGATTATTATTTAGTACATGGAATAGGGATGGAATAATTTGAATATGTCAGAAAAGCACAATTATGTCTTAATCTACAATTATTTTGCACTTGAAAAAAAATACTAGTTTATAGTTTATATATTTCTGTTTTTTCTTTGCGAACTTTGGTACACGTCGCTATATCTGTAGGCATATTATATCTTATCGGATGGTGAGGAAATTTACAAGCAAACAATATTAATTTTATTACAGGTTCATTTTTAATTGGATAATTAGATAGTACCAATTTTACAATACATTCAAGGTACCTAGGATAATATTACAAATAGAGTGAGGCTATGGTACATTTTATCGGTCGGAATGAACTCTGTTGTTATTCTAATAGAAAAGCAGGGTTCTGCTTTTCCGATCCCAACCATTCAAAATTTTTCATTCACATATCTCGATAAAGAAACTTTTTTCATACACAAATCTCAATGAATTTGATGGTTGGGATCGGAAAAACAGGATCCTGCTTTTTCCATTGGAATAGCAGTAGAGTCGTATCCATATCGGTCCGTGCATTAAATTTATTTTTTCTGCTTTTCAGAGTCTAAATAATCAATTCGAACCGCTCAACATTATTATCATATGAAAATATACTTGGAGATCAGATATTCTATTTTTTGGAACTTTTTTACTATTTTTGTAGACAATTAGAAAATCACTTAATCAAAAAAATTTGGACCATTCAAGAGTAGTGATTTTCTACCTACCTAAAAAAAAAAAAAAATAATTTCAAAAAATATAAAATTGAATCACTAAGTATATTTTCATATGATAATATGATTGATTATTTAGACTTTTAAAACGAAGATATATATATCCAATGCACGAATCGATCCGCACATTATAATGTAACATAGCCTCACAAATATGTAAATCGTTTTTTGTTGCATGACCTTTAGTTCTGGAAATTTTTTATTGGTAGAAATTAATAGAAAAGAAGAGAGAGAAATAGAAAGAGTACATTAGTTCTTATATTAGTACAAAGATCGGTAGGATTTCTACTAATTCTAAAAATAAAAAAGTTTGGATTAGTACGAATTATACTGATCCAAACTTAGTTTTTCTTTTGTTTTTTAAATCTAATGTATGGATGGATGGAATTCTTATATTAGATTTCTAGTAAAATATGAAAAGTTTTTCAAAAAATAGATAGAATGTTTCTATTATATCTAAATTTTAAGATACTCTATCTATTTTCATAAAAAAAATTATATTTTACTAAAAAAAATGAAAAGAAACAAACAAAATAGATTTTGGATCGGTAAGAATTTTACCGATCTTTCTATCAATATAAGAACTGATATATTTTTTCTATTTCTCTCTCTTTTTTCTATTAATTTCTACCAATAAAAAATATCCTTTAGTTCTAGCATACTATTGTGGCATATAGTATTATTGTATCTGAAGCCTGCCAACAGAATGGAGAGACTCAAAGCTGTTACGTTAACTTTTATTTAATAAGAGCTTTGGATGATCTTAATTTCTTTTTTTATTAATATCTCTGGTCGAAATCATTTAATTGCTTCAAATTTATATTTTTTACGCGCCAGACATATTAGTTTATTGAATCGTGTACATTTATTCCGTGATGTCATAATTTGTCATTAGAGTTGTAGTCGGTGACTCCCGAAATTTTTATTAATAACCCCAAACAAAAGAAAAATATCAAATCTAACCTCAACTCCAAAAAATTTTCAAAAATAACCCAACCGCCCCATCATTGGGCGGTTCACCCTACCCACCAAACCGCCCAGTGGTTGGGCGGTCCACACGGCCAAGCAAACCGCCCAGACATGGGGCGGTCAGCTTTTTTTTTTTTTTTAGATTTGAGAGACAATATGAATGAAATTTAATAATAAAAATTCGAATTTTGTTTTTAATATTTGTTAGATTAATTCTTTTGATGTATAAACCGACATTTTTAAAAATACCCAAAGTTAATTAAAGATTAAT
Source organism: Carex kokanica (assembly GCA_025461125.1). Classification (NCBI taxonomy): domain Eukaryota; kingdom Viridiplantae; phylum Streptophyta; class Magnoliopsida; order Poales; family Cyperaceae; genus Carex; species Carex kokanica. The sequence goes on from JAJGRX010000638.1 coordinate 1,507,552, forward strand.
AAAAATGTCCAAACCAGCCGGTCCCTTGACTAAATAACTAAAATGCTGATATTAATTCTTTTGTTAGATTATATTTGTTAGATTAATTCTTTTGATGTCCAAATCGAATTGTTTTGTTAGAAAATACGTTACGAATAGAGCCGATTTTGTGCTAAAATACGGTAAATTACAATAATTATACTAAAATACAGTAAATTTACTAAAATGCTGAAATTACAATAATTATGTAGAATTATGCTAAAATACGGTAATTTATTGAGCTACGTAGATTGAAGAATAGAAATGAAAATCTTAATCGAAAATGATGCAATATGGGCCTGCGCATGCTTCACGAAAAGGAGCGTAACTTTTAATCCGTCCGTCGGATCGGGCTGAAATTTTGACAGGAAATCCCGAATTCAAAAACCAAGCTAATTTCCTTTCCAGCCCGATCCGACCGTCGGATATAGAGTTTTCGAACTTTCTTTACAATATTAGAGTTTTTAGGGTCTTTTCGTGCATCATCTAACAAATATTTTAAAAAACAATTCGATTTTTTTGTGTTATATTTCATTTCAGCATTTTAGCTATTTTTCTCTAAAAAAAAAAAAAAAAAAAGAGTTTCAAACCGTAAATAATATTTACGGTTTGAATTCCGAATTCAAACCGTAAATATTATTTACGGTTTGGGTAAAAATTTAATTTTTTCAAAAACTTGGTTAAATACATTAATTTTTATTTTTTTTGGGTAAAAATAAAAATCTCGGATTTTGCATATTTTACGGGAACCGTGGGCATATTTATTAATCTGTAATTAACTTGGGGTATTTTTAAAAATGTCGGAATTCTCAAGTAATTTAGTGTATTTTAGTATAAATATGCTATCAAAAAAGTAATTTGACAAATATTTAAAAAAAAAATCAATATTTTAGTGTTATATCTCAGCATTTTAGTTATTTAGTCAAGGGACCGGCCGGTTTGGACATTTTTATTAATCTTTAATTAACTTTGGGTATTTTTAAAAATGTCGGTTTATACATCAAAAGAATTAATCTAACAAATATTAAAAACAAAATTCGAATTTTTATTATTAAATTTCATTCATATTGTCTCTCAAATCTAAAAAAAAAAAAAAAAGCTGACCGCCCCATGTCTGGGCGGTTTGCTTGGCCGTGTGGACCGCCCAACCACTGGGCGGTTTGGTGGGTAGGGTGAACCGCCCAATGATGGGGCGGTTGGGTTATTTTTGAAAATTTTTTGGAGTTGAGGTTAGATTTGATATTTTTCTTTTGTTTGGGGTTATTAATAAAAATTTCGGCGGTGACTCGGTGTGTTGTGGCAATTGTTTCTCTTAATGGATCCTTCATGGGAGTTCATGTTTTTTTTAGTGATAGTTAATCATATATATATAGAGAGAGGAGGGTTCAAATGTCTCATTGTTTCATGTCTTAATTGTGCTCTAACATATTTATTTTCAATTTCAAAATTCAAAACAGATGATTCAAAAAATAAACGGACGCACATAAGCATTAAAGCGGAGCACACAAATTTTAAAGTAAATTAGACGGTCTTAAAGTCTATTGCACTTCAAGTAGATCTGATGCCTATCAACATTCGGACTACTCCGCTCTACCTACGCTCAGGGGATCGGTATTATTTGTGCATTGAGATTCGTGCCAAGTTAAAAGACAGATCCGTTTCAATTGTACTTAGTAACCTGAGGGGATATATTGATTAAAAAAAAAGGTTTATTTACATATGGGCCCTATATCTATAAAAATAATCTAACTAGCACTAATTACCACAATTATTTTACAAAATTCAGAGCCCTCATAATCCCTATCCCTCCGTCGATTACTGTTGAGCCCAAAAGTTGATATCCAAGATTGTATCATTTATTAATATATACATTGGTGTGCTCTTATCTGAGAACAATCTCCTATTTCTTTCCCTCCAGAGCGCCCAAACACGGCCACCCAGGCACAAATTTTAGATTCTAGCCCAAACACCACCGAGCACAATCTGCCCAGATTCTACACCAGATTCTTTTCAACCAGATACAAATTTTAAAGCGGACCCTAAATTTAAATAGGCATCAAAATTATTTTGATTCAACTGGAAACTAATTTTATCAAGTGCGGTTCAAGTGATTGAGTTAAGTGGTTAAAATTACAAACTTTATAAATTTAATTTTATGTATTTATTTGCTGAACATTTTTTACCACTTAATTCTATAAAAAAAAAATAGTTCGAAAATTTAAAATTTTCGTATGTAGACACATCACTCGTAAAATAGATGGATTTCAACCGTTTGAATTCGTTGTTTGACGAAATTATGAATCATCTAAAACAATCCGACGATTCGCAGGTAGTCAAAATTCACGGACTACTCATAGAACTGTGTAAAACTGACTATCTGCGAATCGTCGGATTTCAATAATCCGTGAATTTTGATCAAATTTTTTTATATTTAAGAATTTCCTCCTGTAGAATAGGAATTCGGATCCCTAAAGTAACCCAATTTTTTAGTTTGGATCCAAACTGTCCAATCTCTGATTGACACAAATAAATATAATGTAATGACACGACATATTTACAAATTTAACACAAGAAATAATATTTTGTTCACCTGATTGTATATCAGAATTATATATGTAATTTATGTTACTTTTATTTTTCTAATGAACAAGTTAAACTGCTGAATAATATGCTAATTATGTAACAATATCTAAATTAAGTATTCAAATTATATTTGTATTCATTTCCGTTAATATATTCGTATTTATATTCAAAAAATATAATTTTACTACTGTTCAATCTATATTCGATGGATCCCACTCCGCTGAAAAGCAGGGCACTGCTTTTCCGATCTCAAATATTCAAAATTTTCTATTCACGTATTTCGATAAATAAATTTTTTCATGCACAAATCTCAACAAATTTAAATAATTGGAATCAGAAAATCAGGATTCTATTTTTCTCTAAATATTCGATTCGTTTGCACTTGTGAGATTAGGCCACCTGAGTGGGGCCGGGTCAGGTTAGGCCACTTCATTTTTCCTTTTCTTTTTGACATTTTTGAATGGCGATCATATTCGAATAGGAGAAAGCAAACCACCTAAGCCCATTTTTGTTAAAATGGGCCTCCGAATTTAATATTTATAGTGTGGAAACAAGACTCGGTCTTACAATAAAGAGAAAATATTTTAGACTTATTTTGGACTTCTTGTGTGAAGTCAGTATTTTTTTTCTTGTATTCAGACTATAGAACTTTTTATAATTATGAGCTCCATCCATGACACACCCTGAGTCAAAATATCTACATTACTTGTTAGGCACTTTTGAGTGAGATGCTCCTAACTAGTTTTTCACAGAATTGAAAATTTCTGTGTAATTTCAAGCTAATTAATCATTACCCCTCTCAAATAAACTGAAAAGCGGCTGTTATTAACACAATGGTCCTGTGAAGACGGGCGGATCCAGGATTTTCGTCAGGGGGCCAAAAAAATATTGAATTGGGTTTAAATACCTAATCGGATTTAAATCCATTAACCAATTGGGTACTCGATAAAAAATAATACTCAACTTATACTTTCCAACGCTTCGATTTGTAATTTCTGATGCTCTAACTTATAATTCTAATTACCAATTAAAACTCAGGATGATGCTCTAACTTATAATTCTAATTACCAATTAAAACTCAGGGGGCAGCTGCTACCTGGAACACTCTGGGTCCGCCCCTGTGTGAAGAAAATATGCATGTAATAGAACTTCTAGAGAGTTCGAAACTCATATCCTACTGGTGAAGGAGATTGTTGTAGATCGAATATGAAACTGCTACTAGGGGTGGATCCAGGATTTTCGTCAGGGGGGTGCAAAAAAATATCGAATCGGGTTTAAATCCATTAACCAATTGGGTACTCGATAAAAAACAATACTTTAACTTATACTTTCCAATGTTTTGACTTGTAATTTTTGATTCTCTGACTTATAATTTTAATTACCAATCAAAATTCAACAAATTTATTTCAATTTAACCCGAATTACAAATCAAATGTCCAGAGGGAGGCAAAAAAAATTCTAGGAGCAAAATCTGTCGGAACTGATAAATCTCCACTAAAACTCAAAATTCAGGAGGGCAGCTGCCCCCCCGGAATACACTGGGTCCGCCCCCTAGCTGCTACAGACGTAACACTGCACCAGACCATAATTAGTCGTTTAATTTTCCTCTTTATTTTTTTACTGCTTTCACATATGCTAAAGATTTTAACAGAAAAGTTTTAGCTTTATGCAGCACAAAAACTATATAATCAAAACAATCTTGTATAAAATTAGTGCTCTGTGTGAAGTCAAAACTTCTCTCTTAAAATCTTTACCCTAATTTGGGGTGTTTATTGTTCTATTTAGTTCGGACTGAACTAAAGTTTGTCCATCCAAATTTTTCTTGGTTTCCATAAATATAAACTGAACCGACAGAATAATTCAATCCAACTGAACTATAAACTACATCAAATAAACTGAATGTAATTAATTTTATTTTATTCGGATAAACCAAATTAGTGTTAAAAAATAGATTCATAATTGATAATTCAAGTGCTAATTAACTTAATAATCTAAATGTATAAATGTGTAATATTAAATTTTTGTTGGGTTGATTCACTGTTTCTATTTTTTCCTTTTTTAACTTGAAAATAGAAAACAAAAATAAAAAAATTAGTCGCCGATTTTTCAAAGTGGATAGCTAGGTCACCTATGAATAATTTTTTATTTTTAAAAATAATTTTGCTTCTCAGGAGAATTTCATTACGACTCACTAACACTAATCGTGGTTGATTATTTCCTCAAATTCTAATTATGTTTTGTGTTAAATGGATAATGTATAGAAATTTCAATAATCAATCATTGATAATGCCAGGCGCCGCTCATGCTGAAAAGTAATATGATATTGATAGCATGTTACTGGTATATGTACTCTGATTTCTCTTTTCTTGTTACTGAAAGAAGATCCAAAACCCGAAATCCGAGTGTCTGACATGTCCTAATTTTTTTTTTTTTGGCACTTTTTGAACTGACTAGGTCAACCTTGTTTGTTTTTTTCGCCGACATTTTTATTAATATCCAAAGTTAATTACAAATTAATAAATATACCCACTAATGTTAGGAATTTATAAAACTATCCATACCGGCTATTTTCTGACGGTTTTAATTATTTTCGGTACCGGCCAGAAAATGGCCGGTATTATTTTTTTTAGAGACAAATAGCAAAAATGCTGAAATCTAACACTAAAAATTTGAATTTTCTTTTAAATATTTGTTAGATTACTTTTTTTTTATATATAATTAGCATATTTATACTAAAATACGCTAAATTACTTGAAATTATGTTAAATTACGCTGAATTACACTAAATTACGCTAAATTACAATAATTATGTTAAATTATGCTAAAATACAGTAAATTACGCTAAATTATATATGATTTAGGCCAATTTTGTGCCATCTTTCATAAATCATAAAAAATAGTACAAAAATTTCAAAAATAATAAAAATTGGTATTCTACAAGTTTATTACATAACTAATTTACTGAGCTACGTAGATTGAACAATAGAAATGAAAAATCTTAATCGGAAACTTCAACTCAAGTTTTGAGGTTCTTCCCTTTGTTTTTTGGCAATTTTGAATTTTTCAAAATCTTGCAAAGTGAACATTGACGCATACGTATTTTCGCAAGCTTTCCGAAAAGTGGTCATTTGCTAAAATCGGATACTCGACCACTTTTTTATGGCAGTTTGAAATTTCGTCGTCGTTTTTCGCCTTCTCAGTGAAGATATCATCCCTATTCATATGTAATTTAGCGTAATTTACCGTATATTAGCATAATTTAACATAATTTCAAGTAATTTAGCGTATTTTAGTATAAATATGCTAAATTATATATCAAAAAAAATAATCTAACAAATATTTAAATAAAAATTCGAATTTTTAGTGTTAGATTTCAGCATTTTTGTTATTTGTTTCTAAAAAAAAAAATTAGTACTGGCCATTTTCTGGCCAGTACAAAAAACAATTAAAACCAGCCAGAAAATGACCGACATGGATAGTTTTATAAATTCCCAACATTAGTGGGTATATTATGAATTTGTAATTAACTTTGGATATTAATAAAAATCACGGTTTTTTTCACCCTAGTTTGAACTTGTCTCAATTTCTTGAGAATTCAATTCACCAAAAGCTACTTCACCTAATAATTAACCGATAGAAGGCCCATTAATTTGTGAATGTGAACATGAAAACAAGCTTGTTGAACCGAGTGAACATTAAAAGCGTGTCAATTTGACAGAATTTGACTTTGGTTTGACTTATAATAATGTACTTGAAGTTTAAACAAATCATTTTGTTATTTAATCTACAAGACGAGCTTAATTTGTTTTCTTTTATATCTTCGTATAATTATGTCCGTAATAAGAAAACATTAAAAAATCATACTGCTGCAATCAATTAATTAATTAGTGACTCAATATTATCAAACACCAATCTCTCTCAAATTAGGTACTAGGCTACTAGGCTACTAGCAATCAATTTAAAAAAAAATCTCAAATTTTGTTTCCAGGCTGATATTCATCTCCAAAGAGACTCCTCCAATCTCAAAGTTTGTCTTAATTATAACAACATTAATTCATTATATTGTCTAACACAATTCCATGAACACCACCATCAACAGAATTATAGTTGCTGGTGTCATCTTGCTGCTTGTCTCTAGTCATCTCCATGTAAACAAAAGCAATTAAGTTTGCATATTGAGTTTGCACATTGATGAGGTCGGCTTGCGTCCGAGCCAGTTGCATTTTGAGCTCGTTCACTTGCTTCTGTAGTTGGCACACTGAGCCGGCGCAACCGTACACCGGGTCCCGTATCCTGGCATCTGCTTCATAAACCATGCTGTTCACTGCATCTGCTCGCTGGCTCTCTGGAACATCCTGTAAACAAACAAACATGTTGCATCATGCGTATCCACTGCATGTCCAGTCAATTATAATTCCAAATTAATTCTACAACTGAGAAAATGAGGATTAATTATGACCTGGAGGAGCTTGATGATGTTACTAGCGCCAAACACGCGGTGTGCGGTGGTGAACTTGAGGGGATCGGTAGGTGGAAAGTACGGTGCGAGCATGCACGTGTCGGCACACCTTCGACGTAGTATCTTGCAAGCGGCACAAGGGCTTAGCACCACCAAAGGAGGAAGGCTGGACGAGATAAATCTAGGAATAATTGGCAGAGGAGATGAGGCTTGAGAGGTGGAAGGATCAGTTGACATGGTGATGATATCACTTGATAGCATAATTGAATTGAGTGTGTACTCTGATGTGGAACAATTATCATACATTTTACATCCGTGCTTCAACAACGAAGTCATAAAGGCATTTTATAGACGGGTCTGGCTGTCGTCTTGTGTTTGTGTGGAAGAGAAAAGAGAAAAAGTCGATGTCAGAAAATCATGATTATTTTTCTGCTTGTTGGTGTCGTGTGTGTCACTGTGTTGTGGTCCAGGTCGGGGGCCTGGGCATGAGAGATACGTACTGTTATTCAGAGCTTGGAGTAAACACAACGAAAACACTGCATAGGATTTAAAAGTTAATTGAGTTTAAACTTATTAGTTAAATTAAAATTTAATTAATTTAAAAAAATCAAAGAAATTAAGATTCTACCTCTAATTACTAGATTTACTTAATTTGTACAAATTTGAAGAAAAGAAGAGATTAACTTAATTTTTTAACAAAGTTTTTTGAACTGGCGACTGGAGTCTGGAGGACTTTTCATAGAAGCGTAAATAAAATTTCGAGAGGGGAAGGAGGGAAGTTGATTTGAATTTGTAAATTTCCATAAAATTTCAAAATTCAGAGAGGACTTACTGGATATCTGAGTCCGCCCTTGATATAGTGCACACAAGAATAAACAATTAGAGAAATAAAAATGATAGAGAAAGAATAAAAAAAAATTAGAAAATTGGACCAAAGCGAAAAAATGTATAAGTTTCGTCGGCTGTAAAATTACTTACAAAAAAAAAAAGATAATTTTAGCATACATCATAATATGATATATAATGAGGAGGGATCGGATTACTATTTTTAAAGTCCAAACAGTCGATCCAAACCGTTCAATATGATGGATATATTAAAATGTACTTGTAGATCAAATTTTACATTTTTTTGAATTTTTTTACTATTTATTAAGATGGGTACAAAAATTCAATGGTCTGAAAACAACGATTTTGTAAAGTACTTAATAAATAGTAAACAAATTCAAAAAAATGTAAAATTTGATCTACAAGCACATTTTAATATATCCATCATATTGAACGGTTTGGATCGACTGTTTGGACTTTGAAAACTTTAAAAATGAACGATGTAATTCGATGTCTCCAAAAACAGTGTAATCCGATCCCTCCTCATATATCATATCCCGGTCCATATTATTATACAATATTGTTGGATATAATTCACTGCATATTTCCTTCTCTTTCACGAGTTTGGCTAATATAACATCAGTGTCATTTGAATCTAAATAACACCACATCATGAGCCGTCTGATATGCTTTAATATCCGTGCATGATATCCTTTTGATCCAGTGCTACATCATGCACGGATATTAAAGCATATCAGACGGCTCATGATGTGGTGTTATTTAGATTCAAATGACACTGATGTTATATTAGCCGGACTCCTCTTTCACATAATACATTTAATAAGGATACAAATCATACAATAGACATATCACTAATTAATCAGAAGATTAGAAAAAAAAAATTCACTGCATTATATACGTGCCAAATTCTCTTAAATTTGTTTTCTATATTCGCGTCACAAATTTCCTATCTTACACTTCTTTCTCAATGCGTGTTCTCTCTTATATGGACCATCAAGCTGAGTAATTACTAATTAGCTACGAAAATAACCAGATGATTGGAGAGAATGAGAATAAAAAAAAGAGTTAGGACTTAGGAGGTATATGGACTGGACATGGATTGAAACTTGAAAGGAGAGGCTTAAAAAGAAAACTTTTTCTGTCAATTCAATTCACGTGGAAATATTACAAGAATTTATTTTATTTATGTGCATGAGAAATAACTATTTTTAAGAATAGGCCGACAAAAATTACTATTTTCTATATTGTTACTACCGACGAGAATATTCACCAGAATACGACTCTATGTAAGCACCTTTCTCTCTCATATTTTAAGTTTCTTTTGTAATAAATTTAAAAAAAAAAAATGGGAGGCAGAGCCAGAGGGGCTGACGTGGATGAAAGATAACATTCGTTATGCATCTTTTATTTTGGGCGGGGCTATTCTAAGAGCATAAATTGAGATTTTGAGGGCTCAGAGAAATTTTATCGTTTAATTCCAGGTTTACCCTTTCTCTCTCCGGCTTAAAAGGAAGCTAATAAAAAGTGGGTCATTTAGAGGAACAGGAGAATGAATCAATTAATGGAAATAATTAATGAGTCAATTAATCTGACACTCAATTCCAATTATAACTTGAGCACTGTCCAAAATAATGTTGAGCATCATGTATCATCTATGATCAAACTTTGACATAGTTTATCAAAAATCAATAATAGTTAATTAATTTAAGGATAACCAATTAGTTTTTATTCATTTATGTTGTATTGATTTAGGTTGTTGAGGTTCTTATATATATTCTACATTAGATATATAATATCAACTATTTATATAACAAAAAATATTAATTAATGCAGCAATCAAACAGTGAAGTAGCTATCTTTTAGATTAAAAAAAGATAATTCATGACTGAATTTTGAGATATATTAAACAAAACAACTAAGATTGAATTTCATGTTGTTCTTCCCATCAGTTTGTTCTTATAAAATTCTCTCTTCCTCTCTTAGGTTTTTATTCCCGGTATCTTTGAACATACGTTGCAATTAATTTAATCTTGCAAAAAAGAAAAGAAAAAGCACTTTGTATTATAATTATTCTCATAAAAATGTGATAGAAACCTACATGATCGATATATAAACTGCATATGCGTATGACCTTGTACATGATAATTAATTATAACTCCAACCATATTCATATATTGGACAGTACGTAGTCTATATACAAGAAGTATATATAGAAATGATGCATTCACTAAGTACATATTTAATATTTTAATATTTTTTACTGAACGAGGAATTCATCATAAATGTTTGTTTTGAAGTGCCTTTGTTGTTTCCCCTTCCATTTAATGGTTTCCATTTATATAGAATGTACGGGTATCAATAAATCTAGGTATATATAGAATTAAAAAGAGATGAGTATTAAAGAGTAAGGGTAAATTAGGTATTTAAATGAAAAATATTCTCTCAGCTCTCACAACTACAAAAGATGCACTTAATATAGCACTCCCCTTTATTTTCCTTGATAACATTCGAGGTGTAGTACAAGGAATGAGAGTAGGTCCGATGCCCATCGGACCTACCTTGGTTCGATGGGTGTGATGACCATCCGATCTGAATCAAGATTCGTGTGCTCTGCATCAAAATCCGTGCAATACTGTATCAATTTCCGTGCGCATAGATCTTGATGCTAATCGTACGGTGATAGAGCTAATTGAACCTAACTCTAGATCCAATGCCCATCGGACCTACTCCTATCTCGTAGTACAAACATGGATGTACATCAATTGTTAGATGTATACTAGAATTATTCTAAAGAAAGAAAAAAATGAATGTACAATCTATATATGATAACTCGGGATATTTTTTATTATATCTTGTATAACTATTTATTTATTTATTTTATATCTTGTCATGACACTTAATATTCTCGTGATATTTGTTCATAATTAACCCTTTTTAAATATTTGATATTAAAAGAGATCTTGAATTTTTCTCGCGCAAATTGTTAATATTCATGTATACCATTTAGAAAATTCAAATCTTTTACAAATGCTTTCAGAAAGCACAACCTGTTAATCGGATAATTAATTCAATTTTGAAAGGAAACAGCTAAAAGAGGTTAAGCGACCAGGGGCGGATTCAGGATTTTTGTCAGGGAGGCAAAAAAATATCGAATCGGGTTTAAATTCATTAACCAATTGGGTATTCGATAAAAAATAATGCTTTAACTTATACTTTCCAATGCTTTGACTTGTAATTTCTGATGCTTTGACTTATAATTCTAATTACCAACCAAATTTCAACAAATTTATTTTAATTTTAACCCTAAATTAAACCCGAATTACAAATCAAATGTTTAGAGGGGGCAAAAAAAAATTTCAGATGAGGCAAAGTCTGTTGGAACTAGGGCTGCACAAAAAATTCGTAGTTCGTAATTCGATTCGAGTTTGATTCGAAAAAGTTCGAAAAAAATTCGATTCGAAATTGAGTTCGTTCGAAATTATTTCAAACCAAACTTAGTTCGAAATTAATTCAAACCAAACTCAAACTGGACCTAGTTTGTTCGAAATAGGTTCGCAAACCAAATTTAGTTCGAAATTAACTCAAACGTGAACCGTTAATTTCTGCTGATAACTTATGTTTACTGATAAAAATATAAGCCGTCCAGTCCATAATTGCTTTGAATTCTGACTTCTAAAACAGAAAGCCCGGTCCAATTACAAGCTCAAATAAAAAAATTCAACAACAAAACTCAAATAAAAAAATTCACATGTTTATACCAGAAATTTTGCTTTTTATGGTAGGATTATGAGTTTTTCGGGTAATCCAGTCTCAACTCTCTCGTTTTTTTCTTTGTTTTGATAAAGTTATTATTAATTTGATAAATTTGTTTAATTAATTTCAGCTTTAAAAAACTATTAAAAAATAAAAAATAAAATAAATATTGTACCTTTATCATTTTTTGACAGCAATACATTTTTAGGCATTTTTTGCATTTATTTTTGGACCATTCGTTTTACCGCGGGAATTCAACGGTTGACTGCAACAAAATCATTCCAATTCTGATCTAGAATGATTAAGGTGCAATATTGAACGTAACCAACATAAAAGTTCGGAAGTTTTATTATGTATGAGCTTTTGATCTAACACGAAATGTTTATGGCCATACGATGCTTCACTTTTCGATCAACTAGATGGATGGGTAAATCAAAACAAAATTTTATCAAACTTTCATGGAAGACGATAAATGCAGTGCTCTTTGATTTCAACGGCCCCGATTGGTCAACAGACGACATGTTTACGTGCGTCTTCATTAACTTAGAAAGCAAGAGTATATGTTTCATGAGACATAAACTCTTGCCTTGTGAGTTAATGAAGGCGCACGAAAATATATCGTCTATGGTTTGATCGGGACCGTTTAAATCAAAGAGCACTGCATTTATCATCTTCCATGAAAGTTTGATAAAATTTTGTTTTGATTTACCCATCCATCTAGTTGATTGAAAATTGAAGCATCGTATGGCCATAAATATTTCGTGTTGGATCAAAGCTCATACATAATAAAACTTTCGAACTTTTATGTTGGTTACGTTCAATATTGCACCTTGATCATTTTAGATCAGATTTGGAATGATTTGTTGCAGATCGACCGTTGAATTCCCGCGGTAAAACGAACGGTCCGAAAATAAATGCAAAAAATGCCAAAAAATGTATTGCTGTCAAAAAAATGATCAAGGTACAATATTTATTTTTTTTATTTATATTTATTTAAATTGTACTTTGAATACTTGAGTTTTTATTGAAATGCTGTAATTTTGCACTATGGCCCAGTCAGAAGTCATAAATCGTAAGTCGTAACAAAGTTCGTAAAGGTTCGAAATTGAGTTCGTAAAAAATTCGGTTCGAAATTGGGTTCGTTCGAAATTAATTCAAACCAAACCTAGTTCGAAATTAATTCAAACCAAACTCAAACTGAGGGTAAGTTCGATTCGGTTTGGTTCGCTTGCAGCCCTAGTTGGAACTGATAAATCTCCACTAAAACTCAAAATTCAGGGGGTGAGCAACTGCCCTCTTGAAACCACCTGAGTCCGCTCCTGTAAGCGACAGTATATCCGTACATAAAGCAGCCAAAAGAGGTTATTTTCAGGCTAAAATAGTCAATGTTATTAGATTACAATAACATCACGTACAAACAAACCTTTCATTTATGCTATCAACCATCAATGAAAATGACGAGGCTAATATTCCTTTTGGAGTCTATATACCAATCATTTGCTCCAAGAACTAATTGGTCACCGTGGAGTACACGTTGATACCGTTTTACAAATTTTAACACAAAGTCCTTAAAAAATAAATTAAGGAGTCTAACATGATTTCATCTTAAAATGATATCTTCTATAATGATGCAAGAACGAATTAGGATGTTTACCAGCAACACTAACCAACCAACATACTGGTAAGGTACCTAGCCTAACTTTAGGTGCTGGGACCCAAATGTCAGTCATGGCCGAAAGTGAACAAACAGAAAATGTAGCCATTTGGAGTTGTTGCAGAATGGTCGCCTCTTGGATAGGCAACCCTTTTTTGGGCCGACTTGTATCGTCTTGTACAGTGTAAGTGGGTTCGCTTTTGTTGTTGCTTTTATATTCTAACAGAGTACTGTAACGGCTGAGACTGCCAAAGTGCTTTAATTATTTAGGCATTTGCTGCAGCATTATTTGCATTCTAGATGTCTTTTTGGGGTGACACCAAGGCTGCTAGCTAGGATCATGTTATTTCAAATCTAACCGTTGGACTGTATTGAGATTCACACATGAAAAAATCTAATGGTTAAATTTGGAAAAATAGAGTCCTGTTATTTCATTTCGAGAACAACAGAGTCGGATCCTGCTAGCTAATGATAAACTGGCACAACATGCTTTCTTATTGACCCATCATTATAAAAATGTTTTTTGTAACATACTATTTGCTCTTCAATAATCTCCCTTCAATCTTTCAACAATTAAGAGCATCTACAATGGTGATTGTTTTTAAATTGCTAATTTGATGTGTTAATTGCTAATATAATTGCTGGGATGTACCATAGTTTCTAAATTAACAAATTTGCTTTAAAAGAAAACGTTTTCTTAATGACACGCTGGTTAATTGATTAGTTAAAATTTCTGGGATGGAGTGATTTAGGCTTTTAAAATTGGATGACGTGGCATCAATTGCAACTCTAATTAAATTTCTGGGATGGAGTGATTGAAAAATTATGAATCTCTTTAATTGCTAAACTTAGTAGCGTGGCTTAAATTAATTGTTAAAACGTTTACTGGAATGAAGATGCCCTAATATACAGTATTGATTTCCATAAATTTCAATCTAATAATGTAAATAAATTTCTTGTATGGTTGCTACTTGTAGTATATCATTTTAATTATTTAATTGAATATTTCTATGAGGAGGGATCCACTTATAACATTTGAAAGTTACAACATCTTATAACAATTTAGTTTTACTATTTTTAAAGTCCAAACAGTAAATCCAAACCATTCAACATGTAATCTGTCCTAAAATGTGTTTGAAGATCAAATTTTACATTTTTTTTGAATTCTTTTACTATTTATTAAGTATTTTACAAAACTGTTATTTTTCAGTGGTCCAAAATTATCTAAAAACAGTAGTTTTGTAAAATACTTAATAAATAGTAAAAAAATTTAAAAAATGTAAAATGTGATCTTCAAGCACATTTTAACATTTGAACTTTGAAAATTACAAAATTGAATTATTGTAAGATGTTGTAACTTTCAAATGTTGTAAGTGGATTCTCCTCTATTTCTGTACTTGTAGTAAATAAGTGCAACTCAAAAATGATATTTTTACTTTTTGCATAGAGAAAAACTTTATTATATGATTTTTAATTAAAACATGTATAAAGAGTCTATAAACAAAATATCTAATACAATAGCACGGCTCCGAATTACGCCGGAAATTCCCAACATCTTGTTGCACAAAATTAGATCATGTTCGGCTGCAGTGTGGGCTAGGAAATGGACACAGGAAAGCAAAAATTTTGAACTGATTTTTACTGTTCACGTGGGAGAAAAAAAAATTTACTCTGAGTGAATTTTTTTTTTTCCCACGTAAACAGTAAAAATCACGCTGCAGCCGAACAGGCCCTTAGAGAGCCCCAAATATGCCGGAATCTCTCTGCTTGCGGGTGCAACACTGTGCTAAACGTTATAGCGTGCCCACAGGCACAGCCCATTGATTGAATTGTTGGGATTTAAAGCTTAAACGATTGGAAAATCATGCATTACTGACTTACACACTAAACAAGCTTTAATCATATAAAAGTGCTTCTACTTTTCTACTTTTATCGAGCTACCTCAAATCCTTGTCAACAATGCTCAATAACATGACAGATATTACCCTCTCGGTAATAGTGATACCCTAAAGAATTAATAGAAATTTCTGTTGGCTTACCTTAGCTATAGTTATTTTAACTCTTGAAGATAAAATCATTAGAATAGAGGAAAAGTGATTAAAAAAATGGAATTTGGAATAGACTAGTGTTGTAAAAAACGATCTTAACGGCCAATTAAAATGTCGTTTAATCGTTAACGGCAGCAAAACCGTTACGAATACACTAATCGGAGACCTGTTAATGGATTTTTTTTCGATTAATCGGTCGATTATTCCCGATTATTCTGTTTATTTCCGTTTAATCGTCCGTTTATTCTCTTTTATTCACGTTTATTCCAATGAATATTTATTTTTACATTGTTTTTTTTTTCTGTGACGGGCGTGTGATAATAAGTTTCATAAATCCTGTACTGTAGTTTTATTTGTGCTTGGATATACATCGAATATTTTTTATATATGTATTTTCTTCTTACTTTGAAATTGGTTAATTCTTCTATTATTTATATACCATATATTTTTCTTAAATTTTTTCAATTAGTATGATATGTTCATATATGAAATTATGTTGTTATCATAAACTAAATTTAGTGATTTTATGTTGGAATTTTCTTTAAATAATATGTTATTAGTATTTAAAAAAGCTTAATTCTCAAATTTATTTTTTCATTAAATAAATGTGTTACTTACACATGTAAATTGCGTGTGTGTTGTTAAGAAGAAATAAGCGTAGTGTCATGTTATAATAATAAAAATAATTTAAATTAAGTTTATTTGATAAGTTTGATGAATTAAATAAATCATTTTTAATAAATTATGAATATATACACATAATTTTAATGAAAACGATTAATCATCCGCATAATTCTGATTAATCGGCCGCATACCGATTAATCATCCGTTCAACGAGCGCATACTGTTATTTACAACACTGGAATAGATTTCAATTCCTCACTATTCCGGTCGTGTTCGATTAATGGTGGAAGAGTAGAATAGTAGAAGAGTGGAAGAGTATTGGTAACGAGTAAAATCTATCTCTTGGAAAAAGCCAATTCCTTTGTTCCACTTTTTCCATGGAATAGGGAATTGGCTCATAGAGAAATAGATGAAGGACCAAAATGTAAAAAATAGGGTTTTGACTCTAAAAATTCAAACCCAATTCTCCAATTCCATTCACTACTTTTCTTATTCGGCAGGAATAAAATATATTTTTTAGTCTATTCCTCTCACTACTTTTAATTCTTGTGTTAATTTATTTATAGAAAGTAGGTTTATGAGAAATATTTCTAAGGACAAAACTTTTTTAAATAACTTATTACATAAATTAATTTTCCTTATGTCATTTATTTGTGCCTTCATGCCATTTGCAACCAAGACATATTTATCATTTTTGGTCGGATTTAAATTTGACAATAATTATTTGTTACCAAACATATGACCTGTTGCACCACTATCTATAATAATTTAGTTAAAAAATAAATCTTTAGAGTTAGAAGAAATACCACATGCACTGAGAGTGTTTTGACTGCCAAGCAGTGGAGAAAGCTGCTCCAGAACTTGTTGTACTTGATCCCAGAGCCACATACACCTCCTAACCCGTTTGAAACCAACCCGCCAGCTCCAAAAATGCCTGACCCGCTTGGGAGTGACCCGTTTCCGAAAAAACTAGCTAACCCGTTCTGTCCTGACCTGTTTTCGAAAAAGCTAGCTGACCCGTTCCCGACATTTGTTGAGCTACAGGGTCCGCCAAATGAGTTGACGAGTCCGCCTAGGCACTTATTGGGTCCGCCAAATGAGTTAACGGGTCTGCCAGAGGCAAATGAGTGGTTACAGGGTCCGCCAGGTGCATTACTGGATCCGCCATGTTCGTTTTGAGACCCAGATCCAAACTGAATCGAACCCGATAGCCTGTTGAACCCATTCCCTTCATTTGCAACAGCGTAGGTTCTGTTGTTTTCGCTGCCTTTTCCCCAATTTCGCCCATCTCCCCCTGCTCCGCACCTCTAAATTTTTTAGATTTGAGATGCGAATAGAGAAACCAACACTGATCTTAAGTGTGACTCTTTTTTTTACAGTGATTGCATTTCTCGGTTTTGGCTTGATTTTGTCGATTTTGATTGAAATTGGGGTGTTTCACGGCTAACCCGTGGGTCTCGTGTCCTTCGTTTTGTGGACCACCCATGACTAGTCTTTTACTTTCCTCTAGTTGAATTAAATTTCGGATCTGAGAATAAGAGAGAAGATGTACCGTAGTCATGATTTGAGACCTTACCGCTTCATAGCTTGGATTTAGCCCAGCGAGATATTGAAAGATGTCATTATCTTTGTCTCGTTTTGGAGTGTGGCCAGATCTGTGGTTAAGGGTCGGTAAGTTCGAAGTTCAGCCTGTTTTTTCTTAAGAGCACCGAGGTACTCGGTATTTCTTCTTAATCCTTGTTTTTTTCTTGTTGAATTTCTTGCATGAGTTGATAGATGTGAGAAAAATTGTTTTGTTGCCCATATATGGCTTTTATGGCTTCCCACAATTCATAAGTCGTGTCGGCCATCATGAAGAGGTCGGCTACGGTTGGCTCTATCGACAACATGAGCGAGGTTATGATTCTATCATTTGTGGTTCTCCAGTTTTTTACTGCCTTTTTGTTATTTCGATCTTATTTTTTGAATCTGCTGTTTTAGTTCTTTTGTATCTCCGGTGCTGTATTTTAACATCTCTTGACCACTTAGAGCCCTAGATGTTGCCCTTGCCCATGACAAATAATTTTGGCCATTGAGCAAGGTGTTTGTTAGCTTGGAGGTGTTGGTGACATCGAATTGCCCCTCTTGAGCCCTCTTGTTTTTTACTGAATTTTGTGTTGTGGTTTACGCTGGTACCGACTGACATTGCTAGTTTGGGTAGCACTTGAATTTAGAACATCTTCTTTTAAATACAGACGATAAAAAAAATATTAGTAAAATAACTGTAAATAATTTCTTTTTTTTTCTGTGCATTATTTGTTGCATTGGTAGGACAACTTCCATATCATTAGTCATTTATAAATATAAATGGTTAGCTGAAAAAAACTTGAATTTAGAACATCTTGTTTTAAATAAAGACTATGGAAAAAAATATATCTTGTTTTAAATATTTTGAGTTAATACAAACGATGCAGACTCCCCCCATGTGCCCCGCCCCTGAATTTAGAACATTGGTAATGAAAATATTTATTTATTTCTTTGGACTCATTGTATTTTTACTATTTCACTTGCTAATATGGTATATCAGAACAACCAATCTTTTTAGGAATGAAATCCGTTGCTCTCCAGAAAACTCTGTTATTCCTGCTATTCTCTCTATCTCTCTCCTCTTTCTTTTTTTTGAAATATTGGCAGCATAAAAAGATGGATCAGCGGGTGCTCTCCTCTTTTTGAAATATTATCTCTCACTTTTCTCTCCTCTCTCTCTCCTCTTCTTTTGAAGAGAGAGATAGACAGAAAAGTGGAGAGCACCCGCTAATCCATCTTTTTATGCATGTAGCACTACTTTATATACTTATTTGATTATTATCAGATGCTATTATTTCAAAGTGTTTTCATTCCTATTTTTATTTCAATTTTTGATTAACACTAAGGCAGCAACTAATTTTTATTTTTATTTCAATCAGACTAAAGGTGCAACTAATCTTTGGTTAACACTAAGGCAGCAAAATAATTTTAAATCGGTTAATGATTGGCAGTAATAAATGAAGTTTGGATGTTGCTGTAATTAACTATTTCAATGATATAAAATGAGCAATAGCCTTTTTTTTTTATTGTTTAAAATATAAGTCATTTGACCATCTGATAAGTGTCACTTTATGTCCCTGATGAGAAGCTGAAAGAGATGTAAATAGACCATTTGTTTTAATTTAAAAAATAATATTCTATTGATATCCCCTCAAATCCTAATAACGAAAAAATTATAAATGTACCACCATGTTATTTTTATTTTCCGATAAGCTTCTCATTTTTTATATAATAATTACACACATTATTTTTATTTTGTATGCCTTACTAATATTATATATATTTTTTTAAAGGTGCTTGTAATTGAATTTAAAAATATTTACACCTTAGTTTTACTCATAATATTTACACTCTGGCTCTGAGGGCTTCTCTGATTCTTTGATTAATGAAAACAGTTAAAAAAACAGGATTAAATAGCACCAGGGGCTGGTGCGCCTACCCAGTCCGCGGACCGCTCAGTTTGCCTACCCAGTTCGCGCACCAAGGGTGCGCCTGCCCAGTCCGCGCACCTTCCAATTTGGTGCGCGAACCCAGTTGGCGTGGGTGGTATGATTTGAAATACCCCAAAATGGGTGGTAATCAATTAATTTGATTTTTTTTTTCTGTGGCAACTACAAAAATTTCGGCTCAAGTACAAGGCCACAAATAAATTTTGAATGTGAAAACTACACATCATAAAAGCCTTTTCTAAGGTTTCGTAGAGACGGTGATATCAAAATATGACAAATTCAAGGACCACATAGCAACATATCAAATACAAGTCAAACAATTTTATTTTTTTTTTTTTTGGTATTAGGGTGCACTTTATTTGACTAAGGTGTTCTTAAGCTCATCAAGTTTTAATCTAGCAATAAAATTTTTTTTAAGTAAACAGATGGAAAGAATCAAATTTTAATCTAGCAATAAAAAATTATGAGTAAAACTAAGGTGTTCTTAAGCTCACCAAGTCTCTTTGTGAGCTTAACTCAAAAATATATTGGATTGACTTCAAACGATGCATCCAAATCGTTGAAACTGATCTACTTCATGACTGATGTGTTTACATGTCAAATTTTAAAAAAATTGAACTAATTTAGTATGAAGTCAAAAGTTAATTTTAATGAGTTAATTTTTCATCATTTTTTTACCGCTTGACTTTCTACTAAATTAGTTCGAAAAATTATAAATTTGACATGTAAATACATCACTCGTGAAGTAGATCAGTTTCAACAATGTAGATATATTGTTTGAAGCTAATCAGATAGATTTTTGAATTAAGCTCACAAAGAGACTCGGTGAGTTTAAGAACACCCTAGTTCTACTCAAAAATTATGCCCTGGAATATACATATGATCCTATGACTCGCTGTATTGGGCCGTATGTAACTTGCTGTGTTGGGCCTTATACAGTCATATAGACATCGTCCTGATTGCATTAAAAATTCCAAAAATATTCGAAGTACAGTTTATAAAATAAATCACGCTGTAATCTTCGTTAAAATTTCTGATCGAACTTCTTTCGAATTTATGTATGTTTTACATTCTTACAAAAATCTGCTACATCTAATTTGTTTTACATGTCTCAAATAGGTTTTTGAGTTAAAACTATTATATTGTTAGTGCCCCAAATTAATGCCAAACAATGAACTACAATCACTACACAGTTTCAAATTGAGAAGCAATCAAACATTGCTACTCACAACAAGGAGATTTCCATATGAGCTGCTGTACAAGTCTCCACCTTTCACAGCTACAATCATTTCAAATTTCTTGTCTAGAAGCAGATCAATTACCCGAGCAACTGCAGTTGAAGCAGTGACACATGGTGGTGGTCCCATGATTATGTGATTATGGACGAAAGAGGTACATCCAACTGTAAACAATGAGCATAAAAATATTATTTGCAAGAAACAAAAGAAGCCAAGTGAGGATGAAGATCACAATTTATCCTTTCACCTTTAAACAATCACGCGCGCCTTTGAACAATTCCGATACAGTTACCCCACTCGTCAGTGACAGGAATTGCTGCTTCATTGAAAAAGCGCATCACAACATCACGCAACATTATGTTGGCATTGGAGTGGTCTAGCCTCTTCAAATGGTACCATATATTTCTCCACTGGTTGATCCAAGAAAACCTACAATTCCATCTACAATTAGAATAGCCATAGTACCAAACTTGTAAAATACAATTTAGAAATACTATAGCAATTTTGTTAATTTCATATAAGCATATGACAGGTAAGAGAGGGAGTAACCTCGGGAAGAACATGAGGTCTAAATTTCAAGTTGGTGAATCCTGATAAAGCCTCCACTTTGATTGCCGCCTGGTCAAAGTTGCAAGTATTAAATTGTGTTCATCTCTTAAATAAGTTTTGAGATCAGTTCAAATAAATCAACATTGCTTTTGTTAATGTGAAATCCTGAACAATTTTCTTTAAAAAAGAAAAAAAGAGAAAAACTAAGTACTAAAAAGATTGTTTCTCTACCATTCCTCCTCTGCTTGTCCAAGAAAAGCTTTGTTCATTTACTATTCTTGAAAGAAGCTTTTTGGCAACATCAACCTGTTGACATTAGAATTATATTAAAGATCAATATACTTCCACAAAGTCATGCAAGTACCTAAGAATATGCATGTGTATAATGTGCATGAAAAGTAGATATATAAAACTAGCGCCACTACTGAAGGTAACTTGAATATTGTTACTCTTGTTTCATTCTATCAAAATTCAGAGTTTCACCTAACTCGAGCAAAGAGCTATTGTGATAGATAAAAATGGAAAATATGTATTATAGAATCATAACCTTTTAAGATCAACTTAAAACTGACAAAATAATTTGAAACATTTGCATCATAAACACCAGCTCATTTCAAGTTCTGTAGATGACACCCAACCACAATTTTATGTGATAAAAAATGGTAGATTCATGTTTTGATATCTTATTACTACCGAGAAGACTTTTTTTTTCACCAAAATCCAAATTAAAACAGAATCAAAACGTACATGACTTGGGGGTTCTTTCCACACTAACATTAAGTATTGATGAGTTCTTTTGAAATTTGCATAATAAACCCAGTTAGTGAGTTCTGAAACTTCTCTAAAAATGGACTCTTTTGCAAAATAACCAAAGTCTGACAAGGTAAGGAATTTTTCCCACATTTAAACAGACTACACAATTCATTAATCAATTTCTGAAAATTCATTAATCGATTTCAGATTTTTCGTAAGGTTCTCGATTCAACAATTCATAGCATAAAAATTAAGGATGAACAAGAAGTCAGGGCTCAGCCCACATACCATTAACAACCACATAATTAAACAAGGAAATCAAACACAAAGGGCTAAACCCTAAATTTCTTCAACGATAACCTAAATTTCAAGGTAATCAAGCAATTTGATCCCCAATCAAGCAAAATCAGCAAGCAATTCGCAAAGACGCAGATTTAACTCAACACGAGTTTAGATTTCAAGCCTTACAAGGCACCACAGAGAAGAAAAAAGAAATGAGCAAGGAGGCGTAGAGGGATTTACCTAAGAAAAGCTTCAATTCACGAAAAGGGGCGAGGGTCTGTGTAGGGGTGAAGCTGACGGCGCGCGTCTGTGCTGGGGTCGGGGTATGAGGCGAGAGAGCGAGAGAGATGGGTCGGGATGGTGCGGAGAGGGTTTAGGGCGGGGCGAAAAGGGTGGGGTCTGGCGGCTAGAAGGTATGAGGCGAGAGAGCAAGAGAGATGGGTAGGGGTCTGGCGCCGGTCTGAGGCGAGAGAGCAAGCAAGAGAGAGAGATGGGTCGGGCGGCAAGCCATCCGATCGGGCGCATGGCGCGTTTTTTTTCCTCAAAACCTAAAAGGCGCGAGTCAGAGAGAAGAAATCCTTGGCGCTGATTTTTTAGGGGCACCCTTCAGCGACCGGGCCAATCAGTCACAGATTGATGTAGGCGCCGGTCGCTGAAGGGTTCGTCGCCGAAACATTTTATTTTATTTTTTAAAAAAATTGGGTCTTCAGTGACCGGCGACTGAACCAGTTGCTGATGCCCTGTTTTGTTGTAGTAAATAAACATCGCACGTTACGTCTCATGTAGTTCGATTTTAACATGTAACTGCAAATGATCACATGTAGACACACAAATACGTCACCTCACGAATAGACACAAGTGATAATGTACGTTATTAGATCTCGATTGGATGGTTAATTTTAAAAAGAAATTGTAAAAATAGTGGCGCGGTCATATATATTATGTCTAGTCACCTATATCACATCAGGCATTGTAACGTGAAGTAATCATTAGATTACCCTCTTCTATTTTATTCACGTTACGTAAAAGAAAAAAAATCATGTCACATCGTGTTAAGTTAAATTTTTATATTTGTACCAATCAACGACATTTATTTCTATAAATGATATTCAGAAATCAGATTTCAGCACAGACATGAATTTTTTAGATTAAATTCAAT
This sequence comes from Carex kokanica, assembly GCA_025461125.1. NCBI lineage: Eukaryota > Viridiplantae > Streptophyta > Magnoliopsida > Poales > Cyperaceae > Carex > Carex kokanica. The sequence continues at coordinate 1,531,033 of JAJGRX010000638.1, forward strand.
CATTAAACCACATCTTTTTCAGCATTGTTATATAATTTTCTAACTAATTGCACATGAATTCGTATCCTCTGTAATACAACAGAGGTACTATTATGTGGAGTAATTGGATCCGGGCTGTTCTTTTAACTTTGCACGAATCTCAAAACACAAATAATACTGCCCCTTTCCGAATCCCGAATAGACACCGGCTGAGAGTAAATCTGGGCCGTAAAGTGAGATACTGTTCTGTGGAGTACTACAAAGGATACTTGTTCATTGCACATCCATCTAACACAAAAACTTATCTGATCATAGATTGTCTTTTATCAATATAACTCATAAATTTTGGATCAACATACATAATCCGTCAGCTTTGCAACTTTTTTTTTTCTTTAAACGAAACGCTACCTTTCATAAATAACGAAGATCTCATTCGACAACATTTTAATAATTGAGTTAATTGAGTAGAACCAGGGTGCCCTTAAACTCATAAAATTGACTTTAAATAATAAATTTAAACCGTTAAAAGTCATTTACTTCGCTAATAATGTATTTAAATGCAAAATTTATAATTTCTGGATTTATTCAATATAAAGTCAAACCATAAAAAATTATGAAAAATGAATGCAATAAAATTAATGTATATGCCTTCTTTTGTAACGTATCACTTTCTGATAAAATCTTGGTTACACCCATGTACATAACAATATAATTAAGAAACCTGAACAAGAGAATAATCTATTTATTTTTTTACCAAATTTTATGTGTATTTAGACTTGAAAAAAGTTGTGTTGTTATTGGTAGAGGCAGGTCCACCCTCAATAAATGGGGGTCAATTAACTCCTATTTATTTTAAAATATGTGTATACTTTGATATGATTTTTCTATATAATTTAAAATAAATGTTATAAATACTATTGAATTGACCTCCAAACGTTTTGTGAAAATTTTATATAATTGATCATCAATGAAAATTCGATCACTGTAACTTGAAAATCTACCTCTGCTCCTGATTATTGGGTTAAGTCTGAGCTTGATATATTCTGAAATTCTTCTATGAAACTGTTCTTACCGAAATATTATCACAATTTGAAATTTCTAAAATTATATATTTCCATAACACATCAGTGACTTGTAGCGGGCACTTTAGCTCAAATTACACGTAATTTCACACGTGCTAATTTTCAAGGTAGGTTTAGCAATGGACCATACATCCTGGGATCCGTATCCTCTGCATAAACTCAAAATGGAATCTTTTGAGTTAATGAATTTCAACCGTCTGATTTTAAACGGAGTCAATCTGGCTCGTGCCTATACATAGGGGCCCTTTAATATTTGTACAGATCTAGTTCGGACGAATTTTAAAATTAATCGGATGGTCGAGATGCATTAACTCAAAAGATTCTCTTTACAGTTAACGCAGAGGATACGAATTCACATTGGCGGCAGCTATCTTTTGGGAGCAATGGACCATACATCCCTGATGCGTGTTCTTTTAACGCAAATGGCAGCCTTCACAGTCACCAGCTGAAAATTACATCACTACAATGATGAGTAAGGGACAGAGCTAGAAAAAAGGTACTATGTTGTCTCAACCTTATCCGAGAAGCACAACATACACAATCAGTTTTTTTAAATTAGATTTTGTTCGTACATACACATATACACATATGTAGTTTTACTATATAAGTTGTTAAAATATATATATATATAACATATCTGAAAAAGTAATGATTTTGGGTTAGGTATTGCCAGAATTTTTACTATATTTTTAATTTGCTGAATTTTTTTTATTTAATTAAAAGTAATGATTTTCAAAAATTCTCAAAAAATAGAAAAAATTTCCAAAAAATGTAAAATTTGGTCTCCAAGCACATTTTAATATGAAGAATATGTTGGAAGGTTCGAATCGGTTATTTTAACTTTGAAAATGAAGATATGAGCAGGAAGTAAAACACCATCTTTAATTCTCAAAGCAAGTTAGCCCATCTCTTCCTCTATATATATAGAGGTTGGCTAAGATCAAAGTGGTATGACCAAGGCCTTGATGCTACCAATTAGCTTTTGCAATTTTAAAGTTCAAATAGTTAATCTAAAGTGCTCAACGTGTTCTCCATATTAAAATGTGCTTGGAGACCAAATTTTACATTTTTTTGAATTTTTTTACTATTTTTTATTGATTTTTGAAAATCACTGTTTTTCATAATAATAAATAAATAAATAAAATTTGAAAAACAGTTATTTTCAAAAATCCATAAAAAATAGTAAAAAAAATTCAAAAAATGTAAAATTTGGTCTCCAAGTATATTTTAATATGTAGAACACGTTGAGCACTTCAAATTGACTATTTGAACTTTGAAAATCATAAAAATAAATTAGTAGTACCAAGACCTTGGTCATACCACTTTGATCTTAGCCAACCTCATATAGAGGTTAATATCAAAACGTTTGTTCCTAAGCCCTCGTGCAACCGAATGGTTCTCGGAATTTTCAAAGTCCAAACGGTCGATCTAAACCGTTAGATATGATCTCTATATTAAAATTTGCTTGGAGACCAAATTTTACATTTTTTGGAATTTTTTTACTGTTTATTAAGCCACTTTCAAAATAAATGATCACATGGTCCAGAATTCGGTTGCACAATTTTTACTGTTCATCCGGATCAGCAATTTTGAAAGTGGGCTAATAAATAGTAAAAAAAATCCAAAAAATATATAATTTGGTCTCCAGGAAGATTTTAATATAGATTTCAACCGTTTGGACTTTGAAAATCCGAAAATTATTTGGTTGCACGAGGACTTAGAAACAAACGTTTTGATATTAGTCTCTCTCTCTCTGTATATATATAAAAAAAAAATCTTTCGACAAAGCCTATATATGCAAAGTGAATCACATTCTATAAAGCTACACAGTGTTCCATCGGAATTTAATAATTGAATCAAATTAATACATAAATATTTGCAAAGGGACAGAGCTGAAAAAAAAGATAATATGTTGTCTCAACCTGATTCGAGAAGTATAACATATATACAGAGCATTAATTGCTGCATGCTACTGTTCACGTAGAGAGCATAGATCAGTTTTTACTGTTTTCTCTTTTTTCTTTCGATTTTTATTGATGTACTCGGGGATTGTAAAACATTTACTTCTTTTAATATGAAGTCGCTTTCAAGTTTTCAAAAATATATATAGAGAGAGGAGGGATCGGATTACATCTTTTTTTTTGACACATTTTGACACCTATTATTTTTCAAAGTCCAAATAGTCGATCCAAACCGTTCAATACGATGGATATATTAAAATGAGCTTGGAGATCAAATTTTACATTTTTTTGAATTTTTTTACTATTTATTAAGATGGTTTAAAAATCGTTGTTTTCAGACCATCAAAAAACAGCGATTTTGTAATATTCTTAATAAATAGTAAAAAAATTCAAAAAATATAAAATTTGATCTCCAAGCTCATTTTAATATATATATATAGAGATTGACTATGGTGAGTTGTGAAGTAAAACGTCGTTTTACTTCACGCTCATACTCCATTTTGAAAATCTAAACGCCCGATCCGAACCGCTCAACATGTTCTCCATATTGAAATGTGCTTGGAGACCAAATTTTATATTTTTTGGAATTTTTTTACTATTTATTAAGACACTTTGAAAATCTCAGATCTGGGTGAACAGTAAAAAACAGTAAAAAATTCTGGACCATTCGATCAGCGATTTTCGAAGTGGCATAATAAATAGTAAAAAAATTCCAAAAAATATAAAATTTGGTCTCCAAGCACATTTCAATATGGAGAACATGTTGAGCGGTTCGGATCGGGCGTTTAGATTTTCAAAATAAAAATATGAGCGTGAAGTAAAAATGACATCTTACTTCGCAACTCACCATAGCCCAGCTCTATATATATATATATATATATATATATATATAGAGAGAGGAGGGATTCGATTACACCTTTTTTGGTGACACACTTTGACACTTACCATTTTCAAAGTCCAAATAGTCGATTCAAACCATTCAACATGATGGATATATTAAAATGTGCTTGGAGATCAAATTTTACATTTTTTTGAATTTTTTTGCTATTTATTAAGATGGTTACAAAATTCGTTGTTTTCAGACCATTAAAAAACAGCGATTTTGTAACCATCTTAATAAATAGTAAAAAAATTCAAAAAAATGTAAAATTTGATCTCCAAGTACATTTTAATATGGTGATCATGTTGAACGGTTCGGATCGACTGTTTGGATTTTGAAATCGCAAAATTGACCTATATAAAAAACGGTGTCATGATGTGTCACCAAAAAAGGTGTAATCGGATCCCTCCTCACTATATATATATATATATATATATATATATATAGTGAGGAGGGATCCGATTACACCTTTTTGGTGACACACTTTGACACCTACCATTTTCAAAGTACAAATAGTCGATTCAAACCGTTCAACATGATGGATATATTAAAACGTGCTTGGAGATCAAATTTTACATTTTTTTGAATTTTTTTGCTATTTATTAAGATGGTTACAAAAATCGTTGTTTTCAGACCATTGAAAAACAGCGATTTTGTAACCATCTTAATAAATAGTAAAAAAATTCAAAAAAATGTAAAATTTGATCTCCAAGTACATTTTAATATGGTGATCATGTTGAACGATTCGGATCGACTGTTTGGATTTTGAAATCGCAAAATTGACCTATATAAAAAACGGTGTCATGATGTGTCACCAAAAAAGGTGTAATTGGATCCCTCCTCATATATAGTAGGGCTATTGTACTTCACGAAGTTTTACTTCACGCTCATATTTCCATTTTGAAAATCCAAAACGTCGATCTGAACCGCTCAAGTTGATCTCCATATTGCAATGTGCTTGGAGACCAAATTTTACATTTTTGGAATTTTTTTACTATTTATTAAACCACTTTGAAAATCGCTGATCCATTGTGAATAGTAGCAAAACAGTAAAAAATTCTGGACCAATGGATCAGTGATTTTCAAAGTGGCTTAATAAATAGTAACAAAATTCCAAAAAATGTAAAATTTGGTCTCCAAGCACATTTCAATATGGAGATCAACTTGAACGGTTCAGATCGACGTTTTGGATTTTCAAAATGAAAATATGAGCGTGAAGTAAAAACTTCGCTTTACTTCACGAAGTACAATAGCACAATTATATATATATATATATATATATATATATAGATCGACTATGGTGAGTTGTGAAGTAAAACGTCATTTTACTTCACGCTCATATTCCATTTTGAAAATCTAAACAACCGATCCGAACCGCTCAACATGTTCTCCATATTGAAATGTGCTTGGAGACCAAATTTTACATTTTTTTGAAATTTTTTTACTATTTATTAGGCTACTTTGAAAATCCCAGATCCGGGTGAACAGTAAAAAATTCTAGACCATTCGATCAACGATTTTCAAAGTGGCTTAATAAATGGTAAAAAAATTCCAAAAAAATATAAAATTTGGTCTCCAAGTACATTTCAATATGGAGAACATGTTGAGTGGTTCGGATCAGTTGTTTAGATTTTGAAAATAAAAATATGAGCTTGAAGTAAAAATGACATCTTACTTCGCAACTCACCATAGCCCAGCTCTCTCTCTCTCTCTCTCTCTCTCTCTATATATATATATATATACTAGTATCATGCCCGTGCGTTGCAACGGGATATTATAAGATTGAATAGAATATGAAGAAATTTTTTTTTATTGATATTTCACCCAGAATTAAGAAAAAAAAGATAAATAAAAATAAAAAATACAAATGACAAAAAAAAAAGATAAATAATAAATAACAGTAAAAGAAACAACAACAAATGAAAAAAAATAGTAAAAAATATAATATGAAAAATCTTGAAGTATCATGGCTAGTGTGATTCTTTTCGATGTAGTCCAACATTTTTTGAAAATGAACAAAAAAAATATGAAAAATAAATTATAATTGCTTCAATTGAAAAAATATAATAAAATTAGAAAAGCAATATTTCTATTCTTGATATTCTCGATTCCAGGTGTGGGGTGATTTGTATAGAAACAACTCCAATTAAATATATTCTAGATTTTTCTATTATGCCGTTGGGATCTATATAGAAACAAAGAAAGAAAAATATGGAAACAAAGAAAAAATTGATTTTCATTTTCTGTCGTAATAATTTGTATAGAAACAAATGAGATATAGGAAACAAAAAATAAGGAAACGGAGAAGTTGCTAAACGTAAGAGAAATAAGGAAAAAAATATCGCTACAAGACAGTATATTCAATTTTAATTGTAATATATTATGTGATTGTACGTGTAGCGAATATGTTTTTAACTAAATATAGACTTCTACACTTAAAAAAGATGCATTTAATCAAAACAAGACAGATTATTTGATTAGAGGGTCAAGATTAAATCTGAAGTTTCATCTTTCAATCATAACCGTTGGCGGATCGGACACCCAACGTGCTTAATAATGGAATGGAGATATATATATATATATATATCCATCATATTGAATGATTTGGCTCGACTATTTGGACTTTGAAATCGCAAAATTGACCTATAAAAAAACAGTGTCAAGATGTGTCAAAAGAAAGAATGTGATTGAATCCCTCCTCATGTATACAGACACACACACACACAAATATGACATGCAGTTCATGTTCCATCAATATTTAATGATAAAATCAAATAGATACACAAATAATTGAGAAGGGACAGAGCTAGAAAGAAAGGTACTATGTTGTCTCAACCTGATTCGAGAAGCACAACTTACCGAAATATTATCACAATTTGAAATTTCTAAAATTATATATTTCCATAACACGTCAGTGACTTGTAGCGGGCACTTTAGCTCAAATTGCACGCAATTTCGTACGTGCTAATTTTCAAGGCAGGTTTAGCAATGGACCATACATCCCTGGCAACTATCGTTTGGAAGCAATGGACCATATCCCTGGTGCGTGTTCTTTTAACGCAAATGGCAGCCTTCACTGTCACCAGCTGAAAATTACATCACTACAATAATAGAACAGGACAGTATTTACGAGGGATACTATTAATATACCCTCGCTGATACGTCGCTAATAGAAAAACATCTTTTTGTCAGTATACTCTCGCGGATAATTATTTTTTACATTCGCGGATACTATCACATTCTGTAGTCACACGAATTTGGTATCAAAACTCCAACAGATAATGGTAAAGTTTCTCTGTTTTTTTTATACCACGTCAAAGATGGTGAAACTTATTTTTTATAGCAGCTGGTTATAGATGATAACTTGTTTGATTGAGAACAAAATCAATTAAAAATAAATATTTAGTTCTCATTTAGATTTAAATTGCTAAATACGAAATAAGTAGGTTAGTCTACAAATAATGTAGGTCGGAAGTTAAATCATATATTTAGATAGTTTAATTTTTTTAGTGACTTTAAATGTTTATTAATAATTTTATTGATAAAATACGTATTTACAACGAGTCAAATGATTCTCAATCCTATATCTAAAACTCCTCTCATCTAAACCATTATAATTAATTAATTCTACTTATTTACATTCTTAGTCTCTTTATTATCTTATTTATATCTCTCTCCACGACCGGATCTGCTTTCGACTGATAGCTGTCACGCTCCGACGACCAGATCTGCTCACCGCCACGCTGCGATAGAAATGAAAATAGAGACTCTACGCTCCGAGTTCAGACGAAACCGCGCTCTCAGCTCCCTCCCCTCTCCCTCATTCTCCTCCCCGCTCGAAGCGGTAGAGATAAGAGAGGAGGGAGGGTATCGCTGTGTAGGGAGTGAAAACTCGAAGAGAAGAAGATGTGGAGAAGAAACGGCTAAATAGATCTAGAATTTGAGTTTTGTTTTTTCTCCGGCCTTAGATAGTTTGACTTATTTCGACTATTAAAAAAAGTAGATATTTTCTATTTTCTATTTAACTTAAGTCATTTTAACTTTAAGCTAAATAGAAGATATAAAATATCAAGTAATGATAGTTTATGAATAATTAATTTAGACCTTAAAACTATTTTTAAAAACAATTTCAAGATCTAGCATTATATATAAAAAGGATCACAGTAGTAGATTAGATGACAGTTGTCACCGATAATACATTAATACATAATAAGAGTTACAAAATATACATTGTTCAAGTTATATTATTGAGATGAAGGAAGATAATAATTAGCAAACACTCTCGAACAAAACTACAATGCAAATCAAAACAATCTAACAATTTCACAACTAATTCATCACTTCCTGTTTCGTTTTTCTTAAGAGGCTACTCCACTGCCACATCTCACCGGTGAATCCACATGTTTTATATATATATATTAATCTTTCGACAAAGCCTATAGAGTGAGGCTATGGTACTTCGGCTAGTGTACTACGGCTCAATATGGTACTTTTTAAAATTCTAACGGTCGATCCGAACCGTTCAATGTGATATCCATATGAATATGTACTTGCAAACTAAATTTTATATTTTTCGAATTTTTTTACTATTTTTTTAGATAGGTAGAATTTTTAGTGTTTTATACAAATTCTGGACTATCAAAATTCTACATATAAAAAAAAATAGTAAAAAAATTCGAAAAAATATAAAATTTAGTTTGCAAGTACATATTCATATGGATATCACATTGAACGGTTCGGATCGACCATTAGGATTTTAAAAAGTACCATATTGAGCCGTAGTACACTAGCCATAGTACACTAGCCGAAGTACCATAGCCTCACTCAAGCCTATATATGCAAAGTGAATCACATTCTATAAAGCTTCACAGTGTTCCATCGGAATTTAATAATTGAATCAAATTAATATATAAATATTTGTATAGGGACAGAGCTGTGTGTGTGTGTGTGTGTGTATATATATATATATATATATATTTTTTTTTTTTTTTTGAAGAAAAACAAGGGTCTAGCCCTTATTTAATTGAAATAAGAAGTTACGTTATATTGGAGATGTAACTACATAAAACCCATAAAAACAATTATACTCAAAACAGATTGAGTAATAGAAATACAAAACAAATAGGAAATTAGTAATAGGAAACAAAACTAAGAAAAGAAGAAGTGGGAAAATGTAAAAAAACAGTAGATTGTGTAATTTGAGGCTTGGGCAATCACTCCCCATTCGTTGTTGCTCTCTTTATCATGAACTGTAGTTGGAGTAGAACTTCATCTCTAATGTCTTTAGGCTCTTTGCTTTTCTCCGTGAATGTTCTGTTACAGCGCTCCCTCCAAATACAGAATTGTGTTATTAACATTGTGCCTCTTTGTGTCTTCGTGAAGTTGTTGTCTATTAGCGCTTCCGTTGGTGTACTAGTCAGTATGGGTGGCATCTTATCCTGTATTACTCTTCCCAATTCGAGGTATACCGCTTTGGAGAAGATGCAATTGTCAAACATATGCCTGATCGATTCACTTTGCGTCTTGCATAGAACACATCTATTAACTAGTGGCCATCCCCTTTTGTTTAAATTGTCGATTGTGAAAAGTTTGTTTAATAGCAACAACCACCCGAATACTTTCATCCTAGGTGGTGCGGGTAGCTTCCAGATCTTGTGTGTGTTGCTCCGGATTCTAGGAATATTCTTCATTGCACGGTAGCCAGCTCGGACAGTGTAAATTCCTGAATCATTCCATGGCCACGTTATGTCATCTTGCGATAGCGGGTTCAATGTGAGACCCGATATCATATGACTTAACTTCGCTAATTCTTCCTGAGCCGTGTCCGATAGACCATCTTTGAATAGTGTCTAAAGAGGAAGTGTGTGACACTTGTTGCAGGGAAATGTTTGCATCTAGAGCAAATGTGTATCAATTCGGCAACTGTGAGCATAGGGTGATACCCATCCATTTGTTATCCCAAAAGCGGATGTTTTTCTCATTTCTCGGTTGATGTATGAAAGCGAATTTGCAGAACTTGATCGAGCTTTTCATTGCATTGATGAAGATTGGTGAATCAGGTAAGCTATTGTGGCCGATGTTTTGCTGGAGAAGAGGTTTGCATAGAGTGATTTGCGATTGCCCCCATTGCCAATATCATTTCAATAAGAGCGCTTGATTAAAGGTCGATAGATCCATGATACCTAGACCGCCGAATTCCTTCGGGGTGCATGCCAGATTCCATCTTGCAGAATTCATCTTCCTATGCGGTATAGGTGCTGCTCCATGCCAAAGGAAGGACTTTCTTATTTTGTCAATGTCTTTAATTATCCCTTCAGATAATCTAAGACATGACATCATGTAAGTCGGTAATGATGATAACACCGAGTTGATCAGAACTATCCTTCCAGCAATTGAAAGATGCTTGGCCTTCCATCCACTAAGCCTATATATATATATTAATCTTTCGACAAAGCCTATATATGCAAAGTGAATCACATTCTATAAAGCTACACGGTGTTCCATCGGAATTTAATAATTGAATCAAATTAATTAATACATAAATATTTGTAAAGGGACAGAGCTGAAAAAAAAAAAAGATAATATGTTGTCTCAACCTGATTCGAGAAGTATAACATATATACAGAGCATTAATTGCTGCATGCTACTGTTCACGTAGAGAGCATAGATCAGTTTTTACTGTTTTATCTCTTTTTTCTTTCGATTTTTATTGATGTACTAGGGGCTTGTAAAACATTTACTTCTTTTAATATACAACCTTGGGACTCGCTTCTAAGTTTTCAAAATATATATATATATATATATATATATAGACACACACACACAAATATGACATGCAGTTCATGTCCCATCAATATTTAATGATAAAATCAAACAGATACACAAATAATAGAGAAGGGACAGAGCTAGAAAAAAAGGTACTATGTTGTCTCAACCTGATTCGAGAAGCACAACATACACAATCAGTGTTTTTAAATTAGATTTTGTTCGTACATACACACATACACATATACAGTTTTACTATAAGTTTTTAAAAAAATATATATAAAACATAAAATTAATTTATAACACAAGATTGTTTTAGTTTAGTGGTTTGTGTTCTTTACCACACTCTCATAGGTTATGGGTTCAAACCTTCCCAACACAATTCTTTTTTGAGTTTGAACGCCAGCATGAACTGAATATGCAGCCGCATATTTAAATCCGCATAAGAGGGACTGTATGACATTCTGCTGACCGTACATGCATATGTGATCCATGCCCACAGTAGATAAGTATATGTTGTATCTACTTGTATCCAAATTAATCATTGTTTTAATTGGCGCAGTACTTGGATGTCAATTACTTGTAAGGTAGATGAGTTTCAACGGTTCAGATTCGTCATTTGAAACCAATCTGATAGGTTTTAGAGTTGAGTTACAAAATAAGTTGGTGAATATAGGAACACTATACTGAACTAGTAATTTGCATATTTAATTTGTTATTTTTGAAAGCATAGTCGTTATAATAAATTTTGGTTAAAAGTTTGGAGGTTAATTTTGAAAGAACACAATACAAAACTATTTATATTTCAAAAAAATTATGGGGTCAGAAAATAAACCAGGCTCTGGAGAAACCTCGACTTAACTATTTCATTTGTTAATTCGTGGGCTCTTTGTGCATAACAAAATTGAGACAAGATATGGTACATTTTGTCTGTATTCGCAGTTCATCAAATTTATTACAAATCCAACGATTAGATTCCCAATCTAAAAAGATCATATCAATATATGGTCCAGCGTTTCAATTGCCATGGTATCAGATTTGAATGTCAATTATACCAAAATCGGAAGTACTAAAGTAATACTTTTCTGCCAAAATCATGATTTTGTCGCCAGGACCTCCTGCGCTTGCAAAAAGCACTTGCTCCCGTTGCCATTACTGGAAATTCTAGGATTTGAATCGTACAGTGGTAATTGGGCCGAGAAAAGTTCCAAAAAGAATCTGTAAGATCAGCATATGATTTGTTTTGGAAATAACACAAGTGCATGTGAAAATGTGAATAATCTTCATGGACTCGGCCTTTCTATCTCCGTGGTGAATTTTCATCAACTACGTACTAGAACAATGCATACACACACATCTTTTTCTTTCAATTTCCGAAATTGAAGCATATATATGCTTCCTGCCCCTTTCTTGTTTTTAAAGAAACTGTGAGATTCATGCACGTTTGTACAAGATTGGTAGATAGATACGGTATAAAAGTAGTGACATGGACGCCTCTCTCACCGAGAAACCTTTGTTTTCCGAAGCAATTGTATTGAAAAGACAACAGCCCCCTGACCAGCTTCGGTTACGGCACATACGACGGTTAAGTGACATGACTATTTTCGGTTAAAGGATAATAAACATCGCACGTTACGTCTCATATATGCAGTTCGATTTTAACATGTAACTGCACGTGATCACGTGTAGACACACAAATACATCACCTCACGAATAGACACACGTGATAATGTACGTTATTAGATCTCGATTGGATGGTTAATTTTAAAAAGAAATTGTAAAAATAGTGGCGCGGTCATATTACGTCTAGTTACCTATATCACATCAAGCATTGTAACGAGATGTGATCATTAGATTACTCTCTTCTATTTTATTCACGTTACGTAAAAGAAAAAAATCATGTCACATCGCGTTAAGTTAAATTTTTATATCTGTACCAATCAACGACATTTATTTCTATAAATGATATTCAGAAATCAGATTTCAGCACGATCAGATATGAATTTTTTAGATTAAATTCAATCATTAAACCACATCTTTTTCAGCATTAATTGTAATATAATTTTCTAACTAATTAATTGCACATCCATCTAACACAAAAACTTATCTGATCATAGATTGTCTTTTATCAATATAACTCGTAAATTTTGGATCAACATACATAATCCGTCAGCTTTGCAACTGTTTTTTTTCTTTAAATGAAACGCTACCTTTCATAAATAACGAAAATCTCATTCTGACAGCATTTTAATAATTGAGTTAATTGAGTAGGTGCCCTTAAACTCATAAAATTGACTTCAAATAATAAATTTGAACCGTTTGATTTACTTCGCTAATAATGTATTTAAATGCAAAATTTATAATTTCTGGATTTATTCCGTATAAAGTCAAAAAATAAAAAATTATGAAAAATGAATACAATAAAATTAATGTATATGCCTTCTTTTGTAACGTATCACTTTCTAATAAAATCTTGGTTACGCCCATGTACATAACAATATAATTAAGAAACCTGAACAAGAGAATAATCTATTTTTTTACCAAATTTTATGTGTATTTAGACTTGAAAAAAGTTTTGTTATTGGCAAAGACAGGTCCATCCTCGATCAATAAATTAATGGGGCACTACTACAAAAAAAGAGATTACACACGGACATAAATGGAAGAGCTACACGGATTTCCTACCGTGTTTAAATCGAGGGTGTACGAATAGGTCAATAACTACACACGGACATTTGCCCGTGTGCAATTATAACGATTTCTACACGGATTACTTTATAAACAGCCGTGTACAAAGACCTGCCTGTGTCGCTCTCCATGTTACCGAGCTACACGGATATTACCTAAACAACCGTGTACAATTCTTTTTATACACGAACATTTAACTAAATATCCGTGTAGCTGTCCTCTTTCTACACGGACATTTAACTAAATATCCGTGTAGCTCTCCTCTTTCTACACGGATTTTTAACTAAATATCCGTGTAGTTCTTTGAACTATCATACACAGACTTTAGTTAAATATCCGTGTAGAATTAACTAAATTTTTTTTTTGTATTCGTGCACGATTATTTTTGAAATTACTCTTCTTACATGGATTTTTGTTAAATATCCGTGTAGGATTGTCTTATAATTTTTTTTTTAGTTTTTTTTTTTTGGCTAGCCTCCTGTTTTGCTAGCCAGTATTTTAATTTTTCAGATAGCAATTTAAAATTCATGTACATGAAATTATACAAAATTATACAAATTCATATTTAGCATTACAAAATTATACAAATCCATATTTATCATTACAAAATTTTAACCGAAATCATAAAAGCATAAAATTCTAATATCAACATATATAACAAAAAAACATAAAAGCATGAAAGCATCAACATATATAACAAAAAAAAACATAAAAGCATAAAAGCATGAACATATATAGACATTGTCTTTTGTACATATACAATCCCATGTGATCCATATAACATATACTCTTCAAGATCCAATACAATGTTTGTAGATCTAGTTTGGACCAAAATTTCATACAAACTAGTTGTATTAGATCCAACATATGAAAAAGGAGAGTGCACATGTGATCCATGACATGATCCCTCTTTGTTAAAGGTCTCCAACATATTGCATCTCCAATAAAAAATACATTTTATCAACATATATGTGCATGCATGCATAATAGAGAATAAAATTCTCCTTTAAATTCAATTTTTTTTCAAATTTCAAATTTTTTTCAAATTTCAATTTTTTTCCAAACGTGGCAGCCCCCGCGCTTGGGCTCCCCACTCAGCTGACTTCCCCCTGCTTTTGTGTGGCTGCCCCTACGCTTGGCTCCCGCTCAGCCGAACTTTCCGCCGTTTTTGCATTATCTTAAGAAATCAAGCATGCATGAATTACACATGACCTAAATAAGCAATAATAAGTAACAGAAAATTAGAGGAAGAAAAGAAAATATATACATATATACTAACCTTAGAAAGATAGAGAGGAGAAAATAAAAACTTCAAAGATCTCTGATCCCAGTTGCTAGCCTTTGCAGAAATCAGATCAACATTCAATACAGAGAGAGCGAGAGAGAGACAGTATAAAAGACTTGATCAAAACGGTGCTGGAAGGAGAAGGCCTTTTATACTAATTAAAACCCTACACAGCCTTTTATACACGGATTTATAGTTATTAATCCGTGTAGCTCTCCAAATAATCATACACGGCTATTTATAATAAAATCCGTGTACATTTCTACCATTTCTACACGGATATATTATCAAAAATCCGTGTATATATTCCTACACGGATATTTAACAAAAATCCGTGTAGCTCTCTCAATTTTTTTCACACGATCTTCTTTGCACATGAATTTTTGATTCCTAATAAACCGTGTAGCTCTCTCAAACAATTCTACACTGATTCTTAACTAAATGTCCGTGTATAATTCTCGCAGATTTTTTGGGCTTTCAAAAAATCATATTTGGTACACGGTTTTTATATAAGATAGGAAAAACCGTGTACAATGTGCAGTGTAGAATTACCATGTTTGTAGTAGTGAGGGTCAATTGACTCCTATTTATTTTTAAAAATGTGTGTATTTTGACACGATTTTTCTATATAATTTAAAATAAATGTTATAAATACTATTGAATTGACCTCCAAACATTTTGTGAAAATTTTATATAATTGATCATCAATGAAACTCCCAAAATTGGATCACTGTAACTTGAAAATCTACCTCTGCTCCTGATTATTGGGTTAAGTCTGAGCTAGATATATTCTGAAATTCTTCATCAAAACAGTTCTTACCAAAATATTATCACAATTTGAAATTTTTAAAATTATATATTTCCATAACACATCAGTGACTTGTAGCGGGGATCCGTATCTTCTATATTAACTCAAAAGGGAATCTTTTGAGTTAATGAATTTTAACTGTCTTCTTTGAAACGAAGTCAATCCGGCTCGTGCCTATAACATAGGGGTCCTTTAATATTAGTGCAAATTTAGTTTGTACGAATCTTAAAACAGATTGGACGGTCGAGATTCATTAACTCAAAAGATTCCCTTTTGAGTTAATGCAGAGGATACGAATTCCTTGTAGCGGGCACTTTAGCTCAAATTGCACGCAATTTCGCACATGCTAATTTTCAAGGTAGGTTTAGCAATGGACCATACATCCCGGAAATAAATCTACTGCGATCCTTCACATGTGAATAGTAACTCTGAAATTTCTGTTTTTTCAAATCCAGTCGTTTAACTTTTTTGTGCACGAATCTCAAAACAGTTAATTTTTCTGTGCACGCATCTCGAAACAATTCGACAGCTGGATTCAAAAAAGTAGAAATTTCACGATACTATTCACATGCGAAGGATCGCAACAGATTTGGATTCATACATCCCTGGCAGCTATCTTTTGGAAGCAATGGACCATACATCCCTGATGCGTGTTCTTTTAATTAACGCAAATGGCAGCCTTCACTGTCACCAGCTGAAAATTACAGTGATGGGAAGGGACATAGCTGGAAAAAAAGGGTACTATGTTGTCTCAACTCTCAACCTTATTCGAGAAGCACAACATACACAAGCAGTATTTTTAAATTAGATTTTGTTCGTACATACACATATACACATATGTAGTTTTACTATATAAGTTGTTAAAAAATATATATAAAACATATCTGAAAAAATAATGATTTTGGGTTAGGTATTGCCAGAATATTTATTATATTTTAAAATTAGTTTTACTATATTTTTAATTTGCTGAATTTTTTTTTATTTAATGAAAAGAAATGATTTTCAAAAATTCTGAAAAAATAGTAAAAAAATTTCAAAAAATGTAAAATTTGGTCTCCAAGCACATTTTAATATGAAGAATATGTTGCAAGGTTCGAATCGGCTATTTGAACTTTGAAAATGAAGATATGAGCGGAAAGTAAAACATTCTCTTTAATTCCCAAAGCAAGTTAGCCCATCTCTCCCTCTATATATATAGAGGTTGGCAAAGATCAAAGTGGTATGACCAAGGCTTGGATGCTACCAATTAGTTTTAGCAATTTTAAAGTTCAAATGGTTGATCTGAAGTGCTCAACGTGTTCTCCATATTAAAATGTGCTTGGAGACCAAATTTTACATTTTTTTTGAACTTTTTACTTTTTTTGAACTTTTTACTATTTTTTATGGATTTTTGAAAATCACTGTTTTTCATAATAAAAAATAAATAAATAAAATTTGAAAAACAGTGATCTTCAAAAATCCATAAAAAATAGTAAAAACTTTAAAATTTGGTCTCCAAGTACATTTTAATATGTAGAACATGTTGAGCACTTCAAATTGACTATTTGAACTTTGAAAATCGCAAAAACAAATTGGTAGTACCAAGGCCGTGGTCATACCACTTTGATCTTAGCCAACCTCTATATATATAGAGAGAGAGAGAGTGGCTAATATCAAAATGTTTGTTCCTAAGCCCTCGTGCAACCGAATGGTTTTCAGATTTTCAAAGTCCAAACGGTCGATCTAAACCGTTAGATGTGATCTCTATATTAAAATCTGCTTGGAGACCAAATTTTACATTTTTTGGAATTTTTACTATTTATTAAGGCACTTTCAAAATAAATGATCACATGGTCCATAATTCGGTTGCACAGTTTTTACTGTTCACCCGGATCAGCAATTTTGAAAGTGGCTTAATAAATAGTAAAAAAATTTCAAAAAATATAAAATTTGGTCTCCACGCAGATTTTAATATAGAGATCACATCTAACGGTTTAGATCGACCGTTTGGACTTTGAAATTCTGAAAACCATTCGGTTGCCCGAGAACTTAGAAACAAACGTTTTGATATTAGCCTCTCTCTCTCTCTGTGTATATATAAAAAAATATCTTTCGACAAAGCCTATATATGCAAAGTGAATCACATTCTATAAAGCTACACAGTGTTCCATCGGAATTTAATAATTGAATCAAATTAATACATAAATATTTGTAAAGGGACAGAGCTGAAAAAAGAAGAAGATAATATGTTGTCTCAACCTGATTCGAGAAGTAACATATATACAGAGCATTAATTGCTGCATGCTACTGTTCACGTAGAGAGCATAGATCAGTTTTTACTGTTTTATCTCTTTTTTCTTTCGATTTTTATTGATGTACTCGGGGATTGTAAAACATTTACTTCTTTTAATATACAACCTTGGAAGTCGCTTCCAAGTTTAAAATATATATAGAGAGAGAGAGAGTGACTAATATCAAAACGTTTGCATTAAAGTCCTCGTGCAACCAAGTCGTTTTCGGATTTTCAAAGTCCAAACAGTCAATTCAAACCGTTAGATGTTCAATCTATATGAAAATCTGCTTGGAGACCAAATTTTACATTTTTTGGAATTTTTTTACTATTTATTAAGCCACTTTGAAAATTGCTGATCCGGTTGAACAGTAAAAATAGTGCAACTAAATTCTAAACCATGTGATCAGCAATTTTCAAAGTGGGTTAATAAATAGTAAAAAAAATCCAAAAAATGTAAAATTTGGTCTCCAAGCAGATTTTAATATAGAGATCATATCTAACGGTTTAGATCGACCGTTTGGATTTTGAAAATCCGAAAACGACTTGGTTGCACGAGGACCTTGGTGCAAACGTTTTAATATTAGCCACTCTATATATATATATATATATATATATATATATATATATATATATATATATAGAGTGGCTAATATCAAAATGTTTGCACCAAGGGGTTGGTGCAAACGATTTGTTTTCGGGTTTTCGAAGTCCAAACGGTCGATCCGAACCGTTAGATATTTAATCCATATTAAAATGTGCTTGGAGACCAAATTTCACATTTTTTGGAATTTTTTTGCTATTTATTAAGCCACTTTGAAAGTTGCTGATTCGGGTGAACAGTAAAAACAGTGCAATCAAATTCTGGACCGTGTGATCAGCAACTTTCAAAGTGGCTTAATAAATAGCAAACAAATTCCAAAAAATGTGAAATTTGGTCTCCAAGCACATTTCAATATGGAGAACAACTTGAACGGTTCGGATCGACCGTTTGGATTTCGAAAACCCAAAAACAAATCGTTTGCACCAACCCCTTGGTGCAAACGTTTTGATATTAGCCACTCTATATACACACACACACACACACACAAATATGACATGCAGTTCATGTCCAATCAATATTTAATGATAAGATCAAATAGATACACAAATAATTGAGAAGGCACCGACCTAGAAAAAAAGGTACTATACGTTGTCTCAACCTGATTCGAGAAGCACAACATACACAATCAGTGTTTTTAAATTAGATATATCCATAACACATCAGTGACTTGTAGCGGGCACTTTAGCACAAATTGCACGTAATTTCGTACGTGCTAATTTTCAAGGCAGGTTTAGCAATATATGGACCATACATCCCTGATGCGTGCGTGTTCTTTTAGCAATGGCAGCTATCTTTTGGAAGCAATGGACCATACATGATGCGTGTTCTTTTAACGCAAATGGCAGCCTTCACTAGCACCAGATGAAACTTACATCACAACAATAATGACAGCCTTTATGTCGGTATACCCTCGCGGATAGTCATTTTTTATCTTTCCGAATACTGTCGCATTCTTGTAGTCACACGAATTTGGACCCAAAACTCCAACAGGTAATGGTAAAGTTTCTCTGTTTTTTTTATACCACGTCAAAGATGGTGAAACTTATTTTTTATCGCTGGTTATAGATAACTTGTTTGATTGAGAACTAAATCAAAAATAAAATATTTAGTTCTCATTTAGATTGCTAAATACGAAATAAGTAGGTTAGTCTATAAATAATGTAAGTTTAATATTAGGTCGGAAGTTAAATCATATATTTAGACAGTTTAATTTTTTTAGTGACTTTAAATGTCTATTAATAATTTTATTGATAAAATACGTATTCAAATTTTCTCAATCCTATATCTAAACTCCTCTCATCTAAACCATTCTAATTAATCAATTCTACTTATTTATATTGTTAGTTTTTTTATTATCTTATTTATATCTCTTTCCATGATCGGATCTGCTTTCGACTGATAGCTATCACGCTCCGACGACCGGATTTGCTCACCGCCACACTGCGATAGAAATGGAGATAGATACTCTACGCTCTGAGTTCCGACGATACCGCGCTCTCGGCTCCCTCCCCTCTCCCTCATTCTCCTCTCCGCTCAAAGCGATAGAGATAAGAGAGGAGGGAGGGTATCGCTGTGTCGAGAGTGAAAACTTGAAGAGAAGAAGATGTGGAGAAGGAACGGCTAAATATATAGATCTAGAGTTTGAGTTTTGTTTTTTTCTCCGTCCTTAGATAGTTTACCTTATTTCGACTATTAAAGAAACTTGATATTTTCTATTTTCTATTTAACTTAAGTCATTTTAACTTTAAGCTAAATAGAAGATATAAACTATCAAGTAATGATAGTTTATGAATAATTAATTTAGACCTTAAAACTATTTTTAAAAAACAATTTCAAGATCTAGCATTATATATAATAATAAAAAGGATCACAGTAGATTAGATGACAGTTGTTACCGATAATACATTAATACATAATAAGAGTTACAAAATATACATTGTTCAAGTTATATTATTGAGATGAAGAGAGATAATAATTAGCAAACACTCTCGAACAACTCAAACTACAATGCAAATCAAAACAATCTAACAATTTCACAACTAATTCATCACTTCCTGTTTCGTTTTTCTTAAGAGGCTACTCCACTGCCACATCTCACCGGTGAATCCACATGTTTTATATATATAGAGTAGAGCTAAGGTGCTCTTAAGCTCACCAAGCTTTCCGTGAGCTTAACTCAAAAACCTATCAATCCGACTTCAAACGACATTTTCAAACCGTTAGATGTTCAATCTATATTAAAATGTGCTTGGAGACCAAATTTTACATTTTTTGGAATTTTTTTACTATTTATTAAGCTGGTTTGAAAACCGCTGTTTTTTTTTTAAATCTGCACCATTAGAAAACAGCGGTTTTCAAACCAGCTTAATAAATAGTAAAAAAATTCCAAAAAATGTAAAATTTGTTCTCGAAACACATTTTAATATAGATTGAACATCTAATGGTTTGGAAATATCGTTTAAAGTCGGATTGATAAGTTTTTAAGTTAAGCTCACGGAAAGCTTTGTGAGCTTAAGAGCACCTTAGCTCTACTCTATATATATATATATTAATCTTTCGACAAAGCCTATATATGCAAAGTGAATCACATTCTATAAAGCTACAAAGTGTTCCATCGGAATTTAATAATTGAATCAAATTAATACATAAATATTTGTAAAGGGACAGAGCTGAAAAAAAAGATAATATGTTGTCTCAACCTGATTCGAGATTCGAGAAGTATAACATATATACAGAGCATTAATTGCTGCATGCTACTGTTCACATAGAGAGCATAGATCAGGCTTTACTGTTTTATCTCTTTTTTATTTCGATTTTTATTGATGTACTCGGGGATTGTAAAACATTTACTTCTTTTGATATACAACATTGGAAGTCGCTTCCAAGTTTTCAAATATATATATATAGAGAGATGAGCTATTGTGCTTTGCAAAGTAAAACCATCGTTTTACTTCGGCTTACTTTTTGAATTTTCAAAGTCCAAAACTTCGATCCGACCGTTCAAGTTGATCTACATATTGAAATGTGCTTGCAGACCAAATTTTACATTTTTTGGAATTTTTTTGCTATTTATTAAGCCACTTTGAAAATTGCTGATCACATGGTCCAGAAAAAACAGTGCAACAAAATTCTGGACCATGTGATCAGCAATTTTCAAAGTGGCTTAATAAATAGTAAAAATATTCCAAAAAATATAAAATTTGGTCTGCAAGCACATTTCAATATGTAGATCAACTTGAACGGTCGGATCGACGTTTTGGACTTTGAAAATCCAAAAAGCAAGCCGAAGTAAAACGATGGCTTTACTTTGCAAAGCACAATAGCCCATCTCTCTCTCTCTCTATATATATATATAAATATATGAGGAGGGATCAATTACATCTTTTTTTTTACACATCTTGACACTGTTTTTTTTATAGGTCATTTTTGCAATTTCAAAATTTAAACAGTCGATCCGAAACGTTCAACATGATCACCATATTAAAATGTGCTTGGAGATCAAATTTTACATTTTTTTGAATTTTTTTACTATTTATTAAGATGGTTACAAAATAGTTGTTTTTCAATGGTCTGAAAACAACGATTTTGTAACTATCTTAATAAATAGTAAAAAAATTCAAAAAAATGTAAAATTTGATCTGCAAGCACATTTTAATATATCAATCATGTTGAACGGTTTGGATCAACTATTTGGACTTCAAAAATGGTAAGTGTCAAAGTGTGTAAAAAAAAAGGTGTAATTTGATCCCTCCTCTAAATATATATATATAGAGTATGGCTAATTTGCTTTCGGAAGCATTTCGGCCGAGGTGCTTACGGGAGCATATCTTGCAATTTGATGTTCAAACAACAAATTCAACCGTTAGATGTTCAATCTATATTAAAATCTACTTGGAGACCAAATTTTACATTTTTTTTAAATTTTTTTACTATTTTTTAAGCTGGTTTGAAAACCGCTGTTTTCAATGCGTCAGAAATTTAATAAAAACAGCAATTTTCAAACCAGCTTAAAAAATAGTAAAAAAATTCCAAAAAATGTAAAATTTGGTCTCCAAGTAGATTTTAATATAGATTGAACATCTAACGGTTTTAATTTGTTGTTTGAACATCAAATTGCAAAATATGCCCCCGTAAGCACCTCACCGAAATGCTGCCGGCAGCAACTTAGCCGCTCCCTATATATAGTAGAACTAGGGTGTTCCTAAGTTCACCAAGTCCCTTTGTGAACTCAACTCTAAAACCTATCGGATTGGCTTCAAACGACGAATCTAAATCGTTGAAATCCTTCTACTTTACGAGTGATGCATCTACGTGTGAAAATTTTAAACTTTCAAATTAATTTAGTATAAAGTCAAGTGGTCAAAATTAGAAGGTTTATAAATTAATTTTAATGCATTCATTTTTTGGACGCCTTTTGACCACTTGACTCTATACAAAATTATTTTTTGCATGTAGATGCATCGTTCATAAGGTAGAAGAATTTCAACGGTTTGGATTCATCGTTTGAAGCCAATTCGATAGGTTTTAGAGTTGAGTTCACAAAGAGGCTTAGTACTCATATATATATATATATATATATATATAGAATTTTGCTATTGTGCTTCATGAAGTAAAACCAATATTTTACTTCACGCTCATACACCCATTTCCAAAATCCAAATCGTCGATCCGACCGTTCAAGTTGTTCTCCATATTGAAATGTGCTTGGAGACCAAATTTTACATTTTTTGGAATTTTTTTACTATTTATTAAGCCACTTTGAAAGTCGCTGATCCATTGGTCCAGAATTTTTTACTGTTTTTTACTATTCACAATGGATCAGTGATTTTCAAAGTGGCTTAATAAATAGTAAAAAAATTCCAAAAAATGTAAAATTTGGTCTCCAAGCACATTTCAATATGGAGAACAACTTGAACGGTCGGATCGACGATTTGGATTTTGGAAATGGGTGTATGAGCGTGAAGTAAAACGAAGTTTTACTTCGCGAAGTACAATAGCCCTACTCTATATATATATATATATATATATATAGAGAGAGAGAGAGAGAGATGGACTTAGCTAAGCCATGGTGTAAAACGACTTGGTACTCCACGCCATATTTCTATTTGAAAATCCAAACCACCGATCCGAACCGCTCAAGTTGTTCTCCATATTGAAATGTACTTGGATACCAAATTTTACATTTTTTGGAATTTTTTTACTATTTATTAAGACACTTTGAATCGCTGATACGGATGAACAGTAGCAAAACAGTAAAAAATTATGGACCAATGAATCAGCGATTTTCAAAGTGGCTTAATAAATAGTAAAAAAATTCCAAAAAATGTAAAATTTGGTCTCCAAGCACATTTCAACATGGAGAACAACTTGAGCGGTTCGGATCGGTAGTTTGGATTTTCAAAATGGAAATAATGAGGCGTGGAGCACCAAGTCGTTTTACACCATGGCTTAGCTAAGCCCAGCACTATATATATATATATATGGAGAGAGAGAGAGAGAATGGCTAATATCAAAACGTTTGCACCAAGGCCCTCGTGCAACCAAGTCATTTTCGGATTTTCAAAGTCCAAACGGTCGATCCAAACATTTAGATGTGATCTCTATATTAAAATCTGCTTGGAGACCAAATTTTACATTTTTTTGAATTTATTTACTATTTATTATGCCACTTTGAAAATTGCTGATCACATGGTCCAGAATTTGGTTACACTATTTTTATTGTTCACCCGGATCAGCAATTTTCAAAGTGGCTTAATAAATAGTAAAAAAATTTCAAAAAATGTAAAATTTGGGCTCCAAGCAGATTTTAATATAGATTGAACATCTAACGGTTTGGATTGATTGTTTAGACTTTGAAAATCCGAAAACAACTTTGTTGCACGAAAAACTTGATGCAAACGTTTTGAAATTAGCCACTCTATATATATACACAAATATGACATGCAGTTCATGTCCCATCAATATTTAATGATAAAATCAAATAGATACACAAATAATTGAGAAGGGACAGAGCTAGAAAAAAAAGGTTCCATGTTGTCTCAACCTGATTCGAGAAGCACAACATACACAATCAGTGTTTTTAAATTAGATTTTGTTCGTACATACACACATACACATATACAGTTTTACTATTAGTTGTTAAAAAATATATATAAAACATAAAATTAATTTATAACACCAGATTGTTTTAGTCCAGTGGTTTGTGTTCTTTACCACACTCTTATTAAGTTATGGGTTCAAACCTTCCCAACACAATTCTTTTCTGAGTCTGAACGGCAGCATGAACCGCATATGCGGCCGCATATTCAAATCCGCATCAGAGGGACTGTATGACACTCTACTGACCGTACATGCATATGTGATCCATGCCCACAGTAGATAAGTATATGTTGTATCTACTTGTATCCAAATCATTGTTTTAATTGGCACAGTACTCGGATGTCAATTACTTGTAAGGTAGATGGATTTCAACGGTTCAGATTTGTCATTTGAAACCAATATGATAGGTTTTAGAGTTGAGTCACAAAAGAGGTTGGTGAATATAGGAACACTATACTGAATTAGTAGTCATATTTAATTTGTTTTTTTTGAAAGCATAGTCGTTATAATAAATTTTGGTTAAAAGTTTGGAGGTTTAATTTTGAAAGAACACAATACAAAACTATTTATATTTCAAGAAAATTATGGGGTCAGAAAATAAACCAGGCTCTGGAGAAACCTCGACTTAACTATTTCATTTGTTAATTCGTGGGCTCTTTGTGCATAACAACAAGATATGGTACATTTTGTCTGTATTCGCACTTTCGCAGTTCATCAAATTTATTACAAATCCAACGATTTAGATTCCAAACCTAAAAAGATCATGTCAATATATGGTCCCAGCGTTTCAATTGCCATGGTATCAGATTTGAATGTCAATTATACCAAAATCAGAAGTACTAAAGTAATACTTTTCTGCCAAAATCATGATTTTGTCGCCACTAGCTAACTTAAACCAGAATTCATATCCTCTGAGGTAACATAATATTCTATTTAGATCCGGACCGTCCAATTAAAATCAGACCTAATCTGATCTGAGATGAAATGCAAGAGTCTCTTTAATATTTGTACAGATTCTAATCCGACGGTCCAGTTCTAAATAGAAATATCCTGTATTCCTGTTATCTTAGATGATAGGAATTCACTTAACCATGAGTCCATGAGCCGAAATTTTTATTTCTACCATAATAAAAAAAAAAAAAATCAAATCACCTCAAAACTGTAAGAATTCAAATTTTACTCAAGCTGCAGAACGGTTTGGCTGCCCCAAAAATTGGGGGCCGCCAATTAGCCCTGCGGCCAGGGCCTCCAAACCGTTCTGCGGTCTCAGTTTTTTTTTTTAGTGATAAAATCAAGGTTCTAAATAGCGCACTATAGCGCCGCTATAGCGTTTTCGGACCATAAAAAGCTATGACGTTATTGCCGCTATAGCGCGCTATTTCGCGCTATAGCTGCGCTATATGGGCATAGCGCCGTTTTTTTCAACCTTTCCGCTATGATGCGATAAACGCTATTTAAACCTTTGGATAAAATAATGGGCAATTAGCTTTGGAAGCATGCATTATTTATCATTCTTTTTGGTTGGTTGCTCGGGTATTGTGCAGCATTTCTGCTCTTATGCTCAAATTATTTTTATATCAGTTTAAAAAAAAAAAATGGAACCGCAGGAGCATTTGGAGGTCCCTGAACTGGGGCCACAGAGCCAATTGGCAGCCCCTAGTCTTTGGGGCCGCTAAATGCCCCTGCGGGCGTGATAAATTCGAATTCCTATAGTGTTGAGGTGATTTAGTTTATTATTTTTTTATTATTTTAGAAATAAAAATTTCGGGTCCATGAGCACGCAAGGTAGAAGAGGAGAGAAAAATAAAAATAAAAAGGGATAAGACAATCAGATTTCCAAATTTATGCAAATTTTAAACCCATTTTAACCAACTTCAATGGGCCAGGCTATATCAGTAAAGCCTAAAATTTGAGCTATTGATAGGCTTCAATGTATTGGTTTTGAGAAGACTTGGAGCAAATAACCAGGTAGGATATGAGTATCAAATATAGCCCATTATATTGGCCCATCATTTAACCGGTGGAGGCTCTTGGCTCCATTTATTTGATTTATATAAGCATGCAAAATGATTCAATCATTCATATAATCATGTGCTCTTTCTGATTTGGTATTTTTGGTTGACTAAATAGTATATTGTTAAGGTGATAAATGAACTACTACCTGCCTTTTGGCATGATGTGCAAGTTGTGTATATATATATATATATATATATATATATTATATATATATAATGAAATAGTTAGTTAGGTACTTAATTAATTATGGATAGCCAGAAGTATATTTTTATTGATGACATTTATAATTTGTTTTGTATTTACTCCAAGTTAGCACATCCCTCAAAGCCAGCAATGAGACTACAACATGTGTATAATAGTATAGAGAACAGTATATATGGAAACAAATTTTTAGTTATGCGCATGTTTTGTCATACCTGGGACCATTAATGATAATGATTGATTATCAATAGTATAATATTGAAAATGACTCACGCCCGAAGCTCCAAACTTCCAGAAAAAAAATATAAATAAAACCAACAAAATTGTTTTTATTTTTTAAAATAACAAGTTAACAATAGGTACAGCCATTTAAGTTGTTTGACTTGTTTTAAGTGGAGAAGAACCTACCGAAAATATGTCTTACTGTAGAGCCGTGAAAAATGGAAATGAGGCACATGCATGACACCAAAACGCTGTCTTTTAGCTGGTGAGGCACAGTTCAAGTTTTTGGACGTAAATTTCAATCCGATTTTGACGTCAAATGATTATTCCGTGCGGTCTTAATCTAATTATTTTGTTGTTGTTTTCTCTATATATATGTTTGTGTAGCGACTGATGTCCATGTAATTTAATTCTTTAAACAAAAAAAAAAAGAGGGTGATATTTTTTGTTTTCAGAATAATTTCATTTAACTTGTCAGCATTTCACATAAATAAGGTCAGTAGTTGGTGGAGTATGATGCTGAGAGCTAACGAGTTATCGGTGATTGTTATTGAGCCTTTAAAAATAAGAAAAAAATATTAATTGACATACATTGGAGATATATATTGCATCTGATTGAAAATAAAAAGTCACAAGTGTTCTGATTTTTAATAATTTTTCTAATGAATTGACTGGTATAACACTATATTGTTATCAATTTTTGTCAAATACTTTGTACTAATTTTTGTTATGTATTAATTGGTTGAATAAGTGAGATACTAAATTAAATCTGCATATTACGAATTGACTATTAACATAGGCTTAGACTCACAGTAATGTTATGCTCATTTAAAAACTCAATAATAAATACACACAGAGTTATACAAATAGTCTTTAAAGCTTAATGCATTTATTATTTGATTCTTGTAATTCAAATATATCATTTGGTCCTTAAGGTTCTCAATTTATATACTACATTGATTCTATCATCATTACTGGTAAGAACATTAATTATATGAGATTCATATTAGCATCAATGTCATACTGATATTTTATGATAGTACACATTATACATTGATTATGTCATAATGATATTTTATTAAAATAAATAAATAAATGATATTTTTTTTTAATGGATAGCAAAAGTAGACTGATTTGATATAAATTGAAACTTTTTAAAGACCATAAAAGTATTTTAAAAATATTGAGAACCGGATTAACAAACGAGTGATGATTTTAAGGGTCAATTATATAATTTACTCAAAAATCAAATAATAGAATTAATGGGGATCTATGAGCTGAGTGATTTGTTGCACTCTTGGCTACACTCGGAGTGATACAAAAAATATTAATACCGAAAAAGCGCGTTCTAAAGAAAATCTAGAAAATGAGATCCGACCATTGGAGTGTCATCGCAAGATTACCTAAGCAACCACATGATAATATTTATGTTGAAATGCAATTCATATTAAATCAATATAAACCGTGTCTATTTTAAATTCTAATGATAAGCGCGGCTACCGACACCAATTTAGAGATCTTTTTACATATATATCCTTCGGAAGTCTGGTTTTACTCAATAAGCACCATTTTTCAAATCAAACCCTCTTTTTTATTTATTTTCTTTTTGTATTTTATTATACTTCAATTAATAGCCTTTATATAATACAAAAGAATATGAAATAATTAAAGTTTAATGGTGTTCTGTAGCATGTCATCAAAATGTGACTTTCTAAGTAGTTTCTGTTAATTTCATTGATGGGAAGTTCATTATTGCATTGTAGTGGGTGCACCTTTCAAATCTATAATAAATTATATATCTTATCAAAAACTTTTCTGATAATTGAAGGTGCAAAGTAGAAAAATAAAAATAAAAAAGATAATGAAACCTTAAAATATAGAAGTGACACATTCCTAATTCTGAATTTAAATTCCATGTGTAGACAAACAGGTGGGGCCAAGACATGTGAGCCTCAACAGAAATGACCTCATAATCCCTAATTAAGAAAAGTGGTGGGATTTCTTAATCTCTCCATCATTAATTTACAAATTTACATCTTTTCTAGGTGCTAAGTTGCAATCTCTACCAATATGAATATGTTGCTTCTTTTATAATATGCTGATATTCCCTTTCCCTTCAAGCTAAGCTCTTCCATCTGCCTAGTTTGGTACAACAGGCTTGTTAGTTATATAATAAATTAAACATGGAAATTGTGGTTATCATATTAGTTAACTATGTTTTATCCTGTTCAAAAAAGGTATAAAAATAATAGAATCCTTGCAACTTTCGCAAGGGTATTGAAATTTATTATAAGTTATTTTTGAAATAAATTAAAAAGGTTCCGGTTTTTATCTTGAATTTTGACCGGAAAAACCAAATTGGTCCCTTCAGCTTGAAAAACAAAAAAAAAAAATTGGTCGGCGAACTTTCATTTGTACCAAATTGGTCTTTGAAATTTTCACAAAAAACCAAATTGGTCTTTGGAATTCTTGTCATATTGTGAGAAGTGTACATGATATTTGTTTTATTGTAAGTTGAAGGACTGATTTGATGCTTAATAGTAAGTTCAATAAATATTTTTGTTTTTTATTGGTTCAAATAACAGACATTTTCAGGGTATGTTCGGCAGACGGAGGGGAACGGGAATGGGAACGGGATTCGGAAATTTTTGAACTACCGATTACTGTGCGCGTGGAACAGAAAACACGATCTCAGACTGAATTTTTTTTTCCCACACGCACAGTAATTGCGCCGAACATGCCCTTAAGCATTTAAAATTCAATTCAGTACAAATAAAAGTTGCAATCAGTTTAATGATTTTTTTTTTTTCAAAAGTTTGGGAATTAAAATCTGATATCTCCAGACTCCAATTAAGATTTCAGGTTGTACTTTTCGGTTTGATAAATAGTTCATTTTTTTAATGAAAATAAAGTAATTTATTTTACTCAACAGTAAAAGGGTTGAGACATATATATATATATATATTCTTCCCTAAGTAAGAGTTGATTTAGCAAACAGACGAGAGATTAAAGCACAAGGATACGACTCTGCTGTTATTCCAATGGAAAAGCAGGATTCTGCTTTTCCGATCCCAACTATCAAATTCATTGAGATTTGTGCATAAAAAAAATTTCTTTATCAAGATACACGAATAAAAAAATTTGAATAGTTGGAATCAGAAAAACAAGATCTTATTTTTCTATTAGAATAACAGCAAAGTTCATTTTAAAGCACAAGGGGTGAGTTGCGTCAATTAACATGTTTTTAGAAAGAAATAAAAAATGAATAGTGGGGTTAATTATTAGTGCCATTTCCTCTAAACAAAAGGGACCCATCAGCAAATGCAAAAGTGACTCCTGGGCTCAAAAAGCCCCTAAATCAAGGAAACACCACAACTAGTAATGATTACTCCTGGTTTAATTTTAAAGCTGTTTATATAAAAATTTAAAAATGAATCCGTAGGCAAAGAACGAACGCCTTCTGTTTAAAAATGAATCTTTTTTCAATATAGAACTTTGATTAAAGAATGTGTTTAGCAAAAGACAACATTATTAAAGATGACCAACCATACATAATTGTATTTTTATCTACTGATTATATATATATATATATATATATATAAACAAATTAATGCGCAAATTTATTATCATAAATAAAATAAGACATTTGCTTCGGTGGACATAAGGACCTATTTGTAAAATGAACATATTTTCATTTTCAAAGTTCAAACAGTCGATCCGACCGTTCAACATTATCTCCATATTAAAATATACTTGGAGGTCAAATTTTACATTTTTTTGAATTTTTTTACTATTTATTAAGTATTTTACAAAAACTAGTCAAATTCAGACCATTGAATTTGTAAAATACTTAATAAATAGTAAATAAATTCAAAAAAATGTAAAATTTGACCTCCAAGTACATTTTAATATGGAGATAATGTTGAACGGTCGGATCGACTGTTTGAACTTTGAAAATGAAAATATGTTCATTTTACAAATAGGTCCTTATGTCCACCGAAGCATCCCTCATAAAATAATAGAAGAAGTGCATTCAAAGTTTGAGGAGCAATTAATTACAATTGATTATAAATGACCTACCAACAGCAGAAAATATTATTTGATCAACATCCCAAAAAAAAAGTTATAATTTTCTTGAGAAATTAAGCATCTTCACCAGCAATTAATAATAGAGTACCGTTGCATTCCCGCCCTTTTCAAACCACCCACTTTAACCCCTCCTTTTCTCTACCTACTGATAATAAAAACACCTCAACCCCACAACACATATAAAAGCCTTGCTTCCACCTCTCTCTTCTCTCACCTGACCCCCCTTCTTAATTTCTCCTCCTCAATCTCCGCACAAACACAACATGAACATCTTGGAGAAATCATCTAGTAAGAAGAAGCTCCCCATATGGAAGAAAGCTTTGATCCATTCTACCATCTGTTTTGTCATGGGTTTCTTTACCGGGTTCGCGCCAACAACAATCACCACTAATTCGAACAAGACACATCAACCCATAAATAAGCTGGCGGTCTTACCTGAATCCATTAACGGATTGCAAAAATCTGTCGGCCAGCACGTACTCAATCAAAGCCTTATTGCGCAACTCCCAATGCGTAGCGAACCAAACCCGGTACCCGATAATCCGCTTGAGTCTGACCCGAAAGGCCTCCTGATAATTATAACCACAGCCCAATCTGGTGACTCGACCAAACCGGCTTCCCTGATGAGGATGGCCCACACATTAAAGTTGGTTCATCCGCCGCTATTGTGGGTCGTGGTGGAGTCGCATTCTGATGCGCCAGAAACCGCACGGCTGTTAAGGGACACCGGCGTGATGTACCGCCACGTCACATACAAGGAGAACTTTACAGATTTTGAAGAGGAGGTTCACCATCAAAGAAACGTTGCTTTGAGCCACCTTGAGCATCACCGGCTTACTGGACTTGTGCATTTTGCCGACCGGTCGAACTTTTATGATCCAAGATTCTTTGAGGAGATTAGACAAATTGAGTAAGTTCTCTCTCTCTCTCTCTCTCTCTCTCTAGAGATCCTCATATTTCTCCATTGATCATGTCTACATCTATCATTTTGTGAGTTTAAAAAAAAAAAATAGGAAATAACCATGCATCTTTTGCCGGGGAGTTATGTTGGGCGAGTACATATTTAAATAAATACGATTTAGTTATATATTTTTAGCATTTTTTAAATTTGAAGTTATACTTGAATTTGCCATTTTTTATACCCCCAAAAGTTTCTTTGATCAACCTAATTTGGGGGAGATCTCTCTCTCTCTCTCTCTCCTTGTGGGAGACACATATTGGTATTATTTTAAGATGTCGCGTCATGTTACCTCCATCAATTCCAGCTAGGTCTTTTCATGCTTTTGATTCCATTTTATATGTCGTTATTATAGCGTCTAATTATATTAACTGGTATGATTAACTCTAGCACCAAGCATCACATATATAGTACAACTTTATTAATGTACTAATTAAAAGTAGAAAAGAGATAACAGTTGCCTTTGGCTTTTAAAGATATTCAGACTGATTTTGAATCCTTTTGAGTTTTAATTAATTAGCTGAACCGAACAAGTCATCATTTAATATTTTTCAAGCAATCAATACTACTTATGATGAATGACAGCTAAATTACTCAAACTTATAGATATAGTAAATTTTACTTATTTAGATTTGGCTAGCTAGCTAGTAAAAGTAGCTTCCAAGCATAGTAGGAGACTCAAAGGCAATTATCAGAGTCTTGCTGTACAAATGTAGAAGTAGCAATCATTATCAAAGAAATACATGGTGAGACCAAATTAACATGAACTCATGAAGAGAAAGGTTTACATCAATTTCCCAACTGTTGGTCTTTGAAAAAGAGTTAGCCAGTTAGGTAAGTCGTCAATTTTCTCAATTTATTTTTTCATTTTCCCCTTTTTCCTTAATTTTATAATAAATAAAAAAATGTTGGTACTAGATATCCTCTCAAATTTTCCTGATTCTAGTTTTTGAACCTTTAAAAGAAGTTGAAAGATCTCAAGTTTGGAATTCATACTAAATAATATTTTTGAAAATAAAAAAAAATCTGAAATGAAATGATATGCATGACATAGAAGAAGTTCAATAATAATACTCAAATTAATTAAAAATTGCAATTTCGTGGAATTAAGAGGAAGTGCAGAGATGTTGACATGCATGTTGTACCAACAAAATCGGCACCATGTGACGAGGTCGCCTTCTCATTTCCTTTTCTCATAAATAAATACAACCAGGGGATGGAAAAAGTTGGTTTCTTTCTTTGTAATTTGAAAGAAAGGTTGGTTTCTTATTATTTTTTTTTCCAAACAAATAGTAAAAGGAAGTAATTAAAATAATCAAAATATCTCGTGTAGCTGTCGTGCATGGGAACAATAGGGAAGGCTTCAATCATGCTTCATGACTTCATGTACTGATGTACATTCTTCTATAGTTAAACGATGTCGCTATTGTCGGTGAAATTATTTTCTTTTTCCTGTTTGCAAATCACTTCCACATGCAACGGTGTGGAGGCTACTGTACCATTAAATACCGGACATACTGTTACTGATCTGTTAGCCGACGATCCACATATAGGTATTATACTTAGTTTATTCAATGCAATAGCTCAAAATAAATACAAAAAGAATTATTGTATTATATTATTATAAGCGAATCAAACGTGCACATTGGAGATCTCTCTTGTTTGTTTGATTTTGTCCAATACTTCACATTAATCAGATAATTACGCATTGTATTAGTGTTAGATATATACTTGGATGATCCTAAATTGTATGAACTTAATTATATGCAGGGTATTCGGGACATGGCCGGTGGCAACAATGGGCCGAAACACGAAAAAGGTAGAAGTCGAGGGACCCATTTGCAAATCATCAAAAGTTGTGGGATGGTATAAGAAAGATTCATCTGACGGCACAACCGCAGCTGCCTCGTCGGTTCCAGTGGGAGAGCAGAATAAGCGGCCAGCGGGATTAAAACCTACCAGGATCAACCTTTCGGGTTTTGCGTTTAACAGCTCGATTCTGTGGGATCCGGAAAGGTGGGGCCGGCCGACTTCACAGCCTGACACATCACAGGTTGGTTACTTTTAACATATCCTCTCTGAAAAAATAAATTATCCTATTTTTGAGAGAAAAATGTTATTTTTTTTATTAAATCCTTAAAAAATATGAAGTAATTTTTTAAATAAAGAAAACTAGTTATATTCTTATAAGCAACTTCAAGAAGAAAACTTGTGGATGTCAAATAGTACACATTGTTAGGCATGCCTCTTATTAAATATATACTAGATACATTATGAAGCTACGTAGATTACAAAACATGCAAGTATAGATAGTCATTATTAATTTAGACATTCATTATGTCATATTACCAATACACTATATATACACCAAATTACAATAGTTTTTAAACATACTCAAGTATCATAAACCAACCAAGCCACCTAAAACATTGTAGAGATAATATTTGTTTTGCAACCAAACACAATAATTAACAGGATCTACAAATAATAATAGCAGCATAAACAGGTAGCTAGACACCTAAGCACACCAAAAAGAACTTTTTTTTCTGAAAACCCTAGTAGAAGGTACTGCTCCTACTAGCTGTGCTGATTCATCTGTTCATGCAACCAAAACCACTAGCAAGAGAGGGCCCATTTGATAAAGACACCCAATAACAATTCAATTGTACCCAAAAAAAAAAGCACTGGCGTGGATGGGCCCTTTTGAACAACCAACCTCCATTTGTAATACTTTGAATTAATTAAGATCAAAGATGTATATCTTTGTACACCAAAAATTAATAAAGTAAGGCATCCATCTTTTGCCAAGTGAAAGTTACACAAGTGTCTCTCTTGACAAAAATATATCATAATCATCATGAATTTCACTACTCAGGGTAACAATTTTAGTGAAGTGTAATCATTGAAGGAGGAAGTTATAATTGCAGAATGGGAAGTAGCTAGGATATGTTATTTTTATATTTTCAAATGGAAGCACAGATATTTTGCCTACTTGTAACTTTTCCTAAAATTTACCCTAGTTTAATTGAGAATTTTGTTTGAGGAAGTCTTTTATTCTTGCATAAAACATCCAGAAATATAAGATTTATAA
This sequence comes from Carex kokanica, assembly GCA_025461125.1. Lineage (NCBI taxonomy): Eukaryota > Viridiplantae > Streptophyta > Magnoliopsida > Poales > Cyperaceae > Carex > Carex kokanica. The sequence continues at coordinate 1,566,030 of JAJGRX010000638.1, forward strand.
GTATAATATATGTTCCGTTGTTAAATAGCATACATTAATTAGAAGCCATTAATTCCTAATTGGATTCCAAGGTACAATTTATTTATTTATTTTAACATAATTTGTCGATTTATAGTAGAATTTGGCCCCATCAAAACAAATTTTGGGAATAAATAGTAGACTGAACTTAATCCATTTTTCTTAATTTTCCTTTTTTGGGGTAGGATTCTATGAGATTTGTTCAAGAGGTGGCATTGCATGACCAGAGCAAGTTAAGAGGCATCCCATCTGATTGTTCTCAAGTCATGGTATGGCATCTCAACAAAAATGATAGAAGATAGACAGAGAGAAGAAACAACAAGTAATAATTACCACTAAAGGGGGGTTGTAAATGAAATTTTGGCTTTCCTTCATAGAAGATAACTTGTCCCTCAAGCAATTAATACACATTGTTTATATATAGATTTTACCCATTACTGGTATTCTTTAGATATACACTTTTTAATTTGTTGATAAGTTGAGGGGTTTGTTTCAAGGCTTCTGTCAAGTGGTAACAAAGGCATGTCAATTGTTTTGGAGGGGTAAATGGCAAGGAAAGAGCCCCATATCACCTGATTGACAAGTTGGTTGAGGCTGGATTAAGAAAAATAATTAGTTAGTTTTGAGTTTTCTTTACGCAAAGCACTTTCGTGTGGGGGCAGAATCTTCAAATTATATATAGATATACAATGAAATAGTTATGTATGTTCTTTTTGTTAGTAGAATTTGTATTTTTCCTAGAAATTATTGAGAATCTCCATAGAATCTTAAAATGTTCCTACATATGTATACCGCTCCCTAGGGGTGTTCCTCGGAACTAGGCAAACCAAAGTAATAATTCGGTTTCTAAAATAGAACCGAACCGAACCGAACCGATTTAGCATTGCAACCGAACAGAACTGAACCAAAGTTTTATTTCGGTTTGTTCGGTTCAAACCAAAATATATTGATTTTTTTATTTAAAGCAATTGATTTATAATAAACCGAATTATATTAAGAAATACACCGGGTATTAAGAAATAAACCGAAGTATTTAAAGTAATTGATTAAGAAATAAACCGGGGTATTAAGAAATAAACCAGAACGGTTTGGACCAAATTCATAATATATAAAAGTTCGGTCGGTTCAGTTATTTCAGTTATTTCGGTTTTAAAAAATTTCAAACCGAACTGAACCGAAATTATAATTCGGTTTTAAAAAGTAAACCGAACCGTTTGGTCCAAACATTCGGTTCGGTTCAAAACCGATTAAACCGGACCCAATGAACATCCCTACCGCTCGCTACAAAACAATAACAGTTAATTATTCCCAAAATTTTGTTTGTAATTAATACAGAATGAATAATGTGAAGTTAATTATCTGACCATCTTTTATTTTCTTTTTGAATTAAGACAATTAAAAAGTTGAGATATATGACTAATAATTAAGGTGAAGGATCTTTGACAGATCACTGTTCAACTAAACGTACTTAAAGAAAAGTTATGACTACTAAAGCAGTTAGTTAGACTTTCTCAATCTGTGCTGGTGTGAGGTATGAAACCTTTTTATTTTTGGCTGGAGAAGAATAGCTTTCAATGCCTTAAATAATGAAGAAAAAAAATGCATATATATATATGCACATTGTACTTGCCCAACTAAATCTATGTCTTTTCTCTCTCTTTAATCATTGAATTGGTATGTATACACTATACAGGCCCAGCAACAAGGAAGAATCCTGCTTGTTTTAAACTAGAGTTTCTCAGACGGAACCGACCAAAGACTCGCTTTGTTTTGTCATTCATACTTGCTAAATTTACATGTGCTAATGGACATTTGTTTATCAGGAAAAGAAGGATAAAGATTCCCCCTCCCCCCGGCTCCTATCTCTCATTCATCCTCCAATCATTAATTATGTAGGAACCACAACTTCAAATACAAAAAGACAAAAAAACGTGTATCAATCATTAATTACGTGGGGGACCGCTTGTATTTGAAAATTTTTATAACTGACCCGCACAAGTATTCATATATAATATATCAAGTATTCATATATAATACACTAAGTATTCATATCTAAGATATCAAGTATTTAAAAAAAAACTGGACACATCACTCACCCATCTTTTACATGTTTTTAGAGGTGATTTTTTTTTCTCCGTTTACTCTAACTAATATTTCTTACAATTTGTGAAGAATTTTGCGAATCTAAAATCACAAACGTCTTCTACGCAATTTTCTCTTTCAAATAAGATCCATGATGAAATACTTTTGAGTTATCCGTCGCGCAAGTATTCATAACTCGTAAAATTATTTATATCTCGTCATGCAAGTATTCATACCACGTCGAGCAAGTATTCATACCTCGTCGAACAAGTATTCATACCTAAGATAGAGTGTACTGGACACTTCCAGTAATTGAGTGGTAACGAAATTTGAATCGGTAAAAAATGAGTGAATTATGTGTCCAGTTTTTTATTTGTGAAATACTGATGAGGTATGAATACTTGTTCGATGATGTATGAATACTTCAATGACAAGGTATGAATACTTGTGCAACGGACAACTCGAAAGTATGTCATCATGGATCTCATTTGAAAGAGAAAATTGTGTAGAAAACGTTCGTGGTTTTATATTTGCAAAATTCCTACCAGATTGTCAGAAATATTGATTAGAGTGAACGGAGAAAAAAATTCACCTCTAAAAACGTGTAAAAGATGGGTGAGTGATATGTCCAGTTTTTTTTTAAATACTTGATATCTTAGATATGAATACTTGATGTATTATATATGAATACTTAATATATTATATATGAATACTTGCACTCGCCGCGATAATGACACGTTTTGTTTTGTCTTTTAGCGCTGAAATTTGTGGTCCTCTCTTAATTAGCAGTCAACAAAGGCAGTTATTGACTGGAGGATGAATGGGGGATGAGAGCTGGGGGATAGTTAGTCGGTCCCGGAAAAGAAATTTATCTATCTTAGAAACGTTTTTATTAGTAAATAAAATGAATTTTAGGACCACTTAGATTACTAAAACAATCACAAAGATCCATAACTAACTAACGAGTGAGGCTATGGTGCTATGCATAGCACCAATGGCTAGTGTACTACGGCTCAATATGGTACTTTTTAAAATCCTAACGGTCGATCCGACCGTTCAATGTGATATCCATATGAATATGTACTTGCAAACTAAATTTTATATTTTTTCGAATTTTTTTACTATTTTTTCAGATAGGTAGAAAAATCAGTGTTTTTTGAAAATTCTGGACCATCAAAATTCTACCTATCTGAAAAAATAGTAAAAAAATTCAAAAAAATATAAAATTTAGTTTGCAAGTACATATTCATATGGTTATCACATTGAACGGTCGGATCGACCGTTAGGATTTTAAAAAGTACCATATTGAGCCGTAGTACACTAGCCATCTGTGCTATGCATAGCACCATAGCCTCACTCCTAACTATATTCACCCCCGATAACTATATTCACCACCGAATTCGGATATCACCCCTGGTACCACACATTCAATTACTAAATCCATAGTGTTCCTTAAATGTGGGCACCAATCTCAAAAACAGACCCCCATGTCTAAATAGGCATTGAATTCCAATCGCTCGGCTGGGAGTTAATCTCAACTTATTGGAATGCGTGCGGTACCTTATCCTCTACGGACTCGTTCAGCAACCCCCAACCCCCTACGCATTCTCGTCAGTAATATTGTTGATATATATATATAGAGCTGGGCTATGGTGAGTTGCGAAGTAAGATGTCATTTTTACTTCACGCTCATATTTTTATTTTGAAAATCTAAACGACCGATCCGAACCGCTCAACATGTTCTCCATATTGAAATGTCTTTGGAGACCAAATTTTATAATTTTTTGAATTTTTTTACTATTTATTAAGCCACTTTGAAAATTGCTGATCGAATGGTCCAGAATTTTTTACTGTTTTTTACTATTCATCCGGATCTGGGATTTTCAAAGTGGCTTAATAAATAGTAAAAAAATTTCAAAAAATATAAAATTTGGTCTCCAAGCACATTTCAATATGGAGAACATGTTGAGCGGTTCGGATCGGTTGTTTAGATTTTCAAAATGGAGTATGAGCGTGAAGTAAAACGACGTTTTACTTCACAACTCACCATAGTCAATCTCTCTCTCTATATATATATATATAGAGGAGGGATCCAATTACACCTTTTTTGGTGACACATCATGACACCGTTTTTTATATAGGTTAATTTGCGATTTCAAAATCCAAACAGTCGATCCGAACAGTTCAACATGATCACCATATTAATATGTACTTGGAGATCAAATTTTACATTTTTTTGAATTTTTTTACTATTTTGTTATGATGGTTACAAAATCGTTGTTTTTCAATGGTCTAAAAACAACGATTTTTGTAACCATCTTAATAAATAGCAAAAAAAATTCAAAAAAATGTAAAATTTGATCTCCAAGCACATTTTAATATATCCATCATGTTGAACGGTTTGAATCAAAGGTGTAATCGGATCCCTCCTCATATATATATTATTATGAATGGTACATAGAGGATTTATTGTGACAAAATTGAAAAAATACAGAATTATATATAGCAGTTATATATTTTCTTGCTTTCAATCTTAAAATTATGAAATGCAACCATATTCATATTTCTGTCAGAAAACAATGCAAATCAGTGTCTCAGCTTACTCTATTTCATCAATTTGAATCAGAAAAAAAAAAATCTCCTAAAGAGGAGATGCAACTTCTAAAGTTCTAATACATATCAAAACCCCATTCAAAATAATTCAATCTCAAAATAACTCTGATCTAAGGACAGTCAAGGATCAAGTGCTTGATACGTTCAAAATTTAATAAAAAGAACAAGCGAGATGAGATCTCCTTTTCAGCCATTGTACTGATAAATCTATTCTTAGTTAAGATTTTCTTGTTGTTGAGGACAACATTAATTAGAACACCAAATGGCAATTCACTGATAGATTCATCCCACCAAATTAAATCTAGAAGGTAGTATAAGAATTAAATTGACAGTATTTACTTCATGAAAAAGAAAAAATAAGGACTTGACAGTAAAGTTGCAAAGGAACCCTCTGGGCCAAGATTATAAAATGCGGTTTTCATGCAGTATGCGGAAGGCCACCGCATACCACATATACGGTATACGGCCGCATATGCGGATTTTAAAATGAGAATTCATATATATATAAACAAGTATGCGGTAATATGCGATAATATGCGGTATGCGGTAATATACGATAATATGCGGTAATATGTGGGAATATGCGACCGCATATGCGGAACCGCATATTGATTTTCTATGCGGTTGCCAACCGCATACGCATATGCAGCCGCATGAACCGCATTTTCTTACACTGCTCTGGGCAATCTCAACCATACAATTTTACTAATTACTATCTCTCAATCTCTATTAGATTCTTTAGTGGATGGATAATTGACAATTTGTCTTGACAGAAAGGCAGAAAGAGATATAATGGTATCCTCTAAAATCTATAGATACTTAGATTTACTAACTCAGCAAGTCAGCATCCTTTCAGATTTTTTTCTACAAAAGGAAAGAATTGGAAGAAACTTTTCTGATGCCATATTTAGCATTAATTATGTTCTTTCTAGATATCAAACTGGGCATGATTCTTGAAATTTCACCACCTTTTTGAAAAAATCTATCCATAGATTCCAATTTCCTAATTATAAGCTTCATCTTTCATGAATCATGACCTCCATTTTCTCTCTACCTGCACACCATTTTCTATATGCTCCACTTGTCATATAAAGAGAAATTTGCCTTAACTAGAAGGCCAGAATCATAGGCCGCATAAATATTTCATAGGCCGCATAAATATTTTGTTGGGCTCTTAGCTTTCCTCGTTCTACCATATTCCGGCAACTGCCCTCTTGAATTTTTAATTTTTATGGTGATCAATAGATCCGAACTAACTTTGCTTTTGAAATTTTATTTGTTCCTCTCTGGAAATCTGATTAGTGATTAGAGTTAAATTTAGAATTAAAATTAGAATAAATACATTGAATTATGATTGAAGTTAGGATTAGAAGTTAGGATTTTAAAATTTAGAAGCCAATGCATTGTTTTTTATGTAATATCCGATTAGCTAATGAATTTGAACACAATTAGCTATTAAAACTGATTCGCTATTTTTTTGCCTCCACCTGACGAAAATCCTAAATCCGCTCCGGATAACAGCAAGTTTGTTGTTTATATCATTCTAAAAGTTTGCTCTATTTGATATGCAAAATCGGTTTATTCATGTGTCAATATCCAAAATGAATATGAATTTTTTTATCCGTAGAAATTATTAAAATCAGACATACAAAAATAGAAAGAGTGTATCGTTTCCAACAATATAGACAGATCTGACTCATTGAGTCAAATCCAAATATTATGGATCGGACTCGATGATTCAGATCCATGTTTTTTTAGTTTGAATTCGGACCGTCCGATTAGAGGAGAATCAAGCTCTGGTCCACAGATGATACCAGAAAAGTATAATATTTGGATCTAGACTATTGAATCTGATCCATATATTTTGAATTTGACTCATTAAGTGAAATCTTTCTATATTTGTTAGAAGCAAGATACTCTTTTTATTTTCTGTACGTCTGAATTTAATAATTTCTCTCAATAAAAAATTTATCAACACATAATTTCCGAATGAATCCCATAAATTGTCAACATGTATAGCATTTGCTGTTGCTGATTTGTTGTTTATCTTGTGAGGGTACAGGAGTAGGTTAAAAAGGTCCCGGACAGCATGGTTCCTTTTAGTTGGAATCTTTTGACCAAATTTGGTGCGTTTTTGGTGATTGATTAGACCCGCATGTTTACATTTTTTTTTCATTAAATCATTACGAGCAGTTTAGGGAACTCATTATTGGTCATTTATCTTTTTTAAATTTTAGATTGATAGTTCCTGTCTCCGTGATACTGAATAATTTATTATTACAAGAGCATATATATATCTCAACAGCTCAAATGAGTTTTTAAATAACTGTTAATACTTTTTAGAAATTAAGGTCTTTAAAATTTCTAATTTTTACATTTCTGAAATTAATTTTAGAGTTTCTATTAAGCCACGTCAGCAACAAATTAAAAAAAAAGAAATAATTTGAGCCAATTATTTGGCCAATATAAAGTTTATAAACAGCTTCTTAATAAGAAACTTTACTGTATATTTTTTAAATAAGAAACTCTTCCACATCCAAACTACCCACATTAGATTAAAAACTCTAATAATACCACGGATGTAGATGCTCGAAGTTTTTGAGTTATAAACGAATGGCAAAAAGAAAATGACTGACAACAATATTATCATATGAGAATATGTCTTTGATCAGGTGATTAAGATTAGATCCTTGGTACGAGAGATAGTATGTTCGAAATCCGATTGAAAAATGTCTTACGAATATTTTTTCTAGGCCTACAATTCGTTATTCCAGTATAATACGGAGAATAATGTAATGGCTGTTTCATATAATATGTAAAAATATTATGCATGAATTCCACTAGTAATGCTTATATAATCTAGTATAAGAAATTTCATAAAACATGCAAATAATACATGTGCTGTAAGAATTTTCTACAAATATTCGTCTACTTCATCTATTTATTTAAAATAAATTGAAACCAATTAGACGGATATATTACGATATTATTTAAGAAAATTATTATCATATCCAGATGGACAGCCAACTGTACAGCACTCGCTCAAAATAAGTCAAGCAAATAATGTGTGTAGCTGGCTACTATACATTTTCCAGAAAGTTCAGAAAACAATAGCCTGAATTTTAGTTTCTAATTGCTTGTGGTTTGGCCAAGTGGTTTCTGTGAATAACTGGTAATTGGTAGTTGCACTAATTGAATTTCAGATGGCCAACAAAATGTGTGTGTGTGTCAACGTCAAATGCAACGTGTAGTATCCACTTGGTACGACCAAACACCCTTTCTTTTGTTGATATAGCGAAAAAAACATTATTTTCTGATTGTCATTTGCACATGTACCGTGACATTTTATTGATCATTTTTTCTATATGTGATTGGTCCAGTACTATTGTATAAAGCCCAGCATAATCTTAGGCGGTAACATATTCAACAAACGGGGCACAAAAGAAATGTAGTAGGCCCAGAGACACGCTTGGATAGAAACCATAAGTTGATTTTAGTTGGGCTATTGGTTGCACGCGTTGTTGTAACAAAGTAGTTAAATGGGCTTCAGCATGAAAAGGCCACAAGGGTTCAAGCAAAAGCATATTGGAGGATATTTAGAACATGGAGATTGGAGCCCAGTATCTATATTTTATTTTATTTTTATTACTTGCAAGCGCCGCTTTGAGAGTTGAAACAGCCGCCTAGGGTTCTTGATTCTTCTTAGGGTTTCATCTAGGTTCCGCCTCCCTGCCACTTGCACCGCCGCCTCCCTACTGCTTACTCTGTTGTTTCGTCTGTCGCTTGACCTCTTGAAGCGATGGCGCTATTGTAACACTACTATTTCTTTATTTAAATTTATGTAAATTAGGTAATAAGTGTTTAGTTTTTGCGATTATGTTGTGTGTTGTTTTGTGCTGCTTTCTGTCTCTTCCTTTGTCTTTTTTTCTTCTCTTTCTGTTTAGAAGTGACTGTTCTGGACTGGTTGATTTAGTTCCCAGTCTGGTTTGATTCAGTGCCTTCTCAGTTGATGGGTGACTATCCTAGTCCGATCGATTCAGTTTCCGGTCTGGTTTGGATTCAGTGCCTTCTCGGCTGTGATATGCGTACAGAGAAAACCATCACTAGGCTCTTATCACTCTAATCAAGCAAGGATGATCAATTTGCGTCCACAGGATGCACATACCCATGTGCGTTTTTAGTTTTGTTTAGTTGTATATTTTCACAGACACTAGTTGTCTAATCTTATGTAATAGCTAACTTGTAATTTTTTCTATCAGTCTACAGTTTTTAACCAAAAAAAATAAAAAAATATCTCTATTTTTTATCTTAATCATGTTTTCAAGTTTAAAATATTTATAAAATAAAATCGCTAGATATTATCTATATTATTTGTTCTATGAATTTGTAAAGGTTTATGTCATATTGACTTTGTTTTGATTGATACCATGAGCTTGCAAAACTATGTTGATGTGGACAAATTTTTATGTTAATTTATTAACTTGTTGATTTGTATAAACATAAAATATAAAGTGATAATTTCATAAAGAATATATTTTTTTTATCACATCTAGCACTTTATTTGACATTTGAACTTTAGAAAACTAAAAAATGAAGGCAAAATAAAAGCACAAAAAATGAAGGCATTTAAGTCCTTATCTTAAAACATAAACTAAGCTAATAGTTTTCTGCATATGTTTAGAAAAAAAAAAATCTAATTTTTATGTATATATTGATTGATTGAAAAGGATTATAGGTTTTAAAACCCGGATTGAAAAATATAAAAAATAGACTCGGAAAAACTAAGTGCCATTAACGGAAGCAGAGGAGGTCCGATGCCCATCGGACCTACCTTGGTTCGATGGGTGTGATGATCATTCGATCTCATCAAGATTAGTGTGTTCCGCATCAAAATCCGTGCAAATATGTATCAATTTTCGTGCGCAAAGATCTTAATGCTAATCGTACGGTGCTAGAGCTAATTGAACCTAAATGTAGGTCCGATGCCCATCAGACCTACACCGATCTCGCCATTAACAGCAGTTATTGACTTCTTGGCCTCCAAGTTTTAGTGATTTAATATTTGACGCATCTATCGCAACATAAATAATTAACAAATAAACAATGGCTTCTTGGATTTCAAGTTTATCCTTATTTTAGAATGGTGGAAAAGGTTTTCTCTCCTATGTCAAGGTGCATGTAAGAATAGCATGCCTGAGATTTTGGTTAGATTACAGTGTTCTTAATTTCTCAAATAGAGCACGGAGATACTTGAATGATTTTAAAATAGCATGTAAATTTTCAAGCGATCTAAAACTAGCTGCTGAAAATAACAATCTTCTAGCTATTATTTAGGAAGGCTCTTTCAAAAAACAAAAAAAATTATTGTTGTCATAAACATTATTAAATAAGACTAATATGCTATCCGCAGCATGATGCAATGTCGTGCTATTTCTCAAAAAGCTATTGGATATGCTTCAACGACGAATCTAAACTATTGAAACCAATCTGCTTCACGAGTGATCATAAAACATCAGTAACGGAGATACTTAAATGATTACTAGTATCGTGCTCGTGCGTTGCAACGGAATATATAATAAGATAACAAAAATAAATTCTCATACAAAATGACAAATTTTCATAAAAAAAACAAAATTAGAAATATAATCTAGATTTATCACAATAATATGTATAGAAATAAGAAAGTAGATAAATAAGGAAGTAAACAAAAAATTGATTTGAATTGTGATCCGCCGTATAGAAAATATCAATTGGAGATGGAGAAATAAGGAAACAAATAAATAAGGAAACGAATAATTATATCGCTAAATTTTAGAGTCTGTTTAATTTTAATTGTAACACATCGTGTGGCGGTATGTGTGGCGAGTATGTTTGTAACTAAATTTAAACTTTTACACATAAAACATATGTATTTAATTAAAATAAGATAGATTATGTGATTGGAGAGCTGAGATTAAATCCAAAAATTAATCTTTCAATCGTAGCCGTTGGCAGATCGGACACCCAACGTGCTTAATAATGGAATGGAGATAGAATAGCATACAAATTTTCAAGCGATATAATTATATATATGAGGACTAGCTGCTGAAAATAACAATCTTCTAGCTATCATTTCGGAAGCCTTTTTCAAAAAACGAAACGAAATTATTGTTGTCATAAACATTATTGAATAAGGCTAGCATGCTATATGTAGCATAATGCAATGTCGTGCTATCTCTCAAAAAGCTATTGGATACGCTTAAATACCGAATCCAAACTATTGAAACTAATCTACTTCACGAGTGATTACAAAACATTAGTAACGGAGATACTTAAATGATTCTAGAATAGCATACAAATTTTCAAACAATCTAATTATATATTTGAGGACTAGCTGCTGAAAATAACATTCTTCTAGCTATTATTTGAGAAGGCTTTTTCAAAAAACGAAAAAAAATACTATTGAATAAGGCTAGCATGCTATCTGCAGTATAATGCAATATTATGCTATCTCTCCAAAAATTATTAGATATGCTTCAATGACGAATTCAAATTATTGAAACCAATATACTTCACGGGTTATTGCAAAACACTAGTAAAAAACATAAGAAGCCGTGGTTCTAGATTTTCTTGTTTGTTATCAATATTGCATTGTACTTTATAAACATTTTTTTTTTATTAATCAGCGTATATGCCAAAAGTACTGTGGGTTGTCAAGCTTAAAATCAATGGACTGATTTGATGAAGCAGAAACGCAAATCAGTGACTGTGTAAATATTTACAAGCCAAATATTCTGGACCCTTCGTAGGCCCCCCCCGGATCCGTATCCTCTGCATTAACTCAAAAGGGAATTTTTTGAGTTAATAAATTTCAACCGTCTGATTTTAAACGGAGCTAATTCGGCTTGTGTCTATAACATAGGAGCTCTTTAATATTAGTGCAAATTTAGTTCGCACGAATCTTAAAACAGATCGAACAGTAGATATTCATTAACTCAAAAGATTCTCTTTTGAGTTAACGTAGAGGATATGAATTCCCCCCCCCCCCTCTCCGAATTCAGCAATGCATATTAGTTATTGATCCTGAACTTCTACTAAAAAAAAAGTTTCTAAAAATATATATAAAATAAACTAGTATCGTGCCCGTGCGTTGCAACGGAATATATGATAAGATAACAAAAATAAATTCTCATACAAAATGACAAATTTTCATAAAAAAACAAAATTAGAAATACATTCTAGATTTATCACAGTAATATGTATAGAAATAAAGAAGTAGATAAATAAGGAAGTGAACAAAAAATTAATTTGCATTGTGATCCGCCGTATAGAAAATTTCAATTTGGAGAGGGAGAAATAAGGAAACAAATAAATAAGGAAACGGAGAATTATATCGCTAAATTTTAGAGTCTGTTTAATTTTAATTGTAACGCATTGTGTGGCGGTATGTGTGGCGAGTATGTTTGTAGCTAAATTTAAACTTCTACACATAAAACAGATGCATTTAATCAAAAGAAGATAGATTATGTGATTGGAGAGCTGAGATTAAATCTAAAAATTAATCTTTTAATCGTAGCCGTTGGCGGATCGGACACCCAACATGCTTAATAATGGAATGAAGATATTCGAGGGCATTGCTAAAATACCAGGAGTCTGGCAAAAACTAATAAAACTATAAAGAGAATATTTAATTCAAGCCGGCAATTTTTCGGCTGGTTTGGGTATTTTAAAAAAAACCAAGTCAAATTAGATATAATTAATAATTTGTATTTAATTATATATATTAATAAAAATATCGGCAGTAAGCCAGTTAAGTAAAAAATAAAATTGTTGAGGTCTTTCGCAAACGTAACAAAATTATAAAGAGATGATCGAAAAATAGATTTCTAGTAATAAACATTATCCAAAATTATCATAGAGACGACGCTTCTACCGTTAAAAAAATAAAAAATAAATAATATCCACCGGTTAAATCTAGAACAGAACGCCTCATCGCCTCACGATACCTTAGTCTTACGTGGCAAATCGAACGGACAAGATCCAATCACCGTCCAACACGAGAAATCCAACGGCCCATGCATAAACCCCAACGCAGCGAGAACAACGAATCCATCCCTATAAATACCTTGCAAACATCCGCTGCCTCCCTCAGAAACCCTCGCCGCTCTTACCCTAATTTCATCCTCCTGAAAGTCTTCCTAGGTGAGCTCCAGATCTCTCTTCAATTAGCATATTTTCAATTCTGTTTGCATCTTTTCTGTGAGTAGGTAATAGATTGTTAGATCTGCTAGTTTGTAATCGGTTTCGTAGATTAGATCGAGTAATTACTTTGCTTCTTCATAATTTAGATTTGTCTTTTAGTTTGGAATTTTGTTTCCTTTGAAATAGTGTTAGATATAGATAGAATTGTATTAGTTGTTTATCTGAACCGCTTGCACCAGTACTATTATACCCTTTTGATTAGTTTCTGTAATTTAATTCAAAGATCTGGTTTGTGAAATGGGATTTATGTTCCTCAGATTCGCAGATCTAGACTTTTGGAAATCTGAGCTTGCAATTCTGTTACTGTAGTTTCATGTTATGACTGGTTTTTTTAGATCAAAGCTCAATAAGATTTTAAGCTCCTGTTTATGCAGATATTATTCAATAATGCTTGAAGTAGTTCTCTTTTTAACATTGATAGCTTAGAATACTTGCATAGATTAGTTTAATTGTTAGTGCTATTGTATTAGTATATGTTTAAATATTAGAAACGTGAAAGGGATAATCACTATGGAGATGAAAGCATCCATTATCTAATGGGAAGGACAGGGGTCAGTTGACCTTTGATATATAGGTTCGAATCCTATTGGATGCGTTCTAATCACATCTCCTTGATAAATTTCTGGCACTTGCAAAATAATTGATGAAAACAAGGACGTGGTGTTTCTGGTTCATTCTGGTCTCTTTTGTTCCTAAAGATATCAGTATATAATCAGAAAAATCATAACTTGTTTTCCAATTAATTTTGCTATAGCAGTGTCATTGATGTACATAACGGCATTACTGCACAATCAAATCGGTCAAATGCACAAATTTCAGAGATTATTTTGTATATGTGATCAACAATATACTGAAACATAACTTGTTTTCCAATTAATTTTGCTATAGCAGTGTCATTGATGTACATAACGGCATTACTGCACAATCAAATGGGTCAAATGCACAAATTTCAGAGTTTATTATGTATATGTGATCAACAATATATTTTGCATATTTCTGCTAGTACATAAAATCTATTTTTTTGGTATTTGACAGATAATACACAAGTCAACCAACCATGGGTAAAGAGAAGATTCACATCAGCATTGTGGTCATTGGCCACGTCGACTCTGGCAAGTCCACCACCACTGGACACCTTATCTACAAGCTTGGTGGTATTGACAAGCGTGTGATTGAGAGGTTCGAGAAGGAAGCTGCTGAGATGAACAAACGTTCATTCAAGTACGCATGGGTGCTTGACAAGCTCAAGGCCGAGCGTGAGCGTGGTATTACCATTGATATCGCTCTCTGGAAGTTTGAGACCACCAAGTACTACTGCACTGTTATTGATGCCCCTGGCCACAGGGACTTTATCAAGAACATGATTACCGGTACTTCCCAGGCTGATTGTGCTGTTCTCATTATTGACTCAACCACTGGTGGTTTTGAGGCTGGTATTTCCAAGGATGGACAGACCCGTGAGCACGCTCTTCTTGCCTTCACTCTTGGTGTCAAGCAGATGATCTGCTGTTGCAACAAGGTATAGTTTAGCCCATGTTTCTTTTCTTTTAGCTGATACTGCATTGCATGTTCATTTTGATTGATGTGGTAACGTACTTGAAGGTTTGATTGAACCAATACATGGATTAATCAAATGGTAGATTGTTCTCTAAATACTTGATCAACATTTTTGTAGTTGGTATTATTGTCGATATTTCTGCCAAGGTTTATTTAGTAGTTGTCTATCTGCTAATCTTTGTTTCTGCAGCCAACGCATGAGTCATATTGATAGTTCTGGTTTCTCAAAATATTTGTTAACAAATAATGCCTGTATGTGTTACAGATGGATGCCACTACCCCCAAGTACTCAAAGTCGAGGTACGAAGAAATTGTTAAGGAAGTCTCCTCCTACTTGAAGAAGGTCGGGTACAACCCTGACAAAATCCCCTTTGTGCCCATCTCTGGTTTTGAGGGAGACAACATGATTGAGCGCTCCACCAACCTTGACTGGTACAAGGGCCCCACCCTCCTTGAGGCTCTTGACCAGGTCAATGAGCCCAAGCGTCCCACAGACAAGCCTCTCCGTCTCCCCCTCCAGGACGTGTACAAGATTGGAGGCATCGGAACTGTACCTGTCGGTCGTGTTGAAACCGGTATCATCAAGCCCGGTATGCTTGTCACCTTCGGCCCATCTGGTCTGACCACTGAGGTTAAGTCAGTTGAGATGCACCACGAGGCTCTTACAGAGGCTCTCCCCGGTGACAATGTTGGTTTCAACGTGAAGAACGTTGCTGTCAAGGATATCAAGCGTGGGTATGTCGCCTCGAACTCCAAGGATGACCCTGCCAAGGAGGCCGCCAGCTTCACTGCCCAGGTCATTATCATGAACCACCCTGGCCAGATTGGCAATGGCTATGCTCCAGTGCTCGACTGCCACACCTCTCACATTGCCGTCAAGTTCGCTGAGATCCTGACCAAGATTGATCGTCGGTCTGGTAAGGAACTCGAGAAGGAGCCCAAGTTCCTGAAGAACGGTGATGCTGGTATGATTAAGATGATTCCCACCAAGCCCATGGTGGTGGAGACCTTTGCTGAGTACCCCCCACTTGGGAGGTTTGCTGTGAGGGACATGCGTCAGACCGTTGCTGTCGGTGTCATCAAGGCTGTGGAGAAGAAGGATCCCACCGGTGCCAAGGTCACCAAGGCTGCTGCCAAGAAGAAATGAGGTGGTGTTGTGTTTTCTTGTGTTGTTGAATTGATGGCAAGTATGGTATTTAGTTGTGTTATTAGAGTATTTGAGTTGTGGTCTTTTGGTCTTTGTTGGAAGTAGTTTTATGTTAGGGCAGTCAGTTGAACAAGCTGGGTGCTAAGTTTTTGAAGGGTCCTTCTGTTGGGTTATTTTGAATGTTGACTGTGACTTGAATTTAATAGTAGATGAATTCGGTTTTATGATTATTTGCTATGTTCTCGTTCTTCTTTTCATCTTTGTGACCGTTCCTTGGTATTTGATTTTCATTATCGGATGATTCTTCTGGATTCGTGTCATTTTTTTCTGAAGGGTGGTTATATAACAAATTGTTCTGAACTACAGAAGTCTTCGTGAGACTAAAAAAATATATGATTTTGGTTGGGCCCGGTCAGCAGTAAGCTTATCACGTATCTGTTATGATTCAAAGTGCCATTGGAATTCTTTTCATGTTGAGCCGGGACATATAATTAGATGTATGTGGCTTTGGGTTTGCAATTGCAATAATTTTGCTTTGAGTTTCTTCTTTCTGAAACAAGAATTCCTATGCCCTTTTCTCTTAGCGGCGTTGTATTTCTAAAAGAAAGGTGGATCCAGCTTTGTGTAATATGATAGATTCTGTTAAGACTTCCTGTACTCGTAGCGGTCACAAATGTATTTGTCTATGTGGCTAGATCCAGTCTGTTGAATTTGATAGTTTTTGTGATTGTGTTAATACTGCTTTCTTATATATCTTTGCTTGCTCGTGCCCGAAATGATGTGGTCGAGGCCAATATCATGAGAACGAGAGCGGAGCAGGTCCCATGTGCATCGGACCGAATTTGAGTTCAATAAACAGTGCTTTTGTCTTATTCGCTTCAATATCTGTGCGCTTTCAGTGCACACGCATCTTGAATTGAATCGGATAGAAAGGCTCCTTATTGAACTGAAATTTTAATCTGATGGGCATCAGGCATCAGCCTACCCTTCCCCCATAAGAAATGCTAGCACATTGCATATGCTTATTGCGGGTACATTGTGTAGATGTATAAGAGAAAAGAGTGAGGCTATGGTACTATGCATAGCACGGATTGGTCCGTGCTACGGCTCAATATTTGAGTTTTCAAAATCCTAACGGTCGATCCGAACCGTTCAACATGATTATAAAATGAATATGTACTTGCAAACCAAATTTTACATTTTTTTGAATTTTTTTACTATTTTTTTAGATAGGTAGAAAATCACTTGATCTGAAAATTCTGGACCATCCAAAAACAGTGATTTTCTACCTATCTAAAAAAATAGTAAAAAAATTCGAAAAAATATAAAATTTGGTTTGCAAGTACATATTCATTTTATAATCATGTTGAACGGTTTGGATCGACCGTTAGGATTTTAAAAACTCAAATATTGAGCCGTAGCACAGATCCAACCGTGCTATGCATAGTACCATAGCCTCACTCGAGAGAAAATATAACAACACTCCTCTCGTGTGCGTAAACCAATATAACAGCCCAATGGCAAGAAAATCATTATTCCTTACTTATTTCATCAAATTATGCTATGATTTTTCTCAACTTGACCAAAGAAATATAGTAGGCCTAAAAACATGCTTGGATAAAAAAAAAACATAAATTGATCCAAGTTGGGTTTTATTGGTTGTGCGCGTTGTTGTAACGCAGCAGTGAAATGGGCTTGAGCATGAAAAGGCCGGAAAGGTTTTAGCAAAAGTATTGATGGATATTTAAAAGAGAGTTTAAATTTCTTTACTTTCTTTTCTTCATTATTTTTTAATTTTAAAATTTTAATCGTTGAAATTTAAAATGTTAAAACAAAACGTTAGATGCTATTTGTATTATTTTTTTTATACATATGTAAAATATTACGATATCATGTTTTGATTGACATCAAAAGCTTGCAAATATATAGTGATGCAGATAATTTTTCATATTGATTTTTTAACTTAATTATTCATATGAAAATTAATCAAAACGTGAGAAATTTATATATATAGAGAGAGAGAGAGAGAGAGAGAGAGATGAGCTATTGTGCTTTGCAAAGTAAAACCATCGTTTTACTTCGGCTTACTTTTTGGATTTTCAAAGTGCAAAACTTTGATCCGACCGTTCAAGTTGATCTACATATTGAAATGTGCTTGCAGACCAAATTTTACATTTTTTGGAATTTTTTTACTATTTATTAAGCCACTTTGAAAATTGCTGATCACATGGTCCAGAATTTTGTTGCACTGTTTTTTCTGGACCATGTGATCAGCAATTTTCAAAGTGGCTTAATAAATAGTAAAAAAGTTTCAAAAAATGTAAAATTTGGTCTGCAAGCACATTTCAATATGTAGATCAACTTGAACGGTCGGATCGACTTTTTGGACTTTGAAAATCCAAAAAGTAAGCCGAAGTAAAACGATGGCTTTACTTTGCAAAGCACAATAGCCCATCTATATATATATATATAAAGAAAATAATTGAATTCACATCTAATAGCTTTGTTTCGACATTTGAATTTTAAATTTTTATTGAAAAATAAAAAACGAAGACGAAGTAAATTGAACCATTTAAACCCTTCTCTTAAAAAAAACTATTTTTTTAGAAAAAAAATAAGAATCTAATTTTATTTATGTGTGGATATGGACGCGGCAGCAATGGGATCAACATCCGCTGCTTTTCTCAAGTGAAAAGTAGAATCATGCTCTCTCTTTTTCTTATCTCTCTTCAAAGAAGAGGATAAAGAAAGAGAGGAGAGAGATAGAGAGAAGAGTAGAGCATAGCAAGGATTTGAAGAGCATCGAATCTCATTCCGCAGTAATGTGTGGAACTGACTCATATGAGACTTGTTGAATATGTAGGGAGTACGGGGCTTATTTTTTTTGCTTGGTATGGCTTGTTGGAGGAGATGATCGTGTTTTCTTTTTCTTCTAAGATTTTGGTAATTTTTGCTTTGATTAAGGGTAATATTGGGAATGCAATAATGGAGTTGGATGTGTAGTTTTTGTTATTGATTAGGGTAAAAATTGTAATATTTTTGGTAATGAATGTAAGAGGAGGGTTCAAATGCCTCCATTTTGTGCGCCTCCATCATGCCTCCATTTATAAAAAATTTAATAACTCAAAATTTAAAACTTAAAAATCAAAATAAAACTGTTAAATATGATCTATATAATTTTATCTATGCATGTGTAAAAAATTATGATATTTCAACTTTGTTTTGGTTATCATCAAGAGCTTGTAAAAATGTAATAATGTGGATAATTTTTAGACGTTGATTTTTTAACTTATTGATTAACATAAAAACAAAATCAAAATGTGGTAATTTTTTATGAGCACATAGAGAAAATAATATAGATCACATCTAACGGTTTTATTTTGACGTTTATGATTTAATTTTGAGTTATTAACGTTTTCAAAATAGAGGCAAGGTGGAGGCACAAAAAATGAAGGCATTTGAACCTCCTCTGAATGTAATAGGTAGATATAATACTTAGGGTATTTATACTAGATGTTTAATATCTTGTTCTAAAAAATATTATGCTTGCATGGTTAGAAAATTCAATAAGAAATCAGTGGAAAGATTTTACTTTTCTAAAAAAAAAAAAAAATGGATTGAAAATTATAAAAATTAGAAGAACTGAGTTTTGCTAACAGGTTATTGATTTATTGGCCTCCAAGTTTTGGTTTAATATTTGACGTATCTTCCGCAACAGTTTGTCAAAATAATAATAATAATAATAAACAAAGGCTTCTTGGATTTCAAGTTATCCGTATTTTAAAATGGTGGAAAAGGTTTGTCTACTCGTTTTCTATGTCAAAAACCAGCACACTTGATTTAATAGCAAAACTAATACTTTTAGAAACAGTTGATTGACTTGACCTATAACTTCACTCAAAATAAAAAATTGTCTTTTATGTCAAGGTGTATGTAAAAATAAAGAGATAGGAGTAGGTCCGAGGTCCGATGGGTATCGGACCTACATTTAGATTTAATTAGCTCTAGAACCGTATAATTAGTATCAAGATCTATGTGTACGGAAATGATAGACTTGCACGGATTTTGATACAGGTCACACGATTCTTGATGCAGATCGAATGGTCATCACACCCATCGAACCAAGGCAGGTCCGATGGGCATCGGACCTACTCTGATTCCAAAAATAAATCGTGCTTGAGATTTTGGTTTAATTATAGCGTTCTTAATTTCTCAAATCTAGCACGGAGATACTTAAGATGATTCAAGAGTAGCATACAAAAATAAGGGTCTTTTATCTTTTGGATATTATTTCAAAAAAAAAAAAATTCAAAAGAAGCTAAAAAATGAGTAGAACTAGGGTGTTCCTAAGTTCACCAAGCTCCTTTGTGAACTCAACTCTAAAACTTATAGGATTGGCTTCAAACGACGAATCCAAACCGTTGAAATCATTATATCTTACGGGTGATGTGTCTACATGAGAAAATTTTAAACTTTCGAATTAATTTAGTATAAAGTCAAGTGGTCAAAATTAGAAGGTTTATAAATTAATTTTAATGCATTCATTTTTTGAACTCTTTTGACCACTTGACTCTATACAAAACTAATTTAAAATTTTAAAATTTTCACGTGTAGATGCATCACTCGTAAGATAGAAGGATTTCAACTGTTTGAATTCGTCGTTTGAAGTCAATCCGATAGGTTTTAGAGTTGAGTTCACAAAGGAGTTTGGTGAACTTAAGAACACTCTAGTTCTACTCCTAAAAAATAGTCTTTAGTTTAGTAATAAAGACAATATTTTTTGTGTAAAAAATCGCAAATTTGAAATCTGGATGATAAAATTTCCTGTAAATATTAAATAATTGATTGGTTTATCTCCAACCTTAATTAAAAAAATAAATAAAAGAAAGCAAAACATCTTCAGTCAAAGGAATTTTTCTTTACGATTCATCTTGAAAATGAGCGGTTTTATTTTGGAAATAACAAAAAAAAAGTTTGTAAGTTCAATATAGGGGTGTCAACGGTACAATAAGAGTCGGTTGAATCATTTTCATACCCGTACTCATTATAAATTGTCTTTATCCGTATCATACTCATATCCGTTATAAATTGTTCGTATCCGTACCTTATCCTTATCCGTACCTTACCCTTACCTACTACGAATTACCTTAATTACCCATACTCTACCTTATCCGTATGGTTGTCGAATAACGAAATGGTAGCAGTTAAATAACAGATAATGCTAATATAATAATTATTTTTAGTATTTACTATATAAAACATTAAAACACATTCATTTCATATATATATGGGTGTGTTAAAGGTCTAAATATTATTGAAATTTGCTAGAATTTATTAACTTCTTTTTAATAGTTAATTAAGTGTAACACAACTAAATAGGATGATCAATTGTCCTTGTCTTTGTTCGTAAAATTTAATAAAATGCATTTTCTGAAAAGACCACGAGTCGTTGGAGAATGAATATTCATTGCTCATTAATATATATAATACTATTTTTTTAAATTACCCGATCGGATAACGGATACGGAATATGATTTACCCGTGCCCTTACCCGTTTAGATAACGGAAAAAATATTTACCAGTACCCGTAGCCGATAAATTTCCGGAAAAAAAATCTTATCCGTATTCGATTTATTAAATACGGTACGAATTAGGTAAACAGATAAAAGAGTGTCACTCACACCCCTAGTTCAATATAACCGCATTTGACTGCTCAATTGCGGATCGGACAAATGATCGATTCGGGTCGAACTAGTGTAAATAACTAAATATAGGAAAATTAGAAAAATGCAAACGAACCAGCGGAATTAAATTTCCCGACCAAAATACACCGAAATTTTTATTTATATCCAAAAAATAATGGAAATTCCAAAAAATACCCATGTTATCTTGAAAATTCGAAAAATACCCAAACCGGAAATTTTTTTTCCGGATTTGGCCTCTAAATCCGGAAAAAAAATTTCCGGAAATTGAACTCCAAATCCGGAAAAAAAATTTCCGGATTTAACAATTTTTTTTTTTTTTTTTTTTTTTTAGAGATTCCGGATAAAAAAATTTAACTTAACAAATTTTTTTTTTAGAGATTCCGGAAATTTTTTTCCGAACTAAATAAAATTTTTTTTTTAAGAGAAAAATAGCTAAAATACTGAAATCTAACGCTAAAAAATCGAATTGTTTTTTTAAATATTTGTTTCATTAATTTAAAAAATATCAAAATGGTGTAGAATAATTTAGAAATTATCAAAATAGCTAAAATACTGAAATCTAACACTAAAAAATCGAATTGTTTTTTTACTACGAATAGGGCCGATTTTGTGCTAAAATACGGTAAATTTACTAAAATACGATAAATTACTTTAAATTACGTATAAATGGGGCTTATTTTGTAGCATCTTTCATAAATCATAAAAAATAGTAAAAAAAATTCCAAAAATAATAAAATTTGGTGTTCTAAAAGTTTATTACATAACTAATTTACTGAGCTACGTAGATTGAATAATAGAAATGAAAATCTTAATCGGAAACTTCAACTGAAGTTTTGAGGCTCTTCTATTTGTTTTTTGGTGATTCTGAATTTGGAAAACTGGCAAAGCAAGTCCGGACGCATGCGCATTTTCGCAAGCTTTCCGAAAAGTGGTCATTTGCTGAAATCGGACACTCGAGCGCCGTTTTATGGCCGTTTGAAGTTTCGTTGTCGTTTTTCGCCTTCTCAGTGAAGATATTATCCCTATTCGTACGTAATTTAGCGTACTTTACCGTATTCTAGCATAATTCTACATAATTATTGTAATTTAGTGTAATTCAGCATAAATCAAGTAATTTGGCTTGTTTTAGTATAAATATGCTAATTATATATAAAAAAATGTAATCTAGCAAATATTTAAAAAAACAATTCGATTTTTTAGTGTTAGATTTCAGTATTTTAGCTATTTTGATAATTTCTAAATTATTCTACACCATTTTGAAAATTTTTAAATTAATGAAACAAATATTTAAAAAAACAATTCGATTTTTTAGCGTTAGATTTCAGTATTTTAGCTATTTTTCTCTTTAAAAAAAAAATTTATTTAGTTCGGAAAAAAATTTCCGGAATCTCTAAAAAAAAAAAAAAAAATGTTAAATCCGGAATTTTTTTTTCCGGATTTGGAGTTCAATTTCCGGAAATTTTTTTTCCGGATTTAGAGGCCAAATCCGGAAAAAAAATTTCCGGTTTGGGTATTTTTCGAATTTTCAAGATAACATGGGTATTTTTTGGAATTTCCATTATTTTTTGGATATAAATAAAAAATTCGGAAAATACAAGTAAACCAAATAAATTGGCATAAAAATAGAGTTTATTTGAACACCATCAAAATTCCAAACAATCAGAAATGCCTCGACATTACGCACAGCATTCAGATTCATATGGCATGATTAAAATTTATTGAATCTAACCTTTTTCTTAGGCAGTCAGATTTTTCATTGACAAAAAAAAAATACCATCTATCGGTACAAAAACGTGACTAATTTATTATTAATAATAACTAAACATTACAAGAGCAAATATCCAACAATAGTAACAAATAATTCTTTTAATGAGAATATAAAAATAACAATATTCATGCAATAGCATTCTATATAGTCTAACATGCCATAATATAACTAATGATAATGACATCATTCATCAAACAACACTGTAAATATAATTATAAATATCTTGAGCATAATAAAAGATAAACATATTCAACAATGCATAAGCACAATTCATTTTAAAAAAAATACCCCAATTTAAAACACATAACTTGGATCTTTTCCTAATGTTATTAATAAAAATTTAATTATTTTGAAAGATGCGTAATTAATATGTACGAGGTTGTTAATTAAAATTCAATCCACAACTAACAAAAAATTCAATTCACTATGGTGTATTAAAGTAATTAAACCAAGTACCAGTATGTACCTTACATGTTACAGTTCCATTAAATCGAAACAAATTAAGGGCCTGTTCGGCTACACAGTGGGAACGGAATAGGAATAGGAATAGGAATAGGAAATTTTTGAACTGGATTTTACTGTTCACGTGGGAAAAAAAAAAAATTCAGTCTAAGTAAATTTTTTTTTTCCCACGTGAACAGTAATTTCAGGATTACTGCCGAACAGGACCTAAGTCGTGCGTTATGAGCCATCAAGCTCTTATCAAACGAAAAATAATTTAAATCGTAGTATAACTTTAGACATGAATCAAACACGAATAATTTAGACCGGCCTAAGTTGAAATAATTATCTTAGATCTCCTTAGTTTTAGTTCACAACCAAATACCACCATCGGTTAATACTAATTACTAATCTGAGGAACAATATCGCCCATACAATCTGTGGCACTAATCAGACAATTTGGATCTTACTTTGAATAAAATTTTGTCCAAAATCCTTTGAACAAAAATCCAACCCATAAACAAAGAAATCCAAAACACTGTTAGACAAGCAGTCAGCCACTTAAGTAAAAAAAGTTTGGTGATGACTTGTATTGTATTGGATTGTTGTTCTATTCTGAAACCTTTTTTGCTTTATCCTGTGAAGTTCAAATTTTCCAACGCATGATACAATTTGTAGTTTTTGAATTTGTATTTTAATATTTTGATAAAATTTAAATTGTTAATATTTTTATCCATTTCTGACTTAAATCTTAACTATCCAGTGTAAACGTAACAAAATCAAAATTCTAAATAGCGCACTAAAGCGGCGCTATAGCGTTTTCGGACCATAAAAACTATGGCGCTATTGGCGCTACGCTATTTAGCACTATAGCAGCCTTATATGGGCATATTGCTGTTTTTTTAACCGTTCCGCTACGACGCGATAAATACTATTTAAACCTTTGAACAAAATTATAAAGAGACGATACAAAAACAGATTTATTACACAAATTATAAAATTATAAAGAGACGATCCAAAAACAGATATCTAGTAATTAACGTTGTCCAAAATTGTTAGGGAGACGATGCTGTTCTTAGCTTTTAACAAAAATATTATCAAGGGCTAAATCTAGAATAAAAAGCCTCGTGCGCCCCACGATACCTCAGTCTTACGTGGCAAATCGAACGGGAGAAAGGCGCGCTCCAATCACCATCCAAAGAGAAATCCAACGGCGCATGCATAAACCCTAACGCAGCGAGAACAGCGAGCCCATCCGTATAAATAGCTTAGAAATCTTCGCAGCTTCCCTCAGAAACCCTCGCCGCTCTTAAATCAATTCCTCTTCTCTTGCTAGGTGAGCTCCAGCACCCCCTTAATTGTTAGCATATTTTCGATTTTGTTTACATCTTTTGGTAACTAGGTAATCGATAGTTAGATCTGCGTAGTCTGTAATCGGTTTCATATATTAGATCGAGGAATTATTTTGCTTCTTTATAGTTTAGATTTGTCTTTAGTTTGGAATTATGTTTTGTTTGAAATAGTATTAAATAGAATTGTATCTGTTTATCTGAGCTGTTTGCACCAGTACTATTATGCACGTTCTATTAGTTTCTGTAATTTAATTCAACATCTGGTCTGTGAAATAGGATTTATGTTCCTTGGATTCGCAGATCTCGATTTTTGGAAATCTGAGCTTGCAATTCTAGTACTGTAATCTCAAGTTATGACTGGGTTTTGTAGATCTAAGCTCAATAAAATTTCAAGCTCATGTTCATAAAGATATTAATCAGTAATAGCTTAGAAACTTGCATAGATTTGTTTTATTGTTAGTGCTATTGTATTAGTATATAATATTAGATACGTGAAAGGGAGTAAACTAATTGGAGATGAAAGCATCCATTATCTAATGGGAAGGACAGGGGTCAATTGGCCTTTGATATATAGGTTCGAATCCTATTGGATGCCTTCTAATCACATCTCCTATGGTAATCTCTGGCACTTGCAAATAATTAATGAAAATAAGGACGTGGTGTTTCTGATTCATTCTGGTTCCTTTGTTCCTAAAAACATCAGTATATAATCAGAAAACTCATAACTTGTTTTCCAATTAATTTTGCTATAGCAGTGTCATTGATGTACATAACAGCATTACTGCACAATCAAATGGGTCAAATGCACAAATTTCAGAGTTTATTATGTATATGTGATTAACAATATATTTTGCATATTTCTGCTATTAAATAATTTTGTTTGTTTTGGTGTTTGACAGATAATACACAAGTCAACCAACCATGGGTAAAGAGAAGATTCACATCAGCATTGTGGTCATTGGCCACGTCGACTCTGGCAAGTCCACCACCACTGGACACCTTATCTACAAGCTTGGTGGTATTGACAAGCGTGTGATTGAGAGGTTCGAGAAGGAAGCTGCTGAGATGAACAAACGTTCATTCAAGTACGCATGGGTGCTTGACAAGCTCAAGGCCGAGCGTGAGCGTGGTATTACCATTGATATCGCTCTCTGGAAGTTTGAGACCACCAAGTACTACTGCACTGTTATTGATGCCCCTGGCCACAGGGACTTTATCAAGAACATGATTACCGGTACTTCCCAGGCTGATTGTGCTGTTCTCATTATCGACTCAACCACTGGTGGTTTTGAGGCTGGTATTTCCAAGGATGGACAGACCCGTGAGCACGCTCTTCTTGCCTTCACTCTTGGTGTCAAGCAGATGATCTGCTGTTGCAACAAGGTATATTGGAGCTCATGTTTCGTTTCTTTTAGCTGCCACTACATTGTATATGTTCATTTTGATTGATGTGGTAGCTGACATGAGGGTTTGATTGAAACAATGTTTATTAAACAGTAGTGCACGGGGTGAGTACCGATTGATCTGATTTGCTAGAAATAATAAAATTGGATTTGAGATTTGTTTGCCTTGGAGGTCTTTAGCTAATCAGATGGTAGATTGAACTCTAAATACTTTGTCAACATTTGTTTTGTTGGTATTTAGTGCTTATGTTTCTGTTAAGGTTTATTTAGTTATCTATCTGCTAATCTTTGTTTCTGCAGCCAACGCATGAGTCATATTGATAGTTTTGGTTTCTCAAAATATTTGTTAACAAATAATGCCTGTATGTGTTACAGATGGATGCCACTACCCCCAAGTACTCGAAGTCGAGGTATGAAGAAATTGTTAAGGAAGTCTCCTCCTACTTGAAGAAGGTCGGGTACAACCCTGACAAAATCCCCTTTGTGCCCATCTCTGGTTTTGAGGGAGACAACATGATTGAGCGCTCCACCAACCTTGACTGGTACAAGGGCCCCACCCTCCTTGAGGCTCTTGACCAGGTCAATGAGCCCAAGCGTCCCACAGACAAGCCTCTCCGTCTCCCCCTCCAGGACGTGTACAAGATTGGAGGCATTGGAACTGTACCTGTCGGTCGTGTTGAGACCGGTATCATCAAGCCCGGTATGCTTGTCACCTTCGGCCCATCTGGTCTGACCACTGAGGTTAAGTCTGTTGAGATGCACCACGAGTCTCTTGCTGAGGCTCTCCCCGGTGACAACGTTGGCTTCAACGTGAAGAACGTTGCTGTCAAGGATATCAAGCGTGGGTATGTCGCCTCGAACTCCAAGGATGACCCTGCCAAGGAGGCTGCCAGCTTCACTGCCCAGGTCATTATCATGAACCACCCTGGCCAGATTGGCAATGGCTATGCTCCAGTGCTCGACTGCCACACCTCTCACATTGCCGTCAAGTTCGCTGAGATCCTGACCAAGATTGATCGTCGCTCTGGTAAGGAGCTCGAGAAGGAGCCCAAGTTCCTGAAGAACGGTGATGCTGGTATGATTAAGATGATTCCCACCAAGCCCATGGTGGTGGAGACCTTCGCGGAGTATCCCCCACTTGGGAGGTTTGCTGTGAGGGACATGCGTCAGACCGTTGCCGTCGGTGTCATCAAGGCTGTGGAGAAGAAGGATCCCACTGGTGCCAAGGTCACCAAGGCTGCTGCCAAGAAGAAATGAGGTGGTGGTATGTTTTCTGTTGTTGATGAATTGATGGGAACTGGGAAGGATGGTGTTTAGTCGTGTTATTTGAGTTATGGTCTTTTGGTTTGTTTGGGAGTAGTTTTATGTTAGGGCAGTCAGTTTAACAAGCTGGGTGCTATGGTTTTGAAGGGTGACTTTACTTTAGCAAACTCTGTTTTATCTTGTCGCCGTCAAGTTTTAAAATGTCATGTACTTCTGTTGTGTTATTTTGAATGTTGACTGTGACTCGAATTTAATATTAGTGAAATTCGTTTTTTCTGAATATTTGCTATGTTCTCGGTAATTTTTTTTTGTCAAATTTCTAGCTTTTTTGCTGGATTTCCTTTCTTGATTTGGACACATCCAAATCAAGTGCCTAACAATACTCTTCTCGCCTGTGTAAATTAAACAGCACAATTGCATTCTTTTTGCTAACACATAACATATAATAAAGCAAAAAGTATAAACAGTATGTCAATTATATTCTGTACAGGTATAAATATAATTTTTTTGGCGGTTGGTCCAGAGCACCGAATGTTCTTTTGGTTTTTAAATTCTCATTAACTCATCTCAATTAGTGTTCTAGTGGCTGCAACAATGTCGGAACTAATTACAATTGTGGTCTTTCCAGGAATCCAAACAAATAATTTTCAGGACTGAGAACTCAAAGATTGAATGGAACTAACAAGTTCATTCTTTGTTCTAGCATGGTTCTAAAATAGAAAGTCACATAGCAATCTCTTGCCACTAGTGTAACGGACTAATCTAACCCAGTTAATTACTTACGAGTAGTGATTATCGTAGGAGAAATTTTTTTGTCTATCTATTAGATTTGATCAGAATAAAAATCACCATTGCATCAACTGTATCACTCGAGCAGCCCGAACATGAGTTGGGTTCCGTACCCGAGTGAGGTCAGTTTGGACTCATACCGGGGCTGCTAGTCGTTAACCTCTGCTCACACAGCACCATGCTGTGCAGCCCCACGCGTTATGCATTTATACATTAATTTTGGATGCAAATTTTAAAAAAAATTACATGAATCTTGAAAAAGAAAATTATCCACTAGATTGTGTGCTTGCACTCAATGAGGGCATTCTCATCGAATTGTGGAAGCTAGATCCCGTGAGATCATGGGATCATTTGGCCCACAGTGATTACAGGCGATAACACCATGGAACTGAATGATCTCTCTGCAACCAGCAGCACTGATTCAAGAGGAAGGACAAATATAAAGCCTAATTTCATGTCATCAATATACTTTGTATTAACCCATGTGATTGTAAAATTTCCCCAAATATCATCTCATTAGTTTAAGCAATATTATCCTCAGCAATATTATCATTTCACATGATATGCAGCTGCATATGCATTTTACGTAACATATGCTTGAAACCGCCCAAGCATCCCACAAATTGTTAGGCGTTCGCATAATTGACTACGATCCTGCATATGCGGCCACACAGTCAATTACAAGGCACCATATTTAAATCCGTATATCATTGACCACATATTATTTTCAAAGCGAGTAATCACATACACATATACAGCCGCATAAAAGCATTTTAAAACACCAATAACTCTTACTTGAAAAAATCCTAAGCCATAAATATTTGAAAAAATTATCCAAAACACACAAGCTTTAACCTAAACAAAATACTACTCTCACTAGCAAAGTTATTCCCTTGCCAACTGATGTTCTGCCAATTTCTCGGCTTCATCAAGAACAAAGCTCTTAAGCGATTCAATATCCCGTTTACCTGAAATAAGATGCAAAAGGTATGATCAGTACGTTAGGCATTTATAACTACCCTGAACAGCCTTTTTTCATATTTAGGAATATTGAAATGTTAGTAACATTTCCACTGTTTAGGAAACTATAATATTAGGTAATCAGCCTTTGTTTGTCATATAAGACACTTATAATTATTAGAACTTCATATATTACCCATGTCGTACATGATGATAGCTCAAATATATGCTATAGGATAATCCATTCTTTGGTATGCAATTTAACCTGACCAGAAACCAATGAATTTCAGTTTATACATTTTTTTACTCGTCAATATTTTTTTAACTTATTTTTCTGGCTTTTTTTGGGTTCAAGTGCTCGGAGAATTAACTGAGCCTTATAAAAATAAAGCCTCTTTAGATCGTTATGGATGCAGCTCCATACCACTGTAACAGATTGTACCAGTATGAAATAGGTGCGGTGATAGTTGGGACTTTTAATAATGATGCAGAGAACTATCAACTAGCATCAGTTCAAAAGAAGAGAAGGTACGAAAAATAGTACAATTACAAAACGAAACATTATTTATTCAAGCAGCTAATGTAACATAAGGAAAGGTTAATAAAAATAGCACCGATTTTCTCACAAATTGTACCTTTATACTTTGCAACTCCTTCGCCGTCATAAAAAACTTTAAAAGTCGGGTATGAGTGTATATCTGCTTTTGAGCAAACTTGGTTCTCTAAACCGCAATCCACTTGGCCAATTTCTATTTCATCTTCTCCCTCCATTGCCTTTCCAAAATCTTCCCAAAGTGTCCCCAAATTCTTGCTGAAAATTGAAAAAGAAACTAATTTTTAATGGAAATGCCCATCAAGCAATTTGCATTACATTTTTACAGTCAAATAGAGATTGCACATTTAGTTACCAGTGTTTGCACCATGGGACACAGAACTTCACAAACCATACTGTATCCTTCTCTTTGACCTGAAAAACAGAAGAGAAGGAGATTGACTTCATTGAAAATCTGCTTCAAAATCAATATCATTTATTCAGGAATTGGCAACAGTATAAGTTCTTCAATACAAGCTCATCGCCTCAGACTCTGATCCGATCAGCACAGAAACCAGTTAAAGAGAAAAAAAGAACTAATTTGAACAGAGAACTGAGATCGATCCAGCTCTTTTAGTTTCCACAAACAAAAACAAATCGAAGGAAAAAAAAAAACACAAACAATTGACCTTATCGGTGAAGGTCTCCCCGGTGAGAGTAATAACCTCTGCTTTCGTTGGGGGAAGCGAAACACAAACGAGAGAGAAGAGAAGGATCGAGGCGACGCAGAGATACCGCATGAGCACCAGATCCATCGTCGGTGTACGGATTCGTCGCCGCCGAGGCCTCGGCTTTTCTTTTGAGAAAAAAAAATGTCAAACTCCGATTCGTCGCGTGATGACCGAATTAGACGATTGCCATTGGACCCTGACTTAGCCCAAATTTAGGTCGTATTAGATCCATTAAAGGCCCAAGTTTGTAAGAAGCCCGGTCCAGGAGGAATAGAGAAAATAATAGCCGCAATTTTGATATTGATTGCCGATTTAGCATGCTATTTTACGAAGGAAAATTGGGATCCTTGAGGGGATTATGTGCGAAATTGATCTCTCTACTCTCTACTCTTAGCATACATTGGAGGTAATTATGGAAAAAAAAATTTATAAACCATAATTAAAAAAAAAAATTACGAAACTAACATGATTACATTTTTTTTTTTACAAAAACCATAAGAACCGAAATGATATTTCGGTCCACTATTTTTTTTTATTCCGGACCGAAATGGCATTTCGGTCCGGTCTCCTTTTAGATTTTCTGTGGCGACTCATGTGAAAGCTTGTGAAACCAGTACCACAGAAAATCCAAAAAGGGGACCGGACCGAAATGTCATTTCGGTCCGGAATAAAAAAAAATAACGGAACGAAATTTCATTTCGGTTCTTATGATTTTTTTTTTTTTAAAGTAATCATGTTGGTTTCGTAAAAAAAAATTTAATTATGGTTTATAAAAAAAAATTAATTATGGTTTATAAAAAACAGAGAACCCGAGATTGAGAGCCTTTTAATTATTTTCTACAGTAAGATCTTTGTTTTCCCTGTTTTGATTTGACACTGTATTGATGGAAACGGGTAGCTTTAATGACAACTTCTATCCAGAAAAAAAAATAAAGAACAAAAAAGAGAAAGTCTTTGTGAAGTGGACATAAAAATCAATGTACCAAAATACCCAACACTTGGAACACCCAACAACCGCCTGTTTCTAGATTTGTCTGTCATGATTTTGGATGGTTGGTTTATTGATTAATATGCGATCACTATTATTGCAAATTTGCAATGTTACGGTGTGCTGTTTTGTTATTCTTTTTACTATTTGGCCATCTACTCTAAGGAATGGACTCTGCTGGAGGGTTCTGTTTTTCCAATCCCAGCCATTCAAATTCGTTGATATTTGTGTATGAAAAAGTTTTTTTATTAAGATACGCGAATGAAAAATTTTGAATGGTTGGGATCGGAAAAGCAAGACTTTTATTTTTTCAGCAGAGTCGGATCCATCTACTTAATCGTTCGACTTAGAGCTCAAATATTTTTCAATTTTTATTATGATTTTTTTAACAATTCACAATCTAAAGTTTAAAATAAAATAAAATTAACATATACAATATTATTTTCTTTATGCACACATAAAACGTTACAACATTTCGGCTTATTTTAGTTGGCATTGAGAACTTGTTAAAAATATATATATACATGAGGAGGGTTCAAATGCACCCAAATTTCTATGCTCCCAATGCACCCACATCCTTTATCTCCGTTTTTAAAGTCCGAACAGTCGATCCGAGCCGCTCAACATAATCTTCATAATAAAATATGCTTGGAGACCAAATTTTATATTTTTTAGAATTTATTTACTATTTTTTTAGATAGATACAAAATCACTTTATCGGATGGTCCAGAATCTCCTTAAAACAGTGATTTTGTATCTATTCAAAAAAACAGTAAATAAATTCTAAAAAATATAAAATTTGGTCTTCAAGTATATTTTATTATGAAGATTATGTTGAGCGGCTCGGATCGATTGTTCGGACTTTAAAAATAGAGATATATATATATATTTTTTGGGTGCATTGGGAGCATAGAAATTTGGGTGCATTTGAACCCTCCTCATATATACATATATATATTGATATGCATAAAAAAAAATTTATGTGATATCCAAATTATTAATCCTATCAAAATAAAGTCAAAGTATTATAATTTTTATGTAGATGTAGCAAACTTAAAAAATAAATATGTGACGGCAGAGTATCATTTTCATCCGTAATTACGATGCGTCTTTGGAGAATTTTGAAGCTAAAAGCGTCAAAAATGTTAAAATAATTTAATAACAACTTTATTGTGTTTTTTTTTTAAGGGAGAGCCTAGCTTTTTCCCATCATTCATCCTCCATTTTTCTCCCAACTGAAAATAAGTAGGGAACCACAATATTACAGTTAATAACTGCTGGAATTAGTAGGGGACCACAACTGCCTTCACAGCATTACCGGCGGACATATTGCGCAAAAGTATTCACACTTGACCCAGGTAGTATTCATCCATGTAAATAAAAGTATTCATCTTTGAGAAATAATTATATAAGGAAACATTATCACCCATCTTTTACACGTTTTTAGAAGTGGTTTTTTTTCCTATGTTCACTCTAACTAATATTTCTGTCGATCTGTGCGGAATTTTTCAAATCTAAAACCACGAAAGTCTTCTACACAATTTTCTCTTTCAAATGAGATCCATGATGACATACTTTCGAGGTGTCCGTTACGCAAGTATTCATCTCTCATTGAACAAGTATTTATCCTCGTCGTGTAAGTGTAAAGAGTACATGAAGGTATGGTGGGACCACACAACTGCGACTTCAGATAAGTAGGAGACCACAGTAAATAAGTGGTGGAATTAGTAGGGGACGATTTGCGAAAAAGTATTCACACTTAACACGAGTAGTATTCATCCATATAAATAAAAGTACTCATCTTTGAGAAAGAATTATATATGGAAATATTACGGCATTAAGAGCATTAATTACGCGGAGATAGTAAGGTACCACAACTGCCGTCCGTTAAAAATAAAAGAAAACACGTAATTAAGTGGGGGGACCGCACAACCGCCATCACTAACTACTGTGGGGACCGCATAACCGTCACCGCAAGTGGAAATAACATCAAGTATTTATCTATAATACATGAATTATTCACACGTAATAAATCAAGTATATACCAAACAACAAATTATATATCGAGGAAGAAAACAAATAGGGGTAATTAATGCAGTTACCTAGAGCAATTAACATTTGCAATTAACATAATTCCAGCACCATTATTAATAGAAGAATCGATTGCTAATAAAGCCATTTGCCATCCTATAATACCAAATGCAACAGGTCTAGAAGAATAGAATCTTCCTTAATTGTTTCTTTTTAGACTGATAAAAGAGGGAAAGATAAACTGCTCAAGGCCCCACCATGTGCAGCGTGGTACCTAACATATAATTTTTTGTTTCAACCACTTTTTCTCTTTTACTACAACAGGACAGGTCATGAACACCTCATTTCTTCATCTCATGCCTTATCCTTCTATCCATAGTACAAAAAAAGAAAAAGAAAATCCTTCTTTCGCATGTTATCTTCTATCCTTGACTCAGTTTGATCCTTTTATTGATGTTACGGCTATTAATACAATTATCAATTATGGATGCTGATTAGACTCATTAAATTTGATTTTTATGATTTTTTTTCTCTATGCATTATAATTCTAGGTTTTTTCTCTTTTTTTTTTTTTTACTGATCAATTCAATCTTCTTATTGATTTCACAGTTTCTAGTACCTATTTCACAGAGAATTTTGTATTTATAGAAAATATTATAAAATAATATTGAAAAAGAGAAAGAATACTTCCAATATTCTATCCATAGAAGAACAGAAGAAAATTTCCGATTCAAATTTTGGACCGAGAAAGTCGCTCTCGATTCAAAGGTTTTTTTTTTTTTTCCGGTTGGTTTGGAGCTTTTGTGGATCAGACAAACTTTGGACCTTAAGGGTGTGCTCCAGACTAGTGGTTTGCAAACGGGCACGGGTGGGCGGGCACGGGCAATGCGGGTCACGGGTAGGCGGGTTTAGGGTCCGGGTAGCACGGGTCTGGTCCGGACAGTTTTTTTTTTCTGTTTTTGTTTTCTTTTTAAACCAATAAAATACAAAAAAAAATTTGAATTTGTTTTTGTTTTTGTTTTTGTTTTTTTCTTTTTCGGGTTTAGGGGGGTAGGGTAGGTTTGGGGGAAAAAATTTTGAATTTAAAAAAAAAAAAGTACACGGGTTTGCGGGTACGGGTAATCCGAGTCCACGGGTCGGTACGGACGGGTACGTGTTTGAAACAGGTACGGGTATCACGGATAAAATTTAAAAAAACCGTGCCCGGCCCTTCTCAACCCGTACCCGTTTAACCCGTGAACCCGTGCAAAACCCGTGCATGGGCACGGGTCCGGGCCGGTAAAATCAAACCACTACTCCAGACGGGGGTGTGCATAGGGAGGGGAAGGGGAAAAGTACTGTGCGGAGGTGAGAGTTTGGCAGATCGGATCTGATCGGACGAGTTTCCTTGCTCTAGAAGAAGAGAATCAGAGAGGGAGCAAAGGAGAGAAAACATTGTTCGGGGTGAGCTCCGTATTCAATTTTGACGAAGTTGTTCACCCCCGATTCAGAGTGTACAAATTACTGTTCAAGGTGAGCTCCGTCTCTGTCACCTTCCTCCCCGTCCCTTCTCCTTCCTCTACACGGTGAGTTCTGGAGCACAGTCTAAAAAAACCTTGCATTTGTTGCTACGGAGGATTCCAGAAAGGCTTACTAAAAAACTTTAAATCGGTAGATTATTTTCCGGTTCAAGTTTGAATCTAAAAAAAATTTAACGGTCTTTCTACATATGGAAAATTGAGGGCACTGTCTCTTTATTATATTATTTTAAAATATTTTATAAGAATAAAAAAGTTCGTAATCAGATGCTAATCCGACTCACATGAGTCTACTCAGAATTTTGTTTGCAGTGCAATGCATTTCATTTTTTTTTTTTTAAGTGGCTTCGAAGTTACGATGCATTTATAATTCTTATATGTGTATTTTATACAATACGAGGAGGGATTGGATTACACTGTTTGTTTTTTTGTGACATCGAATGACATCGTCCATTTTCAATGTCTAACAGTCGATCCAAACCGTTCAATATGATGAATATATTAAAATGTACTTGCAGATCAACTTTTACATTTTTTTTTATTTTTTTTACTATTTATTAAAATGGATATAAAAATTCTATGAAAATAATAATTTTATAATGTACTCAAGAAACAATAAACAAATGGCCAGCTTTCATTTTGAGTTACCAACCGCTTGTTCACTTTGTGGTATATCCAGCTTTCATTCAGCGACACACATTATACTATAAAAAAATGAACAACCGGTAATTAGCTCCGATTTTTTTTTAAATACCCTCAAAAAATAAAAAAATAACAAAAATATCCTTGATTTTCAATTTTTTTGAAAAATGCCATGACCGCCCCACAGTGGGGTGGTCCACTTCCATACCTGACAAGCGATAATTTGCTATGAACTTTTTTTTAGATATATTTAGTTTGTATAGAATGAATATTTTGCATATAGACACTAACAATAATTTGGTCTTACTGCTTTTATGATTATTTTTTTTCTTTTTTAAATACTCATATTTTTTTATTTTGTAAATATAATATATGACAAATAAAATCACATTCTTTAATTTTGGCGACAGACTAACATTACATAAATTAATTTAATGAAAAACACGTATGTGGAAATTACATCATATCTAATCACAATTATTTGGACTAATACACAGGAGCGGATCTTAGTGTTCTTCAAATGGACTAAACCACCTCCGTGCTTCTAAATTTTTTAATCATGTAATTTAAGATTTAATTAAATTTTCTTGTTCTTTAAATTTTTATATAGTTTAACTCTTATAAAACTTCAAATGTTTACTTATAGTTTAGTGTTCAAAGTTGCTCATTAAGTTGTAAGAGAATTTAAGTTCAAATCTCACATTATACATTACTAGTATCATGCCCATGCGTTGCAACGGAGACATCACTACAAGAATCACTAAGTGCATTTTCATATTTATTCCTCTCCTCAAACATAGGTCCTTATTCTTATTTATTTACAATTTTTTTACTATGATTTATAACAGTAAGCTTGTTTGTTTTAGAATTATTAAGTGCTCAGCTCTTTGCCCCCACAAAACGTAGTATAAAGCCATGATACCTCTATTTACTTCTTTGTAGGACTAAGATCTCTGATCCGGATTATTCCGAATCATTCCTGAATTATACCCAAATTATTTCCGAATCACGAATTTTTGACTTCGCCGAACCGAACCCGAATAATTCATTTGTCACTATGCTTGTGAGGAGAAAAATATCGTAATACATACATACATATACATTATAATAAATGGCAGTCACCTTGAATCAGAGATAAGTATAAGTATGCAGTTGTAATATGTGCTGGGCTTAGCTAAGCCATGGTGTAAAACGACTTGGTGCTCCACGCCTCATTATTTTCATTTTGAAAATCCAAACTACCGATCCGAACCGCTCAAGTTGTTCTCCATATTGAAATGTGCTTGGAGACCAAATTTTACATTTTTTGGAATTTTTTTACTATTTATTAAGCCACTTTGAAAATCACTGATCCGGCGGTCCAGAAATTTTTACTGTTTTTTACTGTTCATAAGGATTTTCAGATTTTCAAAGTGACTTAATAAATAGTAAAAAAATTCCAAAAAATGTAAAATTTGGTCTCCAAGTACATTTCAATATGAAGAACACGTTGGAAGGTTCGAATCGACTATTTGAACTTTGAAAATGAAGATATGGCGTGGAGTACCAAGTCGTTTTACACTATGGCTTAGCCTAGTCGGACTCGTTGTAATATATATATATATATATAGATGTACATTACAGTCAGTGGATTCCCATTTCCAAGGTTTCTCTTGTAATTTTACTCCTGGAAAACAAAGGCGTTATAATTGATTCCTCGGATCTGTCTGCATTTTAATTATGCAAAAGCAGATCCCCACTATCTCTATTCCTCAACTAACTCACTCTTTTCTTTCTAACTTTAACACCTTCCATTCTCTAAAATTGATGGGGCGATATTTTTCTCTCTTTGGGGAAAGCTCTCTCTCTAATGGCTAAAATGTCATACACCCAACTACACCAAATATATTCTCTCCCGAGCATTGAATTATCACCTAAACTATTCAATACACTTCCATTCTCCATATTAATGCTACAGTACGCTTAGTTATTTCACTCAATTTACTACTCTACTTCTCTCTTTCTTCTGGGTCACTTTTTACCTGAAATACCCCAACTACTCTTTACTATTACTATTAAATCCTAAATCATCACTCCTTCTCCAGCCATCTCTTCTCAACAACACACTCACCAATCTCTAAAAACACACTCCCCTCTAGCAAACACATGGCAGTACCATACCCATATGTTGACAGGAAAGTAGAAAGGGGCTGCGTCTATATGCAGACAAATGATCTACACGCTGAGATGCTGACTGACCTGGATAGGTCAGTGGTGGTTCACACCTCAAATTCGAATGAAGAAGGGGAACATTTCATAACTCGGGTAAGACAATACCTCTTGCAAATATTTGAGGGCACACAAGATGAATTCTCATACCTCAAAACCACGGAAAGGTCATATGTAATCAAGGTTCCGAATAGACTAAATCGAACACTTGTGGTTAACACTGCGAATTTGTGGGGAAATTTGCTGGGATACTGGTTTGATTTCTGGAAAATAGAGAGAACAGCTCATATCCATTCGAGTCCGTTTAGAGTTAGAATCAGCATTTTACATTTCCCACTGTTTTTTTGGCACCCGACCTTCATTGCAAACATGGTTTCAGAATTTGGTGAAGTGGAATCCATAGATGAGGTCAATATCACGGGTACAGATAGGTCGGTACTGAACCTTTGGATCACATGTCTTGATGTTAAAAGAATACCGCATTCAACTACATTACCATTTGGGCAAAGATGGACACAGTGCATCATACGTATAGCTCGGTGGGAATATGTTGGGTGGGTCCCACCAGAAGCCAGGTTAACAGAGAGGGATGGCGGTCCGTTCAGATTAACAGGCACATTCGAACAGGCACGATGGAGTTTAATGAGGGCGAGTGAGAGAATACTGTATCACATAGCAAATAGGGAGGCCACACCGCCAACAAGTGACTCCAGTGCATCGGACAGTATTGCACAAAATCTCCACCAGATACAGGGAGCCATGGATGGTGCACAGTTCCAAGTCAGTGCACCGGGCCCATACAACTCAGCAGACTCATCAAATACCTTCATTATTAATAGTTCATCTGTCTTACAAATTGGACAGTTCTTGATCCCACTGCCCAAAATATCTCATACGTGTGATAATCCCAATGCAAAAACCACAAACAACGAATGGATAGATGGAGATGGGGGACAAGAAGAGCATGGCAAGTGTTCTCGCATTATGAAGGTCACACAATTACATACGGTCCAAGTGGGACAGATATCAATCCTACATATAGGACAAGTCCAGCCATGCTCACTACAGCCTATAACCATGACAAAAGTAAAGGAAAAAGGGTCAGAGCCAAATAGTCAAAGCTCAGAATGTGATAAGATGGCTAGTAAATGCAACTTTATCCAAAACACAAAACCGACCAAAGAATTAATCAATGCAGTGCTACAGAGGCCCAACCAACACACACAGCCCATAAATGAATCTGACAAGCTCTACCGAAATATCATTAAACCCAAACCTCCTACTTATCCAAACACAACAAAAATACACCACAACACACACAATAACCAAATACAAAAAATGACTTCTTCTGATGAAGATTTCATTGCAAGCTTCGCAGCACTGACATCCGACAATGCGCAAACAGAAATTATTCAGGTTCCTATTCAAAACACCATGCAAAGAGACTGGCCGAGATGTGGTCTTCTTAGAATAGTCACTGACAGGCCTATTCAGGACACACAATTCTCGCTGAACATGACACGCATATGGGCAGCTCAGCCGGAAACCGTCTTCTCGATGATTGGTCTAAACATGTACCTAGTTGAATTTACATCTGAACAAGAATTGTTGCGGATTATGAACAGAGGGGTGTGGACTTATAGAGCAGAGGTAGTGGCCATTGAGAGGATCAGAGGGCCAGCAGACTTAATACAACCAAGGGTGCAAAATTTAGAAGTATGGGTGCAGTGGCATGGCATACCACTGGAAGCAATTACGAAGGAAGGTCTCTTACAAATCGCTACCAAAGTGGGCAAGCCAAAGTCAGATGTGTATGAGGCCTTTGCAAATGGTAACAAATTGTTTCGCATTAAGTTGATGATCTCCACAGATGATAAGCTGAAACCGACTTTAAATATCACACACCCACATGTTGGCAATTTTAATATCTACTTGGTTTATGAAAAACTTACAAGAGTCTGCTTATTTTGTGCCAAAATTGGACATGACCGATTGGATTGTCCGGATTATATAAGAATGGAAAGATTGAGAGAGGATCCGCGCTTCCAAAACTCACATGAACTGGATAACATCCCGGCGGTACTGGTGGGGGCATGGATAAATAATCAAAGCTTTATACCCAGATTCAACTCACTACACAAATTTCACCAACCCTCTTCCACATTACCACAACTCATATGTTCAACCTCAACCGAATACTCCTACAAACCACCTCCTTCATCAGCCCATAACCCTTAATCCGATTACCACTGACCAAATTAACCTCACAAAACCACCACCTATATCGGCCCTGTTATCATCACAGCAGCAAAAACCGTTTCTATTTGAAGGAAGTTCAAGTGAAGTGGGGCATAACAGCCCTATCCAGGGTCAACAACAGAGGAAGTACGTGAGCAGGCAACAGGCTAAAAGAAATGGAGATGGTGACATGCAAGTCGTGCGGGTCCAGGATCCGGAAAAAATTCTCAACCTCCATGAATTGATGGAATGAGTGAGCATGTACACAAGAAAAGAGCTTTCGAGGCGAGCTTATCGCCTCCGCCGTATCAATGAGTATAATCTCATGGAACTGCCGTGGTGCCGGGGGGCCGCGGAAGATACAGTTCTTAACAAAATTACTCCGGTCTACGGGGGCTAATATAGCCTTCGTGTGTGAAACAAAATGCTCCTTTCAAAAATCCAAAAGGGTGTTACAACCGGTACCGTTACTTAACCATTTTATTGTTCCTGCCCTTTGCCGTTCGGGTGGTTTGTGGATTTTGTGGGATGATTACACGGATGTAACAGTTATCAGACATAATAGATTCATGATACATGTGGAGGTCACCCCAAGGGACAAACTGCAATGGCACCTTGTGTGCGTCTATGGAGATCCGGCACATAGAAGGAATCCCGAAATATGGGCAGATATAAAATACCTGGTGGGGCAATGTGAACGGCTAGTGGTGCTGGGGGATTTTAATGCGGTGGCACATCAAACAGAAAAATTTGGAGGTGATCCGAATTGGAATAGCAATAATAAACAGTTTACAAAATTCATATCGGATGCCGGTTTGATGGATCTCGGATTTAAAGGTCCTGCATATACATGGAAGAACAACCAAGGAACATCAACGGAAGTGTATCAAAGATTAGACCGAGTTTTGGTAACGGTTACGTGGTCACGGCAATTCCCAAATGCTCGTGTAAATCATTTGCCGAGATTATACAGTGATCATGCTCCCATTTTATTGACAATGTCCCAAAAAAATACTAGAGTAAGACGATTCCGGGTCGAGAAATGGTGGATGAATACGGAGGGATTACAAGAGGTGTGGCAAGCAGAGTGGGATGAGGCAAGGGGTATGCAGTGGGAAGACAGAATGAATAGAGTTCAAATTAAAATGAAGCAATGGGCACGGTCTGTTCAGACTCCACAAAACAGGATGAGGGATCTACAGCAAAAGTTGTTAATATTACAAACCAAACATCCTTCACAGCAGGACCATCAAGAGGAGGGACATATAATGGCGGATTATATGAAGGCCGATGAGGATCTAGAAACTTACTGGAAACAGAGATCAAGAGTGCAATGGACGTATCAAGGCGATAGAAACACTACTTTCTTTCATACCGTGGCAACTCAGTGAAAAAGGCGAAATTTAATTTCTAATGTTGTTTCAGATGAAGGAGTGACATATTCTGATGAAAAGGGAATCCGAACAATTTTTGTGCAATATTTTTGCAACCTTTACAGCCCACACACACAGCCCACTTCTCAGGACTTCGACTCTAATTTCGGCCAGTTAGCGGATCGGGTGGACCAAAAAATACCGAATCAGGCCCATTCGGGTCTATGTGCAATACCGAATGAGATGGAGATTAAAAATACATTATTCAGCATGGGGGCAGAAAAGGCACCTGGACCGGACGGCATTACGGCGGGGTTTTTACAGAAATACTGGCATATAATGAAAGAGGCGATTATAATGAATATAAAGAAGGCATTTCGGACTGGTACAGTCCCTGACTCTTGGCTCAAAAGTAATATCACGCTCATACCGAAATTGTTGGAACCGCGAAAGCCCACCGATTATAGACCAATTACGGTGGGAAATACGGTCTATAGACTTCTCATGAAACTCTTGGCGAATAGAATTCAACCGCACATGACCAAACTTATTTCAAAAAATCAATCGGCCTTTATTAGAGGTAGAAATATCTCGGATAATACAATTCTGGTTCGAGAGATCATTCAATCTTTTGGGAGTAAGAGTTACAGAGAAGAAGCTTTTATGCTTAAGGCGGACATAAGTAAGGCTTTCGATACACTTCGGTGGGACTTTTTACATAAGGCGATGATAGAGGTCAACATGCCAACAAAATTAATGCAACTCATGCTGTACTGTATGCAATCAAGCCAAATTACAATCCTCATAAATGGTACGGGAAGTGGTTTCCTTAGACCGACTCGGGGATTACGGCAAGGATGCCCCATGTCTCCTTATCTGTATATATTGTCCATGGAGTTTTTAACAAAGAGCATTGATAGGGAGATGCGACGGGGAACTCTCAGGGGAATCAAGTTGGCACCCACAGCGCCGATTTTAACACACCTTATGTATGCCGATGATTTAATGCTTATGGGGCGAGCTGATTTGAGAGAAGTTAACACATATGGTGCTATCCTGACAAGATTTGGATCTCAATCGGGCCTACGTATCAATCCGGAGAAATCTACTCTATGGTTCAGTGACAAATGTGGTGATCAATCTAAGGAGGCCATACTGGGTATTTTAAAGGCAAAAATGGCGGACAAGGGAGAAAATTATCTGGGGGCAATAATAGATAATGAGTCTACGGTTAATGATCGTACACATGAACTGCTCATCAAAAAGTTTAGTGGCCGTTTCGCGGGTTGGAGGATGAATCTGCTTTCACACGCAGGTCGGTTGGCACTCATCAATTCTACTTTACTATCAATCCCGGTGTATTACATGACCATTTCTCTGTTGCCGAATAAGGTCATCAAAAATCTTACTTCCTTGATCAGAAAATTTTTCTGGGGAAAAATTGATAGGGATAGATATCTCTCGCTAATCGCATGGCATAAGATTTGCAAACCAAAGGAACAAGGAGGATTGGGGATTAGGGATTTAAATCTGTTTAATAAAGCTCTGGTTATGAAAACGGTCTGGCAGATTGCTGCTGATGAGGACCGAATTTGGATAAAAATAATGAAAGCCAAATATTTCTCAAGAGGAGGTTTTTGGGCTGTGGCTAGAAATACTGATGCGAGTGGATTATGGAGAAACATACAAAGATTAAAACCGGAATTAAAAAATGATGTCCGTTGGCAGATCGGAGATGGAACTCGAATCTCGGCCATCAACCAGCCGTGGTTTGAGGCATGGGACACAAGGCGGATACTCACTAATATGCAAAGGGATGTCACGGTTTCGGAATTATATGATCATCAACATAATTCTTGGAGAGTGCAGAGAATTGAGGAGATTTTTGGCAGTCAGGCAGCAATTTCAGTCATGCAGCAGGTCACTAGGCCGAAAACCAATCCTATAGTGGGAGATAACCTTATATGGAAGCAGAGTGTAAAGGGGAAATATAGTGCAAAGGAAGGATATGAGCTGTTACAAAAATTGGTACCAACTGTGCATTACTCTCAAATAAAAACAAAAGCTTGGAAATTAATCTGGAAATGGCCCGGTATTATACCTCGGGTTCGGGTTTTTATTTGGAGAGCGATACATGACGGATTGGCAACACTGGCAGAAATCCAAAGAAGAATACACTACACGAACCCTTCATGCCCTAGGTGTGGAGGGGAGAGTGAATTCCTAATGCATTTATTCTTCTTTTGTACAGGTTCAAGAGCGACTTGGTGTGCCTCTCCGTACCCAATACATGTCGAAGCATTACCGATGGACTTCACATCCGCAATAATCCACCTCACTGAGGTCTTCGATGATAAACAGATCCAGAATTTTTGCAACATACTCTGGTGCATCTGGAAGGGCAGGAATCAAGAAGTATTTGCGGGCAAAAAATTTAATCCAATCGCAGTGCTCAACCAAGCATACGGCATGTCG
The DNA here is from genome assembly GCA_025461125.1 of Carex kokanica. NCBI lineage: Eukaryota > Viridiplantae > Streptophyta > Magnoliopsida > Poales > Cyperaceae > Carex > Carex kokanica. The sequence goes on from JAJGRX010000638.1 coordinate 1,610,104, forward strand.
GTACCACAAATTCAGGTTATTCAACAGCAGCCCCGGATTATACTGCGACAACAAATAAGAAGAGATGAAGTAGTGGTTCTGGTAGATGGATCATGGGACAACAAAAATCGGGCGGGCATAGGTATCACACTCTATGAACCAGTATTGGGAATGACAGGGGTGCTGTACCGTCGGGTGCAGGCTAAAGATGCATTTCACACCGAGGCAATTGCGCTCTGGCAGGCAATTCAACACATATCATTCCTCATGGGGCAAAACGGGCAGTTCAGAGCGACTATTTTTTCAGATTGTCAAAATCTGGTACGGGCAATAGGTACTGGTGACATTCTGGATATTCCTTCATGGCATGCAAGAGAAGTGGTGGGCCAGTGTAGAAAATTTATAACGGAGGCTGCGGAAAGACTGACTCTCACACACATAACAAGGGAGGCTGTCGGAATACCGCACAGACTGGCTAATATGGCAAGAAGAACTGCACAGGCGTTTAATGGTACACCACATGAATACCAGGCATGTATGTCAGGTATCTCGACGGTTTTAGATACATCCTTCTTTCTAATTACCGAGGACTGCGTAGAAGCTTGACAATCGGAGAATTACTTACAGGCTGCGCACAAAGCCAAGAGGTGCTTTCCAATCTTACGAATTATGGGTGTTGTTTACTTTCTTAGTCAACTGCTGTGAATACGTGGGGTCTGTAACAAATGGGATGGAATGGTTATTTTTGTTCTTAGGTACACTGCCTACGATTTTGCAGTTCTGGCAAAATTTCAGTGTTCTAAGTTATTGCTATTTTAATTTTTGGTTCTTTAGTTCTCTTATGTAATAGGCCAAACTTCCGATAATCTTATATAAATACATGCCTACGGGCTTCAACTCAAAAAAAACACCTTCCATTAATCTGAGCCCCACAAGCACTTCTCAAAGATATATATATATATATGAGTAGAACTAGGGTGTGATGTGCTCACCAAACTCTTTGGTGAGCACAACTCTACATAAACTATCGGATTCACTTGAAACGAGATGAATCCAACCGTTGAAACCGATGTACTTTACGAGTGATGCGCGTACATGCAAAATTTTGAATTTTTTGAATTCATTTAGTCTCAAGTCAAGTGGTCAAAATTGATGAAAAATGAATGATCCAAAATGAAGTTGTTTTAATGCATTCAAAAAATCATCAATTTTGACCACTTGACTTGAGACTAAATGAATTCAAAAAATTCAAAATTTTGCATGTACGCGCATCACTCGTAAAGTACATCGGTTTCAACGGTTGGATTCATCTCGTTTGAAGTGAATCCGATAGTTTATGTAGAGTTGTGCTCACCAAAGAGTTTGGTGAGCACATCACACCCTAGTTCTACTCTATATATATATATATATACGGATGGGCTATGGTGAGCTATGGAGTAAAACGAGTTTGTACTTCACGTCATATTTTCATCTTGAAAATCCAAACAACCGATCCGAACCGTTCAAGTTGTTCTCCATATTGAAATGTGCTTGGAGACCAAATTTTACATTTTTTGGAATTTTTTTACTATTTATTAAGCCACTTTGAAAATCGCTGATCTGGGTGAATAGTAGCAAAACAGTAAAAAATTCTGGACCAATGGATCAGCGATTTTCAAAGTGGCTTAATAAATAGTAAAAAAATTCAAAAAAATATAAAATTTGGTCTCCAAGCACATTTCAATATGGAGATCATGTTGAACGGTTCGGATCGGTTGTTTGGATTTTCAAAATGAAAATAATGAGGCGTGGAGTAAAAATTTGTTTTACTCTATAGCTCACCATAGCCCATCCCTATATATATATATATATATATATATATATATATATATATATATATATATATATATATATATATATATATATATATATATATATATATATATATATATATATATATATATAGAGATAGACTAATGTGATTTCAGTAGCACTTCGGCCGAAGTGCTACCGATTCAAAACTAGATTTTCAAAGTCCAAATGGTCGATCTGAACCGTTCAAGTTGTTCTCTATATTGAAATCTACTTGGAGACCAAATTTTACATTTTTTAAAATTTTTTTACTATTTATTAAGCCACTTTGAAAATTGCTGATCTGGGTGAACAGTAAAAACAGTGCAACAAAATTCTGGACCATGTGATCAGCAATTTTCAAAGTGGCTTAATAAATAGTAAAAAAATTCCAAAAAATGTAAAATTTGGTCTCCAAGCAGATTTCAATATGGAGAACAACTTGAACGGTTCGGATCGGTCATTTGGACTTTGAAAATCCGATTTTGAATCGGTAGCACTTCGGCCGAAGTGCTACCGAAAGCACATTAGTCTATCTCTATATATATATATATACGAGTAGAATTAGGGTGTGATGTGCTCACCAAATTCTTTGGTGAGCACAACTCTATATAAACTATCGGATTTACTTCAAACGAGATTAATCCAACCGTTGAAACCGATGTACTTTACGAGTGATGGGCGTACATGCAAAAATTTGAATTTTTTGAATTCATTTAGTCTCAAGTCAAGTGGTCAAAATTGAGAATTTTTTGAATGCATTAAAACAACTTCATTTTGGATCATTCATTTTTCATCAATTTTGACCACTTGACTTGAGACTAAATGAATTCAAAAAATTCAAAATTTTGCATGTACATGCATCACTCGTAAAGTACATCGGTTTCAACAGTTGGATTAATCTCGTTTGAAGTGAATCCGATAATTTATATAGAGTTGTGCTCACCAAAGAGTTTGGTGAGCACATCACACCCTAGTTCTACTCTATATATATATATAGAGTAGGGCTATTGTACTTCGCGAAGTAAAACTTCGTTTTACTTCACGCTCATACTCCTATTTCCAAAATCCAAATCGTCGATCCGAACCGTTCAAGTTGTTCTCCATATTGAAATGTGCTTGGAGACCAAATTTTACATTTTTTGGAATTTTTTTACTATTTATTAAGCCACTTTGAAAATCGCTGATCCATTGTGAATAGTAAAAAATAGTAAAAAAATTCTGGACCAATGGATCAGCAATTTTCAAAGTGGCTTAATAAATAGTAAAAAAATTTCAAAAAATGTAAAATTTGGTCTCCAAGTACATTTCAATATGGAGAACAACTTGAACGGTCGGATCGACGTTTTGGATTTTGAAAATGAGAATATGAGCGTGAAGTACAATATTGGTTTTACTTCATGAAGCACAATAGCAAAATTCTATATATATACTGATCATCACGCCGGTCCACAGTCCCATCGTACGGTCCAAAACGACTGCTCACCCACCTGTTTTTCCACAAGTAGAAACAAAATACCCACGTAAGAAAAATAATATTCGGTGGTTTGGATATAAAAACAAAAACAAACAAAGAAGGAAAATCCGGTGGCACAGCTTGTGCTTACCCGCTGGTCTGGATTCGCTCTAGCATCCAGTATCTTACAAACACTGTATACTGTAGCCATGCATGGGCATCTATGAAATATTTTAATCATCTTCTCTATTTCTTTTATAATAGTAGGCATATTCCATGTACTTGTTTTTTTTTTTTTATCTCGTCACTAACCAGGCACTAGGAATATCAACTTTTTTAGTCTTTTGTTTTTCTCCAGCGATATTTATGCACGATCAGTTCTTCATAAATTGATGCGTTGAAAAATAGATTCGCTACTAATAAAATAAATTGAATGGCGGGATTCCAGGATCAATCCAGTTTGAGGAAACTGGAGACGATCCGTACATCGCAACTAATCAACCACCCGAAATTAATTAACCATTTTAATAACGATCGGTTTATTATCCAAAGCAAAGTCAAGCCTCGTAACAGACTACTTGGAACACTTTCAGTGGTCAGAAAAGCTGCTCGCTGTTCTGTCATAAAAGGCAGTTCTGCACACCGGTCTCTGATCCCGACAAAATTCACCGTCCAAATTCCTATCTTAATTCCCTTACAATTACAAAACTGCCCTTGTCGATTGTCCCGCCTCCGCTACGGGCCGCGTGTCGTTAACTTTATGCTGTCAGCTGTTCCATCGGCTGCATCCGATGATCTATATAGAAAGACCGGCTATAGCAGGTGGATCCCAAGAGGGCCTCAATAAAAGCGTAGCTGATACGCGGTCATTAGCAAACCCATAAAATCCAACGTGTCAGCGGACCCACATCTGTCAGTTTATCTCTCCCCATTCCCCGTCACTACAGTCAGATCGCCGTTTTCCCACTCGTCGAGTTTCCTTTTTGTATGTCCATTTCCGTCTAAAGACGGCAAGTTGGCAATCAGTTGCCAAAACACGGGTAGGCACGGTTCATGGAAGTAAATAGACCGAGTCATGGACTAAAGATTTTTACAGAGCAGTTTAAATTTCACGGACTATAGAATTAAAAAATAAATAAAACTACTCTGTTAAAATCTTCTCTTTCTAAGACTTCTTAATTTAATTGACCAAATTTGATATTCAATGAAACAAGTCAGATGGAATTTGGTATGGGCATAAGTAATGATAGAATATTTTGTGAGTGAAGCTAACATGTACTTGAGTTTATTAAGATAGTTGGTGAATTTAACTCTAAATTTATTGAATTTGTTATGAATTTGAATCAAAATCGTCAAAATCGATCTAACCTGACAAGTGACGTGTTTGTATAGTAAATTCGTGAATTTTTAATTTTATTTAATATAAAGTGAAACAGTGAAAAAATGATAAAAATTTAATGTAATAAAATAATTTGTAAATCTTTATTTTTGTATTGCTTTATTTTATACCAAATCAGTTCAAAAAAATATTAAATTAGAATTTAAGTGTATCCCTCATTAAATATATATGTTCAAACAGTATGAATTCGTCATTTAAAACCAATTAAATAGATCATATCAATTATCTTACTCAACTTCTTTTGCCTCTTGCTTAGCGTGATAACTTTAATATTTTACCCTAGCATTTTAAATTAAAATATTAACATATTTGATAAAAGTTTTACAAAACTGTCTAAACTATATTTCTCAGGTATCTTTAATTTTCAAACAATTTAATATACCTATATTAGAAGGTGCAAGAAAATTTTACGAATCATTGAAAGAACTGTGTACATATTTTGCAATTTTTTTTGAGATAGTTGAATATTTTTATATTTTTATATTAGAAGGTGTTTGGAATAGTAGATTTTTCGCTCCTTGATGTAATTCTTCCGTAGCAAATACCAAGAGTGAATGAGTAGATCAGGTGTTGAAATTTTAGAAAAACTTGTGATCGAATTTTGACAGAGGTTCTGGCATAAATTTTTTGAGTTACCAATAAAACTTCTGTACCCCTTTATCTACATTATGAAAGTTTTAGGTTTCCGAATAAACAATAAATCAAAATTTTCTCCAAGTGGAAATCAAGAATCTAACTCATGAACTACAAATGAAACTTAATATTACCTACAAGAGGAATGTAAGTGTCAATACCTTTGGTCTTCTTTTCAAACATAATGCAAGCTTTCGAGAAGAGGTTGCTTAGTACCTTGTTGAGCCTTCACTTCTCCAAGTCGGCCTCGAGATGACACCCGCTTCGAACGCACGAAGCCTCTACAAGTATCCACCAGAGATTAAACGAAACTCTTGCTTTTCCCTTGCTAGAGGTAATCAACCAACAATCCAACTTAATCTTAGCTTCTACTTCTTTAATCAACTATTAATTTTAGTGTAGACGTTGTGAGCTCAACACATTAGCAAGGTGGAATTCAAAACAATGGTGGCTAGGGTTTGAAAAAAGGTGGGGTATTTATAATGTTAAGTTAAGATATGTTTTAATCATCTCAACCACAATGGAAGGCTAGATTTAAACATGACAATAAAACAACACCATAAAGTTAAAGTAACTTTTACTTTTGTCATCCAATGGACCTCTCCATTAGATGCACTTTTATTCTACTTTATTCCAAACCTACTTCATTAAATGAACTTCTACATTTAATGTTAAATTGGGCTTGGGTCAATTTCTATTTATGTCATTTTTGTTTTTGCCACTTATGCCAACTTTTGGCCCACCCGACAATTGTTATAGTTAATTGTATTTGCTTAATTTTGTTGAGAAATAAATTTGTATACCATGTCCAACATGTAATAAAATTTATTATAAGATCAAGTTAGTCATCTCCATGACACTTTTATTTGTTTCATTTTCTCTCTTGGGTGTGACCTCGTAAGATCTATATCGTGTTGACAATAGAATCAAAACTTTTTTTAATTCTATAAATTATAAGCGGTATCTAGCAATATGCATTATAACTACTCAACAGATAAAGATGATATGAACCAATCAACATCACAATCCTAAAGCAATATTTAATTGCTTGTGTCAATTCACGTGTCACATGATATCGGAAATAAATTCAAGGCAGGAGAGTGTCATCCTTACAAATTTATTATTTTCTTGATTCCAAGTAATTCAGTAAATAATGATCAAACTCATTGATCATAATTGCATGCATACTTTATTACTCCATCAAGAGGTCCGAAGATATCATCACTCACATATAAAATCTGAGAGACATTGGTATCTCGATAAATATCTTTTCCTCCGCACAAGACACACATATTGAGATATTGTCTGTATAGTTGCCAGTTACGGTCAGCGTTGGACAACACCTAAGATACATGTATCTCGTGTAGGAAAAATAATCATCCCATACCAAAGAATTCAAGACACAAATGAAACATTAATGACACTAACACAATCCATGTTATGTTTCATTCTTGGGTCATGTCCAATCTCCTGATCTACATCAGGTATTTATGTGATTAAATTGGTAGCTCCTTACCATATGATCCGTAGAACATGATCATCATTTAATCCACATACTAATCTTGTATCGGTAAATATTATTCCTTTCTAATTACCAAGATTAATGATATTTAGAGTATCCGTTATATTATTATTATAGAGTTCTACATTTCAAGTCCTCAACTCGAAAAATCCACAAGGTAATTAAATACTCAAGAAAGAAAGTGATTCTTTCATTTCATGAACAAAACATAGAATACATTTATAAATGGTTGACTTCTAAATCATAACACTAACACATTCATCCATTCTTTTATCAAATTATTAATAAAAATTAACTGAGTTATCATTTAAAAAATTGCTCATCCTAGCACCTTGTCTGATGAAAAGTAGAGGAGGAGAGGAGAGAAAAGTGGAGAAAAATCTCATAATTAATTTTTATTTGGATATTTAATAGGAGAGTGGGATCATTAGATGTTACTCTTTGATCTCATTTAACCTTCTAAATTAAGTTTATATTTATTTTTTTAGTTTCTAAATTAGAATGTAATGGAGATAAACAAAAAAAAATGAATAATATTATGCTCTTCATTTTTATTCATTTTTCTTCCATTCCAATTTTTATGTGGTTAAACAAGATATAAAGAAGACATTGATTTCCACAGACAGAAAAATAGAGAGGGCAAAAGAAAAAAAATCCAATATTCTCGTACTGGTCCAAATCCAAATTGACTGGACATCGAACTCCGAAATTTTTATTAATAACCCCAAACAAAAGAAAAATATCAAATGTAACCCCCATCTGAAATTTTTTTCAAAACTAACCTAACCGCCCCATCACTGGGCGGTTCACCCTACCCACCAAACCGCCCACTGATTGGGCGGTCCACACGGCTAAGAAAACCGGCCCCCAATCTGGCGGTTAGGCATTTTTTTTTTTTTTTTTTTTTTTTACAGATATGTTAGGATATTTATTTTAGTAAGATATATTTATAAGATATATATATATTTTTTTAAGATATATTAAGACATGTTTGTTTTTGTAAATATATTTTCATTAAGATATATTTATAAGATATATATTTTTTTTATAGATATATTAAATAATAAGTGCTGGGCTTAGCTAAGCCATGGTGTAAAACGACTTGGTGCTCCACGCCTCATTATTTCCATTTTGAAAATCCAAACGACCGATCCGAACCGCTCAAGTTGTTCTCCATATTGATATGTGCTTGGAGACCAAATTTTACATTTTTTGGAATTTTTTTACTATTTATTAAGCCACTTTGAAAATCACTGATCCGGCGGTCCAGAAATTTTTACTGTTTTTTACTGTTCATAAGGATTTTCAGATTTTCAAAGTGACTTAATAAATAGTAAAAAAATTCAAAAAAATGTAAAATTTGGTCTCCAAGCACATTTCAATATGGAGAACATGTTGGAAGGTTCGAATCGACTATTTGAACTTTGAAAATGAAGATATGGCGTGGAGTACCAAGTCGTTTTACTCCATGGAGTAGCCTAGTCGGACTCTAAATAATAAATATATATTTGTTTTGTATATATATTTTTATTAAGATATATTTACAACATATATGAAGATATATTTTTTCTATTGTAATTTTTATATGAAAATGATTTATTTTTTTTATTGTAATTTTAAATAAAATTTGGTTGAGTTTGGATGCGTCGTCTGACGTTAGAACCGTCGATTCTTTTATAATAATTGTCGATTATATGGCTGTTGTATTGATTGTCGATTTGGCTAACGTGGTAAATATTTTTATGTTGTCAATTTGTGTATATTTAATTGCGCTATGAAAATAAAAAAAATGAAGCATACAAAAATAGTTACAAAACTACTAATTAAATCAGTTCACAAATTTAGCGACGACGACCGAACAAATTTAGAAGTCGACGAGTTCTCGATCTGCTTCCAGTCTGTTGTGCGACACTACTACCGCTACCGGATGCCTCTGCATGACTACTACCGCTACCGGTTGCCTCCGCAACAACTCTAGCATTTTCTCTTTCGTTGGCTTCGTTGATGGCATCTGCATTCCAGTTCACCAAAAATGGTATGTTATTGAAATCTTAAAATGTAAAATGAATTATAAAATATATAATGAAATGTACCTGCTCGCTGCCTGTCACAAGTTGAACGGCGAGCCTGATGTCCCATTCGCCTACCCTGCATCTGATCCATTGTCATTACAGCACGCTTGTGGGGCCTTCTCCCTTTTCTGATATAAAAAGAAGTTAAATAACCATATTAAAAAGAAGTTCAGTGCATACACAAAGTATTCTCCCTAACCTGATCCACTTTCTGGGGGGGACGATTTTATCTCCAACATAGGCCGGCCACGCATGCTGGTTGGGATAAGAATGGAATGATCAGAATCCCAATTCCCGTCCCAACTATCACCCGAGTTAATTTCACGTTCCGGTATGGCATCAACCCCTTCAGCCTCCAGCATAGCATCTCTCCGGGGAACAATAACAGGTACAAGTATAGGTACGGACGGTGGTACAGAAGGAAATCTGGCTTCTACTATGGGTTGAATAGGAGGTGGAGGTGGTGGTGGTGGTAGGTCGGTGCTATAATCAGTGGTATAATCAGTGGTGTAATCAGCAGTGTAATCAGTATGAACGGGTGGTGCGTACGGTTCAGACGGTGATACATGACCCAAGTTTTGGTTACCCGAGTGGTCAAAACCCGAGTGCTGCTGCACCGGGCTATCATAACCTGTATGGTCTGTAGAAGGTCCAACCCTGGTCCGACGCAGAAACTTTCTGGAATACAACTCCATTATCGGGGTACCCGTAGATTGAAAAGTATTGTAAACACATCTCCAACCATCCTCATTTGTTATTGGATACTTTACATAGTAAGGTCTATCCCGCCCTGAGTCAACCCGAGTAACCAAATCTATGTCATACCGGTTGGGGGTTACACCAATCCTTTCGAATATCATTTGCTTAAGTTCCAGAAATGAGGTGTTTTCATTTACCTCAAAGCCGTGGGTCGGATCTTTCGAGTAATGTACTCCCTCCACACCCACCTCGAACTTCCCGCCCACATATAGTGTAACCAACATTTTATCTACATTAATAAACAAACTTTTATCAGTTACAAAATAATAGTACACAGTTAAATTATTAGTAAATAACAACAATAAAAAAAAATTTAATAAAATTAATTAAAAAATAAAATAAAAATAATGAACAGTAATCTACAGTAGTCTACAGTAATCTACAGTATCTACAGTAATGCATAGTAAAATAAATAATAAAATAATAATAATAAAAACTAATAAAAAAAAAAATTACCTGCTGAGAAGAGCGATGAATTCGGGGCGAGGGCGAGGGCGAGAGAGTGTGAGAATGAGAGACAGAATGGGCATTTATAGGCTGCATAGTGAACCGCCCCACCATGGGGCGGTTTGCTTGGCCGTGTGGACCGCCCAGTGATTGGGCGGTTTGGTGGGTAGGGTGAACCGCCCAGTCATGGGGCGGTTGGGTTAGTTTTGAAAATTTTTTGAGATTGGGGTTACATTTGATATTTTTCTTTTGTTTGAGGTTATTAATAAAAATTTCGGCATCGAACTCATTGGGGAATATTTTTTTCTGGAGTAGGCGTTATAAGTTTAATGATCCGAAATACGAAGTTATACGTACGCCGGGCTCACCCAGGGACTTCATTCCCTAAACTGCAGTTACCCCAGTACTTTTTCAGCGGTTAGCGAAAATTCCGACCGTCAAGTTTTTTGCGGTCCCACATTATATAATTTCTTACTAGCTTTTGATTCACGCTCTCCACTGGAGAAGAGAAACTCTTACTCCTCTCCTCTTTCACTCAGCCTACCGCTCGATTTTCCCACCATTAGTACATTCACTCTAACCGATGGCGGCGCCTGCGGGTGGCGCCGCGATGACGTGGCATGAGGAGCTTGCTACACTTGTTGGCGACACAGGGATCCGATACCCGAACGGCGAACCTATCGATAGTCACCACAACGGCCAATTACACGGGGTCAAAACGGAAGGTTTTTTAGCGTTCGAAGAGGAGAAGATTGTGGAGGAGTCTTGGATGGATCAGATTAAGGGCTTCGTTGAATCGACGGCTGAGATGATGCGAGAGCTGGGGAGAGGTTGCTGGGACATTGCGAAGCAGAGCGTGCAGGGAGTGGAGGAATCGGAATTGGTGAAGAAGATGCGGGGCCCAGTGTCAGAGGCAATGGAGAAGCTGAGTTTCTTAAACGAGTACTTACCGGAGGATAAGGAGCCGGCGCAAGCGTGGCCGGTTGTGATCTCAGTGTTCCTGATAGCTTTTATAGGTAAATCGTATATTGATGTGTTTGTAACTTTGTATGTAATACGTATTATTTTTACAGGGCTTCATTGTGTTTATTCTGGGTAAATCTAATTTTGGTGTGTTTTTTCTAACTGTATGTTGTCGTGCTTTACATTATTTTGGGAATTTCTGTTGTAGAGATCTGTTTGAGTGCTTCTTCATATTTACGAGCGGAGAGATAACGTCTTCTTGCTGAATTTAATATTTTCGTTTTTTCCACTTTCTAAAACGGCGAGCAGTTTGTTTTAGAAAGATGACGAACTTGCCTCTTCTTCTTATTGCCCGTCAAATTGTTTTAATTCCGTGCTTAAGAGTGGTCTGTTCCCTGTACTTGATTGTCTTTTATCTTCTAATTCTGATTTGGGGCTGAATCTAATTGTTCGTTTATCGGTTTATGTCGGCATTTAGGGCTAAACTTTTCTTCAAACCAGTACTATTTCGTGGGGCTAAACTTCTTAATTTTTATCCAAACTATTTTTCAGAATTATGTAATCATCAGTACTATTTTACATTTTATATTCCATTAATGGTTTACACCGTGGTAAATTATATCAATATGATTAAATGTCATACCCCACTAGTTTCACTGAACAATGAGAATATACCCAAATTAAATTTCGTTTAAGCTTTTATTTTACTTTCCAGTCATCTATACGAGTTAAACACAGTTCATATACATAGACATGGTTAGTTTTCTTCTAGTTGTTGTGCAAATACACTGTATTTTCTAAGCACATACATTTTTTCACACTTTGCTGACATCATTTATTTATGCAGTATTAAATATAGGAAGTAGCAGCAATGAGGCCCCTACAGTGGAAGCACCAAAAAAAATGTATATTGCTCCCCCTAGTGCTACACGAATTCAGCTACCTGATGGGAGGCACTTAGCATATCTACAACAGGGGGTCCCGCTTGAGCTGGCTCGATTCAACCTGATCATGCCGCATTCTTTTCTTTCCTCTAGATTGGCTGGTAAGTAAGATGAGATGATACAATCTCGCAATGTTTTTTATTCATTGGCTCAGGCCGTTTTTTTTTTCAGGTATATTATATTGGATAACTGATTGTGTTGAATATGCTGATAAAGGTTCTTGCCATTTCTTGCCATTTCCAGTATTTATGCTGACCAGTTTTCTTGCTACATGTAGAAACACTTTGCAATTTTGAAGGAAGATGATAAGCATGCAACTCTATTTGCATTCCTGTGAAACCACATGCAACCAGAGAAATGTGCTGTTTGTATGTTTTCATTGCAGTATGACTTTACCAGTACCTAGTTTTGAAGAGCTTTCCATTGTACCAGATTTGCTGTTTATATACTGCTACAGCTTTGCTCGAGTTCATGTGGAATGATAGTCAACTAAATACTAAAAAATGATAAAACCATATGCAGGGATACCTGGGATGAGGCCAGCATTGCTGGAGGAGTTTGGTGTCCAGCTAGTCACATATGACCTACCGGGTTTTGGGGAAAGTGACCCGCATCCGCATAGAAATCTCAACACATCAGCACTTGATATGCTTCATTTGGCCAATTCTCTTGGAATAAATGACAAGTTTTGGGTTGTTGGGTACTCGGGTGGTGCCATCCATGCATGGGCTGCTGTTCGATATATACCTGACAATCTAGCTGGTAAGCCCCCCTATCCTCGCATAGAAACATAAAAGAATATATTCCTACAAAAGGGAGAAGGGGAAGGAAAAAGCGAGCCGAAAGAAAAATTAAAAGTTTCTGTACTTCAAAAAAAATTCTGCACTTAGTTATATTTAGTGGTTATAAATGTAGCTGGGTAGCTGTTGAAAAAAGCTGACTTAAATTAAAGTGTTCTACATGGCACCGGATAATATAAAGATGAATTTCAGTTTTAAAAGAATAGTTATTGCCAGACAATTTAAAATTTTCTTTCTAATAGGCCCTTTGCAGGAAAAATAAAAGTGAGGATATCTGAAGCCATAGGATATGGCAGATTATTAAGGATATGGAAAAAATAAATACATTTTGTTACAATTTATATGCGGAAATTTATAAAAATCTCCTGATTTGTCTATTGTTCCAAATTATTGTGACGAATGGTTTAAATACAGGGGTGGCGATGTTTGCTCCAATGGTGAATCCATATGACCCGAGCATGAACAAGGAAGAGAGGCGCAAAACATGGGAGAAATGGACAGCAGGGAGGAAATTCATGTACACTCTAGCACGCAAATTTCCATCCCTTCTGTCTTTCTTTTATCGAAGGAGCTTTCTCTCAGGGACTCAAGGCCAGCCTGAGAAGTGGCTTTCTCTGTCGCTAGTTAAGAAGGTTATATGTCTACTTTGAGAAAGAAACCTAATTACTGTACTATACAAGGTCATGTTTACACTTAGATATACTATAGTTTGACATGGTTAATAGGATGTTCCCTCCCTTATTATTTTCATTTTCAGGGCATTTTTTGGCACATGCGAAATGTTTACTTGTAATGCTTTGTACGTCTTAATTTCCTTTGATTTGTAATTTTTTCCATAAAGCCTGAAGCCAAAATATTTCCTGACCAGTATGATTGGCAACTCAGGATTAACCAAAAAAATTCTCAGACCAGTATAATCAATGGCTTAATCTAGAATGTCATTTGCAATTAAAGACTCATAAACTAGTTTACTTTCAACAGGACATATCGCTTCTAGAAGAACCAGCTTTTAGGGACTTGTGGGAAAAGGATGTGGCTGAGTCGGTTCGGCAGGGTGATGCAGAGCCCTTTGTAAAGGAGGCTGTAATCCAGGTATCAGACTGGGGGTTTACCCTCTCTGACCTACAAGTGCAGAAACAAAAAGAAGGGAGAGGGTTTCTGTCATTGCTCAAGTCTTTGCTTAGCCCGGCTGAAAAAGAGTGGACCGGCTTTCTAGGCCCGATACATGTCTGGCAGGTTTGTTGAGGATGTTTTGTTATTTTTCTTATTATTTAAGTTGCTTGGAGGGCGGAGCGAGACTTTCAAGTTATGGGGTCAATCATATAATTTTTTTTTGCTACAAATGGGATCAATTTTACACTGCCCATAGAATTTTACTATAAATTATAGAAAATAAGGCACAATTAAAGAAAAAATTAAAATAAATGGGGGTCAATTGACCCCCATTCCTTTATTGTGGCTCTGCCACTGCTTGGGGTGGACTGCAATTTTTTTCGCCCAGTATCGTTACATGCTGTTAGTACTGATAATGAACCTGATCAGTTGTTGACATTGGCATCCCTTTTCAGCATTGAGAAATAAAATTATGCATCATAACTTTTCATAGCAGACCAGAAAGGATGGACCAAAAACAATTCAAATTATTAGCAGAAATAGACCTGATCAAAGCCTAGTGGAAGTTACAAGGCCTTGACAAATCTTTACTTTGAATCACCAAAATTGAAGCATTCTGCTTCTAAGTTTCTTCACTGCATAATTTGAATCGCTAGTGAAACTAGACAAGTTTTAATATATAATGGCGTGTTGACTTAATACTTGGAAAAAGAAAAGGTACTGACTGGGCCTATGCGGTTTTACAGGGGATGGATGATACAGTGGTGCCTCCATCCATGACCGAGTTTGTGAGGAGGGTAGTTCCAGGTGCAACAGTCCATATACTACACGGAGAAGGCCATTTTTCATACTTCTGCTTCTGTGACAAGTGCCATAGACAAATTTTCTCTACTCTTTTTGGGATCCCACAAGGTCCCCTTGCAATAGAACAAGAGATCGATGAACCACCAGCAGAGTTCACCGAAGAGACAACTATACCAGGAGAGACAACACCAGAAGAGACAGTGACAAACAATAGTACTGAACAAGAATAACAGACTTCTTGATCTGGATATATATAGTTTTCTTATGATTTTCTTTCTATACCCATTTGTTAGTGCCAATAGGTCTTATTTTACTGATTCTAGCTGGTCGATGAATCCTGAGAATGTCTGATTGACTGACATCGTTGCAAGAAAAACGCTAGGTTTACAACTTTATATTAGGTGGATGATGGGTTTCACTTTGAAAAGCCTGTCACCTTTTCATTGACAGAGAGTTGCTTTATTATGTAAATCTGTAAGCCAAGTCAATCCATAGAAGTTCAAAATTACATTTAATCTTACAACAAAAGTTTCTTGTACTTTATTAGTAGTTTGCATTTTTGCTGCTCAGAACAGCTTTCATACCACGTAATGATCTCTGGAATAATCAATTCCCTGTAACCCTAGTTCATGGTACATCATTTAATACTACTTAGCTAACACGAATTGAGTAAAAATGACACTCGCCCAGTTACCAACCTCGTCTAGGGTTCCTACTGTTCCACATGTGCATCCAGAATCAGCACACAGTAGATGACTGACACATCTCATACTTGACGTGATTGGTGCAACAAAATTTCCATGTAAAAAACAAGAAAACTAGAAATCAACTTCTGGAATTTGTTTATAGCAGGTGCAAGCACTATACATCCCGCACACTAATTGCTCAGCATCAGAAAATGAAATAGCCACTAAAAAGTTACAGTGAAAGAGTATTGTTTTTTTTTAAACAGACCAACAACTGTAAGGTCATTTGAGGAAAGATCACACACAAGAAAATTTGTTCCTCAAAAACACTTTGAGGCACATGAGGTTTAAGCTGCAATTTACTTTATTCTGCACCAAGCAAGATAGCCAAACAAAGATATCTATAGCTCCAACAAAGCTCCTTGCAAACATAAAGTAGTCTAGTTTCTCAGAAGTACCAAATTTATGAAGCCGACAAGCTCCTAAATAAGTTCACCCTTACAAGTTTTTGAAAGCAGATTCTTGCGAACCCTTCTCTGGTGTAAGCCTTGCCAAGAGAGCCTTATTATGAAAATGATCGGCATCTACGAAATAATAATTGCCTTCAGCCTTGAAAGTAACAAAAGGCCTGTTTGTGTCAGCCCTTCTCACTTCAGCAAATTTTATAGTCTTCCTAAGAGGTGTCGCAAGCCACGACATCATCTCTGCCTCAAAGCTGTCCGAACCAGGTTGCCACCTCAGCTTGTGGATGTATGGACTGACGAACCAGTGCAGGGCAGCAGTGGTAGAAGCACTAAGAAAAATTACCGTAGATGCCACCCCACCTTTTAGTATTACGTTCATTTCAGGTGAAGTCATGAAGGTTATGACAGGCCCAAGTGAAATAGAGAGACAACATGTTGAAAGAGAGAGGAGTTTGACTTTCTTGACGGTTGATGAGATGGGGCCTACATAAACGAGGCCAGATTCTTTTCCTTCTACAGGTTGGGTTCTCTTGAGTTCAGGCCCAATGGCAATCTTGGACTCGGTTGCTTGAGATGCGGGTCGGCTTTGGGTTAGTGAATAGACGGGTGATGTGAAGTTGGTGAGTTTCAATGGAGAAGTTGGACTGGTTGGGAAATACTGTTTCCATGTGCTGAAGTTATGAACCGGAGAATCTGGTAAAAAAAGGGGACAAATAAAGTAAGATTTATTAGTACTATAATAAATTATTTAAATATTAATGAAGTCACTAAATAGATCAGTCATCATGTTATAAGAATGACCTAGGATGGATTATTTTGCTCATTTTTGTGTTTTCCCTTTATACAGACCTAATTTGTCAGCTTACTCTTTGGTATTCTGAAAGCTTGGTACTGTAAATTTAGGTCTGGTATCAGTAGGTGCAGACGGGCAGTATAGTATATCCTTTGCATCAACAAAGGAATTGTCTGAGATGATAATAAGCAAACAAACTTTTGCTCCTTTTAGAAGCTCCTTTTTTTGAAAAACAAGTAGGCAGAATTGATTTAAGAGGAATCATAGCTAAAAAACTGAGCTCAGGTCTGGAAACTGGTGCTGTAATGCTTAGATCCATTACCTGGTCCCAAAACCCTAAAAACCCCTGCTTAGATATAGAAACCTGGGCGGTGATTTTTATAGAATGAATGAATCGACAATGGCAAAGACTCTAACTAAGATAGTCGGCACAAGTAACAGAAATCAATCTACATACCAACAATTCAGCTCATTATATGATCCAAAATGCTCTTGATTGAAAAAATCTACAAGAGAAAGGACGAGCGAAGGCACTTACCTGAGCAGAAACCAACAGTCGGCAATGCCTTGACCTGATACTGGTGCACGAGGAGGCTGTAGACCGACGCCGATCGTTGTCTCAACGCCATTTCGATGCGTTTTGTTTGCGGCGCTGATCTGCTCTTCTTCTCTGGCTGAAAACTTCAGTGTAAAATGGAGAATCCGTTTTGCGTTAAGCTGTATGGCCGGTGTTAAAGTATTCTGTTCGCCACGGGCCACGGCCCACGAACGCCAAACTGGATTATTCGGTTTGGTTTCCGGTTCAAACAGTTCAGTTCGGTTAATAATTTTAAGTTTTTCGGTTTTTATTGTTTTGGTTATGTTTCGTTTTATCAAAACCGGACAAATAAAAAAATAAACCTGACAAAATAATTTTTCAACATCGGGAGAAACGAAGTAGGGACAACTCATGCCTATATAGGGCTGTACAAAAAGCTCGTGACTCGTGAGTTACTCGAACTCAGCTCGGTAATGAACTCGTTAACAACTCGTTCGCTAAAAACTCGAGTTACTCTGACTCGAGTTGAGTAACTCGTTTGACTCACGAGTTGAGTTCGAGTTGGACTCAGCTCGCTCATTTCAACTCGAACTCGGTTGAGTTCAGTACCTGCATCTCATATTTCGACTTTTTGAACAAATTAATAGTGTTTCAAAGGATATCATTTCTTACCCGTAAGCAAAAATAACTTTGATATACATGAATATATACAATAATTTCTTCTAAGGCTGTTGTTTTTTGAACAAATGAACTTTCTTGGAAATAGATTATTACATAACAACAGTTCAACATCTTAAAATTCAAAGTGCTAGACTGCTAGTAAGTAATTAGAATCACTGATCACAAGTTGATTAACGAGTCACGAGTCAACTCGAGTTACTCACGAGTTGAATTCGAGTCAGCGAGCCAGCTCAGTTCGGATTCTCAACTCGAGTCAACTCAACTGGCTATTTTTTCGAGTTGAATTCGAGTTACCCTGAACTTGAGCTAACTCGGCTCGTTTGCAGCCCTATGCCTATATAACTCTTAAGAGGGTTGAAATTCTCAACTTTACAAAGACTATTTAGAAAAACATAACATTTTTTTAAAGGATTAGTTGGCAAGCAATTCAACATCTCCATCGCTAGTATTATTAGAGTTTTTAATACGTGACATTTCTATTTTGATTTTATAAATGCACAAGAGATTTTTATATAAAAATTATGAGAGTATCTACATCTCCGATATTATTAGAGTTTCTAATCTGATGTGGCAGTTTCTAATTCAGTTTTAGAGATGTGGGAGAGTTTCTTATTTAGAAACTATGCAGTAAAGTTTCTTATTAAGAAATTTGTTTATAAACTCTATGTTGGTCAAATGATTAGCTCAAATTATTTTTCCTTTTTAATTTGTTGTTGACGTGGCTTAATAGAAACTCTAAAATTAAGGGGGATTGTGTGTGATAATTTTTTTAAGAAAATGCCCTCCAAAGTCCAAACTGGGTTCGGATCCCCTAAAGTAACTCAATTTTTGGATTTTGGATCGAGATCATTAAATTCGAATTCGTCGCTTGGGATCGTTTCGGAATTCAAATTTGTTGTCGGGATGTGTGCGCTCACTTCGGAGATGAATTTTCACGGATTCGAATCGGACGGTCTGATCTAAATCCCAAAAAAATTGGGTTACTTCACTGGATCTGAATTTCTCCAAACTGGCGTACCAGTAGCTGTTGGTTTGGACAGTATAGGGTCACAATTATAATTTAGTTTAAAAGCATGAGACTTATCCTTCTAATATACAACTAGTCTAAGAAGTCACCATAATGAAACACTTTGAGAATTTATAGGATAGGAGTAAGAAATGACTTATATTTAAATTATGGGAAAATTTCTAGTCTGCCCATGTAAACCTCTAAAATAGCCAATATACCCATCGAAATATCATAATATCTATTATCCCCATTGAAACTTAACATTTTATCCAAATCCCCTTTTATTTAACTATTTTAAAATTTAGATTGACAATTATACTCTTCATTTCAAATTCTCCTCTTCTCTCCTCTCTCTCTCTCTCTCTCTCCAATTGTGCACGAAAATTGGAAGCAGTAGTGTAAAAAGGACAAAAATAGTTTTCCGATAGTGTTTGCCTTTGTGGTCAATTTGGAAGTATAGTACAGGAAACAAAGTAGATAGTTTTTAGTTTGATTTTATTTAAATTACCAATAATTTAATCGACCTTCTTTTGAAATACAATAAGTATTTGGCTGACTTGCGAGAGAGTCATTGAATCAATTACGAAAGGCATCACTAAAAATCAACTCTCCAAATTTTCTTTAAAGGAAATTTTTGGAAAATGGAGCAAGGGTCCAGCCCCTATTCGTGTCTTCAAAGGAAATTGAAAGGCATCATTGAATAGGGTCCAACCCCTATTCGCAACTAGTTGCAATATTTTGTGTTTTCTGAATTTTTTTCTCTCTCAAGGCGTAGGCTTAAAAAAAATGAACCTATACATGAGATCCGAAGAAGCAGACAAAGAATAATAAAATTTACATCCTGACTCAAGGAAGGATATGAGAGTTTATCACCTATTCCATCTTTGGGTCAGATTTTAGTGTTAGGTTTAATTTCAACATTTGAAAAATCTCACCAACAAAGGAGAAAGAGGAGAGTTTGAAATGAAGGATATAACTGTCAATCTCACTGTTAAAATAATTAAATAAAAAACTAAATAAATAAAAGGGATATTAGATAAAATGTTAAGTTTTAATGGGAATATTGGATATTATAATATTTTGATGGGGATATTGGCTATTTTAGAAGTTTACATGGGCACACTAGAAATTTTCCCTTAAATTATTTCAGGGGAAAGACTAAGAAACAAAGCGACATATTAAATCGGTGGTTCAAATAAGAGATTCATGTTCTAAAAACAAGTAAATTAATACTCATGTGCTGGTTTCTTTATATTTTTATTTGATCAGGCTAGAGAAATATTTATTATTTCTATTTTTATTTGATCATGTTAGAGAAATATTTATTATTTCTATTTTGTTATGTATTAGACAAATATATCGAGTATATGCTAGAACTATAAACAAATGACAATACCATATGTTAGAGAAATATTTAAAGAAAAAGGTTAGCTTAACAATATATATATTGTTAAGATATAGATAGATGTATTTGATCTTTTTCTACCTTTTTCTTTTAAATACGAAGACTTTTTGTCATTTCCATTTAAAGTATTCGTTTAAGGCGTTATAAATGTTGAAGGGTAAAATTTGGAATGAAGTTGAAGAACTTTTTTTGAGTTGCTGACAATATATTTTAATTAAAATTACTAACAACAATATTTCAATTGCAAATTTTGATGACATATTTTAAATTAAAAATATAGACGGTAAGTTTTTCAATTGAAAATACTGACAATAATATTTCAATTGCCTCACTCTTAGTGTTTTGACAAAACCCGCTCGGTCCAGGACCGGACCCAGACCGTCCCGGATCGTGCCCTAAACCTGGACCGGACCGTCCCTTTACTATGAACAGGTCTAGCAAGGGTTGGGTTTCAATATTTTAGGCTAGAATCGTGTTGATCGGACCGTGGAACCGTGTAGGATCAGACCGAACCAAACCCGAACCCAACCCGCCCGGACCCGCCTAAACCCCCCACCCAGACCCGAACCTGCTCTAGACTGTCCCAACCGTCCAAACCCCTACAGACTCGAACCCAGATCGTCCCAAGTCTCAACCCACACATAAACCGTCCTAACCCGCGCCAGACCGGACCAGACCCGTTCCAACCCCCGCCTAACCCCCAGACCCCTGTAGAACCGAACTAGATAGAGGTGCAAATTTGGACCGGACCGGACCAGACCGTGCAAATTTGGAACCAAGGGTTATCCACGGGTTTGGACCAACCACAAAAAACCGGATCCGTGTAACCCGGACCGTTGAACCCGTGAGACCCGTCCCAACCCGTGGACCGTGAGAACTGTGGACTAGCCGAGTTTGGACCGGACTGTTTTCAAACCACTACTGACTCTACCAACATTTTTTTTTTTCTACCAAGGGTAGAAACCCAAAAAAATGTCGGAAAATGAAAGAAAGCAATCTAAACGATTACAGGTGGATTTTTTTCCGTGGTGAAACGTGGAGCACCTGAATTTCATACTTACATTGAACTGATCCTGCAGCATGTGTGCTCTCTCGTCAATCATATTTTCCAAAGTATCCATTCGTCACATTATTATATACCTCTTTTGTATTTTCACATATTTTCATAAATAATGACGAAGATAATATATTTGTTATATGCTCAATGAACTGTTGTTTTTGTCATAAATTTGGAAACTAAAGTTAAGATAGCATTGCCTTATCATCTATTAGGCTGTGTTGACATATTAACACGAGCTTAAATTTATTAGGAAGTTGAACTAAAACAACATTGGATTAGCTTCAAACATATGAACTCAAATTATTCATTTTCATCTGACTCGAACTCGATGAGTCATGCATTTATAAATTAAGTTATTTCATTTTTATTCTAGGCCATGCATTCGATTAATGGTGTATTACATTAAGGCATACAAATCTGTATCGTTTATTTTTTATCGAACGATTTGATAAGATAAAAGTTTATATTAAATATTAAGATATGTTATAAAATAAATATAAACAAACAATAAATAAGATGTAGAACACATAAAAAATGACAATTTTTTTATTTATACATTTCTCACGTGTAAAATACAAGATTACAAAGCCTCTATTTATAGGCTACAAATTGTAAATGAAAAACGATTACAATAATAAATAAGACATTGAATTCTAAATAGTAGTGGAATATGAATTTCAATAATAGTAGAGTAGTGAAAAAGTGAATAAGAATTAATATTAAGAGTTACAAAATAAATGAACCATCCTGTTATTTATAACAGATAAAATTTCAATCGTTTAACACTAAAAAAAAAAAAAAACAAATCTGCTGTCATCAACACAGTTGATGAGGACTGAACGTCTTCGGAGAAAAAAAATCGTTTGATTGATTCATTCATTCCGCACATCGCACCACGCACCATTTATTCCTCCATTCTCCCGGAGACAATTTCATCATCTCTCCATCGGACCCAATTTGAAAAACAAAGAAACTATGTCGTCGGTAAATTTCGAAGAGCTGACGCCGCCTATGCCGCCGGCGATGAAAGCCCTAACCCTGACCCACGTTCGGTACCACCGCGGCGACCCGTTGGGGCTCTTCCTCGCATGGGTCTCTCTCATTCCCGTCTTTATCTCTCTCGGCGGTTTCGTCTCGCACTTCCTCTTTCGGCGCGAGATCCAGGGGCTCTGCTTCACTCTTGGCCTCCTGATCTCGCAATTCCTCAACGAGCTTGTCAAGTCGTCTGTACAGCAGTCGCGACCTGAGACGTGTGCCCTCCTGGAGGCTTGCGACTCGCATGGGTGGCCTTCCAGCCACTCGCAGTACATGTTCTTCTTCGCTACTTATCTGACCTTGCTTTCCCTCTGGAAAAAGACCGGGGTTGTGCATTGGGAATCCCGATTTCTTCTCGTAGTCCTGCCGTGGCCGTTTGCGGTGCTGACGATGTATTCTAGGGTTTATCTTGGATACCACACTGTTGCTCAGGTTATTAATTGATGTTTTTATTAAATAAAGGTTATTTGATCTTATTTTTTTTGTTTTTTGTTTCCTATCTCTTCTAATCTGAGCTCATTTCTACTGTTGGCCAACACTCTACTAGTCTACTTTTTCCCTTAATGCAACATAGTTCACCCTGGTATTGCCCGTTTGCAAACTACACTATGAAATTGTATAATTGATATGCCTATATCAAGTGTTAACTAGATTCTCAGCTCTAACAGAATTACAATCTGAGTTATATGGTTTTGCTCTGTACAATTATCAAGATGTAAATGAAGAAATCTGCAAAATAGACTGGATTGTACTCGTATTCTTATTTTTATATTTTGCTAAAACTGAGAAGAATTCCAACATTATTCAATTGAAATTGTTAAGGTATTTGCCGGGGCCGCACTGGGATTAGTGCTTGGGGCAGGGTGGTACTGGATTGTGAATACCATGCTTGTCGAGTACTTTCCTGCAATTGAGGAGAGTGCAATTGGAAGGTGGTTTTATATCAAAGATACCTCCCATATACCAAATGTGCTCAAGTTTGAGTATGATAATGCCAGGGCCGCACGCAAGAAAGTAGCGACCGATTGAATTGTAAGAATTACACACTTTCACTTTATTCTTTCCATTTTTTTAATTTTAGGGGAAAGTTCAATATTACAATGACCCTGTATGTTTTTTTTCCTAAAAAGCTGAACCTGTTCCTAATTCTTGAGGGAGAAAGGAGAGCAATTCTTTGTGGGTACAAAATTAAAAGAGTTGAACATTAGTTCTGTTAGTTTGTTGTTGTATGTATGCTTGTCAATGTCTGTGGGAGAGAGCCGTGCGGGGGGGGGGGGGGGGGGGGGGGGGTGGGGGGGTTTAAGAGATTTCATTGTTTGGATCTATCAGATAACTTATGTTTTGTAAGTCTACTCTTAGCTAATGGATGAACAAAAATCCTGTTCCAACTGTACCAATTGCCCACTCTTTGTTTAGGGAGAAATTCTTCATTTTAGGTTTGTTTTGGGGGAAGATGTGTACAAGTCCTTACCAGTTCAGCATGTGTGTTGCCAGAATCACAGCAACTAGATTCCCACTTCCATTTGGCAAGTGGAGAAAAACCGATTTAACTAGATTCCCACTTCCATTTGTAAGTCTACTCTTATCTAATGGTTGAACAAAAATCCTGTTCCAACTGTACCAATTGCCCACTCTTTGTTAAGGGAGAAAATCTTCATTTTAGGTTTGTTTTGGGGGAAAGATGTGTACAAGTCCTTACCTGTTCAGCATGTGTGTTGCCTGAATCACAGCAACTAGATTCCCACTTCCATTTGGCAAGTGGAGAAAAACCGATTTAACTTAGGATCCTCGTCTCAAACAGGAGTTCAACAAGTGCTTTAAAGTGGGTTTTTACCTCAGTAATGAAGCAGCTTGGTAGGTGCTTTAAACTCAAAGCACCAGATATCTACTACTTTTAACCTTCACTTATGCAATACATGAGGGTAATTTGGTCTCTGAGATCATCACTGCATCTATTACTTTATCTTACTTTTCACTAGAATACCAGACCGATGTTTTGAAATTAAACCTTGTGTTTTGCAAATGAAGTTAAAATGAAGTAGATACAGAATATTTTTTAGCAAGTACAAAAGATGTCAAATTACACTCTACTTCACTTTGGGGGAGGGGGACATAGCGTGATAGCTTTAAAATTAAAGTGTGTTAGTAGGATTTGATGCATGATATTACCGCATCACATAGATTTAGAGAATGCAAAAGCATAACATTCCACCAATTTTGTCTCTTTAATTCTGATTTATGCATTCAATCACCTACAAATACTAACTTAGCATGTGCACATTTCAGTGCAGGTTTTTCTAAAACAAGTCTTTTTTTAATGAAGGTTAAAGTTCAGATCTTGACTGCCATGCGGTGCCAGTAATTTTTTTTTTCCTTTTGATCCAATACTATAGAAGAGTGTCTGAGTTTAAATTTACAGTCCTTTACAATGATGTAATGTAATCCGCATGTAACTATTATAGCTGAGCTGAATGTAAGAATTTTTTGTATTTTTTACTTGGAAGTTTTTTGTTTGGCAACACATGGAATAGTGATAGTTAGAAGGATGATGGAAGAATACCATTTTGAAATACTGATTAGTATGTCTGACAATAAAAGATAAGACCACTGAGAAGAATATCATTTTTCTTGCATCTATTCTAACTTTTTCATGGAACAACGGAAGAATGCTATTCTAGCACTTTTAGATAGTAACTTTGTTTTTAGTGACCTTCTGAATAGTATTTACCATTTAGAATAATGCTACGTGATTGCCAATCAGTGCTGGGGAGACCAGTTGTTGGCCTTCTGTAAGTTCGCAAAAAACAAAACGAAGAAAATGGTTTGGATGCTCATAAGCTGTGTTTAAAGAGGGTTGCAAATAGCTAGAATAAAATCAAACTTGTAATTGGTATGCGTATATGATTTGACAGATTTTTCTTTCAATTAATCTTGACACACCCTCGTAGCAAAATGCCCATGACTTCAAACAAACCAGGTGTAGCTTCCTTCAATCCAACTACGTTAGAATTTTGCATTTTTTTTTTTCTCTTCACTAGTTTAGTAACAACACTAGTCACAAGTTTTCCAAAATTTCTCTCAAGCTGTTGATAAAAACACCAGCTAAACATCCACTAATAAAGCTAAGAAATCCCACAATAGAAGGCACATCTTGCTACTCAATTGAACCCTCCCAAGTAAAGACAGAGGCCTTCAAGATTCCTTGGCAGAGTCGCTGACTGGAGCAGTGTTGGCACACTTCCTTTCAGCCTGAAGAGATCGACATAAAGACTCCAACTTCTCCTTCTGATTTTTCATCTTGTCTAACTGCTTCTTCATAGCCTCGCGCTACATAACATAAACAAGTGACTTAAAAGATAATTGATACAACATAAAAACCACAAGCAGCAGAGAAGCCATCTAAATCAGCATCAAGGACAGTTACAAAGAATTTTACATTTTGATGTTAAGCAACCACGCATCACAAAAGATACTTTTTTTTTATCTGGTTCTTCAGAAAAGATGGATTGGTTCATGGACTTAAACCGTGAACATATCATAATTCATACACAACTTTGTTGCACTAAAATCAGGAGATTAAAAAAAGCTTGTATAGATGGAGTACCTCTTCAATAAGTTTCACAATGGCAATATCTGATTTCTCACATTTGCTCTTTAGGAATTCATTATCTTTCTTCAGATCTTTTATCATCTTGACCATCTGATTTAGAATAGAAGAGGGTTGAATGGGTTTCCTTTTCCATGAGATGACAAAAGAAAGTGAAAACTAGTCCTGAATGTATTTCTCAACTTGGTCCTTAATTTTTGGAAAGGTCCTTTTTGGTCAGTCATGTTTTAATCCTAGATCAACTTCATTAGTCAAGGCATGTGATAGTAAAGATTGCTCTTTTTTAATTTTTTCTCAAGAACTTTGGATCACTGCAACTTTTATTATTATTTTTTATTGAAAATATTGGGCAAGCAAACCAACTTTTATTATTATTTAAAGCATCAGAGTACATATCATAAAATGACTACCAGTACACACCTCCATTTCTATCCAACAATTACCAATACTGGTCCTACCTCAAAGGTATCAATTTTCCAATTCGAAACCTAAACCTATCTGTCCAGACATGAATTCTAAAACTTTATGACAAAATATGGTCTCACTGCTCTACCTAACTGTGGTACTTCAGGACAAAATGGTATTACCTTTATGAAAAATTAAATATAGGGACCTAACTGTGGTACTTCGTTCCAACTTCTAGGGACCTTTATGAAAAATTCAAAATATAGCACTGGATACCTTTTCCATCTCTTGCTTGTATGTTTCAAAGATCTCATTACTTTTTGTCAATGCTTCCTGAAAAGGCATAATCTTCGGATTTGAGAATACATGTAATAATATTATCTATAATACGTGAAACGCATATTTGCATGAATGATCAAAGACAGCTTCATTAAATATTGCATTATCAATTATCCGCAAAGTACTAAATTGACAGACAACTTGCTTAACTTAAACTTCAAAGAAAGCTAAGGTACTACAAAATAACAGATTAGTTGTAAAGAATATTAAGATGATAAAAAGATATATGCATCAATGTCCAGTATACAATAATAAACAAAATGTCAAACAAGTACCTGAAATTGTTGGAACTTTTCTTGATCGGTAGTCAGCTGGAGGCGTAAACTCTTCTCAGTAGCAGTGAGCTGAGATATTTGGTCAGCATAGAGTTGCAACTGTGTCTTTTCCTGAGCTGATTTCTCTTGGTGTTGCTGTATTTTCAAATCTGCTAACTCAAGTTCCAGCATCTTCTCTTTCAACTAGATTGAACCATGTACCATACCAAGAGCTTAAGGTGAGAAAACAAAATACAAACAAAAATATTGGTGCAAGCTTGATCTCAAATGTTATATTTTTTCTTCATAATGTTTCCTGATGTAGGGGTAAATCAGGCTCTCAATTAGTGGAAAAATGCGAAGTTGAGGCTTAAACTAACTGCAAAAGGCATATTTGCTATTCAGTGTGACCTTTGTGCCAATCAAGTCAAATGACAGTGCAAACCCCATGGAATTTCAGAATGATTCAACAAAAATCAGCTATTTCCCGCAGCTTATCTTTTCCTGAAATTGGAGTTAACTGTTTGTAATAACTAGGGAGTAGAATTATCACCTTGTTAGCAAATTGTTGCTCAGAAATTGTATACTGATCAGCAAGATGTTTTAATTTACTTCTCAACCTAAGCAGAAGAAGGCGTGTTAGTGAAATCCAAGACAAAACTAATGCTATTTTTCATTTCTAATAGCATGGGTCAATATTTGACATTGCAATTCAGTTTCTGGAAAATGTCATCTTACAATTCATTCTCCTTTAATTGGGAAATGCACTCTTCTTTCTGTTCATCAAGTTTGATACTCACATCCTTATAAAAAGACACAATATTAATTCAAAAGGTGAGCTAATTAATTAACTTGCTATAATGATTACAAAAAATATACTAGATATATCCACACCTTAATAGCATTGTTAAACCTTTCAGACAATTCCTGTCTCATGTTCTGCCCCTCTGTTGATACCCTCTTGCATTCGCCCTGTTCAATACATACAAATACAAGAGTGCACTCCAGCGAAAAAATATAAAATAAATATGTATTAAAGTAAATAATTACCATAAGCATTTTATTTTGACGTTGCAACTCTCGACATAATGATTCAAGCCTTTCTCGCATTGCAATTGCTGTACAAAATAAAATGGAACAACGAAATAAATAATTATTTCCTCTCCAATTTATAGACTTCAATAATTGTGATGCTGAACTTGCCTGAATCCCTTTCTGCTATAGCTTTTTGATACATCCAAGTTAGCTCCAAGAGCTCTTTCTCTGATTTTGCACCTCGTTTTGTTGCTTTACGCTTCGGTTCATTGTTGTCCTGAAAAGTGTGAAGTATAAAAAAGAGATAATTTAACCTCTCCAAACAAGATAAAACATATGTGCAACGAATGTGAAAGACACATAGGCATACAAGACTGCAGTAAAAATAATTTACCTTGAGATTCCTCAGGCACTCAGCAGCTTCAGCTGCTGCTGCTGAAATTTCCTTTGTTTCGTCAATGTGCAGCTCCTTTTCACCTGCAATGTGTGAGCATAAACTATGTCAGGAATGACACCTAATAAGTTGCACAAGCAAGATATAAGCACTGGCTAATGATTTCTACTGAACTTCCACAGACCAAGCTCTAATACTTTTAGATTCTCCGCAATGCGGTAACTGGGAGAAATCTATTGATAAGACTGCCACGGCACTCTACTTATTACACTGCTGATTTTAGTCATAAATACTTCAAAACTAAAAGGAATTTCAACTTGAAGTGAGGTCAGATCATGTCATTGACAGATGTAAATGAAGAGACAAAACACTCAGTTCGGCCAATTAAGTCTTGATAACTAAATGGTTATTCTAAGTTAGAAATGAAAAAGATAAATAACCTCCTTGTAAATTGACGTTGTTTGATTCATTCACTGAATTGTCAGATGTATTGAGCTGTTGCAAACTCTGAGCGAGAATTTCAGGATCTAGGGTTTCATCTGCACTAGAGGCAGCGGCTGATTTCGTTGTCTCCTCAGGTCGATCGAGATCGAGGGAAATGGAGCAGTCTTTTCCTTGATCGGACAGCTGTGATGAAGCGGGTTCAGCGGAGCTGTCGACGAATCCGTCGGGGAGAGAATCCGCTTCTGGAAGTCGGTTCGCTGGTGAAGCCTCCATTTTAGAGTGTCAAGGGAAGGGAGCAAGGTAGAAGGGGCGCGCGATAGAGGTGACGGAGTGTTTAGCGCGAGAGGAGACCTGGTGCTCCAGTTGTACGCAAAATGGAGTGTTAGTATGCTAGCGCCCCGTGATTTTTATTAATATCCAAAGTTAATTAGAAATTAATAAATATATCCAGATTCAGTAGCTTTTATTAAAAATGTCCGTACTGGTTAGAAAATAGCCGGTATATATTTAAATAGAGTACCGGTCAGAAAATGGCCGGTGCTAAATATATATATTTTTTAGGGACAAATAGCAAAAATGTTGAAATCTAACGCTACAAAATTGATTTTTTTAAAATATTTGTTAGATTACTTTTTTTTTATAGATAATTAGCATATTTAAACTAAAATACGCTAAATTACTTGAAATTATGTTAAATTACCCTGAATTACACTAAATTAAGCTAAATTACAATAATTATGTTAAATTATGCTAAAATACGGCATATTACACTAAATTACATAATGAATAGAGATGATTTTGTAGCGTTAGATTTAAAAAGAAGAAGCATACATTGGATATATTGGATAAGGTTTCTGTCAAAAAGACTTTGAACAAAGACTTATTCAAAGTCTGATCTAATTCATCTGATATACGTTAAAATTCAGTGTTCTAAATAGCGCGCTATAGCGTTTTTGGACCCCAAACGCTACGCTATGACATCAAAATGCGCTATTTGCGCTACGGCCGCTATAGCGGCCGCTACAGCGCTATAGCGGTCCGCTATTTGCGCTATACAATATGGGTTTTTTTTTTAAGCAATTTATATGGGTTTTAAATAAAGGAAAAAAAATCTCAAACCGAAATTGAATTTGTTGCTACTTGCTACAGATAAATCAATTTGAAATTGGGAATATAAATTGAAATTTGAATAGAAAAAAAGTCCAAACCGAAATTAAAATTTGAATAGAAAAAAAAATAGATTATGTCATGAATCATGATCCTTAAGATATTTTTAATAAGAAAAATCGATAGTTTATGATATTACTATGGATATTTTGAATCGCAATTAGACTTTGTATGGGTTCAATATGAATATTATAATTTCTTAATTACTTTGGTGTTATTTATTGTTCTATGAGACTTTAGATAATGTTGATATTTAGTACAAATATTGAATATACGAAATGTAAAAAAAAAACGTTATTTGGAATAGCTTCCGCTATAGCGACGCTATTCGCTATAGCTTTTTTTTTAGCCTTCCCGCTACGACGCTATAAACGCTATTTAGAACCTTGGTTAAGATTCACTGAGTCATTTAAATTTAATAAAAAAAATTGTTCACACGAATCTCAATGCAGATTGAAGCTTTGGACAAAATTGGTTCGAAGCCCCTTAGACAAAATCCAATTCCAGATACATTTTCATGTGATTTAACACTCATTTAGTTACTAACCAAGAATTGATGAATTGAGAGGTTAATGTTTTAAATAGTTTAATAAATAATTGATCGGTTTTCATGCATCACTCCACACGGCCTATTTAAATCGAAATAGATTTATAATTTCACTTATTAAAACAGTCATTGCATGAGTTGCACGTCGCCAACTCTTTATGCTACAATCTATTTTCTCATAGTTATTTACGATAGACAGATAATAATCAGTAAAATTTGAGAAATAAAATGTGTTTTTAAGTTAACACAGAGATGCTACAGAGATGCTAAAGACATTGTTAATAGAGCATTTACATCATAACAACTCAAATGAGTTTCTAAATAATTGTTAATTATTTTTTAAAATTTAAAATATCTAAAATTTATAAACTCTCACATCACTAAAATTAATTTTTACCCAATCTACCGCCTCTACTAGAGTATTTAAATTTTAAGTGGAGTTAAGGAGCACTTGTTCGGTAGAGTCGGATTAAGAAAAAAGTACTAAGTAGGCAAAAAAGATACTAAGGATGCTTAAGCCAAGATAAATGGTGCCTTAAGAATTGGAGTAAGAGGGACTTGAGCTTAGGAATTTGGACAAAAGTAGCAAAAGTTAATCCTCACTAGGGAGAAGTTGTTCGGATGGATTAAGCTTCTAAGAAGTCTAAAAAAGAGTCTAAGAAAGTCTAAGTTTGTACATCCGAACATGTACAATCTGTTAACCCAATCAGCCAATCTACTCTGTTAAAGTATTTACCCAATCTACCGCCTCACCCACAAAGTTATCATATTTCAGTATTTCACATCTCACAAATTATAACTTTTGAGGAGGCCTGCCTCGTAAAATTTCCCCAACACAACATTTCGGTGCTGGTCTTCCCGCCCGTGATCACGGCGCAGCCAAAAGTTGCGTCCAACCTAACTGAATTCAAAATGCGTCTGTGCGGAGCTACTGTTGTTGCACAAGAATAACTCAGGTTCATAGAGAAGCGCGCTCCGGTTCTCTCACTGGCAACGCCGATGGAGGGACACCAAAGCCCTCCGGCTCCCCAAGGCGGCGCCAAACCCAAGTTCTCTGTCCGCCGCCCGACCTTAGCCTCTGGCGTGGGACCACGTGGCCCCCGTCCGTACGCCACCGATCTTCTCTTCCTCCTCTTCGCTGTAGTCGCCTCTTCCTTCTACCTGTTCTACCTCTCTTCCAGGTTATTTTCCACTCCTGTTAGCTCTTGCTTTTCACGGTGTGGTGTTTTATTCGGGAATAAGGAGGTACAGAATAACTGAAAAGATAAAGAGCTGGAGCTCTATTCCGGTTTATTTATTTTACAGGCTAGCTGGTTTTATAATGCGCGCCAAAGCTTGTTATCTCTTTGTGTAACTCGGTTACTCCTTTGGATAGTCTAGTTTCAGCATTTGTAGAAAATGAGCTTTTCTCTTGAGTAGTAAATAACTATTCCTTTGCGTTGCTAGTTTCACCGGACACTGTAAATAAAATGGAGCGATGTCAAACTCTGGCACCGATTTTACCTGAAAGCAGGAGTCCTTTGATATTTATTTCTTTAGAACGAGATAATCATAAATTCAAGGCTGACAATAATCTAATTGCTAACACCTTTCCGTTTGTCTAATCATTCAAGGGAAGAGAAGATCACTACCATCATGTATAATATCCTCCTCTCAACCAGGGCAACCGGTAAATCTTTCTTTTCTTGACAAGAATTTCAATTATTTTTTGGTGCCTGTCACATGTTTGTAAAAATTCCTCTTTGGATTTTGCAGAATATGCATTTAAAGGCTTGCAAATCACAACAGGGCTATTTCTAGTAGTGTTCTTGACAACCTTCTTTATAGCTTTGTCTGCATATATGGCGCCGATTGCCAGACCTATTCTCACTTCAAGCAAATCCAAAACCATCAACTCAGGATCAAACAAGAAGCCGCCTAAATCAAAATCTACTTATGAGCCTCTCGTTCCTGTAAGAAGGTCCTTATTTACTCAAACCCCACCCTGCACAGAGAAAAGGGCCATCAGCTCACCAGTAACTCCCAAGCTTAGCTCCTCTCCTGTTACTTCTTGGTCAAAGCATGTATCTGGAAGTGGAAACCATGGATCTGGAAGTGGCAAGAGGATCCAAAATGAGGCGATGCTAGAGAAGTTTCTGGAAGAAGTTGATGAAAAGATTGAGAAAATGTGGGAATCATCTGCCTCTAAGGTAGCCACAGTTACGCCACCAGCATTGGTGCGGGGTCTGAGTGTAGCCAGCCCTGGCTCAATGCCTGGTTCGACCCCTCTGTCTGGTACCACTAGGAGCACTCCTTTGAGGCCGGTGCGCATGTCTCCTACCTCAGCTTCTCCCAAGAAGGGAGAAGGAGATGTACCACCCCCTATGTCTATGGAGAAAGCTGTTGAAGGCTACAAGACTTTGGGTATATATCCTCAGATCGAGGAGTGGCGAGACTGCCTCAGGCAGTGGTTCTCTTCATTTCTGATAAACCCTCTCCTTGCAAAGATCAAAATTAGTCATGTTCAGGTAACTTTTCTTTGGGAATTTTTCATTGTACGTGCAAAATTTTCTTGTCTATTAATTTCTAAATTATGCCTATAGCATCTTTTGGTCTTACGACCGTTTATATTGCACACTAATACCAGCATTGCCTGACAAAATGACAAAATTGACCTTGATTAAATAAATTGACTGTTAAATTTTCTGAATTCCCATTTAAGGAATGACTAAAAATGACATGCATATTGTGGGGCTTCCCATAATCTTCAAAAGTACAATACTTCGGCGAATGTCCCTACGAGAATACAATACCTTTTGCACAATTGTTGATTTCTCATGCTTATGTTGTAGGTAATGCAAGCTGCTACCAGTGTCGGTTTCCCGATTACTGTCAGTCAAGTTGGAAGTGATACAGCAGCCTTGACTGCTCCAATCAGCTTGTCTGCAGCTAATGGATGGCAACCTATTGTAACACTGGATGAAGATGAACTTCTTCACAAGTTGCAGACTTTTCTTATACAAGCCCTAAACAAACCACCAGGTGAGCCTTTTATACTCCTGGTAGTAGCTCTCTTTTTAATAAAGCTGTTAAATGCAATTGTAGGGTTTTGGGTCTAGTATAGAACTGCAGGAGTAATGCTGTAGCACTTTGCACTGGTATGTGCTATACTGTGCGGGCCCACACTAGCTGAATGGTAGCCTGGTCTTAGTCCAGTTATTTTAGGGTTTTCCCAATCTGTGTGTAATGATACCTGTTAAGAGAGAAGGTTGTTTGTAAAGAAGTATTTTTTTTTTTCTAGTTTAAGCCATTTTCTTGTTGTTTTTAACCTTAAGAGATAAACTCCTTTTGATTTGCAGCACAACAACCTTTTGGTAGTGTACAAAATGCCCCACAAAATCCCCCTTCCATGATCATTCAAGCATGCCTAGATGCTATAACTGAGCACCAGAGGCTAAAATCTCTCATGAAAGGGGAGCTTATAAAGGGCTTACTACCTTATGGAAGCGTGCATGCTGATTACACTATCGGTCGTGTTGAAGGTACATCTCCAACCCCTCTCTGTTTCTGTTGTAATCTCTGTAGTATTACAGGCTGAAGAGTGCCAATTGGAAATAAGATCAGGTTGGGTCTGACATGACCTGATACTGGGTTAAGGCATAGTGCCTGACCCTAAACTGACCCATTAACCCACACTAGCGGGGTTGGCTTCTCAAGTAACGTAATTTAGTTGAATTTGGATATGCACTGCATTTTGATATATTCTAATATTTTACTCTTAATACGAAATTCTGGGGTACTTGTAAGAATATGAGGTGCGTACGTTTTCAATATGATGGTAGTGGAGATTTAGCCAATTATTCTATAATGGGGCACTAAATGCATTGGCCTGATTAATTTTACCTTAACCAGGCACATTGGGTTGTTTCTTGGTGTTAGGTTGTGGCAGCTGTGGTCTTAATCAGCATGCTGCGTACAAAAACTAATCTTATTTTATCTCACCGAAGCTAGTAATTCTATTGAACTAAGCAAAGGAGAACTTGGTCATTGTCATTGCAGTTTGCTATATTTTATTGATTTTGAAATGCTTATTAATTATGTTTATTTATCTAATGTGGAAATTTATAACCATTAATACCAGCAATCCTTTTGTCCTCTGTATGGCAGATCTGGCTGAAGGAACCTGTCTAAAAAAGTATGACTACATGGGCAAGGGATATAGCTCAGACAAAGCAGGCAAGAAGTGGACTGGAGATCTCCCTTCTGATTCCCACCTCCTCCTCTATTTATTTGCGGCTTTCATGGAGCATCCTGGCTGGATGCTTCATGTTGACACACAGTGGTTTTCTGGGTCTGAGTCTAGTGAAAATCCTTTGTTTTTGGGAGTTCTCCCTTCTAAAGAGAGGTTTCCAGAGAAATATGTAGCTATCATATTGGGGGTCCCATCAGTCATCCACCCGGGTGCATTGATACTATCTGTAGGGAAGCAGAGTACACCGACTTTTTCTCTTTATTGGAATAAGAAGCTTCAATTCTCCCTTCAGGTATGTTTAATGTTTCTTTTCTTTTTTCAAAAGATGAGAACTTTTGGTGTCTCATTGTAGTTGTCTAGTTTAAGCTGCTTTTTAGCTGTCGTTTGTGCCTCATGCTTTTAAGCTTGGTCCATAATCGAACTATTATTAATGAAAAAAAAAACATGTTTTGCCTTCTAGGGTTGAACTGAAGCAATCATTAACAGGTAATTATGAAGTATTTGTTTTCCTGGTTAAATTAAATATGCGCTTTTGATTGTTTTAAAGATACATTTGAATGATTCTGTAGCCCATATCAATTCAGTGGCTTTGGTTACACGCATGTAGTGAAAAGGAAGTGCTTCACTCTAATATCCATTAACAAAAGCCTCTATTATATTTTTGTTATCTTTCTTAGGGAAGAACGGCATTTTGGGATGCAATTTTGCTATTCTGCCACAAAATTAACGAGGATTATGGTAGTGTGGTAAGAGGAGTTCAGCTGGGGTCACCTGCTCTCAACCTTCTCTCTGTCCTTGATTTAGACACTGAGGCCTGAGAGGTTTTACTTAGCTAAGGTGCTGAATAGTTAGTTGTAATTTTTTTTTTTTTGTCAAAACACTGCATGCTCAAAGTCTCAAGCTATATCATATGCCATTCAAAATGAGAATTATCTCCTTAGCCGGTTCCTCCACATTTTGTCTTGAAGTGAGGTCCACACTTCCCTCGTTCATTCATAGAGACTAGAATCAGAATGGGAGTGGGAGTAGCTTGGGCATTTTAGGAAGAAATTGTAGCAGTGGGATTTGATCCCAGTATTTTACATACTTTTGGGAAGTTGCAATCATACACTTTTTTGGAATATATCTCTGATGTAGGTATTTTGTTTTCTAAATATTCTGTTAGGTCTGAAGGAAAATATTTTTGGGCTTAGAAGTCAAGTCTATTTACCAGGGGGCTCGCAAGATCCAAGTACTCAAAAGGAAACAAGGAAAGAAGCTAACACTTGATTCGCCTTATTCTTTCCCTTTACCTTTCGATCCTGAATGTTAGCAGTAACTTAGCTTATTTACTCTTTCTTTCTGATTAAAAGTTAGAGATTGTCAACTTTTTGTCTAATCTATGTAGTTTTTTTGTTGTTGTGAATTTTCTTTTGCATCTCAACTGCTGTCATCCTTTTCTCTAATGTCAGTCTACTGCAGAAACATTTGTTCTCAGTGATTTAGACTGGCTGATGTTCTGAAACACTGACTAATGTTCTCTACTCGTAATAGTAGGAGATAAAATGATGTTGATTGCAATAAGATAAGAGAAATTAATCGGAGCAAAATTTGC
Organism: Carex kokanica; assembly: GCA_025461125.1. Lineage (NCBI taxonomy): Eukaryota > Viridiplantae > Streptophyta > Magnoliopsida > Poales > Cyperaceae > Carex > Carex kokanica. The sequence continues at coordinate 1,646,513 of JAJGRX010000638.1, forward strand.
AAGTGTAAGGTTATAAACCTCAGTTTGCACATCTACACCGCTCTATTGAAATTTGTGAACTTCTCAACGATGTTGCGCTAGTTTTGGTATGAAATAGAACATATGAAAAAAAGGTGAAGATGCTACAACAAGGTCCAAAGTTACTGAAGGATGCAATCAACATGAATATTTATTAAATTTTTCAAACACTCGACACATTTGTTTTATCATGTCTTGGAATGCGTCCGTGTTCACTGTTATTCTTTCCAACACACAACTATTGTTTTCATCAAGGGGTATCTTTTTTTTTTCACATTTTATTAATCTTAATTGTATGTTTAAACAGGAAAGATAGGACTACGATTTCAATGAAAGCCCAAAATCTAAATTTTAAGCGGATTGGATTGTGGATTTGGATAAATAATTAGCCCAATCCAGTCCTCCCTTGAATTATTCCTGGGCCGTGAATACCCGTATGCCCTTAGGGTATCAAAATAATCCAGTCAAAACGTCGCGAATCTTCCTAATCGGTTAGTTATCTCTGCCAGGCTGGCACTGCGAACATGCGATTTGGTTCAAAATATTTCAAACACCCCATCCTTCCCCCTTTCCCTCTCTCCTCCCGCATCTGCTAATACATTTTTCTCCATGGATCCCCATCCTGCTCTTATTCCGGGTACTCTATTCTCTTCTTTTCTTTTCCTTTTTTCCTTTTTTCTTTTCTTCTGATTTAGGTTTCAATAATACTTCGATTATCTGCTGATTGATTCATCTTGAATTCTTGATCCCTCTTGGCAGTGGTAAAGCGCCGTGTCGCTGTGAACCCCACTTTGAAACCGACTACGGTTCGACCTAATGCGAAGAAGGAAAAACAGACACAACCCCTCGCACCAGCCAAGACGAGGTGGTAAATCCTTTTTGCAAAGTCTCTCGTTTCAAGTTTGTAATTAGTGGCACTAGTGAAGCAAAACAGGTTCTCCAGTGTAATTTGGTAACGTAATTAGATGCGGAGTTTGATAGGGCCATCCAAAGGTAAATTGGTATTCCATATAAGAAAGCTAATTTAGTTCCATCCAAAGGTAAATTGGTATTAAGTTAAACAATTGTCTAGAGGATAAAATGTCTGAGATGGTGCTCAATATCTTTTGAGGTTTTCTCTCTTACAGTAATCAGCCACTTTTGACATGGTATCAGAGAGCATCATATTCTTCAACTCCCTGTTTGTTACTTATACTATTAGCTAATTTAAGAAACATGAATAAGACTAAAATTGGGGTTCAAACTAATCCTTATATTCAGGCCGAAGCGTGCTTTTGGTGTCAGCAGAAACACCAACATACCAGTGGAAAAGGCACAATTGAAGCAACCCAAACCAGCTATCCCTGCAAAAAGAAATGGAACATCCGCACAAAATGCTAAGTTAAAACCTGCTGAAAGGAAGAAGCAGCTGCAACAAGTACCTTTAAAGGAACACAAGGAAAAAAGACAAGAAGAAGCAATGCGGACCCCATTGGCAGTGAAGAAGGTAATGGAAGATGGGACCCCTTATCTCAGTGCATTAAATTGCAGTAAATGCCGTCTCGATCGGATGGAGACATCCAGTTATTGGCTTAACCAGATCAGAGTTTCTGAGGCTGTGGGAAAGCATTTTGTCTCAGCTGCATTCTTTCGCCTTGCCTTAGAGTGCCATGCTCAGGTTTGTTAAACTCCTTTTCTCGTCATTATGGTTTAAAATTGGTGTGCTTGTAAACTCTGTGACCTTTCAAGTTCCAACAATTATCTTGGATCTGTAGTTTATAAGTTTCCTAGTTTTCATGTATCATGGGAAAGCTATTTAGGATCATTCAAGTAAGATTAATTGAGTAATGTAGTTTGTTTCTATTTCAAGAATGCTTAGCTCTTAATATTCAAGTAGGACGAAGTGACTCAAACCAAGAAATTGGGTATGATTACATGCCTATTCGTCTTTGAGAAAGAGAAACTTGTTATATGCATTAAATTACATGCCTATTCGTCTTTGAGAATATCTGATAATGGAATGATCATTGTAAATGAAAAACATGAAAAGAGTAATTACTTTTACTATTTTAATTGCATTATTTATGTCTTACTAAAATCTGAATTTATGCTTGTGGTTTTATGGGAGCAGCCATTCGAGAAAATGCGTTCTGAGCTAAAGAACTACACAAAAAGACACCAAACAACCTCTACAATCTCCCTTTTTGATGACCTCTTGCAATCATATGGACTTTATGCTGAGAAAACCAAATCTGAATGCACTCAAATTCTAATTCCCGAGTCAAAAAAGGAAGCACTCTTTTCTGATACAGATAGAGATGAATTTGAGGAAAAAGCCGATGGTTTTGTGTGTAAAACTGAAAACTTTACATTGAAAGAGGAGCATGATTGTAATTCAAATCAAGGGTTGTGTTTAAACATAAGCCAAGAGCAACCTAAGTCTGACCAGATACAGGATGAAATTGTCAAAACTGAGCATTGTGAGGTATCAAATTCTGACCTAATAGAGGAAGCAAACGACAAACTGAAGCAACATGTTTTAAAAGATTGCTCCAATTCTTCATCTGATGAAGGAGCCAGGAAATTGAACAAGAAGTCTCCACCAACTAGAGGCTCACTCTCTAATAAGATGTCCACAACCTGTTTAGAGAAAAAGAGTTTGACTGAGAAATCTGGTAATGGTGCAAATGAACGGAGTAAGAGCAAAGGCAAACAAGCAACGAAACATGAGAAAACTAAATACGGTGAGACATCTTCAGTTTAGTGAGTAATATTCTTGTTTATATGGGTGATTTGAATTTCATGAAGTTTTCTTTATGTTTTAGTTAGCATAGCCAAGGTGGAAGGACCTATGGAAGAACAAGCCTCCTTGACTGACTCTGTGGTGACTTAGCAAGGTAAAGTTCTGGTTATTGAATTTTAAGATTTTTGTAGATTATGCCAATAGTTTTGGGATTTTTGCAGATATCATATCATAGACTTGGAATTTCCTAATTAAAGCTGACACTTATATGTTGTTAAACTTTCTTTTTTTTAATATAACCAACTGTTAGATTAGAGTGATGGGGAAGGTGCCTTGAAAGTTGACAAATTTGCCTCTACTGTTGTTAGCATTTTACCTACTTTCAAATTGCGCTAAGATTAATCATGAACTATTTCTGTTGGGTTTCATGTTTTTTCTGTTGATTAGAAAACATGGTTTATTCAAGATGCATTGGGTCTAAGTGTGCAACTCTATCATGTCTTTTAATCAACATGAGTTTTAGTTTAAACAGCTTGGTGTTATCCACATATAAACAAAAAAAGGTGGAGTTCTCTGCACAATGAATATGTTGGGTATTACTGTATCAGGGTTTAGCATGTAAAAATGTCTTTGAGATTTTTTATATTCCATGCTTCATTTTTTAAATTCTTAACCGACTTTGATCGTCTACCGACTGCTGTACTACATCCTGTTTAGCACTATGCTGTGAGATTTTTATGATCAGGCAATGGCTACTGCACTGCACTGGATCAGTGCAGTACTGTAAAGGATCTGAATCCTGAATTCTGCACATCTTTAGTAATGCACTGTAGAAGTTCACACTAAGCATATCAATGCAGGAAGTAAGTTGAAAATTTATGGGAAACTGTGCAAAGGTATTCACTTTAGTTGTAATAATCATACTGCTACAATGATCTGGCCCTGTGAAGCTTTATTCTTGTGTTTGTAATGGTATTTATCACATGTTACCAGTTAAATGTCTATCCTTCTTTTTCAGGAACAATACCACTGGGAGATTGATGTACTATCAACAAATGCCTCAGTGTCTTGGTTCTACGCTCGTCTTCTAGATGTTCAGCTTTGAATTTTTAGGAGCTTGAACTAGTAATAAGTTTTATAAAGTTGTTTGAGATAAACTTTCTTATTAGGTACTTCTATAAGTTTAGTTTGTGATTCTTTGTGCAGCTTAACATGGTCATGGATTTGTGTGTAGTCTTTATTCCTCGACTAGAGATGATTTGATTGATGTAACTCATATTCTGTTGTTCTTGAAACCTAATAACTGTAACTTTTTCTTTTTATTTGCAATGAAAGTTCAAGGCCTAAGATTTTGTATCTACTATCTAGAGTTCGAATTTAAATGGAGGTATGGATTTTATGTCAACTCCGACCTAAATAACTGGAGACGTGACAATTTATACCTGAACCCTATAAGATATGTATTAAAATATTGTTAATTTTGTATGATCGTGTATGTAGGTACTTATAATCATGTTAATAATTGAATTGCAACAAGCATCAATTGTAGTCCGACCACATCTCAGCCTTAGGAATTGCAACAGGTTGATCCTGATGCAGAACTGACGTATTGAATCCTTTAACAGTCTTGTGTGTATATAAATTGGGTCATTGGAGAGAAGAGGTATATTTATAGACTGGAGGGGAGGGTCAGTCGTCGACCAATATCATAGAATTAGGCACAGAGGAAGTGGGATTAGCGATCTAGCCAATTAGGCACAGAGGAAGTGGGAGGAATAAAGAGCGATCAGCAACTTTCATTAATCGAATATTATGTCCCATCAATGCTGCTATATGCGCAAGTAGGATGTACCTATGTTAATCGGTAGCTTGATTTCTAGTCGTAGAATGGTAACTTTTTACTTTTTACTTTGCATTTTTTTTTTTTAAAGAAGTGGCCAAAAGACCAGCTGTTTCATTCAAAATAAAGCATTCTTACAATTTACTCGTATGAAAACGCCTATATAAATACTAAAAAAATCCCCAAAAAAAATTAACACGGGAAAGATAATCTTAGCCATCCTGTCGAATTACGGAAACCACTAATAATAAGAAAATAATGGTAGCCGGATTAGTGTATGAGAATAGTACGAGAAGAATATTCGAATAAATATAGAAAAAGTGTTAATTATACTATTCGGAATAGTTCATGTGTTATTAAATTATTAACATGTATTCTTAAAACTAATGTGGGATTGTATTACTACAAAATGTTGGATTAACTAAATATGCTAATCCGGTATTATTACCAAGAGAAATATGTGTTCCGATTGAATACCAATGAGAATTATTAAGTTCCTTATTATAACTTTCAGCGTATAACACACCGACCAATATAACAAAAATGTCCAACATTGTCTTCAGAGTAATTTTTTTTGCATTTAAGCCCTTAGAATTTTTGGAATATCATGAAGCCGTAGGGATCACTGGATCAGTTATCTATTCGTCAGGCATCATAACTTATCCACGGTAGTTCCAATGGTTACTCTTCCCTTTCGAGTCCTGAAGCGAGTTCCAGCATTTGGATTTTGAGAAGTGCTAACAATTAATACAAAAATCTGAGAATTCGCGCGTACGGATTACATAGTTCATCCTTTTTGACGGATTACAATTTGATATATAATTCACATTTATTTTAATCTAGAAAAATAAAGCCGCAGAAATCTCCGGCGTGCTTTTTGATCCACGCACACAGATTTTGTTGTATCGGTAATGTTCACCCTTAATTCCGGACGCACCAAAGTTTGTACACACGATTTTTTAATTCGTGTGATTAGAGTGGGAAAAATGGCACGGCGGAGCGGCTCCGTCACGGAACGGCATGGTTACGGTACGGAACAGCACGCGTGTCAGTTACGACTCGTGTGTCCCGTGCCGTGTCTATCTTTTGAAACTTTGGCACGGCATGTAAAAGATTTAGTCACGGCATAGCACGGCACGTAGTCACGCGAGTCACGTGTAATTAGGACCATTAGATATTAATTTAGTGGTGAATCTTGAATAAACTAACCTAAATTATGATTAAATGGTCACGCAAGTCGCACGAGTCACGTATGGTCACGGCACGTTTAGACACGGCGTAACTCACGTTGCGTGACCATTTGCGTGCCATGACCACCTCTTGATATTTTGGTCACGGCACGGCATAGCATGTGAAAAATTAACTTGGTAATGGCACAACACGGTTCGAGACCAAAATTACGACGTGTTAGTCACAACATGACACGGCACAACACGTTTTTTCAACTCTACGTGCAATCGTCCTCGTGAGATTTCTTTTAGCTTCCTTAAGCTTCCTCTCTTCAAGCAAGTGAAACCTTTTCCCTCTCTTCAAGAACTGTTCGGTAGATTTTTTTTTTTTTTCATATTCTCTAAACAAATTTATACTTTATAAAAATGGAGTGAGGCTATGGTGCTATGCATAGCACGGATGGCTAGTGTACTACGGCTCAATATGGTACTTTTTAAAATCCTAACGGTCGATCCGACCGTTCAATGTGATAATCATATGAATATGTACTTGCAAACTAAATTTTATATTTTGTTTAGAATATTTTTACTATTTTTTCAGATAGGTAGAATTTTGATGGTCCAGAATTTTCAAAAAACACTGATTTTTCTACCTATCTGAAAAAATAGTAAAAAAATTCGAAAAAATATAAAATTTAGTTTGCAAGTACATATTCATATGGATATCACATTGAACGGTCGGATCGACCGTTAGGATTTTAAAAAGTACCATATTGAGCCGTAGTACACTAGCCATTGGTGCTATGCATAGCACCATAGCCTCACTCATAAAAATGATAGGAAATTGAGCTTTCACAACAATCTTTCCCTACTATTATTTTCTGTCATTTGATGTGCATTAAGATTGGCATATTGTATCAATCAATCAGTTGAAAATATCAACATAAAAAACCACACAAAAATATGTTGCAATATCATATTACAGAAAATGTCACAAAAATACGCTTATTAGTTTTTGTGAATGGGATCCGTATATTAATTTCTAACATAATGAGAGGGATTGAATTCTCTCTAATTTTTCCAAGTTTCTAATAATTTTTGGTGTTATACTGCTGACATACGTAAAATTTATTAAATCTCAAGAAATCTCAATATAGAATAAATTTAATTATTTTTGGTGTCATATATGCTTACTTTCAAGTTTTAGATCAAGTTAAATCAACTTTTCAAAAATTTTATGAGCAAAAAACCTCCATTTCTTTAATAAATTTCACGATCATATAAATAATATTTTCATAGTTGGACCTATAAATAGAGAAAAATAATAAAACTTTCCGTAAACAATAAAAGTTAATTCGTTTTTTTCTTCGATATAATATAAATTTTTATTCTTAAAGCGAAGTCAGAAAACAACACTAATATTTCTATCAATTTACAGAGTCTACTATTTTCACAAAAGTAACACCCGAACCTATCTTTTTACTACTTTTCTTTACATTTGTAAATTACTTCAAATTTTTTTTTATACTTATAGAAGTGTTTACTCATATAGATGAGATTGTACGCAGGGGCGGATCCAGATTATATAGAATCGGGTTTAAATATTTAATCATATTTAAATTCATTAACCAATTGGGTACTCGATAAAAAATAATATTTTAACTTATACTTTTCAATGCTTTGAGTTGTAATTTCTGATGCTCTAACTTATAATTCTAATTACCAATCAAAATTCAACAAATTTATTTCAATTTTAATCTAAAATTTAATCTGAATTACAAATCAAACGTCCAGAGGAGGGCAAAAATTTTTTCAAGAGATATAAAATCGGTCGAAATAGATAAATCTCCACTAAAACTCAAATGCCCCTGAAACATTCTGGGTCCACCCCCGATTGTATGGGAAGTGAGTCATCAAAGGTGCAAAGGTTCCTAGTTACTTTTTATTTTTAAAAGAGGCTATTGCCCATTTCTGAAACTAAATAATAACACAAACCAGTTTCTCTTTAACAAAGTTGTTACTTGTTACCCTCTGAAGTCTGAACAATAAATAGAACCATTTCCCGCACTAGTTGTCTAGTTACCTGTTTTCCTTTGACCGATCCTCCAAGTTCGCAAGCCTCGCAGAGCACGGAACAAACCGAAAATCGAGTTTTGACTCTTGATCCCGTGCGGCGTATTCTGTACGTAACAACGTTTATCTTTCTACTGACAGTGGAAAAGAATAGTTATTTGCATTGTCAGCGACTTGCCATAGAGAATATCATATAGTTTGATTTTCCAGAGGATTTGAACTAGAAGGTGGTGGGATTACTTTAAGCAAATCATATTTATAGTCGTATAAAATAAAGTAAAGCCCAGAATAAAATAGAAGGGAATATTGCCTATAGCCCAAAAATAAAGGTCGTCTCTGATCGTTTTGGACGGAAGTGTACCGTTGCTCCGCCTCTCCTCCGATCAATCCTCCTCTTCAAAAACCCTAGAACTCTCTCTATTTCTTCCTCTCCTCCCTCTGCGGGTAGAAGTTTGAACTAGTCTAATTCTCTGAAGGAGATAAAGTTTCTCCGGGAAATCAGGTACTGGAGAAGCGAGCTGTTTCTTTTCTATTTAGCTTTTCTCTTTTATTTGATTTCGAAGTCGATTTGAACTTTTTGCCCGGTGCATGTTGATATCTAATTGGAATGGAGCTGCTGTTAGCTGGGTATTTATTTTGTTTGATCAGTTGATTATATATAACATTTAATTCATGATAAAATCTTAAATTAATCTGGGAGAACGTTGTGGATATCTAATTGGAACGGAGCTGCTGTTAGCTGGGTATTTATTTTGTTTGATCAGTTGATTATATATAACATTAATTCATGATAAAATCTTAAATTAATCTGGGAGAACGTTGTGGATTCATGTAACTGCTGCACAGATTAAATTAAATTTGATTATACCGATTAATGGCTCAAGGCTTGTCAGTTTGATCAGGGAGGTTCACAGATAATTAATATTTTGAATTCTCAGTCAGTTTTTAGTCCAATTACTGAACTTTCAGCAGTATGATCTTGAATTATACTATATTTTATTTTGGTACTTTAGAGGTTTTCTGCTAGAATTGAAGTCAGAATTGAATAGTCTTTTTCTGAAAGCAAATTAGTTCATTCTGATAACTCGAAGACATGAGTACTCACCAATCCCCTCTTGATCAACTTAAGTGGAATTATGGTAGCATTGTGATTTTAAAATATATTGAACTTATAGTTTAATGTTTATCACCATTCAATTTTAGAACTTCCGGAGTAACCTATTCTAATTCACTATCTTGTTTATAAATAAGATGTATTTTATTAATAGAGATAATACATATATTGGAACTTCTCCATTGGCCAGGAGCATTTAGAATGGGGAGTTCCAGTAGGGGAGGAGGCTATCCTGAGGCATTAGTAAAAAGTTACAAGCTGGGTAAGACTCTGGGTATAGGTTCATTCGCCAAGGTTAAAGTTGCTGAGCATATAGTAACTGGTCTTCGAGTTGCTATCAAGATTATCGATCGTCGTCAGATGAAAAGCATGGACATGGAAGAAAAAGGTACCATGGGCCCATATCAGTACCACTGAGTCACAGCTCTTTCTTTGTTAGTAGTTTTGATCAGGAATAAGTCTTGAATTTGACCAAAGTGTTATTAGACTTTTACCTTGCCAAAATATTTTTTTGTTCTTCTAGTTTGGTTAAAAAGAATGCTGAAACTATTTAGATGTAACTGGCTTCTTATTTGTATGCGTGGACCATATACAGCTACTTACAAGTTACAATACTGTTATTTTTCTGATTGTGAGTGTCAAATGAAGTGCTGTATTTTTTTTTTTTTTCCAATGACTTTAAGCTGCAGACTAGTATTCGTAACTTATCACCAAATAAATCTTGCAAAGAACAATTAAAAAGGAAAAACAAAAAAAACTTCTCTAATACCAATGAAGTTCTCTTATAGAATTACATTTTTAAATCTACATTTAAATGGTTATTAAAAAAATGTCGATGTAATTCGCACTGATTGGTACGAGTTGAGGCCTGTAGCTCAGTTTAGGTACAGTATCAATATCGGGCGCTGTAGCTCAGTTTCCTATGATTATAAGTTGCAAAGTGATACTTGTAGATGTTATCACTATAGAACTAAACAAGCAAACAAAATCTTGTCTTAATAACAGTATACCAGCTATGTAGAATTTGATTTAATTGTAATAATTTTGTTCTACTCGTGATCTTTCAGTGAAGAGAGAAATGAAAATATTGCGCTTATTTTTTCACCCACATGTGATACGTCTCTATGAGGTCATAGATTCACCGACACATGTATTTGTTGTAACGGAATATTGCAAATATGGAGAATTATTTGACTACATAGTGGAGAAAGGTAGATTGCAGGAGGATGAAGCCCGACGTATCTTCCAACAGGTCCATAGTAATTTTTGATATCCACTTCCATTTTGGGAATGAATATTTAATTGCACATAATTGACTGTTGATATTTTGTTGTTCTTATGCAGATCATATCGGGAGTTGAATATTGTCATAGAAACATGGTCGTGCATCGAGATTTGAAACCAGAGAATTTGTTGCTCGATTCAAAATACAATGTCAAATTGGCAGATTTTGGGTTGAGCAATGTAATGCGAGATGGCCATTTTTTGAAGACCAGTTGTGGCAGTCCAAATTATGCTGCCCCTGAGGTAAATATATCTTTAGCTGATATTTTGCTCTTATAGACTCCAAAATAAACTTTTCTGTACTGTCTTAGGTTATATCCGGGAAATTATATGCTGGGCCTGAGGTTGATGTGTGGAGTTGTGGAGTTACACTTTACGCTCTTCTCTGTGGCACTCTTCCTTTTGATGATGAGAATATCCCCAATTTATTTAAAAAGATAAAGGTGATATTTTTTTTCCTATAGCATTTAACTTATCTTCTGTTTTAGTTTTTTCTTCTTTGATTGACTTTTTTTATTTGTTTAATTAGAGTGGAATATACACATTACCGAGCCATCTGTCAGCTTTGGCAAGGGATCTGCTTCCTAGAATGTTGGTTGTTGATCCAATGAAGAGAATAAAAATTAATGAAATTCGTGAGCACACCTGGTTTCAGACTCGACTACCCCACTATCTGGCAGTCCCGCCTCCTGACACTGCCATTCAGGCGAGAAAGGTTCAAATCTGGTTGCCTTGCTTGACTTTTTTCAATTTTGTTTTGCATAGTTTTCCCCCTTTTTCAAGCATCTTTTTTTTTCATCTTACTCCAGATTGATGAAGAAATTCTAGAGCAGGTGATTAAGATGGGATATGACAAGATCAAGTTGCTTGAATCTCTTTCTAGCCGAAGTCAACATGAGGTGGTTTTTTTCAAATGAAGCTGATTTTAAGACTAAACAATCCTGAGAAAAACTTTAATAACAGAATTTATGTACGTAATGCTGAAATATATGTGAAATCTCATGACAGGCCACTGTTACATATAATCTCCTTTTGGACAGCCGCTTGCGTGCTACGAGTGGCTATCTCGGGGCTGATTATCAAGAGTCTAAGGTTTGTTTTGTATCTTTATAGGGTATATATTTACATAATATATGTGTGTGAATGTTGTCAAATTTTATACTGCCCTTTAAGAGAAAAATGCATGCATTTCATTGTAAATATTAAGCATCTATTAACTACTTCAGAAATGTGTTGGATAATGAAGGCTGTGTTTATTACCTATTCGTTTCTCCTCTTTTTGCTTTTCAGAAACAAGAAGGAAATTTCCATTTTTCTTGTTTTTAATTTTAAGTGCTTACAACATCATTCTTAAACTAATGCTGGATACCATTAATGCTTAACCGAGAACTTTCTTGTAATGTCAAGTTTCTTACCAGAAATTTAGTGCCCTTTATACTATTATCCTTTCTATTTATAGAAAAAACAAGCACTAGTTTTCCAAGTTGAAATCTCATGATGTATTTTTAAAATGGCAAAATATTTGTGCAACCGCCGCTTTTGCTTCTGAAATTATAGGGCATGCGAAGAGTGCGCCGGAGATATGAATAGTAACGGTTCAAACTTTGCTAGGATTCTTAATTTGCCATTGCCAGGTTGTGACCTCTATGAATCTTCTACTTGCGATTTAAACTGAAACAGTTGGTCTTGGTTTCATTTGTAGATCTAATAGGAAAAAATAAAATTTAATTGCACTTCTTAATTGTGCATTGCCACATTGTGTCCTCTAATGGATCTTCTGTTGCCATTTAGACTAAAACAGTTAGTCTCCGTTTCATTCATAAATGATAAACCTAAATAGAAAATAGTAAAATTGAATTGAAATAGCAAGAAACCTGTGGCTAGTTTATTAATATCAACAAGCACCTAGTACAATACCGGTGTTGACAGGACAAGGGTAGCATCCGTAAGTACACCTCAATACTTGTTGGTACAAGCTGGCTTAGCACGGTACCAAAATCAGATCAGAGAGGAACCTCAATCAAGTAAAATGGGAACATCAGAACTGAATAGATTTTATACAATCAACAATTCTATTAACCAATTTATTTCCAAATGCAAATGATGGACATCCGTGTTGCAGTTTAATGTTTATATTACATAATATCATAATATACTATTGCAACTAAAAAGGAATAACTGTAGGGAAAAGGAACTCTCTGATTTATTTCGTTATTGTTGTTCATTGACATGCCTATTCCAAATGCGCTGCGCTAAACACTCTTGTGAACAATCCATGCGACAATGATTAGCCAAACTAACGAGAATCACCTCATGCTCTGTTGTCTGCTGGCACATTCAATTGAATTAGGATCATCTCAAATCATCATTTCGATATAAGTTCTATAAACATATGATAGCATATTTGTATTGCTGAATAAATTCAAAGCTTTCTGAATTTGATGAGATTTTTTAATCACTGCTGTGAATTGTTCCACTTGATATAGGAATTTTATAACTTGCATTCAAATCAGTTGGTCTGAAAACTATTTTTCCAGTTATTCCTATCATAGGGCAATGATGTTGGGACCGTAGAGTAACGAGGGGTGAAAGGCGAATGTAGTTATAATTTGACGGGGAGAAATAAAAATGGAAAAAATTAAAAAAGCCTCCACGCCACTTTAAGGAACCTATGTTTTTCCTTTTGACTTGTCAAAAAAATGGAAATTGTGCCATCTAATTAAACATATTGTACTTTATCCCCTGAAATAAAATGAAGATCAACAAAAGACAGTGATACCAAATGGAGTTCAAGTTACCAAAATGGGAAGATGTGTATACAATGATGTCTAAGGGACAAATGACAGATGGTTCTGATTAATATTTCATGCAAATTTCTTTCTTCAGGATTTGTTAAATCACAATTTGTACGGATCCACGAATCATCAAGGGAGCATGGATCCCCAATCAATGGCCCCGAAGTCTCACTGCCACCGCGAGAAAAAATGGGCTCTTGGGCTTCAGGTTAGAAAACCAACCCAAACGTACTGAATAATCTATTTCACTAGATATACTGTTATAGCAGAATAAATAGACATCTTTCTTTTTTCCTGCCTTCCGTTACATTCTTGGAAAAAAATAATAAATGCCAAGATAAGACTAACAAATAAATAATATTATATATCACGGAATAATTGGTTATTGGGTCCACCATCGTCATTTCCTTGCGAGATACGGCGGCTTTAGAAAAATTTAATTGGAAGTATTGCAAGTGGGTGGATTGGTTTTGTTCTTGTGTGTGTGTGTGTTTGGTGGGGGTGTTGGTGGGGGGTGGTTCCTCTCGATCGCATCATGTATCTTCTTTTTAAATGGAAGTTGATGAATAAATTATAATTTGGTAGTCTCGGGCTCATCCCCGTGAGATTATGGCAGAGGTACTAAGAGCATTGCACGACATGAATGTTTCTTGGAAGAAGAACGGACACTTCAACATGAAGTGCAAACGGTCAATTGAGTACTCATTGGTTGGCAATGGTAATGTTGCAGGGAGATCATATAATGAATGAAGTTTGAAATTCAGGTATGCTTCTCTTTTGTTTAAAGAATTATGCACACTGCACGCGAGTTAAAACTGTAATACTGTTAGAGCTTTATGAACCAATTGTGTTAACAAGTTACTGAATTGAATTTTTTTTTTAATGCAGCTGTATAGGACAAAGGAAGATAAATACTTACTTGATTTGCAAAGGATTACTGGGCCCCATCTTCTCTTCCTCGACCTCTGCACGGAGTTTCTTTCTAAACTTAGAGTTATCTGATTGTTTCAAATAACTTAATGTACAGGGACATAGAGTGTATAATTTAGTAGCAAATTAATAGGATTTGGCTGCTTGTTTGGATGTCTTTTTTTTTGTGGATAATCAAACAAAGTTTGGTCTCCTTTTACACTGGTTTGGAGATTTCGGTGCAGTTGGTGCTTGGCTTTTCATTTGTGAATTGCTGGCTTTTGAGAGAAGAACAGAAAAGGATAAGAGAAGCCTGCGCCTGTTCTTGGTTTATGTAGGCTGTGTTGTTGTTGTTGTTGTTATTTTATATTTCCTGTGAGCCTAATAACTTTATTAGGGTTATTTTATATTTCCTGTGAGCCTAATAACTTTATATGGATTTCTACCAGCAAATGATTTATGTGAGATTGGAACATGTACTCTCTACTCTATTTTGGCTGAGGTAATTGATCTATTTGTGCTCCGTTATGATGATAGTTTGCGAGTAATGCTTTTATATATGGACCCGTCCAAGAAGACGCCATTCCCTCTCTGTGAAATGGGAAATCGAATTCCCATTTCTCATATCTCATAATCTTTGACTGAAACGAAGTTCAACGAGAATTCATTTCAATTCAGTAGAAATGAATAAAATAGAGTTGATCTGAAATTGAAAATATTCAATAGTCGTCTATCAGGATTTCCATGCAATTCTTCCAATTTAGCATTTATTCCAGCAATCCTATTTTGGATTTCATGCGTAGAGAAAATAAAGGAAAAACAAAGAATTAAGAGAAAGCTAATTGAGAAGAGGGGGATAGGCGACTAAATCCTTGAGTCGGAGCTTTGGAGTACTTGAAAGGAAGGAATTTTATAGTGCAATTGGGGGTGTTCCAACTTCAAATGGTCAATTCAGTTAAAATTGAATTTAAATAGTCAAATCAAAATTTTATTCGGTTTTCAAAAATTTAACCGAATTAAACTTGTCAATCAAATAACAATCGAACTAAAAAAAATTAAAGTAAATTTCAGTTTGTTTGATTGAACCGAAATAAGAGATTAAATTTCAAAATGTCAAAACTCTATACGTAATATGAAATGAAGGGAGAAACAAAATATATTTGTTCCAAAAATTCAATTAAATAACATGATTAGTCAATTGTTTTTGGGACCCACAAACTTTACCATATATATATAAACATATGCACCAAAAGTAAATGAAAAATAAGGAGATGAAAGAACATGGACTGCTTTTATTAATGTGTAACTTGTGTTTCCAAGATTCCTATATAGTGCAAAACGCCATTAGAATATTTGAACTCGGTCAGTTAAGTCTAGTCGGTTTTGAAAAAATCTAAACTAAACCAAATATAAAAACTGAAATAATTCAAAAGGTTCAACCAAACCGAATCATTTAAATCAAAATTTGTCAATTCATTTAAAATTCAAATAAACTGGATCCAATAAACACCCTAAGTGCAATAATATAAATGTAAAACCGTAAGTATTCGCAATTCACGTGTATGGTATTGCATTTGAATTTTCGCAATTCATCTCCTGCTTCCGTTGTGTTCCTAATCATTGCATTTGAATTTTGCAATTCTAGAGAATCTTTTCATTCTTTTTCTCTTCGATAAATAACATAATTTTCTCATAATATATATTAAACTATACGATATATATCTACTGTTCAGATACAATAATTGAAACGTAAACCTTTCATTCATATACTAACTAATACAAATGTAAAATAAATGAAAATAGAGTTCACTACTTTGACAACCAAATCAAGTGATGAACGTGAAATTCGGCAAGAATTCAATCAGGACAAAAGCACAAATATTCCAAAAGTACCCTAAAACAAATATCTAGCCTCATTTTGGGCATGACTCAAGGTAGATATCTGGAGCTCTGTAAGCATTAGTTGCAGTAACTGGGTCATCTAGGGGTGAAAAACGGATCGGAAACATATTTACTTGTAAGCATTAGACGTTTGCCTATGAAGGTTGAGCTTGGTACCATAGCGATATACTTATTAGGCCCCAAAACATATTTCTTGTAAACATATTTATTAGGCCGTTACTCCGAAGACAGCCACTGGGCCCCAAATGACAGTGATATACTTCCATCATCTGGGCCCCACTAATTGATCCAAATCAAGTTGGTGTTTTTTACTGGGCTAAATAACACGGCCTGCTGCAGTTAATTCATAAAATTGGGCCATATACATTCCTTGATAGATTTTTTTTGTATTTAAAAATAAAATAATATAATATGCTAGCAAGGGAATGTTTGGACGAGTTTTTGGAATTTTTTTTTTTTTTTTTCCAGTGGAGCTCTTTTTCTCATCCTAAATCCAGCTTTTCCTCATTTTCTATTTAAATTTTAAAATAGGTTGGAAAAAAGAGTTGTATCTAAAAGAAATTCCGGTGCATGCACTCCGTACTTAAATAAAAAAATTCAGTTCTTCCTCTTTTCCGAAAACCAATTCCAACCATTATCTTTCCAACACATTATATTATTTTATTCTAAACTAAAAAAAAAAAAATCTCTCTGATATGTAGGAATCTGGAGTTCGCTACAAGCAACACTTTACTATAACAACAGTCAAGGACATGTAATAATTGAAATTGATCACTATAAAGAGAATATATTCTCTTGTCTAAAAGATAGTTAATTGTCTTCATACAAAAAAATTCTTATTCTCCACTCAGCTAAGAAAATGCTGTTTTTTCTCAAAATTCTTATTTGCGGATCATGCTTTTAATCCTGATATTACTTTATTATATTTTATTTCACTTGTCAAGTTGATTATCTTTTGATGAAAACATAAATGTCACTAATCAATTTAGAACCAATTACAGTGTCAATTTGATCAGAATCAATTCCAATAAAAGTACCCAAGCAAATATTCTCCACTTCAGAGTCCTTACCAATCAGGTAACCAAAAACTTAAAAACAAAAGAAGAGAACAACGAGACACATTGAGGATAGAAAGAGAGAAGAGAGAGTTTTCTCAGTTGTGAGGTACCAGAAAACATGTACCGTTTCAGCAACACAACACTAGGTTACCTAAACCTTCTAACCCTCCTTTCATCCATACCGCTAATCGGTGCGGGTCTATGGATGACACACTCTTCCTCCTCTCTCTGCACCACCTCTCTCCAGACCCCAGTCACCGTCATCGGCTTCATCATCCTCCTAGTCTCCCTCGCCGGCTTCGTCGGCTCGTGCTTTCACATAGCCTTCGCTCTATGGCTCTACCTCTTCTTCATGTTCTTGCTCATTCTAGCGTTGTTGATTCTAGCCATTTTTGGATTAGCCGTCACAACTGGAGGCGGCGGCCATGAGGTACCCGGAAGAGAGTATAGAGAATATCAGTTAGGGGATTACTCGGGGTGGTTGAGACATAAGATAGAGGAGAAGGAATACTGGAAGATGGCTCTTGGGTGCCTTGTTGGGTCTAAGGCATGTGCTGATGTGCAGTTATGGTCGTCGGTGGATTTTCTTCAAAGAGATCTCACACCTGTCCAGGTACCAAATGAACAAGCGTCAGTTCGTTAAAGAAAATACAGCAAGTTTTGTTTTTCTTCTTCTCTTTTTTTTTTTTTCTTGAAACTTCCCTCTGTTTCTGCCAAATATTATCGTACCAGATGTGTACCACACCTCTGATTTGAGGTGCTCGTAGGATAAGGTTGTGTAGTGAGCTCTCTCAACCCGTGCAATTTTTAATTAGTCTTTTTTAAATCTTGATGCTTAATTTATTAATGTAAATATTTTCACCTTTTATCACTTCATCTTGAATTTCAATGTCACTCGTTCTCTTGCAGTCTGGCTGTTGCAAACCACCAACATCGTGCGCATATAATGTTGTCGGTACCATGGTCGTCTTCAATGAAGATTGCTACAGGTTGCGTCTCATCCCAGTTAAATCTCTGCAATTTTTCAACTTTTTCCCCTTTATTCTCAATTCCTGACCAAAAACATCTGCAATTGAAAAATTAAAATATTGTAGGTGGAGCAATGATTCCAGTTTGTTGTGCTACCGGTGCAATTCATGCAAGGCAGGGGTTCTAGAACAAGTGAGAAGAGATTGGCATAACATATCGATACTTAACATTGTTGTGGTCGTTTTTCTAATGGCAGTTTACGCCATCGGCTGTTGTGCCTTTAGAAACGTGCGCCGTGCTGAGTCGGAGCATCCGCATAGCACCCATGCTACCATGTCTAAAATCCATCCCCGTTGGGACTATCACTGGTTTGTTCTTTCTCATTCTCATCTTTTGTCCTGCTATTGTTTCTGATTGTATTTTACTTTACCATCTATTTATTTAGTTTACGGTATTAAAAATTATAGGTGGCGGTCAAAGTTACCTTTGTTACAGTAAGTTGTCATAAAATTATTCTCTTTTCTGCTTCTTCACATTTCTATTTTATTGATTTTGTAGGTTGAGATGGATAAGAGACAGAAGAGAGGACCTCTACTAGCTCTTATGACATTTTATGGCTCGCTGCATGAATTTCCCTATTTACGAATTTAGCTGTGTAATAAGTTGTGCTTTGATAAAATAGTAAAACTCTGTAAATATGAAAGATTTCCCTGTAATATCAATTAATGTGTTCAACATAGTTCTACAGAAGCGCTCTACCATCTATTATGACATCTTGGTTTTACATTTATCTGGTTCTTTCAGATGAAAGATTTAACATATGATAGACCACTAAATTGCTCTGATATACGCTCCAAATGCCCAAGCAAACTAGGAGCATGCAAGTCTCTGATCGAATTTCATAGTAGCCGACTTCTATAGTTCAAATTTCAAAGTTCCCCTATCCTGCAGCCAACGCAGTTAAAATTTAAAAGTACGCCGAGAAAGGAAATAAGTCTGCTGTTATTCCTTGGGAATAACAGGAACCTGTTACCGATCCCAACCGTTCAAACTTTTTCCTGTGCGAATCTCAAGGACGTAAGTTTTTCATCTGCAAATTTTAACGAAGATCAATAGTTGGGATCAGAACAATAGTTTCATGTTATTCCTTTGGAATAACAACAGAGTTACTTCCGCCAAGAAAAAATATCAGATGTGTTACTCATACAAGTAAAGCAGGCAAGTAGTTCCTACAAACAACAAGAACCGTTGTGCACCAGCACCTTTTAATATACAAATTTGAGTGAGGCTATGGTACTTCGGCTAGTGTACTATGGCTAGTGTACTACGTCTCAATATGGTACTTTTTAAAATCCTAACGGTCGATCCGAACCGTTCAATGTGATATCCAAATGAATATGCACTTGCAAACTAAATTTTATGTTTTTTCGAATTTTTTTACTATATTTTTAGATAGGTAGAATTTTCAGTGTTTTATACAAATTCTGGACCATCAAAATTCTACCTATCTAAAAAAATAGTAAAAAAATTTAAAAAAATATAAAATTTAGTTTGCAAGTACATATTCATATGGATATCACATTGAACGGTTCAGATCGACCGTTAGGATTTTAAAAAGTACCATATTGAGCCGTAGTACACTAGCCATAGTACACTAGCTGAAGTACCATAGCCTCACTCTACAAATTTTACATCGAAATAAGGTTACCCTGAATGCAACAAATACTTCCTTCTTTCATCCTATGCACTCTAACCTCAGATACCGTTTTTTAATTAAGTTTGCCATCTTTGACTCTTCACGTATGATCATATCGTTAAAAAGAGCCTTTCAGATATCACAAGATTTTAAAATTTAAGTATACAGGTGAATTTTAATGTCAGATTACAAGAGCAAATACTTCATTAGACACAAGGAAATATGGAATACACCCTCAATATTTGGTGAAGGTGAAAATATTAGCGCGAGTAGGTAGTCGGCCAACAGGAATAAAACCCTAAAGACAACCCAAGAAGAACACGAGTGAGAGTAACTACAACAATGAACTACTTTCAAAACTAACAGTATGAACTGGAAAGAATATCTTTTTTCCAGTTGTTTGTCAATTTCATTAAAGTTACAAAAAGGAAAAAAATAATAACCAAAAAGGATAAAAACCCAAAAATAGAAAAACTAAATATATTACAGAGGGTGTTAAGAAAACACCACTAACAGCTAACGGCTACCTCCCTACATCACTCCATGCTTCCATGCCACTACCATTACTACTAGTACTACAAACAGTGGCATTTGAGGCATAATGCATTCTGAGAGCCACTACCGGATCAGAAACAACACCACCAGCTCTGATCAAACCAGCACCAGGCCCAACCATACTCGGTGCAAACTGTTGAACCACCTCAACTCCACTTCTCTTTGGTACCGTCATGCTGAAACCATCCACTCTCCCGCCATTTGAAGCCAGCTGTTGCATATGCGTCTGCTGATAGTTTGATAAATTAACATGGACATTTGAGCTGCTACCATCTTTACCAGGGTAAAATGGCAAGGCTCCTGCGAGGGAATCTTGGTACTTAGCCATCATGCGAGCTGACTCAGGCAAGGATGGGAAACCAGGTTGTATACTGTCCCTGTCCCAAAAACCATGGCTCTGTACAGGTACCACGTCCAACCCCAAGTGATTGCCAGCACTGACACCAACCACCTTAGAAAACAAAGGTGTACTAAAAGAATGACCATTGGGCACACTTATAATAGGCCCATTTTGCATGCCCGAGGAAGACTCCTTGGGTTTAGGCTTAGGTGAAGGAGGCCTTGTGCACACCTTTTCAGGCGAGGATTGAGTGAGGATTTTGCCAAACAACTTCACATCACCCGTCCGGCAAGGTGCATCATTCTCAGTAGAGCACACTGGCTGAGAAGCAGGACGCACTGAAAACTCACACTTGTCATCTCTTTTCTGGGCCGTTAAAATCTCAATTACCTGACTGTATCTGGCATTAGATGCATTCAACCCAAAGAACTGGTTTGGCTGAGAAAATTCATTTCTTTTCACATGGCCAAAAAGATCAGTTTCATTCTTTACTCGCTTGTGGTTTGGCATTTGCAGCGGATAACCTTTAAAAACATGTGATGACTGATTGCTTTGATTCACTGAGGGGTTGTTTTTCTGCATGTACTGTTGCAACGGGTTGTCAGTTGCTGGCGCGTTGTGATGAGGCTTATTCAAATGCTCTTCAAAATTCAAAGTTGTCTGAGATAAACCATGTGGGTTCCCGCTGAAACAAATGGAACCAGATGGGCAGGAGGAGCTGGGTCCAGAGCCAAAGTGTACTGATCGGTTACTGGCATTGTTTTCTTTCAAAATAACAGGAAGACTTTTTAACGGAACCTGAGAAAGATAACCGGAGCCAAATGCTGGCTTGGAAAGTAAGCTCTCACTTGCACCAGAATCTGATGCAAATGATATAACACTGCTAGTTGCACCAAGATCAATGCTGGCACGTCTTCTGCTCCTTGCTGTACCAGTCTGATGCAGCAGCCCACTAGAATGAGCTGAACTCACTCTTTTGTTTAACATATCAATGGGTCTCTTGCTTACATCCTCACGCTGGCCAGTACTACAAGTACCAGTTGTATGCAAAGCGGGAACATAACTAGCCTCAGCACACTCCGTTCTACTCTGCTCCACCATAATTTCCAGATTGATCTTCTCCTTAATTTCAGGTAAAGATTCCTTGTCGCAGCAAGTCAAGCTCGCATTTTGAATTTCATTCAGTACAGGCTCAGACCCAATCTTTCCTTCTTTAAGCACCGGCTTTTCATTAAGATCAGTACAACCATCACCAATAGTTTCTTGTTTTCCAGGAAAACAATCATACGTCTCAGAATTCACCACATCACCAACAGCTTCCTGTTCACTGGTTCCATCATTTGCATTTTCATTTTCAGGTTCTGCAACCGCCTCACTAGTCATGGCCATGTCACCAGCTGCCTTAGAACAAGATTGTGTACTACAAATCCCAGAATCTATCTCAGCCGCCCCATCATCGGTATCGCTCCTCCCACCATTGTTATCACCATTTCCCGGCAGTGTGCCTCTGGCATCACCATTGTCTTCACTGTGATTGGCAAAATCCAGCCCGAGAGATTTCTGGGCCTTACAGAAGAACACCTTGCACTGGTCCCTTGACCTTGTACCAAGACGGTGTGAAATCTTTAAAAAGTCTTTTCCATGGGTGTTGTACGCTTGAACAAAAAGAGCTTTCTCTTCATCAGTCCAATCGGCAGAGACCAGCTCACCACCACAGCTCTCCTCAGAGCATGCATCCTCCTCACCCACTGCTCGAACATGACTTGTTTTACCTGTAGGGTCAGTGGAAGTAGTTACACAAGAGCTCATTGCCTCAGAGGAGGAGACAGCACGGCCTATACTGGATGGCACATTACCCGCTGCAGATTCCTTCCTGTCAACTGCACTGTGATTTCCTCGAGATTTGCTACTAAAAACCTTCTGTTTGCCTCTCGAGCCAGTGGTTTGATTGTATGCTGCAACCACAGACACAGCCCCAAGTATATCAAGTGCAGCTGCATTTGATTCTTGGCTCCACTTCCGACTGGTCGCCATAAGGAATGTACTGGATTGTGCCAGCTGCTGCAACTTCAGTTGTGATTCCTTCTTTTTCATCAAGAGGCGTTTCTTCACCTCAGCAAAGCTCTCTGATTTGTGGTTCTTGTAGTAGAACTCGACACAGTCTGCAGTTGTTTTGTGGTCAAGGAAAGAGGAGATTTTGGTAAAGTCCTTGCCAAAGGTGGCAAGCATCTCCATAAAAACCTCCTTTTCTTCTGGGTTCCACGGGTTTATCATAGACCGGTCGCGTTGAAAGGAAACAGGATCCTCGATGAGACCGTTTTTTGTGGGAAACCGACTGTTCTCCTTCTCTTTGCTGTCTATGATCAATGAAGGCATCTTTTGATGGCTTCTATATTGCTTGATCTGAGAACTCGACAGCACCTTGCTTGAATATTCTAATACATCAGTGGAAGGAGCAAAAGTTGAATTATTATCTGCAGGGAGAAACAAGAATTACATGAATACATTAAGATAAAAAGAGACGTTATTTACTGCAAGAAACTCAGCCTCACATACAATCTATACTCTCAGTTCAGACAAAACATCTGTCCAAGAAAGGTGAACACTCACACTAATGCAAGAAACAACTATACACAAGCTTTCAGTTTGCATTTGAATTTGATTATCTGTTGGAACTTGGTTTTCATTATATTAGTGGTTTTCACAGGAATTTGTTCCCAAGCTAAAGTTTCAAACAAACCTACCAATATTCATGCCAAGAAATTAAAAACATAAACCCTTCAGCCCAAACAAAATCTCCAAATAAGTACATTCATACCCTTACTATTAAACTATTAATCCCAGACATATAGCCATTGGTAAATTGTGGAGATTACGGAATTTGGTCTTCATTCGTTGTAGAGATATGAATAAAGATAAATTAGCTAACCTCCCAAACAAAAGAAAAAGGCAGCTGAAGTTTTACCGTAGAAAATAAATGCAACCATGCTGATTAGAGGGCAGTTATTTTCTACTTCAAAAAAATAACATGCAATCATGCTAATCACCAGGACAAAAGTTATCAAATCAAGCAAACAAGAAGAAAAGCCCATCAATAACTAATGCAACATCATATCTCTCACATATACATTACCATGCTAATCACCATGCAAGAATCAGGTACTGTTTACAAATTGAACGTATCCTAATAAACATGCCTTAAGCACTGTCAGAAGTTAACATGCCCTAAGCTTCTCAAGCTTGGTACCGACCTTCCTATTGAGTAACTAATGCAACATCATATCTCACATATACATTACCAGTACTGATGATTGGTTCAGTAATGAATACCTCTCTACACTGCAGCCACTGTATGGTTGCTATGGCTATTATGCACTAGTTCTGATATTAGAACCCATCTAAGAAAAAATAATTAAGGAAACACTTCTGCAAATGTTAGTAAACATTTTTGGTTGATTTGAATAAACTGGGTACAGGAACCAACACGTACCCAATCTAAGAAAGTAGTTGTTCGTCCAATTATAACAAACACATTCACCGACAAGGAATCATCTCAATAATTAGGAAGTAACACTAGCATAACGTAGTTGAAATACATACTATAAATTGAACTCATATGAAAGAGGAAAGAAGAGGGAGGGGGTGAAGGTAGAGACAAACCAGGTGATGCGAGTCGTGCACGAACAGAAGAACGCGGCTTGTGGGATGAGCATTGCGGGGGAACGCTGCTCAAAGATGCATGTTTCCCAGACTTGGTAAAATTATTCTTAACATTAAACAATCTCACATCCTCCTTCCACAGTCGTTTAAGCGCCATGAATTTCAGCACAAGCACTTGCTCCTTGAATTTCATCTGCCTCTTGTGCACTGCTAACTTCTTTTTTATTCTCAGATTGTCTGTTCTACTGCAAGCTACCTTAACTGACTCCCATACATCAACCTCATTTGGGGTAATTCCAATATAATGTGCCGCTAGTTCTGCGGTATCCTTGTTAGCAGCAACAATTGAATGTATAAGGTTACTCCCTTTAGTTTCAACAAGTGCCAGATTATTATCATTATCCTTGCTAGTGCTTGGCACATCACTTAACATACCAATTTCCTGGCCTTCATAATCTTCGATTTTCAAATCTACTAGCATGTCTTCTTGCTTTTCTAAACAACCTATCAGCTCCTCAGTAACTAATTTATTACAATCTTTAGTAGCCCCTGAACAAGGTTCTGACATTTCCTCCGTGGGAAATGGGGCCGGAGCTTCATGGGCTTTAATGGGTTTGGTTCCAGAATTCAAGGACATGAGCTCAAGCTCGAGTGAATCAATTTCACTTTCAGTTTTTTCTAGTTCTTTTGATATATCCACCTTTAGCATTGAGACCTTGTTCATAAAAGTTGAATCACCTGTGCAAGCATCCTCTAGCTGTAGAAGGTTGGCAAGAAGAGTGCTAAGGGAACCGACGGAGTTGACAGAGAAATCTAATTTGATAGGCAAATCTTTCGAGCACAGCCTAGTGTCTGGTTCAGCCACATTTTGGTGAGAGGTGTTTCCATCAGTGTTTGCCATAGCTGTACATCGCTTTTCAGCAGGAATAGCTGAAAAAAAAAAAATTGATTAATTGATATATAATGTTCCAAGGTTGAAGAAGAACTAGTGGCGAAATGTTTACTAGAGAATTATACCAAAATGATAGCAGTCACAGATAGAACAATAATAGTAATATCTTGCACATGTATGATCATGGGATAAGAATAACATATTTCATGTCATAACAAGTTATATTTTTGAAATGATGTCATAACAAGTTATAACTAAGAAATAAACACCAAGCACATTGGCCAAATTACTACCAAAATCGCCAAAGGAATTAATTTTACTCTGCAAATTAGAAAGGTAAGGAAGCCTCTCCGGATTATAGGATTTTGACTAAGCATTTATGATGCAATTTTTAATGGTTTAATGATTTACAGACCCAAATTTTTTATTATTATGATCGGGTTTCATTTCTAGCCTACCCCAACTTGTTTGGGACTAAAGGCTTGGTTGTTGTTGTTGTAATAATTTACAGAGACCCAAATTTAAATTATCTGAAACTTGCTTGCATAACTCTAGAGAAGTATTCTTTAGTAAGTTTGTCCACAGTATAGACCACAAGAGCCAATCACTAAGTTCTAGAAAACTTCCCTTTAGTAATGATATCCAATAGTACCCAAAAAAAGGAAGACAAACTGTTTTCTCCCAAAATGTGAGCCCAACAACAACTGACCTAAAATAATCATTATATTATTTAGGATACAAATTATTAAAGCATGGTCAAGAAAAACTGAATCTTGATCATGGGCAGCACAAAGAGTACCAGGCTTGACCAAGTCACTTTCTAGTAGTTTACCCCTTTATATCCAAACAGCCATTTTTTAAAGGAAAATAATAAAGCAAGTCTAAGCCAACAAGTGCATGGATTCATAAAATCAAGTCTTACCAGGAGGACGACTAGTGGCAGATAGAGGAGTTACAGGAGAAGGACAACTGGCAGCTGTCATGGGCCCACTGATGCCAGCATCACCAGCCCCACTGACACCCACATCAACAGCCCCACTACTGCCTGCATCGCCAGGCCCACCAGACCTTGTGCCAGATGAATCAGCAGACCCTTGCACTTTCTGCTTCTCATACTTAGCCAATCCCTGGCCCCACCCAAGCCGTGCCCTCTTTCTAAGAGCCCCAATCTCATCCCCAACCAGAGGAGAAGTAACAGGGGATGCGACTGGTGCTTCCTTTACTGGGGGCACCAAAACCTTCAGGGTTGTCTCTTCCTTGGCCGACGGTGCACTACTGCTGGGGCGGACCCACTTGAGTGGTTTCCATGACAATGGTACCAATGAGTGGTCCCTGCTGTCAGTGCGGCCTTTTGAAGAAGGTTGTGTTGTTGGTGTTGTTGAAACAGGGGCGGTGAGTGATCTAGCAGCTGTAACAATTGAGGTATCGTGTGAAGGACGCGCAGGGCCATTTGAGGGAGCATTTAAAATAGGAGAGCGTCTGAACGGGCTGCGGTTGTCCCTTCCATATCTTCTTTCATCCTCAGTGTAAAGCCGGTCAGAACGGGATGGGGAATCTTCTTGGTATATCCTGTTGTGACCTTTAACAGAAAATACAAAGGCATTAGCATGCCTAATTTTACCGTCCAATTTTGACTATTTTAATGACCTTTATAAATTCCATTCCCTTCTTTTTGGACAGTTTGTGATGTTTGTAGCTAATCAAGAAAGGGACAATTACAATATGGAAATGGTTTAAGATTTCCTTTCTATTGAAAAATAAAAAGTTTGTCAAGTGGTGGTATAATATTGAGAGTGGCTTCAGCAATAAAGAGCGACCTTCACGTTTCTCAAAGGGGTCTTCTCTAAATTTCCCTAAATGAACCCTTTACTTTGTTCTATGCAAAACAAAAATTAAAATGAAGTATCACATGAAGCCCAAAAAATCAGCAAATACCCAGAATATAGAAATTTGTCCCTTTCAAAAACCTTAAGCCAAAATTATCAGTGGAGTAAAAAAACTAAACTAAAAGGTTCTGAGGTAATTCTCCCATCTCTTACCGTATCCTTTCTCCCTCCCCCCCCCCCCACCCCTTTTCTTAATCAAACCAACAGCCCAACCCACCCAAAAGTAACCATAGAAAGAACTTTGAAAAAAATTATATATCCCAAAAACAAAAAAAAAACAAAAACAATAAAAAATAAAAGAACACGAACACATACGGATAAAACCACCACGGCACACCGACTGAACCACACTCTGTCACTTCCTACAGGCAAAAACCAGTTTTCCACGGGTAACTCGATTAATTACACTTGAATATGGTGCAAAAGCTAAAACGCCTAGAAAATCAAAGCAAATACCAAATTAGCCCAGATCTGTACCTGAGGGGGGTCCGCGAGGTGAGTCACGTACCACTGGGCCACCAAAGCGCAGGTCCCTCCATCGAGGGGTTGTGGCGGAGGCGGAGGCGGAGGCGGAGGCGCCGAGTGGGGCATCACCGTAGCCGGAGGAGGAGGAGGTGTAGGCTGTTCTCTCCTTTCTCTCCCACGGAGGAGGAGGTATAGGCTGTTCCGAACGCATCAAACTTCGGTTCTCCAAAGGGCATCTATGCCCCTCACTATTCGCTGCTGCGTCGTCTTCTTACTCCTTCCCCTCTGGAATTTCTGGTTTTGCTCTGGGAAGAAAGCGGTGGAAGGGAAGAGGAAATCGGGGCTTTCTTTCTCGTTCAATTTCTCAGCCCTATCTAGTTTAGGTGTAGAGTTGGGTTGGGTGCGGGGAGCAGAGAGAGAGAGAGAGAAGGGAGGGAAAACGTGAGAGGGAAAAAAGGGAGGTGAGATGGATTGCGCTTTGCTTTGCCCCCACAGACCACAGCCTGGATTTCAATGCCCCCCGCCGCAGGCGCCATTAACTCCATTTCAATCCCCCTCTCACGTCCGCTTAACTAATAAATAACGCCCTTTGCACCCCTGTCCTTGTATTTATTCAAATTCGTATTTGTTAGAGAGGAGAAGGTTTACACTGTGATCGGAAACAAAATAAGTAAGAATTTAATAGAATATAATAGAAAAGAATAGAATAGACGTGATTTTAAATTGAAATTTCAAGATCGGCTAAATTATTTTCTCAGAACGAATTCATTCTTTGTAATTTTATAATTATTCTTAAAACTTCTTTCAATTTACGAATAATGCCATCAAACCTAGTTTTTAGAGTTTAATTTTGTAAGAGAAAGGAACCTTATTCGATTTTTTTGACAGTGGATAGGAAGAAGAACGGAGAAGAAGAAGTAAAACGCACTTCGTCGGAGCTCTTGACGCGAAGAAGAGAGATCGATTTTACCAGTGCAGTTGACGAAGGGAGAGAAGAACGGAGAGGGTAGATAGGTCTTCTCACCAACGAACAACCAATTCTCGCCAAATACCTGCGTTTTGGCGGAGATTTCCTGACGCGATTTGGGGGTCGAAAAGTCGCGTGGATTGAACTCTTCTCTCGCTTCTCCTTCACTTCTGATCACGAGTGCGACATGGAATTCTAATTCTATTTCGTGTTTGTCGCTCCCTTTCCCTTTCCAATCAGAGGGTTAGACTTTCGACTTCAGAATCGACATGTAGTCGCAAGCCACGACATGTTAAAAACACCACTTCTAAAAAAATTTAATTTTTTTTCTAAAACATTAAAATAATAGCTATTAAAAGATAATAATTTCAAACATTTAAAATATCAAATAATATGAACGTTAACATACCTTCTTGACACTATTTTGACCTCCATTCTCTTATATCGTTTTTCTATTTTTATCTTGTTAAAAAAATATAAGATATTATATATTTGAAGAGGAGGATTCAAATACCTCTATTTTTTATGCTTCCATCATGCCACTATTTTTAAAAACTTTAATAACTCAAAATTTAAAACTTAAAAGTCAAAATAAAATCGTTGAATATGATCTAAATCATTTTATCTATGCATGTGTAAAAATTTATGACATTTCAATTTTGTTTTGGTTGTCATCAAGAGCTTATAAAAAACGTACTAATTTGAATAATTTCTAGACGTTGATTTTTCAACTTATTGATTCACATAAAAACAAAATCAAAATATGATAATTTTTATGAGCACATAGATAAAATGATGTAGATCATATTCAACGGTTTTATTTTGATTTTTAAGTTTTAAACTTTTATTAATTAAAATTTTAAAAAATAAAAAAATGGTGGAGACATAAAAAATGGAGACATTTGAATCCCCTCATATTTGAAAAGATCACATTTAAAATTGTTAATATTTAATGCCAAGTAACATTAAACAGAAGGAATTGTATTTTATACATTTGTAATATTGACATTTTCTTGCTATACACATTTAGAGGCGAGGGTTCGGATGATTACAATAATATTCCTTTCTCGTTATACTGTTTCGAAAAGATACAGTCCTTAATTGCGAACTCCCGAAAAAATTAATGATCGTTTTCTTGCTTAATACAATCCACCAAACCGGGATTTATGTAACCTAAAAATCTAATATATACTGCCAAAAAAACAAAATCTAAAAGATGGGCCCAGTAGCCAGTACCTCAAGGCCTCGGTGTACCCTTGCACTAACGACAAGAACCACTTTAAAGGAAAGAAATCAATTCCAAGGGCAGTTACGTCAATCCAATGCTTTCCTTTGCTTCTGGATCCTTCCTACGAGCACCTGGTCAACCGCGAAGTAATTCTCGCACGATTCTCTCCATTACAAACAAATCAGGATCTCTCCAGTGCAAGCCCCGAAAATTTTCCCGATAAGCACAACACGACAAGATGGGAATATTTTGTTTGTCTCGCACACCGCTCAATTGATTACGGGATTTCTCCAGTTTGATAAATGGAGAAAGTGAGAAACAGTATATTTTGTTCGGAAGAAATCTATTGCCACGTCAGATAGGTCTCACGTGCCCGGAGTTCTGGGGCCCACACCGCACGTGCCAAACAAGAAACGGAAAGACGTCGGTCGCCGGGCGGGGGCGGGGGCGAAGAGGAGCGTCGTACTGTCTAGGGCTGACGTGCTAATAGGAGAAAAAGAGAGAATTTAATAAGGAATAAAAAAATCACAGCTTCTGGCGAGGAGGCTGTGGTGCATTAGTGCATAATCAACAATTAATTAATCAATAAGGGGATTGGAGGATTGATTAAGATATAAGATAATGGAAAGGCTTGTCAGGAGATCTTCTAATAGTAGTCTTTTAAAAGGAGGAGGAAAAAAGAATGAGATATACCTTGGTCAAGTTGACAAGCATTCGAGGGCTCCATGGGAGATGATGCATTGAGTGGCGGTTGCATGTGGTGTTGGTTTGAGAGAGAAAGGGATAGGTTTGCAGTTCTAATTCTTTATTCTGATTTCAGGTACGGAGAGTAAGATATAATTAAGCAAATGATGCAATCTTTTTGAGTTGAACGTTTCTAAATAAAATGATGGGAAAGAGGGCTTCGATCCTAATCCATTTTATCAAAATCAAAATTTGCGTCGTGGGATTAATTAATTAATTAATGGGTTACCTAAGAACCGTTGATTGACGGCATCGCATTACTGACTGGGATGAATTGGTTTATTTAACACGATGTGAGTCAAATAACCATGATAAAATATTAAAATATGAGGAATATTTTTCTAGTATCTGGTTTCTTGTGTTTGTTTGGTAAAAATTTGCAAAAATAATATGAAACAAAAATAGACAACTTCCCTTCATTTCTTTTTATTTTTCAACATATAAAATATAAAATAACAGTGATCCAGAAATGTACTAACTTTCTCCATCTAGGGGCATCACTGAAAAATCTTAATAGGAAATTAAAATTAAAATTGCACAAAATGTGTTACTTGGAAATTGAACCCCAAGTCTTCACCTATGAAATGGTTAATTTAAGAGGATGTGAGTCAAATAACCATGATAACATGTGAGCAATATTTTTCTAGTTTCTATGTTTTTTGTGTGTTTTTCATCAAAATTTGCAAAAATAATATGAAAAATGGATAACTTTCCTTCATTTATTTTTATTTTTCAACCAATAAAATAATAGTGACAAAAAATGTACTACTTTTCTTCATTCAGGACAGAATTAGAAAATCTTGATAGGGGACTGAAATTTCAAATGCACAATGTGTGATAGGTGAAAATTTCAGTTAAATCTTAACCATTAAAAAATAGAGCTCTAACCACTATACTACAAATAAACATTTGATATTTTATAACGGAGGCTTGATGTTGAAGATTGATCTCAGAATCATCATCATCGACCATTGATCTAAGATCCAAGGATTTAGATTAAATACCAAAAATAGAAATAAATAAAACGGTAACGTGTACCGTCGTTACCATAAATAGAAAAATAGTACAAACGGCTATATTGTGCCTATGTAATTATAAATAGGAATTTTGTAATAAGAAAAATAATTAATCAAAAACACATTTTTCAATCCCCTCAGGACTCTTTGTTGCTCTCTATTAAAATTATCACTTGATTATATAAAAAGTAAAAAAAATTCAATTAAGTTTTAATATACATAATTAAAATTTAAAAATTATAGAGATGACTTTGCTATTTTTGGCTAAGCTTGAGATCCGCATATCAAACGAGATTTAGGTAACTTATATTTAACCTTTTGAGAAAAATGACAGAAAAAGCGAGGTGGCTCCTCATATTTCGCATCCGTTGCATGAAACATGACCCATTCAAAATGCTCATTTTTAACTTTAAGTCACAGAAAAGTGCATAAAGGTGGCCGTCCTGCTTGAACTTACAGTGATAAAATCCACTGTAAAATCTAAAGGGGAAAGAGAGAGGATAAAGAGTGAGGCTACGGAACTATGCATAGCACGGATTGGTCAGTGTTACGGCTTAATATTTGAGTTTTCAAAATTCTAACGGTCAATCTGAACCGTTCAACATAATTATAAAATGAATATGTGCTTGCAAACCAAATCTTACAATTTTTTGAATTTTTTTATTATTTTTTTAGATAGGTAGAAAATTATTGTTTTTGGATGGTTCAGAATTTTCACATCAAGTGATTTTTTAACTATCTAAAAAATAGTAAAAAATTTTCAAAAAAATGTAAATTTGATTTGCAAGTACATATTCATTTTATAATCCTGTTGATGAATGGTTCGGATCAACTGTTATGATTTGAAAACTCAACTATTGAGCCGTTGCACGGACTAATCCGTGTCATGCATAGTACCGTAGCCTCACTCGAGGATAAAAATTGAGACCGAGTCCGATGCGCAAGAGATTAAAAGGTAAAAAGAAAGAAAGAACAAAGAAAAAGAAAACCAAGAATCCCTTGACGGGCCTTATCAAAAGAAAGATTACCACAAGCTTGCTTTGTCCCTGGTAAAGCCCATTCTACTGGGCCAATATGTCTATTTTGTAACCTTCATTCACGCAACAGTGAGACTGGAGAAAAGGAATATACTGGAGACAATACTGACACCATTTTCTCTCTCTCCTACTCTTTGCAGATCTGTTCAAGTCGCAATCCTTCATAGTCATCGACTAGCTGTCGCCGGGTAGATGTCGCGAGAGTTCAACGCACCTCCCATCGTCTTCCCCTCCGGCGGCGGCGCCACGGCCGCGAATCCTCGCCGACCTCCTTCCGCTTCTATGGCGCCTCAATTCCAGCCCCCTCGGCCCCAGAATTCCGCCTCGGGAGCCTCCAACCCAGCTCTTCCCTTCATGTCCTTCGACATGTCCGCGGCCGCCGCCTCCACATCCTCTGCCCCTCCTCCATCTCTCTTCACCTCGTCCACCATTCCCACGTCCTCCTTCGAAGACGAACCCCCGCTTCTGGAAGAGCTTGGGATCAACACCCGCCAG
Organism: Carex kokanica; assembly: GCA_025461125.1. Lineage (NCBI taxonomy): Eukaryota > Viridiplantae > Streptophyta > Magnoliopsida > Poales > Cyperaceae > Carex > Carex kokanica. Next base: position 1,679,347 of record JAJGRX010000638.1, read on the forward strand.
ATCTGGCGCAAGACCGTCTCCATTCTCAACCCGATCCGCGTGAACTCCAACCTACACGAAGACGGTGATCTCTCAGGCCCTTTTATCTTCCTTATGGCCTTCGGCCTGTTCCAGCTCCTCGCCGGCAAGTCCATTTTGGCATAATTCTTGGCTGGGTCACCGTTGCAGCCATGTTTCTCTACTTCGTCTTCAACATGTTGCTGGGGCGAAATGGTAATTTGGATTTGTACAGGTGCTTCAGTCTAGTGGGGTACTGTATGCTGCCCATGGTGATTTTCTCGGCAATTTCATTGTTTGTGCCGAGAGGTGGGGTCGTGATGTTTGGATTGGGGTTGGTTTTTGTGCTGTGGTCTACTAGGGTTTGTACGAGGCTTCTGGCTGAGATTGCGTCTTGTGGGGACGAGCATAGAGGTCTTGTAGCGTATGCCTGTTGGCTTGTGTTCTGCCTCTTCTCTCTTCTTGTAATCTTCTGATTTAAGGTGGTTTTGAAAATAAGGTAATACCTGCCATACTTTTATTTGGGTTGGGGAGTATCAACTTAGCTACCGATTCACCTTACATGTAGCCTTTTTTCTGGCACCGTTGCTGTTTAATTCAGGCGTTGGTAAAAGAGCACCAGATTGGCTTGAGCTGTTCGAAAATTTCTGACACTGCACAATTGAGTGTTATAGGAGTGAAAATTGTTTTATCTTTCAGTTCCAGTTGTAATTGTGGTTTTATTGTGAATGGCGCTCTACCAGTGCTGTGTTGTGTTTGGATAGGCATATGTATGCATTATTTTGCTGTCCTAGCTATGTTGTCAATTGATATGTGACATGGAATGGAAAATTAATTTTGTTCAAGTATTCTTTAATGTTGGATGTTATGTTGTCTATTTTTAATTTTTTATGGTACTTGTGCAAATTGGTATCAACATGCTGCACTAAACTTTGTTATTAGAAAATAGTGCATGCTGAGTGCTGTAGAATGTTAGGACGCTGCCTAAAGTGCTTAGAAGCTTGGGTTGGGTTTTCACTCATGTTAAAGGGAACTAGGTCGGAGTTGCTTAACTGAAAACTAGAGGACACTGGATTTTAGATATGGTGCTCATGCAATAGTAAAGGAGCAGCTATGAATGAGGACTTTAAGGTTCTGGTTGGGAATAGAGATGTGTAAAGGAATGAATGGTTTGGCCAATCTTTCCTTGCTTCCAACTTAAAATTTTGGAGGAAGGAGGGCAAAGTAGATCGGGGTACTCATGCCACAATTTGGTAATAGTACCCCCAATTTTGGAGGGAAGGATTTAATCATCTCCAGCCCTAACCCTTCCACCCCGAATGCTGTTTACCAGAGCAAACCAAGGACTAAATCAAGGAACTTGTAAACATTATTGTATCCTGATTTAAATTTTAAACTGTAGTTGTATATTTATATTTCATATTACTCTACAAAGGAACTTTCCTTTATAGAATCACAGGACTGAATGTTTTTAGTTTTTTTTCCCTTATTTTTCATCATTTTTGCCTATTTTAGGAGCTCAATAACTAAAGTCAGGTTGGAGTTCTAATAATAGTTTTCTATCCTTTTCTTTTCTTGCAATTGTCACTAATTGTTGTGATCCATACCTTACTTGCAGATGTAAATGTGGGAAATTATTTTTCTGTCAGAAGATTCCAGGAGCCCACACTATTAGCACGATTTGGATCAAATGAAGCTCTCTAAAGATTTTCTTTTTGTGGGTGTATTTTCATTGTAATGGTGTATTATTGAATTCTGTTTTCCGCTTTTAGCTGTGAATCAGGTACCCAATGCCTGTTGTCAGAATTATACTATCAAATTCATTGGAGAGGATATGAAGCCAGCATATGCTGGTAAATAGGTACATTGTCTATGGTTGTTCATTCACAAATTCAAGCATGGTAGAATTAATTTGGTCTACCTTTTCTGATGTTGGATAAGCGGATTTTGTTGTGCAAACCTAGCTGAGTTGTGATGGCTGGTTGATTGTATGCCGGTCATTAGCTTTGTTTCTTAAACAATTAATTGAAAATAAGAATTTTCTGAGTAACATGGTGAGCTGTCTGATTTGAGTAATAATTTCGGATTGGTCGATTGGATTCTTGATCTCAAGAGTTTCATATCGAATATATTTCATGTGAAGGTTGTTATGTCTTCCAGACCGTTAAAAAAAAAAACTAAGGTGGTGGTTATACATTGCAATTTCAAAATCAAATATCAAAATGTTTCCGAAAGGATCATTATATCGCGATAACAATGGCTCTCCTAATAGCGTCTTGACTCGCGGGACCTTTTCTATTTGAAAATCTTTGCAGAAGCTGCGAAAGTCACGAGGGGAATCGAACTCTCGACCTTTCTCGACCTTTGAGTACAATCATTATATTTACCTTTCTTCCAAGATCGAACTACTGCTATATTTTTTTTTTCCTATTTAATGCCGATCGGAGGATAACTCTGAAATCAACATTTGAAAGGCATGAGACCTTTAAAATGGGGACCCTGGAGTCGCAATTTGTCATTTTGGTCGAGTCCACTCCCAGACCGATCACAAGCAGGCTTTCCAAGGCCCAAGAGGCCAGGCCTACTTGCATTAATCGTGGAGAATTAAGATAACAACAATTTGCCTGGGCGGTGTTTGGTTGTGGACTAAAGCGAAGGTGGTCTATCCAACTTAGGCCGGTCTAAATTATTTATGTTTAGTTGTGTCTAAAGTTTATGAGGAAAGAGGGGTGAAATGGTTGAAGGTGAATGACAGTGGACTTGAGTAGCTTAAAATAAAAGAAAAATATAAGGCATCTCTTGAAATGATTTAATTTAGGCTTGTTTAAGCTGGACTAAATTTAAAACCTATTTCATGTTAGGCCAGTCAATTTAAATTGCGTTCGGCAGAATAATAGTGACCTAAAGCCTTTATGTCCACAACCAAACATGGTGCATCGGATTAGTACTCAAGAGTGTGTGATGCTCAGCATCTCTATCTCATTCTCACTTATTAAAAAAAAATACAAATGAAAAGGTGCGGTCACAATTTTAATTATTAAAAGTGACGGTTATGATTTAACAACCTTATAATTTTTTTTTAATCTTTCTAAAATTATCACAATACCAATTGAACAACCTTGCTAAATTATCAATCTTTCTAAAAATATCACAACGCGGATTATGTTTCTTCATTCTGGATCCTGACAAGTGATCTAGTTCTTCAGAAATTCATACACGATTTTATAATTCTTTTGATCGAGCCGTACTTTTACTCTGTTTGAAAAGGAGATGTACACAGTAAGTCTATGATTTAGTTAAGGATTAAATCAGAGGATAAGGGATTTAGTCATCATTGTAGGTTGTCCCAACGGAGAATAGAGGCTATGTTTGGATCATCTGAGAATAGTACTATTCTCAGAATACATTGCTATTCTAAATTAGGTTCATTCAAACAACCTCAGTTGCATTCGGCACAAGGAGAATAGGACTATTTCGCTATCCTAACAAAAAGTTGGAATAACAATTATTGCTCTTTTCAGCCGAATAAAAACAGATAATTTATTCATTCCCTCCAAACTCTATTCCAAATATGCATTCCAAACAACTTTTTTATTATTCCGAATAGTTTTGAGTTAGCACTATTCTCTTACCATCAAGGTTAGTGCTATTCTTATTTACTATTCTCAAATAGTAGCTATTTTAGAGTGCATCCAAATGTACCAAGAATAGCTAAGTCGGTCTAAGATGACGTAAGTTTAACTTTAGGCCGAATTAAGTTAAATTACTTAATGTAACTTATTCATATGTGGAATCCGCTTTTAAGTAATAGCTGATGTTTAATAATATTTCTCCTGCTTAACTTAGGTTTCCTTTTTTGTAAAAAAAGTAGGAATCTAGTTACTATTTATATATTTATCTACTGAAAAGTTATTTCATGTTTTATAATAATATATGAATATAAAACACAAGAAGCAGGCTCAAAATAGTCGAGGCTTAAATAAATCATAAAAGTTGAAAAGAAAAGAGAGAAATACAAATAATATTCATTGATTTAAACATTAGTTGATGTAGCATCACTGAGTGTGTGCTTCTATAAGTGTTCAGATAGGGTATAGGTGTACAGATGTACAGTTTAATTGCAATCAGTCAATTAATCATTGTTCGAATCAGAATTCATCATAAAATTAAATCAATACATAGTTAACCACTAGACACGTAACAAAAATCTTCGTTTAGTTGTAAAAAGGAGCAGTGACCTTTTTCTTCGTTCTCGTGTCAGATGTACGCAACAACAATAACAACTGCATCTCTATTAGTATCCAAACGAATGTATTTGAAAAATAGATCGTGAGTCAGAATATTAGCACCAACGAACAAACCCCTTCTTTTTCTCTCTGTTTTGAATGCATGTTCAGATTTTCACTCTTAATAAATATATGTACTGTTTCTATATGATTTATGTTCAGATTTTTATCTCAAAATCAGATCCAAAATTAACTAGTGAATATATATATATATATATAGTGCTGGGCTTAGCTAAGCCATGGTGTAAAACGACTTGGTGCTCCACGCCTCATTATTTCCATTTTGAAAATCCAAATGACCGATCCGAACCGCTCAAGTTGTTCTCCATATTGATATGTGCTTGGAGACCAAATTTTACATTTTTTGGAATTTTTTACTATTTATTAAGCCACTTTGAAAATCACTGATCCGGCGGTCCAGAAATTTTTACTGTTTTTACTGTTCATAAGGATTTTCAGATTTTCAAAGTGGCTTAATAAATAGTAAAAAAATTCCAAAAAATGTAAAATTTGGTCTCCAAGCACATTTCAATATGGAGAACATGTTGGAAGGTTCGAATCGACTATTTGAACTTTGAAAATGAAGATATGGCGTGGAGTACCAAGTCGTTTTACTCCATGGAGTAGCCTAGTCGGACTCTATATATATATAATATATAGAGTCCGACTAGGCTACTCCATGGAGTAAACGACTTGGTACTCCACGCCATATCTTCATTTTCAAAGTTCAATAGTCGATTCGAACCTTCCAACATGTTCTCCATATTGAAATGTGCTTGGAGACCAAATTTTACATTTTTTGGAATTTTTTTACTATTTATTAAGCCACTTTGAAATCTGAAATCCTTATGAACAGTAAAAACAGTAAAAATTTCTGGACCGCCGGATCAGTGATTTTCAAAGTGGCTTAATAAATAGTAAAAAAATTCCAAAAATGTAAAATTTGGTCTCCAAGCACATATCAATATGGAGAACAACTTGAGCGGTTCGGATCGGTCATTTGGATTTTCAAAATGGAAATAATGAGGCGTGGAGCACCAAGTCGTTTTACACCATGGCTTAGCTAAGCCCAGCACTATATATATATATATTCACTAGTTAATTTTTGGATCTGATTTTGAGATAAAATCTGAACATAAATCATATAGAAACAGTACATATATTTATTAAGAGTGAAAATCTGAACATGCATTCAAAACAGAGAGAAAAAGAAGGGGTTGTCTGTTGGTGCTAATATTCTGACTCACGATCTATTTTTCAAATACATTCGTGTGGATACTAATAGAGATGCAGTTGTTATTGTTGTTGCGTACATCTGACACGAGAACGAAGAAAAAGGTCACTGCTCCTTTTTACAACTAAACGAAGATTTTTGTTACGTGTCTAGTGGTTAACTATGTATTGAATTTAATTTTATGGATGAATTCTGATTCGAACATGATTAATTGACTGAATTGCAATTAAACTGTACATCTGTACACCTATACCCTATCTGAAAACTTATAGAAGCACACACTCAGTGATGCTACATCAACTAATGTTTTAAATCAATGAATATATTTTGTATTTCTCTCTTTTCTTTTCAACTTTTATGATTTATTTAAGCCTCGACTATTTGAGCCTGCTTCTTGTGTTTTATATTCATATATTATTATAAAACATGAAATAACTTTTCAGTAGATAAATATATAAATAGTAACTAGATTCCTACTTTTTTTTTACAAAAAAGGAAACCTAAGTTAAGCAGGAGAATATTATTAAACATCAGCTATTACTTAAAAGCGGATTCCACATATGAAATAAGTTACATTAAGTAATTTAACTTAATTCGGCCTAAAGTTAAACTTACGTCATCTTAGACCGACTTAGCTATTCTTGGTACATTTGGATGCACTCTAAAATAGCTACTATTTGAGAATAGTAAATAAGAATAGCACTAACCTTGATGGTAAGAGAATGTGCTAACTCAAAACTATTCGGAATAATAAAAAAGTTGTTTGGAATGCATATTTGGAATAGAGTTTGGAGGGAATGAATAAATGATCTTTTTTTATTCGGCTGAAAAGAGCAACAATTGTTATTCCAACTTTTTGTTAGGATAGCGAAATAGTCCTATTCTCCTTGTTCCGAATAGCAACTGAGGTTGTTTGAATGAACCTAATTTAGAATAGCAATGTTATTCTAAGAATAGTACTATTCTCAGATGATCCAAACATAGCCTCTATTCTCCGTTGGACAACCTAAATGATGACTAAAATCCCTTATCCTCTGATTTAATCCTTAACTAAATCATAGACTTACTGTGTACATCTCCTTTTCAAACAGAGTAAAATACGGCTCGATCAAAAGAATTATAAAATCGTGTATGAATTTCTGAAGAACTAGATCACTTGTCAGGATCCAGAATGAAGAAACATAATCCGCGTTGTGATATTTTTAGAAAGATTGATAATTTAGCAAGGTTGTTCAATTGGTATTGTGATAATTTTAGAAAGATTAAAAAAAATTAATAAGTTGTTAAATCATAACCGTCACTTTTAATAATTAAAATTGTGACCGTCACCTTTTCATTTGTATTTTTTTTAATAAGTGAGAATGAGATAGAGATGCTGAGCATCACACACTCTTGAGTACTAATCCGATGCACCATGTTTGGTTGTGGACTAAAGGCTTTAGGTCACTATTATTCTGCCGAACGCAATTTAAATTGACTGGCCTAACATGAAATAGTTTTAAATTTAGTCCAGCTTAAACAAGCCTAAATTAAATCATTTCAAGATGCCTTATATTTTTCTTTAATTTTAAGCTACTCAAGTCCACTGTCATTCACCTTCAACCATTTCACCCCTCTTTCCTCATAACTTTAGACACAACTAAACATAAATAATTTAGACCGGCCTAAGTTGAATAGATCACCTTAGCTTTAGTCTACAACCAAACACCGCCCAGGCAAATTGTTGTTATCTTAATTCTCCACGATTAATGCAAGTAGGCCTGGCCTCTTGGGCCTTGGAAAGCCTGCTTGTGATCGGTCTGGGAGTGGACTCGACAAAAATGACAAATTGCGACTCCAGGGTCCCCATTTTAAAGGTCTTCATGCCTTTCAAATGTTGATTTCAGAGTTAATCCTCCCGATCGGCATTAAAATAGGAAAAAAAAAATATAGCAGTAGTTCGATCTTGGAAGAAAAGGTAAATATAATGTTGTACTCAAAGGTCGAGAAAGGTCGAGAGTTCGATTCCCCTCGTGACTTCGCAGCTTCTGCAAAGATTTTCAAATAGAAAAGGTCCCGCGAGTCAAGACGCTATTAGGAGAGCCATTGTTATCGCGATATAATGATCCTTTCGGAAACATTTTGATATTTGATTTTGAAATTGCAATGTATAACCACCACCTTAGTTATTTTTTTTAACGGTCTGGAAGACATAACACCTTCACATGAAATATATTCGATATGAAACTCTTGAGATCAAGAATCCAATCGACCAATCCGAAATTATTACTCAAATCAGACAGCTCACCATGTTACTCAGAAAATTCTTATTTTCAATTAATTGTTTAAGAACAAAGCTAATGACCGGCATACAATCAACCAGCCATCACAACTCAGCTAGGTTTGCACAACAAAATCCGCTTATCCAACATCAGAAAAGGTAGACCAAATTAATTCTACCATGCTTGAATTTGTGAATGAACAACCATAGACAATGTACCTATTTACCAGCATATGCTGGCTTCACATCCTCTCCAATGAATTTGATAGTATAATTCTGACAACAGGCATTGGGTACCTGATTCACAGCTAAAAGCGGAAAACAGAATTCAATAATACACCATTACAATGAAAATACACCCACAAAAAGAAAATCTTTAGAGAGCTTCATTTGATCCAAATCGTGCTATAGTGTGGGCTCCTGGAATCTTCTGACAGAAAAATAATTTCCCACATTTACATCTGCAAGTAAGGTATGGATCACAACAATTAGTGACAATTGCAAGAAAAGAAAGGATAGAAACTATTATTAGAACTCCAACCTGACTTTAGTTATTGAGCTCCTAAAATAGGCAAAAATGATGAAAATAAGGGAAAAAAAACTAAAAACATTCAGTCCTGTGATTCTATAAAGGAAAGTTCCTTTGTAGAGTAATATGAAATATAAATATACAACTACAGTTTAAAATTTAAATCAGGATACAATAATGTTTACAAGTTCCTTGATTTAGTCCTTGGTTTGCTCTGGTAAACAGCATTCGGGGTGGAAGGGTTAGGGCTGGAGATGATTAAATCCTTCCCTCCAAAATTGGGGTACTATTACCAAATTGTGGCATGAGTACCCCGATCTACCTTGCCCTCCTTCCTCCAAAATTTTAAGTTGGAAGCAAGGAAAGATTGGCCAAACCATTCATTCCTTTACACATCTCTATTCCCAACCAGAACCTTAAAGTCCTCATTCATAGCTGCTCCTTTACTATTGCATGAGCACCATATCTAAAATCCAGTGTCCTCTAGTTTTCAGTTAAGCAACTCCGACCTAGTTCCCTTTAACATGAGTGAAAACCCAACCCAAGCTTCTAAGCACTTTAGGCAGCGTCCTAACATTCTACAGCACTCAGCATGCACTATTTTCTAATAACAAAGTTTAGTGCAGCATGTTGATACCAATTTGCACAAGTACCATAAAAATTAAAAATAGACAACATAACATCCCAACATTAAAGAATACTTGAACAAAATTAATTTTCCATTCCATGTCACATATCAATTGACAGCATAGCTAGGACAGCAAAATAATGCATACATATGCCTATCCAAACACAACACAGCACTGGTAGAGCGCCATTCACAATAAAACCACAATTACAACTGGAACTGAAAGATAAAAACAATTTTCACTCCTATAACACTCAATTGTGCAGTGTCAGAAATTATCGACCAGCTCAAGCCAATCTGGTGCTCTTTTACCAACGCCTGAATTAAACAGCAACGGTGCCAGAAAAAAGGCTACATGTAAGGTGAATCGGTAGCTAAGTTGATACTCCCCAACCCAAATAAAATTATGGCAGGTACTTACCTTATTTCAAAACCACCTTAAATCAGAAGATTACAAGAAGAAGAGAAGAGGCAGAACCCAAGCCAACAGGCATACGCTACAAGACCTCCTATGCTCGTCCCCACAAGACGCAATCTCAGCCAGAAGCCTCGTACAAAACCTAGTGACCACAGCACAAAACCAACCCCAATCCAAACATCACGACCCCCACCTCTCGGCACAAACAATGAAATTGCCGAGAAAATCACCATGGGCAGCATACAGTACCCCACTAGACTGAAGCACCTGTACAAATCCAAATTACCATTTCGCCCCAGCAACATGTTGAAGACGAAGTAGAGAAACATGGCTGCAACGGTGACCCAGCCGAGAATTATGCCAAAATGGAACTTGCCGGCTAGGAGCTGGAACAGGCCGAAGGCCATAAGGAAGATAAAGGGACCTGAGAGATCACCGTCTTCGTGTAGGTTGGAGTTCACGCGGATCGGGTTGAGAATGGAGACGGTCTTGCGCCAGATCTGGCGGGTGTTGATCCCAAGCTCTTCCAGAAGCGGGGGTTCGTCTTCAAAGGAGGACGTGGGAATGGTGGACGAGGTGAAGAGAGATGGAGGAGGGGCAGAGGATGTGGAGGCGGCGGCCGCGGACATGTCGAAGGACATGAAGGGAAGAGCGGGGTTGGAGGCTCCCGAGGCGGAATTCTGGGGCCGAGGGGGCTGGAATTGAGGCGCCATAGAACCGGAAGGAGGTCGGCGAGGATTCGCGGCCGTGGCGCCGCCGCCGGAGGGGAAAACGATGGGAGGTGCGTTGAACTCTCGCGACATCTACCCGGCGACGGCTAGTCGATGACTATGAGGGATTGCGACTTGAACAGATCTACAAAGAGTAGGAGAGAGAGAAAATGGTGTCAGTATTGTCTCCAGTATATTCCTTTTCTCCAGTCTCACTGTTGCGTGAATGAAGGTTTACAAAATAGACATATTGGCCCAGTAGAATGGGCTTTACCAGGGACAAAGCAAGCTTGTGGTAATCTTTTCTTTTGATAAGGCCCGTCAAGGGATTCTTGGTTTTCTTTTTCTTTGTTCTTTCTTTCTTTTTACCTTTTTAATCTCTTGCGCATCGGACTCGGTCTCAATTTTTGTCCTCGAGTGAGGCTACGGTACCATGCATAATACGGATTAGTCCGTGCTACGGCTCAATATTTGAGTTTTCAAAATCCTAACAGTTGATCTGAACCATTCAACATAATTATAAAATGAATATGTACTTGCAAATCAAATTTTACATTTTTTCGAATTTTTTTACTATTTTTCTAGATAGTTAAAAAATAACTTGATCTGAAAATTCTGAACCATCCAAAAACAATGATGTTCTACCTATTTAAAAAAATAGTAAAAAAATTCGAAAAATGTAAACTTTGGTTTGCAAGTACATATTCATTTTATAATTATGTTGAACATTTCGGATTGACTGTTAGAATTTTGAAAACTCAAATATTGAGCCGTAGCACGGACCAATCCATGCTATGCATAGTACCGTAGTCTCACTCTGTATCCTCTCTCTTTCCCCTTTAGATTTTACAGTGGATTTTATCACTGTAAGTTCAAGCAGGACGGCCACCTTTATGCACTTTTCTGTGACTTAAAGTTAAAAATGAGCATTTTGAATGGGTCATGTTTCATGCAACGGATGCGAAATATGAGGAGCCACCTCGCTTTTTCTGTCATTTTTCTCAAAAGGTTAAATATAAGTTACCTAAATCTCGTTTGATATGCGGATCTCAAGCTTAGCCAAAAATAGCAAAGTCATCTCTATAATTTTTAAATTTTAATTATGTATATTAAAACTTAATTGAATTTTTTTTTACTATTTATATAATCAAGTGATAATTTTAATAGAGAGCAACAAAGAGTCTGAGTGGATTGAAAAATGTGTTTTTGATTAATTATTTTTCTTATTACAAAATTCCTATTTATAATTACAAAGGCACAATATAGCCGTTTGTACTATTTTTCTATTTATAGTAATGACAGTACACGTTACCGTTTTATTTATTTCTATTTTTGGTATTTAATCTAGATCCTTGGATCTTAGATCAATGGCGATGATGATGATTTTGAGATCAATCTTCAACATCAAGCCTCCATTATAAAATATCAAATGTTTATTTGTAGTATAGTGGTTAGAGCTCTATTTTTTAATGGTTAAGATTTAACTTAAATTTCCACCTATCACACATTGTGCATTTGAAATTTTAGTCCCCTATCAAGATTTTCTAATTCTGTCCTGAATGAAGAAAAGCAGTACATTTTTTGTCACTATTATTTTATTGGTTGAAAAATAAAAATAAATGAAGGAAAGTTATCCATTTTTCATATTATTTTTGCAAATTTTGATGAAAAACACAAAAAAAAAACATAGAAACTAGAAAAATATTGCTCACATGTTATCATGGTTATTTGACTCACATCCTCTTAAATTAACCATTTCACAGGTGAAGACTTGGGTTCAATTTTCACCTAACACATTTTGTGCAATTTAAATTTAATTTCCTATTAAGATTTTTTAGTGATGCCCCTAGATGGAGAAAGTTAGTAGATTTCTGGATCACTGTTATTTTATATTTTATATGTTGAAAAATAAAAAGAAATGAAGGGAACTTGTCTATTTTTGTTTCATATTATTTTTGCAATTTTTACCAAACAAACACAAGAAACTAGATACTAGAAAAATATTCCTCATATTTTTATCATGGTTATTTGACTCACATCGTGTTAAATAAACCAATTCATCGTGCGAGGGTTTTTCACTTGAGCAAGCCCCCAGAGACAAATGATAAATATTAAAAACTAAACAATATAACAATCTGATATCTACAACAGAGATTCAAATTAGCTGAAATTCCCGATCCATGAACAGTAATCCTAAAATCTCTAAAATTTGAGATTCAGCCATCCAATTTTTTATGTGCACACATATCAAAACAGCTGATTTTTCTATGTACGCATCTCGAAATAATTCAATGACTGGATTCGAAATTTTAAAAATTTCAAAATTACTGATCTCGAATTTCAGCAGATTTAAATCCCACAACACTTTAGCAAAATACAAATTTAAATCCCACAACACTTAGCAAAATACAAGTATGATTCGAGTGATCAACCATCCCAGTCAGTAATGCCTGTCGTCAATCAACGGTTCTTAGGTAACCCATTAATTAATTAATTAATTAATCCCACGACGCAAATTTTGAATTTGATAAAAAATGGATTAGGATCGAAGCCCTCTTTCCCATGATTCTATTTAGAAACGTTCAACTCAAAAAGATTGCATCATTTGCTTAATTATATCTTACTCTCCGTACCTGAAATCAGAATAAAGAATTAGAACTGCAAACCTATCCCTTTCTCTCTCAAACCAACACCACATGCAACCCCCACTCAATGCATCATCTCCCATGGAGCCCTCGAATGCTTGTCAACTTGACCAAGGTATATCTCATTCTTTTTTCCTCCTCCTTTTAAAAGACTACTATTAGAAGATCTCCTGACAAGCCTTTCCATTATCTTATATCTTAATCAATCCTCCAATCCCCTTATTGATTAATTAATTGTTGATTATGCACTAATGCACTACAGCCTCCTCGCCAGAAGCTGTGATTTTTTATTCCTTATTAAATTCTCTCTTTTTCTCCTATTAGCACGTCAGCCCTAGACAGTACGACGCTCCTTCGCCCCCGCCCCCGCCCGGCGACCGACGTCGATCCGTTTCTTGTTTGGCACGTGCGGTGTGGGCCCCAGAACTCCGGGCATGTGAGACCTATCTGACGTGGCAATAGATTTCTTCCGAACAAAATATACTGTTTCGCACTTTCTCCATTTATCAAACTGGAGAAATCCCGTAATCAATTGAGCGGTGTGCGAGACAAACAAAATATTCCCATCTTGTCGTGTTGTGCTTATCGGGAAAATTTTCGGGGCTTGCACTGGAGAGATCCTGATTTGTTTGTAATGGAGAGAATCGTGCGAGAATTACTTCGCGGTTGACCAGGTGCTCGTAGGAAGGATCCAGAAGCAAAGGAAAGCATTGGATTGACGTAACTGCCCTTGGAATTGATTTCTTTCCTTTAAAGTGGTTCTTGTCGTTAGTGCAAGGTTACACCGAGGCCTTGAGGTACTGGCTACTGGGCCCATCTTTTAGATTTTGTTTTTTTGGCAGTATATATTAGATTTTTAGGTTACATAAATCCCGGTTTGGTGGATTGTATTAAGCAAGAAAACGATCATTAATTTTTTCGGGAGTTCGCAATTAAGGAGTGTATCTTTTCGAAACAGTATAACGAGAAAGGAAATATTATTGTAATCATCCGAACCCTGGCCTCTAAATGTGTATAGCAAGAAAATGTCAATATTACAAATGTATAAAATACAATTCCTTCTGTTTAATGTTACTTGGCATTAAATATTAACAATTTTAAATGTGATCTTTTCAAATATGAGGGGATTCAAATGTCTCCATTTTTTATGTCTCCACCATTTTTTTATTTTTTAAAATTTTAATTAATAAAAATTTAAAACTTAAAAATCAAAATAAAACCGTTGAATATAATCTACATCATTTTATCTATGTGCTCATAAAAAATTATCATATTTTGATTTTGTTTTTATGTGAATCAATAAGTTGAAAAATCAACGTCTAGAAATTATCCAAATTAGTACGTTTTTTATAAGCTCTTGATGACAACCAAAACAAAATTGAAATGTCATAAATTTTTACACATGCATAGATAAAATGATTTTGATCATATTCAACGATTTTATTTTGACTTTTAAGTTTTAATTTTGAGTTATTAAAGTTTTTAAAAATAGTGGCATGATAGAAGCATAAAAAATAGAGGTATTTGAATCCTCCTCTTCAAATATATAATATCTTATATTTTTTTAACAAGATAAAAATAGAAAAACGATATAAGAGAATGGAGGTCAAAATAGTGTCAAGAAGGTATGTTAACGTTCATATTATTTGATATTTTAAATGTTTGAAATTATTATCTTTTAATAGCTATTATTTTAATGTTTTAGAAAAAAAATTAAATTTTTTTAAAAGTGGTGTTTTAACATGTCGTGGCTTGCGACTGCATGTCGATTGTGAAGTCGAAAGTCTAACCCTCTGATCGGAAAGGGAAAGGGAGCGACAAACACGAAATAGAATTAGAATTCCATGTCGCACTCGTGATCAGAAGCGAGAGAAGAGTTCAATCCACGCGACTTTTCGACCCCCAAATTGCGTCAGGAAATCTCCACCAAAACGCAGGTATTTGGCGAGAATTGGTTGTTCGTTGGTGAGAAGACCTATCTACCCTCTTCGTTCTTCTCTCCCTTCGTCAACTGCACCGGTAAAATCGATCTCTCTTCTTCGCATCAAGAGCTCCGACGAAGTGCGTTTCTACTTCTTCTTCTCCGTTCTTCTTCCTATCCACTGTCAAAAAAATCAAATAAGGTTCCTTTCTCTTACAAAATTAAACCCTAAAAACTAGGTTTGATGGCATTATTTGTAAATTAAAAGAAGTTTTAAGGATAATTATAAATTACAAAGAATGAATTCATTATGAGAAAATAATTTAGCCGATCTTGAAATTTCAATTTAAAATCACGTCTATTCTATTCTTTTCTGTTAAATTCTTACTTATTTTGTTTCCGATCACAGTGTAAACCTTCTCCTCTCTAACAAATACGAATTTGAATAAATACAAGGACGGGGGTGCAAAGGGCGTTATTTATTAGTTAAGCGGACGTGAGAGGGGGATTGAAATGGAGTTAATGGCGCCTGCGGCGGGGCATTGAAATCCAGGCTGTGGTCTGTGAGGGCAAAGCAAAGCGCAATCCATCTCACCTCCCTTTTTTCCCTCTCACGTTTTCCCTCCCATCTCTTTCTCTCTCTCTGCTCCCCGCACCCAACCCAACTCTACACCTAAACTAGATAGGGCTGAGAAATTGAACGAGAAAGAAAGCCCCGATTTCCTCTTCCCTTCCACCGCTTTCTTCCCAGAGCAAAACCAGAAATTCCAGAGGGGAAGGAGTAAGAAGACGACGCAGCAGCGAATAGTGAGGGGCATAGATGCCCTTTGGAGAACCGAAGTTTGATGCGTTCGGAACAGCCTATACCTCCTCCTCCGTGGGAGAGAAAGGAGAGAACAGCCTACACCTCCTCCTCCTCCGGCTACGGTGATGCCCCACTCGGCGCCTCCGCCTCCGCCTCCGCCACAACCCCTCGATGGAGGGACCTGCGCTTTGGTGGCCCAGTGGTACGTGACTCACCTCGCGGACCCCCCTCAGGTACAGATCTGGGCTAATTTGGTATTTGCTTTGATTTTCTAGGCGTTTTAGCTTTTGCACCATATTCAAGTGTAATTAATCGAGTTACCCGTGGAAAACTGGTTTTTGCCTGTAGGAAGTGACAGAGTGTGGTTCAGTCGGTGTGCCGTGGTGGTTTTATCCGTATGTGTTCGTGTTCTTTTATTTTTTATTGTTTTTGTTTTTGGGATATATAATTTTTTTCAAAGTTCTTTCTATGGTTACTTTTGGGTGGGTTGGGCTGTTGGTTTGATTAAGAAAAGGGGTGGGGGGGGGGGGGGGGGGGAGAAAGGATACGGTTAGAGATGGGAGAATTACCTCAGAACCTTTTAGTTTAGTTTTTTTACTCCACTGATAATTTTGGCTTAAGGTTTTTGAAAGGGACAAAGTAAAGGGTTCATTTAGGGAAATTTAGAGAAGACCCCTTTGAGAAACGTGAAGGTCCTTCTTTATTGCTGAAGCCACTCTCAATATTATACCACTACTTGACAAACTTTTTATTTTTCAATAGAAAGGAAATCTTAAACCATTTCCATATTGTAATTGTCCCTTTCTTGATTAGCTACAAACATCACAAACTGTCCAAAAAGAAGGGAATGGAATTTATAAAGAAGGTCATTAAAATAGTCAAAATTGGACGGTAAAATTAGGCATGCTAATGCCTTTGTATTTTCTGTTAAAGGTCACAACAGGATATACCAAGAAGATTCCCCATCCCGTTCTGACCGGCTTTACACTGAGGATGAAAGAAGATATGGAAGGGACAACCGCAGCCCGTTCAGACGCTCTCCTATTTTAAATGCTCCCTCAAATGGCCCTGCGCGTCCTTCACACGATACCTCAATTGTTACAGCTGCTAGATCACTCACCGCCCCTGTTTCAACAACACCAACAACACAACCTTCTTCAAAAGGCCGCACTGACAGCAGGGACCACTCATTGGTACCATTGTCATGGAAACCACTCAAGTGGGTCCGCCCCAGCAGTAGTGCACCGTCGGCCAAGGAAGAGACAACCCTGAAGGTTTTGGTGCCCCCAGTAAAGGAAGCACCAGTCGCATCCCCTGTTACTTCTCCTCTGGTTGGGGATGAGATTGGGGCTCTTAGAAAGAGGGCACGGCTTGGGTGGGGCCAGGGATTGGCTAAGTATGAGAAGCAGAAAGTGCAAGGGTCTGCTGATTCATCTGGCACAAGGTCTGGTGGGCCTGGCGATGCAGGCAGTAGTGGGGCTGTTGATGTGGGTGTCAGTGGGGCTGGTGATGCTGGCATCAGTGGGCCCATGACAGCTGCCAGTTGTCCTTCTCCTGTAACTCCTCTATCTGCCACTAGTCGTCCTCCTGGTAAGACTTGATTTTATGAATCCATGCACTTGTTGGCTTAGACTTGCTTTATTATTTTCCTTTAAAAAATGGCTGTTTGGATATAAAGGGGTAAACTACTAGAAAGTGACTTGGTCAAGCTTGGTACTCTTTGTGCTGCCCATGATCAAGATTCAGTTTTTCTTGACCATGCTTTAATAATTTGTATCCTAAATAATATAATGATTATTTTAGGTCAGTTGTTGTTGGGCTCACATTTTGGGAGAAAACAGTTTGTCTTCCTTTTTTTTGGGTACTATTGGATATCATTACTAAAGGGAAGTTTTCTAGAACCTAGTGATTGGCTCTTGTGGTCTATACTGTGGACAAACTTACTAAAGAATACTTCTCTAGAGTTATGCAAGCAAGTTTCAGATAATTTAAATTTGGGTCTCTGTAAATTATTACAACAACAACAACAGCAACAACAACAACCACAACCAAGCCTTTAGTCCCAAACAAGTTGGGGTAGGCTAGAAATGAAACCCGATCATAATAATAAAAAATTTGGGTCTGTAAATCATTAAACCATTAAAAATTGCATCATAAATGCTTAGTCAAAATCCTATAATCCGGAGAGGCTTCCTTACCTTTCTAATTTGTAGAGTAAAATTAATTCCTTTGGCGATTTTGGTAGTAATTTGGCCAATGTGCTTGGTGTTTATTTCTTAGTTATAACTTGTTATGACATCATTTCAAAAATATAACTTGTTATGACATGAAATATGCTATTCTTATCCCATGATCATACATGTGCAAGATATTACTATTATTGTTCTATCTGTGACTGCTATCATTTTGGTATAACTCTCTAGTAAACATTTCGCCACTAGTTCTTCTTCAACCTTGGAACATTATATATCAATTAATCAATTTTTTTTTTTCAGCTATTCCTGCTGAAAAGCGATGTACAGCTATGGCAAACACTGATGGAAACACCTCTCACCAAAATGTGGCTGAACCAGACACTAGGCCGTGCTCGAAAGATTTGCCTATCAAATTAGATTTCTCTGTCAACTCCGTCGGTTCCCTTAGCACTCTTCTTGCCAACCTTCTACAGCCAGAGGATGCTTGCACAGGTGATTCAACTTTTATGAACAAGGTCTCAATGCTAAAGGTGGATATATCAAAAGAACTAGAAAAAACTGAAAGTGAAATTGATTCACTCGAGCTTGAGCTCATGTCCTTGAATTCTGGAACCAAACCCATTAAAGCCCATGAAGCTCCGGCCCCATTTCCCACGGAGGAAATGTCAGAACCTTGTTCAGGGGCTACTAAAGATTGTAATAAATTAGTCACTGAGGAGCTGGTAGGTTGTTTAGAAAAGCAAGAAGACATGCTAGTAGATTTGAAAATCGAAGATTATGAAGGCCAGGAAATTGGTATGTTAAGTGATGTGCCAAGCACTAGCAAGGATAATGATAATAATCTGGCACTTGTTGAAACTAAAGGGAGTAACCTTATACATTCAATTGTTGCTGCTAACAAGGATACCGCAGAACTAGCGGCACATTATATTGGAATTACCCCAAATGAGGTTGATGTATGGGAGTCAGTTAAGGTAGCTTGCAGTAGAACAGACAATCTGAGAATAAAAAAGAAGTTAGCAGTGCACAAGAGGCAGATGAAATTCAAGGAGCAAGTGCTTGCGCTGAAATTCATGGCGCTTAAACGACTGTGGAAGGAGGATGTGAGATTGTTTAATGTTAAGAATAATTTTACCAAGTCTGGGAAACATGCGTCTTTGAGCAGCGTTCCCCCGCAATGCTCATCCCACAAGCCGCGTTCTTCTGTTCGTGCACGACTCGCATCACCTGGTTTGTCTCTACCTTCACCCCCTCCCTCTTCTTTCCTCTTTCATATGAGTTCAATTTATAGTATGTATTTCAACTACGTTATGCTAGTGTTACTTCCTAATTATTGAGATGATTCCTTGTCGGTGAATGTGCTTGTTATAATTGGACGAACAACTACTTTCTTAGATTGGGTACGTGTTGGTTCCTGTACCCAGTTTATTCAAATCAACCAAAAATGTTTACTAACATTTGCAGAAGTGTTTCCTTAATTATTTTTTCTTAGATGGGTTCTAATATCAGAACTAGTGCATAATAGCCATAGCAACCATACAGTGGCTGCAGTGTAGAGAGGTATTCATTACTGAACCAATCATCAGTACTGGTAATGTATATGTGAGATATGATGTTGCATTAGTTACTCAATAGGAAGGTTGGTACCAAGCTTGAGAAGCTTAGGGCATGTTAGCTTCTGACAGTGCTTAAGGCATGTTTATTAGGATGCCTTCAATTTGTAAACAGTACCTGATTCTTGCATGGTGATTAGCATGGTAATGTATATGTGAGAGATATGATGTTGCATTAGTTATTGATGGGCTTTTCTTCTTGTTTGCTTGATTTGAAAACTTTTGTCCTGGTGATTAGCATGATTGCATGTTATTTTTTTGCATTATTTTTTTGAAGTAGAAAATAACTGCCCTCTAATCAGCATGGTTGCATTTATTTTCTACGGTAAAACTTCAGCTGCCTTTTTCTTTTGTTTGGGAGGTTAGCTAATTTATCTTTATTCATATCTCTACAACGAATGAAGACCAAATTCCGTAATCTCCACAATTTACCAATGGCTATATGTCTGGGATTAGTAGTTTAATAGTAAGGGTATGAATGGACTTATTTGGAGATTTTGTTTGGGCTGAAGGGTTTATGTTTTTAATTTCTTGGCATGAATATTGGTAGGTTTGTTTGAAACTTTAGCTTGGGAACAAATTCCTGTGAAAACCACTAATATAATGAAAACCAAGTTCCAACAGATAATCAAATTCAAATGCAAACTGAAAGCTTGTGTATAGTTGTTTCTTGCATTAGTGTGAGTGTTCACCTTTCTTGGACAGATGTTTTGTCTGAACTGAGAGTATAGATTGTATGTGAGGCTGAGTTTCTTGCAGTAAATAACGTCTCTTTTTATCTTAATATATTCATGTAATTCTCGTTTCTCCCTGCAGATGATAATTCAACTTTTGCTCCTTCCACTGATGTATTAGAATATTCAAGCAAGGTGCTGTTGAGTTCTCAGATCAAGCAATATAGAAGCCATCAAAAGATGCCTTCATTAATCATAGACAACAAAGAGAAGGAGAACAGTCGGTTTCCCACAAAAAACGGTCTCATCGAGGATCCTGTTTCCTTTCAACGCGACCAGTCTATGATAAACCCGTGGAACCCAGAAGAAAAGGAGGTTTTTATGGAGATGCTTGCCACCTTTGGCAAGGACTTTACCAAAATCTCCTCTTTCCTTGACCACAAAACAACTGCAGACTGTGTCGAGTTCTACTACAAGAACCACAAATCAGAGAGCTTTGCTGAGGTGAAGAAACGCCTCTTGATGAAAAAGAAGGAATCACAACTGAAGTTGCAGCAGCTGGCACAATCCAGTACATTCCTTATGGCGACCAGTCGGAAGTGGAGCCAAGAATCAAATGCAGCTGCACTTGATATACTTGGGGCTGTGTCTGTGGTTGCAGCATACAATCAAACCACTGGCTCGAGAGGCAAACAGAAGGTTTTTAGTAGCAAATCTCGAGGAAATCTCAGTGCAGTTGACAGGAAGGAATCTGCAGCGGGTAATGTGCCATCCAGTATAGGCCGTGCTGTCTCCTCCTCTGAGGCAATGAGCTCTTGTGTAACTACTTCCACTGACCCTACAGGTAAAACAAGTCATGTTCGAGCAGTGGGTGAGGAGGATGCATGCTCTGAGGAGAGCTGTGGTGGTGAGCTGGTCTCTGCCGATTGGACTGATGAAGAGAAAGCTCTTTTTGTTCAAGCGTACAACACCCATGGAAAAGACTTTTTAAAGATTTCACACCGTCTTGGTACAAGGTCAAGGGACCAGTGCAAGGTGTTCTTCTGTAAGGCCCAGAAATCTCTCGGGCTGGATTTTGCCAATCACAGTGAAGACAATGGTGATGCCAGAGGCACACTGCCGGGAAATGGTGATAACAATGGTGGGAGGAGCGATACCGATGATGGGGCGGCTGAGATAGATTCTGGGATTTGTAGTACACAATCTTGTTCTAAGGCAGCTGGTGACATGGCCATGACTAGTGAGGCGGTTGCAGAACCTGAAAATGAAAATGCAAATGATGGAACCTGTGAACAGGAAGCTGTTGGTGATGTGGTGAATTCTGAGACGTATGATTGCTTTCCTGGAAAACAAGAAACTATTGGTGATGGTTGTACTGATCTTAATGAAAAGCCGGTGCTTAAAGAAGGAAAGATTGGGTCTGAGCCTGTACTGAATGAAATTCAAAATGCGAGCTTGACTTGCTGCGACAAGGAATCTTTACCTGAAATTAAGGAGAAGATCAATCTGGAAATTATGGTGGAGCAGAGTAGAACGGAGTGTGCTGAGGCTAGTTATGTTCCCGCTTTGCATACAACTGGTACTTGTAGTACTGGCCAGCGTGAGGATGTAAGCAAGAGACCCATTGATATGTTAAACGAAAGAGTGAGTTCAGCTCATTCTAGTGGGCAGCTGCATCAGACTGGTACAGCAAGGAGCAGAAGACGTGCCAGCATTGATCTTGGTGCAACTAGCAGTGTTATATCATTTGCATCAGATTCTGGTGCAAGTGAGAGCTTACTTTCCAAGCCAGCATTTGGCTCCGGTTATCTTTCTCAGGTTCCGTTAAAAAGACTTCCTGTTATTTTGAAAGAAAACAATGCCAGTAACCGATCAGTACACTTTGGCTCTGGACCCAGCTCCTCCTGCCCATCTGGTTCCATTTGTTTCAGCGGGAACCCACATGGTTTATCTCAGACAACTTTGAATTTTGAAGAGCATTTGAATAAGCCTCATCACAACGCGCCAGCAACTGACAACCCGTTGCAACAGTACATGCAGAAAAACAACCCCTCAGTGAATCAAAGCAATCAGTCATCACATGTTTTTAAAGGTTATCCGCTGCAAATGCCAAACCACAAGCGAGTAAAGAATGAAACTGATCTTTTTGGCCATGTGAAAAGAAATGAATTTTCTCAGCCAAACCAGTTCTTTGGGTTGAATGCATCTAATGCCAGATACAGTCAGGTAATTGAGATTTTAACGGCCCAGAAAAGAGATGACAAGTGTGAGTTTTCAGTGCGTCCTGCTTCTCAGCCAGTGTGCTCTACTGAGAATGATGCGCCTTGCCGGACGGGTGATGTGAAGTTGTTTGGCAAAATCCTCACTCAATCCTCGCCTGAAAAGGTGTGCACAAGGCCTCCTTCACCTAAGCCTAAACCCAAGGAGTCTTCCTCGGGCATGCAAAATGGGCCTATTATAAGTGTGCCCAATGGTCATTCTTTTAGTACACCTTTGTTTTCTAAGGTGGTTGGTGTCAGTGCTGGCAATCACTTGGGGTTGGACGTGGTACCTGTACAGAGCCATGGTTTTTGGGACAGGGACAGTATACAACCTGGTTTCCCATCCTTGCCTGAGTCGGCTCGCATGATGGCTAAGTACCAAGATTCCCTCGCAGGAGCCTTGCCATTTTACCCTGGTAAAGATGGTAGCAGCTCAAATGTCCATGTTAATTTATCAAACTATCAGCAGACGCATATGCAACAGCTGGCTTCAAATGGCGGGAGAGTGGATGGTTTCAGCATGACGGTACCAAAGAGAAGTGGAGTTGAGGTGGTTCAACAGTTTGCACCAAGTATGGTTGGGCCTGGTGCTGGTTTGATCAGAGCTGGTGGTGTTGTTTCTGACCCGGTAGTGGCTCTCAGAATGCATTATGCCTCAAATGCCACTGTTTGTAGTACTAGTAGTAATGGTAGTGGCATGGAAGCATGGAGTGATGTAGGGAGGTAGCCGTTAGCTGTTAGTGGTGTTTTCTTAACACCCTCTGTAATATATTTAGTTTTTCTATTTTTGGGTTTTTATCCTTTTTGGTTATTATTTTTTTCCTTTTTGTAACTTTAATGAAATTGACAAACAACTGGAAAAAAGATATTCTTTCCAGTTCATACTGTTAGTTTTGAAAGTAGTTCATTGTTGTAGTTACTCTCACTCGTGTTCTTCTTGGGTTGTCTTTAGGGTTTTATTCCTGTTGGCCGACTACCTACTCGCGCTAATATTTTCACCTTCACCAAATATTGAGGGTGTATTCCATATTTCCTTGTGTCTAATGAAGTATTTGCTCTTGTAATCTGACATTTAAAATTCACCTGTATACTTGAATTTTAAAATCTTGTGATATCTGAAAGGCTCTTTTTAACGATATGATCATACGTGAAGAGTCAAAGATGGCAAACTTAATTAAAAAACGGTATCTGAGGTTAGAGTGCATAGGATGAAAGAAGGAAGTATTTGTTGCATTCAGGGTAACCTTATTTCGATGTAAAATTTGTAGAGTGAGGCTATGGTACTTAGGCTAGTGTACTACGGCTCAATATGGTACTTTTTAAAATTCTAACGGTTGATCCGAACCGTTCAATGTGATATCCATATGAATATGTACTTGCAAACTAAATTTTATATATTTTTTTAATTTTTTTACTATTTTTTTAATGGCTAGTGTACTACGGCTCAATATGGTACTTTTTAAAATCCTAACGGTCGATCCGAACCATTTAATGTGATATCCATATGAATATGTACTTGCAAACTAAATTTTATATTTTTTTTAATTTTTTTACTATTTTTTTAGATAGGTAGAATTTTGATGGTCCAAAATTTGTATAAAACACTGAAAATTCTACCTATCTAAAAAAATAGTAAAAAAATTCGAAAAAAATATAAAATTTAGTTTGCAAGTACATATTCATATGGATATCACATTAAACGGTTCGGATCGACCGTTATAATTTTAAAAGGTACCATATTGAGCCGTAGTACACTAGCCATAGTACACTAGCCGAAGTACCATGGCCTCACTCAAATTTGTATATTAAAAGGTGCTGGTGCACAACGGTTCTTGTTGTTTGTAGGAACTACTTGCCTGCTTTACTTGTATGAGTAACACATCTGATATTTTTTCTTGGCGGAAGTAACTCTGTTGTTATTCCAAAGGAATAACATGAAACTATTGTTCTGATCCCAACTATTGATCTTCGTTAAAATTTGCAGATGAAAAACTTACGTCCTTGAGATTCGCACAGGAAAAAGTTTGAACGGTTGGGATCGGTAACAGGTTCCTGTTATTCCCAAGGAATAACAGCAGACTTATTTCCTTTCTCGGCGTACTTTTAAATTTTAACTGCGTTGGCTGCAGGATAGGGGAACTTTGAAATTTGAACTATAGAAGTCGGCTACTATGAAATTCGATCAGAGACTTGCATGCTCCTAGTTTGCTTGGGCATTTGGAGCGTATATCAGAGCAATTTAGTGGTCTATCATATGTTAAATCTTTCATCTGAAAGAACCAGATAAATGTAAAACCAAGATGTCATAATAGATGGTAGAGCGCTTCTGTAGAACTATGTTGAACACATTAATTGATATTACAGGGAAATCTTTCATATTTACAGAGTTTTACTATTTTATCAAAGCACAACTTATTACACAGCTAAATTCGTAAATAGGGAAATTCATGCAGCGAGCCATAAAATGTCATAAGAGCTAGTAGAGGTCCTCTCTTCTGTCTCTTATCCATCTCAACCTACAAAATCAATAAAATAGAAATGTGAAGAAGCAGAAAAGAGAATAATTTTATGACAACTTACTGTAACAAAGGTAACTTTGACCGCCACCTATAATTTTTAATACCGTAAACTAAATAAATAGATGGTAAAGTAAAATACAATCAGAAACAATAGCAGGACAAAAGATGAGAATGAGAAAGAACAAACCAGTGATAGTCCCAACGGGGATGGATTTTAGACATGGTAGCATGGGTGCTATGCGGATGCTCCGACTCAGCACGGCGCACGTTTCTAAAGGCACAACAGCCGATGGCGTAAACTGCCATTAGAAAAACGACCACAACAATGTTAAGTATCGATATGTTATGCCAATCTCTTCTCACTTGTTCTAGAACCCCTGCCTTGCATGAATTGCACCGGTAGCACAACAAACTGGAATCATTGCTCCACCTACAATATTTTAATTTTTCAATTGCAGATGTTTTTGGTCAGGAATTGAGAATAAAGGGGAAAAAGTTGAAAAATTGCAGAGATTTAACTGGGATGAGACGCAACCTGTAGCAATCTTCATTGAAGACGACCATGGTACCGACAACATTATATGCGCACGATGTTGGTGGTTTGCAACAGCCAGACTGCAAGAGAACGAGTGACATTGAAATTCAAGATGAAGTGATAAAAGGTGAAAATATTTACATTAATAAATTAAGCATCAAGATTTAAAAAAGACTAATTAAAAATTGCACGGGTTGAGAGAGCTCACTACACAACCTTATCCTACGAGCACCTCAAATCAGAGGTGTGGTACACATCTGGTACGATAATATTTGGCAGAAACAGAGGGAAGTTTCAAGAAAAAAAAGAGAAGAAGAAAAACAAAACTTGCTGTATTTTCTTTAACGAACTGACGCTCGTTCATTTGGTACCTGGACAGGTGTGAGATCTCTTTGAAGAAAATCCACCGACGACCATAACTGCACATCAGCACATGCCTTAGACCCAACAAGGCACCCAAGAGCCATCTTCCAGTATTCCTTCTCCTCTATCTTATGTCTCAACCACCCCGAGTAATCCCCTAACTGATATTCTCTATACTCTCTTCCGGGTACCTCATGGCCGCCACCTCCAGTTGTGACGGCTAATCCAAAAATGGCTAGAATCAACAACGCTAGAATGAGCAAGAACATGAAGAAGAGGTAGAGCCATAGAGCGAAGGCTATGTGAAAGCACGAGCCGACGAAGCCGGCGAGGGAGACTAGGAGGATGATGAAGCCGATGACGGTGACTGGGGTCTGGAGAGAGGTGGTGCAGAGAGAGGAGGAAGAGTGTGTCATCCATAGACCCGCACCGATTAGCGGTATGGATGAAAGGAGGGTTAGAAGGTTTAGGTAACCTAGTGTTGTGTTGCTGAAACGGTACATGTTTTCTGGTACCTCACAACTGAGAAAACTCTCTCTTCTCTCTTTCTATCCTCAATGTGTCTCGTTGTTTACTTCTTGTGTTTTTTAGTTTTTGGTTACCTGATTGGTAAGGACTCTGAAGTGGAGAATATGTGCTTGGGTACTTTTATTGGAATTGATTCTGATCAAATTGACACTGTAATTGGTTCTAAATTGATTAGTGACATTTATGTTTTCATCAAAAGATAATCAAATTGACAAGTGAAATAAAATATAATAAAGTAATATCAGGATTAAAAGCATGATCCGCAAATAAGAATTTTGAGAAAAAACAGCATTTTCTTAGCTGAGTGGAGAATAAGAATTTTTTTGTATGAAGACAATTAACTATCTTTTAGACAAGAGAATATATTCTCTTTATAGTGATCAATTTCAATTATTACATGTCCTTGACTGTTGTTATAGTAAAGTGTTGATTCGTACATATCAGATAGATTTTTTTTTATTTAGAATAAAATAATATAATGTGTTGGAAAGAGAATGGTTGGAATTGGTTTTCGGAAAAGAGGAAGAACTGAATTTTTTTATTTAAGTACGGAGTGCATGCACCGGAATTTCTTTTAGATACCACTCTTTTTTCCAACCTATTTTAAAATTTAAATAGAAAATGAGGAAAAGCTGGATTTAGGATGAGAAAAAGAGCTCCACTGGAAAAAAAAAAAAAAATTCCAAAAACTCGTCCAAACATTCCCTTGCTAGCATATTATATTATTTTATTTTTAAATACAAAAAAAATCTATCAAGGAATGTATATGGCCCAATTTTATGAATTAACTGCAGCAGGCCGTGTTATTTAACCCAGTAAAAAACACCAACTTGATTTGGATCAATTCGTGGGGCCCAAATGATGGAAGTATATCACTGTCATTTGGGGCCCAGTGGCATCGTACTTGCATGTTTAAATCCTTTCACCTTTTTTTATTTAACATTGTCAACTATCAACGTTAATGATATATTATGGATGCTGACAATATTTGTCTTGCATGTTGTAATCCTTTCACCTTTGTGCTAACATTCTCATAAAATTCTCTGGGTACAAAATTTTACAACAAAAAATAATTGTAAAATCTTACTGAAAACATAAAA
Source organism: Carex kokanica (assembly GCA_025461125.1). Classification (NCBI taxonomy): domain Eukaryota; kingdom Viridiplantae; phylum Streptophyta; class Magnoliopsida; order Poales; family Cyperaceae; genus Carex; species Carex kokanica. Next base: position 1,706,568 of record JAJGRX010000638.1, read on the forward strand.
ATAGAGATGTATGAATCTATCATGAAAATTTTCATGGGCACTTGATAATCTATGAAAACAAAGTTTTTCTCGCCAACATTTTTTTTTGCTAGCGCTTGCCGGTTGCAACTCATAATGACGCTGAGGTGGATCTACATTTGTTAGTAGGAGTGTTAAGTCAACTTTATGTTTTTTTTTTAATTTTAGTTACGTATATTGAAATTCAAATGATTTTTAATTTCAGAACTTCTTATATAATCCAACACCTTCATAAAATATCACATATTTACTTGTAATCTAGTAGTTAATGCTTATTTTGTAGTTGTGAAAAACTTGAATTCAATTCTCAACCATCTTAATAAATAGTAAAAAAATTTCAAAAAAATGTAAAATTTGGTCTCGAAGCACATTTTAATATAGATTGAACATCGAACGGTTTTGATCGACTGTTTGAACTTTGGAAATAGAAAAACCAGTTGGTAGCACCGTGGGGCTAGGAACAAATGTTTTGATATTAGCCACTCTCTCTCTATAGATGGTAAAGTTTATGGGTCCCAAAAACAATAGACTAATCATGTTATTTTAATTGAATTTTTGGAACAAATATATTTTGTTTCTCCCTTCATTTCACATTACGTATAGAGTTTTGAAATTTTGAACTTTAATCTCTTATTTCGGTTCAATCAAACAAACTGAAATTTACTTTGATTTTTTTTAGTTCGATTGTTATTTGATTGACAAGTTTAATTCGGTTAAATTTTTAAAACCGAATAAAATTTTGATTTGACTGTTTAAATTCAATTTTAACTGAATTGACCATTTGAAGTTGGAACACCCCCAATTGCACTATAAAATTCCTTCCTTTCAAGTACTCCAAAGCTCCGACTCAAGGATTTAGTCGCCTATCCCCCTCTTCTCAATTAGCTTTCTCTTAATTCTTTGTTTTTCCTTTATTTTCTCTACGCATGAAATCCAAAATAGGATTGCTGGAATAAATGCTAAATTGGAAGAATTGCATGGAATATCCTGATAGACGACTATTGAATATTTTCAATTTCAGATCAACTCTATTTTATTCATTTCTACTGAATTGAAATGAATTCTCGTTGAACTTCGTTTCAGTCAAAGATTATGAGATATGAGAAATGGGAATTCGATTTCCCATTTCACAGAGAGGGAATGGCGTCTTCTTGGACGGGTCCATATATAAAAGCATTACTCGCAAACTATCATCATAACGGAGCACAAATAGATCAATTACCTCAGCCAAAATAGAGTAGAGAGTACATGTTCCAATTCACATAAATCATTTGCTGGTAGAAATCCATATAAAGTTATTAGGCTCACAGGAAATATAAAATAACCCTAATAAAGTTATTAGGCTCACAGGAAATATAAAATAACAACAACAACAACAACACAGCCTACATAAACCAAGAACAGGCGCAGGCTTCTCTTATCCTTTTCTGTTCTTCTCTCAAAAGCCAGCAATTCACAAATGAAAAGCCAAGCACCAACTGCACCGAAATCTCCAAACCAGTGTAAAAGGAGACCAAACTTTGTTTGATTATCCACAAAAAAAAGACATCCAAACAAGCAGCCAAATCCTATTAATTTGCTACTAAATTATACACTCTATGTCCCTGTACATTAAGTTATTTGAAACAATCAGATAACTCTAAGTTTAGAAAGAAACTCCGTGCAGAGGTCGAGGAAGAGAAGATGGGGCCCAGTAATCCTTTGCAAATCAAGTAAGTATTTATCTTCCTTTGTCCTATACAGCTGCATTAAAAAAAAAATTCAATTCAGTAACTTGTTAACACAATTGGTTCATAAAGCTCTAACAGTATTACAGTTTTAACTCGCGTGCAGTGTGCATAATTCTTTAAACAAAAGAGAAGCATACCTGAATTTCAAACTTCATTTCATTATATGATCTCCCTGCAACATTACCATTGCCAACCAATGAGTACTCAATTGACCGTTTGCACTTCATGTTGAAGTGTCCGTTCTTCTTCCAAGAAACATTCATGTCGTGCAATGCTCTTAGTACCTCTGCCATAATCTCACGGGGATGAGCCCGAGACTACCAAATTATAATTTATTCATCAACTTCCGTTTAAAAAGAAGATACATGATGCGATCGAGAGGAACCACCCCCCACCAACACCCCCACCAAAACACACACACACACAAGAACAAAACCAATCCACCCACTTGCAATACTTCCAATTAAATTTTTCTAAAGCCGCCGTATCTCGCAAGGAAATGACGATGGTGGACCCAATAACCAATTATTCCGTGATATATAATATTATTTATTTGTTAGTCTTATCTTGGCATTTATTATTTTTTTCCAAGAATGTAACGGAAGGCAGGAAAAAAGAAAGATGTCTATTTATTCTGCTATAACAGTATATCTAGTGAAATAGATTATTCAGTACGTTTGGGTTGGTTTTCTAACCTGAAGCCCAAGAGCCCATTTTTTCTCGCGGTGGCAGTGAGACTTCGGGGCCATTGATTGGGGATCCATGCTCCCTTGATGATTCGTGGATCCGTACAAATTGTGATTTAACAAATCCTGAAGAAAGAAATTTGCATGAAATATTAATCAGAACCATCTGTCATTTGTCCCTTAGACATCATTGTATACACATCTTCCCATTTTTGGTAACTTGAACTCCATTTGGTATCACTGTCTTTTGTTGATCTTCATTTTATTTCAGGGGATAAAGTACAATATGTTTAATTAGATGGCACAATTTCCATTTTTTTTACAAGTCAAAAGGAAAAACATAGGTTCCTTAAAGTGGCGTGGAGGCTTTTTTAATTTTTTCCATTTTTATTTCTCCCCGTCAAATTATAACTACATTCGCCTTTCACCCCTCGTTACTCTACGGTCCCAACATCATTGCCCTATGATAGGAATAACTGGAAAAATAGTTTTCAGACCAACTGATTTGAATGCAAGTTATAAAATTCCTATATCAAGTGGAACAATTCACAGCAGTGATTAAAAAATCTCATCAAATTCAGAAAGCTTTGAATTTATTCAGCAATACAAATATGCTATCATATGTTTATAGAACTTATATCGAAATGATGATTTGAGATGATCCTAATTCAATTGAATGTGCCAGCAGACAACAGAGCATGAGGTGATTCTCGTTAGTTTGGCTAATCATTGTCGCATGGATTGTTCACAAGAGTGTTTAGCGCAGCGCATTTGGAATAGGCATGTCAATGAACAACAATAACGAAATAAATCAGAGAGTTCCTTTTCCCTACAGTTATTCCTTTTTAGTTGCAATAGTATATTATGATATTATGTAATATAAACATTAAACTGCAACACGGATGTCCATCATTTGCATTTGGAAATAAATTGGTTAATAGAATTGTTGATTGTATAAAATCTATTCAGTTCTGATGTTCCCATTTTACTTGATTGAGGTTCCTCTCTGATCTGATTTTGGTACCGTGCTAAGCCAGCTTGTACCAACAAGTATTGAGGTGTACTTACGGATGCTACCCTTGTCCTGTCAACACCGGTATTGTACTAGGTGCTTGTTGATATTAATAAACTAGCCGCAGGTTTCTTGCTATTTCAATTCAATTTTACTATTTTCTATTTAGGTTTATCATTTATGAATGAAACGGAGACTAACTGTTTTAGTCTAAATGGCAACAGAAGATCCATTAGAGGACACAATGTGGCAATGCACAATTAAGAAGTGCAATTAAATTTTATTTTTTCCTATTAGATCTACAAATGAAACCAAGACCAACTGTTTCAGTTTAAATCGCAAGTAGAAGATTCATAGAGGTCACAACCTGGCAATGGCAAATTAAGAATCCTAGCAAAGTTTGAACCGTTACTATTCATATCTCCGGCGCACTCTTCGCATGCCCTATAATTTCAGAAGCAAAAGCGGCGGTTGCACAAATATTTTGCCATTTTAAAAATACATCATGAGATTTCAACTTGGAAAACTAGTGCTTGTTTTTTCTATAAATAGAAAGGATAATAGTATAAAGGGCACTAAATTTCTGGTAAGAAACTTGACATTACAAGAAAGTTCTCGGTTAAGCATTAATGGTATCCAGCATTAGTTTTAAGAATGATGTTGTAAGCACTTAAAATTAAAAACAAGAAAAATGGAAATTTCCTTCTTGTTTCTGAAAAGCAAAAAGAGGAGAAACGAATAGGTAATAAACACAGCCTTCATTATCCAACACATTTCTGAAGTAGTTAATAGATGCTTAATATTTACAATGAAATGCATGCATTTTTCTCTTAAAGGGCAGTATAAAATTTGACAACATTCACACACATATATTATGTAAATATATACCCTATAAAGATACAAAACAAACCTTAGATTCTTGATAATCAGCCCCGAGATAGCCACTCGTAGCACGCAAGCGGCTGTCCAAAAGGAGATTATATGTAACAGTGGCCTGTCATGAGATTTCACATATATTTCAGCATTACGTACATAAATTCTGTTATTAAAATTTTTCTCAGGATTGTTTAGTCTTAAAATCAGCTTCATTTGAAAAAAACCACCTCATGTTGACTTCGGCTAGAAAGAGATTCAAGCAACTTGATCTTGTCATATCCCATCTTAATCACCTGCTCTAGAATTTCTTCATCAATCTGGAGTAAGATGAAAAAAAAAGATGCTTGAAAAAGGGGGAAAACTATGCAAAACAAAATTGAAAAAAGTCAAGCAAGGCAACCAGATTTGAACCTTTCTCGCCTGAATGGCAGTGTCAGGAGGCGGGACTGCCAGATAGTGGGGTAGTCGAGTCTGAAACCAGGTGTGCTCACGAATTTCATTAATTTTTATTCTCTTCATTGGATCAACAACCAACATTCTAGGAAGCAGATCCCTTGCCAAAGCTGACAGATGGCTCGGTAATGTGTATATTCCACTCTAATTAAACAAATAAAAAAAGTCAATCAAAGAAGAAAAAACTAAAACAGAAGATAAGTTAAATGCTATAGGAAAAAAAATATCACCTTTATCTTTTTAAATAAATTGGGGATATTCTCATCATCAAAAGGAAGAGTGCCACAGAGAAGAGCGTAAAGTGTAACTCCACAACTCCACACATCAACCTCAGGCCCAGCATATAATTTCCCGGATATAACCTAAGACAGTACAGAAAAGTTTATTTTGGAGTCTATAAGAGCAAAATATCAGCTAAAGATATATTTACCTCAGGGGCAGCATAATTTGGACTGCCACAACTGGTCTTCAAAAAATGGCCATCTCGCATTACATTGCTCAACCCAAAATCTGCCAATTTGACATTGTATTTTGAATCGAGCAACAAATTCTCTGGTTTCAAATCTCGATGCACGACCATGTTTCTATGACAATATTCAACTCCCGATATGATCTGCATAAGAACAACAAAATATCAACAGTCAATTATGTGCAATTAAATATTCATTCCGAAAATGGAAGTGGATATCAAAAATTACTATGGACCTGTTGGAAGATACGTCGGGCTTCATCCTCCTGCAATCTACCTTTCTCCACTATGTAGTCAAATAATTCTCCATATTTGCAATATTCCGTTACAACAAATACATGTGTCGGTGAATCTATGACCTCATAGAGACGTATCACATGTGGGTGAAAAAATAAGCGCAATATTTTCATTTCTCTCTTCACTGAAAGATCACGAGTAGAACAAAATTATTACAATTAAATCAAATTCTACATAGCTGGTATACTGTTATTAAGACAAGATTTTGTTTGCTTGTTTAGTTCTATAGTGATAACATCTACAAGTATCACTTTGCAACTTATAATCATAGGAAACTGAGCTACAGCGCCCAATATTGATACTGTACCTAAACTGAGCTACAGGCCTCAACTCGTACCAATCAGTGCGAATTACATCGACATTTTTTTAATAACCATTTAAATGTAGATTTAAAAATGTAATTCTATAAGAGAACTTCATTGGTATTAGAGAATTTTTTTTGTTTTTCCTTTTTAATTGTTCTTTGCAAGATTTATTTGGTGATAAGTTACGAATACTAGTCTGCAGCTTAAAGTCATTGGAAAAAAAAAAAAAATACAGCACTTCATTTGACACTCACAATCAGAAAAATAACAGTATTGTAACTTGTAAGTAGCTGTATATGGTCCACGCATACAAATAAGAAGCCAGTTACATCTAAATAGTTTCAGCATTCTTTTTAACCAAACTAGAAGAACAAAAAAATATTTTGGCAAGGTAAAAGTCTAATAACACTTTGGTCAAATTCAAGACTTATTCCTGATCAAAACTACTAACAAAGAAAGAGCTGTGACTCAGTGGTACTGATATGGGCCCATGGTACCTTTTTCTTCCATGTCCATGCTTTTCATCTGACGACGATCGATAATCTTGATAGCAACTCGAAGACCAGTTACTATATGCTCAGCAACTTTAACCTTGGCGAATGAACCTATACCCAGAGTCTTACCCAGCTTGTAACTTTTTACTAATGCCTCAGGATAGCCTCCTCCCCTACTGGAACTCCCCATTCTAAATGCTCCTGGCCAATGGAGAAGTTCCAATATATGTATTATCTCTATTAATAAAATACATCTTATTTATAAACAAGATAGTGAATTAGAATAGGTTACTCCGGAAGTTCTAAAATTGAATGGTGATAAACATTAAACTATAAGTTCAATATATTTTAAAATCACAATGCTACCATAATTCCACTTAAGTTGATCAAGAGGGGATTGGTGAGTACTCATGTCTTCGAGTTATCAGAATGAACTAATTTGCTTTCAGAAAAAGACTATTCAATTCTGACTTCAATTCTAGCAGAAAACCTCTAAAGTACCAAAATAAAATATAGTATAATTCAAGATCATACTGCTGAAAGTTCAGTAATTGGACTAAAAACTGACTGAGAATTCAAAATATTAATTATCTGTGAACCTCCCTGATCAAACTGACAAGCCTTGAGCCATTAATCGGTATAATCAAATTTAATTTAATCTGTGCAGCAGTTACATGAATCCACAACGTTCTCCCAGATTAATTTAAGATTTTATCATGAATTAATGTTATATATAATCAACTGATCAAACAAAATAAATACCCAGCTAACAGCAGCTCCGTTCCAATTAGATATCCACAACGTTCTCCCAGATTAATTTAAGATTTTATCATGAATTAAATGTTATATATAATCAACTGATCAAACAAAATAAATACCCAGCTAACAGCAGCTCCATTCCAATTAGATATCAACATGCACCGGGCAAAAAGTTCAAATCGACTTCGAAATCAAATAAAAGAGAAAAGCTAAATAGAAAAGAAACAGCTCGCTTCTCCAGTACCTGATTTCCCGGAGAAACTTTATCTCCTTCAGAGAATTAGACTAGTTCAAACTTCTACCCGCAGAGGGAGGAGAGGAAGAAATAGAGAGAGTTCTAGGGTTTTTGAAGAGGAGGATTGATCGGAGGAGAGGCGGAGCAACGGTACACTTCCGTCCAAAACGATCAGAGACGACCTTTATTTTTGGGCTATAGGCAATATTCCCTTCTATTTTATTCTGGGCTTTACTTTATTTTATACGACTATAAATATGATTTGCTTAAAGTAATCCCACCACCTTCTAGTTCAAATCCTCTGGAAAATCAAACTATATGATATTCTCTATGGCAAGTCGCTGACAATGCAAATAACTATTCTTTTCCACTGTCAGTAGAAAGATAAACGTTGTTACGTACAGAATACGCCGCACGGGATCAAGAGTCAAAACTCGATTTTCGGTTTGTTCCGTGCTCTGCGAGGCTTGCGAACTTGGAGGATCGGTCAAAGGAAAACAGGTAACTAGACAACTAGTGCGGGAAATGGTTCTATTTATTGTTCAGACTTCAGAGGGTAACAAGTAACAACTTTGTTAAAGAGAAACTGGTTTGTGTTATTATTTAGTTTCAGAAATGGGCAATAGCCTCTTTTAAAAATAAAAAGTAACTAGGAACCTTTGCACCTTTGATGACTCACTTCCCATACAATCGGGGGTGGACCCAGAATGTTTCAGGGGCATTTGAGTTTTAGTGGAGATTTATCTATTTCGACCGATTTTATATCTCTTGAAATTTTTTTTGCCCTCCTCTGGACGTTTGATTTGTAATTCAGATTAAATTTTAGATTAAAATTGAAATAAATTTGTTGAATTTTGATTGGTAATTAGAATTATAAGTTAGAGCATCAGAAATTACAAGTCAAAGCATTGAAAAGTATAAGTTAAAATATTATTTTTTATCGAGTACCCAATTGGTTAATGAATTTAAATCTGATTAGATATTTAAACCCGATTCTATATAATCTGGATCCGCCCCTGCGTACAATCTCATCTATATGAGTAAACACTTCTATAAGTATAAAAAAAAATTTGAAGTAATTTACAAATGTAAAGAAAAGTAGTAAAAAGATAGGTTCGGGTGTTACTTTTGTGAAAATAGTAGACTCTGTAAATTGATAGAAATATTAGTGTTGTTTTCTGACTTCGCTTTAAGAATAAAAATTTATATTTATATCGAAGAAAAAAACGAATTAACTTTTATTGTTTACGGAAAGTTTTATTATTTTTCTCTATTTTATAGGTCCAACTATGAAAATATTATTTATATGATCGTGAAATTTATTAAAGAAATGGAGGTTTTTTGCTCATAAAATTTTTGAAAAGTTGATTTAACTTGATCTAAAACTTGAAAGTAAGCATATATGACACCAAAAATAATTAAATTTATTCTATATTGAGATTTCTTGAGATTTAATAAATTTTACGCATGTCAGCAGTATAACACCAAAAATTATTAGAAACTTGGAAAAATTAGAGAGAATTCAATCCCTCTCATTATGTTAGAAATTAATATACGGATCCCATTCACAAAAACTAATAAGCGTATTTTTGTGACATTTTCTGTAATATGATATTGCAACATATTTTTGTGTGGTTTTTTATGTTGATATTTTCAACTGATTGATTGATACAATATGCCAATCTTAATGCACATCAAATGACAGAAAATAATAGTAGGGAAAGATTGTTGTGAAAGCTCAATTTCCTATCATTTTTATGAGTGAGGCTATGGTGCTATGCATAGCACCAATGGCTAGTGTACTACGGCTCAATATGGTACTTTTTAAAATCCTAACGGTCGATCCGACCGTTCAATGTGATATCCATATGAATATGTACTTGCAAACTAAATTTTATATTTTTTCGAATTTTTTTACTATTTTTTCAGATAGGTAGAAAAATCAGTGTTTTTTGAAAATTCTGGACCATCAAAATTCTACCTATCTGAAAAAATAGTAAAAATATTCTAAACAAAATATAAAATTTAGTTTGCAAGTACATATTCATATGATTATCACATTGAACGGTCGGATCGACCGTTAGGATTTTAAAAAGTACCATATTGAGCCGTAGTACACTAGCCATCCGTGCTATGCATAGCACCATAGCCTCACTCCATTTTTATAAAGTATAAATTTGTTTAGAGAATATGAAAAAAAAAAAAAAAAATCTACCGAACAGTTCTTGAAGAGAGGGAAAAGGTTTCACTTGCTTGAAGAGAGGAAGCTTAAGGAAGCTAAAAGAAATCTCACGAGGACGATCGCACGTAGAGTTGAAAAAACGTGTTGTGCCGTGTCATGTTGTGACTAACACGCCGTAATTTTGGTCTCGAACCGTGCTGTGCCATTACCAAGTTAATTTTTCACATGCTATGCCGTGCCGTGACCAAAATATCAAGAGGTGGTCATGGCACGCAAATGGTCACGCAACGTGAGTCACGCCGTGTCTAAACGTGCCGTGACCATACGTGACTCGTGCGACTTGCGTGACCATTTAATCATAATTTAGGTTAGTTTATTCAAGATTCACCACTAAATTAATATCTAATGGTCCTAATTACACGTGACTCGCGTGACTACGTGCCGTGCTATGCCATGCCAAAGTTTCAAAAGATAGACACGGCACGGGACACACGAGTCGTAACCGACACGCGTGCCGTTCCGTACCGTAACCATGCCGTTCCGTGACGAAGCCGCTCCGCCGTGCCATTTTTTCCACTCTAATCACACGAATTAAAAAATCGTGTGTACAAACTTTGGTGCGTCCGGAAGGGTGAACATTACCGATACAACAAAATCTGTGTGCGTGGATCAAAAAGCACGCCGGAGATTTCTGCGGCTTTATTTTTCTAGATTAAAATAAGAGGGATGCTTCGGTGCACACAAGGACTTATTTGTAAAATGAGTCCTATTTTATTTTCAAAGTTCAAACAGTCTATCCGACCGTTCAACATTATCTCCATATTAAAATGTACTTGGAGGTCAAATTTTACATTTTTTTGAATTTTTTTACTATTTATTAAGTATTTTACAAATTCAATGGTCTGAATTTGACTAGTTTTTGTAAAATACTTAATAAATAGTAAAAAAATTCAAAAAAATGTAAAATTTGACCTCCAAGTACATTTTAATATGGAGATAATGTTGAACGGTCGGATCGACTGTTTGAACTTTGAAAATGAAAATAGGAATCATTTTACAAATAGGTCCTTGTGTGCACCGAAGCATTTGCCTTAAAATAAATGTGAATTATATATATCAAATTGTAATCCGTCAAAAAGGATGAACTATGTAATCCGTACGCGCGAATTCTCAGATTTTTGTATTAATTGTTAGCACTTCTCAAAATCCAAATGCTGGAACTCGCTTCAGGACTCGAAAGGGAAGAGTCACCATTGGAACTACTGTAGATAAGTTATGATGCCTGACGAATAGATAACTGATCCAGTGATCCCTACGGCTTCATGATATTCCGAAAATTCCGAGGGCTTAAATGCAAAAAAAATTACTCTGAAGACAATGTTGGACATTTTTGTTATATTGGTCGGTGTGTTATACGCTGAAAGTTATAATAAGGAACTTAATTATTCTCATTGGTATTCAATCGGAACACATAGTTCTCTTGGTAATAATACTGGATTAGCATAATTAGTTTTTTTTTTTTGAGAAAAGTGGTATAAACCACCTGTTTCATTAGAAACTTATTGGTCCATACAAAGTGCCAAGAGGCAAGTCCAAAATAGTAACAGCTAGATTAACAAAACATAATCTCATAAGCTGTGAAGCAGCTAAGAGATAACTAAGAAAGAAAAAGCAAGAATTTTCTAAGTATACAACATACTAATATGAGTACATGAACATCTTAAAAAACAGTAAGTAATGAAGTAGTGCATTAGAAGGAATTAAGGAGCAGTTGAAGGAGAGTTGGTATGGGTAGTGGGGTCAGAAGCATCAATCATATTCAATTCTGTCTCTAAGGAAGTCAGAGAGGTCGGACCCTTCTAACCCAAGACATGGTTCTTCCTCTGAATCCCAAGTATCGTGTTCCGTTTCCGATGTAACTGTCTCCAAGCGGGTTATAATATTGCCTGCCTGAGACAAATGTGTAACATCCATAGGTAGAACCAAAGTTAATTTAAAAAAAGACTCATCAGAATTAGACTTACACCAAAAGGTAGTTAAAGAGATGATTTGAGAGGCTAATGAAGCAACAGATGGTATTATAGCATTTTTAAAGCAAACTTTATTTCTAGTTAACCACACTATCCAAATGGTAGCAGCCCTAATTAGTTCAATTAATAAGCAATCCTTAAGAGGGATCCATGCATCTAACTGCCATAGATCGTGTATGGTTTCACAATTAAAGATAAAATTATTATGGTTCGCTATCCAATTCCACAATGATGATATAAGAGGACAGGTGACAAAGAGATGGTTAATGATTTCTAATGAATTACAAAAATGGCAGGTTTGATTTCCATTCCAGCCCTTTTTAGCTAAATTATCTTTGGTTAAAATTTTGCCCTCCTTAACTAACCACATAAAGATCTTAATCTTAAGGGGTATTTTTGATTTCCACATGGTAGTATGTGATTTATCTTTAAAGCCCCCAAATTCTAACCATTGATATAAAGAATGTACTGTAAATTGGCCAGTGGAGTTCCATCTCCAGTGTATTCTGTCAGGTAAGGTGATATCAGTAAACACAGTGGAGTAAGAAAGGGTAGAGGTAAGTTGTTGCCATTCAGTTAAGAGTATACCAGTTAGTTGCCTATTGAATTGGATAGAGATAGATGAAGGAGTAATAGCCCTAGAGACTGAGATTAGAGGATCTGAAGTAATCCTAAAAAGGTTGGGGTAAAGGCAGTATAAGGCACATTCTCCAAACCAACGATCTAACCAAAAAGAAGTATTATTACCATGCCCTACAGATCTGTTAATTCCTAAATCGACTATGTATCTAATTGATGTAATACCTGACCAGAAGGGAGAACAATGAGATATTTCTAAACCTGAGAGACTATATTTATCAATTAAGATGTCCTTCCATTTGCCAGAATAAGTAGGATCTTTGAATCTGTACCACCATTTTGCTAGTAAAGAGATGTTCATTCGTTCCAAATTAAGTATACCTAGACCTCCCTGATTTTTGGCAAGGCATACTTGATCCCATGCCACTAAATGGTATTTTTTCCTAGAGGGATTAGCACCAGACCAAAGAAATTTTTTTCTAATTCTATCAATTCTTTGTCTAACATTGACAGGGAGTCTATAAATTGAAAGCCAATAGAGTGGAATTGATGAGAGGACATAATTTAACAAAGTAACTCTACCACCTAGGGAAAGTAATGTGCCCTTCCAGGATTGAAGCTTATTTTCAATTTTTGAAATTAATGGTTCCCAATCTGCTGTACTAAGTTTCTTCCAATTGAGTGGAACCCCTAAATAAGTAATAGGCAAGGAGGATAAATGACAGCCTAATTGGCTTGCAAAAGCATAAGCTAACTCGTTGGATATATTAAGGGAATTAGCATAATTAGTTAATCCAACATTTTGTAGTAATACAATCCCACATTAGTTTTAAGAATACATGTTCATAATTTAATAACATGAACTATTCCGAATAGTATGAAATTAACACTTTGTCTATATTTATTCGAATATTCTTCTCGTACTATTTTTATACACTAATCCGGCTACCATTATTTTCTTATTATTAGTGGTTTCCGTAATTCGACAGGATGGCTAAGACAATCTTTCCCGTGTTAATTTTTTTTGGGGATTTTTTTAGTATTTATATAGGCGTTTTCATACGAGTAAATTGTAAGAATGCTTTATTTTGAATGAAACAGCTGGTCTTTTGGCCACTTCTTTAAAAAAAAAAAAAATGCAAAGTAAAAAGTAAAAAGTTACCATTCTACGACTAGAAATCAAGCTACCGATTAACATAGGTACATCCTACTTGCGCATATAGCAGCATTGATGGGACATAATATTCGATTAATGAAAGTTGCTGATCGCTCTTTATTCCTCCCACTTCCTCTGTGCCTAATTGGCTAGATCGCTAATCGTTTCATCTATGATATTGGTCGACGACTGACCCTCCCCTCCAGTCTATAAATATACCTCTTCTCTCCAATGACCCAATTTATATACACACAAGACTGTTAAAGGATTCAATACGTCAGTTCTGCATCAGGTTCAACCTGTTGCAATTCCTAAGGCTGAGATGTGGTCGGACTACAATTGATGCTTGTTGCAATTCAATTATTAACATGATTATAAGTACCTACATACACGATCATACAAAATTAACAATATTTTAATACATATCTTATAGGGTTCAGGTATAAATTGTCACGTCTCCAGTTATTTAGGTCGGAGTTGACATAAAATCCATACCTCCATTTAAATTCGAACTCTAGATAGTAGATACAAAATCTTAGGCCTTGAACTTTCATTGCAAATAAAAAGAAAAGGTTACAGTTATTAGGTTTCAAGAACAACAGAATATGAGTTACATCAATCAAATCATCTCTAGTCGAGGAATAAAGACAACACACAAATCCATGACCATGTTAAGCTGCACAAAGAATCACAAACTAAACTTATAGAAGTACCTAATAAGAAAGTTTATCTCAAACAACTTTATAAAACTTATTACTAGTTCAAGCTCCTAAAAATTCAAAGCTGAACATCTAGAAGACGAGCGTAGAACCAAGACACTGAGGCATTTGTTGATAGTACATCAATCTCCCAGTGATATTGTTCCTGAAAAAGAAGGATAGACATTTAACTGGTAACATGTGATAAATACCATTACAAACACAAGAAAAAAGCTTCACAGGGCCAGATCATTGTAGCAGTATGATTATTACAACTAAAGTGAATACCTTTGCACAGTTTCCCATAAATTTTCAACTTACTTCCTGCATTGATATGCTTAGTGTGAACTTCTACAGTGCATTACTAAAGATGTGCAGAATTCAGGATTCAGATCCTTTACAGTACTGCACTGATCCAGTGCAGTGCAGTAGCCATTGCCTGATCATAAAAATCTCACAGCATAGTGCTAAACAGGATGTAGTACAGCAGTTGGTAGACGATCAAAGTCAGTTAAGAATTTAAAAAATGAAGCATGGAATATAAAAAATCTCAAAGACATTTTTACATGCTAAACCCTGATACAGTAATACCCAACATATTCATTGTGCAGAGAACTCCACCTTTTTTGGTTTATATGTGGATAACACCAAGCTGTTTAAACTAAAACTCATGTTGATTAAAAGACATGATAGAGTTGCACACTTAGACCCAATGCATCTTGAATAAACCATGTTTTCTAATCAACAGAAAAAACATGAAACCCAACAGAAATAGTTCATGTTTAATCTTAGCGTAATTTGAAAGTAGGTAAAATGCTCACAACAGTAGAGGCAAATTTGTCAACTTTCAAGGCACCTTCCCCATCACTCTAATCTAACAGTTGGTTATATTAAAAAAAGAAAATTTAACAACATATAAGTGTCATCTTCTAATTAGGAAATCCCAAGTCTATGATATGATATCTGCCAAAATCCCAAAACTATTGGCATAATCTACAAAAATCTTAAAATTCAATAACCAGAACTTTACCTTGCTAAGTCACCACAGAGTCAGTCAAGGAGGCTTGTTCTTCCATAGGTCCTTCCACCTTGGCTATGCTAACTAAAAACATAAAGAAAACTTCATGAAATTCAAATCACCCATATAAACAAGAAAATTACTCACTAAACTGAAGATGTCTCACCATATTTAGTTTTCTCATGTTTCGTTGCTTGTTTGCCTTTGCTCTTACTCCGTTCATTTGCACCATTACCAGATGTCTCAGTCGAACTCTTTTTCTCTAAACAGGTTGTGGACATCTTATTAGAGAGTGAGCCTCTAGTTGGTGGAGACTTCTTGTTCAATTTCCTGGCTCCTTCATCAGATGAAGAATTGGAGCAATCTTTCAAAACATGTTGCTTCAGTTTGTCGTTTGCTTCCTCTATTAGGTCAGAATTTGATACCTCACAATGCTCAGTTTTGACAATTTCATCCTGTATCTGGTCAGACTTTGGTTGCTCTTGGCTTATGTTTAAACACAACCCTTGATTTGAATAACAATCATGCTCCTCTTTCAATGTAAAGTTTTCAGTTTTACACACAAAACCATCGGCTTTTTCCTCAAATTCATCTCTATCTGTATCAGAAAAGAGTGCTTCCTTTTTTGACTCGGGAATTAGAATTTGAGTGCATTCAGATTTGGTTTTCTCAGCATAAAGTCCATATGATTGCAAGAGGTCATCGAAAAGGGAGATTGTAGAGGTTGTTTGGTGTCTTTTTGTATAGTTCTTTAGCTCAGAACGCATTTTCTCGAATGGCTGCTCCCATAAAACCACAAGCATAAATTCAGATTTTAGTAAAGACATAAATAATGCTATTAAAATAGTAAAAGTAATTACTCTTTTCATGTTTTTCATTTACAATGATCATTCCATTATCAGATATTCTCAAAGACGAATAGGCATGTAATTGAATGCATATAACAAGTTTCTCTTTGCATAGCTATAGTCTTCATAATCTGTTTTACAATAGTTTGTCAAAGGTCTTAAACCCAATTTCTTGGTTTGAGTCACTTCGTCCTACTTGAATATTAAGAGCTAAGCATTCTTGAAATAGAAACAAACTACATTACTCAATTAACCTTACTTGAATGACCCTATAAATAGCTTTCCCATGATACATGAAAATTAGGAAACTTATAAACTACAGATCCAAGATAATTGTTGGAACTTGAAAGGTCACAGAGTTTACAAGCACACCAATTTTAAACCATAATGACGAGAAAAGGAGTTTAACAAACCTGAGCATGGCACTCTAAGGCAAGGCGAAAGAATGCAGCTGAGACAAAATGCTTTCCCACAGCCTCAGAAACTCTGATCTGGTTAAGCCAATAACTGGATGTCTCCATCCGATCGAGACGGCATTTACTGCAATTTAATGCACTGAGATAAGGGGTCCCATCTTCCATTACCTTCTTCACTGCCAATGGGGTCCGCATTGCTTCTTCTTGTCTTTTTTCCTTGTGTTCCTTTAAAGGTACTTGTTGCAGCTGCTTCTTCCTTTCAGCAGGTTTTAACTTAGCATTTTGTGCGGATGTTCCATTTCTTTTTGTAGGGATAGCTGGTTTGGGTTGCTTCAATTGTGCCTTTTCCATTGGTATGTTGGTGTTTCTGCTGACACCAAAAGCACGCTTCGGCCTGAATATAAGGATTAGTTTGAACCCCAACTTTAGTCTTATTCATGTTTCTTAAATTAGCTAATAGTATAAGTAACAAAAAGGGAGTTGAAGAATATGATGCTCTCTGATACCATGTCAAAAGTGGCTGATTACTGTAAGAGAGAAAACCTCAAAAGATATTGAGCACCATCTCAGACATTTTATCCTCTAGACAATTATTTAACTTAATACCAATTTACCTTTGGATGGAACTAAATTAGCTTTCTTATATGGAATACCAATTTACCTTTGGATGGCCCTATCAAACTCCGCATCTAATTACGTTACCAAATTACACTGGAGAACCTGTTTTGCTTCACTAGTGCCACTAATTACAAACTTGAAACGAGAGACTTTGCAAAAAGGATTTACCACCTCGTCTTGGCTGGTGCGAGGGGTTGTGTCTGTTTTTCCTTCTTCACATTAGGTCGAACCGTAGTCGGTTTCAAAGTGGGGTTCACAGCGACACGGCGCTTTACCACTGCCAAGAGGGATCAAGAATTCAAGATGAATCAATCAGCAGATAATCGAAGTATTATTGAAACCTAAATCAGAAGAAAAAAAAAGAAGAGAATAGAGTACCCGGAATAAGAGCAGGATGGGGATCCATGGAGAAAAATGTATTAGCAGATGCGGGAGAAGGAGAGAGGGAAAGGGGGAAGGATGGGGTGTTTGAAATATTTTGAACCAAATCGCATGTTCGCAGTGCCAGCCTGGCAGAGATAACTAACTGATTAGGAAGACTCGCGACGTTTTGACTGGGTTATTTTGAAACCCTAAGGACATACGGGTATTCACGGCCCAGGAATAATTCAAGGGAGGACTGGATTGGGCCAATTATTATTTATCCAAATCCACAATCGGCTTAAAATTTAGATTTTGGGCTTTCATTGAAATCGTAGTCCTATCTTTCCTGTTTAAACATACAATTAAGATTAAAATGTGAAAAAAAATTAAAGATACCTCTTGATGAAAACAATAGTTGTGTTTTGGAAAGAATAACAGTGAACACGGACGCATTCCAAGACATGATAAAACAAATGTGTCGAGTGTTTGAAAAATTTAATAAATATTCATGTTGATTGCATCCTTCAGTAACTTTGGACCTTGTTGTAGCATCTTCACCTTTTTTTCATATGTTCTATTTCATACCAAAACTAGTGCAACTTCGTTGAGAAGTTCACAAATTTCAATAGAGCGGTGTAGATGTGCAAACTGAGGTTTATAACCTTACACTTGCAAATTTTGCTCCGATTAATTTCTTTTATCTTATTGCAATCAACATCATTTTATCTCCTACTATTACGAGTAGAGAACATTAGTCAGTGTTTCAGATCATCAGCCAGTCTAGATCACTGAGAACAAATGTTTCTGCAGTAGACCGACATTAGAGCAAAGGATGACAGCAGTTGAGATGCAAAAGAAAATTCACAACAACAAAAAAACTACATAGATTAGACAAAAGTTGACAATCTCTAACTTTTAATCAGAAAGAAAGAGTAAATAAGCTAAGTTACTGCTAACATTCAGGATCGAAAGGTAAAGGGAAAGAATAAGGCGAATCAAGTGTTAGCTTCTTTCCTTGTTTCCTTTTGAGTACTTGGATCTTGCAAGCCCCCTGGTAAATAGACTTAGACTTCTAAGCCCAAAAATCTTTTCCTTCAGACCTAACAGAATATTTAGAAAACAAAATACCTACATCAGAGATATATTCCAAAAAAGTGTATGATTGCAACTTCCCAAAAGTATGTAAAATACTGGGATCAAATCCCGCTGCTACAATTTCTTCCTAAAATGCCCAAGCTACTCCCACTCCCATTCTGATTCTAGTCTCTATGAATGAACGAGGGAAGCGTGGACCTCACTTCAAGACAAAATGTGGAGGAACCGGCTAAGGAGATAATTCTCATTTTGAATGGCATATGATATAGCTTGAGACTTTGAGCATGGAGTGTTTTGACAAAAAAAAGTAAATAATAATAAAAAAAAAATTACAACTAACTATTCAGCACCTTAGCTAAGTAAAACCTCTCAGGCCTCGGTGTCTAAATCAAGGACAGAGAGAAGGTTGAGAGCAGGTGACCCCAGCTGAACTCCTCTTACCACACTACCATAATCCTCGTTAATTTTGTGGCAGAATAGCAAAATTGCATCCCAAAATGCCGTTCTTCCCTAAGAAAGATAAAAAAATATATAATAGAGGCTTTTGTTAATGGATATTAGAGTGAAGCACTTCCTTTTCACTACATGCGTGTAACCAAAGCCACTGAATTGATATGGGCTACAGAATCATTCAAATGTATCTTTAAAACAATCAAAAGCGCATATTTAATTTAACCAGGAAAACAAATACTTCATAATTACCTGTTAATGATTGCTTCAGTTCAACACTAGAAGGCAAAACATGTTTTTTTTTTTCATTAATAATAGTTCGATTATGGACCAAGCTTAAAAGCATGAGGCACAAACGACAGCTAAAAAGCAGCTTAAACTAGACAACTACAATGAGACACCAAAAGTTCTCATCTTTTGAAAAAAGAAAAGAAACATTAAACATACCTGAAGGGAGAATTGAAGCTTCTTATTCCAATAAAGAGAAAAAGTCGGTGTACTCTGCTTCCCTACAGATAGTATCAATGCACCCGGGTGGATGACTGATGGGACCCCCAATATGATAGCTACATATTTCTCTGGAAACCTCTCTTTAGAAGGGAGAACTCCCAAAAACAAAGGATTTTCACTAGACTCAGACCCAGAAAACCACTGTGTGTCAACATGAAGCATCCAGCCAGGATGCTCCATGAAAGCCGCAAATAAATAGAGGAGGAGGTGGGAATCAGAAGGGAGATCTCCAGTCCACTTCTTGCCTGCTTTGTCTGAGCTATATCCCTTGCCCATGTAGTCATACTTTTTTAGACAGGTTCCTTCAGCCAGATCTGCCATACAGAGGACAAAAGGATTGCTGGTATTAATGGTTATAAATTTCCACATTAGATAAATAAACATAATTAATAAGCATTTCAAAATCAATAAAATATAGCAAACTGCAATGACAATGACCAAGTTCTCCTTTGCTTAGTTCAATAGAATTACTAGCTTCGGTGAGATAAAATAAGATTAGTTTTTGTACGCAGCATGCTGATTAAGACCACAGCTGCCACAACCTAACACCAAGAAACAACCCAATGTGCCTGGTTAAGGTAAAATTAATCAGGCCAATGCATTTAGTGCCCCATTATAGAATAATTGGCTAAATCTCCACTACCATCATATTGAAAACGTACGCACCTCATATTCTTACAAGTACCCCAGAATTTCGTATTAAGAGTAAAATATTAGAATATATCAAAATGCAGTGCATATCCAAATTCAACTAAATTACGTTACTTGAGAAGCCAACCCCGCTAGTGTGGGTTAATGGGTCAGTTTAGGGTCAGGCACTATGCCTTAACCCAGTATCAGGTCATGTCAGACCCAACCTGATCTTATTTCCAATTGGCACTCTTCAGCCTGTAATACTACAGAGATTACAACAGAAACAGAGAGGGGTTGGAGATGTACCTTCAACACGACCGATAGTGTAATCAGCATGCACGCTTCCATAAGGTAGTAAGCCCTTTATAAGCTCCCCTTTCATGAGAGATTTTAGCCTCTGGTGCTCAGTTATAGCATCTAGGCATGCTTGAATGATCATGGAAGGGGGATTTTGTGGGGCATTTTGTACACTACCAAAAGGTTGTTGTGCTGCAAATCAAAAGGAGTTTATCTCTTAAGGTTAAAAACAACAAGAAAATGGCTTAAACTAGAAAAAAAAAATACTTCTTTACAAACAACCTTCTCTCTTAACAGGTATCATTACACACAGATTGGGAAAACCCTAAAATAACTGGACTAAGACCAGGCTACCATTCAGCTAGTGTGGGCCCGCACAGTATAGCACATACCAGTGCAAAGTGCTACAGCATTACTCCTGCAGTTCTATACTAGACCCAAAACCCTACAATTGCATTTAACAGCTTTATTAAAAAGAGAGCTACTACCAGGAGTATAAAAGGCTCACCTGGTGGTTTGTTTAGGGCTTGTATAAGAAAAGTCTGCAACTTGTGAAGAAGTTCATCTTCATCCAGTGTTACAATAGGTTGCCATCCATTAGCTGCAGACAAGCTGATTGGAGCAGTCGAGGCTGCTGTATCACTTCCAACTTGACTGACAGTAATCGGGAAACCGACACTGGTAGCAGCTTGCATTACCTACAACATAAGCATGAGAAATCAACAATTGTGCAAAAGGTATTGTATTCTCGTAGGGACATTCGCCGAAGTATTGTACTTTTGAAGATTATGGGAAGCCCCACAATATGCATGTCATTTTTAGTCATTCCTTAAATGGGAATTCAGAAAATTTAACAGTCAATTTATTTAATCAAGGTCAATTTTGTCATTTTGTCAGGCAATGCTGGTATTAGTGTGCAATATAAACGGTCGTAAGACCAAAAGATGCTATAGGCATAATTTAGAAATTAATAGACAAGAAAATTTTGCACGTACAATGAAAAATTCCCAAAGAAAAGTTACCTGAACATGACTAGTTTTGATCTTTGCAAGGAGAGGGTTTATCAGAAATGAAGAGAACCACTGCCTGAGGCAGTCTCGCCACTCCTCGATCTGAGGATATATACCCAAAGTCTTGTAGCCTTCAACAGCTTTCTCCATAGACATAGGGGGTGGTACATCTCCTTCTCCCTTCTTGGGAGAAGCTGAGGTAGGAGACATGCGCACCGGCCTCAGAGGAGTGCTCCTAGTGGTACCAGACAGAGGGGTCGAACCAGGCATTGAGCCAGGGCTGGCTACACTCAGACCCCGCACCAATGCTGGTGGCGTAACTGTGGCTACCTTAGAGGCAGATGATTCCCACATTTTCTCAATCTTTTCATCAACTTCTTCCAGAAACTTCTCTAGCATCGCCTCATTTTGGATCCTCTTGCCACTTCCAGATCCATGGTTTCCACTTCCAGATACATGCTTTGACCAAGAAGTAACAGGAGAGGAGCTAAGCTTGGGAGTTACTGGTGAGCTGATGGCCCTTTTCTCTGTGCAGGGTGGGGTTTGAGTAAATAAGGACCTTCTTACAGGAACGAGAGGCTCATAAGTAGATTTTGATTTAGGCGGCTTCTTGTTTGATCCTGAGTTGATGGTTTTGGATTTGCTTGAAGTGAGAATAGGTCTGGCAATCGGCGCCATATATGCAGACAAAGCTATAAAGAAGGTTGTCAAGAACACTACTAGAAATAGCCCTGTTGTGATTTGCAAGCCTTTAAATGCATATTCTGCAAAATCCAAAGAGGAATTTTTACAAACATGTGACAGGCACCAAAAAATAATTGAAATTATTGTCAAGAAAAGAAAGATTTACCGGTTGCCCTGGTTGAGAGGAGGATATTATACATGATGGTAGTGATCTTCTCTTCCCTTGAATGATTAGACAAACGGAAAGGTGTTAGCAATTAGATTATTGTCAGCCTTGAATTTATGATTATCTCGTTCTAAAGAAATAAATATCAAAGGACTCCTGCTTTCAGGTAAAATCGGTGCCAGAGTTTGACATCGCTCCATTTTATTTACAGTGTCCGGTGAAACTAGCAACGCAAAGGAATAGTTATTTACTACTCAAGAGAAAAGCTCATTTTCTACAAATGCTGAAACTAGACTATCCAAAGGAGTAACCGAGTTACACAAAGAGATAACAAGCTTTGGCGCGCATTATAAAACCAGCTAGCCTGTAAAATAAATAAACCGGAATAGAGCTCCAGCTCTTTATCTTTTCAGTTATTCTGTACCTCCTTATCCCGAATAAAACACCACACCGTGAAAAGCAAGAGCTAACAGGAGTGGAAAATAACCTGGAAGAGAGGTAGAACAGGTAGAAGGAAGAGGCGACTACAGCGAAGAGGAGGAAGAGAAGATCGGTGGCGTACGGACGGGGGCCACGTGGTCCCACGCCAGAGGCTAAGGTCGGGCGGCGGACAGAGAACTTGGGTTTGGCGCCGCCTTGGGGAGCCGGAGGGCTTTGGTGTCCCTCCATCGGCGTTGCCAGTGAGAGAACCGGAGCGCGCTTCTCTATGAACCTGAGTTATTCTTGTGCAACAGCAGTAGCTCCGCATAGACGCATTTTGAATTCAGTTAGGTTGGACGAAACTTTTGGCTGCGCCGTGATCACGGGCGGGAAGACCAGCACCGAAATGTTGGGAACGGACTCCGCTGCTTTTCTAGAAGAAAAGCAGGACCCTCCTCTTCCAAATCTAACAATTCAAAATTCGTTGAGATTTGTGCATGAAACAAGTTTTTTATCGAGATACGTGAATGAAAATTTTGAATCGTTGGATTTGGAAGAGGAGGGTCCTCCTTTTCTGCTAGAAAAGCAGCAGAGTCGGACCCGAAATGTTGTGTTGGGGAAATTTTACCAGGCAGGCCTCTTCAAAAGTTATAATTTGCGAGATGTGAAATACTGAAATATGATAACTTTGAGGGTGAAGCGGTAGATTGGGTAAATACTTTAACAGAGTAATTTTGGCTTAATGCAGCGCACTTACTATTAGATTCGAAACAGAATTCATATGGTTCATGCGCTGCATGAAGCTAAAACTACTCTGTTAAAATATTTACCCGGTAGATTCCCCTTCTGTGTTCTATTTTTTTTTCAAGAAAATGTTTTTGTAATGTTTATAGAGTAAGGAGCGGAAGATTATGTTTCTATTAGATTAGAGTAGATAGATTAATGAATATTTTCTCTAATTTCTTAAGCATGTCACTCCATTACACACACTACGACTGAACATCAGTGGTAATTTTTTTTTCAAAAAATAGCAATTTTTATTTATCTTCATTATTATAATCGAAAATATATACGATACATATTCATTTTGCAGGAGTTGTAAGTTGCAACTCTGTTCTTTTAGTTTAATTATTGTATATATATATTTATAATATATCAAGTCTCTCGATTTTGGAGCGTGTAAAAATTTCAAATAACTATTAGCCGAATTTCTTTTAGTTACCATCTTTTAAAAAAAAATAATAAATATAATTGACATGAGTTTTGAAATAATTATTTTTACCAGAAACACAACTAATAGTTGTGCTCTCAATTGAACTAAAGGAATTAAGAGAAATTACCAAATTGGATGCTAGTTGCGTCTCTAGTAAAACTGAAAATTTTCTAAAAGTTGTGACAACTTCGTTTATTTTTTTTATTAAATATAAAAAAAATCGGAAACATTAGATGTCATTTTTTTATCTCACTATTAAAAAAAAAAAACTTACATAATGAAGTGCACCTTACCTCTGGAACGGACTCTACTGCTTTTCTCTAAGAAAAACAGAGTTATGCTTTTCCGATCTCAACTATTCAAATTCATTGAGATTTGTGTATAAATTTTTTTTATCGAGATACGCGAATGAAAATTTTTGAATGATTGAAATCGAAAAAACAGAATCCTGCTGAGTCGGATCGCTTACAGCCTTACTTTTAGGGTGGCATTCCAAGTATATGACTTTTAGACTGTCCAGAAATGTGGAATGAATAATTGATTCAGTGCACGGACTGCTTTTTTAAGAAGTGAACAACTTTGAGAATAATTTTAATTTGCTATGTTGAGTAGAACTAGGGTGCTCCTAAGCTCACCAAGCCCTTCCGTGAGCGCGACTCTAAAACCTATCAAATTGACTTCAAATGATATTTTCAAACCATTAGATGTTCAATCTATATTAAAATGTGCTTGGATACCAAATTTTACATTTTTTGTAATTTATTTACTATTTATTAAGATGGTTTGAAAATCGCTGTTTTTCAATGGTGCAGAATTTTAATAAAAACAGCGATTTTCAAACCATCTTAATAAATAGTAAAAAAATTCCAAAATATGTAAAATTTGGTCTCCAAGCACATTTTAATATAGATTAAACATCTAACGGTTTGAAAATGTCGTTTGAAGTCAATTCGATAGGTTTTAGAGTCGCGCTCACGAAGGGCTTGGTGAGCTTAGGAGCACCCTAGTTCTACTCTGCTATGTTTTCTTTGTGCGCTGGTCTTTTGCATGATTGGAATGAAAACACATCCTAAAAATAGGACGATGCAAATTTTTTGGGATCGATTTAAGAAATTGTTTAAAAACTCTATGCTGGTCAAATTATTGGCTCAAATTATTATTTTTATTTAATTTATTGCTGACGTGATTTTAATAGAAACTCTAAAAATTAATTTTAGAGATGTGAGAGTTTATAAACTTTAGAGACTTTAATTTTTAAAAAAATAATTAACAATTATTTAAAAACTCGTTTGAGTTGGTAAATGCTCTATTAACGATGTCTTTAGCATCTCTGTGTTCTCTTAAAAACACATTTTATTTCTCAAATTTTACAATCTAAATAAAGCTGTAAGTTTAAAAACTTGTTGTTGATTATTATCGGTCTATCGTAAATATCTATGAGAAATAGATTGTAGCGATAAAGAGTTGGCGACGTGCAACTCATGCAATGACTGTTTTAATAAGTGAAATTATAAATCTATTTCGATTTAAATAGGCCGTGTGGAGTGATGCATGAAAACCGATCAATTATTTATTAAACTATTTAAAACATTAACCTCTCAATTCATCAATTCTTGATTAGTAACTAAATGAGTGTTAAATCACATGAAAATGTATCTGGAATTGGATTTTGTCTAAGGGGCTTCGAACCAATTTTGTCCAAAGCTTCAATCTGCATTGAGATTCGTGTGAACAATTTTTTTTATTAAATTTAAATGACTCAGTGAATCTTAACCAAGATTCTAAATAGCGTTTATAGCGTCGTAGCGGGAAGGCTAAAAAAAAAGCTATAGCGAATAGCGTCGCTATAGCGGAAGCTATTCCAAATAGCATTTTTTTTTTACATTTCGTATATTCAATATTTGTACTAAATATCAACATTATCTAAAGTCTCATAGAACAATAAATAACACCAAAGTAATTAAGAAATTATAATATTCATATTGAACCCATACAAAGTCTAAATTGCGATTCAAAATATCCATAGTAATATCATAAACTATCGATTTTTCTTATTAAAAATATCTTAAGGATCATGATTCATGACATAATCTATTTTTTTTTCTATTCAAATTTTAATTTCGGTTTGGACTTTTTTTCTATTCAAATTTCAATTTATATTCCCAATTTCAAATTGATTTATCTGTAGCAAGTAGCAACAAATTCAATTTCGGTTTGAGATTTTTTTTCCTTTATTTAAAACCCATATAAATTGCTTAAAAAAAAACCCATATTGTATAGCGCAAATAGCGGACCGCTATAGCGCTGTAGCGGCCGCTATAGCGGCCGTAGCGCAAATAGCGCATTTTGATGTCATAGCGTAGCGTTTGGGGTCCAAAAATGCTATAGCGCGCTATTTAGAACACTGAATTTTAACGTATATCAGATGAATTAGATCAGACTTTGAATAAGTCTTTGTTCAAAGTCTTTTTGACAGAAACCCTATCCAATATATCCAATGTATGCTTCTTCTTTTTAAATCTAATGCTACAAAATCATCTCTATTCATTATGTAATTTAGTGTAATATGCCGTATTTTAGCATAATTTAACATAATTATTGTAATTTAGCTTAATTTAGTGTAATTCAGGGTAATTTAACATAATTTCAAGTAATTTAGCGTATTTTAGTTTAAATATGCTAATTATCTATAAAAAAAGTAATCTAACAAATATTTAAAAAAAATCAATTTTGTAGCGTTAGATTTCAACATTTTTGCTATTTGTCCCTAAAAAATATATATATATATATATATATATATATATTTAGCACCGGCCATTTTCTGACCGGTACTCTATTTAAATATATACCGGCTATTTTCTAACCAGTACGGACATTTTTAATAAAAGCTACTGAATCTGGATATATTTATTAATTTCTAATTAACTTTGGATATTAATAAAAGAGAAAAGGTAATGTTCCCCCAAGTCAAATCCCCCGAAAATCCCCGGACTGTTTTGGATAAGATTTCAACTGATTTTTGGATAAGATTTCAACTGTTTTTTAACGGTTCAACTCCAAATTACTTATAAATATCCAATTTCTCTGATCTATTTTCCCGTTCCCTTTGCTCTCTCTTCAAAATTTCTGATCACATAGATCCGACCCGACCTCCCCTCCGACAGCCACCCTCCGACAAGTCTCTGAACCCCGACGGCCTCCGACAGCCTCGATCCCGATTTGACGGCCTCCTCTCCGACCTCCCCTCCGACGGTCACCGCTCCGACGAGTCTCTGAACCTCCAACGGTCTCGATCCCGATTTGACGGCCTCCTCTCCGACGACCTCCCCTCTGACGGCCACCGCTCCAACAAGTCTCTAAACCTCCGACGGCCTCCTCGCCGACAATCTCCCCTCCGACGGCCACCGCTCCGACAAGTCTCTGAACCTCCGACGGTCTCGATCCCGATCTGACAGCCTCGATCTGTCTATGTCCGTCATTCTCTCCGAGCTCACTACTTCAAGGTATCTGATGGTGGATTTCTTTTGGATCGATTTAATTTGCTCGTGTTTTTTCTTTCTCACCCTCAATTTTCTCTGGTAAGATCGTGGAACAGTTCAAATGCGAGAATTGATTCAGGACCTTGTCAGCTACGAAAGTTTAATTTGATCCTGATTCTCATTCTCAGGAAGGTGGCAGCAGCTACGAAAGCTGCTGATTTCATTTTTCTACTAGATTATCTTATACCTTTACTAGAAAGGATGGAAATGACATGTTGCATTTTTTCTTCTAATTTATTTCCATAATTATTGGGTGGGCATTCAGATTCTTAATTTTCAATTGTTACACGGGCAGTCACCATTAGATCTGCAAATCCTTTGGGGAGAAAAATATGTACTGATCTCTGTAGAGGGGACAAATTACAAGTAGAAAGAGTTTGAATGAAATTTGGGATAATAAATTCATTTAGAACATTTTGTTTCAGATTACAGTAGTTTGTATGTTGTGTTCCATACATTTCATGCATATCTATTTACATTAAATGTTGTATGTATTTGTTCTTAATTAGGTGACAAAATGCAGTATTTTACAATTTAAAAAGGTGAGATTCAAAAATAGCTAAAAAATAGCAGAAAAATCTTATAAATGTAAAATTTGATTCTAACTTGTGTGTTTTTGAGTGCTTAATTTAACTATAAAATTGGATTTTATTTTGGTTATCAGATCAACCTGCACTGGCTGATCTGTCAGCAGAGGTCATTCAGTGGTATTTTGGTACCAGTTGGGCATTTCTTGTGAATTCCTTGTTATTTACCACTGGTACACTATTAGGTATGAACTTATACATTGACAGGAAGGCTGGTTGAGCATCCCTCATCTTAGGTTGTCTTATCTTAAGTTTATAGAATTCATGCATTAGGTTTACTGTATTCGTGACTTAGGTTTACATAATTCTTGACCTGTTATTTTGGGTTTTAAACACTTGAGATTATCTTAGGTTTATAGAATTCATGCATTATGTTTATAGAATTTCATGCAATAGTTTTATAGGATATATTAGTTATTTTACAGGTTTTATGCAATAGTTTTATATGATGTATAAGTTATTTTACAGGTTTTATGCAATAGTTTTATAAGATGTATCAGTTATTTTACATGCAATATTTTATAGGATGTATCAGTTATTTTGCTTTGTCGATCTTTTACTTTTACAGTAATGCACTGATATTTTACCAGTTTGTTACTGAAATTGGAGAAATTGTTATTTAAATCCCTACAATTGTTAATTTCAAGTTTCCATTTGGTATTTTAAAGTATTGATCTGTTAGAGTTACAGTATTTATTTTACTGATTTTTTGTTCTAATGTTTTGATGTAAATTTGTTTGTTAGATGCATCGGAAAAATGAACTCATTCTTCTCTAAGATTTGCTAGTAAGCAGTCTAACAATTCCCAAGGTTAGGGTTATTCTTTTTATTTTCACCAGATCTGTAAGATTTTACTTTTTATAGTTGTTATTTTTACAGTATGCAGTATAATTTTGTCAGTTTTTGTAATATTGTTATTATTTTGCTGAAATGCATAAAATTGTTTCTTAGATGAACTGAAAGAAAAAAAGGAAAGGAAATGATACATCTGCAAAAGTTCTCAGTCAAGATTTGCAAGTTACAAAAGGTTTTGCTTATTCTTTTTATTTATAAGATTATTTTTACAGTGTTAGTTTTATAGGATATATATCAGTTATTTTACAGGATTCATGTAGTAGTTTTGATTCTATTTATTTTACATATCATGGATTGAATTTGCAGCTTGTTGAAATGCTTAACAGTTTTATAAGATATCTCAGTTATTTCACAGGTTTCATTTAATAGTTTTATAGGATATATAAGTTATTTTACATGTTCCATGCAGTAGTTTTGATTCTATTTATTTGACATATCATGGATTGAATTTGCAGCTTGTTGAAATGCTTAACAGTTTTATAGGATATCTCAGTCATTTCACAGGTTTCATTTAATAGTTTTATAGTATATATCAGTTATTTTACATGTTTCATGCAGTAGTTTTGATTCTATTTATTTGGCATATCATGGATTGAATTTGCAGCTTGTTGAAATGCTTAACAGTTTTATAAGATACCTCAGTCATTTCACAGGTTTCATTTAATAGTTTTATAGGATATATTAGTTTTGTAGGATATGCAACTTTTTGAGATGTTATTAAATGTAAAATATTTTACATGATTTAAAAATTATCTATGCAACCCTTTTACAGTATTCTTCAACTAGTTTTTCATGATTCTGCCAATGATTTACAGGCTTAGGTGTTGAAATGCATTAAACTATTACATAATATACTTAACAGTTTTGTATGATATATGAGTTAGTTTACATGATTTATACAATAGTTTTATAAGATATATGAATTATTTTACAGGATTCATGCCTTAGTTGTATAAGATGTATGATTTATTTTACAGGATTCATGCCTTAGTTTTATAAGATGTATGAGTTATTTTACAGGATTAGGACTTGTGAGTGTTTTCTTTAAAAATTATCTATGCAACATTTTTACAGTATTCTTCAACTAGTTTTTTATGATTCTGCCAATGATTTATAGGATTAGGTGTTGAAATGCATTAAACTATTACATAATATACTTAACAGTTTTATAGGATATATGAGTTAGTTTACATGATTCATACAATAATTTTATAAGATGTATGAGATATTTTACATGATTCATGCCTTAGTTTTATAAGATGTATGAGTTATTTTACAGGATTAGGACTTGTGAGTGTTTTCTTTAAAAATTATCTATGTAACCTTTTTACAGCATTCTTTAATTAGTTTTTCATGATTCTGCCAATGATTTACAGGATTAGGTGTTGAAATGCATTAAACTATTACATAATATACTTAACAGTTTTGTAGGATATATGAGTTAGTTTACAGGATTTATACAATAGTTTTATAAGATGTATGAGTTATTTTACAGGATTCATGCCTTAGTTTTAAAAGATGTATGATTTATTTTACAAGATTAGGACTTGTGAGTGTTTTCTTTAAAAATTATCTATGTAACATTTTACAGTATTCCCAACTAGTTTTCATGATTCTGCCAATGATTTACAGGATTAGGTGTTGAAATGCATTAAATTATTACATAATATACTTAACAGTTTTGTAGGATATATATGAGTTAGTTTACAGGATTCATATAATACTTTTATAAGATTTATGAGTTATTTTACAGGATTAATGCCATACTTGAAGTTAGCAATGAAGCTTCTCACATATCCAAATAATGCGCATCAGCGGTGTATGAAGTAACAGTCCTAAAGTGTTTTATGCGCAATGATTGAACAGCTTTTTGTTTGTGGTTGTTTTATATTGATGTTAGATGCAGTTGATGATTTTTGTGAATAGTGAAATGGTAAATGGTACAGTTGATGGTGAAATGGTGAAATAAAATGGTTAAATGGTACAGTTGATTTTAATGAACTTTTTGTGGTAAAATGGTACAGTTTATGTTGTGGTGAAATGGTACAGTATATGAATTTTTTGTGACTGGTGACATTTTATAGTTTGTATATGATGTTTTTATAGTTTCATGTGTCAAATTTACAGTATTGAAATCTTGTAGTTAACATCTGTTAGATTTATAGTTTGCATTTGCTAATTTTATAGTATTGAAATCTTATTTTACATGATATATATCCATGTATAAATATTAATAATTGAAGAAAAAATGATGAATTAAAAAAAATTAAATATTTTAATTTCGAAAAAAAATATTTTAATTTCGAATTTTTTTTTAATTTTGATGCAAAAAAATTAATTTTGCATAATTTTAAGTGTAATTTGTAAATAACAACAAGTTTTAGAAGTGTGTTTTTCAAATCTTCTAGAAGCTTGAAGTACAGCAGTACAAGTTTTGGAAGTGGTTTGTGTTAAATCTTCTAGAAGCTGAAAGTACAGTTGGAAGTACAGTTACTTTTCTAGTTAATAACAGTTTTTAACTAACTTGGGTAAAAACTGGATTGTTAGAATTTTGAACTAGGTATTATGCATGATTTGTTGTTGAAGTTACAGTATTAATTATAGTATTTTACAGTATTCGCGCAAGTCAAATGACAGTTTTTTTGGGTAAAAACTGGGTACAACTCTTTGGGTACAATTAGTCGGACCCTTAATAAAAATCACGGGGCGCTAGCATACTAACACTCCATTTTGCGTACAACTGGAGCACCAGGTCTCCTCTCGCGCTAAACACTCCGTCACCTCTATCGCGCGCCCCTTCTACCTTGCTCCCTTCCCTTGACACTCTAAAATGGAGGCTTCACCAGCGAACCGACTTCCAGAAGCGGATTCTCTCCCCGACGGATTCGTCGACAGCTCCGCTGAACCCGCTTCATCACAGCTGTCCGATCAAGGAAAAGACTGCTCCATTTCCCTCGATCTCGATCGACCTGAGGAGACAACGAAATCAGCCGCTGCCTCTAGTGCAGATGAAACCCTAGATCCTGAAATTCTCGCTCAGAGTTTGCAACAGCTCAATACATCTGACAATTCAGTGAATGAATCAAACAATGTCAATTTACAAGGAGGTTATTTATCTTTTTCATTTCTAACTTAGAATAACCATTTAGTTATCAAGACTTAATTGGCCGAACTGAGTGTTTTGTCTCTTCATTTACATCTGTCAATGACATGATCTGACCTCACTTCAAGTTGAAATTCCTTTTAGTTTTGAAGTATTTATGACTAAAATCAGCAGTGTAATAAGTAGAGTGCCGTGGCAGTCTTATCAATAGATTTCTCCCAGTTACCGCATTGCGGAGAATCTAAAAGTATTAGAGCTTGGTCTGTGGAAGTTCAGTAGAAATCATTAGCCAGTGCTTATATCTTGCTTGTGCAACTTATTAGGTGTCATTCCTGACATAGTTTATGCTCACACATTGCAGGTGAAAAGGAGCTGCACATTGACGAAACAAAGGAAATTTCAGCAGCAGCAGCTGAAGCTGCTGAGTGCCTGAGGAATCTCAAGGTAAATTATTTTTATTGCAGTCTTGAATGCCTAGGTGTCTTTCACATTCGTTGCACATATGTTTTATCTTGTTTGGAGAGGTTAAATTATCTCTTTTTTATACTTCACACTTTTCAGGACAACAATGAACCGAAGCGTAAAGCAACAAAACGAGGTGCAAAATCAGAGAAAGAGCTCTTGGAGCTAACTTGGATGTATCAAAAAGCTATAGCAGAAAGGGATTCAGGCAAGTTCAGCATCACAATTATTGAAGTCTATAAATTGGAGAGGAACTAATTATTTATTTCGTTGTTCCATTTTATTTTGTACAGCAATTGCAATGCGAGAAAGGCTTGAATCGTTATGTCGAGAGTTGCAACGTCAAAATAAAATGCTTATGGTAATTATTTACTTTAATACATATTTATTTTTTATTTTTTTGCTGGAGTGCACTCTTGTATTTGTATGTATTGTACAGGGAGAATGCAAGAGGGTATCAACAGAGGGGCAGAACATGAGACAGGAATTGTCTGAAAGGTTTAACAATGCTATTAAGGTGTGGATATATCTAGTATATTTTTTGTATCCATTATAGCAAGTTAATTAATTAGCTCACCTTTTGAATTAATATTGTGTCTTTTTATAAGGATGTGAGTATCAAACTTGATGAACAGAAAGAAGAGTGCATTTCCCAATTAAAGGAGAATGAATTGTAAGATGACATTTTCCAGAAACTGAATTGCAATGTCAAATATTGACCATGCTATTAGAAATGAAAAATAGCATTAGTTTTGTCTTGGATTTCATTAACATGCCTTCTTCTGCTTAGGTTGAGAAGTAAATTAAAACATCTTGCTGATCAGTATACAATTTCTGAGCAACAATTTGCTAACAAGGTGATAATTCTACTCCCTAGTTATTACAAACAGTTTAACTCCAATTTCAGGAAAAGATAAGCTGCGGGAAATAGCTGATTTTTGTTGAACCATTCTGAAATTCCATGGGGTTTGCACTGTCATTTGACTTGACTGGCACAAAGGTCACTCTGAATAGCAAATATGCCTTTTGCTGTTAGTTTAAGCCTCAACTTTGCATTTTTCCACTAATTGAGAGCCTGATTTACCCCTACATCAGGAAACATTATGAAGAAAAAATATAACATTTGAGATCAAGCTTGCACCAATATTTTTGTTTGTATTTTGTTTTCTCACCTTAAGCTCTTGGTATGGTACATGGTTCAATCTAGTTGAAAGAGAAGATGCTGGAACTTGAGTTAGCAGATTTGAAAATACAGCAACACCAAGAGAAATCAGCTCAGGAAAAGACACAGTTGCAACTCTATGCTGACCAAATATCTCAGCTCACTGCTACTGAGAAGAGTTTACGCCTCCAGCTGACTACCGATCAAGAAAAGTTCCAACAATTTCAGGTACTTGTTTGACATTTTGTTTATTATTGTATACTGGACATTGATGCGTATATCTTTTTGTCATCTTAATATATTCTGTACAACTAATCTGTTATTTTGTAGTACCTTAGCTTTCTTTGAAGTTTAAGTTAAGCAAGATGTCTGTCAATTTAGTACTTTGCAGATAATTGATAATGCAATATTTAATGAAGTTGTCTTTGATCATTCATGCAAATATGCATTTCACGTATTATAGATAATATTATTACATGTATTCTCAAATCCGATGATTATGCCTTTTCAGGAAGCATTGACAAAAAGTAATGAGATCTTTGAAACATACAAGCAAGAGATGGAAAAGGTATCCAGTGCTATGTTTTGAATTTTTCATAAAGGTCCCTGGAAGTTGGAACGACATGTAATACCATTTTGTCCTGAAGTACCACAGTTAGGTAGAGCAGTGAGACCATATTTTGTCACAAAGTTTTAGAATTCATGTCTGGACAGATAGGTTTAGGTTTCGAATTGGAAAATTGATACCTTTGAGGTAGGACCAGTATTGGTAATTGTTGGATAGAAATGGAGGTGTGTACTGGTAGTCATATTTATGATATGTACTCTGATGCTTTAAAATAATAATAAAAGTTGGTTTGCTTGCCCAATATTTTCAATAAAAAATAATAATAAGAGTTGCAGTGATCCGAAGTTCTTGAGAAAATTAAAAAAGAGCAATCTTTACTATCACATGCCTTGACTAATGAAGTTGATCTAGGATTAAAACATCACTGACCAAAAAAGGACCTTTCCAAAAATTAAGGACTAAGTTGAGAAATACATTCAGGACTAGTTTTCACTTTCTTTTGTCATCTCATGGAAAAGGAAACCCATTCAACCCTCTTCTATTCTAAATCAGATGGTCAAGATGATAAAAGATCTGAAGAAAGATAATGAATTCCTAAAGAGCAAATGTGAGAAATCAGATATTGCCATTGTGAAACTTATTGAAGAGGTACTCCACCATCTATACATGCTTTTTTTAATCTCCTGATTTTAGTGCAACAAAGTTGTGTATGAATTATGATACGTTCACGGTTTAAGTCCATGAACCAATCCATCTTTTCTGAAGAACCCGATAAAAAAAAAAAAAAAAAAAAAATTCTTTTGTGATGCGTGGTTGCTTAACATCAAAATGCAAAATTCTTTGAACTGTCCTTGATGCT
The DNA here is from genome assembly GCA_025461125.1 of Carex kokanica. NCBI lineage: Eukaryota > Viridiplantae > Streptophyta > Magnoliopsida > Poales > Cyperaceae > Carex > Carex kokanica. The sequence goes on from JAJGRX010000638.1 coordinate 1,741,423, forward strand.
GATTTAGATGGCTTCTCTGCTGCTTGTGGTTTTTATGTTGTATCAATTATCTTTTAAGTCACTTGTTTATGTTATGTAGCGCGAGGCTATGAAGAAGCAGTTAGACAAGATGAAAAATCAGAAGGAGAAGTTGGAGTCTTTATGTCGATCTCTTCAGGCTGAAAGGAAGTGTGCCAACACTGCTCCAGTCAGCGACTCTGCCAAGGAATCTTGAAGGCCTCTGTCTTTACTTGGGAGGGTTCAATTGAGTAGCAAGATGTGCCTTCTATTGTGGGATTTCTTAGTTTTATTAGTGGATGTTTAGCTGGTGTTTTTATCAACAGCTTGAGAGAAATTTTGGAAAACTTGTGACTAGTGTTGTTACTAAACTAGTGAAGAGAAAAAAAAAAATGCAAAATTCTAACGTAGTTGGATTGAAGGAAGCTACACCTGGTTTGTTTGAAGTCATGGGCATTTTGCTACAAGGGTGTGTCAAGATTAATTGAAAGAAAAATCTGTCAAATCATATACGCATACCAATTACAAGTTTGATTTTATTCTAGCTATTTGCAACCCTCTTTAAACACAGCTTATGAGCATCCAAACCATTTTCTTCGTTTTGTTTTTTGCGAACTTACAGAAGGCCAACAACTGGTCTCCCCAGCACTGATTGGCAATCACGTAGCATTATTCTAAATGGTAAACTATTCAGAAGGTCACTAAAAACAAAGTTACTATCTAGAAGAGTGCTAGAATAGCATTCTTCCGCTGTTTCATGAAAAAGTTAGAATAGATGCAAGAAAAATGATATTCTTCTCAGTGCTCTTATCTTTTATTGCCAGACATACTAATCAGTATTTCAAAATGGTATTCTTCCATCATCCTTCTAACTATAACTATTCCATGTGTTGCCAAACAAAAAACTTCCAAGTAAAAAATACAAAAAATTCTTACATTCAGCTCAGCTATAATAGTTACATGCGGATTACATTACATCATTGTAAAGGACTGTAAATTTAAACTCAGACACTCTTCTATAGTATTGGATCAAAAGGAAAAAAAAAAATTACTGGCACCGCATGGCAGTCAAGATCTGAACTTTAACCTTCATTAAAAAAAGACTTGTTTTAGAAAAACCTGCACTGAAATGTGCACATGCTAAGTTAGTATTTGTAGGTGATTGAATGCATAAATCAGAATTAAAGAGACAAAATTGGTGGAATGTTATGCTTTTGCATTCTCTAAATCTATGTGATGCGGTAATATCATGCATCAAATCCTACTAACACACTTTAATTTTAAAGCTATCACGCTATGTCCCCCTCCCCCAAAGTGAAGTATAGTGTAATTTGACATCTTTTGTACTTGCTAAAAAATATTCTGTATCTACTTCATTTTAACTTCATTTGCAAAAGACAAGGTTTAATTTCAAAACATCGGTCTGGTATTCTAGTGAAAAGTAAGATAAAGTAATAGATGCAGTGATGATCTCAGAGACCAAATTACCCTCATGCATTGCATAAGTGAAGGTTAAAAGTAGTAGATATCTGGTGCTTTGAGTTTAAAGCACCTACCAAGCTGCTTCATTACTGAGGTAAAAACCCACTTTAAAGCACTTGTTGAACTCCTGTTTGAGACGAGGATCCTAAGTTAAATCGGTTTTTCTCCACTTGCCAAATGGAAGTGGGAATCTAGTTGCTGTGATTCAGGCAACACACATGCTGAACAGGTAAGGACTTGTACACATCTTTCCCCCAAAACAAACCTAAAATGAAGATTTTCTCCCTTAACAAAGAGTGGGCAATTGGTACAGTTGGAACAGGATTTTTGTTCAACCATTAGATAAGAGTAGACTTACAAATGGAAGTGGGAATCTAGTTAAATCGGTTTTTCTCCACTTGCCAAATGGAAGTGGGAATCTAGTTGCTGTGATTCTGGCAACACACATGCTGAACTGGTAAGGACTTGTACACATCTTCCCCCAAAACAAACCTAAAATGAAGAATTTCTCCCTAAACAAAGAGTGGGCAATTGGTACAGTTGGAACAGGATTTTTGTTCATCCATTAGCTAAGAGTAGACTTACAAAACATAAGTTATCTGATAGATCCAAACAATGAAATCTCTTAAACAACCCCCCCCCCCCCCCCCCCCCCCCCCCCCCCCCCGCACGGCTCTCTCCCACAGACATTGACAAGCATACATACAACAACAAACTAACAGAACTAATGTTCAACTCTTTTAATTTTGTACCCACAAAGAATTGCTCTCCTTTCTCCCTCAAGAATGAGGAACAGGTTCAGCTTTTTAGGAAAAAAAACATACAGGGTCATTGTAAAATTGAACTTTCCCCTAAAATTAAAAAAATGGAAAGAATAAAGTGAAAGTGTGTAATTCTTACAATTCAATCGGTCGCTATTTTCTTGCGTGCGGCCCTGGCATTATCATACTCAAACTTGAGCACATTTGGTATATGGGAGGTATCTTTGATATAAAACCACCTTCCAATTGCACTCTCCTCAATTGCAGGAAAGTACTCGACAAGCATGGTATTCACAATCCAGTACCACCCTGCCCCAAGCACTAATCCCAATGCGGCCCCGGCAAATACCTTAACAATTTCAATTGAATAATGTTGGAATTCTTCTCAGTTTTAGCAAAATATAAAAATAAGAATACGAGTACAATCCAGTCTATTTTGCAATTTTGTACAGAGCAAAACCATATAACTCAGATTGTAATTCTGTTAGAGCTGAGAATCTAGTTAACACTTGATATAGGCATATCAATTAAACAATTTCATAGTGTAGTTTGCAAACGGGCAATACCAGGGTGAACTATGTTGCATTAAGGGAAAAAGTAGACTAGTAGAGTGTTGGCCAACAGTAGAAATGAGCTCAGATTAGAAGAGATAGGAAACAAAAAACAAAAAACAAAAAACATAAGATCAAATAACCTTTATTTAATAAAAACATCAATTAATAACCTGAGCAACAGTGTGGTATCCAAGATAAACCCTAGAATACATCGTCAGCACCGCAAACGGCCACGGCAGGACTACGAGAAGAAATCGGGATTCCCAATGCACAACCCCGGTCTTTTTCCAGAGGGAAAGCAAGGTCAGATAAGTAGCGAAGAAGAACATGTACTGCGAGTGGCTGGAAGGCCACCCATGCGAGTCGCAAGCCTCCAGGAGGGCACACGTCTCAGGTCGCGACTGCTGTACAGACGACTTGACAAGCTCGTTGAGGAATTGCGAGATCAGGAGGCCAAGAGTGAAGCAGAGCCCCTGGATCTCGCGCCGAAAGAGGAAGTGCGAGACGAAACCGCCGAGAGAGATAAAGACGGGAATGAGAGAGACCCATGCGAGGAAGAGCCCCAACGGGTCGCCGCGGTGGTACCGAACGTGGGTCAGGGTTAGGGCTTTCATCGCCGGCGGCATAGGCGGCGTCAGCTCTTCGAAATTTACCGACGACATAGTTTCTTTGTTTTTCAAATTGGGTCCGATGGAGAGATGATGAAATTGTCTCCGGGAGAATGGAGGAATAAATGGTGCGTGGTGCGATGTGCGGAATGAATGAATCAATCAAACGATTTTTTTTCTCCGAAGACGTTCAGTCCTCATCAACTGTGTTGATGACAGCAGATTTTTTTTTTTTTTTTTTTAGTGTTAAACGATTGAAATTTTATCTGTTATAAATAACAGGATGGTTCATTTATTTTGTAACTCTTAATATTAATTCTCATTTACTTCTCTACTATTCTATTATCATTGGAATTCATATCCCATTACCATTTAGAATTTTATGTCTTTTTTATTATTGTAATCGTTTTTCATTTACAATTTGTAGCCTATAAATAGAGACTTTGTAATCTTGTATTGTACACGTGAGAAATGTATAAATAAAGAAATTGTCATTTTTTATGTGTTCTACATCTTATTTATTGTTTGTTTATATTTATTTTATAACATATCTTAATATTTAATATAAACTTTTATCTTATCAAATCGTTCGATAAAAAATAAACGATACAGATTTGTATGCCTTAATGTAATACACCATTAATCGAATGCATGGCCTAGAATAAAAATGAAATAACTTAATTTATAAATGCATGACTCATCGAGTTCGAGTCAGATGAAAATGAATAATTTGAGTTCATATGTTTGAAGCTAATCCAATGTTGTTTAAGGTCAACTTCCTAATAAATTTAAGCTCGTGTTAATATGTCAACACAGCTAGGGGTGTTCATTGGGTCCGGTTTAGTCGGTTTTGAACCGAACCGAATTAGTTGGGATCAAACGGTTCGATTTGTTCGGTTAATGGTTCGGTTCAATTTACTTTTTAAAACTGAATTATAATTTTTTGATTCGGTTCGGTTCGAAATTTTTTAAACCGAAATAACCGAACCAACCAAACTTTTATATATTATGAATTTGGTCCAGACCGTTCCGGTTTATTTCTTAATACCCCGGTTTATTTCTTAATCAATTGCTTTAAATAAAAAATTTAATATATTTTAGTTTGAACCGAACAAACCGAACAAACCGAAATAAAACTTTGGTTCGCTTCGGTTCAGTTCTATTTTAGAAACCAAATTATTACTTTGGTTTGCCTAGTTCGGTTCGGTTGAAACCGGACCGAACCGATGAACACCCCTAAACAGAGCCTAATAGATGATAAGGCAATGCTATCTTAACTTTAGTTTCCAAATTTATGACAAAAACAACAGTTCATTGAGCATATAACAAATATATTATCTTCGTCATTATTTATGAAAATGTGTGAAAATACAAAAGAGGTATATAATAATGTGACGAATGGATACTTTGGAAAATATGATTGACGAGAGAGCACACATGCTGCAGGATCAGTTCAATGTAAGTATGAAATTCAGGTGCTCCACGTTTCACCACGGAAAAAAAAATCCACCTGTAATCGTTTAGATTGCTTTCTTTCATTTTCCGACATTTTTTTGGGTTTCTACCCTTGGTAGAAAAAAAAAATGTTGGTAGAGTGAGTAGTGGTTTGAAAACAGTCCGGTCCAAACTCAGCCAGTCCACGGGTTGGGACGGGTCTCACGGGTTCAACGGTCCGGGTTACACGGATCCGGTTTTTTGTGGTTGGTCCAAATCCGTGGATAACTCTTGGTTCCAAATTTGCATGGTCCGGTCCGGTCCGGGGGGTTAGGCGGGGGTTGGAACGGGTCTGGTCCGATCTAGCGCGGGTTAGGACGGTTTATGTGTGGGTTGGGATTTGGGACGGTCCGGGTCCGGGTTTGCAGGGGTTTGGACGGGTTGGGACAATCTGGAGCAGGTTCGGGTCTGGGTGGGGGGGTTTAGGCGGGTTGGGTCCGGGTTTGGTTCGATCTGATCCTACACGGTTCCACGGGTTCCCACGGTCCGGTCAACACGATTCTAGCCTAAAATATTGAAACCCAACCCTAGACCCGTTCCTAGTAAAGGGACGGTCCGGTCCGGATTTGGGGCACGATCCGGGGCGGTCTGGGTCTGGTCCTGGACTGGGCAGGTTTTGTCAAAACACTAAAAGTGAGGCTATGGTAATATGAGTATTAAAAATCGTTAGTACTTTCAATTGAAATATTGTTGTCAGTATTTTCAATGAAAAACTTGCCGTCTATATTTTTAATTTAAAATATGTCATCAAAATTTGCAATTGAAATATTGTTCTTAGTCATTTTAATTAAAATATATTGTCAGCAACTCAAAAAAAGTTCAACTTCATTCCAAATTTTACCCTTCAACATTTATAACGCCTTAAACGAATACTTTAAATGGAAATGAAAAAAAGTGTTCGTATTTAAAAGAAAAAGGTAGAAAAAAATCAAATACATACTTCTATCTATATCTTAACAATACACACACAAGGAGGAATCCGATTACAACACTTTTGAGTTACCACAAATTTATTCTAATCATTTTCTATATTTTCAAAGTTCAAATCGTCGATCCAAAATGTTCAACATGATCTCCACAATAAAATGTACTTGCAGATCAAATTTTACATTTTTTTTTATTTTTTTACTATTTATTAAGATGGGTACAAAACTTTGTAAGCGTTGCTGTTCCCGATGTTGAAATATTATTTTGTCAAGTTTATTTTTTTATTTGTCCGGTTTTGATAAAACGAAACATAACCAAAACAATAAAAACCGAAAAACTTAAAATTATCAACCGAACCGAACAGTTTGAACCGGAAACCAAACCAAATAATCCAGTTTGGCGTTCGTGGGCCGTGGCCCGTGGCGAACAGAGTACTTTAACACCGGCCCTACAGCTTAACGCAAAACGGTTTCTCCATTTTACACTGAAGTTTTCAGCCAGAGAAGAAGAGCAGATCAGCGCCGCAAACAAAACGCATCGAAATGGCGTTGAGACAACGATCGGCTTCGGTCTACAGCCTCCTCGTGCACCAGTATCAGGTCAAGGCATTGCCGACTGTTGGTTTCTGCTCAGGTAAGTGCCTTCGCTCGTCCTTTCTCTTGTAGATTTTTTCAATCAAGAGCATTTTGGATCATATAATGAGCTGAATTGTTGGTATGTAGATTGATTTCTGTTACTTGTGCCGACTATCTTAGTTAGAATCTTTGCCATTGTCGATTCATTCATTCTATAAAAATCACCGCCCAGGTTTCTATATCTAAGCAGGGGTTTTTAGGGTTTTGGGACCAGGTAATGGATCTAAGCATTACAGCACCAGTTTCCAGACCTGAGCTCAGTTTTTTAGCTATGATTCCTCTTGAATCAATTCTGCCTACTTGTTTTTCAAAAAAAGGAGCTTCTAAAAGGAGCAAAAGTTTGTTTGCTTATTATCATCTCAGACAATTCCTTTGTTGATGCAAAGGATATACTGCCCCCGTCTGCACCTACTGATACCAGACCTAAATTTACAGTACCAAGCTTTCAGAATACCAAAGAGTAAGCTGACAAATTAGGTCTGTATAAAGGGAAAACACAAAAATGAGCAAAATAATCCATCCTAGGTCATTCTTATAACATGATGACTGATCTATTTAGTGACTTCATTAATATTTAAATAATTTATTATAGTACTAATAAATCTTACTTTATTTGTCCCCTTTTTTTACCAGATTCTCCGGTTCATAACTTCAGCACATGGAAACAGTATTTCCCAACCAGTCCAACTTCTCCATTGAAACTCACCAACTTCACATCACCCGTCTATTCACTAACCCAAAGCCGACCCGCATCTCAAGCAACCGAGTCCAAGATTGCCATTGGGCCTGAACTCAAGAGAACCCAACCTGTAGAAGGAAAAGAATCTGGCCTCGTTTATGTAGGCCCCATCTCATCAACCGTCAAGAAAGTCAAACTCCTCTCTCTTTCAACATGTTGTCTCTCTATTTCACTTGGGCCTGTCATAACCTTCATGACTTCACCTGAAATGAACGTAATACTAAAAGGTGGGGTGGCATCTACGGTAATTTTTCTTAGTGCTTCTACCACTGCTGCCCTGCACTGGTTCGTCAGTCCATACATCCACAAGCTGAGGTGGCAACCTGGTTCGGACAGCTTTGAGGCAGAGATGATGTCGTGGCTTGCGACACCTCTTAGGAAGACTATAAAATTTGCTGAAGTGAGAAGGGCTGACACAAACAGGCCTTTTGTTACTTTCAAGGCTGAAGGCAATTATTATTTCGTAGATGCCGATCATTTTCATAATAAGGCTCTCTTGGCAAGGCTTACACCAGAGAAGGGTTCGCAAGAATCTGCTTTCAAAAACTTGTAAGGGTGAACTTATTTAGGAGCTTGTCGGCTTCGTAAATTTGGTACTTCTGAGAAACTAGACTACTTTATGTTTGCAAGGAGCTTTGTTGGAGCTATAGATATCTTTGTTTGGCTATCTTGCTTGGTGCAGAATAAAGTAAATTGCAGCTTAAACCTCATGTGCCTCAAAGTGTTTTTGAGGAACAAATTTTCTTGTGTGTGATCTTTCCTCGAATGACCTTACAGTTGTTGGTCTGTTTGAAAAAAAACAACACTCTTTCACTGTAATTTTTTAGTGGCTATTTCATTTTCTGATGCTGAGCAATTAGTGTGCGGGATGTATAGTGCTTGCACCTGCTATAAACAAATTCCAGAAGTTGATTTCTAGTTTTCTTGTTTTTTACATGGAAATTTTGTTGCACCAATCACGTCAAGTATGAGATGTGTCAGTCATCTACTGTGTGCTGATTCTGGATGCACATGTGGAACAGTAGGAACCCTAGACGAGGTTGGTAACTGGGCGAGTGTCATTTTTACTCAATTCGTGTTAGCTAAGTAGTATTAAATGATGTACCATGAACTAGGGTTACAGGGAATTGATTATTCCAGAGATCATTACGTGGTATGAAAGCTGTTCTGAGCAGCAAAAATGCAAACTACTAATAAAGTACAAGAAACTTTTGTTGTAAGATTAAATGTAATTTTGAACTTCTATGGATTGACTTGGCTTACAGATTTACATAATAAAGCAACTCTCTGTCAATGAAAAGGTGACAGGCTTTTCAAAGTGAAACCCATCATCCACCTAATATAAAGTTGTAAACCTAGCGTTTTTCTTGCAACGATGTCAGTCAATCAGACATTCTCAGGATTCATCGACCAGCTAGAATCAGTAAAATAAGACCTATTGGCACTAACAAATGGGTATAGAAAGAAAATCATAAGAAAACTATATATATCCAGATCAAGAAGTCTGTTATTCTTGTTCAGTACTATTGTTTGTCACTGTCTCTTCTGGTGTTGTCTCTCCTGGTATAGTTGTCTCTTCGGTGAACTCTGCTGGTGGTTCATCGATCTCTTGTTCTATTGCAAGGGGACCTTGTGGGATCCCAAAAAGAGTAGAGAAAATTTGTCTATGGCACTTGTCACAGAAGCAGAAGTATGAAAAATGGCCTTCTCCGTGTAGTATATGGACTGTTGCACCTGGAACTACCCTCCTCACAAACTCGGTCATGGATGGAGGCACCACTGTATCATCCATCCCCTGTAAAACCGCATAGGCCCAGTCAGTACCTTCTCTTTTTCCAAGTATTAAGTCAACACGCCATTATATATTAAAACTTGTCTAGTTTCACTAGCGATTCAAATTATGCAGTGAAGAAACTTAGAAGCAGAATGCTTCAATTTTGGTGATTCAAAGTAAAGATTTGTCAAGGCCTTGTAACTTCCACTAGGCTTTGATCAGGTCTATTTCTGCTAATAATTTGAATTGTTTTTGGTCCATCCTTTCTGGTCTGCTATGAAAAGTTATGATGCATAATTTTATTTCTCAATGCTGAAAAGGGATGCCAATGTCAACAACTGATCAGGTTCATTATCAGTACTAACAGCATGTAACGATACTGGGCGAAAAAAATTGCAGTCCACCCCAAGCAGTGGCAGAGCCACAATAAAGGAATGGGGGTCAATTGACCCCCATTTATTTTAATTTTTTCTAATTGTGCCTTATTTTCTATATTATTTATAGTAAAATTCTATCGGCAGTGTAAAATTGACTCCATTTGTACCAAGAAAATTTTATATGATTGACCCCATAACTTGAAAGTCTCGCTCCGCCCTCCAAGCAACTTAAATAATAAGAAAAATAACAAAACATCCTCAACAAACCTGCCAGACATGTATCGGGCCTAGAAAGCCGGTCCACTCTTTTTCAGCCGGGCTAAGCAAAGACTTGAGCAATGACAGAAACCCTCTCCCTTCTTTTTGTTTCTGCACTTGTAGGTCAGAGAGGGTAAACCCCCAGTCTGATACCTGGATTACAGCCTCCTTTACAAAGGGCTCTGCATCACCCTGCCGAACCGACTCAGCCACATCCTTTTCCCACAAGTCCCTAAAAGCTGGTTCTTCTAGAAGCGATATGTCCTGTTGAAAGTAAACTAGTTTATGAGTCTTTAATTGCAAATGACATTCTAGATTAAGCCATTGATTATACTGGTCTGAGAATTTTTTTGGTTAATCCTGAGTTGCCAATCATACTGGTCAGGAAATATTTTGGCTTCAGGCTTTATGGAAAAAATTACAAATCAAAGGAAATTAAGACGTACAAAGCATTACAAGTAAACATTTCGCATGTGCCAAAAAATGCCCTGAAAATGAAAATAATAAGGGAGGGAACATCCTATTAACCATGTCAAACTATAGTATATCTAAGTGTAAACATGACCTTGTATAGTACAGTAATTAGGTTTCTTTCTCAAAGTAGACATATAACCTTCTTAACTAGCGACAGAGAAAGCCACTTCTCAGGCTGGCCTTGAGTCCCTGAGAGAAAGCTCCTTCGATAAAAGAAAGACAGAAGGGATGGAAATTTGCGTGCTAGAGTGTACATGAATTTCCTCCCTGCTGTCCATTTCTCCCATGTTTTGCGCCTCTCTTCCTTGTTCATGCTCGGGTCATATGGATTCGCCGTTGGAGCAAACATCGCCACCCCTGTATTTAAACCATTTGTCACAATAAACAAATCAAGAGATTTTTATAAATTTCCGCATATAAATTGTAACAAAATGTATTTATTTTTTCCATATCCTTAATAATCTGCCATATCCTATGGCTTCAGATATCCTCACTTTTATTTTTCCTGCAAAGGGCCTATTAGAAAGAAAATTTTAAATTGTCTGGCAATAACTATTCTTTTAAAACTGAAATTCATCTTTATATTATCCGGTGCTGTGTAGAACACTTTAATTTTAAGTCAGCTTTTTTCAACAGCTACCCAGCTACATTTATAACCACTAAATATAACTAAGTGCAGAATTTTTTTTGAAGTACAGAAACTTTTAATTTTTCTTTCGGCTCGCTTTTTCCTTCCCCTTCTCCCTTTTGTAGGAATATATTCTTTTATGTTTCTATGCGAGGATAGGGGGGCTTACCAGCTAGATTGTCAGGTATATATCGAACAGCAGCCCATGCATGGATGGCACCACCCGAGTACCCAACAACCCAAAACTTGTCATTTATTCCAAGAGAATTGGCCAAATGAAGCATATCAAGTGCTGATGTGTTGAGATTTCTATCCGGATGCGGGTCACTTTCCCCAAAACCCGGTAGGTCATATGTGACTAGCTGGACACCAAACTCCTCCAGCAACGCTGGCCTCATCCCAGGTATCCCTGCATATGGTTTTATCATTTTTAGTATTTAGTTGACTATCATTCCACATGAACTCGAGCAAAGGTGTAGCAGTATATAAACAGAAAATCTGGTACAATGGAAAGCTCTTCAAAACTAGGTCTGGTAAAGTCATACTGCAATGAAAACATACAAACAGAACATTTCTCTGGTTGCATGTGGTTTCACAGGTATGCAAATAGAGTTGCATGCTTATCGTCTTCCTTCAAAATTGCAAAGTGTTTCTACATGTAGCAAGAAAACTGGTCAGCATAAATACTGGAAATGGCAAGAACCTTTATCAGCATATTCAACACAACTCAGTTATCCAATATAATATACCTGAAAAAAAAAACGGCCTGAGTCAATGAATAAAAAACATTGCGAGATTGTATCATCTCATCTTACTTACCAGCCAATCTAGAGGAAAGAAAAGAATGCGGCATGATCAGGTTGAATCGAGCCAGCTCAAGCGGGACCCCCTGTTGTAGATATGCTAAGTGCCTCCCATCAGGTAGCTGAATTCGTGTAGCACTAGGGGGAGCAATATACATTTTTTTTGGTGCTTCCACTGTAGGGGCCTCATTGCTGCTACTTCCTATATTTAATACTGCATAAATAAATGATGTCAGCAAAGTGTGAAAAAATGTATGTGCTTAGAAAATACAGTGTATTTGCACAACAACTAGAAGAAAACTAACCGTGTCTATGTATATGAACTGTGTTTAACTCGTATAGATGACTGGAAAGTAAAATAAAAGCTAAGATGAAATTTAATTTGGGTATATTCTCATTGTTCAGTGAAACTAGTGGGGTATGACATTTAATCAAATTGATATAATTTACCACGGTGTAAACCATTAATGGAATATAAAATAGTACTGATGATTACATAATTCTGAAAAATAGTTTGGATAATAATTAAGAAGTTTAGCCCCACGAAATAGTACATCATCCAAGATGTAAAATAGTACTGGTTTGAAGAAAAGTTTAGCCCTAAATGCCGACATAAACCGATAAACGAACAATTAGATTCAGCCCCAAATCAGAATTAGAAGATAAAAGACAATCAAGTACAGGGAACAGACCACTCTTAAGCACGGAATTAAAACAATTTGACGGGCAATAAGAAGAAGAGGCAAGTTCGTCATCTTTCTAAAACAAACTGCTCGCCGTTTTAGAAAGTGGAAAAAACGAAAATATTAAATTCAGCAAGAAGACGTTATCTCTCCGCTCGTAAATATGAAGAAGCACTCAAACAGATCTCTACAACAGAAATTCCCAAAATAATGTAAAGCACGACAACATACAGTTAGAAAAAACACACCAAAATTAGATTTACCCAGAATAAACACAATGAAGCCCTGTAAAAATAATACGTATTACATACAAAGTTACAAACACATCAATATACGATTTACCTATAAAAGCTATCAGGAACACTGAGATCACAACCGGCCACGCTTGCGCCGGCTCCTTATCCTCCGGTAAGTACTCGTTTAAGAAACTCAGCTTCTCCATTGCCTCTGACACTGGGCCCCGCATCTTCTTCACCAATTCCGATTCCTCCACTCCCTGCACGCTCTGCTTCGCAATGTCCCAGCAACCTCTCCCCAGCTCTCGCATCATCTCAGCCGTCGATTCAACGAAGCCCTTAATCTGATCCATCCAAGACTCCTCCACAATCTTCTCCTCTTCGAACGCTAAAAAACCTTCCGTTTTGACCCCGTGTAATTGGCCGTTGTGGTGACTATCGATAGGTTCGCCGTTCGGGTATCGGATCCCTGTGTCGCCAACAAGTGTAGCAAGCTCCTCATGCCACGTCATCGCGGCGCCACCCGCAGGCGCCGCCATCGGTTAGAGTGAATGTACTAATGGTGGGAAAATCGAGCGGTAGGCTGAGTGAAAGAGGAGAGGAGTAAGAGTTTCTCTTCTCCAGTGGAGAGCGTGAATCAAAAGCTAGTAAGAAATTATATAATGTGGGACCGCAAAAAACTTGACGGTCGGAATTTTCGCTAACCGCTGAAAAAGTACTGGGGTAACTGCAGTTTAGGGAATGAAGTCCCTGGGTGAGCCCGGCGTACGTATAACTTCGTATTTCGGATCATTAAACTTATAACGCCTACTCCAGAAAAAAATATTCCCCAATGAGTTCGATGTCCAGTCAATTTGGATTTGGACCAGTACGAGAATATTGGATTTTTTTCTTTTGCCCTCTCTATTTTTCTGTCTGTGGAAATCAATGTCTTCTTTATATCTTGTTTAACCACATAAAAATTGGAATGGAAGAAAAATGAATAAAAATGAAGAGCATAATAGTATTCATTTTTTTTTGTTTATCTCCATTACATTCTAATTTAGAAACTAAAAAAATAAATATAAACTTAATTTAGAAGGTTAAATGAGATCAAAGAGTAACATCTAATGATCCCACTCTCCTATTAAATATCCAAATAAAAATTAATTATGAGATTTTTCTCCACTTTTCTCTCCTCTCCTCCTCTACTTTTCATCAAACAAGGTGTTAGGATGAGCAATTTTTTAAATGATAACTCAGTTAATTTTTATTAATAATTTGGTAAAAGAATGGACGAATGTAGATAAAGGGGTACAAAAGTTTTATTGGTAACTCAAAAAATTTATGCTGGACCTCTGTCAAAATACGATCGTAAGTTTTTCTAAAATTTCAATACCTGATCTACTCATTCATTCTTGGTATTTGCTACGGAAGAATTACATCAAGGAGCGAAAAATCTACTATTCCAAACACCTCTTTTCCCTTAAAATTATATTCATAATTATCCTCTTTATTTAAAAATATAAAAATATTCAACTATCTCAAAAAAATTGCAAAATATGTACACAGTTCTTTCAATGATTCGTAAAATTTTCTTGCACCTTCTAATATAGGTATATTAAATTGTTTGAAAATTAAAGATACCTGAGAAATATAGTTTAGACAGTTTTGTAAAACTTTTATCAAATATGTTAATATTTTAATTTAAAATACTAGGGTAAAATATTAAAGTTATCACGCTAAGCAAGAGGCAAAAGAAGTTGAGTAAGATAATTGATATGATCTATTTAATTGGTTTTAAATGACTAATTCATACTGTTTGAACATATATATTTAATGAGGGATACACTTAAATTCTAATTTAATATTTTTTTGAACTGATTTGGTATAAAATAAAGCAATACAAAAATAAAGATTTACAAATTATTTTATTACATTAAATTTTTATCATTTTTTCACTGTTTCACTTTATATTAAATAAAATTAAAAATTCACGAATTTACTATACAAACACGTCACTTGTCAGGTTAGATCGATTTTGACAATTTTGATTCAAATTCATAACAAATTCAATAAATTTTGAGCTAAATTCACCAACTATTTTAATAAACTCAAGTACATGTTAGATTCACTCAGAAAATATTCTATCATTACTTAAGCCCACTTGTTTTAATTATATTAAAAAAATAAGCAGTAAAATCAAAGGTTTAAATAGCGTTTATCGCGTCATAGCGGAACGGTTAAAAAAACGGCGCTATGTTCATATAGCGCCGATAGCGTCATAGCTTTTATGGTTCGAAAACGCTATAGCGCGCTATTTAGAACCCTGAGTCAAATATATCACGCTAGAGTCTTAGATAAAACGATATAAACTCGTGTCTGAGTCCATACCAGATTCCATCTGACTGTTTCATTGAATATCAAATTTGGTCAATTAAATTAAGAAGTCTAGAAAGAGAAGATTTTAACAGAGTAATTTAATTTTTTTTTTTTAATTCTATAGTCCGTGAAATTTAAACTGCTCTGTAAAAATCTTTAGTCCATGACTCGGTCTATTTACTTCCATGAACCGTGCCTACCCGTGTTTTGGCAACCGATTGCCAACTTGCCGTCTTTAGACGGAAATGGACATACAAAAAGGAAACTCGACGAGTGGGAAAACGGCGATCTGACTGTAGTGACGGGGAATGGGGAGAGATAAACTGACAGATGTGGGTCCGCTGACACGTTGGATTTTATGGGTTTGCTAATGACCGCGTATCAGCTACGCTTTTATTGAGGCCCTCTTGGGATCCACCTGCTATAGCCGGTCTTTCTATATAGATCATCGGATGCAGCCGATGGAACAGCTGACAGCATAAAGTTAACGACACGCGGCCCGTAGCGGAGGCGGGACAATCGACAAGGGCAGTTTTGTAATTGTAAGGGAATTAAGATAGGAATTTGGACGGTGAATTTTGTCGGGATCAGAGACCGGTGTGCAGAACTGCCTTTTATGACAGAACAGCGAGCAGCTTTTCTGACCACTGAAAGTGTTCCAAGTAGTCTGTTACGAGGCTTGACTTTGCTTTGGATAATAAACCGATCGTTATTAAAATGGTTAATTAATTTCGGGTGGTTGATTAGTTGCGATGTACGGATCGTCTCCAGTTTCCTCAAACTGGATTGATCCTGGAATCCCGCCATTCAATTTATTTTATTAGTAGCGAATCTATTTTTCAACGCATCAATTTATGAAGAACTGATCGTGCATAAATATCGCTGGAGAAAAACAAAAGACTAAAAAAGTTGATATTCCTAGTGCCTGGTTAGTGACGAGATTAAAAAAAAAACAAGTACATGGAATATGCCTACTATTATAAAAGAAATAGAGAAGATGATTAAAATATTTCATAGATGCCCATGCATGGCTACAGTATACAGTGTTTGTAAGATACTGGATGCTAGAGCGAATCCAGACCAGCGGGTAAGCACAAGCTCTGCCACCGGATTTTCCTTCTTTGTTTGTTTTTGTTTTTATATCCAAACCACCGAATATTATTTTTCTTACGTGGGTATTTTGTTTCTACTTGTGGAAAAACAGGTGGGTGAGCAGTCGTTTTGGACCGTACGATGGGACTTTGGACCGGCGTGATGATCAGTATATATATATATCTTTGAGAAGTGCTTGTGGGGGTCAGATTAATGGAAGGTGTTAAAGTTAGAAAGCAAAGAGTGAGTTAGTTGAGGAATAGAGATAGTGGGGATCTGCTTTTGCATAATTAAAATGCAGACAGATCCGAGGAATCAATTATAACGCCTTTGTTTTCCAGGAGTAAAATTACAAGAGAACCCTTGGAAATGGGAATCCACTGACTGTAATGTACATGTATATATATATTACAACTGCATACTTATACTTATCTCTGATTCAAGGTGACTGCCATTTATTATAATGTATATGTATGTATTACGAGATTTTTCTCCTCACAAGCACAGTGGCAAATGAATTATTCGGGTTCGGTTCGGCGAAGTCAAAAATTCGTAATTCGGAAATAATTCGGATATAATTCAGAAATGATTCGGAATAATCCGGATCAGAGATCTCAGTCCTACAAAGAAGCAAAAAACAAAAAAAAAAGTTATGGGAAAAATTCGTAAAATTCAGGAAAAGTTCGTAAAATTCGCAAGTTATTCGGAAATAATTCGGTCAAAGTTCGGTCAACCGTATAATTCAGTGTTCGGTTCGGCATCACCAAAAAAACGAATTATTCGGGTATAATTCGCAAATCTTGTGACTATGCTCATAAGCAAAAGCACGTTTTGTTGGATTTGTTTCATTTTTTTATTTTTGGGGAAAAGAAAGAAAGAAAAAATAACGTAGACAAATTAGTTTCAGCTCACAGATTCAAGCACTTACTAGAAACTTTGTGATAGTGTGATTAAATATGATGCAATTATTTTTTAACATGAAATGAGAATCAAAACCTTTATATTATTTTAATACGATTATGCAATATTATTCGAATCTGCAACTTCTCATTGAAGGATGTGCTTTAGCAAACTGTATAAACAAAATTAAAAAATTTAGATAGGGGTGGTTGAAAAATAAAATGTAAAAATATATAATGTATAATGTGAGATTTGAACTTAAATTCTCTTACAACTTAATGAGCAACTTTGAACACTAAACTATAAGTAAACATTTGAAGTTTTATAAGAGGAGTTCAACTATACAAAAATTTAATGAACAAGAAAATTTAATTAAATCTTAAATTACATGATTAAAAAATTTAGAAGCACGGAGGTGGTTTAGTCCATTTGAAGAACACTAAGATCCGCTCCTGTGTATTAGTCCAAATAATTGTGATTAGATATGATGTAATTTCCACATACGTGTTTTTCATTAAATTAATTTATGTAATGTTAGTCTGTCGCCAAAATTAAAGAATGTGATTTTATTTGTCATATATTATATTTACAAAATAAAAAAATATGAGTATTTAAAAAAGAGAAAAAAAAATCATAAAAGCAGTAAGACCAAATTATTGTTAGTGTCTATATGCAAAATATTCATTCTATACAAACTAAATATATCTAAAAAAAAAGTTCATAGCAAATTATCGCTTGTCAGGTATGGAAGTGGACCACCCCACTGTGGGGCGGTCATGGCATTTTTCAAAAAAATTGAAAATCAAGGATATTTTTGTTATTTTTTTATTTTTTGAGGGTATTTAAAAAAAATCGGAGCTAATTACCGGTTGTTCATTTTTTTATAGTATAATGTGTGTCGCTGAATGAAAGCTGGATATACCACAAAGTGAACAAGCGGTTGGTAACTCAAAATGAAAGCTGGCCATTTGTTTATTGTTTCTTGAGTACATTATAAAATTATTATTTTCATACCATTGAATTTTTATATCCATTTTAATAAATAGTAAAAAAAAACAAAAAAATGTAAAAGTTGATCTGCAAGTACATTTTAATATATTCATCATATTGAACGGTTTGGATCGACTGTTAGACATTGAAAATGGACGATGTCATTCGATGTCACAAAAAAACAAAACAGTGTAATCCAATCCCTCCTCGTATTGTATAAAATACACATATAAGAATTATAAATGCATCGTAACTTCGAAGCCACTTAAAAAAAAAAATGAAATGCATTGCACTGCAAACAAAATTCTAAGTAGACTCATGTGAGTCGGATTACCGAATTTTTTATTAATATCCAAAAAATAAATTAAATTACAAAAAATAACCATGTTGGGGTTGAAATTCGGAATTTACCCAAACCGGAAAAAAAATTTCCGAACTAAACGTCTAAGTTCGGAAAAAAAATTTCCGGAAACTCAAATCCTAATTCCGGAAAAAAAATTTCCGAACTTAACTTTTTTTTTTTTTTTTTTTTTTTTACAGATTTCGGAAATTTTTTTTCCGAACTTAAATTTTTTTTTTTTTTTTTTAACAGATTCCGGATAATTTTTTTTTCAAAACTTAACAAATTTTTTTTTTTTTTTCTACAGATTACTGAAATTTTTTTTTCCGATCTTGACAAAGTTTTTTTTTTTAAGAAAAAATAGCTAAAATACTGAAATCTAACACTAAAAAATCGAATTGTTTTTTAAAAATTTCAAAATAGTGTAGAATAATTTAAAAATTATTAAAATAGCTAAAATACTGAAATCTAACACTAAAAAATAGAATTGTTTTTTTAAATATTTGTTAAATTAATTTAAAAAATTTCAAAATGGTGTAGAATAATTTAGAAATTATCAAAATAGCTAACATGCTGAAATCTAACACTAAAAAATCGAATTATTTTTTTACTACGAATAGGGCCGATTTTTGTGCTGAAATTACAATAATTATGTAGAATTATGCTAAAATACGATAAATTACGCTAAATTACGTATGAATGGGGCCTATTTTGTGGCATCTTTCATAAATCATAAAAAATAAAATAAAAATTCCAAAAATAATAAAAATTGATATTCTAAAAGTTCATTACATAAATAATTTACTGAGCTACGTAGATTGAATAATATAAATGAAAATCTTAATCGAAAACTTCAGCTGAAGTTTTGAGGCTCTTCTCTTTGTTTTTTGGCGATTCTTAATTCAGAAAACTGGCGAAGATAGTCCGAACGCATGCGCATTTTTAGTATTTCAGTATTTCAGTATTTTAGTGTAAATTTAACAAATATTTAAACAAACAATTCTATTTTTTAGTGTTAGATTTCAGTATTTTAGCTATTTTGATAATTTCTAAATTATTCTACACTATTTTGAAATTTTTAAAAAACAATTCGATTTTTTAGTGTTAGATTTCAGTATTTTAGCTATTTTTTCTTAAAAAAAAAAACTTTGTCAAGATCGGAAAAAAAAATTTCAGTAATATGTAGAAAAAAAAAATATATATTTGTTAAGTTTTGAAAAAAAAATTATCCGAAATCTGTTAAAAAAAAAAAAAAAAAAAATTTTAAGTTCGGAAAAATATTTTCCGAAATCTGTAAAAAAAAAAAAAAAGTTAAGTTCGGAAAATTTTTTTCCGAAATTTGTAAAAAAAAAAAAAAAAAAAAAAAAAAAAGTTAAGTTCGGAAATTTTTTTTCCGGAATTAGGATTTGAGTTTCCGGAAATTTTTTTTCCGAACTTAGACGTTTAGTTCGGAAAATTTTTTTCCGGTTTGGGTAAATTCCGAATTTCTGCCCCAACATGATTATTTTTTGTAATTTAATTTATTTTTTGGATATTAATAAAAAATTCGGTCGGATTAGCATCTGAAATACGAACTTTTTTTATTTTTATGAAATATTTTAAAATAATATAATAAAGAGACAGTGCCCTCAATTTTCCATATGTAGAAAGACCGTTAAATTTTTTTAAGATTCAAACTTGAACCGGAAAATAATCTACCGATTCAAAGTTTTTTAGTAAGCCTTTCTGGAATCCTCCGTAGCAACAAATGCAAGGTTTTTTTAGACTGTGCTCCAGAACTCACCGTGTAGAGGAAGGAGAAGGGACGGGGAGGAAGGTGACAGAGACGGAGCTCACTCCGAACAGTAATTTATACACTCTGAATCGGGGGTGAATAACTTTGCCAAAATTGAATACGGAGCTCACTCCGAACAGTGTTTTCTCCCCTTCGCTCCCTCTCTGATTCTCTTCTTCTGGAGCAAGGGAACTCACCCGGTCAGATCCGGTCTGCCAAGCTCTCACCTCCGCATAGTACTTTCGCCCTTCCCCTCTCTCGGCATACCCCGTCTGAAGCACACCTAAAGTCGAAAGTTTGTCTGATCCACAAAAGCTCCAAACCAACCGGACAAAAAAAAACCTTTGAATCGAGAGCGACTTTCTCGGTCCAAAGTTTGAATCGGAAATTTTCTTCTGTTATTCTATGCATAGAAAATCAAAAGTATTCTTTCTCTTTTTCAATATTATTTTATAATATTTTCTATAAATACAAAATTCTCTGTGAAATAGGTACTAGTAACTGTGAAATCAATAAGAAGATTGAATTGATCAGTAAAAAAAAAAAAAGAGAAAAAACCTAGAATTATAATGCATAGAGAAAAAAAATCATAAAAATCAAATTTAATGAGTCTAATCAGCATCCATAATTGATAATTGTATTAATAGCCGTAACATCAATAAAAGGATCAAACTGAGTCAAGGATAGAAGATAACATGCGAAAGAAGGATTTTCTTTTTCTTTTTTTTGTACTATGGATAGAAGGATAAGGCATGAGATGAAGAAATGAGGTGTTCATGACCTGTCCTGTTGTAGTAAAAGAGAAAAAGTGGTTGAAACAAAAAATTATATGTTAGGTACCACGCTGCACATGGTGGGGCCTTGAGCAGTTTATCTTTCCCTCTTTTATCAGTCTAAAAAGAAACAATTAAGGAAGATTCTATTCTTCTAGACCTGTTGCATTTGGTATTATCAGATGGCAAATGGCTTTATTAGCAATCGATTCTTCTATTAATAATTGTGCTGAAATTATGTTAATTGCAAATGTTAATTGCTCTAGGTAACTGCATTAATTACCCCTCTTTGTTTTCTTCCTCGATATATAATTTGTTGTTCGGTATATTTATTTATAGGGGCGGATTCAAAATTTTCGTCTGTGGACAAAAAAATAATGAAACGGGTTTTAATTGCTAATCGGGTTCAAACTTATTAGCTAACCGGGTACTAGATAACAAAATAATGTTCTAATTTATAATTTCTAATACTTTAACTTCTAATCTGAATTATTAATTCGAATTCAAAGAATTTATTCTCATTGTAACCCTAAATTTAACCTAAATTACAAATTAAAATTCCAAAGAGGGGCAAAAAGAGTTTAAGAGAGAAACAAAATTGGTCCGAACCTATATATCTCTATAAAATTTCAACTAAGTTTGATTTTTGAGAACATAAAAGTAACACGTCTCATTTCACAGATTCGGATTTTAGAAAAAGATGTGGATTTATAATTAGAGTAGGGTTAAAATATCACATTGTTTTTGTGCTCTAATTGTGCTCTGCATCCTTATTTTTGTTCTCAAATTTCAAACGGTCAATCTGAACTACTCAACATGATCTCCGTATTAAAATATGCATAGAGACCAAATTTTATATATTTTTTTAATTTGTTACTATTTTTTTAGATAGGTACAAAATTAGAAGATTTTGGACCATTAAAAAATAGTAATTTCATACCATTCTAATAAATTAGTAAAAAATATGAAATTGGTATCCAAATACATTTTAATACGGAGACGATGTTGAGCGGTTTGGATCGAAAATTTGAACTCTAAATACGAAGATAAGGATGTGAGGCACAATTAGCGCACAAAAACAATAAACATTTTAACCCCACTCTTATAATTAAATGGTTCCATTGTCTTTCTATTTTTACGATTTAAAATAACAAAAATGCAAAAACTCAAATGAATTAAAAAAAACTACTAGATGTGATTTTTATTATTATTTTACATTCCAAGGTTATAAAAAAAACACAATAAAGTTGTTATTAAATTATTTAAACATTTTCTCTAAAGACGCATCGTCCTTAAATTACGTATGAAAATGATTAAACCAGTTAAACTTTTAAATGATACTCTGCCGTCAAATATTTATTTTTTAAGTTTGCTACATCTACATAAAAATTATAATACTTTGACTTTATTTTGATAGGATTAATAATTTGGATATCACATAAATTTTTTTTTTATGCATATCAATATTTTTTTTTTACAAGTTCTTAATGCCAACTAAAATAAGCGAAAATGTTGTAACGTTTTATGTGTGCATAAAGAAAATAATATTGTATATGTTAATTTTATTTTATATTTAAACTTTAGATTGTGAATTGTTAAAAAAATCATAATAAAAATTGAAAAATATTTGAGCTCTAAGTCGAACGATTAAGTAGATGGCCAAATAGTAAAAAGAATAAGAGCATCTACATCTCAGCAACTCAAATGAGTTTCTAAATAACTGCTAATCACTTTTTAAAAATTGAGGTCTCTAAAGTTTTTAATTCTCACATTTCTGAAATTAATTTTAAAGTTTCTATTAAGCCACGTCAGCAATAAAGTAAAAAAGAGAAATAATTTGGGCCAATTATTTGGCCAGCGTGAAGTTTATAAACAGTTTCTTAATAAAAAACTTTCCTGCATAGTTTATAAATAAGAAACTCTTTCACATCTCTGAAATTGAATTAGAAATTGCCACATCAAATTAAAAACTCCTGCAGTACCAGAGATATAGATGCTCTAACAGCACACCGTACCATTGCAAATTTGCAATAATTAATGACCGCATATTAGTCAATAAACCAACCATCCCAAATCATTACAGACAAATCTAGAAACAGGCGGTTGTTGGGTGTTCCGAGTGTTGGGTATTTTGGTACATTGATTTTTATGTCCACTTCACAAGACTTTTTTTTTTTCTGTTCTTTATTTTTTTTCTGGATAGAAGTTGTCATTAAAGCTACCCGTTTCCATCAATACAGTGTCAAATCAAAACAGGGAACACAAAGATCTTAATGTAGAAAATAATTAAAAGGCTCTAAATCTCCGGGAATACCTTGCCTCGGCCAGATGCAACGAACCAACCCATAATTACCTCCAATGTATACTAAGGCTGTCTTTGAATCACACAATAATAGAGTCTATTTTATAATATTAACTGTTCAGAATAACAATGTATATTTAAATAATATTTTTGCTATTCAGAATAACTAAAATTACTGCTATTTTTATTTCTTGTAAATATTGAAATAACAACTATTCAAAAGTGTGAAGAGAGAAAAAAAATGTTTCATTTTTAGATTTCTGCCAACACAGTCTCAAAATGACAAATTTAACATCACTTCCGCTATCTCCATATCGTGATAATTCGTTTGAGATCACACTTGTCTATCTTTCCTCTTAATTGACACCTTGTTAACACTATTCTTTATTAGTTACAACTATTTACTATTCTACGTATACAATCCAAACAACATTTTTACTAATCCGAATAAAACACTATTTTCACACTAATCTAAAAATCACTATTTTTTTTCTCTATTCTCATTTACTATTCTCAAATCTCACTATTCTAACTATTCCAGCTCCCATCCAAACATTACCCTAAGAGTAGAGAGTAGAGAGATCAATTTCGCACACAACCCCCACAAGGATCCCAATTTTCCTTCGTAAAATAGCATGGTAAATCGGCAATCAATATCAAAATTGCGGCCATTATTTTCTCTATTCCTCCTGGACCGGGCTTCTTACAAACTTGGGCCTTTAATGGATCTAATACGACCTAAATTTGGGCTAAGTCAGGGTCCAATGGCAATCGTCTAATTCGGTCATCACGCGACGAATCGGAGTTTGACATTTTTTTTCTCAAAAGAAAAGCTGAGGCCTCGGCGGCGACGAATCCGTACACCGACGATGGATCTGGTGCTCATGCGGTATCTCTGCGTCGCCTCGATCCTTCTCTTCTCTCTCGTTTGTGTTTCGCTTCCCCCAACGAAAGCAGAGGTTATTACTCTCACCGGGGAGACCTTCACCGATAAGGTCAATTGTTTGTGTTTTTTTTCATTCGATTTGTTTTTGTTTGTGGAAACTAAAAGAGCTGGATCGATCTCAGTTCTCTGTTCAAATTAGTTCTCTTTTTCTCTTTAACTGGTTTCTGTGCTGATCGGATCAGAGTCTGAGGCGATGAGCTTGTATTGAAGAACTTATACTGTTGCCAATTCCTGGATAAATGATATTGATTTTGAAGCAGATTTTCAATGAAGTCAATCTCCTTCTCTTCTGTTTTTCAGGTCAAAGAGAAGGATACAGTATGGTTTGTGAAGTTCTGTGTCCCATGGTGCAAACACTGGTAACTAAATGTGCAATCTCTATTTGACTGTAAAAATGTAATGCAAATTGCTTGATGGGCATTTCCATTAAAAATTAGTTTCTTTTTCAATTTTCAGCAAGAATTTGGGGACACTTTGGGAAGATTTTGGAAAGGCAATGGAGGGAGAAGATGAAATAGAAATTGGCCAAGTGGATTGCGGTTTAGAGAACCAAGTTTGCTCAAAAGCAGATATACACTCATACCCGACTTTTAAAGTTTTTTATGACGGCGAAGGAGTTGCAAAGTATAAAGGTACAATTTGTGAGAAAATCGGTGCTATTTTTATTAACCTTTCCTTGTATTACATTAGCTGCTTGAATAAATAATGTTTCGTTTTGTAATTGTACTATTTTTCGTACCTTCTCTTCTTTTGAACTGATGCTAGTTGATAGTTCTCTGCATCATTATTAAAAGTCCCAACTATCACCGCACCTATTTCATACTGGTACAATCTGTTACAGTGGTATGGAGCTGCATCCATAACGATCTAAAGAGGCTTTATTTTTATAAGGCTCAGTTAATTCTCCGAGCACTTGAACCCAAAAAAAGCCAGAAAAATAAGTTAAAAAAATATTGACGAGTAAAAAAATGTATAAACTGAAATTCATTGGTTTCTGGTCAGGTTAAATTGCATACCAAAGAATGGATTATCCTATAGCATATATTTGAGCTATCATCATGTACGACATGGGTAATATATGAAGTTCTAATAATTATAAGCGTCTTATATGACAAACAAAGGCTGATTACCTAATATTATAGTTTCCTAAACAGTGGAAATGTTACTAACATTTCAATATTCCTAAATATGAAAAAAGGCTGTTCAGGGTAGTTATAAATGCCTAACGTACTGATCATACCTTTTGCATCTTATTTCAGGTAAACGGGATATTGAATCGCTTAAGAGCTTTGTTCTTGATGAAGCCGAGAAATTGGCAGAACATCAGTTGGCAAGGGAATAACTTTGCTAGTGAGAGTAGTATTTTGTTTAGGTTAAAGCTTGTGTGTTTTGGATAATTTTTTCAAATATTTATGGCTTAGGATTTTTTCAAGCAAGAGTTATTGGTGTTTTAAAATGCTGTTTATGCAGCTGTATATGTGTATGTGATTACTCGCTTTGAAAATAATATGCGGTCAATGATATACGGGTTTAAATATGGTGCCTTGTAATTGACTGTGTGGCCGCATATGCAGGATCGTAGTCAATTATGCGAACGCCTAACAATTTGTGGGATGCTTGGGCGGTTTCAAGCATATGTTACGCAAAATGCATATGCAGCTGCATATCATGTGAAATGATAATATTGCTGAGGATAATATTGCTTAAACTAATGAGATGATATTTGGGGAAATTTTACAATCACATGGGTTAATACGAAGTATATTGATGACATGAAATTAGGCTTTATATTTGTCCTTCCTCTTGAATCAGTGCTGCTGGTTGCAGAGAGATCATTCAGTTCCATGGTGTTATCGCCTGTAATCACTGTGGGCCAAATGATCCCATGATCTCACGGGATCTAGCTTCCACAATTCGATGAGAATGCCCTCATTGAGTGCAAGCACACAATCTAGTGGATAATTTTCTTTTTCAAGATTCATGTAATTTTTTTTAAAATTTGCATCCAAAATTAATGTATAAATGCATAACGCGTGGGGCTGCACAGCATGGTGCTGTGTGAGCAGAGGTTAACGACTAGCAGCCCCGGTATGAGTCCAAACTGACCTCACTCGGGTACGGAACCCAACTCATGTTTGGGCTGCTCGAGTGATACAGTTGATGCAATGGTGATTTTTATTCTGATCAAATCTAATAGATAGACAAAAAAATTTCTCCTACGATAATCACTACTCGTAAGTAATTAACTGGGTTAGATTAGTCCGTTACACTAGTGGCAAGAGATTGCTATGTGACTATTTCTATTTTAGAACCATGCTAGAACAAAGAATGAACTCGTTAGTTCCATTCAATCTTTTGAGTTCTCAGTCCTGAAAATTATTTGTTTGGATTCCTGGAAAGACCACAATTGTAATTAGTTCCGACATTGTTGCAGCCAATAGAACACTAATTGAGATGAGTTAATGAGAATTTAAAAACCAAAAGAACATTCGGTGCTCTGGACCAACCGCCAAAAAAATTATCTTTATACCTGTACAGAATATAATTGACATACTGTTTATACTTTTTGCTTTATTATATGTTATGTGTTAGCAAAAAGAATGCAATTGTGCTGTTTAATTTACACAGGCGAGAAGAGTATTGTTAGGCACTTGATTTGGATGTGTCCAAATCAAGAAAGGAAATCCAGCAAAAAAGCTAGAAATTTGACAAAAAAAATTACCGAGAACATAGCAAATATTCAGAAAAAACGAATTTCACTAATATTAAATTCGAGTCACAGTCAACATTCAAAATAACACAACAGAAGTACATGACATTTTAAAACTTGACGGCGACAAGATAAAACAGAGTTTGCTAAAGTAAAGTCACCCTTCAAAACCATAGCACCCAGCTTGTTAAACTGACTGCCCTAACATAAAACTACTCCCAAACAAACCAAAAGACCATAACTCAAATAACACAACTAAACACCATCCTTCCCAGTTCCCATCAATTCACCAACAACAGAAAACACACCACCACCTCATTTCTTCTTGGCAGCAGCCTTGGTGACCTTGGCACCGGTGGGATCCTTCTTCTCCACAGCCTTGATGACACCGACAGCAACAGTCTGACGCATGTCCCTCACAGCAAACCTCCCAAGTGGGGGATACTCCGCGAAGGTCTCCACCACCATGGGCTTGGTGGGAATCATCTTAATCATACCAGCATCACCGTTCTTCAGGAACTTGGGCTCCTTCTCAAGCTCCTTACCAGACCGACGATCAATCTTGGTCAGGATCTCAGCGAACTTGACGGCAATGTGAGAGGTGTGGCAGTCGAGCACTGGAGCATAGCCATTGCCAATCTGGCCAGGGTGGTTCATGATAATGACCTGGGCAGTGAAGCTGGCGGCCTCCTTGGCAGGGTCATCCTTGGAGTTCGAGGCGACATACCCACGCTTGATATCCTTGACAGCAACGTTCTTCACGTTGAAACCAACATTGTCACCGGGGAGAGCCTCTGTAAGAGCCTCGTGGTGCATCTCAACTGACTTAACCTCAGTGGTCAGACCAGATGGGCCGAAGGTGACAAGCATACCGGGCTTGATGATACCGGTTTCAACACGACCGACAGGTACAGTTCCGATGCCTCCAATCTTGTACACGTCCTGGAGGGGGAGACGGAGAGGCTTGTCTGTGGGACGCTTGGGCTCATTGACCTGGTCAAGAGCCTCAAGGAGGGTGGGGCCCTTGTACCAGTCAAGGTTGGTGGAGCGCTCAATCATGTTGTCTCCCTCAAAACCAGAGATGGGCACAAAGGGGATTTTGTCAGGGTTGTACCCGACCTTCTTCAAGTAGGAGGAGACTTCCTTAACAATTTCTTCGTACCTCGCCTTGGAGTACTTGGGGGTAGTGGCATCCATCTGTAACACATACAGGCATTATTAGCTAACAAATATTTTGAGAAACCAAAACTATCAATATGACTCATGCGTTGGCTGCAGAAACAAAGATTAGCAGATAGATAACTAAATAAACCTTAACAGAAACATAAGCACTAAATACCAACAACAAAACAAATGTTGACAAAGTATTTAGAGTTCAATCTACCATCTGATTAGCTAAAGACCTCCAAGGCAAACAAATCTCAAATCCAATTTTATTATTTCTAGCAAATCAGATCAATCGGTACTCACCCCGTGTACTACTGTTTAATAACATTGTTTCAATCAAACCCTCATGTCAGCTACCACATCAATCAAAATGAACATATACAATGTAGTGACAGCTAAAAGAAACGAAACATGAGCTCAAATATACCTTGTTGCAACAGCAGATCATCTGCTTGACACCAAGAGTGAAGGCAAGAAGAGCGTGCTCACGGGTCTGTCCATCCTTGGAAATACCAGCCTCAAAACCACCAGTGGTTGAGTCGATAATGAGAACAGCACAATCAGCCTGGGAAGTACCGGTAATCATGTTCTTGATAAAGTCCCTGTGGCCAGGGGCATCAATAACAGTGCAGTAGTACTTGGTGGTCTCAAACTTCCAGAGAGCGATATCAATGGTAATACCACGCTCACGCTCAGCCTTGAGCTTGTCAAGCACCCATGCGTACTTGAATGAACGTTTGTTCATCTCAGCAGCTTCCTTCTCGAACCTCTCAATCACACGCTTGTCAATACCACCAAGCTTGTAGATAAGGTGTCCAGTGGTGGTGGACTTGCCAGAGTCGACGTGGCCAATGACCACAATGCTGATGTGAATCTTCTCTTTACCCATGGTTGGTTGACTTGTGTATTATCTGTCAAATACCAAAACAAAAAAAATTATTTAATAGCAGAAATATGCAAAATATATTGTTGATCACATATACATAATAAACTCTGAAATTTGTGCATTTGACCCATTTGATTGTGCAGTAATGCTGTTATGTACATCAATGACACTGATAAAGCAAAATTAATTGGAAAACAAGTTATGAGTTTTCTGATTATATACTGATGTTTTTAGGAACAAAGGAACCAGAATGAATCAGAAACACCACGTCCTTATTTTCATTAATTATTTGCAAGTGCCAGAGATTACCATAGGAGATGTGATTAGAAGGCATCCAATAGGATTCGAACCTATATATCAAAGGCCAATTGACCCCTGTCCTTCCCATTAGATAATGGATGCTTTCATCTCCAATTAGTTTACTCCCTTTCACGTATCTAATATTATATACTAATACAATAGCACTAACAATAAAACAAATCTATGCAAGTTTCTAAGCTATTACTGATTAATATCTTTATGAACATGAGCTTGAAATTTTATTGAGCTTAGATCTACAAAACCCAGTCATAACTTGAGATTACAGTACTAGAATTGCAAGCTCAGATTTCCAAAAATCCAGATCTGCGAATCCAAGGAACATAAATCCTATTTCACAGACCAGATGTTGAATTACAGAAACTAATAGAACGTGCATAATAGTACTGGTGCAAACAGCTCAGATAAACAACTAATACAATTCTATCTAATACTATTTCAAACAAAACATAATTCCAAACTAAAGACAAATCTAAACTATAAAGAAGCAAAATAATTCCTCGATCTAATATATGAAACCGATTACAGACTACGCAGATCTAACTATCGATTACCTAGTTACCAAAAGATGTAAACAAAATCGAAAATATGCTAACAATTAAGGGGGTGCTGGAGCTCACCTAGCAAGAGAAGAGGAATTGATTTAAGAGCGGCGAGGGTTTCTGAGGGAAGCTGCGAAGATTTCTAAGCTATTTATACGGATGGGCTCGCTGTTCTCGCTGCGTTAGGGTTTATGCATGCGCCGTTGGATTTCTCTTTGGATGGTGATTGGAGCGCGCCTTTCTCCCGTTCGATTTGCCACGTAAGACTGAGGTATCGTGGGGCGCACGAGGCTTTTTATTCTAGATTTAGCCCTTGATAATATTTTTGTTAAAAGCTAAGAACAGCATCGTCTCCCTAACAATTTTGGACAACGTTAATTACTAGATATCTGTTTTTGGATCGTCTCTTTATAATTTTATAATTTTGTGTCAAAAAATCTGTTTTTGTATCGTCTCATTACAATTTTGTTCAAAGGTTTAAATAGTATTTATCGCGTCGTAGCGGAACGGTTAAAAAAAACAGCAATATGCCCATATAAGGCCGCTATAGTGCTAAATAGCGCCGATAGCGCTAAATAGCGTAGCGCCGATAGCGCCGATAGCGCCGATAGCGCCATAGCTTTTATGGTCCGAAAACGCTATAGCGCCGCTTTAGTGCGCTATTTAGAATTTTAATTTTGTTACGTTTACACTGGGTAGTTAAGATTTAAGTCAGAAATGGATAAAAATATTAACAATTTAAATTTTATCAAAATATTAAAATACAAATTCAAAAACTACAAATTGTATCATGCGTTGGAAAATTTGAACTTCACAGGATAAAGCAAAAAAAGTTTCAGAATAGAACGAACAACAATCCAATCCAATACAAGTCATCACCAAACTTTTTTTACTTAAGTGGCTGACTGCTTGTCTAACAGTGTTTTGGATTTCTTTGTTTATGGGTTGGATTTTTGTTCAAAGGATTTTGGACAAAATTTTATTCAAAGTAAGATCCAAATTGTCTGATTAGTGCCACAGTTTGTATGGGCGATATTGTTCCTCAGATTAGTAATTAGTATTAACCGATGGTGGTATTTGGTTGTGAACTAAAACTAAGGAGATCTAAGATAATTATTTCAACTTAGGCCGGTCTAAATTATTCGTGTTTGATTCATGTCTAAAGTTATACTACGATTTAAATTATTTTTCGTTTGATAAGAGCTTGATGGCTCATAACGCACGACTTAGGTCCTGTTCGGCAGTAATCCTGAAATTACTGTTCACGTGGGAAAAAAAAAATTTACTTAGACTGAATTTTTTTTTTTTCCCACGTGAACAGTAAAATCCAGTTCAAAAATTTCCTATTCCTATTCCTATTCCTATTCCGTTCCCACTGTGTAGCCGAACAGGCCCTTAATTTGTTTCGATTTAATGGAACTGTAACATGTAAGGTACATACTGGTACTTGGTTTAATTACTTTAATACACCATATTGTTAGTTGTGAATTGAATTTTTTGTTAGTTGTGGATTGAATTTTAATTAACAACCTCGTACATATTAATTACGCATCTTTCAAAATAATTAAATTTTTATTAATAACATTAGGAAAAGATCCAAGTTATGTGTTTTAAATTAGGATATTTTTTTTAAAATGAATTGTGCTTATGCATTGTTGAATATGTTTATCTTTTATTATGCTCAAGATATTATAATTATATTTACAGTGTTGTTTGATGAATGATGTAATTATCATTAGTTATATTATGGCATGATAGACTATATAGAATGCTAGTGCATGAATATTGTTATTTTTATATTCTCATTAAAAGAATTATTTGTTACTATTGTTGGATATTTGCTCTTGTAATGTTTAGTTATTATTAATAATAAATTAGTCACGTTTTTGTACCGATAGATGGTATTTTTTTTTTGTCAATGAAAAATCTGACTGCCTAAGAAAAAGGTTAGATTCAATAAATTTTAATCATGCCATATGAATCTGAATGCTGTGCGTAATGTCGAGGCATTTCTGATTGTTTGGAATTTTGATGGTGTTTAGAATTTGGTTCAACCAAATAAACTCTATTTTTATGCCAAATTTATTTGGTTTACTTGTATTTTGGTCGGGAAATTTAATTCCGCTGGTTCGTTTGCATTTTTCTAATTTTCCTATATTTAGTTATTTACACTAGTTCGACCCGAATCGATCATTTGTCCGATCCGCAATTGAGCAGTCAAATGCGGTTATATTGAACTAGGGGTGTCAATGACACTCTTTTATCTGTTTACCTAATTCGTACCGTATTTAATAAATCGAATACGGATAAGATTTTTTTTTCTGTAAATTTATCGGCTACGGGTACTGGTAAATTTTTTTCCGTTATCTAAACAGGTAAGGACGCGTGTAAAGCTTATTCCGTACCCGTTATCCGATCAGGTAATTTAAAACAATAGTATTATATATATATTAATGAGCAATGAATATTCATTCTCCAACGACTCGTGGTCTTTTCAGAAAATGCATTTTATTAAATTTTACGAACAAAGACAAGGACAATTGATCATCCTATTTAGTTGTGTTACACTTAATTAACTATTAAAAAGAAGTTAATAAATTCTAGCAAATTTCAATAATATTTAGACCTTTAACACACCCATATATATATGAAATGAATGTGTTTTAATGTTTTATTTAGTAAATACTAAAAATAATTATTATATTAGCATTATTTGTTATTTAACCGCTACCATTTAGTTATTCGACAACCATACTGATAAGGGTAGAGTATGTGTAAGGTAATTCGTAACAGGTAAGGGTAGGATACGGATAAGAACAATTTATAACGGGTACGAGTATAGAATACAGATAAAAATAATTTATAATGAGTACGTGTATGAAAATGATTCAACCGACTCTTGTCGTACCGTTGACACCCCTATATGAACTTACAAACTTTTTTTTTGTTATTTCCAAAATAAAACCGCTCATTTTCAAGATGAATCGTAAAGAAAAATTCCTTTGATTTGCTTTTTTTTTTTTAATTAAGGTTGGAGATAAGTCACTCAATTATTTAATATTTACAAGAAATTTATCATTCAGATTTTGAATTTGCGATTTTCTACACAAAAAATATTTTCTTTATCACTAGACTAAAGACTATTTTTTTCGCTTCTTTTTGGAAAAAAAATCTTTTGAAATAATATCCAGAAGATAAATGAACCTTATTTTTGTATGCTACTCTTGAATCATCTTAAGTATCTCCGTGCTAGATTTGAGAAATTAAGAGCGCTATAATTAAACCAAAATCTCAGTCACGATTTATTGACAATTTTTTTATTTTGAGTAAAGTTATAGATCAAGTCAGTCAACTGTTTCTAAAATTATTAGTTTTGCTATTAAATCAAGTGCTGATTTTTGACATAGAAAAAAAGTAGACAAACCTTTTCCACCATTTTAAAATACGGATAACTTGAAATCCAAGAAGCCTTTGTTTATTATTATTATTTTTTTTTTGACAAACTGTTGCGGAAGATACGTCAAATATTAAACCAAAACTTGGAGGCCAAGAAATCAATAACCTGTTAGCAAAACTCAGTTCTTCTAATTTTTATAATTTTCAATCCATTTTTTTTTTTTTAGAAAAGTAAAATCTTTCCACTGATTTCTTATTGAATTTTCTAACCATGCAAGCATAATATTTTTTAGAACAAGATATTAAACATCTAGTATAAATACCCTAAGTATTATATCTACCTATTACATTCAGAGGAGGTTCAAATGCCTTCATTTTTTGTGCCTCCACCTTGCCTCTATTTTGAAAACGTTAATAACTCAAAATTTAAATCATAAACGTCAAAATAAAACCGTTAGATGTGATCTATATTATTTTCTCTATGTGCTCATAAAAAATTACCATATTTTGGTTTTGTTTTTATGTTAATCAATAAGTTAAAAAATCAACGTCTAAAAATTATCCACATTATTACATTTTTATAAGCTCTTGATGACAACCAAAACAAAGTTGAAATATCATAATTTTTTACACATGCATAGATAAAATTATATAGATCATATTTAACAGTTTTATTTTGATTTTTAAGTTTTAAATTTTGAGTTATTAAATTTTTTATAAATGGAGGCATGATGGAGGCGCACAAAATGGAGGCATTTGAACCCTCCTCTTACATTCATTACCAAAAATATTACAATTTTTACCCTAATCAATAACAAAAACTACACATCCAACTCCATTATTGCATTCCCAATATTACCCTTAATCAAAGCAAAAATTACCAAAATCTTAGAAGAAAAAGAAAACACGATCATCTCCTCGAACAAGCCATACCAAGCAAAAAAAATAAGCCCCGTACTCCCTACATATTCAACAAGTCTCATATGAGTCAGTTCCACACATTACTGCGGAATGAGATTCGATGCTCTTCAAATCCTTGCTATGCTCTACTCTTCTCTCTATCTCTCTCCTCTCTTTCTTTCTCCTCTTCTTTGAAGAGAGATAGATAGAAAAAGAGAGCAGGATCCTACTTTTCACTTGAGAAAAGCAGCGGATGTTGATCCCATTGTGGCCGCGTCCATATCCACACATAAATAAAATTAGATTCTTATTTTTTTTCTAAAAAAATAGTTTTTTTTAAGAGAAGGGTTTAAATGTTTCAATTTACTTCGTCTTCGTTTTTTAATTTTTCAATAAAAATTTAAAATTCGAATGTCGAAACAAAGCTATTAGATGTGAATTAAATTTTTTTTTTATGTATACATATAAACTTATCACATTTTGATTAATTTTCATATGAATTATTAAGTTAAAAAATCAATATATAAAATTATCTGCATCACTATATATTTGCAAGCTTTTGATGTCAATCAAAACAATATCGAGATATCGTAATCTTTTACATATGTATAAGAAAAATAATACAAATAGTATCTAACGTTTTGTTTTAACATTTCAAATTTCAACGATTAAAATTTTAAAATTAAAAAATAGTGAAGACAAGAAAGTAAAGAAATTTAAACTCTCTTTTAAATATCTATCAATACTTTTGCTAAAACCTTTCCGGCCTTTTCATGCTCAAGTCCATTTCACTGCTGCGTTCCAACAACGCACACAACCAATAAAACCCAACTTGGATCAATTTTTTTTTTTTTTTTTTTTTATCCAAGCATGTTTTTAGGCCTACTATATTTCTTTGGTCAAGTTGAGAAAAATCATAGCACAATTTGATGAAATTTTTTGCCGCCTAAATGATGTTGGGCTTTGTAAATAGTAATGGATCAACCACTTATAGAAAAAAATTATCAATAAAGTTTCACGGTACATGTGGAAATGACAATAAGTAAGGAATAATGATTTTCTTGCCATTGGGCTGTTATATCGGTTTACGCACACGAGAGGAGTGTTGTTATAGTTTCTCTTATATACCTACACAATGTTCCTGAAATAAGCATATGTAATGTGCTAGCATTTCTTATGGGGGAAGGGTAGGCTGATGCCTGATGCCCATCGGATTAAAATTTCAGTTCAACAAGGAGCTTTTCTATCCAATTCAATTCAAGATGCGTGTGCACTGAAAGCGCACAGATATTGAAGCGACTAAGACAAAAGCACTGTCTATTGAACTCAAATTCGGTCCGATGCACATGGGACCTGCTCCGCTCTCGTTCTCATGATATTGGCCTCGACCACATCATTTCGGGCACGAGCAAGCAAAGATATATAAGAAAGCAGTATTAACACAATCACAAAAACTATCAAATTCAACAGACTGGATCTAGCCACATAGACAAATACATTTGTGACCGCTACGAGTACAGGAAGTCTTAACAGAATCTATCATATTACACATAGCTGGATCCACCTTTCTTTTAGAAATACAACGCGGCTAAGAGAAAAGGGCATAGGAATTCTTGTTTCAGAAAGAAGAAACTCAAAAGCAAAATTATTGCAATTGCAAACCCAAAGCCACACACATCTAATTATATGTCCCGGCTCAACATGAAAAGAATTCCAATGGCACTTTGAATCATAACAGATACGTGATAAGCTTACTGCTGACCGGACCCAACCAAAATCATATTTTTTTTTTAGTCTCACGAAGACTTTGTAGTTCAGAACAATTTGTTATATAACCACCCTTTAGAAAAAAATGACACGAATCCAGAAGAATCATCAGATAATGAAAATGAAATACCAAGGAACGGTCACAAAGATGAAAAGAAGAACGAGAACATAGCAAATAATCATAAAACCGAATTCATCTACTATTAAATTCAAGTCACAGTCAACATTCAAAATAACCCAACAGAAGGACCCTTCAAAAACTTAGCACCCAGCTTGTTCAACTGACTGCCCTAACATAAAACTACTTCCAACAAGACCAAAAGACCACAACTCAAATACTCTAATAACACAACTAAATACCATACTTGCCATCAATTCAACAACACAAGAAAACACAACACCACCTCATTTCTTCTTGGCAGCAGCCTTGGTGACCTTGGCACCGGTGGGATCCTTCTTCTCCACAGCCTTGATGACACCGACGGCAACGGTCTGACGCATGTCCCTCACAGCAAACCTCCCAAGTGGGGGGTACTCAGCAAAGGTCTCCACCACCATGGGCTTGGTGGGAATCATCTTAATCATACCAGCATCACCGTTCTTCAGGAACTTGGGCTCCTTCTCGAGCTCCTTACCAGACCGACGATCAATCTTGGTCAGGATCTCAGCGAACTTGACGGCAATGTGAGAGGTGTGGCAGTCGAGCACTGGAGCATAGCCATTGCCAATCTGGCCAGGGTGGTTCATGATAATGACCTGGGCAGTGAAGCTGGCGGCCTCCTTGGCAGGGTCATCCTTGGAGTTCGAGGCGACATACCCACGCTTGATATCCTTGACAGCAACGTTCTTCACGTTGAAACCAACATTGTCACCGGGGAGAGCCTCTGTAAGAGCCTCGTGGTGCATCTCAACTGACTTAACCTCAGTGGTCAGACCAGATGGGCCGAAGGTGACAAGCATACCGGGCTTGATGATACCGGTTTCAACACGACCGACAGGTACAGTTCCGATGCCTCCAATCTTGTACACGTCCTGGAGGGGGAGACGGAGAGGCTTGTCTGTGGGACGCTTGGGCTCATTGACCTGGTCAAGAGCCTCAAGGAGGGTGGGGCCCTTGTACCAGTCAAGGTTGGTGGAGCGCTCAATCATGTTGTCTCCCTCAAAACCAGAGATGGGCACAAAGGGGATTTTGTCAGGGTTGTACCCGACCTTCTTCAAGTAGGAGGAGACTTCCTTAACAATTTCTTCGTACCTCGACTTTGAGTACTTGGGGGTAGTGGCATCCATCTGTAACACATACAGGCATTATTTGTTAACAAATATTTTGAGAAACCAGAACTATCAATATGACTCATGCGTTGGCTGCAGAAACAAAGATTAGCAGATAGACAACTACTAAATAAACCTTGGCAGAAATATCGACAATAATACCAACTACAAAAATGTTGATCAAGTATTTAGAGAACAATCTACCATTTGATTAATCCATGTATTGGTTCAATCAAACCTTCAAGTACGTTACCACATCAATCAAAATGAACATGCAATGCAGTATCAGCTAAAAGAAAAGAAACATGGGCTAAACTATACCTTGTTGCAACAGCAGATCATCTGCTTGACGCCAAGAGTGAAGGCAAGAAGAGCGTGCTCACGGGTCTGTCCATCCTTGGAAATACCAGCCTCAAAACCACCAGTGGTTGAGTCGATAATGAGAACAGCACAATCAGCCTGGGAAGTACCGGTAATCATGTTCTTGATAAAGTCCCTGTGGCCAGGGGCATCAATAACAGTGCAGTAGTACTTGGTGGTCTCAAACTTCCAGAGAGCGATATCAATGGTAATACCACGCTCACGCTCGGCCTTGAGCTTGTCAAGCACCCATGCGTACTTGAATGAACGTTTGTTCATCTCAGCAGCTTCCTTCTCGAACCTCTCAATCACACGCTTGTCAATACCACCAAGCTTGTAGATAAGGTGTCCAGTGGTGGTGGACTTGCCAGAGTCGACGTGGCCAATGACCACAATGCTGATGTGAATCTTCTCTTTACCCATGGTTGGTTGACTTGTGTATTATCTGTCAAATACCAAAAAAATAGATTTTATTTACTAGCAGAAATATGCAAAATATATTGTTGATCACATATACATAATAAACTCTGAAATTTGTGCATTTGACCCATTTGATTGTGCAGTAATGCCGTTATGTACATCAATGACACTGCTATAGCAAAATTAATTGGAAAACAAGTTATGTTTCAGTATATTGTTGATCACATATACAAAATAATCTCTGAAATTTGTGCATTTGACCGATTTGATTGTGCAGTAATGCCGTTATGTACATCAATGACACTGCTATAGCAAAATTAATTGGAAAACAAGTTATGATTTTTCTGATTATATACTGATATCTTTAGGAACAAAAGGGACCAGAATGAACCAGAAACACCACGTCCTTGTTTTCATCAATTATTTTGCAAGTGCCAGAAATTTATCAAGGAGATGTGATTAGAACGCATCCAATAGGATTCAAACCTATATATCAAAGGTCAACTGACCCCTGTCCTTCCCATTAGATAATGGATGCTTTCATCTCCATAGTGATTATCCCTTTCACGTTTCTAATATTTAAACATATACTAATACAATAGCACTAACAATTAAACTAATCTATGCAAGTATTCTAAGCTATCAATGTTAAAAAGAGAACTACTTCAAGCATTATTGAATAATATCTGCATAAACAGGAGCTTAAAATCTTATTGAGCTTTGATCTAAAAAAACCAGTCATAACATGAAACTACAGTAACAGAATTGCAAGCTCAGATTTCCAAAAGTCTAGATCTGCGAATCTGAGGAACATAAATCCCATTTCACAAACCAGATCTTTGAATTAAATTACAGAAACTAATCAAAAGGGTATAATAGTACTGGTGCAAGCGGTTCAGATAAACAACTAATACAATTCTATCTATATCTAACACTATTTCAAAGGAAACAAAATTCCAAACTAAAAGACAAATCTAAATTATGAAGAAGCAAAGTAATTACTCGATCTAATCTACGAAACCGATTACAAACTAGCAGATCTAACAATCTATTACCTACTCACAGAAAAGATGCAAACAGAATTGAAAATATGCTAATTGAAGAGAGATCTGGAGCTCACCTAGGAAGACTTTCAGGAGGATGAAATTAGGGTAAGAGCGGCGAGGGTTTCTGAGGGAGGCAGCGGATGTTTGCAAGGTATTTATAGGGATGGATTCGTTGTTCTCGCTGCGTTGGGGTTTATGCATGGGCCGTTGGATTTCTCGTGTTGGACGGTGATTGGATCTTGTCCGTTCGATTTGCCACGTAAGACTAAGGTATCGTGAGGCGATGAGGCGTTCTGTTCTAGATTTAACCGGTGGATATTATTTATTTTTTATTTTTTAAACGGTAGAAGCGTCGTCTCTATTAGGGGTGCACAAAAAGCTCATGACTCGAAACTCAGTTCGGAATCAGTTCGGATTCAACTCACTATAACTCGAGTTAAAACTGACTCGAGTTTACTGACTCGGTTAATTTATGAGTCGATTCCAAGTTAGGCCTAACTCGGTTCGGAATCAACTCGGTTGGACTCATCACACCAAACCCTAATTTATATATTAGACTCTATACTGTTTTGTTAGACTTTATCGGTTTGGTAATTTTTAATTATGTACTATTTTGGTGTTTTCGTAATTTTTAATTATGTGTTGGCCATTATCTCATTATGTATTGCCTTTAATTGTGTATTATTTTTGTAAACTATGTCATTTTTTTTTGTTAGAATTAAATTAGACCGCCTCACTATGTATTACTTTATGAGTCACGAGTCGACTCACTTCGACTCGAGTTGTTTGCGAGTTGATTCCAAATCGGAGTTTTTGACTCGGAATTGGATTAGCGACTCGGACTCAACTCGGCTCATGAGTTTGCGAGTTGAATCCAAGTTGTCCTTAACTCGGACTCAACTCGGCTCATGAGCAGCCCTAGTCTCTATGATAATTTTGGATAATGTTTATTACTAGAAATCTATTTTTCGATCATCTCTTTATAATTTTGTTACGTTTGCGAAAGACCTCAACAATTTTATTTTTTACTTAACTGGCTTACTGCCGATATTTTTATTAATATATATAATTAAATACAAATTATTAATTATATATTTTTATTAATATATATAATTAAATACAAATTATTAATTATATCTAATTTGACTGGGTTTTTTTAAAAATACCCAAACCAGCCAAAAAATAGCCGGCTTGAATTAAATATTCTCTTTATAGTTTTATTAGTTTTTGCCAGACTCCTGGTATTTTAGCAATGCCCTCGAATATTTATTTTATATATATTTTTAGAAACTTTTTTTTTAGTAGAAGTTCAGGATCAATGCCCTCATACACATAGTGACAAGATTTGCGTATAATACCCGAATTATATCCGAATAATTCGTTTTTTTGGTGATGTCAAACCGAACGCCGAATTATTCGGTTGACCGAACTTTGACCGAATTATACCCGAATAATTCGCGAATTTTACGAATTATTTGCGAATTTTTCCCGAATTTTTCCCAGAAATTTTTGTTTTTTTGTTTTTTTTTTGCTTCCTTGTAGGACTGAGATCTCTGATCCGGATTATTCTGAATTATTCCCGAATTATTCCCGAATCACGAATTTTTGACCTCGCCGAACCTTTCCCGAACAATTAAGTTGTCAATATGCTCGTACACAGTCACTGATTTGCGTTTCTGCTTCATCAAATCCAGTCCATTGATTTTAAGCTTGACAACCCACAGTACTTTTGGCATATACGCTGATTAATAAAAAAAAAATGTTTATAAAGTACAATGCAATATTGATAACAAACAAGAAAATCTAGAACCACGGCTTCTTATGTTTTTTACTAGTGTTTTGCAATAACTCCCGAAGTAGATTGGTTTTGAAGCATATCCAATAGTTTTTTGAGAGATATCATATCATGCTACATATAATATTTACGATAACAGTATTTTTTTCATTTTTTGAAAAAGCCTTCTCAAATAATAGTTAGAAGATTGTTATTTTCAGCAACTAATTCTCAAATATATAATTAGATTGTTTGAAAATTTGTATGCTATTCTATAATCATTTAAGTATCTCCGTTACTAATGTTCTATGATCACTCGTGAAGCAGATTGGTTTTAATAATTTGGATTCATCATTGAAGCATATCTAATAGCTTTTTGAGAGATAGTAGGGCATTGCATTATGCTACCGATAGCATGCTAGCCTAATTCAATAATGTTTGTGACAACAATTTTTTTTTTTTTTTTCATTTTTTGAAAAAGACCTCTGACATAATAGCTAGAAGATTGTTATTTTCAGCACCTAGTTTTCAAATATATAATTAGATTGCTTGAAAATTTGTATGCTATTCTATAATCATTTAAGTATCTCCGTTACTAATGTTTTATGATCACTCGTGAAGCAGATTGGTTTCAATAGTTTAGATTCGTCATTAAAGCATATCCAATAGCTTTTTGAGAAATAGCACGACATTGCATTATGCTACCTATAGCATGCTAGTCTTATTCAATAATGTTTATGACAATAATAATTTTTTTCATTTTTTGAAAAAGCCTTCCGAAATAATAGCTAGAACATTGTTATTTTCAGCAGCTAGTTTTAGATCGCTTGAAAATTTACATGCTATTTTAAAATCATTCAAGTATCTCCATGTTATTCTTACACGCACCTTGACATAGGAGAGAAAACCTTTTCCACCATTCTAAAATAAGGATAAACTTGAAATCCAAGAAGCCATTGTTTATTTGTTAATTATTTATGTTGCGATAGATGCGTCAAATATTAAATTACTAAAACTTGGAGGCCAAGAAGTCAATAACTGCTGTTAATTAATGACACTTAGTTTTTCCGAGTCTATTTTTTATATTTTTCAATCCGGGTTTTAAAACCTATAATCCTTTTCAATCAATCAATATATACATAAAAATTAGATTTTTTTTTTTTCTAAACATATGCAGAAAACTATTAGCTTAGTTTATGTTTTAAGATAAGGACTTAAATGCCTTCATTTTTTGTGCTTTTATTTTGCCTTCATTTTTTAGTTTTCTAAAGTTCAAATGTCAAATAAAGTGCTAGATGTGATAAAAAAGATATATTCTTTATGAAATTATCACTTTATATTTTATGTTTATACAAATCAACAAGTTAATAAATTAACATAAAAATTTGTCCACATCAGCATAGTTTTGTAAGCTTCTCATATCAATCAAAACAAAGTCAATATGACATAAACCTTTACAAATTTATAGAACAAATAATATAAATAATATCTAACGATTTTATTTTAACATTTGAATTTTAAAATTTTATTTTATAAATATTTTAAACTTGAAAACATGATTAATATAAAAAGATAGAGATGTTTTATTATTATTTTTTTGGTTAAAAACTGTAGACAATTGCATTGATAGAAAAAGTTACAAGTTAGTTGTTTCATAAGATTAGATAACTAGTGTATGTGAAAACATACAACTAAACAAAACTAAAAACGCACAGGGGTATGTGCATCATGTGGACGCAAATTGATCATTCTTAATTGGTTAGAGTGATAGGAGTCTAGTGATGGTTTCCTCTGTACGCATATCACAGCCGAGAAGGCACTGAATCCAAAAGCAGACCGGAAACTGAATCGATCGGACCAGGATAGTCACCCATCAACTGAGAAGACACTGAATCAAACTAGACTGGGAACTAAATCAACCAGTCCAAGACAGTCACCTCTAAACAGAAAGAGAAGAAAAAAGACAGAGAAAGAGGCAGAAAGTAGCACAAAACAATACACAACATAATCGCAAAAACTAAACACTTATTATCTAATTTACAGAAATTTAAATAAAGAAATAGTAGTGCTACAATAGCGCCATCGCTTCAAGAGGTCAAGCGACAGACGAAACAACAGAGTAAGCAGTAGGGAGGCGGCGGTGCAAGTGGCAGGGAGGCGGAACCTAGATGAAACCCTAAGAAGAATCAAGAACCCTAGGCGGCTGTTTCAACTCTCAAAGCGGCGCTTGCAAGTAATAAAAATAAAATAAAATATAGATACTGGGCTCCAATCTCCATGTTCTAAATATCCTCCAATATGCTTTTGCTTGAACCCTTGTGGCCTTTTCATGCTGAAGCCCATTTAACTACTTTGTTACAACAACGCGTGCAACCAATAGCCCAACTAAAATCAACTTATGGTTTCTATCCAAGCGTGTCTCTGGGCCTACTACATTTCTTTTATAAAGTTAAGAAAAATCAGGGCCCCGTTTGTTGAATATGTTGCCGCCTAAGATTATGCTGGGCTTTATACAATAGTACTGGACCAATCACATATAGAAAAAATGATCAATAAAATGTCACGGTACATGTGCAAATGACAATCAGAAAATAATGTTTTTTTTGCTATATCAACAAAAGAAAGGGTGTTTGGTCGTATCAAGTGAATACTACACGTTGCATTTGACGTTGACACACACACACACTTTTTGTTGGCACTTTGTTTCCACCATTCCATCCACCTCTACCCATCTGAAATTCAAACCACTAGGCCAAACCACAAGCAATTAGAAACTAAAATTCAGGCTATTGTTTTCTGAACTTTCTGTAAAATGTATAGCTATAGCCAGCTACACACATTATTTGTTTGACTTATTTTGAGCGAGTGCTGTACAGTTGGCTGTCCATCTGGACATGATAATAATTTTCTTAAATAATATCGTAATATATCCGTCTAATTGGTTTCAATTTATTTTAAATAAATAGATGAAGTAGACGAATATTTGTAGAAAATTCTTACAGCCAGGGGCGGACCCAGGTGGTTCCGGGAGACAGCTGGCTTCCTGGATTTTGAGTTTTAGTGGAGATTTATCGGTTCCGACCGACTTTGCCTCTCCTGAAATTTTTTTTGCCTCCATCTGGACGTTTGATTTGTAATTCGGGTTAAACTTAAAATAAATTTGTTGAATTTTGATTGGTAATTAGAATTATAAGTCAAAGCATCAGAAATTACAAGTCGCATTGGAAAATATAAATTAAAGTACTTTTTTTTATCGAGTACCCAATTGGTTAATGGATTTAAACCCGATTCAATATTTTTTGCCTCCATGACGAAAATCTTGGATCCGCCTTACAACACATATATTATTTGCATGTTTTATGAAATTTCTTATACTAGATTATATATGCATTACTAGTGGAATTCATGCAATGCAACATTTTGTTTGCTTTCTAGAACTTATAATATTTTTACATATTATATGAAACAACCATTACATTGTTCTCCGTATTATACTGAAATAACGAATTTTAGGCCTAGAAAAAATATTCGTAAGACATTTTTCAATCGGATTTCAAACATATATACTATCTCTCGTACCGAGGATCTAATCTTAATCACCTGATCAAAGACATATTCTCATATGATAATATTGTTGTCAGTCATATTTTTTTTGCCATTCGTTTATAACTCAAAAACTTCGAGCATCTACATCCGTGGTATTATTAGAGTTTTTAATCTAATGTGGGTAGTTTGGATGTGGAAGAGTTTCTTATTTAGAAAATATACAGTAAAGTTTCTTATTAAGAAGCTGTTTATAAACTTTATATTGGCCAAATAATTGGCTCAAATTATTTCTTTTTTTTAATTTGTTGCTA
This sequence comes from Carex kokanica, assembly GCA_025461125.1. Taxonomy (NCBI): domain Eukaryota; kingdom Viridiplantae; phylum Streptophyta; class Magnoliopsida; order Poales; family Cyperaceae; genus Carex; species Carex kokanica. Next base: position 1,785,743 of record JAJGRX010000638.1, read on the forward strand.
ACGTGACTTAATAGAAACTCTAAAATTAATTTCAGAAATGTAAAAATTAGAAATTTTAAAGACCTTAATTTCTAAAAAGTGATTAACAGTTATTTAAAAACTCATTTGAGCTGTTGAGATATATATGCTCTTGTAATAATAAATTATTCAGTATCACGGAGACAGGAACTATCAATCTAAAATTTAAAAAAGATAAATGACCAATAATGAGTTCCCTAAACTGCTCGTAATGATTTAATGAAAAAAAAAATGTAAACATGCGGGTCTAATCAATCACCAAAAACGCACCAAATTTGGTCAAAAGATTCCAACTAAAAGGAACCATGCTGTCCGGGACCTTTTTAACCTACTCCTGTACCCTCACAAGATAAACAACAAATCAGCAACAGCAAATGCTATACATGTTGACAATTTATGGGATTCATTCGGAAATTATGTGTTGATAAATTTTTTATTGATAGAAATTATTAAATTCAGACGTACAGAAAATAAAAAGAGTATCTTGCTTCTAACAAATATAGAAAGATTTCACTTAACGAGTCCAATTCAAAATATATGGATCAGATTCAATAGTCTAGATCCAAATATTATACTTTTCTTGATTCTCCTCTAATCGGACGGTCCGAATCCAAACTAAAAAAAAAACATGGATCTGAATCATCGAGTCCGATCCATAATATTTGGATTTGACTCAATGAGTCAGATCTGTCTATATTGTTGGAAACGATACACTCTTTCTATTTTTGTATGTCTGATTTTAATAATTTCTACGGATAAAAAAATTCATATTCATTTTGGATATTGACACATGAATAAACCGATTTTGCATATCAAATAGAGCAAACTTTTAGAATGATATAAACAACAAACTTGCTGTTATCCGGAGCGGATTTAGGATTTTCGTCAGGTGGAGGCAAAAAAATAGCGAATCAGATTTAATAGCTAATTGTGTTTAAATTCATTAGCTAATCGGATACTACATAAAAAACAATGCACTGGCTTCTAATTTTTAAAATCCCAACTTCTAATCCTAATTTCAATCATACTTCAATGCATTTATTCTAATTTTAATTCTAAATTTTACTCTAATTTCAGAGACAAACAAATAAAATTTCAAAAGCAAAGTTAGTTCGGATCTATTGATCACCATAAAAATTTATAAAAATTTAAAATTCAAGAGGGCAGTTGCCGGAATATGGTAGAACGAGGAAAGCTAAGAGCCCAACAAAATATTTATGCGGCCTATGATTCTGGCCTTCTAGTTAAGGCAAATTTCTCTTTATATGACAAGTGGAGCATATAGAAAATGGTGTGCAGGTAGAGAGAAAATGGAGGTCATGATTCATGAAAGATGAAGCTTATAATTAGGAAATTGGAATCTATGGATAGATTTTTTCAAAAAGGTGGTGAAATTTCAAGAATCATGCCCAGTTTGATATCTAGAAAGAACATAATTAATGCTAAATATGGCATCAGAAAAGTTTCTTCCAATTCTTTCCTTTTGTAGAAAAAAATCTGAAAGGATGCTGACTTGCTGAGTTAGTAAATCTAAGTATCTATAGATTTTAGAGGATACCATTATATCTCTTTCTGCCTTTCTGTCAAGACAAATTGTCAATTATCCATCCACTAAAGAATCTAATAGAGATTGAGAGATAGTAATTAGTAAAATTGTATGGTTGAGATTGCCCAGAGCAGTGTAAGAAATGCAGTTCATGCGGCCACATATGCGTATGAGGTTGGCAACCGCATATGCGGTCGCATATTCCCACATATTACCGCATATTACCGTATATTACCGCATACCGCATATTATCGCATATTACCGCATACTTGTTTATATATATATATGAATTCTCATTTTAAAATCCGCATATATAAGTACTGCATGAAAACCGCATATGCGGCCGTATACCGTATATGTGGTATGCAGTGGCCTTCCGCATACTGCATGAAAACCGCATTTTATAATCTTGGCCCAGAGGGTTCCTTTGCAACTTTACTGTCAAGTCCTTATTTTTTCTTTTTCATAAAGTAAATACTGTCAAGTTAATTCTTATACTACCTTCTAGATTTAATTTGGTGGGATGAATCTATCAGTGAATTGCCATTTGGTGTTCTAATTAATGTTGTCCTCAACAACAAGAAAATCTTAACTAAGAATAGATTTATCAGTACAATGGCTGAAAAGGAGATCTCATCTCGCTTGTTCTTTTTGTTAAATTTTGAACGTATCAAGCACTTGATCCTTGACTGTCCTTAGATCAGAGTTATTTTGAGATTGAATTATTTTGAATGGGGTTTTGATATGTATTAGAACTTTAGAAGTTGCATCTCCTCTTTAGGAGATTTTTTTTTTTTCTGATTCAAATTGATGAAATAGAGTAAGCTGAGACACTGATTTGCATTGTTTTCTGACAGAAATATGAATATGGTTGCATTTCATAATTTTAAGATTGAAAGCAAGAAAATATATAACTGCTATATATAATTCTGTATTTTTTCAATTTTGTCACAATAAATCCTCTATGTACCATTCATAATAATATATATATGAGGAGGGATCCAATTACACATTTGATTCAAACCGTTCAACATGATGGATATATTAAAATGTGCTTGGAGATCAAATTTTACATTTTTTTGAATTTTTTTTGCTATTTATTAAGATGGTTACAAAAATCGTTGTTTTTAGACCATTGAAAAACAACGATTTTTTAACCATCTTAATAAATAGTAAAAAAATTCAAAAAAATGTAAAATTTGATCTCCAAGTACATATTAATATGGTGATCATGTTGAACTGTTCGGATCGACTGTTTGGATTTTGAAATCGCAAATTAACCTATATAAAAAACAGTGTCATGATGTGTCACCAAAAAAGGTGTAATTGGATCCCTCCTCTATATATATATATATATATAGTGCTGGGCTTAGCTACTCCATGGAGTAAAACGACTTGGTGCTCCACGCCTCATTATTTCCATTTTGAAAATCCAAACGACCGATCCGAACCGCTCAAGTTGTTCTCCATATTGATATGTGCTTGGAGACCAAATTTTACATTTTTTGGAATTTTTTTACTATTTATTAAGCCACTTTGAAAATCGCTGATCCGGCGGTCCAGAAATTTTTACTGTTTTTACTGTTCATAAGGATTTTCAGATTTTCAAAGTGGCTTAATAAATAGTAAAAAAATTCCAAAAAATGTAAAATTTGGTCTCCAAGCACATTTCAATATGGAGAATATGTTGGAAGGTTCGAATCGACTATTTGAACTTTGAAAATGAAGATATGGCGTGGAGTACCAAGTCGTTTTACTCCATGGAGTAGCCTAGTCGGACTCTATATATATATATATCAACAATATTACTGACGAGAATGCGTAGGGGGTTGGGGGTTGCTGAACGAGTCCGTAGAGGATAAGGTACCGCACTCAGTCCAATAAGTTGAGATTAACTCCCAGCCGAGCGATTGGAATTCAATGCCTATTTAGACATGGGGGTCTGTTTTTGAGATTGGTGCCCACATTTAAGGAACACTATGGATTTAGTAATTGAATGTGTGGTACCAGGGGTGATCCGAATTCGGTGGTGAATATAGTTAGTTATGGATCTTTGTGATTGTTTTAGTAATCTAAGTGGTCCTAAAATTCATTTTATTTACTAATAAAAACGTTTCTAAGATAGATAAATTTCTTTTCCGGGACCGACTAACTATCTCCCAGCTCTCATCCCCCATTCATCCTCCAGTCAATAACTGTCTTTGTTGACTGCTAATTAAGAGAGGACCACAAATTTCAGCGCTAAAAGACAAAACAAAACGTGTCATTATCGCGGCGAGTGCAAGTATTCATATATAATATATTAAGTATTCATATATAATACATCAAGTATTCATATCTAAGATATCAAGTATTTAAAAAAAAACTGGACATATCACTCACCCATCTTTTACACGTTTTTAGAGGTGAATTTTTTTCTCCGTTCACTCTAATCAATATTTCTGACAATCTGATAGGAATTTTGCAAATATAAAACCACGAACGTTTTCTACACAATTTTCTCTTTCAAATGAGATCCATGATGACATACTTTCGAGTTGTCCGTTGCACAAGTATTCATACCTTGTCATTGAAGTATTCATACATCATCAAACAAGTATTCATACCTTATCAGTATTTCACAAATAAAAAACTGGACACATAATTCACTCATTTTTTACCGATTCAAATTTCGTTACCACTCAATTACTGGAAGTGTCCAGTACACTCTATCTTAGGTATGAATACTTGTTCGACGAGGTATGAATACTTGCTCGACGTGGTATGAATACTTGCATGACGAGATATAAATAATTTTACGAGTTATGAATACTTGCGCGACGGATAACTCAAAAGTATTTCATCATTGATCTTATTTGAAAGAGAAAATTGCGTAGAAGACGTTTGTGATTTTAGATTCGCAAAATTCTTCACAAATTGTAAGAAATATTAGTTAGAGTAAACGGAGAAAAAAAAATCACCTCTAAAAACATGTAAAAGATGGGTGAGTGATGTGTCCAGTTTTTTTTTAAATACTTGATATCTTAGATATGAATACTTAGTGTATTATATATGAATACTTGATATATTATATATGAATACTTGTGCGGGTCAGTTATAAAAATTTTCAAATACAAGCGGTCTCCCACGTAATTAATGATTGATACACGTTTTTTTGTCTTTTTGTATTTGAAGTTGTGGTTCCTACATAATTAATGATTGGAGGATGAATGAGAGATAGGAGCCGGGGGGAGGGGGGAATCTTTATCCTTCTTTTCCTGATAAACAAATGTCCATTAGCACATGTAAATTTAGCAAGTATGAATGACAAAACAAAGCGAGTCTTTGGTCGGTTCCGTCTGAGAAACTCTAGTTTAAAACAAGCAGGATTCTTCCTTGTTGCTGGGCCTGTATAGTGTATACATACCAATTCAATGATTAAAGAGAGAGAAAAGACATAGATTTAGTTGGGCAAGTACAATGTGCATATATATATATATGCATTTTTTTTCTTCATTATTTAAGGCATTGAAAGCTATTCTTCTCCAGCCAAAAATAAAAAGGTTTCATACCTCACACCAGCACAGATTGAGAAAGTCTAACTAACTGCTTTAGTAGTCATAACTTTTCTTTAAGTACGTTTAGTTGAACAGTGATCTGTCAAAGATCCTTCACCTTAATTATTAGTCATATATCTCAACTTTTTAATTGTCTTAATTCAAAAAGAAAATAAAAGATGGTTGGGGGCAGACCCAGGATTTCTGTCAGGGGGGCAAAAAAATATCGAATTGAGTTTAAATCCATTAACCAATTGGGTACTCGATAAAAAAACAATGCTTTAACTTATACTTTCTAATACTTTGACTTGTAATTTCTGATGCTCTGACTTATAATTCTAATTACCAATCAAAATTCAACAAATTTATTTCAATTTTAACCCTAAATTTAATCCGAATTACAAATTAAACGTCCAGAGGAGGGCAAAAAAAATTTCAGAAGGGAGCAAAGTCGGTCGAAACTGATAAATCTCCATTAAAACTCAAATCCAGGGGACAGCTGCCCTCTGGAATACTCTGGGTCCGCCCCTGAAGATGGTCAGATAACTTCACATTATTCATTCTGTGTTACAAACAAAATTTGGGAATAATTAACTGTTATTGTTTTGTAGCGAGCGGTATATATATGTAGGAACATTTTAAGATTCTATGGAGATTCTCAATAATTTCTAGGAAAAATACAAATTCTACTAACAAAAAGAACATACATAACTATTTCATTGTATATCTATATATAATTTGAAGATTCTGCCCCCACACGAAAGTGCTTTGCGTAAAGAAAACTCAAAACTAACTAATTATTTTTCTTAATCCAGCCTCAACCAACTTGTCAATCAGGTGATATGGGGCTCTTTCCTTGCCATTTACCCCTCCAAAACAATTGACAGAAGCCTTGAAACAAACCCCTCAACTTATCAACAAATTAAAAAGTGTATATCTAAAGAATACCAGTAATGGGTAAAATCTATATATAAACAATGTGTATTAATTGCTTGAGATGAGAGACTAGGGACAAGTTATCTTCTATGAAGGAAAGCCAAAATTTCATTTACAACCCCCCTTTAGTGGTAATTATTACTTGTTGTTTCTTCTCTCTGTCTATCTTCTATCATTTTTGTTGAGATGCCATACCATGACTTGAGAACAATCAGATGGGATGCCTCTTAACTTGCTCTGGTCATGCAATGCCACCTCTTGAACAAATCTCATAGAATCCTACCCCAAAAAAGGAAAATTAAGAAAAATGGATTAAGTTCAGTCTACTATTTATTCCCAAAATTTGTTTTGATGGGGCCAAATTCTACTATAAATCGACAAATTATGTTAAAATAAATAAATAAATTGTACCTTGGAATCCAATTAGGAATTAATGGCTTCTAATTAATGTATGCTATTTAACAACGGAACATATATTATACTTATAAATCTTATATTTCTGGATGTTTTATGCAAGAATAAAAGACTTCCTCAAACAAAATTCTCAATTAAACTAGGGTAAATTTTAGGAAAAGTTACAAGTAGGCAAAATATCTGTGCTTCCATTTGAAAATATAAAAATAACATATCCTAGCTACTTCCCATTCTGCAATTATAACTTCCTCCTTCAATGATTACACTTCACTAAAATTGTTACCCTGAGTAGTGAAATTCATGATGATTATGATATATTTTTGTCAAGAGAGACACTTGTGTAACTTTCACTTGGCAAAAGATGGATGCCTTACTTTATTAATTTTTGGTGTACAAAGATAAACATCTTTGATCTTAATTAATTCAAAGTATTACAAATGGAGGTTGGTTGTTCAAAAGGGCCCATCCACGCCAGTGCTTTTTTTTTTGGGTACAATTGAATTGTTATTGGGTGTCTTTATCAAATGGGCCCTCTCTTGCTAGTGGTTTTGGTTGCATGAACAGATGAATCAGCACAGCTAGTAGGAGCAGTACCTTCTACTAGGGTTTTCAGAAAAAAAAGTTCTTTTTGGTGTGCTTAGGTGTCTAGCTACCTGTTTATGCTGCTATTATTATTTGTAGATCCTGTTAATTATTGTGTTTGGTTGCAAAACAAATATTATCTCTACAATGTTTTAGGTGGCTTGGTTGGTTTATGATACTTGAGTATGTTTAAAAACTATTGTAATTTGGTGTATATATAGTGTATTGGTAATATGACATAATGAATGTCTAAATTAATAATGACTATCTATACTTGCATGTTTTGCAATCTACGTAGCTTCATAATGTATCTAGTATATATTTAATAAGAGGCATGCCTAACAATGTGTACTATTTGACAATCACAAGTTTTCTTCTTGAAGTTGCTTATAAGAATATAACTAGTTTTCTTTATTTAAAAAATTACTTCATATTTTTTAAGGATTTAATAAAAAAAATAACATTTTTCTCTCAAAAATAGGATAATTTATTTTTTCAGAGAGGATATGTTAAAAGTAACCAACCTGTGATGTGTCAGGCTGTGAAGTCGGCCGGCCCCACCTTTCCGGATCCCACAGAATCGAGCTGTTAAACGCAAAACCCGAAAGGTTGATCCTGGTAGGTTTTAATCCCGCTGGCCGCTTATTCTGCTCTCCCACTGGAACCGACGAGGCAGCTGCGGTTGTGCCGTCAGATGAATCTTTCTTATACCATCCCACAACTTTTGATGATTTGCAAATGGGTCCCTCGACTTCTACCTTTTTCGTGTTTCGGCCCATTGTTGCCACCGGCCATGTCCCGAATACCCTGCATATAATTAAGTTCATACAATTTAGGATCATCCAAGTATATATCTAACACTAATACAATGCGTAATTATCTGATTAATGTGAAGTATTGGACAAAATCAAACAAACAAGAGAGATCTCCAATGTGCACGTTTGATTCGCTTATAATAATATAATACAATAATTCTTTTTGTATTTATTTTGAGCTATTGCATTGAATAAACTAAGTATAATACCTATATAGGGATCGTCGGCTAACAGATCAGTAACAGTATGTCCGGTATTTAATGGTACAGTAGCCTCCACACCGTTGCATGTGGAAGTGATTTGCAAACAGGAAAAAGAAAATAATTTCACCGACAATAGCGACATCGTTTAACTATAGAAGAATGTACATCAGTACATGAAGTCATGAAGCATGATTGAAGCCTTCCCTATTGTTCCCATGCACGACAGCTACACGAGATATTTTGATTAATTTAATTACTTCCTTTTACTATTTGTTTGGAAAAAAAAATAATAAGAAACCAACCTTTCTTTCAAATTACAAAGAAAGAAACCAACTTTTTCCATCCCCTGGTTGTATTTATTTATGAGAAAAGGAAATGAGAAGGCGACCTCGTCACATGGTGCCGATTTTGTTGGTACAACATGCATGTCAACATCTCTGCACTTCCTCTTAATTCCACGAAATTGCAATTTTTAATTAATTTGAGTATTATTATTGAACTTCTTCTATGTCATGCATATCATTTCATTTCAGATTTTTTATTTTCAAAAATATTATTTAGTATGAATTCCAAACTTGAGATCTTTCAACTTCTTTTAAAGGTTCAAAAACTAGAATCAGGAAAATTTGAGAGGATATCTAGTATCAACAATTTTTTTTTTATAAAATTAAGGCAAAAAGGGGAAAATGATTTTTTTTTTTTTTTGAGAAAATTGACGAATTACCTAACTGGCTAACTCTATTCAAAGACCAACAGTTGGGAAATTGATGTGAACCTTTCTCTTCATGAGTTCATGTTAATTTGGTCTCACCATGTATTTCTTTGATAATGATTGCTACTTCTACATTTGTACAGCAAGACTGTGATAATTGCCTTTGAGTCTCCTACTATGCTTGGAAGCTACTTTTACTAGCTAGCTAGCCAAATCTAAATAAGTAAAATTTACTATATCTATAAGTTTGAGTAATTTAGCTGTCATTCATCATAAGTAGTATTGATTGCTTGAAAAATATTAAATGATGACTTGTTCCGTTGTTCGGTTCAGCTAATTAATTAAAACTCAAAAGGATTCAAAATCAGTCTGAATATCTTTAAAAGCCAAAGGCAACTGTTATCTCTTTTCTACTTTTAATTAGTACATTAATAAAGTTGTACTATATATGTGATGCTTGGTGCTAGAGTTAATCATACCAGTTAATATAATTAGACGCTATAATAACGACATATAAAATGGAATCAAAAGCATGAAAAGACCTAGCTGGAATTGATGGAGGTAACATGACGCGACATCTTAAAATAATACCAATATGTGTCTCCCACAAGGAGAGAGAGAGAGAGAGATCTCCCCCAAATTAGGTTGATCAAAGAAACTTTTGGGGGTATAAAAAATGGCAAATTCAAGTATAACTTCAAATTTAAAAAATGCTAAAAATATATAACTAAATCGTATTTATTTAAATATGTACTCGCCCAACATAACTCCCCGGCAAAACAATACAAAAGACAGGCACTTTTCGCGACGGAGTACCGTCATAAACGTGCTTTTTCTTTTGCGACGGTACTTTTAGCGACGAAGTTCCGTCGCGAAAAGTGCCTACTTTGTTGTTGTGAAAGATGCATGGTTATTTCCTTTTTTTTTTTTTAAACTCACAAAATGATAGATGTAGACATGATCAATGGAGAAATATGAGGATCTCTAGAGAGAGAGAGAGAGAGAGAGAGAGAACTTACTCAATTTGTCTAATCTCCTCAAAGAATCTTGGATCATAAAAGTTCGATCGGTCGGCAAAATGCACAAGTCCAGTAAGCCGGTGATGCTCAAGGTGGCTCAAAGCAACGTTTCTTTGATGGTGAACCTCCTCTTCAAAATCTGTAAAGTTCTCCTTGTATGTGACGTGGCGGTACATCACGCCGGTGTCCCTTAACAGTCGTGCGGTTTCCGGTGCATCAGAATGCGACTCCACCACGACCCACAATAGCGGCGGATGAACCAACTTTAATGTGTGGGCCATCCTCATCAGGGAAGCCGGTTTGGTCGAGTCACCAGATTGGGCTGTGGTTATAATTATCAGGAGGCCTTTCGGGTCAGACTCAAGCGGATTATCGGGTACCGGGTTTGGTTCGCTACGCATTGGGAGTTGCGCAATAAGGCTTTGATTGAGTACGTGCTGGCCGACAGATTTTTGCAATCCGTTAATGGATTCAGGTAAGACCGCCAGCTTATTTATGGGTTGATGTGTCTTGTTCGAATTAGTGGTGATTGTTGTTGGCGCGAACCCGGTAAAGAAACCCATGACAAAACAGATGGTAGAATGGATCAAAGCTTTCTTCCATATGGGGAGCTTCTTCTTACTAGATGATTTCTCCAAGATGTTCATGTTGTGTTTGTGCGGAGATTGAGGAGGAGAAATTAAGAAGGGGGGTCAGGTGAGAGAAGAGAGAGGTGGAAGCAAGGCTTTTATATGTGTTGTGGGGTTGAGGTGTTTTTATTATCAGTAGGTAGAGAAAAGGAGGGGTTAAAGTGGGTGGTTTGAAAAGGGCGGGAATGCAACGGTACTCTATTATTAATTGCTGGTGAAGATGCTTAATTTCTCAAGAAAATTATAACTTTTTTTTTGGGATGTTGATCAAATAATATTTTCTGCTGTTGGTAGGTCATTTATAATCAATTGTAATTAATTGTTCCTCAAACTTTGAATGCACTTCTTCTATTATTTTATGAGGGATGCTTCGGTGGACATAAGGACCTATTTGTAAAATGAACATATTTTCATTTTCAAAGTTCAAACAGTCGATCCGACCGTTCAACATTATCTCCATATTAAAATGTACTTGGAGGTCAAATTTTACATTTTTTTGAATTTTTTTACTATTTATTAAGTATTTTACAAATTCAATGGTCTGAATTTGACTAGTTTTTGTAAAATACTTAATAAATAGTAAAAAAATTCAAAAAAATGTAAAATTTGACCTCCAAGTATATTTTAATATGGAGATAATGTTGAACGGTCGGATCAACTGTTTGAACTTTGAAAATGAAAATATGTTCATTTTACAAATAGGTCCTTATGTCCACCGAAGCAAATGTCTTATTTTATTTATGATAATAAATTTGCGCATTAATTTGTTTATATATATATATATATATATATAATCAGTAGATAAAAATACAATTATGTATGGTGGGTCATCTTTAATAATGTTGTCTTTTGCTAAACACATTCTTTAATCAAAGTTCTATATTGAAAAAAGATTCATTTTTAAACAGAAGGCGTTCGTTCTTTGCCTACGGATTCATTTTTAAATTTTTATATAAACAGCTTTAAAATTAAACCAGGAGTAATCATTACTAGTTGTGGTGTTTCCTTGATTTAGGGGCCTTTTGAGCCCAGGAGTGACTTTTGCATTTGCTGATGGGTCCCTTTTGTTTAGAGGAAATGGCACTAATAATTAACCCCACTATTCATTTTTTATTTCTTTCTAAAAACATGTTAATTGACGCAACTCACCCCTTGTGCTTTAAAATGAACTTTGCTGTTATTCTAATAGAAAAATAAGATTTTGTTTTTCTGATTCCAACTATTCAAATTTTTTTATTCGTGTATCTTGATAATTTTTTTTTTTTATGCACAAATCTCAATGAATTTGATAGTTGGGATCGGAAAAGCAGGATCCTGCTTTTCCATTGGAATAACAGCAGAGTCGTATCCTTGTGCTTTAATCTCTCGTCTGTTTGCTAAATCAACTCTTACTTAGGGAAGAATATATATATATATATATATATATATATATATATAGTGCTGGGCTTAGCTAAGCCATGGTGTAAAACGACTTGGTGCTCCACGCCTCATTATTTCCATTTTGAAAATCCGAACGACCGATCCGAACCGCTCAAGTTGTTCTCCATATTGATATGTGCTTGGAGACCAAATTTTACATTTTTTGGAATTTTTTTACTATTTATTAAGCCACTTTGAAAATTACTGATCCGGCGGTCCAGAAATTTTTACTGTTTTTTACTGTTCATAAGGATTTTCAGATTTTCAAAGTGGCTTAATAAATAGTAAAAAAATTCCAAAAAATGTAAAATTTGGTCTCCAAGCACATTTCAATATGGAGAACATGTTGGAAGGTTCGAATCGACTATTTGAACTTTGAAAATGAAGATATGGCGTGGAGTACCAAGTCGTTTTACTCCATGGAGTAACCTAGTCGGACTCTATATATATATATATATATGTCTCAACCCTTTTACTGTTGAGTAAAATAAATTACTTTATTTTCATTAAAAAAATGAACTATTTATCAAACCGAAAAGTACAACCTGAAATCTTAATTGGAGTCTGGAGATATCAGATTTTAATTCCCAAACTTTTGAAAAAAAAAATCATTAAACTGATTGCAACTTTTATTTGTACTGAATTGAATTTTAAATGCTTAAGGGCATGTTCGGCGCAATTACTGTGCGCGTGAAAAAAAAAATTCAGTCTGAGATCGTGTTTTCTGTTCCACGCGCACAGTAATCGGTAGTTCAAAAATTTCCGAATCCCGTTCCCCTCCGTCTGCCGAACAGACCCTGAAAATGTCTGTTATTTGAACCAATAAAAAACAAAAATATTTATTGAACTTACTATTAAGCATCAAATCAGTCCTTCAACTTACAATAAAACAAATATCATGTACACTTCTCACAATATGACAAGAATTCCAAAGACCAATTTGGTTTTTTGTGAAAATTTCAAAGACCAATTTGGTACAAATGAAAGTTCGCCGACCAATTTCTTTTTTGTTTTTGTTTTTGTTTTTCAAGCTGAAGGGACCAATTTGGTTTTTCCGGTCAAAATTCAAGATAAAAACCGGAACCTTTTTAATTTATTTCAAAAATAACTTATTAATAAATTTCAATACCCTTCCGAAAGTTGCAAGGATTCTATTATTTTTATACCTTTTTTGAACAGGATAAAACATAGTTAACTAATATGATAACCACAATTTCCATGTTTAATTTATTATATAACTAACAAGCCTGTTGTACCAAACTAGGCAGATGGAAGAGCTTAGCTTGAAGGGAAAGGGAATATCAGCATATTATAAAAGAAGCAACATATTCATATTGGTGGAGATTGCAACTTAGCACCTAGAAAAGATGTAAATTTGTAAATTAATGATGGAGAGATTAAGAAATCCCACCACTTTTCTTAATTAGGGATTATTGAGGTCATTTCTGTTGAGGCTCACATGTCTTGGCCCCACCTGTTTGTCTACACATGGAATTTAAATTCAGAATTAGGAATGTGTCACTTCTATATTTTAAGGTTTCATTATCTTTTTTTTATTTTTATTTTTCTACTTTGCACCTTCAATTATCAGAAAAGTTTTTGACAAGATATATAATTTAGAGAGATGCTTCGGTGGATATAAGGACCTATTTGTAAAATGAGTCATATTTTCATTTTCAAAGTTCAAACAGTTGATCCGACAGTTCAACATTATCTCCATATTAAAATGTACTTGGAGGTCAAATTTTACATTTTTTTGAATTTTTGTACTATTTATTAAGTATTTTACAAATTCAATGGTCTAAATTTGACTAGTTTTTGTAAAATACTTAATAAATAGTAAAAAAATTCAAAAAAATGTAAAATTTGACCTCCAAGTACATTTTAATATGGAGATAATGTTGAACAGTCGGATCGACTGTTTGAACTTTGAAAATGAAAATAGGACTCATTTTACAAATAGGTCCTTATGTCCACCGAAGCAAATGCCTATAATTTATTATAGATTTGAAAGGTGCACCCACTACAATGCAATAATGAACTTCGCATCAATGAAATTAACAGAAACTACTTAGAAAGTCACATTTTGATGACATGCTACAGAACACCATTAAACTTTAATTATTTCATATTCTTTTGTATTATATAAAGGCTATTAATTGAAGTATAATAAAATACAAAAAGAAAATAAATAAAAAAGAGGGTTTGATTTGAAAAATGCTGCTTGTTGAATAAAAACCAGACTTCCGAAGGATATATATGTAAAGAGATCTCTAAATTGGTGTCGGTAGCCGCGCTTATCATTAGAATTTAAAATAGACACGGTTTATATTGATTTAATATGAATTGCATTTCAACATAAATATTATCATGTGGTTGCTTAGGTAATCTTGCGGGGACACTTCAATAGTCGGATCTCATTTTCTAGATTTTCTTTAGAACGCGCTTTTTCGGTATTAATATTTTTTGTATCACTCCAAGTGTAGCCAAGAGTGCAACAAATCACTCAGCTCATAGATCCCCATTAATTCTATTATTTGATTTTTGAGTAAATTATATAATTGACCCGTTTGTTATTCCGGTTCTCAATATTTTTAGAATACTTTTATGGTCTTTAAAAAGTTTCAATTTATATCAAATCAGTCTACTTTTGCTATCCATTAAAAAAATACCATTTATTTATTTATTTTAATATATTTTTTAGCATTACAACTAATGTGTACTATCCTCAGTATCACATATCAATTAAATGAATACCAACATCAATTTTCATGTCATTGTAAATCAATTAAATGGATATACATCTCATCATAAGATATCAGTATGACATTGATGCTAATATGAATCTCATCTAATTAATTTTTTTACCAGTAATGATGATGGAATCAAATGTAGTATATAAATTGAGAACCTTAAGGACTAAATGATATATTTGAATTACAAGAATCAAATAAAAATGAATTAAGCTTTAAAGACTATTTGTATAACTCTGTGTGTATTTATTATTGAGTTTTTAAATGAGCATAACATTACTGTGAGTCTAAGCCTATGTTAATAGTCAATTCGTAATATGCAGATTTAATTTAGTATCTCACTTATTCAACCAATTAATACATAACAAAAATTAGTACAAAGTATTTGACAAAAATTGATAACAATATAGTGTTATACCAGTCAATTCATTAGAAAAATTATTAAAAATCAGAACACTTGTGACTTTTTATTTTCAATCAGATGCAATATATATCTCCAATGTATGTCAATTAATATTTTTTTCTTATTTTTAAAGGCTCAATAACAATCACCGATAACTCGCTCATCAATAATACGTGTCACTCGTTAGCTCTCAGCATCATACTCCACCAACTACTGACCTTATTTATGTGAAATGCTGACAAGTTAAATGAAATTATTCTAAGAACAAAAAAATATCACCCTCTTTCTTTTTTTGTTTAAAGAATTAAATTACATGGACATCAGTCGCTACACAAACATATATATAGGGAAAACAACAACAAAAGAATTAGATTAAGACCGCACGGAATAATCATTTGACGTCAAAATCGGATTGAAATTTACGTCCGAAAACTTGAACTGTGCCTCACCAGCTAAAAGACAGCGTTTTGGTGTCATGCATGTGCCTCATTTCCATTTTTCACGGCTCTACAGTAAGACATATTTTCGGTAGGTTCTTCTCCACTTAAAACAAGTCAAACAACTTAAATGGCTGTAGCTACGTACACCTAAATGCTTATTATATATTAACTTGTTATTTTAAAAAATAAAAACAATTTTGTTGGTTTTATTTATATTTTTTTCTGGAAGTTTGGAGCTTCGGGCGTGAGTCATTTTCAATATTATACTATTGATAATCAATCATTATCATTAATGGTCCCAGGTATGACAAAACATGCGCATAACTAAAAATTTGTTTCCATATATACTGTTCTCTATACTATTATACACATGTTGTAGTCTCATTGCTGGCTTTGAGGGATGTGCTAACTTGGAGTAAATACAAAACAAATTATAAATGTCATCAATAAAAATATACTTCTGGCTATCCATAATTAATTAAGTACCTAACTAACTATTTCATTATATATATATAATTATATATACACAACTTGCACATCATGCCAAAAGGCAGGTAGTAGTTCATTTATCACCTTAACAATATACTATTTAGTCAACCAAAAATTCCAAATCAGAAAGAGCACATGATTATATGAATGATTCAATCATTTTGCATGCTTATATAAATCAAATAAATGAATGGAGCCAAGAGCCTCCACCGGTTAAATGATGGGCCAATATAATGGGCTATATTTGATACTCATATCCTACCTGGTTGTTTGCTTCAAGTCTTCTCAAAACCAATACATTGAAGCCTATCAATAGCTCAAATTTTAGGCTTTACTGATATAGCCTGGCCCATTGAAGTTGGTTAAAATGGGTTTAAAATTTGCATAAATTTGGGAATCTGATTTTCTTATCCCTTTTTATTTTTATTTTTCTCTCCTTTGAGTGCTCATGATCCGAAATTTTTATTTCTACTATAATAAAAAAATAATAATAAACAAAATCACCTCAAAACTGTGGAAATTCGAATTTTACCCAGGTTGCAGGGGCATTTGGCGGCCCAAAGACTGGAGGCTGCCAATTAGCTCTGCGGCCCCAGTCCAGGAGCCTCCAAATGCCCCTGCGGCTAAAAAAAAAACTGATATAAAAACAATTTGAGCATAAGAGCAGAAATGCTGCACAATACCCGAGCAACCAACCAAAAATAATGATAAATAATGCATGCTTCCAAAGCTAATTGCCCATTATTTTATCCAAGGTAGGGCTGCACAAAAAATTCGTAGTTCGTAATTCGATTCGAGTTTGATTCGAAAAAGTTCGTAAAAAGTTCGATTCGAAATTGAGTTCGTTCGAAATTAATTCAAACCAAACTCAAACTGGACCTAGTTCGTTCGAAATATGTTCACAAACCAAATTTAGTTCGAAATTAACTCAAACGTGAACCGTTAATTTCTGCTGATAACTTATGTTCACTGATGAAAATATAAGCCGTCCAGTCCATAATTGTTTTCAATTCTGACTTCTGAAAAATATTTTTTGAAACAGAAAGCCCGGTCCAATTACAAGCTCAAATAAAAAAATTCAACAACAAGGCCCAAAATAGAAAAATTAAACAAAACCAGCCATAACCCATAATTGTTCTACCCTAGTCCTTAGCTGACTTTCCCTCTCTGTTGGTTGCGAACTTGCGATACCAAAGTCCAAACTCTAGAGTTTCCCTCTGTTGGTTACTTGGCCGTGATACTAAACCCTAGACTCCTAGAGGTTGCGATACCTTAGAAATAAGGTTGGACCAAGTGAAAGACCACCCTCGTAGAGGAAGACTCGAACTGTCTATTCTAATTTGAAACTGGGACCGGCTGTGAGGCGAGGCGAGGCGACCCTCGTTGATCTCTTTTGAATTGTCAGGTAGGTATGGGCTGATAAAGATATCCGGTTCATGTTGATACCAGAAATTTTGCTTTTCATGGTAGGATTTTGAGTTTTTTGGGTAATCTAGGCTAATGATGCAAAAATAGTGTGGGATGTTGAAAACCTTGCTACTGCATCTATAAAGTAATTTGTAGATGTTCAGTAGCTAGTTTAATGAAGCGAAATATATGGCTGAAGCTTTGAATACCTGTGAGGGTTTTTTAGAAGGGTTTTTCAGTAGCTAGTGCCTAGTTGTAATGAACTTTAATGTTTTATTTAGGATAATATTTGAGTTTGTAATAATTCTAAGACTTTGGTGATTGTTCTGTACTTCTATTAATATTTAAATTGTACTTTGAATACTTTGGAGTGCTTGAGTTTTTATTTAAATTGTACTTCTATTGATATTTGGGTTTTATTTAAATTGTACTTTGAATACTTGAGTTTTTATTGAAGTGCTGTAATTTCGCACTATGGCCCAGTCATAACTCGTAAGTCGTAACAAAGTTCGTAAAGGTTTGAAATTGAGTTCGTAAAAAAATCGGTTTGAAATGGAGTTCGTTCGAAATTAATTCAAACCAAACCTAGTTCGAAATTAATTCAAACCAAACTCAAACTGGAGATAAGTTCGATTCGGTTCAGTTCGTTTGCAGCCCTAATCCAAAGGTTTAAATAGTGTTTATCGCGTCATAGTGGAACGGCTGAAAAAACGACGCTATGCCCATATAGCGCGAAATAGCACGCTATAGTGGCAATAGCGTCATAGGTTTTATGGTACGAAAACGCTATAGCGGCTGATATTCCAAAAAATATGGAATGCATCATCAAACAAAATGAAAGTAGAATCTTGATTTTATCACTAAAAAAAAAAATGGGGCCGCAGGGCTAATTGGCGGCCCCCAATTTTTGGGGCAGCCAAACCGTTCTGCAGCTTGAGTAAAATTTGAATTCTTACAGTTTTGAGGTGATTTGGTTTATTATTATTTTTATTATGGTAGAAATAAAAATTTCGGCTCATGGACTCATGGTTAAGTGAATTCCTATCATCTAAGATAACAGGAATACAGGATATTTCTATTTAGAACTGGACCGTCGGATTAGAATCTGTACAAATATTAAAGAGACTCTTGCATTTCATCTCAGATCAGATTAGGTCTGATTTTAATTGGACGGTCCGGATCTAAATAGAATATTATGTTACCTCAGAGGATATGAATTCTGGTTTAAGTTAGCTAGTGGCGACAAAATCATGATTTTGGCAGAAAAGTATTACTTTAGTACTTCTGATTTTGGTATAATTGACATTCAAATCTGATACCATGGCAATTAATTGAAACGCTGGACCAGATATTGACATAATCTTTTTAGATTTGAAATCTAAATCGTTGGATTTGTAATAAATTTGATGAACTGCGAAAGTGCGAATACAGACAAAATGTACGATATCTTGTCTCAATTTTGTTATGCACAAAGAGCCCACGAATTAACAAATGAAATATATAGTTAAGTCGAGGTTTCTCCAGAGTCTGGTTTATTTTCTGACCCCATAATTTTTTGAATATAAATAGTTTTGTATTGTGTTCTTTCAAAATTAACCTCCAAACTTTTAACCAAAATTTATTAGAACGACTATGCTTTCAAAAATAACAAATTAAATATGCAGACTACTAATTCAGTATAGTGTTCCTATATTCACCAACTTATTTTGTGACTCAACTCTAAAACCTATCATATTGGTTTCAAATGACAAATCTGAACCGTTGAAATCCATCTACCTTACAAGTAATTGACATCCGAGTACTGCGCCAATTATAAAACAATGATTTGGATACAAGTAGATACAACATATACTTATCTCACTAGTGGAAAAACTGGAATCAGGATCGGCCTAATAGTATCGGTTATATGAAACAACCGATTCTAATATCTATCTGGATCGGTTTTTTTTAGAAAACCGATCCTAAAAACTATTCAGATCGGGTTTTATGGTTAACCGATCCTAATTTATGAACAATTAGAATCGGTTTTTTATTAGAACCGATCCTGATACTATCAGGATCGGTTTTTACAAACAACCGATCCTAATGGAACACATATTAGGATCAGTTATTTCTTAAAAACCGATCCTGATAGTATCAGGATCGGTTCTAACAAACAACCGATTCTAATTCTTTTTTTTTTAATGTTGGTTCTGAAAAAAAAAAAATCAGGATCGGTTGTTACAACAGAACCGATCCTGATACTTTTTTTTTTTTTAATGTTGGTTCTGAAAAAAAAAAAAGTATCAGGATCGGTTCTGTAAACAAAACCGATCCTGATACTTTTTTTTTTTCAGAACCAAAATTAAAAAAAAAAAAAAAGAGTATCAGGATCGGTTCTGTGGACAGAACCGATCCTGATAATTTTTTTTTTTTTTTTCAGAACCAAAAAAAAAAAGAAAAAAGAAAAAAAAGAGTATCAGGATCGGTTCTGTGGACAGAACCGATCCTGATACTTTTTTTTTTTTTTTTCAGAACCAACATTAAAAAAAAGAGTATCAGGATCGATTTTTTCAACACAACCGATCCTGATTTTTTTTTCTTTCAGAAACAACTTAAAAAAAGGTATCAGGATCAGTTTTTTTGAAATAACCGATCCTAATGCTAATTTGACGCTAGGGTTTAATTCTGTTTCGCGCCTTTGTACTTACAAAAACAATCAGGATCGGTTATTTCGAAATAACCGATCCTGATAACTCCTGCTTAGTTCTTATTTTAATTTCGCGCCTCTCATTTTCAACTTAGCGTTTTTCTCTCTCTCTGTGTCTCCGTCTCTCCCTCTCAAATCCTCAGACCTTCGTGTCTCTCCTCTCTCTGTCTCCGTCTCGTCTCTCCCTCTCCTCCGTGTCTCTCTCTCTCTGTCTCCGTCTCCCTCTCAAAGCCGAGCCTCTCGAACCTCTCGAACCTCCGTGTCAATTTTTAATTTTTTGTATTGTTTCAAAAATTAATTAATGGTGTTTGTATATTGTTTTTCAGTCTTGAGGACATCTCGCTCAAGTTACTTAATCATCCGACCGATCAACTATCACGGTATTAGCTTTATCTAATTTTCTCATTATTATACTTTTAAAACACATTTTTTTTTGTATTTTCAATTTATTTATTTATCTTTTTTCATTTGAGCAAGACTTTTTGAAACTATCTTTTTATTTATCTTAATTATCCGACCGATCAACTATCTTTTTTCATTTGTATTTTCAATTTTATTTTGCTATTGCACCAAATTTCTTCAACTATTGTACTTCTTTTTGTGTTTCATGAATTTTATTTTGTGTTCTTAATTGGTTTTGAGCTCCAATAAATCAATGGTAAATAAAAAAAAAAAATTTATGCTGGCCAGCAAATATATATGGAAGCTGGCCAAATAAAAAAAAATATTTTTTTTAGATCCAATATAACATCAGGATCGGTTGTTTGAAACAACCGATCCTGATAGTATAACATCAGAATCGGTTGTTTCAAAAAAACTGATCCTGATTCTTTTTTCTTTTTTTCAGAACCAACATTAAAAAAAAAAAAGGTATCAGGATCGGTTATTTCAAAACAACCGATCCTTATTTTTTTTTTTTCAGAACCAACATTATTAAAAAAAAAAGAAAAAAAAAAGAAAAAAAAAAGAGTACCAGGATCGGTTATTTAACCGATCCAGATTATTGTAAGTATCAGTATCGCCTCCATCAGGATCGGTTGCATTCCGATACTAATATGCATATATAACCGATCCTGATTCCATATTTTCCACTAGTGTCTACTGTGGGCATGGATCACATATGCATGTACGGTCAGTAGAGTGTCATACAGTCCCTCTGATGCGGATTTGAATATGCGGCCGCATATGCGGTTCATGCTGCCGTTCAGACTCAGAAAAGAATTGTGTTGGGAAGGTTTGAACACAAACCACTGGACTAAAACAATCTGGTGTTATAAATTAATTTTATGTTTTATATATATTTTTTAACAACTAATAGTAAAACTGTATATGTGTATATGTGTATGTACGAACAAAATCTAATTTAAAAACACTGATTGTGTATGTTGTGCTTCTCGAATCAGGTTGAGACAACATGGAACCTTTTTTTTCTAGCTCTGTCCCTTCTCAATTATGTGTGTATCTATTTGATTTTATCATTAAATATTGATGGGGCATGAACTGCATGTCATATTTATATATATATATATATATATAGAGAGAGAGAGAGAGAGAGCTAGAGGGGCTAATATCAAAACGTTTGCCTCAAGGCCCTCGTGCAACCAAGTCGTTTTCGGATTTTCAAAGTCCAAACGGTCGATCCAAACCGTTAGATGTTCAATCTATATTAAAATCTGCTTGGAGACCAAATTTTACATTTTTTGGAATTTTTTTACTATTTATTAAGCCACTTTGAAAATTGTTGATCACATGGTCCAGAATTTGGTTGCACTGTTTTTACTGTTCACCCGGATTAGCAATTTTCAAAGTGGCTTAATAAATAGTAAAAAAATTCCAAAAAATGCAAAATTTGGTCTGCAAGCAGATTTTCATATAGATTGAACATCTAACGGTTTGGATCGACTGTTTGGACTTTGAAAATCCGAAAACGACTTGGTTGGACGAGGACCTTAGTGCAAACGTTTTGATATTAGTCACACACTCTCTCTCTATATATATATATTTAAACTTGGAAGCGACTTCCAAGGTTGTATATTAAAAGAAGTAAATGTTTTACAATCCCCGAGTAAATCAATAAAAATTGAAAGAAAAAAGAGATAAAACAGTAAAAACTGATCTATGCTCTCTACGTGAACAGTAGCATGCAGCAATTAATGCTCCGTATATATGTTATACTTCTCGAATCATGTTGAGACAACATATTATCTTTTTTTTCAGCTGTCCCTTTACAAATTTTTATGTATTAATTTGATTCAATTATTAAATTCCGATGGAACACTGTGTAGCTTTATAGAATGTGATTCACTTTGCATATATAGGCTTTGTCGAAAGATTAATATATATATAAAACATGTGGATTCACCGGTGAGATGTGGCAGTGGAGTAGCCTCTTATGAAAAACGAAACAGGAAGTGATGAATTAGTTGTGAAATTGTTAGATTGTTTTGATTTGCATTGTAGTTTTGTTCGAGAGTGTTTGCTAATTAATTATCTTCCTTCATCTCAATAATATAACTTGAACAATGTATATTTTGTAACTCTTATTATGTATTAATGTATTATCGGTGACAACTGTCATCTAATCTACTACTGTGATCCTTTTTATATATAATGCTAGATCTTGAAATTGTTTTTAAAAATAGTTTTAAGGTCTAAATTAATTATTCATAAACTATATCATTACTTGATATTTTATATCTTCTATTTAGCTTAAAGTTAAAATGACTCAAGTTAAATAGAAAATAGAAAATATCTACTTTTTTTAATAGTCGAAATAAGTGAAACTATCTAAGGCCGGAGAAAAAAACAAAACTCAAATTCTAGATCTATTTAGCCGTTTCTTCTCCACATCTTCTTCTCTTCGAGTTTTCACTCCCTACACAGCGATACCCTCCCTCCTCTCTTATCTCTACCGCTTCGAGCGGGGAGGAGAATGAGGGAGAGGGGAGGGAGCTGAGAGCGCGGTATCGTCGGAACTCACACTAGTGGAAAAACAGGAATCGGGATCGGCCTATCTGAATCGGCTATAATAAATAACCGATCCTAATAAGTATCTGGATCCGTTTACTTAACAAAACCGATCTTAAAAACTTATCAGATCGGGTTCTAACGTTAACCGATCCTAATGTCATACCTATTAGGATCGGTTGTAAATAAAAACCGATCCTGATACTATCAGAATCGGTTTTAATACACAACCGATCCTAATAAGTCAGAAATTAGGATCGGTTGTTTATAGAAAACCGATCCCAATAGTATCAGGATCGGTTCTATCTTACAACCGATCCTAATAGTTCAGAAATTAGGATCAGTTGCTTGTTAGAACCGATTCGGATACTATTGGGATCGGTTTTTACTATTAACCGATCCTAATACATGATTTACACTAGTAGATCTACATTTTTTCAGAAACTAGAAATAAATTTTTTTTTTTCATTCCATAGAAAAAACATATGAGTTATACACATTAAATGCAAAATTGGCCGATATCACATATTTCACTTGCTCTCTCTCTCTCTCCACACTCTGAATGGTTGGAATGGCGAAAAAATTCGATGTGGGTGCATGCCGTTACTGCTGCAATTGAAGTAGTACGTCCAGAGAATAACAGTGGAAAAAAAATTACTTGATTAATGGAAAGTACATGAGTTTGAAGCAAACTGAGCTCTCCAGGAAGTCGGTATGGATTGTGGCTATCTCATTTACTTCTCCAGTCTCGTTTTGAGGAGATGTAGGACTTAAAGTCTTTCCTCCCTTGGTTTTACTCTAAGACGGAGGATTCAAAGTCTTTCCTCCCTTGGTTTTACTCTAAGACGGAGGATTCAAAGTCTTTCCTCCCTTGGTTTTACTCTGAGAAGACGAAGGATTCAAAGTACTTATTTTCTCCGCTTGGCCATTTCGCCTTCGCCTTCCATGTCGTCCGAGAATAATTTCTCAATTGCAATCGTTCAGAGTGTGGAAAGAGAGAGAGAGAGAGCAAGTTTCATATGATTATTCTATGGAAATAAAAAAAAATTATATCTTTCTAGTTTCTTAAAAATATATCTACTACTTAATTCTCAAATGTTAAAAAAATTGCATAATTTATATTAGGATCAGTTGTTTCTGAAAACCGATCCAGATAGTATTAGGATCGGTTTCTTAGCTTAGAACCGATCCAGATAATTATCTGGATCGGTTCATTTAAACCGATTCAGATAATCTATATGGATTTTAGTTTAATTCATTTTAAAAAATCCTAAAAAACTATCTAGATCGGTTTATAAACTATCAACCGATCCAGATAACTATCAGAATCGGTTCTGAGCTAGAAACCGATCCTGATAGTTATCTGGATCGGTTTATAGTTGCAGAACCGATTCAGATATATTAGCAAAAATTTTGATTAAATTATCCTGTATGTGTATGCTGGTTTATAATTTATTTTAATAAATTATCTTAAAAATTATTTTAGTATAGTAGGTTATAGTATATTTGTATAAATTATCTTGTAAGTAATTTTAGTATATTATCTTCTAAATTATTTTCGTATATTATCTTAATATCTTGAGAATTACTTAGAACATGAAATAAACAAAAAATGAACCTTAAAATTTTTAACCAAAAACTAATGAAAATAATAATCTGGATCAGTTGTAGACGTAAACCGATCCTGATGGTATCAGTATCGGTTCTCATGATAAACCGATCCAGATTTGATCCAGATTTATATGCATTAAGATCGGTTTTTTTATTATGAACCGATCCAGAAACTATCAGGATCGGTTTTTAACATAGAACCGATCCTAATAGTGCATATAAGTTTAAAGTCCGATTCTTGACAGAAACTTTCTTTCTTCCTCAGTCCTCGCCTCCATTAATTATCATAGCAGCCAGCTGCGCGCTATCTCGCCATGCATTAATTCAGCTATCTAGCTCAGCTCCCTTTTCTGATCAGGTACATTAGTTAATTGGTCATCTCTTTTATCAAGTTTGCTTTTAATGGAGCTTATTGGATCCGATTTGGCTCAAAACCCTAAATCCCTAATGCTTTTAATGGAGCTTATTGCTTTTAGTGACTATGATCCCGGCTCAAAATCTAAATATAGGCCTTGATTCAGCTCTCTTATTGATTACACCCGCTTTTAAATTTGAATACCTCTCCTAATATCAAGTTTTTCTTTATATGTGGAGATTGACATATATATGCTATATATATATATATGTTAAATATATGATGAATATGCATATATTATATGCATATGTGCTATATATGAGCTATATATATTATATATGAGCTAATTTATGCTATAAATGAGCTATTATTGAGTTTCTTTTTTATTTCAAGTTTTAGAATAGCATGATATATATATACATCTCTTAATTAGGTTCCGATCGATGGTTTAATTTGTAGATTGGCTATTATTGAGAGATTTGGTGCATCGATCTTCATCTCACTCGATCCGACATCCAAAAAAAAGTTGTAAGTACAACCTAAAACTCATGTTTAATTAGTTTTGTGCATGAATGTGTTTTTTTTATAAGAGTATAGATAGCTAGAGTACGTAAATGTGTATTTGTATTATGTATGTGCCTAGAGTATTGTTTTATGAGCCACAACCGCATGGTTAATGCCTTTAGGTCATGATACCCGTTCAAAATTAATCCAGTAGGGATTAATTTTGAATAGTCCCCGATTTGGGACTGCTCTTTGAATACTTTGTCTCAATTAGGAGGTGACCACGTGTTAGTCGTGTTTTAGTATCTAAGAAAATTTCGGCAGCATTTCCTTATTAGTTCCCTGACTATTCGGGGAACTAATAAGGAAATGCTGCCGAAATTTTCTTAGATACTAGAACACGACTAACACGTGGTCACTACTGAGACAAAGTATTCAAAGAGTGGGATAGGATGGTAACCGGCCCAATGTAAGCCATATTGTGAACGGAATTTAGTACACCAACCTTGTTCTTAATTAATTGTGTTTTATTATAATTGCAGATGGACCGCAGTTGGATGTACGAAGCATCACGTCTGTCGGATGAATATACGACAGGTGTCGAGGAATTTATCAGAGTTGCTATGGAAGATATGGCGAATAAGGGGAGTGCACTGATGTCGTGTCCCTGTCGTGATTGTAACAATGGTCACAAATTTTCCAACCCGAACCAAGTGAGAAACCATTTAATCCGTCGTGGATTCAAGCAAGGATATCAGTGTTGGATATGGCACGGTGAGAGTTTGCCAACCGACATAGGTACTGGTTCTGAGCATCAGGAACACCATATCGGTGGAGATGACGGGAATGATCTACGGGGATTGGAAACCCACGTAGGCACTCGTACTGAGCATCAGGAATACCATACCGAAGAAAATGATGATACGGTGGTAGATAAATGTGATAATTTTGATCAAATGTTACGTGATTTAGAAGAGGATTTTGATAATGATAAGCAGTACTGTTTATTTGAGAATTTGTACGAAGATTCTAATAAGGAACTGTATCCTGGTTGTTCTAAATTTTCAAAACTGAAAGGTGTATTAAAATTGTATAACCTTAAAGCATCTAACGGTTGGAGTGATAGAAGTTTTACTGAGTTATTACAGACTTTGAAAGAAATGCTTCCGGATGGAAACGAGATACCACCTAATGTTTATGAAGCGAAGAAAATATTATGTCCAGTGGACTTGGAAGTTCAAAGAATACACGCGTGTCCAAATGATTGTATATTATATCGAAATGAGTATAAAGATTTTCACGAGTGTCCAAAATGTGGTGCCTCACGTTACAAACCAAAGCAGTTAACCGGCGATAAAAGTGATGATTGTAAACCGAATAAGGGACCTCCGGCAAAAGCATTGTGGTACCTCCCCGTGAAACCGAGATTGAAACGCTTATTCTCAAATGCTAAAGATGCGAAACTAGTGCGTTGGCATGCCGATAACCGAAAAAAAGACGGAAAATTACGGCACCCCGCTGATTCTCCTCAGTGGAGGAATATTGATAGAGAGTTTCCCGAATTCGGACGTGACCCGAGAAATCTAAAGCTTGGGCTGAGTGCAGATGGAATAAATCCGCACAGTAGCATGAGCAGTAAGCATAGCAGTTGGCCGGTTCTGTTGTGCATTTATAATCTTCCGCCTTGGTTATGTATGAAACGCAAATACATCATGTTAACCTTGCTCATATCAGGACCCAAACAGCCCGGGAACGACATAGATGTGTATCTAGCGCCATTGATCGAGGATTTAAAAGAATTATGGCAACCCGGAGTGCAGATATTTGATGCATATAGGAAGGAGAAATTCACTTTACGGGCCATGATTTTCTGCACCATTAATGATTTTCCGGCTTATGGAAATTTGTCGGGTTACAGTGTCAAAGGAGAGAAAGCGTGCCCCGTTTGCCTGGACGATACAGTCGATCTGTGGCTACCTAATTCCTCTAAAAATGTGTACATGGGTCATCGTAGATTTCTTCCTGCCAACCACGCACACCGAAAGAGAAAGATAGAATTCAATGGAAAGACCGAGAATAACAGGGTAAAGTATCCGTTGACCGGTAAAGCTGTTTATTCGCAAGTGAAGGATATCAAAGTTCAATTTGGAAAATTTAAAAAAAAGGTGGTGAGAAAGAAAGGGGCACCGAAAATTATTTGGAAGAAGAGGTCAATATTCTGGGATCTACCGTACTGGGAGCACTTAGATGTTCGACACTGTCTCGATGTGATGCATGTGGTTAAAAATGTGTGTGACAGCATGGTTGGAACATTATTGAATATTCCGGGTAAGACTAAGGACGGTATCAATGCTCGGAAAGACATGCAATTCTTGAACATACGACCGGATCTACAACCAGCAGAGAAGGAAAGGACAAAAGGGAAATTTTGTACATATCTAAAACCCGCAATGCATACGCTGTCGAAAGAAGAGAAAAAAAGCTTATGTGGATGCCTTCATGGTGTCAAGGTTCCATCCGGGTATTCGTCAAATATTAAAAACCTAGTTTCACTAGAAGATTTAAAATTGACAGGAATGAAGTCTCACGACTGTCATGTTTTAATGACACAGCTTCTTCCCGTTGCAATTCGGGGCATATTGCCACCTCCTGTTAGGCAGACCATCACGAAGCTTTGTTTTTTCTTTAACGCTATTTGTTGCAAAGTAACTGATCCTGACACGTTAGATGCTCTGCAGAAGGAGGTTGTCGTCACTCTTTGTCATCTTGAAATGTATTTTCCACCTTCTTTTTTTGATATTATGGTTCATTTGACCGTTCACCTGGTTAGAGAAATTAAGATGTGTGGACCTGTTTTCTTGCGGTACATGTATCCGTTCGAGAGATACATGGGATTGTTAAAGGGATATGTCAGGAACCGATATCGTCCTGAGGGCAGCATTGTAAGATGTTATGCTGCCGAAGAGGTTATTGAGTTCTGTACTAATTATTTGGATGATGTCAAAGCTATCGGCATCCCTAAATCTCGGCACGAGGGTAGACTTCACGGGGTAGGCACAATCGGTGCGAAATTATTCATGCCCGATAATAAAACCATGTCACTAGCACATTTCCATGTTTTGCAACACCTCACTGACGTTCATCCTTTCTGGGACGAGCATATGACTCTCTTGCGGCGACAGAATCCTAAGAAATCCGACAAGTGGTTGATCGGCGAACACAATAGCAAGTTTCTAGAATGGTTTACACGTAGAGTCATGCAAGCTCCGAAAACAGAAAACATTAAAGAAATTATCAAATTATTGGCTCTTGGTCCAGTCCATGTCGTGAGGACCTTCCAAGGATATGACATCAACGGGTACACATTTTACACAAGAAATCAAGATTCAAAGAGTACCGTTCAAAACAGCGGAGTGACGTTAGTAGCCGTTTCGAGTGATTTTTCAGATCCTAAAGGTTCCGGACCATCGCATGCATCGATGTCATATTACGGGTTTGTTGAAGAAATTTGGGAGCTAGATTATAGAAAATTTAACATCCCGTTATTTATGTGTAAATGGGTCGATAACCGTAGGGGGGTTAAAGTCGACGACGATGGTTTTATTTTAGTGGATTTCAGTAAGGCTGGATACAAGGATGATCCATTTATACTTGCAAGACAAGCCACGCAAGTGTTCTACGTAACGGATCCGGCTGATCGTTCAAGACATGTTGTCCTCTCAGGAAAAAGACGTATCATCGGGATTGATAATGTAGAAGACGAAGAAGCGTACGATCATTTTGATGAGATACCACCGTTTTCCACTGGCATGGCATCTTTACCAACCGGTGAAGATAATGAAACAAGTCACGTGCGCAACGATCATAATGAAGGAGAATGGGTTGAAGAAGTTCCCATTGATCGACAACGATCAAAATGAAACAATTCATACCTAATTTTTATTGGTATGTTATACAAATAAAATTTTAATTGGTTTCAAAATATAAAATAAATTTAATATTCATCAATACCGATGACTTACGGATTTTATTTTTTTCCTTCAGGGATGCATTGAAACACTGGACAACGGGAAGCATGCAAGATATAATTCTTCAATATTTATGACTTTTGTAATTCATGTTAATATATAGCTCTTTTTTTGCATGTTATTTGTAATTTATTATGAGTTCTTGTTTAGTAGCTTTTTTTTTCATGTTATATGTAATTTATAAGCTTTTTTTTTTTAATTTTAAGTTTCATTTTTAGTTTATTTCATGTTATAAGTAATTTATTAGCTTAGTTTTTAAAATTTTAAGGTTCATTTTTGGTTTATTTCGTGTTCTAAGTAATTCTCAAGTTATTAAGATAATATACAAAAATAATGTAGAAGATAATATACTAATATAACTTACAAGATAATTTATAAAAATATACTATAAGCTACTATACTAAAATGAATTTTAAGATAATTTATTAAAATAATTATAAACCAGCATACACATACAGGAAAATTTATGCAAAATTTTTGGTAATTTATCTGGATCGGTTTGTAAGCTAAGAAGCGATCCAGATAACTATCAGGATCGGTTCCATAGATTATTAACCGATTCTGATAGTTATCTGGATCGGTTCATAGATTACAAACCGATCCAGATAGTGTATATGTAATTTAGTTTAATTTATTTAAAAAAACTATAAAAAACTATCTGGATCGGTTTGATCACTAGAACCGATTCAGTTTTTGTATATGTATTTTAGTTTAACTCATTTTAAAAAAAAATTTAGAAACAATTTGAATCGGTTCTCAAAAAGAACCCGATTCAGATAACTATCAGAATCGGTTTTAATCTAAGAAACCGATTCTGATAGTTATCTGGATCGGTTTCTAGTTAAGAAACCGATCCAGATAAATTAGAAAAAATTCTGAATAAATTTATCCTGTAGGTGTGTGATGTTTTATAATTTATTTTCATAAATTATCTTAAAAAATATTTTAGCATAGTAGCTTATAGTATATTTGTATAAATTATCTTGTAAGTTATTTTAGTACATGAGCTTCTAAATTATTTATGTATATAAGGTGGCAATAAATTGAGAATTACTTACAACATGAAATAAACCAAAAATGAACATTAAAATTTTAAAAAAGAAGCTAATAAATTAAGATAATATACAAAATTAATTTTTGGTTTAAAATGATGTTCAAAAATTCATTTTTGGTGTATTTCATGTTGTAAGTAATTCTCAAGTTATTAAGATAAGAGATGGGCTATATGTTGTGCTTTGCAAAGTAAAGCCATCGTTTTACATCGGCTTACTTTTTGGATTTTGAAAGTCCAAAACGTAGATCCGACCGTTCAAGTTGATCTACATATTGAAATGTGCTTGCAGACCAAATTTTACATTTTTTGGAATTTTTTTACTATTTATTAAGCCACATTGAAAATTGCTGATCACATGGTCCAGAAAAAACAGTGCAACAAAATTCTGGACCATGTGATCAGCAATTTTCAATGTGGCTTAATAAATAGTAGAAAAATTCCAAAAAATGTAAAATTTGGTCTGCAAGCACATTTCAATATGTAGATCAACTTGAACGGTCGGATCTACGTTTTGGACTTTCAAAATCCAAAAAGTAAGCCGATGTAAAACGATGGCTTTAGTTTGCAAAGCACAACATATAGCCCATCTCTTATCTTAATAACTTGAGAATTACTTACAACATGAAATACACCAAAAATGAATTTTTGAACATCATTTTAAACCAAAAATTAATTTTGTATATTATCTTAATTTATTAGCTTCTTTTTTAAAATTTTAATGTTCATTTTTGGTTTATTTCATGTTGTAAGTAATTCTCAATTTATTGCCACCTTATATGCAAAAATAATTTAGAAGCTCATGTACTAAAATAACTTACAAGATAATTTATACAAATATACTATAAGCTACTATTCTAAAATATTTTTTAAGATAATATATGAAAATAAATTATAAAACATCACACACCTACAGGATAAATTTATTCAGAATTTTTTCTAATTTATCTGGATCGGTTTCTTAACTAGAAACCGATCCAGATAACTATCAGAATCGGTTTTTTAGATTTAAACCGATTTTGATAGTTATCTGAATCGGTCTCTTGTTGAGAAACCGATTCAGATTGTTTCTAAATTTTTTTGGTTTAATTCATTTTAAATTTTTTTTAAAAACTATCTGAATCGGTTACTTAACTATAAACCGATTCAGATAAATGTCAGAATCGGTTCTGGAAGTATAACCGATCCAGCTACCTATCTGAATCGGTTCCTTTACTAGAAACCGATTCTGATTGTGTATATGTATTTGAGGTTATTTCATTTTAAAAAAAAATTAAAAAACTATCTGAATCGGTTTCTTTACTAGAAACCGATCCAGAAAAGTACCAGAATCGGTTTAATGCTAAGGAACCGATGCTGATAACTATCAGAATCGGTTTCTAGTTAAGGAACCGATTCAGATAGTTTATTTTTAAGATGCCGCCCGAGAACTTAGCTAAATTTTGAATCCCTTATTTCTCTCTTTCTCTCTTTCTCTGTTTCACTCTAGGCCTCCCTCTCCTCTTCCAAAAACCCTCTCCTCTTCCGAAAAGTAGAGAAGGAGATCGCCCTCTCCTCTGTCTAGCCACTCTAGCCGTTGAGCAACCGCGCCGACGCCCTCTCCTCTGGCTAGCCACTCTAGCCGTTGAGCAACCGCGCCGACGCCCTCTCCTCTAGCCGCTGCCCTCTCCTCCGTCGCCGCCCTAGCCGTCGAGCCGCCCTCTCTCTGATCAGACCTAGCCGCCGCCCTCTCTGATCTAACGAGGTAATTAACTCTCTTGCTCTTCTTGTTTCGATTGTTGCCATTTACTTGTGTCTTTGCCGGCCGGGTTGTTGATTTTCCCGGAAGGCATTAGTTGATTCACTTGCTTGTTAAAAAAATAGACTTCTTCTATCGGTAATTTGAGAAAAATGCAGTAATTTGTGAATTGCATGAATTGCTTGTCAATTTCTGAATATATTGGTTGCCAATTTCTGAATTGCATGAATTGCATGAATTGCATAACCTATATTTCTGAATTAGTGCATATATTGCACTAATTAGTGCATATATTGCACTAATTAGTGCATATATTAGTGCATATATTGCTTGTTAAAAAAATGAATATATTGCACTAATTAGTGCATATATTTCTGAATTGCACTAATTAGTGCATATAGTGCATATAGTGCATATATTGCATATATTGCACTAATAATTAGTGCATATATTTCTGAATTGCACTAATCAGTGCATATAGTGCATATATTGCATATATTGACTAATTAGTGCATATATTGCTTCTATTAATGTAGTGCAACTATTGCTTGTTAAAAAAAATGAATATATTAGTGCATATAGTGCATATATTGCACTAATTAATTAGTGCATTTATTTCTGAATTGCATGAATTGCATAACATATATTGCTTGTTAAAAAAAAGTGCAGATATGGAAGGTGATGGTGAGCCAGCCCCGGTTAAGAAACGAGGAAGAGGGCGTAACCAAATTAAGGACAAGTTTAATGAGAAAGGCAAAAAGCTTGAAATTGACAAATTTTTCCGGCCGATTATTACTCGAGAGACAACTTGTTTTTCGACGGAATTTGGGATATTGGTACGAAAGAATGTTCCTATAAGGTACCAAAGATGGAAAGATGTTCCAGAAGAGTTCAAACTCAAAATATGGGAAACACTTAAGGTAAATAAAAGGTGTACTAATTAATTTCAAAAGCTTTCGTTTGATATTAACTAACTCTACATTGTTTTTTCTATTTGTTTGGCAGCTGGACTGGGGTATAAGGGACGAGGAAGAGGTGAAGAAATATTACTATCAGAGAATGGCAGAGCGTCACCGGAAGTGGCGAACCGATATGACTAAACTGTGGCGCGAGGGTGGGACGCCAGATTTTGCCAAAGAACATATTGAAGAAAATGACTGGGAAGTATTTGTCGCGTACCGAGAGACGGAGGAATTTGGTGTATGTTTATTTATACCGACCACCTACCTTATCTCTAATTTAAGAATTCAATTTTTTTTATAATTAAAGCCAATTGTTTCTTTTTCAAATTGCAGATTGCCAGCCGGATTGGGAAGGATAATCAGGCCCAAAACAAGTACCCGCATTTCTTAGGATCCAGAGGTTATAACGGGGAGGGTTTCCAGAATAGGCTTAGAGATGCTATGCAGGCGATTGCAAACGAGAAAGCATCTAGTGATCCGTCTTCCCAGGGTTCTTGTAGTACTGCATTGACACAAGACGATGTTATTGAGATGTCGGTTGAGCATAGGCACGTCTGCTGGAAACTAGGAAGACAGAAACTCAACGACGAGACCAAGGAACGCTATTATCCAGATACTTACGCACCGGTCATCAACAGAATTGTGAGGATTTATATATTGCCATTAATTTAATTTCAACTTTAATTTATTATGTTATAATAACATGCATGTTGTCATTTCAGGAAGAACAAGAAGCGGCTTTCAAACAAGGATTGTTGGCCGTCGCACGATATGACGATGTTCTGGGAAAATCTCTGCCAAATCCAGAACATCCTGGGAGGGTGAGAGGAGTGGGAGGCCTGGTTCCAATGACGAAAACATACGGGAGGTGCTCAACGAGGAAGACACGCACTCCCTCGAGGTCTGAAGAAGATTTTGACGCGAGAGTGGATCAAAGAGTGGAGGAGAGAGTAAGAGGACTAGAGGACAGATTACGACAAGAAATGAGACAAGAGATGAAATCTGAAATGGCAATTTTGCTTCGGCAGGCAATGGGCCAACCAGAACCGGTGTTTAGCCCAACAATTGTTCAGAGCAGCTGCCAGTCAGTCAAACCTTTGGAAGATCTTTCCGGGTTTACTGAGGTAATGCAAATTCAAATTTATTTTACATTACATGTCTTAGTTTCATACATATTATTTTATTCGAGTACAAACGTTTATTTGTACAGGAGAGGGAACTGAGCTGTAGACTCCAGGCGGATGTAGGTGGAAATATTCTTTCTGTGGCTAGAGGGACAATTCACCTTCCAGTCGTAGAAGGTGCAACAATTCACGGTGTGCCTATACCGCCCGACTATGCAAGAGTAACGGTGGATGCTATTGAGGATGCGGATTTCTTAGAACTCCCCTTACCTCTACCAAATGACGAGCACGCAGATCTTGCATCGGTCCTCGCTAGTTTCACTGCATGGCCGATGTCCATGATATTGACATGTCCAGTTGAGGTATATTGTTATTACAACTTCTTATACTTCTTAATTTGTATCTATATGATAGAGTTGTAGTTGATCCTTGATTTTATTTCAATTTATTGTGGAATTTGCAGGAACCAGGCAATGAGTTACAAGCTCCTGGAGGTGGGAAAGCAACGAGTCACATCAAGGCGTTTGATCCTATCAATTTTGACAAGCTGGGACGAACATTCAAGCAGCTGCGTGATCGGTTTTCGGAGCTAGATGGCAGTCCATTCGAAATCGATCCGCCACTTGATCTTTTCTGTTCGACAAGCTCCATACACGTTTATGCAGATGATTATGCGACCTTGCTTACACCAAAGGAGTGGCTCAGTGTACCAGTTATTCAGATCTGGATGCTGTGAGTTAATATTCGTAATAATTGCAGAATCTAGTACTTTCAATTTAATTTTAATCACCTGTATACCTTTTTTTTGCAGGCATTTGCACAAATTCATAAAGGAGGAATTTCCCGATGAGCAGATTGGTTTCATGGACCCCGGTCGAACAAATGCCATGATATTGAATGAAAATCGAGGTCGTGTACTTCAATACATAGGGACAGTGCTCAAGGAAAATCGGGACAAGCGATTGATATTCATACCTTACCATCAAGTGTTAGTGTTATATATATATTCTAATTTTATTATATTTCTTTCAATTCATACAAATTGTAGAATATGACATGCTACAAACCTAACATGCAGAGATCATTGGATATTGACCGTGCTTATGCCAAGAGAAAGTGCTTTGTACGTGTACGATTCCAATAAGAAGTTTAAAATAATGCTAATGATCACTGCTGCGATCGAGGAGTAAGTGCCTTCCTAATTTTTTTATTATTTTGTCATTTTAAATTTCACTCATAAGTACTGATTGTTCAATGTGTTCATATTTCAACAGTGTCTTCATCAAGGAAATGGGTACTCCTTTAACGGTTCATCAAGATTGCAAGGTAATACTTTCTATTGAGATATGATTATAGGGACTTAGATGCAAAAAGTTGTGAATATCTAGACATATAAGCCATTTGTAGGCTTATTAAGTTATTAACCTACATTTCAATTTTCTCAAACTTGTTATATAGTGCCCGCAACAACCGGCCGGTTGGGAATGTGCATATTATGTTATGTTGCTTATGCAAGACATAATAAAAGAACACCTCAATGATTTTCCGAACTTAACGGTATGTATGCATTTAAATATTATCCAAAAGTAATTAAGCATTGTTGCTTCACTTATAATGAAATAGACAATTAATTGTGCATGCTCTTCTATCTTTAAAAAAATGCAGGATATTCCTCCTAGACATACTATACAACGCGTGAGCGAATTTCGGAAAATGTGGGTTCAAATGTTCCTAGATGAGATAAAGCCGAGAAGAATTTAGGATGGATGTGTAAGCTTAATTTGCATGAACATGAATTTTTTGTAACAATTTTTATTTTTTGTGTGATATTTAATTTAGTATGTTGTAGTTGATAATTTAGGATGTGATTTAATTTAGTATATTGTATTTGATAATTTAGGATGTGATTTAATTTAGTATGTTGTATGCAAAAAAACAATATTTTGGCATTTGCGGCCAGCATATATGGAAGCTGGCCAATTAATTAAAAAAGTTTTTTTTTTCATTTAATAAAACAACAGGATCGGTTTCTAGTTAAAAACCGATCTAGATACCTATTTTTATTTATAAAAAAAATTACAAATAACTATCAGAATCGGTTCTAAAGAGAAGAACCGAGCCTGCTATGTATCTGGATCGGTTATAGATTTTAAACCGATCCTGATTTATGGATATTAAAAAAAAAAAAAAGTTTTAGAATCGGTTCTTAGATTCGGAACCGATTCTGATTGTTTGATATAAAAAATTCAGTAAAAAAGTATTAGAATCGGTTTAAACAACAACCGATTCAGATAGTTATCAGAATCGGTTCTTAAATTGAGAACCGATTCTGATTGTTTTATATAAAAAATGAGTTTAAAAACTATTAGAATCGGTTCCAACTAAACACCGATTCAGATAGTTATCAGAATCGGTTCTTAGATTGAGAACCGATTCTGATTGTTTGATATAAAAAATGAGTAAAAAAACTATTAGAATCGGTTCTAATTATCAGCCGATTCAGATAGTTATCAGAATCGGTTCTTAGATTGACAACCGATTTAGAATAATGTTTATTAGAATCGGATAAATTTAAGAACCGATTCTAATAGTTTCTAGTTTAGATCGGTTATTTAGACAACCGATTCTAATAGTCACTAATCTGGATCGGTTATTTAACCGATTCAGATTATTATCGTATCAGTAACGCCTGGGTCAGGATCGGTAGTAATCCGATACTGATATGCGTATATAACCGATTCTGATACCTTATTTTCCACTAGTGTCAGAGCGTAGAGTCTCTATCTCCATTTCTATCGCAGTGTGGCGGTGAGCAGATCCGGTCGTCGGAGCGTGATAGCTATCAGTCGAAAGCAGATCCGGTCGTGGAGAGAGATATAAATAAGATAATAAAGAGACTAAGAATGTAAATAAGTAGAATTAATTAATTAGAATGGTTTAGATGAGAGGAGTTTAGATATAGGATTGAGAATTATTTGACTCGTTGTAAATACGTATTTTATCAATAAAATTATTAATAGACACTTAAGTCACTAAAAAAATTAAACTATCTAAACATATGATTTAACTTCCGACCTAATATTAAACTTACATTATTTGTAGACTAACCTACTTATTTCGTATTTAGCAATTTAAATCTAAGTGAGAACTAAATATTTATTTTTAATTGATTTTGTTCTCAATCAAACAAGTTATCTATAACCAGCTATAAAAAATAAGTTTCACCATCTTTGACGTGGTATAAAAAAAACAGAGAAACTTTACCATTATCTGTTGGAGTTTTGATACCAAATTCGTGTGATTACAAGAATACGATAGTATCCACGAATATAAAAAATGATTATTCACGAGAGTATGCTGACAAAAAGATGTTTTTTTATTAGCAACAGGAGTATCCGCGAGGGCATATTAATAGTATCCCTCGTAAATACTGTCCTGTTCTATTATTGTAGTGATGTAATTTTCAGCTGGTGACAGTGAAGGCTGCCATTTGCGTTAAAAGAACACGCACCAGGGATATGGTCCATTGCTTCCAAACGATAGTTGCCAGGGATGTATGGTCCATTGCTAAACCTGCCTTGAAAATTAGCACGTACGAAATTGCGTGCAATTTGAGCTAAAGTGCCCGCTACAAGTCACTGACGTGTTATGGAAATATATAATTTTAGAAATTTCAAATTGTGATAATATTTCGGTAAGTTGTGCTTCTCGAATCAGGTTGAGACAACATAGTACCTTTCTTTCTAGCTCTGTCCCTTCTCAATTATTTGTGTATCTATTTGATTTTATCATTAAATATTGATGGAACATGAACTGCATGTCATATTTGTGTGTGTGTGTGTGTGTCTATATACATGAGGGATTCAATCACATTCTTTTTTTTGACACATCTTGACACTGTTTTTTTATAGGTCAATTTTGCGATTTCAAAGTCCAAATAGTCGAGCCAAACCATTCAATATGATGGATATATATATATATAGAGAGAGAGAGAGAGAGCTGGGCTATGGTGAGTTGCGAAGTAAGATGTCATTTTTACTTCAAGCTCATATTTTTATTTTCAAAATCTAAACAACTGATCCGAACCACTCAACATGTTCTCCATATTGAAATGTACTTGGAGACCAAATTTTATATTTTTTGGAATTTTTTTACCATTTATTAAGCCACTTTGAAAATCGTTGATCGAATGGTCTAGAATTTTTTACTGTTTTTTACTGTTCACCCGGATCTGGGATTTTCAAAGTAGCCTAATAAATAGTAAAAAAATTTCAAAAAAATGTAAAATTTGGTCTCCAAGCACATTTCAATATGGAGAACATGTTGAGCGGTTCGGATCGGTTGTTTAGATTTTCAAAATGGAATATGAGCGTGAAGTAAAATGACGTTTTACTTCACAACTCACCATAGTCGATCTATATATATATATATATAGAATTGTGCTATTGTACTTCGTGAAGTAAAACGAAGTTTTTACTTCACGCTCATATTTTTATTTTGAAAATCCAAAACGTCGATCTGAACCGTTCAAGTTGATCTCCATATTGAAATGTGCTTGGAGACCAAATTTTACATTTTTTGGAATTTTGTTACTATTTATTAAGCCACTTTGAAAATCACTGATCCATTGGTCCAGAATTTTTTACTGTTTTGCTACTATTCACAATGGATCAGCGATTTTCAAAGTGGTTTAATAAATAGTAAAAAAATTCCAAAAATGTAAAATTTGGTCTCCAAGCACATTGCAATATGGAGATCAACTTGAGCGGTTCAGATCGACGTTTTGGATTTTCAAAATGGGAATATGAGCATGAAGTAAAAACTTCGTGAAGTACAATAGCCCTACTATATATATATATTAAAATGAGCTTGGAGATCAAATTTTATATTTTTTTGAATTTTTTTACTATTTATTAAGAATATTACAAAATCGCTGTTTTTTGATGGTCTGAAAACAACGATTTTTTAAACCATCTAATAAATAGTAAAAAATTCAAAAAAAATGTAAAATTTGATCTCCAAGCTCATTTTAATATATCCATCATATTGAACGGTTTGGATCGACTATTTGGACTTTGAAAATAATAAGTGTCAAAATGTGTCAAAAAAAAGATGTAATCCGATCCCTCCTCTCTCTCTCTATATATATTTTTGAAAACTTCAAAGCGACTTCATATTAAAAGAAGTAAATGTTTTACAATCCCCGAGTACATCAATAAAAATCGAAAGAAAAAAGAGAAAACAGTAAAAACTGATCTATGCTCTCTACGTGAACAGTAGCATGCAGCAATTAATGCTCTGTATATATGTTATACTTCTCGAATCAGGTTGAGACAACATATTATCTTTTTTTTCAGCTCTGACCCTTTGCAAATATTTATGTATTAATTTGATTCAATTATTAAATTCCGATGGAACACTGTGTAGCTTTATAGAATGTGATTCACTTTGCATATATAGGCTTTGTCGAAAGATTTTTTTTTTATATATATACAGAGAGAGAGACTAATATCAAAACGTTTGTTTCTAAGTCCTCGTGCAACCAAATAATTTTCGGATTTTCAAAGTCCAAACGGTTGAAATCTATATTAAAATCTTCCTGGAGACCAAATTATATATTTTTTGGATTTTTTTTACTATTTATTAGCCCACTTTCAAAATTGCTGATCCGGATGAACAGTAAAAACAGTGCAACCGAATTCTGGACCATGTGATCATTTATTATGAAAGTGGCTTAATAAATAGTAAAAAAATTCCAAAAAATGTAAAATTTGGTCTCCAAGCAGATTTTAATATAGAGATCATATCTAACGGTTTAGATCGACCGTTTGGACTTTGAAAATCCGAGAACCATTCGGTTGCACGAGGGCTTAGGAACAAACGTTTTGATATTAACCTCTATATGAGGTTGGCTAAGATCAAAGTGGTATGACCAAGGTCTTGGTACTACTAATTTATTTTTATGATTTTCAAAGTTCAAATAGTCAATTTGAAGTGCTCAACGTGTTCTACATATTAAAATATACTTGGAGACCAAATTTTACATTTTTTGAATTTTTTTTACTATTTTTTATGGATTTTTGAAAATCACTGTTTTTCAAATTTTATTTATTTATTTTTTATTATGAAAAACAGTGATTTTCAAAAATCAATAAAAAATAGTAAAAAAATTCAAAAAAATGTAAAATTTGGTCTCCAAGCACATTTTAATATGGAGAACACGTTGAGCACTTTAGATTAACTATTTGAACTTTAAAATTGCAAAAGCTAATTGGTAGCATCAAGGCCTTGGTCATACCACTTTGATCTTAGCCAACCTCTATATATATAGAGGAAGAGATGGGCTAACTTGCTTTGAGAATTAAAGATGGTGTTTTACTTCCTGCTCATATCTTCATTTTCAAAGTTAAAATAACCGATTCGAACCTTCCAACATATTCATATTAAAATGTGCTTGGAGACCAAATTTTACATTTTTTGGAAATTTTTTCTATTTTTTGAGAATTTTTGAAAATCATTACTTTTAATTAAATAAAAAAAATTCAGCAAATTAAAAATATAGTAAAAATTCTGGCAATACCTAACCCAAAATCATTACTTTTTCAGATATGTTATATATATATATATATATATTTTAACAACTTATATAGTAAAACTACATATGTGTATATGTGTATGTACGAACAAAATCTAATTAAAAAAAACTGATTGTGTATGTTGTGCTTCTCGGATAAGGTTGAGACAACATAGTACCTTTTTTTTCTAGCTCTGTCCCTTCTCATCATTGTAGTGATGTAATTTTCAGCTGGTGACTGTGAAGGCTGCCATTTGCGTTAAAAGAACACGCATCAGGGATGTATGGTCCATTGCTCCCAAAAGATAGCTGCCACCGATGTGAATTCGTATCCTCTGCGTTAACTGTAAAGAGAATCTTTTGAGTTAATGCATCTCGACCATCCGATTAATTTTAAAATTCGTCCGAACTAGATCTGTACAAATATTAAAGGGCCCCTATGTATAGGCACGAGCCAGATTGACTCCGTTTAAAATCAGACGGTTGAAATTCATTAACTCAAAAGATTCCATTTTGAGTTTATGCAGAGGATACGGATCCCAGGATGTATGGTCCATTGCTAAACCTACCTTGAAAATTAGCACGTGTGAAATTACGTGTAATTTGAGCTAAAGTGCCCGCTACAAGTCACTGATGTGTTATGGAAATATATAATTTTAGAAATTTCAAATTGTGATAATATTTCGGTAAGAACAGTTTCATAGAAGAATTTCAGAATATATCAAGCTCAGACTTAACCCAATAATCAGGAGCGAGGTAGATTTTCAAGTTATAGTGATCGAATTTTCATTGATGATCAATTATATAAAATTTTCACAAAACGTTTGGAGGTCAATTCAATAGTATCTATAACATTTATTTTAAATTATATTGAAAAATCGTGTCAAAATACACATATTTTAAAAATAAATAGGAGTCAATTGACCCCCATTTATTGAGGGTGGACCTGCCTCTACCAATAACAACAACTTTTTTCAAGTCTAAATACACATAAAATTTGGTAAAAAAAAAAATAGATTATTCTCTTGTTCAGGTTTCTTAATTATATTGTTATGTACATGGGTGTAACCAAGATTTTATCAGAAAGTGATACATACGTTACAAAAGAAGGCATATACATTAATTTTATTGCATTCATTTTTCATAATTTTTTATGGTTTGACTTTATATTGAATAAAAATTATAAATTTTGCATTTAAATACATTATTAGCGAAGTAAATCACTTTTAACAGTATAAATTTATTATTTGAAGTCAATTTTATGAGTTTAAGGGCACCCTGGTTCTACTCAATTAACTCTACTATTAAAATGCTGTCAGAATGAGATTTTCGTTATTTATGAAAGGTAGCGTTTCATTTAAAGAAAAAAAACAGTTGCAAAGCTGACGGATTATGTATGTTGATCCAAAATTTACGAGTTATATTGATAAAAGACAATCTATGATCAGATAAGTTTTTGTGTTAGATGGATGTGCAATTAATTAGTTAGAAAATTATATTACAATTAATGCTGAAAAAGATGTGGTTTAATGATTGAATTTAATCTAAAAAATTCATATCTGATCGTGCTGAAATCTGATTTCTGAATATCATTTATAGAAATAAATGTCGTTGATTGGTACAGATATAAAAATTTAACTTAACGCGATGTGACATGATTTTTTTTTACGTAACGTGAATAAAATAGAAGAGAGTAATCTAATGATCACGTCTCGTTACAATGCTTGATGTGATATAGGTAACTAGATATAATATGACCGCACCACTATTTTTACAATTTCTTTTTAAAATTAACCATCCAATCGAGATCTAATAACGTACATTATCACGTGTGTCTATTCGTGAGGTGATGTATTTGTGTCTACACGTGATCACGTGCAGTTGCATGTTAAATCGAACTGCA
Source organism: Carex kokanica (assembly GCA_025461125.1). Classification (NCBI taxonomy): domain Eukaryota; kingdom Viridiplantae; phylum Streptophyta; class Magnoliopsida; order Poales; family Cyperaceae; genus Carex; species Carex kokanica. The sequence goes on from JAJGRX010000638.1 coordinate 1,828,570, forward strand.
TGAGACATAACGTGCGATGTGTATTATTCTTTAACCGAAAATAATCATGTCACTTAACCGTTGTGCGTGCCGTAACCGAAGCTGGTCAGGGGGCTGTTGTTTTTTCAATACAATTGCTTCAGAAAACAAAGGTTTCTTGGTGAGAGAGGCGTCCATGTCACTACTTTTATACCGTATCTACCAATCTTGTACAAACGTGCGTGAATCTCACAGTTTCTTTAAAAACAAGAAAGGGTCAGGAAGCATATATATGCTTCAATTTCGGAAATTGAAAGAAAAAGATGTGTGTGTATGCATTGTTCTAGTAGTTGATGAAAATCCACCATGGAAAGTGCACGGAGATAGATAGGCCGAGTCCATGAAGATTATTCACATTTTCACACTAGTGTTATTTCGAAAACAAATCATATGCTGATCGTACAGATTCTTTTTGGTGCTTTCACCACTGTACGATTCAAATCCTACAGTTCAGATCGGAATTTTAGAGATAATTCAGATTAAATACTTATTCCAAAAAAGTAGTGACATGGACGCCTATCAGACTACTAGTTCAGTATAGTGTTCCTATGTTCACCACCTCTTTCGTGACTCAACTTTAAAACCTATCAGATTAGTTTCAAATGATAAATCTGAACTATTGAAATCCATCTACCTTACAAGTGATTGACATTCGAATACTACACCAATTAAAACAATGATTTGGATACAAGTAGATACAACATTTACTTATCTACTGTGGGCATGGATCACATATGCATGTATGGTCAGCATAATGTCATACAGTCCCTCTTATACGGATTTGAATATGCGACTGCATATGCGATTCATGCTGCCGTTCAGACTCAGAAAAGAATTGTGTTGGGAAGGTTTGAACCCATAACCTATGAGAGTGTGGTAAATAACACAAAACACTAAACTAAAACAATATTGTGTTATAAATTAATTTTATGTTTTATATATATTTTTTAACAACTTATATAGTAAACTACATATGTGTACATGTGTATGTACGAACAAAATCTAATTAAAAAAAAAAACTGATTGTGTATGTTGTGCTTCTCGGATAAGTTCAAGAGTTGAGACAACATAGTACCTTTTTTTTTTTAGCTTTGTCCCTTCTCATCATTGTAGTGATGTAATTTTCAGCTGGTGATAGTGAAGGCTGCCATTTGCGTTAAAAGAACACGCATCAGGGATGTATGGTCCATCTTCCAAAAGATAGCTGCCAGGGAAGTATGGTCCATTGCTAAACCTACCTTGAAATTTAGCACGTGCGAAATTGCGTGCAATTTGAGCTAAAGTGCCCGCTACAAGTCACTGATGTGTTATGGAAATATATAATTTTAGAAATTTCAAATTGTGATAATATTTCGGTAAGAACAGTTTTCATAGAAGAATTTCAGAATATATCAAGCTCAGACTTAACCCAATAATCAGGAGCAGAGGTAGATTTTCAAGTTATAGTGATCGAATTTTGGGAGTTTCATTGATGATCAATTATATAAAATTTTCACAAAATGTTTGGAGGTCAATTCAATAGTATTTATAACATTTATTTTAAATTATATAGAAAAATCGTGTCAAAATACACACATTTTTTAAAATAAATAAGAGTCAATTGACCCTCATTTATTGAGGGTGGACCCGCCTCTGCCAATAACAACACAACTTTTTTCAAGTCTAAATACACATAAAATTTGGTAAAAAAATAGATTATTCTCTTGTTCAGGTTTCTTAATTATATTGTTATGTACATGGGCGTAACCAAGATTTTATCAGAAAGTGATACGTTACAAAAGAAGGCATATACATTAATTTTATTGCATTCATTTTTCATAATTTTTTATGGTTTGACTTTATATTGAAGAAATCCAGAAATTATAAATTTTGCATTTAAATACATTATTAGTAAAGTAAATGACTTTTAACAGTTTAAATTTATTATTTAAAGTCAATTTTATGAGTTTAAGGGCACCCTGGTTCTACTCAATTAACTCAATTATTAAAATGTTGTCGAATGAGATCTTCGTTATTTATGAAAGGTAGCGTTTCGTTTAAAGAAAAAAAAAAGTTGCAAAGCTGACGGATTATGTATGTTGATCCAAAATTTATGAGTTATATTGATAAAAGACAATCTATGATCAGATAAGTTTTTGTGTAATTAGATAGATGGATGTGCAATGAACAAGTATCATTTGTAGTACTCCACAGAACAGTACCTCACTTTATGGCCTAGATTTACTCTCAGCCGGTGTCTATTCGGGATTCGGAAAGGGGCAGTATTATTTGTGTTTTGAGATTCGTGCAAAGTTAAAAGAACGGCCCGGATCCAATTACTCCACATAACAGTACCTCTGTAGTATTACAGAGGATACAAATTCATGTGCAATTAGTTAGAAAATTATATTACAATGCTGAAAAAGATGTGGTTTAATGATTGAATTTAATCTAAAAAATTCATGTCTGATCGTGCTGAAATCTGATTTCTGAATATCATTTATAGAAATAAATGTCGTTGATTGGTACAGATATAAAAAATTAACTTAACACGATGTGACATGATTTTTTTTCTTTTACGTAACGTGAATAAAATAGAAGAGGGTAATCTAATTATTACTTCACGTTACAATGCCTGATATGATATAGGTGACGTCTAGACATAATATATATGACCGCGCCACTATTTTTACAATTTCTTTTTAAAATTAACCATCAAATTAATCGAGATCTAATAACGTACATTATCACTTGTGTCTATTCGTGAGGTGATGTATTTGTGTGTCTACACATGATCATGTGCAGTTACATGTTAAAATCGAACTACATGAGATGTAACGTGCAATGTTTATTCACTACAACAAAATAGGGCATCAGCGACTGGTTCAGTCGCCGGTCGCTGAAGACCCAATTTTTTTTTAAAAATAAAATAAAATGTTTCGGCGACGAACCCTTCAGCGACCGACGCCTACAGCAATCTGCGACTGATTTGGCCCGGTCGCTGAAGGGTGCCCCTAAAAAATCAGCGCCAAGGATTTCTTCTCTGTGACTCGCGCGCCTTTTAGGTTTTGAGGAAAAAAAACGCGCCATGCGCCCGATCGGATGCCTTGCCGCCCGACCCATCTCTCTCTCTTGCTTGCTCTCTCGCCTCAGACCGGCGCCAGACCCCTACCCATCTCTCTCGCTCTCTCGCCTCATACCTTCTAGCCGCCAGACCCCACCCTTTTCGCCCCGCCCTAAACCCTCTCCGCACCATCCCGACCCATCTCTCTCGCTCTCTCGCCTCATACCCCGACCCCAGCACAGACGCGCGCCGTCAGCTTCACCCCTACACAGACCCTCGCCCCTTTTCGTGAATTGAAGCTTTTCTTAGGTAAATCCCTCTACGCCTCCTTGCTCATTTCTTTTTTCTTCTCTGTGGTGCCTTGTAAGGCTTGAAATCTAAACTCGTGTTGAGTTAAATCTGCGCCTTTGCGAATTGCTTGCTGATTTTGCTTGATTGGGGATCAAATTGCTTGATTACCTTGAAATTTAGGTTATCGTTGAAGAAATTTAGGGTTTAGCCCTTTGTGTTTGATTTCCTTGTTTAATTATGTGGTTGTTAATGGTATGTGGGCTGAGCCCTGACTTCTTGTTCATCCTTAATTTTTATGCTATGAATTGTTGAATTGTTGAATCGAGAACCTTACGAAAAATCTGAAATCGATTAATGAATTTTCAGAAATTGATTAATGAATTGTGTAGTCTGTTTAAATGTGGGAAAAATCCCTTACCTTGTCAGACTTTGGTTATTTTGCAAAAGAGTCCATTTTTAGAGAAGTTTCAGAACTCACTAACTGGGTTTATTATGCAAATTTCAAAAGAACTCATCAATACTTAATGTTAGTGTGGAAAGAACCCCCAAGTCATGTAGGTTTTGATTCTGTTTTAATTTGGATTTTGGTGAAAAAAAAGTCTTCTCGGTAGTAATAAGATATCAAAACATGAATCTACCATTTTTTATCACATAAAATTGTGGTTGGGTGTCATCTACAGAACTTGAAATGAGCTGGTGTTTATGATGCAAATGTTTCAAATTATTTTGTCAGTTTTAAGTTGATCTTAAAAGGTTATGATTCTATAATACATATTTTCCATTTTTATCTATCACAATAGCTCTTTGCTCGAGTTAGGTGAAACTCTGAATTTTGATAGAATGAAACAAGAGTAACAATATTCAAGTTACCTTCAGTAGTGGCGCTAGTTTTATATATCTACTTTTCATGCACATTATACACATGCATATTCTTAGGTACTTGCATGACTTTGTGGAAGTATATTGATCTTTAATATAATTCTAATGTCAACAGGTTGATGTTGCCAAAAAGCTTCTTTCAAAAATAGTAAATGAACAAAGCTTTTCTTGGACAAGCAGAGGAGGAATGGTAGAGAAACAATCTTTTTAGTACTTAGTTTTTCTCTTTTTTTCTTTTTTAAAGAAAATTGTTCAGGATTTCACATTAACAAAAGCAATGTTGATTTATTTGAACTGATCTCAAAACTTATTTAAGAGATGAACACAATTTAATACTTGCAACTTTGACCAGGCGGCAATCAAAGTGGAGGCTTTATCAGGATTCACCAACTTGAAATTTAGACCTCATGTTCTTCCCGAGGTTACTCCCTCTCTTACCTGTCATATGCTTATATGAAATTAACAAAATTGCTATAGTATTTCTAAATTGTATTTTACAAGTTTGGTACTATGGCTATTCTAATTGTAGATGGAATTGTAGGTTTTCTTGGATCAACCAGTGGAGAAATATATGGTACCATTTGAAGAGGCTAGACCACTCCAATGCCAACATAATGTTGTGTGTTTTAAATAAGGGCATGACCCTTATTGTTTCTCAAAAAAAAACATAATGTTGTGTGATGTTGTGATGCGCTTTTTCAATGAAGCAGCAATTCCTGTCACTGACGAGTGGGGTAACTGTATCGGAATTGTTCAAAGGCGCGCGTGATTGTTTAAAGGTGAAAGGATAAATTGTGATCTTCATGCTCACTTGGCTTCTTTTGTTTCGTGCAAATAATTTTTTTATGCTCATTGTTTACAGTTGTGTACCTCTTTCGTCCATAATCACATAATCATGGGACCACCACCATGTGTCACTGCTTCAACTGCAGTTGCTCGGGTAATTGATCTGCTTCTAGACAAGAAATTTGAAATGATTGTAGCTGTGAAAGGTGGAGACTTGTACAGCAGCTCATATGGAAATCTCCTTGTTGTGAGTAGCAATGTTTGATTGCTTCTCAATTTGAAACTGTGTAGTGATTGTAGTTCATTGTTTGGCATTAATTTGGGGGCACTAACAATAGTTTTAACTCAAAAAACCTATTTGAGACATGCAAAACAAATTAGATGTAGCAGATTTTTGTAAGAATGGAAAACATACATAAATTCGAAAGAAGTTCGATCAGAAATTTTAACGAAGATTACAGCGTGATTTATTTTATAAACTGTACTTCGAATATTTTTGGAATTTTTAATGCAATCAGGACGATGTCTATATGACTGTATAAGGCCCAACACAGCAAGTTACATACGGCCCAATACAGCGAGTCATAGGATCATATGTATATTCCAGGGCATAATTTTTGAGTAGAACTAGGGTGTTCTTAAACTCACCGAGTCTCTTTGTGAGCTTAATTCAAAAATTTATTTGATTAGCTTCAAACAATATATCTATATTTTTTGAAACCGATCTACTTCACGAGTGATGTATTTACATGTCAAATTTATAATTTTTCGAACTAATTTAGTATAAAGTCAAGCGGTAAAAAAATGATGAAAAATAAACTCATTAAAATTAACTTATGACTTCATACTAAATTAGTTCAAATTTTTTAAAATTTGACATGTAAACACATCACTCATGAAGTAGATCGGTTTCAACGATTTGGATGCATCGTTTGAAGTCAATCCAATATATTTTTGAGTTAAGCTCACAAAGAGACTTGGTGAGCTTAAGAACACCTTAGTTTTACTCATAATTTTTTATTGCTAGATTAAAATTTGATTCTTTCCATCTGTTTACTTAATTTTTTTTTTATTGCTAGATTAAAACTTGGTGAGCTTAAGAACACCTTAGTCAAATGAAGTGCACCCTAATACAAAAAAAAAAAAAAAAAAAAAATTGTTTGACTTGTATTTGATATGTTGCTATGTGGTCCTTGAATTTGTCATATTTTGATATCACCGTCTCTACGAAACCTTAGAAAAGGCTTTTATGATGTGTAGTTTTCACATTCAAAATTTATTTGTGGCCTTGTACTTGAGCCGAAATTTTTGTAGTTGCCACAGAAAAAAAAAATCAAATTAATTGATTACCACCCATTTTGGGGTATTTCAAATCATACCACCCATGCCAACTGGGTTCGCGCACCAAATTGGAGGGTGCGCGGACTGGGCAGGCGCACCCTTGGTGCGCGAACTAGGTAGGCGAACCGAGCGGTCCGCAGACTGAGTAGGCGCACCAAGCCCTGGTGCTATTTAATCCCATTTTTTAACTGTTTTCATTAATCAAAGAATCAGAGAAGCCCTCAGAGCCAGAGTGTAAATATTATGAGTAAAACTAAGGTGTAAATATTTTTAAATTCAATTACGAGCACCTTTAAAAAAATATATATAAACGCGTTTAAATATTAGTAAGGCATACAAAATAAAAATAATGTGTGTAATTATTATATAAAAAATGAGAAGCTTATCGGAAAATAAAAATATCATGGTGGTACACTTATAATTTTTTCGTTATTAGGCTTTGAGGGGATATCAATAGAATAATATTTTTTAAATTAAAACAAATGGTCTATTTACATCTCTTTCAGCTTCTCATCAGGGACATAAAGTGACACTTATCAGATGGTCAAATGACTTATATTTTAAACAATAAAAAAAAAAGGCTATTGCTCATTTTATATCATTGAAATAGTTAATTACAGCAACATCCAAACTTCATTTATTACTGCCAATCATTAACCGATTTAAAATTATTTTGCTGCCTTAGTGTTAACCAAAGATTAGTTGCACCTTTAGTCTGATTGAAATAAAAATAAAAATTAGTTGCTGCCTTAGTGTTAATCAAAAATTGAAATAAAAATAGGAATGAAAACACTTTGAAATAATAGCATCTGATAATAATCAAATAAGTATATAAAGTAGTGCTACATGCATAAAAAGATGGATTAGCGGGTGCTCTCCACTTTTCTGTCTATCTCTCTCTTCAAAAGAAGAGGAGAGAGAGAGATAATATTTCAAAAAGAGGAGAGCACCTGCTGATCCATCTTTTTATGCTGCCAATATTTCAAAAAAAAAGAAAGAGGAGAGAGATAGAGAGAATAGCAGGATATTTTGGAGAGCAGTGGATTTCATTCCTAAAAAAATTAGTTGTTCTGATATACCATATTAGCAGGTGAAATAGTAAAAATACAATGAGTCCAAAGTAATAAATAAATATTTTCATTACCAATGTTCTAAATTCAGGGGCGGGCCACATGGGGGGAGTCCACATCGTCTGTATTAACTCAAAATATTTAAAACAAGATGTTTTTTTACATCGTCTGTATTTAAAACAAGATGTTCTAAATTCAAGTATTTTTACAGCTAACCATTTATATTTATAAATGACTAATGATATGGAAGTTGTCCTACCAATGCAACAAATAATGCACAGAAAAAAAAATTATTTATAGTTATTTTACCAATGTTTTTTTCATCATCTGTATTGTTTTATTTAAAACAAGATGTTTTAAATTCAAGTGCTACCCAAACTAGCAAAGCCAGTCGGTACCAGCGTAAACCACAACACAAAATTCAGCAAAAAACAAGATGGCTCAAGAGGGCAACTCGAGGTCACCAACACCTCCAAATTAACAAACACCTTGCTAAATGGCCAAAATTATTTGTCATGGGCAAGGGCAAGGGCAACATCTAGGGCTCTAAGTGATCAAGATGTTAGAATACATCACTGGAGATACAAAAGAACCAGAAGCAGCAGATCCAAAAAATAAGACCGAAATTGAAAAAAAAGGCGGAAAAAAACTGGAGAAATACAAATGATAGAATTATAACCTCGCTCATGTTGTCGATAGAGCCAACCATAGTCGACCTCTTCATAATGGCCGACACAACTTACGAATTGTGGGAAGCCATAAAAGCCATATATGGGCAACAAAACAATTTTTCTCACATCGATCAACTCAAGCAAGAAATTCAACAAGAAAAATAAGGATCAAGAAGTAATATCGAGTACCTCGGTGTTCTTAAGAAAAAACGGGCTGAACTTCGAACTTACCGACCCTTGACCACAGATCTGGCCACACTCCAAAACGAGACAAAGATGATGACATCTTTCAATACCTCACTGGGCTAAATCCGAGCTATGAAGCGGTAAGGTCTCAAATCATGACTACGGTACATCTTCCCTCTTATTCTCAAATCCAAAATTTAATTCAACTAGAGGAAAGTAAAAGACTAGTCATGGGTGGTCCACAAAATGAAGGACACGAGACCCACGGGTTAACCGTGAAACACCCCAATTTCAATCAAAATCGACAAAATCAAGCCAAAACCAAGAAATGCAATCACCGTAAAAAAAGAGGGCCACACTCAAGATCGGTGTTGGTTTCTCTATTCGCATCTCAAACCTAAAAAATTTAGAGGTGCGGAGATGGGAGGAGATGGGCAAAATTGGGGAAAAGGCAGTGAAAACAACATAACCTGCGCTGTTGCAAATGAAGGGGATGGGTTCAACAGGCTATCGGGTTCGATTCAGTTCGGATCTGGGTCTCAAAACCAACATGGCGGATTCAGTAATGCACCTGGCGGACCCTGTAACCACTCATTTGCCTCTGGCAGACCCGTTAACTCATTTGGCAGACCCTGTAGCTCAACAAATGTCGGGAACGGGTCAGGACAGAACGGGTCAATTAGTTTTTTCAGAAACGGGTCACTCCCAAGCGGGTCAGGCGTTTTTGGAGCTGGTGGGTCAGTTTCAAATGGGTCAGGAGGTGTATACAACAAGTTATGGAGCAGCTTTCTCCGCTGCTTGGCAGTCAAAATACTCCTAGTGCATGTGGTATTGCTTCTAACTCTAAAGATTTATTTTTTAACCAAATTATCATAGATAGTGGTGCAACGACATATGTTTGGTAACAAACAATTATTGTCAAATCTAAACCCGACCAAAAATGATAAATATGTCTTGGTTGCAAATGGCATGAAGGCACAAATAAATGGCATAAGGGAAATTAATTTATGTAATAAGTTAATTAAAAAAAAATTTGTACTTAGAAACATTTTCTATAAACTTATTTTCTATAAATAAATTAACACAAGAATTAAATTGTAATGCAATTTTCTCTTGTAAAAATGTCATATTTCAAGACTGGAAAACCGACGTCAAGATTGGTGGAGGATTTTTACAAAACGGACACTACATATTGAACTCCAAACAAATAAATTTTTGTGCTTCCGCAAAGACCGTTAACTTTGATCTTTGGCACAAGAGACTTGGGCATCCATTCGACAAGATTTTAAATAGTATTTTAGATTTTAAAAACTCTAATTGTATTCATTGTAAAACATGTAAGTTGGCTAAGCAAACGAAGCTTCATTTTTCACTTTCCGTTAGCAAAAGTAAAGCTTTATTTGATTTAGTTCACTCTGATTAATCAGAATTATGCGCTCGTCAATGGACGAGGTACTGCCAAGCGATTAATCGGTATACGACCGATTAATCAAAATTATGTGGAAGATTAATCATTTTCATTAAAATTATGTGTATATATTTATAATTTATTAAAAATGATTTATTTAATTCATCAAACTTATCAAATAAACTTAATTTAACTTATTTTTATTATTATAACATGACACTACGCTTATTTCTTCTTAACAACACATAGGCAATTTACATGTGTAAGTAACACATTTATTTAATGAAAAAATAAATTTGAGAATTAAGCTTTTTTAAATACTAATAACATATTGTTTGAAGAAAATTCCAATATAAAATCACTAAATTTAGTTTATGATAACAACATAATTTCATATATGAACATATCATACTAATTGAAAAAATTTAAGAAAATATATGGTATATAAATAATAGAAGAATTAACCAATTTCAAAGTAAGAAGAAAATAAATATATAAAAAATATTGGATGTATACGCAAGCACAAATAAAACTACAGTACAGGATTTATGAAACTTATTATCACACGCCCGTCACAGAAAAAAAAACAATGTAAAAATAAATATTCATTGGAATAAACGTGAATAAAAGAGAATAAACGGACGATTAAACGGAAATAAACAGAATAATCGGGAATAATCGACCGATTAATCGGAAAAATCCATTAACAGGTCTCCGATTAGTGTATTCGTAACGGTTTTGCTGCCGTTAACAATTAAACGACATTTTAATTGGCCGTTAAGATCGTTTTTTACAACACTAGTCTTTTCCAAATTCCATTTTTTTTTATCACTTTTCCTCTATTCTAATGATTTTATCTTCAAGAGTTAAAATAACTATAGCTAAGGTAAGCCAACAGAAATTTCTATTAATTCTTTAGGGTATCACTATTACCGAGAGGGTAATATCTGACTATCTGTCATGTTATTGAGCATTGTTGACAAGGATTTGAGGTAGCTCGATAAAAGTAGAAAAGTAGAAGCACTTTTATATGATTAAAGCTTGTTAATCATAAACAAGGACTTAAAGCTTGTTTAGTGTGTAAGTCAGTAATGCATGATTTTCCAATCGTTTAAGCTTTAAATCCCAACAATTCAATCAATGGGCTGTGCCTGTGGGCACGCTATAACGTTTAGCACAGTGTTGCACCCGCAAGCAGAGAGATTCCCGGCATATTTGGGGCTCTCTAAGGGCCTGTTCGGCTGCAGCGTGATTTTTACTGTTCACGTGGGAAAAAAAAAAATTCACTCAGAGTGAATTTTTTTTCCTCCCACGTGAACAGTAAAAATCAGTTCAAAATTTTTGATTTCCTGTGTCCATTTCCTAGCCCACACTGCAGCCGAACATGATCTAATTTTGTGCAACAAGATGTTGGGAATTTCCGGCGTAATTCGGAGCCGTGCTATTGTATTAGATATTTTGTTTATAGACTCTTTATACATGTTTTAATTAAAAATCATATAATAAAGTTTTTCTCTATGCAAAAAGTAAAAATATCATTTTTGAGTTGCACTTATTTACTACAAGTACTTACAACATTTGAAAGTTACAACATCTTACAATAATTCAATTTTGTAATTTTCAAAGTTCAAATGTTAAAATGTGCTTGAAGATCACATCTTACAATATGATATCTATATTAAAATGTGCTTGAAGATCACATTTTACATTTTTTAATTTTTTTACTATTTATTAAGTATTTTACAAAACTACTGTTTTTAGATAATTTTGGACCACTGAAAAATAACAGTTTTGTAAAATACTTAATAAATAGTAAAAGAATTCAAAAAAAATGTAAAATTTGATCTTCAAACACATTTTAGGACAGATTACATGTTGAATGGTTTGGATTGACTGTTTGGACTTTAAAAATAGTAAAACTAAATTGTTGTAAGATGTTGTAACTTTCAAATGTTATAAGTGGATCCCTCCTCATAGAAATATTCAATTAAATAATTAAAATGATATACTACAAGTAGAAACCATACAAGATTTTTTTTTACATTATTAGATTGAAATTTATGGAAATCAATACTGCATATTAGAGCATCTTCATTCCAGTAAACGTTTAACAATTAATTTAGGCCACGCTACTAAGTTTAGCAATTAAAGATATTCATAATTTTTCAATCATTCCATCCCAGAAATTTAATTAGAGTTGCAATTGATGCCACGTCATCCAATTTTGAAAGCCTAAATCACTCCATCCCAGAAATTTTAACTAATCAATTAACCAGCGTGTCATTAAGAAAATGTTTTCTTTTAAAGCAAATTTGTTAATTTAGAAACTGTGGTACATCCCAGCAATTATATTAGCAATTAACACATCAAATTAGCAATTTAAAAACAATCACCATTGTAGATGCTCTTAATTGTTGAAAGATTGAAGGGAGATTATTGAAGAGCAAATAGTATGTTACAAAAAACATTTTTATAATGATGGGTCAATAAGAAAGCATGTTGTGCCAGTTTATCATTAGCTAGCAGGATCCGACTCTGTTGTTCTCGAAATGAAATAACAGGACTCTATTTTTCCAAATTTAACCATTAGATTTTTTCATGTGTGAATCTCAATACAGTCCAACGGTTAGATTTGAAATAACATGATCCTAGCTAGCAGCCTTGGTGTCACCCCAAAAAGACATCTAGAATGCAAATAATGCTGCAGCAAATGCCTAAATAATTAAAGCACTTTGGCAGTCTCAGCCGTTACAGTACTCTGTTAGAATATAAAAGCAACAACAAAAGCGAACCCACTTACACTGTACAAGACGATACAAGTCGGCCCAAAAAAGGGTTGCCTATCCAAGAGGCGACCATTCTGCAACAAATCCAAATGGCTACATTTTCTGTTTGTTCACTTTCGGCCATGACTGACATTTGGGTCCCAGCACCTAAAGTTAGGCTAGGTACCTTACCAGTTGTACCGGTATGCTGCTGGTAAACATCCTAATTCGTTCTTGCATCATTATAGAAGATATCATTTTAAGATGAAATCATGTTAGACTCCTTAATTTATTTTTTAAGGACTTTGTGTTAAAATTTGTAAAACGGTATCAACGTGTACTCCACGGTGACCAATTAGTTCTTGGAGCAAATGATTGGTATATAGACTCCAAAAGGAATATTAGCCTCGTCATTTTCATTGATGGTTGATAGCATAAATGAAAGGTTTGTTTGTACGTGATGTTATTGTAATCTAATAACATTGACTATTTTAGCCTGAAAATAACCTCTTTTGGCTGCCTTATGTACGGATATACCGTCGATCACAGGGGCGGACTCAGGTGGTTCCAGGGGGCAGCTGTCACTCCTGAATTTTGAGTTTTAGTAGATATTTATTGGTTCCGACAGACTTTGCCTCCCCTGAAATTTTTTTTGCCCCCCTCTGGACGTTTGATTTGTAATTCGGGTTAAATTTAGAGTTAAAATTGAAATAAATTTGTTGAATTTTGATTGGTAATTATAATTATAAGTCAAAGCATCAGAAATTATAAGTCAAAGCATTGGAAAGTATAAGTTAAAGCATTATTTTTTATCGAATACCCAATTGGTTAATGGATTTAAACCCGATTCGATATTTTTTTGCCTCCCTGACAAAAATCCTGAATCCGCCCCTGGTCGCTTAACCTCTTTTAGCTGTTTCCTTTCAAAATTGAATTAATTATCCGATTAACAGGTTGTGCTTTCTGAAAGCATTTGTAAAAGATTTGAATTTTCTAAATGGTATACATGAATATTAACAATTTGCGCGAGAAAAATTCAAGATCTCTTTTAATATCAAATATTTAAAAAGGGTTAATTATGAACAAATATCACGAGAATATTAAGTGTCATGACAAGATATAAAATAAATAAATAAATAGTTATACAAGATATAATAAAAAATATCCCGAGTTATCATATATAGATTGTACATTCATTTTTTTCTTTTCTTTAGAATAATTCTAGTATACATCTAACAATTGATGTACATCTATGTTTATACTAGACCTCGAATGTTATCAAGGAAAATAAAAGATGCATAACGAATGTTATCTTTCATCCACGTCAGCCCCTCTGGCTCTGCCTCCCATTTTTTTTAAATTTATTACAAAAGAAACTTAAAATATGAGAGAGAAAGGTGCTTACATAGAGTCGTATTCTGGTGAATATTCTCGTCGGTAGTAACAATATAGAAAATAGTAATTTTTGTCGGCCTATTCTTAAAAATAGTTATTTCTCATGCACATAAATAAAATAAATTCTTGTAATATTTCCACGTGAATTGAATTGACAGAAAAAGTTTTCTTTTTAAGCCTCTCCTTTCAAGTTTCAATCCATGTCCAGTCCATATACCTCCTAAGTCCTAACTCTTTTTTTATTCTCATTCTTTCCAATCATCTGGTTATTTTCGTAGCTAATTAGTAATTACTCAGCTTGATGGGCCATATAAGAGAGAACACGCATTGAGAGAGAAGTGTAAAGATAGGAAATTTGTGACGCGAATATAGAAAACAAATTTAAGAGAATTTGGCACGTATATAATGCAGTGAATTTTTTTTTTTTTTTCTAATCTTCTGATTAATTAGTGATATGTCTATTGTATGATTTGTATCCTTATTAAATGTATTATGTGAAAAAGAAGGAAATATGCAGTGAATTATATCCAACAATATTGTATAATAATATGGACCGGGATATGATATATGAGGAGGGATCAGATTACATCGTTTTTGGTGACATCGAATTACATCGTTCATTTTTAAAGTTTTCAAAGTCCAAACAGTCGATCCAAACCGTTCAATATGATGGATATATTAAAATGTGCTTGCAGATCAAATTTTACATTTTTTTGAATTTTTTTACTATTTATTAAGATGGGTACAAAAATTCAATGGTCTGAAAACAACGATTTTGTAAAGTACTTAATAAATAGTAAAAAAATTCAAAAAAATGTAAAATTTGATCTGCAAGTACATTTTAATATATCCATCATATTGAACGGTTTGGATCAACTGTTTGGACTTTGAAAATAGTAATCCGATCCCTCCTCGTTATATATCATATTATGATGTATGCTAAAATTATCTTTCTTTTTGTAAGTAATTTTACAGCCGACGAAACTTATACATTTTTTCGCTTTGGTCCAATTTTCTAATTTTTTTTTATTCTTTCTCTATCATTTTTATTTCTCTAATTGTTTATTCTTGTGTGCACTATATCAAGGGCGGACTCAGATATCCAGTAAGTCCTTTCTGAATTTTGAAATTTTATGGAAATTTACAAATTCAAATCAACTTCCCTCCTTCCCCTCTCGAAATTTTATTTACGCTTCTATGAAAAGTCCTCCAGTTAGGGGTGCAAACGGATCGGATACGGATCGGATAGTGGTAAAACCATATCCGTATCCGTTTTTATTTTTCGGATACGAATACGGATCGGATATTAGACGGATACATACGGATACGGATCGGATATCGGATATCCGTAGATATATACATAAATATTGTCATAATATATATTAAATTATATGGTATATATCTACTATTCGGATACGGATAATTAAAATGTAAAACCATATCCGTATCCGTATCCGTACGGATATTCGGATATCGGATATCCGTATTTAATTTTCGGATACGGATCCGGATACGGTCGGATATTATCCGATCCGTTTGCACCCCTACCTCCAGTCGCCAGTTCAAAAAACTTTGTTAAAAAATTAAGTTAATCTCTTCTTTTCTTCAAATTTGTACAAATTAAGTAAATCTAGTAATTAGAGGTAGAATCTTAATTTCTTTGATTTTTTTAAATTAATTAAATTTTAATTTAACTAATAAGTTTAAACTCAATTAACTTTTAAATCCTATGCAGTGTTTTCGTTGTGTTTACTCCAAGCTCTGAATAACAGTACGTATCTCTCATGCCCAGGCCCCCGACCTGGACCACAACACAGTGACACACACGACACCAACAAGCAGAAAAATAATCATGATTTTCTGACATCGACTTTTTCTCTTTTCTCTTCCACACAAACACAAGACGACAGCCAGACCCGTCTATAAAATGCCTTTATGACTTCGTTGTTGAAGCACGGATGTAAAATGTATGATCATTGTTCCACATCAGAGTACACACTCAATTCATCAATTATGCTATCAAGTGATATCATCACCATGTCAACTGATCCTTCCACCTCTCAAGCCTCATCTCCTCTGCCAATTATTCCTAGATTTATCTCGTCCAGCCTTCCTCCTTTGGTGGTGCTAAGCCCTTGTGCCGCTTGCAAGATACTACGTCGAAGGTGTGCCGACACGTGCATGCTCGCACCGTACTTTCCACCTACCAATCCCCTCAAGTTCACCACCGCACACCGCGTGTTTGGCGCTAGTAACATCATCAAGCTCCTCCAGGTAATAATTTATCCTCATTTTCTCAGTTGTAGAATTAATTTGGAATTATAACTGACTGGACATGCAGTGGATACGCATGATGCAACATGTTTGTTTGTTTACAGGATGTTCCAGAGAGCCAGCGAGCAGATGCAGTGAACAGCATGGTTTATGAAGCAGATGCCAGGATACGGGACCCGGTGTACGGTTGCGCCGGCTCAGTGTGCCAACTACAGAAGCAAGTGAACGAGCTGAAAATGCAACTGGCTCGGACGCAAGCCGACCTCATCAATGTGCAAACTCAATATGCAAACTTAATTGCTTTTGTTTACATGGAGATGACTAGAGACAAGCAGCAAGATATCACCAGCAACTATAATTCTGTTGATGGTGGTGTTCATGGAATTGTGTTAGACAATATATTGAATTAATGTTGTTATAATTAAGACAAACATTGAGATTGGAGGAGTCTCTTTGGAGATGAATATCAGCCTGGAAACAAAGTTTGAGATTTTTTTAAAATTGATTGCTAGTAGCCTAGTAGCCTAGTACCTAATTTGAGAGAGATTGGTGTTTGATAATATTGAGTCACTAATTAATTAATTGATTGCAGCAGTATGATTTTTTAATGTTTTCTTATTACGGACATAATTATACGAAGATATAAAAGAAAACAAATTAAGCTCGTCTTGTAGATTAAATAACAATGATTTGTTTAAACTTCAAGTACATTATTATAAGTCAAACCAAAGTCAAATTCTGTCAAATTGACACGCTTTTAATGTTCACTCGGTTCAACAAGCATGTTTTCATGTTCACATTCACAAATTAATGGGCCTTCTATCGGTTTATTATTAGGTGAAGTAGCTTTGGTGAATTAAATTCTCAAGAAATTGAGACAAGTTCAAACTAGGGTGGAAAACCGTGATTTTTATTAATATCCAAAGTTAATTACAATTAATAAATATACCCACTAATGTTGAAAATTTATAAAACTATCCATACCGGCCATTTTCTAGCTGGTTTTAATTATTTTCGGTACCGGCCAGAAAATGACCGGTACTAATTTTTTTTTTAGAAACAAATAACAAAAATGCTGAAATCTAACACTAAAAATTCAAATTTTTATTTAAATATTTGTTAGATTACTTTTTTGATATATAATTAGCATATTTATACTAAAATACGCTAAATTACTTGAAATTATGTTAAATTATGCTGAATCACACTAAATTACGCCAAATTACAATAATTATGTTAAATTATGCTAATATACGTTAAATTACACTAAATTACATATGAATAGGGATGATATCTTCACTGAGAAGGCGAAAAACAACAACGAAACTTCAAACAAACATAAAACGGCGCTCGAGTATCCGATTTCAGCAAATAACCACTTTTCGGAAAACTTGCAAAAATACGCATGCGTCAGTGCCCACTTTGTTAGATTTTGAAATTCAAAATTGCCAAAAAATAAAGAGAAGATCCTCAAAACTTGAGTTGAAGTTTCCGATTAAGATTTTCATTTCTATTATTCAATCTACGTAACTCAGTAAATTAGTTATGTAATAAACTTGTAGAATACCAATTTTTATTATTTTTGGAATTTTTTTACTATTTTTTATTATATATGAAAGATGACACAAAATCGGCCTAAACCATATGTAATTTAGTGTAAATTACCGTATTTTAGCATAATTTAACATAATTATTGTAATTTAGCGTAATTTAGTGTAATTCAGCGTAAATTAACATAATTTCAATTAATTTAGTGTATTTTAGTATAAATATGCTAATTATATATTAAAAAAAAGTAATCTAACAAATATTTAAAAGAAAATTCGAATTTTTAGTGTTAGATTTCAGCATTTTTGCTATTTGTCTCTAAAAAAAATAGTACCGGTCATTTTCTGACCGGTACCGAAAATAATTAAAACCGTCAGAAAATAGCCGGTATGGATAGTTTTATAAATTCCTAACATTAGTGGGTATATTTATTAATTTGTAATTAACTTTGGATATTAATAAAAATGTCGGCGAAAAAAACAAACAAGGTTGACCTAGTCAGTTCAAAAAGTGCCAAAAAAAAAAAAATTAGGACATGTCAGACACTCGGATTTCGGGTTTTGGATCTTCTTTCAGTAACAAGAAAAGAGAAATCAGAGTACATATACCAGTAACATGCTATCAATATCATATTACTTTTCAGCATGAGCGGCGCCTGGCATTATCAATGATTGATTATTGAAATTTCTATACATTATCCATTTAACACAAAACATAATTAGAATTTGAGAAAATAATCAACCACGATTAGTGTTAGTGAGTCGTAATGAAATTCTCCTGAGAAGCAAAATTATTTTTAAAAATAAAAAATTATTCATAGGTGACCTAGCTATCCACTTTAAAAAATCGGCGACTAATTTTTTTATTTTTGTTTTCTTTTTTCAAGTTAAAAAGGAAATAAAAAATAGAAACAGTGAAACAACCCAACAAAAATTTAATATTACACATGTATACATTTAGATTAGGGAAAATTTCCAGTGTACCCATCTAAAATTTTGAAATAGCCAATTTGCCCATCAAAACACCATAATATCCAATATCCCCATAAAAAGTTAACATCCTTTCTTCTATCCCCATTTTATTATTTTACCTTTTATTTAATTATTTTAAAGATCATAATGACCAATGTGCCCTTGTAAATTTGAATAGAGATGTCCTGTTTCTTCCTTCCCTATCCCCACGTCCAATATTCCTGTTGAAGGAGATTGATCGGAAAAATATTTTTGCTCCAGGTTCCCTCCCTCATGTGTGTGCCTCCCTCAGCGAAACTCATAAAATTTGAATCTGAAGCAATTCAAATTGAATTTTGTTTGAACTAATCAAAGGTTCTCCTCTCTCAGCCCCAGGTTTCGTGATATTGATTTCATTTAAACTAATCAAAGGTCTGATCGTACAATTACTGGAAGATTTCGCTTATTTATTCATTTAATTTTTTAACAAGAAGAAGGGAATAAAGACGGGTATACTAATGACCATTTTCTCCAATTAGAGTTTTTACAGGTTCCACTGATCATATAATGATGCTTTATTTAACACTCAATAGTAATGGAGACATCGCTTCATTATTTTACTGATTCAATCGTACCTGTGTAATATGACTTATTCAATAATCTGTATGTTCTTTTCTAAAAAAATTAGAAATTGAGTATATTTTAAATTAAGTAGCATCTCCAGTTCATACAGTAGGATATTTAGTTGTTGACCTCATCTCATTAATTAATAGGAAGCCACTTAAGCTAAATAGGACGAACAACTGGTATCGCTGCTAAAACTAACCTCACACACACCACTGGTATCATGCTCAGTTTGGATATCAAAACTTTACAAAGGAAGCCGGATGATTGGTAATTTGTAGTCTTATATCATGAAGTTGTTTGTACTGATGGGGACCTATTAATATCCGTTCAAATTTTATGAGTTTCGCTGAGGGAGGCACACACACGATGGAGGGAACCTAGATTCAATCTCCTTCAACATGAATATTGGACGTGAGGATAAGGAAGAAATAGGACATCTCCATTCAAATTTATAAGGGCACATTGGTCATTATAATTTTTAAAATAATTAAATAAAAGGCAAAATAATCAAATGGGGATAGAAGAAAGAATGTTATTTTTTTACGGGGATATTGGATATTATGGTGTTTTGATGGGAAAATTGGCTATTTCAAAATTTTAGATGGTTACACTGGAAATTTTCCCTTTAGATTATTAAGTTAATTAGCACTTGAATTATCAATTATGAATCTATTTTTAATTACATTCAGTTTAGTTGGTGTAATTTATAGTTCAGTTGGATTGAATTATTCTGTCGGTTCAGTTTATATTTGTGGAAACCAAGAAAAATTTGAATGGACAAACTTTAATCCAGTCCGAACTAAATAGAACAATAAACACCCCAAATTAGGGTAAAGATTTTAACAGAGCAGTTTTGACTTCACACAGAGCACTAATTATATACAACATTGTTTTGATTATATAGTTTGTGTGCTGCATAAACAAATTATGGTCTGGTGCAGTGTTACGTCTGTAGCAGCTTCATATTCGATCTACAACAATCTCCTTCACCAGTAGGATATGAGTTTCGAACTCTCTAGAAGTTCTGTTAAATGCATATTTTCTTCACACAAGGGCAGACTCAGAGTGTTTCAGGGGGTAGAATGCATATTTTCTTCACAAAGGGGCGGACCCAGAGTGTTCCAGGAGGGCAGCTGTTCTCCTGAATTTTGAGTTTTAGTGGAGATTTATCGGTCTCGACCGATTTTGCTTCCCTCTGAAAGTTTTTTGGGCCCTCTCTGAACGTTTAATTTGTAATTCGGATTAAATTTAAAGTTAAAATTGAAATAAATTTGTTGAATTTTGATTGGTAATTAGAATTATAAGTTATATCATCAGAAATTACAAGTCAAAGCATTGAAAAGTATAAGTTAAAACAATATTTTTTATTAAGTACCTAATTGGTTAATGGATTTAAATCCGATTTGTTTTTTTTTTTTGCCCCATCCGACCAAAATCTTGAATCCGCTCCTGTCTTCACAGGACCATTGTGTTAATAACAGCCGCTTTTCAGTTTATTTGAGAGGGGTAATGATTAATTAGCTTGAAATTACACAGAAATTTTCAATTTTGTGATAAACTAGTTAGGAGCATCTCACTCAAAAGTGCCTAACAAGTAATGTAGATATTTTGACTCAGGGTGTGTCATGGATGGAGCTCATAATTATAAAAAGTTCTATAGTCTGAATACAAGAAAAAAATACTGACTTCACACAAGAAGTCCAAAATAAGTCTAAAATATTTTCTCTTTATTGTAAGACCGAGTCTTGTTTCCACACTATAAATATTAAATTCGGAGGCCCATTTTAACAAAAATGGGCTTAGGTGGTTTGCTTTCTCCTATTCGAATATGATCGCCATTCAAAAATGTCAAAAAGAAAAGGAAAAATGAAGTGGCCTAACCTGACCCGGCCCCACTCAGGTGGCCTAATCTCACAAGTGCAAACGAATCGAATATTTAGAGAAAAATAGGATCCTGATTTTCTGATTCCAATTATTTAAATTTGTTGAGATTTGTGCATGAAAAAATTTATTTATCGAAATACGTAAATGGAAAATTTTGAATAGTTGAGATCGGAAAAGCAGTGTCCTGCTTTTCAGCAGAGTGGGATCCATCGAATATAGATTGAACAGTAGTAAAATCATATATGTACTTTCTTTATATTTTTTGAATATAAATACGAATATATTAACGGAAACGAATACAAATATAATTTGAATACTTAATTTAGATATTGTTACATAATTAGCATATTATTCAGAAGATTAACTTGTTCATTAGAAAAATAAAAGTAACATAAATTACATATATAATTCTGATATACAATCAGGTGAAGAAAATATTATTTCTTGTGTTAAATTTGTAAATTTGTTATGTCATTTACATTATATTTATTTGTGTCAAACTGAGATTGGACAGTCTGGATCCAAACTCAAAAATTGGGTTACTTTAGGGATCCGAATTCCTATTTTATAGGAGGAAATTCTTAAATATAAAAAAAAAAAATTGATCAAAATTCACGGATGATTGAAATCCGACGATTCGCAGGTAGTCAGTTTTACACAGTTCTATGAGTAGTCCGTGAATTTTGACTACCTGCGAATCGTCGGATTGTTTTTAGATGGTCCATAATTTCGTGAAACAATGATTTTGTACATATCTTATCAAGTTTCTTTTTTATCTTAACTCTAAAATTTATCTGATTGGCTTCAAACAACGAATTCAAACGGTTGAAATTCATCTATTTTACGAGTGATGCGTCTACATACGAAAATTTTAAATTTTCAAACTATTTTTTTTATATAATTAAGTGGTTAAAAAATGTTCAGCAAATTAATACATGAAATTAAATTTATAAAGCTTGTAATTTTAACCACTTAACCCAATCACTTAAACCGCACTTGATAAAATTAGTTTCCAGTTGAATCAAAATAATTTCGATGCCTATTTAAATTTACGGTCCGCTTTAAAATTTGTATCTGGTTGAAAAGAATCTGGGCGGATTGTTCTCAGCGGTGTTTGGGCGCTCTGGAAGAAAAGAAACAGGAGATTGTTCTCAGATAAGAGCAAACCAGTGTATATATTAATAAATGATACGATCTTGGATATCAACTTTTGAGCTCAACAATAAGATATGGACAATGAGGGCTCTGAATTTTGTAAAATAATTGTGGCAATTAGTGTTAGTTAGATTATTTTTATAGATATAGGGCCCATATATAAATAAACCTTTTCTTTAATCAATATAATTGTAGCTGACCGACCATCAAAAAAAGAGAAAACAACAATGCAGATTTCATTCCACGTAGTTGGCCACGAGTGCGTATCCTCTGAGATATCTCAACTTTTGCGTGACCGACGTGTCCGGTGCCTATTT
The DNA here is from genome assembly GCA_025461125.1 of Carex kokanica. Classification (NCBI taxonomy): domain Eukaryota; kingdom Viridiplantae; phylum Streptophyta; class Magnoliopsida; order Poales; family Cyperaceae; genus Carex; species Carex kokanica. The sequence continues at coordinate 1,851,178 of JAJGRX010000638.1, forward strand.
GGGGATTGCGCAGGGGCCAGTATTATTTGTGCTTCGAGATTCGTGTAGAACTTATTTGAATGGTTGCGATTTTCCATAAAGTCACGCAAAGTTTGAGATATCTTAGAGGATGTGAATTTGTTGGCCACCGCACTGGATCTGAATTCAATGAATTCGTATCCTCTGCATTAACTCAAAAGGGAATCTTTTGAGTTAATGAATGTCGACCATCCGATCTGTTTTAAGATTCGTACGAACTAGATCTGCACTAATATTAAAGAGCTCCTATGTTATAGGCACGAGCCGGATTGACTCCGTTTAAAATCAGACGGTTGGAATTCATTAACTCAAAAGATTCTCTTTTGAGTTAATGCAGAGGATACGGATCCGAATTCAATAACTTCAGACTTGGGGCACATGAGGACTCAAGTTGAATTCACATCCCCTCAGGTTAAAATTCGCATCTTCTGAGATATCTCAAATTTTGTGTGACTTTATGGAAAATCACAACCATTCAAATAAGTTCTACATGAATCTTGAAGCACAAATAATACTGGCCCCCGCGCTATCCCAAAATAGGCACCGGACACGTCGGTCACGCAAAAGTTGAGTTATCTCAGAGGATACGGACTCCTCAGGTTACTGAGTACAATTGAAACGGATCTGTCTTTTAACTTGGCACGAATCTCAATGCACAAATAATACCGGTCCCCTGAGCGGAGTGCGTATCCTCTGAGATAGCTCAACTTTTGTGTGACCGACGTGTCCGGTGCCTATTTGGGGATAGTGCAGGGGGCCAGTATTATTTGTGCTTTGAGATTCGTGCATAACTTATTTGAATGGTTGCGATTTTCTATAAAGTCACGCAAAGTTTGAGATATCTCAGAGGATGCGAATTCCTGAGCGTGGGTAGAGCGGAGTATTCCGAATTTTAATAGGCATCATATCTACTTGAAGTTCAATAGGCTTTAAAACCGTCTAATTCACTTTAAAATTTGTGTGCTCCGCTTTAATATTTATGTGCGTCTGTTTATTTTTCGAATGGTCTGTTTGAACTTTGAAGTTGAAGATAAATATGTCGAGGTACAATTAAGACATAAAACAATCAGACATTTGAACCCTCCTCTCTCTTTATAATATAGGATCAGCGATTTTCAAAGTGGCTTAATAAATAGTAAAAAAATTCCAAAAAATGTAAAATTTGGTCTCCAAGCACATTTCAATATGGAGAACAACTTGAACGGTTCAGATCGACGTTTTAGATTTTCAAAATGAGAATATGAGCGTGAAGTAAAACTTCATTTTACTTCGCGAAGTACAAATATATATATATATATATATAGGAAGAGGAGGGTTCCAATGCACCCTCTTTTTTGTGCTCCCAATGCACCCACATTATATATATATGAGGAGGGTTCCAATGCACCATCTTCATAATAAAAAAAGAGGGTTCCAATGAAAAATCTAAAACGAGGGTGCATTGGATCAACTGTTCGGACTTTGAAAATGGAGATAAATATATATAGAGGAGGGTTCCAATGCATCCTCTATATTTTATTATGAATATTATGTTGAGCGGCTCGGATCGACTGTTCGGACTTTAAAACGGAGATAAATGATGTGGGTGCATTGGGAGCACAAAAAAGAGGGTGCATTGGAACCCTCCTCATATATATATATATATATATATATATAGTACGGCTAACGCGCTTCCTCTAGCATTTCGGCCGAGGTGCTTCCGGGGGCATATCTTGCAATTTGATGTTCAAACAACAAATTCAAACCGTTAGATGTTCAATCTATATTAAAATCTACTTGGAGACCAAATTTTATATTTTTTGGAATTTTTTTACTATTTATTAAGCCACTTTGAAAATCGCTGTTTTTATTAAATTTCTGAATCATTGAAAACAGCGGTTTTCAAAGTGGCTTAATAAATAGTAAAAAAATTCCAAAAAATGTAAAATTTGGTCTCCAAGTAGATTTTAATATAGATTGAACATCTAACGGTTTGAATTTGTTATTTGAACATCAAATTGCAAGATATGCCCCCGGAAGCACCTCGGCCGAAATGCTAGAGGAAGCGCGTTAGCCGTACTCTATATATATATATATATATATATATATATATATGAGGAGGGATCAGATTACACTCTTTTTTTTATACATTTTGACACCTACTATTTTCAAAGTCCAAATAGTCGATCCAAACCGTTTAACATGATGGATATATTAAAATGTGCTTGGAGATCAAATTTTACATTTTTTTGAATTTTTTTACTATTTATTAAGATTGTTACAAAATCGTTGTTTTCAGACTATTGAAAAACAACGATTTTGTAACCATCTTAATAAATAGTAAAAAAATTCAAAAAATGTAAAATTTGATCTCCAAGCACATTTTAATATGGTGATCATGTTTAACGGTTCGGATCGACTGTTTGGATTTTGAAATCGCAAAATTGACCTATAAAAAATAGTGTTAAGATGTGTCAAAAAAAAGGATATAATTGGATCCCTCCTCTATATATATATGATTAACTATCACTAAAAAACATGAACTCCCATAAATGATCCATTAAGAGAAAAAATTGCCACAACACACCGACTACAACTCTAATTACAAATTATGACATCACGGAATAAATGTACACGATTCAATAAACTAATATGTCTGGCGCGTAAAAAATATAAATTTGAAGCAATTAAATGATTTCGACCAGAGATATTAATAAAAAAGAAATTAAGATCATCCAAAGCTCTTATTAAATAAAAGTTAACGTAACAGCTTTGAGTCTCTCCATCCTGTTGGCAGGCTTCAGATAAAATAATACTAAACGATTTACATATTTGTGAGGCTATGTTACATGTGCGGATCGATTCATGCATTGGATATAAATTTTCGTTTTAAAAGTCCAAAATAATCAATCAAACCGTTCAACATTATTATCATATGAAAATATACTTAGAGATTAAATTTTATATTTTTTGAAATTATTTTTACTATTTTTTTTAGGTAGGTAGAAAACCACTACTCTTAAATGGTCCAATTATTTTTTTTATTAAGTGATTTTCTAATTGTCTACAAAATAGTAAAAAAAATCCAAAAAATAGAACATTTGATCTCCAAGTATATTTTCATATGATAATAATGTTGAGTGGTTTGAATTGATTATTTAGACTCTAAAAACAGAAAAATAAATTTAATGCACGGACCGATATGGATACGACTCTGCTGTTATTCTAATGGAAAAAGCAGGGTCCTGCTTTTCCGATCCCAACCATCAAATTCATTGAGATTTGTGTATGAAAAAAGTTTCTTTATCGAGATACGTGAATGAAAAATTTTGAATGGTTGGGATCGGAAAAGCAGAACCCTGTTTTTCTATTAGAATAACAACAGAGTTCATTCTTACCGATAAAATGTACCATAGCCTCACTCTATTTGTAATATTATCCTAGGTACCTTGAATGTATTGTAAAATTGGTACTATCTAATTATCCAATTAAAAATGAACCTGTAATAAAATTAATATTGTTTGCTTGCAAATTTCCTCACCATCCGATAAGATATAATATGCCTACAGATATAGCGACAAAGAAAAAACTGAAATATATAAACTATTTAAACTAGTATTTTTTTCAAGTGCAAAATAATTGTAGATTAAGACATAATTGTGCTTTTCTGACATATTCAAATTATTCCATCCCTATTCCATGTACTAAATAATAATCTCCTCGTGGGGAAAAAAAAAAAAGGAAAACTTGTAAAGATGGTTTTAGCAAAAGAGGTTGACATTATTATCCACAAGAAATTAATTTTCTTTTTAAAAATTAAAAAATTAAATCTTTAAAAAATAAATTGATTTTTTTTTCTTCAAAAAATAGATGAAACAGCATTAATGATAAGGTTTCATCAGGTTTAAGTTCCTGTGATTGCATTAACGATGTGGTTCCAGTATTTTTCAGACATTAAATTAAATTCCATTTTGACTATAAATTTGTTCCAAAACTGTTGGAATCGTATCAATAGTGTGGTTCTATCGAAATTTTTTTTATAAACCATAATTAAAATTTTGTTTTTTATGAAACCAACATGATTACTTTTTTTTTTTAACAAAAACTATAAGAACCGAAATGCCATTTCGGTCTGAATTATTTTTTATATGCTATTTCGGTCCGGTCCCCTTTTTGGATTTTCTGTGGTACTGGTTTCACAAGTTTTCATATGAGCCGCCGCAGAAAATCTAAAAAGGGGGACCGGACCGAAATGACATTCCGGTCCGAAATAAAAAAAAATTCGGACCGAAATGGCATTTCGGTTCTTATGGTTTTTGTAAAAAAAAAAGTAATCATGTTGGTTTCGTAAATTTTTTTTTTTTAATTATGGTTTATAAAAAATATTCGGTTCTATCACTATGTCCATGATAAACCTAAACAATAAATTAATTTTTTTATTTCCAAAAAAAAAATCCGAGAAAAGCATAAAGTTAGGATTTGGTGAAGAATGGACACAGACCAATCAAAAAACGAATCCATTTAAGGATATTCCCCTCGATATTTGTCCTTTTCGTGTTCCTTGATACCGCATCAAACGCAAAATTCTTACGGAACCTTTTCTCCCAAGTCCCACCCATTATTTTGCACCTTTCTGTATTGGTTATATTTCCTCTTTTTTTATGTGGATGTACTCAACTTGATACCGCCATCTGTTGTTATGACTTATGATTGTTATTTAGTATCATTTACGGTAACCATCTTCTACCAATTCAAACATAATTTCCTTATTAGATTTTTTTAATTGAATCCGCCACGGCTGTTTTTCCTTGCAAAATACTCCTGATTAAGTCTTTGAAAATTATTAGTATTTACAAAAAATAACTCCCTATAAATTATAATGATAAGGGTTCCAAACGTCAGAAATTTACTATTTTATTTATATTTCAAAATTTAAAATTTAAATGTCAAATACAAACTGTTTAATATTTTTTATAATTATTGGAGCTCATTTTCTACTAGATCGATTGGTAAAAAAACAATAGAATTTAATTAACAAAATTAATTTACTTTAATGCATTCATTTTTATATCTTGATCTAGTATAGAAAAAACTTCAAACATTATAAAATATTACGTGAACATATCTAATGGACAATATCAGCAGTTTGGAGTTGAATTTGAAATTTGAAACTTCGAAATATAAATAAATAAGTGGATTTGTAACATTGTGTAACATTTAATATTGTGACATTGAGCCCTCCTCTTGTTCAATTAGATAGGCATTTTAGCTCATGAAACATTAATCAAACTTTTGATAATTTTTTCTTTGATCGATGTTGCATCAATTAATGTGCCACCTGTTGTAAAAAATATGAAAATACAATGTGAAATTAATTTATGAACAAGAAGAGAAAGCGAAACACTTGATATGAATTTGTTTTTATGAACATTATTATCCAATTACATTTGGTAACATTTTGTTCTTCCTGCAATGACTACACAATGTGCTGCTTAGTCTGGTCACAGTAAATCCGGAATGTCAACTTAGGAAAAATCTCAGCCATGTAATCTCAATCAAACGTTCAAATACAAAAAGGAAAGCATTTCTTGACCATTATTGGTTGTTCAAAGTCGTCATACTTGGTTCTTTTTCCCAAAATTAATATTTCCAAATAAAGAAGAGGCGTCTAATTTTACTCAGCTTAAGTTTTATCTACACATTTTTGGATACAAACATGTTTATTTATCTCAGAACTATTTAATTATCAAACCATCTTTCTCAAGGGGGACCCTGTTGAACACTTTTTTTTCCTACCTTCTTTCTCTTCCTCTGATCCTCTCTAGAAAAAAAAATTCTTACCAGAAACAAGGAGAAGCAGGAAGTTCGCTCTCTCTCTTCCCTTTTGGAAATGGTTCAGATCAAGGAATTGTATCCTTTGTTCTTAATTTAATCTCCAATTTTCTATATTTGCTTTAGGATTATTTTCTTTCAATCAAACTCATGTATTTATATTTATTGCTTTTCTTCCAATTGTACTGTTTGTTCCTTGACTTGTACTTTCTGGTGAATCTGCTTGTGAAGTCGGATTGTCATGCCAATGACAATAGAAGAGGTTAATAAAATAAAATAAAATAAATAGAAAAATTTCTCGATTATTTTGCCTGAGTATTAAATTAGAGGGAAATTATGTTTTATTTTTCATGTAGTATGAGATTGGGATGAGCTACACAATAATGAAGATGGAGGAACAAAACACAAACAGTCAAGAAGGTGTGGAGATAGTAGAACATAGGCCTTTTGAAGATGAATTGCTAGGCAAGGGACAATTCACATCTAAAATCTATCATTTGCAAAGGTATTTTGTGGAATTCTTTCTTTAAAGCTTGTCAATTTTAGTAAGAAATAGCTTCACTGGTAAAAAAACCTGAACAGATAAATTTAAATGCGTAAATTTTTTTTGTGGACAGTAAAATCCCATCTTGGTTGAAAACATTCGCACCGCCAAATTCTCTGGTCGTGCAAGAAGAATCATGGAGTGCCTATCCCAAAAGCAAAACAGGTGCTTTGCATGTTACAAAGAAAGAGCTATGATTTGGCCATTTAATTGTTTCTGTAGTAGCTTCAAGTGAAATCATACTAATTATCTCTTTTGTTTTTCTTCTGTTGTTGTGGTGACTATGTCAAACCTGGGCAGTGATCAAGGTACTTGATGCAGAATTTCTTTTTGGTATACATTATTATATTAGAGCACAAACAAGATAAAAAACTGAACCTCATCTGTTTATAATTTCTTTTCTTTTTGACAGTGCCCATTCTTTAACAAATGCTCTCTAACAATTGAGACTGTTCATGTAGCCGATAGTGGTTCTTCAGAAAATGTAAGTCAAGTACTTTACTATTTTCATTTTTATTAGGTAGGATTGATCTTAACACCTGAATATCTGTACTTAGTCTGTTGCTTTATCTATTCCTTCCTTATTCGTATTTTTCTCTGTAAAAGGCATTTTAATTGCATAACAATTGGGAGGTAGTTTTAAGCTAGTTTTGGTTATTTTGAGAAAAATCGTAGCTCAATTGTATAAGAGCTCATTGAGAGTAAATTTCTTGCCACAGTCGGGGCAAGAAATACTGTAATTGTCTAGTCCAGTATTAGCATCTATAAATTCCATGGAAATGCAAGCCTGATAAAATTGAATTTATAAAGTAACTGATTGTTTGATATTAAATTTACCAGGTGCATGGATTAAATAAAGAGCAGCTAGCTATCAGACAAGTGGAATATCTTGATATTACTACAATCTCAAAAGATTACTGGAGTAAAATTATTGGGGCCAATAATATTGACTTGAAAAGCTTCAAATCACAAAAAACTGGCCGGGGCCCACTTCTGACGGGATGGATGGTAGGTACTGGTACTTGAATTATGTGATACTTCCATATGTAGCTGATTCTTAATAGTTCTGTATTTCATTGTGATGCTTTATTTATTATCATGTCATTTCTTTTGAAAGGAATCATGCAAGCCCAAGGTGATGACATATAAATTAGTGACAATGGAAGCTCCTATATGGGGTTTGGGTGAAAGATTAGAAGATCTTCTTGTAACTGTAAGTTAGTAAAAATATAGGATTAGAGACTTTCTTTTTACTGTTAAATATGCAAACCTGTTTAAATTGTTGAAGTATTGATGATGCACCATGCAAATAAGTAAACATCTCATCAATAAAAATTTCCGAAGATAATTACTACAAATTGGAGGGGCCATTTAGGGATAGGACAAGTATTACTCTCAAAACTGACAGAATCTGTTACTTCCTTATTACTTGTTATAATTAATATTGCATTTCAGATTTCAAGATTTACATGCATAAACTATTCTTGGATAACACTCAAAACTAGCAGAATCTGTTACTATCTTATTACTTGTTTTAATTAATATTGCATTTCAGATTTCAAGATTTACATGCATAAATTAATCTTGGATACACTTTATATAGGGTGAAAGGGCTTTATTTTTGGCATGCCACCGGCTATGTTTTGCATGGACAGATGAGTGGTTCGGTATGACTATGGAACAAATTGCTGAAATGGAGAGAAAGAAGAGCCTTTTGCTTCAGAAGGTTTGTTGACTTTATTAGTTGTCCCTTGAAGAGAGAAAATTGGAGACCTTTGTTTAGATATATATTTAAGCAAGGATTATAATTCACACGCTGGAGCTGAACCAGCTATTGATAATGGCATATATCAGTACCTCACTTCGCTCGGCCAAGATATTAAAAATTCAAACTTTGACCTGAATTACATATCCAATGCAGATTAGGCTCAGCACTGGTATAATTTTTGGGTGAAAATCTCAGTACAGACCAGATTCTGGTTTGAATACAGTAGTGTTCCAGTTTAACACTCTAGTGATTTAATGAGTTAGTGCCTTTTCTCTATAATCTAATGAGTTAGTGCCTTTTCTCTTTAACGAGTTAGTGCCTTTTCATAATTTTCAGACATTAAAGAAAACTCCAACAGTACTAACCAATGATCAACCCGAAATGAAGGTGCTTAGCAATACTAAACCTGCAATTAAAAGGAAAGACGCACAGGAACAGGGACTTGCATCAATTCTGGCTTAAATTCAAATTCCTTCCTTTTTTTACTTTTCTCACTAATTTCCTTTTATATCCATTGGAAAAAGGTGCGCCAGGGAAAAAATTAAGCAATTTATGTATATATCCAATGGAATGCCAGGGCACAAATTGGGGCTCAGGAATGCTACATTAATTATATGTATGTCTAATAAAATGTATATAATTTCAGCAAATTTCTGTTCCTTTGGAATGCTCAGTTTTAGCGCATCGCAACATTGTTTACCAAACTTAATGCTTATTATATATATATATTTTTTTAAATCTTTAATATAATCTCTCATTGCTCCATTTTCTTAATATACCATGTTTAAATATTAAAATTATGGAATTATTAGCGCTTTGAAAAAAACCACAAACACATACATTGTCTGTGCAACCTTTAAATGGTGCGCAGATATTGCATGCACACCCTTTTATAACATTCTTTTTTAAACAGATCGAAGAAATGAAGATGAGATTTTTATATGGTTTACACAAATTTATAGTTTTCGAGTTAGAGAATAATATATTGATTAAATCATATTACTCAGATAAAAAGCATAGTGTGCAATATTCGGACAAATTTAAAATGCACACGAGTTAACAAATATTTTCCTTTAAAGTGCAACTTAGACTACTGAATTAAACCTATAAAAATTACACCTTGACTAAAAATTAAAAATTTCATCCACATTACATTTCTCATTTATATATCATCGTGTCCTGAATGATAAACCTGCACAATTACAAAATAAAATGTACTGTTAGATTAAAAGTGTTAAAGTTGAAATTGTATAAAAAAAATTTAAAAAGAGGAAATTTTAATAACCTTGAAAATTCCTAGCATTCCTTTTAATTTTTTCTCGGCTCGGCTGGTGTTCCCTTCTCCCTTCCAACAATGTCAATCCACATGGAGTTCCGGTTGTATCGTCTCTACCCACGGTGACAAAGTCGGAAACTATAAAATCTAAATAGGGGAGGGGGCTCAAATTTAAAATGCACAATGTGGTGGGTGAGATTTGAACCAAAGTCACCTCAACCACAAAATAGAGCTCTAACCACTAGACTACAAGTAAACATTTGATATTTTATGAGAGAACTAGACTATATAAAAAGTTCCAAAAAAAAATAAAATTCAATTAAATTTCAATATACATAATTAAAATTTTAAAATTATAGAGGTAGCTTGGCCACTCTAACAATGAACCTAGATCTGCCCATGGACGCCTTATGCTGGAACAAGACTCAGTTCAGTGTACAAACACCAGTGGCGGAGCCACATTGAGCCCCACCTAAACAGAAATATTTTGTTACCTCAGAGGATATGGACTCACACAGCTGAAGCCTCTCCCCTTGAACTATTTGAGAAAAATTTTACAATTTCTGATGCAGAGAAGATTGATAATACAAAGAGTGAGGCTATGGTACTATGCATAGCGCGGATTGATCATACTACGGATCAATATTTTTATTTTCAAAATCCTAACGGTCAATTTGGACCGTTCAACATGGTCACCATATGAATATGTACTTGTAAACTAAATTTTATATTTTTTAGAATTTTTTTACTATTTTTTAGACGGGTGAAAAATCACTGTTTTTGGATGGTTCAGAATTTTTAGATCAAGTGATTTTCTACCCATCTAAAAAAATAATAAAAAATTCCAAAAAAATGTAAAATTTAGTTTACAAGAACATAATTCATATGGTGACCATGTTGAATGGTTCGGATAGATCATTAGGACTTTCAAATCGAAAATTTGAGTCCATAGCGCACATCAATATGCACCATGCATAGTACCATAGCCTCACTCTAATGCAAAATCATCTTCATAGTATGAGAAAATAGTTGATAATGAGTTGGGCTTCGCCAAAGACCGCACCATTAGTAGGTACAGAAGATTTAATATGGAGGTTGCTATTAAATTAATTTGTGGAATTTATATGATAATATAATATTTCTCTCTCTCTCTCTCTCTCAATCTCTCAGGTTAACAGAAATGAATAGTAGACAGTATTTGGAGCAGCATGAATTCAACTTGAGCAAGGCCTCTTAATTTTGAAGATTACATCAATATTTTGATCATGTGCAGAAGAGCAAGGCCTCTTAATTAATTAAGAAGATTACATCAATTATTGATCATGTGCAGATCTGAACTTCTGAACTGCACCTAAACATGGCCTTGCTAGGTTCAGGTTTTGGTGCAGTTCAGAAGTTTAGATTTGCTTGGATTTTGTTGTACTGAGGTGAGAGGAAAATATTGCATGAATCTCAAATTGATGTAATCTCAAGAGTGTGGCCACCATTTGTTCTCTCTCTTTGGTAGACGAGTCCTGGTCATCAGTTGGGTCAGGTTCGGGTAAAGGATTGAGTCCAATTACCTTAACAACAGGCATTATGCAGCGTGCAAAACCTACAATTTTCAAGAAGACAAAAAAATCAAATTACAGAAATAATTAGAGTATTATATCAAACAATAGAAGTTTAACAACAAAGCAGAATAGTCTCAACTCCAATTAGTTTTGTAAAATACTATTCAAATCAGTTTTGGCTTCAACTAACCCATTCCATAACATAGAGTTGTAATTAAATCAGAGGCCAAAGTTGAAACCAGGGTACGGTAGTTCAATATACAAACAATCAGCACCATAAAAACACTATGGATAAGCAAAATAAAAAAAAGGTAGCACACTGGAATGTGCCTAATGTTTATTTACTGAGCCTAAGACTGTGCTCCACAAAACCGACGTGTAGAGGGAAGGAAGAGCGCTGCGCTGTGCTCACCTTCAAACAGTATTCGCTACACCCCGATTTGGGGTGACAAATCTCAGCAAAATCGTCTTCTCCTCTGAACAGTACCGCTCCCCTCCGCTCCCTCTCCGATTCCCCCTTCTGGAGCAGGTGAACTCGTCCGGTCAGCTCTGATTTCACGAGCTCTCACCTCCGCACAGTGAATTTGTCGGTCCCCTCCATCCGCGTCCCCCCATCTGGAGCACAGTCTAACTAAACGGTTAAGTACAGCAAAGATCATTTGCGGAAATCAATAAAATAAAAAGCTCATTTTCTTTGTATTTTGCATGTAAGTTCATTATTCTATTCTTTATTTCTTTTGATCCCTTCACACAAAACTGCCCCATAAGATTGGTACCAAGATACCAGTAACATCGGAGATGTGTCTAATTTCGGAAAACTCTAGAATTGTTAAGAGTTAAGCCAATTGATTTATATTTTAAACCTACTGAAAATATATCCAGCATACTGTAAACTAAAATTAAATCTGTGAAATCAGACCGGAAATTATAGATCAAACATGACATATACGAGACATTTCAAAATACAATAATTTCACAGAGGTAAAATCACAGTGAAAATTAGCAAGAATAAAAGCAACTAAAACCTACATACATGGAGGACACAAAAAACACCCTCTAACATAGCTCATACCTTATCACTAAACAATTCTTACGCCTTCTTCATGACCTCTACCCTTGTTCTATATTCTTTACAAGATACACTATTTTTACCTTATCCACCACAAACCACAACCTAACCTTCTTTTCTCATTGAAGATCATACACAGTAGTGTCAGCTGTGTAGCATCCCAAAATTCTAACAAAAACCGAGAACCGCTCAATCTCCTCAATCACCTCCTGGATCACTGGATCCTCAATTGACCCCTCGCAATCCACATACAGGACATATGGGAAGGCTCTCAGAGATCCCCGACCTCGCACGTCGAGAATCATCACGGGCGCTTGCCCCTCCCCAGATGAATTAATAACTTCCAGTTTTGTCAAATTAATTTTATGGCTAGAGAAGGCTGATAAAACCTTAAGCACCACCATCATGGACCCGCCGCGAAGGGCAATCCACCATGCTGGTTTTGGCATTTTTGAATACCCTTTTGGCCGGCGATTTGGACAGGAGGAGAAACCGGGTCATATTCCATGACTCATCTTGTAACCCATGAGCAAGAATATTTAGGCCGTAGATTGAAGCTGTACGAGGGCTAGCAATTGCGGCTGTGTCAAGGAGCTGATTCGCACGAAGCATCTCGACAGCACCAGCTGTGTCTTCAACCGGCTCCTGGTCGAGCCCGAGCTGAGCTAGTGCACGACCACAGTGAGCCAGAGCCATGGGGTGACTAATCACTCGTCTAAGCTGAGTCTGGCGTACACCAGGCATGGCGAGGAGGCAGTAATTTACAAACAAATTGATTTCTTGGACAATACGCAGATCATGCTGAAGCAACAAATCATAATTCCTTAGTTCGATCCCCTCCATGGTGCTCTCCACAGGGAGCACGGCCACGTCGGCTTGGTTACGCTCCACGGCTGCAATTACATCTGCAAAACTGCGCCGAGGAAGTGTGTTGCAGTCGGGGTAAACAGTTTTGGCCGCAAACTCGCTGTACGCACCAAAGGAGCCTTGGAAGGCCACTCGAGGGCTTACATCACCGTTGATCCCAGCAAATCCGTTCAAGTGGGGTGATGTAGAACCGTTAACTGGTCCAGACCCGTTGATGGGTTTAGAGCCGTAGCCGTTGATCTTAGAGGGTTTGTGGGAGTGGGAGCCGTTGATTTGAGCCACAACAGAACCCTTGAGTTCAAGGGATGCAGTGGGGAAGGCCATGGAGGAGGGCTTACGGGATAGTGGGGATTTGGATAGTTTGATTGTGCTAGAGAGCGAATTTGGGAGGTCAAGGGCGCCGGCGCGGGGGCACGCCATGATTGGGGAAAGTTTTTGAGAGAGGTGGGATTGAGACAATGGGTGGAGCCGTGGAGGAGATACGGTTCGACGAAGAAGGAAAGTGGGCTAATTAACAGAAAAAAATTTAGTTCCCACCCCATAAAATCCAAATTAATTAAACTTTCGGGCTAATTAATATTAATTATGCAACTCTGTGATAATGATGCTAACAAGGTCCTTTTTAAATATTGTGCTAGTGTTTTACTTTCATGACAATGAGTAACACGCCTGTTAAAGAAAATTAGGAAAATTATTGCAGTTTCCAACTTGTCCAGAGATCCTTCATGTGAAGAAAAGTGGGCAAAACAATACACCATGTTGAAGTTGGTTTAATTTATAAGCTAATTATTTAATTATTGGGCATAGGCACGAAAAAAATAACAAAAGATTCCTCTTCGTAAGCCTACCCATGTGAGAGGATCCGCAGAAATATTCTACGTAGCATAGTATTTCTAAAACCCATCAATTTTACAAACATAGCATAGTATTTCTAAGATCCATCTTGTTTTTTATTTTACAAAACTTTGCAGAAATTACGAAGTTGTGAGAGAAATTTAAGAGCTCTCAATCTTTAAGTAAGACTTTTTTAAGTTTTCTTAAAACTAAATGAGTATTCTTTAACTTTCTTAGCTACTTAATTATGCTGAATACCAGTTTCTTAGTACGGATTAAGATCACCTCTTTAGCTATCTTTTGTTCAGATCTTAATCTTCTGCTCGAGTTTTAAGACACCTCTATCTCTTCTTTTAGCTTCCTTAGCTATCAACCACAGATAACCAAACATCGATTCTTTAAGCCTCCTTAAGATTTAATCCTAGTGCGGATTAAGAAGTGTTGTTGAACAGCCCCTTATAGTTTTAGAATTTTTTCTTCTAGTCAACTATAGTACTGCCTCATCTACCATCTTGTTTTTCAAAAATCATCTGTACAAAAGTAATTCTATCTCTAAAATTGATAACAAACATAGCATATTATTTATAAAATTGAAAATTATTACAATTCATAATTTTGTAAGTTTGAGTTCTCAATATTTATATTTCCACTTTCTAAATTGTTTTTTTTTTTCATAAACAAATAACATCAACATTATTTCCAAATTTTATAAGAGAAATATTGATAATTTAAATTTGAAACTTTCATAACTGATGAATGTAAATTTTCAATTATTAATGTACAAAATTTAATTTGCAAATTCAGTTTTCTTTACAATAAGTTTTACCCAAACAAAAATAATAACAATAACAATACATATAAAGCAAATTACATGCATTTTAGATGTTTTCATTTAAGAGAAATTTATATATATATATATATGAGGAGGGATCCGATTACACCTTTTTTGGTGACACACTTTAACACCTATCATTTTCAAAGTCCAAATAGTCGATTCAAACCGTTCAACATGATGGATATATTAAAATGTGCTTGGAGATCAAATTTTATATTTTTTTGAATTTTTTTGCTATTTATTAAGATGGTTACAAAAATCGTTGTTTTCAGACCATTGAAAAACAACAATTTTGTAACTATCTTAATAAATAGTAAAAAAATTCAAAAAAATGTAAAATTTGATCTCCAAGTACATTTTAATATGGTGATCATGTTGAACGGTTCGGATCGACTGTTTGGATTTTGAAATCGCAAAATTGGCCTATATAAAAAACGGTGTCATGATGTGTCACCAAAAAAGATGTAATTGGATCCCTCCTCTATATATATATATATATATATATATATATATATATATATATATAGGGAGCGGCTAAGTTGCTGCCGGCAGCATTTCGGCGAGGTGCTTACGGGGGCATATCTTGCAATTTGATGTTCAAACAACAAATTCAAACCGTTAGATGTTCAATCTATATTAAAATCTACCTGGAGACCAAATTTTACATTTTTTGGAATTTTTTTACTATTTTTTAAGCTGGTTTGAAAACTGCTGTTTTTATTAAATTTCTCAAGCATTGAAAACAGCAGTTTTCAAACCAGCTTAAAAAATAGTAAAAAAATTCCAAAAAATGTAAAATTTGGTCTCCAGGTAGATTTTAATATAGATTGAACATCTAACGGTTTGAATTTGTTGTTTGAACATCAAATTGCAAGATATGCCCCCGTAAGCACCTCGGCCGAAATGCTTCCGGAAGCAAATTAGCCATACTCTATATATATATATATATATATATATATATATATATAGTGCTGGGCTTAGCTACTTCATGGAGTAAAACGACTTGGTGCTCCACGCCTCATTATTTTCATTTTGAAAATCCAAACGACCGATCCGAACCGCTCAAGTTGTTCTCCATATTGATATGTGCTTGGAGACCAAATTTTACATTTTTTGGAATTTTTTTACTATTTATTAAGCCACTTTGAAAATCACTGATCCGGCAGTTCAGAAATTTTTACTGTTTTTTACTGTTCATAAGGATATTCAGATTTTCAAAGTGGCTTAATAAATAGTAAAAAAATTCCAAAAAATGTAAAATTTGGTCTCCAAGTACATTTCAATATGAAGAACATGTTGGAAGGTTCGAATCGACTATTTGAACTTTGAAAATGAAGATATGGCGTGAAGTACAAAGTCATTTTACTCCATGAAGTAGCTAAGTCCATCTCTATATATAGATATATATATATATATCCATCGATCATAACTTCTCTAATTAGATATTTCCTCATCAAAACTTCAAATTTAGTTATTTCTCTATCTAAACATAACTATATTATAAATATACCACCCATATCTCAATTAAATAAACTAAATATACTGATTAATAATAAAAATAAATAAAAAGACAGTTATACCCTTACATTTAAACCTTTATTTATTTTTTTATTTTTTTTTGCTTCTTTCTTAAGGACAATTATTCGGCCTTTGGATGACTTGAGCTTGTTTACCATCCGTGGTACTCATTATGAAAAATTTTGGTTTGTTGATTTTTATGTAAAACCAGTGGGCATATTGATTAATAACAATAGTTCAATCTGATTAGACATATATCTTACATCAAATATTGCCGTTTTTTTTAGTTACCACGAAAAAAAATAAAAATTAAATGAATACCACCCCTGTGAACTTATTTCAAAACTTGCCACCTACGCGTATCCAGTCGCGCACCAAATTGGACGTACTGGGCAAGCGCACCGACCCATTTGACCCGGTGCGCGTACTGGGCAGGCGCACTGACCCACTTGACCTGGTGCGCGGACTGGAGAGGCGCACCAAATTTTTTTTTTTTTTTTTTAAAAAGACAAATAGCTAAAAACGACCACGAAACTTCAAACGGCCATAAAACGGCGCTCAAGTGTCCGATTTCAGCAAATAACCACTTTTCGGAAAGCTTGTAAAAATACGCATGTGTTTGAACTTGCGATACCAAATTTTCAAATTCAGAATCGCCAAAAAATAAAGGGAAGAGTCTCAAAACTTCAGTTGAAGTTTCCGGTTAAGATTTTCATTTCTATTGTTCAATCTACGTAACTCAGTAAATTAGTTATATAATGAACTTGTTGAATACCAATTTTTATTATTTTTGGAATTTTTTTACTATTTTTTATGATTTATGAAAGATGGTACAAAATCAGCATAATTTTGCATAGTTTAGCATATTTCATTATAATTAGAATAATTTAGCGTATTTCATTATAATTAGCGTAATTTAGCGTATTTTAAAATGTCGGCTCAGATTGTACGTATAATTGTTGTAAGTTCAAATTTAATTCAAAATTTTATTTGTTAAACAAGTGCATTTTATTTTCAATAATTTCACCGTCAAATGTTATGTGTGTATATAATTACAAATACCACATAACAAAATATAATAGATCAGAAAAAAAAAATTCAAACAATTCAGAACAGAATTAAAAAAAATAAAAAAATTTGGTGCGCCCACTCAGTCCGCGCACCGGGTCGATGGGTCGGTACGCATACCCAGTATGCGCACCCAGCGGTGCGCCTCCCCAGTACGCGCACCGTCCAATTTGGTGCGCGAACTGGGTACGCGTGGGTGGTAGGTTGCGAAATAAGTCCCAGCAGTGATAATTTTTTTTTTTTTCGTGGTAACTAAAAAAAAACGGCAAAAATTGCAAGGTTTGATACATTAATTCTGGCACATCTCATTACAGTTTCAGCTATGAGCACTTTGCAATCTGAATATATAAAATACTGCTGCTCCCTTTGTACCCCTTCCCTCCTTGGTTTTGTCAGAATGTACTGAAGAGTGTCTAGGAGAACCAACGCATAAGAGTGGTAGACTGGTAGGGGTAGATGGTTTGAGACAAGAGTAAAAGCTAGCTCAGACTCGTTGAAGCAACCCAAGCACCTATCGTGCATCTCAAAACAGAGGGTAGGTACACCCGTTAACGGCTTCTAATTGACTTGACTAGAGGGTAGGTACACCCACTAACAGCGACCAGGTACAGTACAGCAGCTTCAAAGGAGAGGAGAAGGACATAACTGTCCTTCTAGGGGAAATTTCATATATACCACTTAAAAACTTTAAAATTACATATTTACCACTCCAAATTCAATAATTACATATTTATCGTCCTAAAGTCTAATAACTCACATATTTACCCAATATAACTTAAATATATAATAAAGAGTGAGGCTATGGTGCTATGCATAGCACGGATGGCTAGTGTACTACGGCTCAATATGGTACTTTTTAAAATCCTAACGGTCGATCCGACCGTTCAATGTGATAACCATATGAATATGTACTTGCAAACTAAATTTTATATTTTTTCGAATTTTTTTACTATTTTCTCAGATAGGTAGAATTTTGATGGTCCAGAATTTTCAAAAAACACTGATTTTTCTACCTATCTGAAAAAATAGTAAAAAAATTCAAAAAAATATAAAATTTAGTTTGCAAGTACATATTCATATGGATATCACATTGAACGGTCGGATCGACCGTTAGGATTTTAAAAAGTACCATATTGAGCCATAGTACACTAGCCATTGGTGCTATGCATAGCACCATAGCCTCACTCTATAATAAATATACTCAAACTCAAATTAATTATGTTTAAGTTTTAGAAACTACAATTAATCAAGGATTAATTAAAACTGGACTCATTCAACTTGTACCCGCTCTGACAATGTATAATAGCATTAAGCCGTGCTTCTCCGACCATCCCAATATGTCCCCTGCCACCATCTCATTCAAGCTCAATTGTGACATCAATCTTGGCCACGCATTCCTACCACCCCGCGCAAGCAGCCCACCGCAACCGCTAACACTCCTGATGTAAGAAGCTGGTTGTAATAATGAAATAGCGAGTCATGCAAAAAACAACGAAAGAGGGTATAAAGAGCATGCTATGGGCGCATACGAGAGCTGCAGAAGACGAGAGTCCAATCTGAATGTTGGGAATGAATCCAGTTTTAATTAATCCTTAATTAATTGTAGTTTTTAGAATATAAAACATAATTAATTTGAGTTTTGTGTATATTTTGTAATATATTTAAAATATGTGAGAGATTAGAATTTAGAGTGGTAAATACGTAATTATAGAAGTTGGAATGGTAAATATGTAATTTTAAAATTTTTGAGTGGTATATATGAAATTCCCTGTCCTTTTATTTTGCTATTACTATTAAGCAGTGTTTATAATTGATTTAATTAAGAAATGGGTATAATTATAATATTAATTATTAAGATGAAGAAATAACTAATTTTGAAATTTTGATGGAGAAATATTTAATTAAAGAAATTATGATGAGTATATATCTAAATTTCTCTTCATTTAATTAATTGTTGACACATTTCAAGTGATTAAATCGCCAAAACTTATAGTTGACGTGCACAAAAATCACTAAAGCAATTCGAAAGTATATATGACTTTTTTACGCATAAAATGGCTGCAATAGAACATTTACAACAATTTGATGCATAATATATTATTTTCATTAATTGTACAGTCATTTCAATTGATTAAACCACAAGAATTGACAATTATACTCTAAATATTAGGGTAAATTTCCTCAGAGGTCACTGAACTTTACTCTTTGTTACGAATTAGTCACTCAAGTTTAATGCGTATCTTAATAGCCATTGAACTTTCAATTTGTTTCAATCGAGTCACTCTATAAATATTTTTGTTTAAAATAATAATAAAATATGATGTGGCAGTCTATTCAGCATATTCGATAAATTATGTAGTTTATTTTGAGATATGAAGTATTTCTCACCCACTGTTCTCTATCCCAGCACATTTCTACTTTGTTGTTTTTTTTCCAGTCATCCATTGATGTCTTTCTTCACTAAAACAAGCTTTCGCCACAGGGGATCTAAGTTCCACCCTCTTCCCAAACTTCACACATCATGCCTGCTCTAAAGCAACAGATCAAGCAATCATAGTTTTTCTTATTTTCTCGTTGTGAAAGCTAGACGCTTGTTAGGGTTTGGCTTAAACGAAATTTCAAATGAAATAAAGTTGTTGTTTACTTAAAAAAATAAAGTTAAGCTAGAACATAGTGTTTTAATTGTTATAAATGTTTTATACCCTTATTTCTTATACTCTGATCGGGTAGAAGATGGCAAGAGTTCAATATAATAAGAGAGTAGCCTTTTGAATTAAATTGATTTAATACAAGATTTTTGAATTAGCTAATAATATAATTAGCTAGAATTGTTACGTACTTGTGTACGAAATATAATGGAGAGATACCTTGGCAATGCATGGCCGGAGAAACGAAAACAAACAAGGGTTGAGAGTATAGACGTGTTGGAAGAGAGGAAAAAGAAAGAGAGAGTGTGTGAGAAATACTTCAGGTCTCCAAAATAAGTTACATAATTTATTAAATATGGTAAAAAGGCTGCCACGTCATATTCTATTATTATTTTAAACAAAAATAGTCACAGAGTGATTTGATTGAAACAAACTAAAAGTTCAATGGCTATCAAGATACAAATTAAATTTGAGTGACCAATTCATAACAAAGAACAAAGTTCAGTGACCTCTGACAAAATTTACCCTAAATATTACTTAACTACTTTCACAAAAAAAAATAGTAATGTATTTAAAGTAAACTATATGCATATTTTTATTTATTTTGGACACATTTAAAGTGTTTAAATCATCAAAACTCACAGTCAATCTTCAAATGTTTTTGAACAAAATTGAACTCCTATTTAGATACAAAATTATCAAACATATATATAATCTCTAAATTTTACATT
Organism: Carex kokanica; assembly: GCA_025461125.1. NCBI lineage: Eukaryota > Viridiplantae > Streptophyta > Magnoliopsida > Poales > Cyperaceae > Carex > Carex kokanica. The sequence continues at coordinate 1,871,718 of JAJGRX010000638.1, forward strand.
TTTTTAAATAAATAAATACATACAACAAATATTGTTCATCAAAGTTCATTGTAATACATTTACAACGTGTTTTTTTTGTCTTTTCATACTTTTAATAATTTTGGATCACATTTTAAATTCTAAATCACCAAAATCGATAGATAATCTTGAATTATCATCAAATAGGTGGACTCGAGTCAATTTCTGCTAACTCTTTTAAGTATACATATCAAATTTTGTGACAATATTTTTTCTCAAATACATCTACAACATTCTGTATGCGTCCTTTCATGTTTTTAAACATTTTTTTTCCATTTGATATTTTCAAATCATCAAAAGTGACTCATTTTTTTTTAACTTTTTCTTATTTAAATGCACGTAACGTTATTTGTGCATTTATTCATACTTTTTTATTATTTTGGACCATATTTTGAACTGTTAAATCTCGAAATTTTATCAAATACCGGGACAAAAGTCTATTTGTACTAATTTTTGAAATTATATTAACTTTTGTTTAAATAAATTTACCGGAATACATCTACAATTTTGCTGACGTAAAATAAAGGAGGAAAGAAATCAGAGAAGAGCAGAACTAGGATGATCAGATCAATCCTTTTAACCAAGTCAAACTCTTAATTTAGCCTGTTCCAATAATTAATATTACAAAAGAAAGCACAACTTAATATACTAACCGAACTTGTGACTAAAACCGAAACATACTCGGCGCCGTCTTCGACATCCGATTAACACCATAAGTCTCATCATAGTGAGCCCTTTTGGCGTGTCGATATGCAATGCACCCTATCAAGTACAAAATTACCAAGAGCACGAGAACAACTATGTTGATCACAGAGACCTTTCTCCAGTGGCGGCGTGTGGTGGCAAGAACACCGGCCTTGCATGAATCGCACTGGTAGCAGAGTACCTGTTGGTCATTGCTCCACCTGGTACAGTCTGGATCACTAGCTGGTACACCTGGTTCAGGGTTCCATACTGTCTCGTTTACGTATGTGTACCCGCATGAGGTAGGTGGTTTGCAACATCCAGACTATGTATCATATAGAAAAAAGAAAATATTAAATATTGGTGCATGAATATCCAAAATCTGTTGTTTTTGCCAATGTTTTAAAATGCGGTTTTGTTCATGCATGCGGAAGGCCACTACATACTGCATATGCGGATTTTAATGATGATTTATATATGCAGATTTTAAAATGAGAATTCATATGCGTATATTTGAATTTATTTCCATACAAACAACATGAAGTGTGTTTTATTGTATGTGAAAAATAGATAAATTTTTGCATAATAATCAAACCTGCTTGTTGCTTCACAATTATAATTAAATCTGTTTTCCGCATAAACAACAAATTTTGTATGCAACAATTATAAAGCCGCATAACACATTAAATTTGAGATTTTGGGTTGAATCCGTATAACGCATATTAAATTTTGGTTTCATGCACAGCATATTAAATTTTGCACCCGTATATCAGTATATGCGGCCGCATATTCAAAACTGCATGAGAGAGACTGCATGACATTCTGAGCATGGCTGCCGACTATGCATAGGCATATGCGGCCGCATTTTAAAACACCGACTTTTTGTTGTGGAATATTCAAACTTCTTATTCGCTTTCTAAGTATTAATGCAAAATATCTTATTCCCTTTCAAAGCACTAATTGAGAAAAGAAAAGAAAAGAACATAAAACAGTACTGTCTTCCTGTAATGAAGGAAAGAAAAAGACACCAGCTTAATTACAGAAAAGAGCATCAATTCTTTTCCCCAAAATTGTGGGTTAGAGACCCACATTTTGATTGAAACAAGAGTGCAGATACAAGTTAGTCCAACTGAACCAGCGCCAGTAACAAAAATAAAAACAGCTTAAAACACCAAACCTCGATTTGTGCATTAAAAACCTCGTAAGAAAGCAAGAACAGGGAGAGAAGACAAATGTAAGTGAATTCTTTATCAGTTTGGGACCTTTCAAAAATTGTCAGAATAAATTAAAACAACTGATGTGGGACCCATTTATAACCTGAACATGTGCAATAATTGGTCACCCATACTCTTAGGCCCTCCAATTAATATTCTTTGGGTATGATATTTGTTTGTTTTTAATAATTTGTTTGGTGGTTATGAAATTGGGATTTAGATCAGCTGAAATTCGAGATCCATGAACAGTAACTCTGAAATTTCTGAAATATGAAATCCAGCCGTCCAACTTTTTTGTGCACGCATCTCAAAACAGTTAATTTTTTGTATACGCATCTCGAAACAATTGAATGACTGGATTCGATATTTTAGAAATTTCAGAGTTACTGTTGATGATATCGGATTTAAGCAGATTTGGATCCATGAAATTGTGCTAGTTGGCTAGAGAACTTGTACCCTCTTTGCTACATCTTGCACTTGCACAATATGCTCCTCTAACAATTAGTATGTTATTAAAGCCATTCTAATACAACTTTTTATAATTTATTATACAAATAAATTAGAGTAAGGATACAATAATCTCTTGTTTCTAAAACAGTTTTTTTTTTTCTTTCAAAATAACTAGAGTTTGAATTTTTCTTTTGAGATAAGGACTTCTCCATTGATCTCATCATCAATTTCTTTTTAGATGCCTATCTATATATCTTTATAAAAAGCCGATACTAAGCTTTTATTATTCACTGCAATCTCTTATAGAAAAAAGTTGTGGAGACGGTCACAGAATATAAAAACTATAGATAACAAATATGGTGGTTCCCACGATTAATACCAAAGAAGTCTCAGTTGTTCAATAAAGTGACTTCTTTTGATTTTGTCGAAGAAAAAAGAAGACAAGGACATCGATTCAATCCCTTAATAATCAATTAGGCTCGTCGTGTACTAACAAGTGTTTTCTCTTCTAATTTTGTAATCATTATAAAGCAATTAGATTCAAGATAGTACTAGAGAAGCTACTTGAAATTAATTGCTCGAACTAGCCAGCGCATCGAAACTAGGGGTGTAAACGGTCGGATACGGATCAGATAGTGGTCAAACCGTATCCTTATTCGTTATAATTTTGCAGATACGGATAAGAATACGGATAGTCTCGGATACGGATACAGATCGGATATTAAACGGATACGGATACGGATCGGATATCGGGCGGATACGAATACGGATATGAATATAATTCGGATAATTAAAAATAAATTACTAATGTACATTCTCATAAAAAATAACATTTAAATATAATTTTTTTCATATAATATTTTTTATAATAAATTTGTTGGATACAAAACATATATCATATTATCAAAACATTAGTTATTAATCATGTCATAGTGTTATATTATTAATCATAATATATATGTATATGCAGTTTAATAAATCATTGGTATGTATATGCAATTTAATAAATCAATTTAAGAACATAGAGTACATTTATTATAGTTTAGGGATGTAAACGGTCGGATACGGATAGTTAAAAGTCTTACCGTATCCTTATCCGTTATAATTTTTCGGATACGGATACGGATACGGATAGTCCCGGATACGGATACAGATCGGATAATTTAAGTAATTTTCCGGATTCGGATGCGGAAATATCCGATCCGTTTACACCCCTAATCGAAACTATTATATAGAGAAGGTAAAATTGATGAGAAATGTTATGGAACTATAAGTTCTTACTCGTATACGGTATACTAGCTGGGTTGATCCAATACTATTTCTAGATTAACCATTTAGTGTGATTAAGTCAACTTATATTAATCCAGATTTTTCTACAATCACCTATTATTGATTATATAATTAGATGGGGAGCTATCAGGTAGCTACAGTTGTAGCTGCATATCCGCTCCCTGAATTAACTAGTTTGTACAACTTGTAATCACAGCAAGCAATATGTTTGCTTACTACTTGTCAGATAGATTCTCCTCGGTTTAAGGAATATAGTATGAAATTTTTCTAAAATTTGTTAGAAAGGAAGCTATGTATTTATTTTTACCATCTTCCAAAAAAAAAAAAAAAATCAAATAAATTTTATTTCTCCGGAAATTCCAAAAATACCAGGATTGCATATTCTAAAGCAGTATATACCATATATCTAACCCTTAGTGCGCCGAACAGGGCCTAAAAGAAAAGAAGGATTCCTTCCGTAAAAAATCAAAATTTAGACCCTTCCCTCGCAGAGATTTTACCTTTTTTTCAGTCAGAATGACACTAAGACAAGCTAATAACAAAAACAAAGTATGAACAACAGCAATAACATTTAAATAAGCTAAACAATGTTAGAACGGGATCAATAGAACACCACCAAAGTACTTGCAATTTTTCCCCCTTTGAAACAGAGGAACTTATAAATCATCAAATAATCAGAGAGAGAGGGAGGGGAGAGTATAAAGGTATAAACTGACTGACCTCCAGAGGAGACAGGTTTCTCTGGTAGAAGGCATCGGCCGACTCAGGCACAAGCAAGCCACTATTCAGGTCCCGCACGTACCGGGCCATGGATACCCCGCACTCACCCGACCTCTGCACGCACCCGCTCACCTTCTCCCAGTTATCTCCATCTACAACCCTATCCTTCAGCCATCCGGAGTAGTCCTCCAAGTGGTACTCCAAGAACACGCGGTTCACAACCACCTGTCCCTTCCCTTTGTCGGTGACAGCATAGGCGAAGATGATGAAGAAGAGGATGGCAAACAGGAAGAGAAAGAGGAGGAAGAGAAAGAAACGGATGAGTTTGATTTGGCCGTAGCATGCGGCAGAGAGGCCTAAGAGGGAGATGGCCATGAGAGTGACACCGAGGATGATGAGCGGCAGCTGCAGGAAGCGGATGCAATCTGTTGCTGAGCTCGACAGCCAGATGCCCCCTGCTAGAATCGGTATACCTAGCAAGAACGCGATGAACGCTGTCGTTCCGACCGGTCCTGTTGCTCTCCTATACATCTTGCTTCTCTCTTGCTATCTGTGTGTGGTTATGACTACTGGTATGGAACTATGGAAGTTTCAATGTGCTGGTGCTCTTTGGAAGTGCAGGTGAAAGAGGTCAGTGAGTGAGTATTTATTTATTAGGTTACGTTTGGATCAGGGGTGTCAATGAGTACGATACGGATAGGGTGGAACCATTTTCATACTCATACCCACTAAAAATTGATCTACCCATACTCTACCTATACCCGTTAAGAATTTGTCTTACCCTACCCTACCCATACCCGTTATGATTGACGGGTAACGAAACGGTAGCGGGCGAATAACGAAAATACTAATATAATGATTTTACTATTTTTACAAATAAACCATCTAAATTCATCATGTCATACATACGTCATCACAATTACGAATATAAAAATGAAAATACAAATATGCAATCAATTCTAACTAATAGTTTTTATAAAGCAAAAATAAAATAAAAATCACAAATATCTCTTCTAACAAATTTAATTTGTTAACTAAATAACAAAACATTCAGCAATATGGAAAACAGAGAAATAAATAAATTGAATATAATATTGATATATCTATGTATAATTTATTTTATATAATTACCCGTTACCCAATGGGTACGAAATAATCTTTATCCGTACCCATACCCGTTTCTCTAATGAAAACAAATCTTTACCCATACCCATATCCAATAAGCTAAAGAAAAAAAAATCTTACCCATACCCGTCTTATCGAATACGATACGGGTAGGATAAATGGGTAAACGGGTGTCATTGACACCCCTAGTTTGGATCGTGCAAGGTTTAGTGCAAAAATAGCAATTTTTAGATTAGTGGTTGAGAATAGTGCTAACCCGAGTTGTTTGAGAATAGTGCTAACTTTGGATTATTCCGGTTAGTAAAAATGTCGTTTGGATTGTATATTTGGAATAGCGATGGAGGCAATGAATAAAATATTGATTAAACTAATCTAATATTTTTACATTTAATATTTAAACTAATATTATATTACATTTAAACTAATATTTTTCAATACTAATCTAATATTTTATTTAATACTAATAGAATCTAATCTAATATTATATTTATTTAATACTAATCTAATGTTTTATTTAATACTAATATAATATTTAAACTAAAATATTATATTACATTTAACATTTAAACTAATATTATATTATATTTAACTAATATTTTATTTAATACATTTAATATTTAAATTAATATTATATTACATTTAATATTTAAATTAATATTATATTACATTTAATATTTAATATTTAAATTAATATTATATTACATTTAATATTTAAATTAATATTATATTACATTTATTTAAATAAATATTATATATTTAATATTTAAACTAATATTATATTATATTATATTTAATCTAATCAAATCTGATATTATATTTACTAATGTAATATTTAAGAGGGATGCTTCGGTGCACACAAGGACCTATTTGTAAAATGAGTTCTATTTTTATTTTCAAAGTTCAAACAGTCGATCCGACCGTTCAACATTATCTCCATATTAAAATATACTTGGAGGTCAAATTTTACATTTTTTGAATTTTTTTTACTATTTATTAAGTATTTTACAAATTCAATGGTCTAAATTTGACTAGTTTTTGTAAAATACTTAATAATTAGTAAAAAAATTCAAAAAAATGTAAAATTTGACCTCCAAGTATATTTTAAAATGGAGATAATGTTGAACGGTCGGATCGACTGTTTGAACTTTGAAAATGAAAATAAGACTCATTTTAGAAATAGGTCCTTGTGTGCACCGAAGCAAATGCCAATATTTAAACTAATATTATATTACATTTAACACTTAACATTTAATCTAACATTTTATTTAATATTAATTTAATTTGATATTATATTTATTTAATAGTAATCTAATATTTTAATTAATATTATATTAAATTTAATATTTAAACTAATATTTTATTTAACACTAATCTATCTAATATTATATTTATTTAAAACTAATCAAATATTTTATTAATACTAATTTAATATTTAAACTAACTCTAATTGATAAAAAAAATGGATTGTCCGAATATTTTATTAATATCGCTAACTCAAGAGCTTTTGCTTTTCGCTAACCCAACGTTTTTGTGGAATAGCGGATTAGAGTTGTTCCTTCGCTATTCTTATTTTCTATTTGTCGTTTGGATCAGAGTGTTCTAAAAATAGTACAGCTAATATGAGAATAGCTCTATTTTGTGTCTATCCAAACGAACGAACGGGTTCAGAGCCTATGCAGGGGCGCAAGCGCAAGGATTTCAGTTAAAAACATTTTTTGAAGAATCATTTTTTAATTTGGTCCTTATATTCTTAAAGTATTAATAATGAGCCCGATTTATGATCTCAAAAAGAAATAATAAGAGTTAGGGTACAAGTTTACGTATAAAATTAAAACCGATTGGTTAGTGCCCAATATGATCTGCATATTAATAAATGCTAGACATAGGACAGTAGTCTAGCTCTTATTTTTAGGATCATGAATTGGGCCCCATCAAACGAAGCAACAACTGCATTTCTGAACATCAAAAGCATTTTCAACGTATCTTCTTATTTTAACTTTAACTATTTATGTGTTGACTGGGTAATTTTGTGTAATTGAACGTGAATTATGTCATTAGCGGATAAAAAAAACAACACAACTAATTGGAACAAAATAATGCAGCTGGTGTATCTTGATACATCTGCAGTGGCGGAGTCAACATAAAAAATGTATTAATAAAATTCACTAAGTTTTTCAAAAGGGATCGACTAACTATACCCAAGCTTCCGTATTCAATTTTTACCCAAGTCCAACTGTCACGAAATCGAACTGTGGATATAAACTACAATATTGGATCCTGTAAACTCAATATTGAATACTGTAAAATTGTCACCGAAAGTTGTCACAAGTCGCAACTTTTGAAAGTGATCTCGAGTTAGTTGCTAACTGTTTTGACCACGACTACTTGGACAACTTGCAGAACTTTAACCGGAACCACTAGGACCATTTCTAGAAGTTTTCTAACGACTTTGCAACTAATATGGTACCACTTTAAACATTATAAACTATCTCTTTGGATCTTGTAAAATTAAACGTTGTAAAGAATAATGTAAAATTGATTTTTTTTTCAAATTGATTTTTTTTATATATGCATTTAGATTCTGTAAAACAACAAGATGGATCATGTAAAACACCAAGATAGATACTGTAAAATAACAAGATGGATACTGTAACACAATAAGGTTAAAACTGTAAAATAAATTCAAAATTTTAATTTTTTATATCTGCATCTATATTCTATAAAACAACAAGATAGATACGGTAAAACAACAAAGTTAATACTGTAAAACAAAAGCATAAATGTCTTCCAACAAATATAACATTCCTTACAAATTAAACAAACATATTGTTTAATTGTTTCTAACCAACATATTGTTCACGAAACACATATTAGATCATTCACAAATAGAAAAATACATAAATATATTGTTCCATCACTAGAATAAAAAAAAAGTTGTTACTTAAAAACCCTCTGATGCACATTATAAGGATGAGTCAGAAGTCTCATCATTAGAACAAGACATTCTTTTGATATATCCACGGATACTTAATAGATGTCTCATATTGCATCAACTGCAGTACTAACTCAACAATCTACATGAATCAATCCAGATATCAGTAGTTTCCTTGTTCGCATTTGTTAGGGTCTTTCCAACAGTTTGCTGATGTTTTGTTTTGTCTGGGTTTTAGAATTGCTTGTTGAACAGGGGCGGATCTACACTATGCCCAGGGGATGCTAAGCCACCCCATGATTTTGAAAATTTTAATTGGAATTTAATTGATTTTTTATTTCTTTGAAGTTTTTATATAGTTTAGCCCTCCTCGTAAAATATTAGATGTGTACTTGTAGTCTAGTGGTAAGACTTTATTTTGTTCTTGAGAGATCTTGAATTCAAGTTCCACTAATCACAAATTAATATTTATACATTTTAAGTTTCAGCTCCCTCTAATTAAATTTTATAGTTCCGCTTGAACGGTTATAAGCAAAGGTTAAACAGGGTGTAAGTTAACTATTTCAATGAAAATGGGCTTCGGCTTTTTTTATCATTTTTTTTAAAATAAGATGTCTGTTAACTATCACCGGAACAAATCATCCCAAGTACGTCCTCCAGTTTGACAAAAAACAGAGAATTCGAAAGGAGTTCCCACCTGCGGCAGTTTCTGGTTGGCGAGTGAGCCTCGAGCAATTTGTCCCAAACAAGAGAAACTTTTCCCTCTGAATAATACATATTGAGATCTGAGCCTATTCTGCAATTAATCTTTTGTTTATTCTCAAAGATCTTATTACGAGAATTTTTTTTGTGTGATTACTAGCATATGAGCATATATATCTTAAATTGAATAGCAACTAATTCGAAAGAATTAACATTTGACGTTGTATTTGTTGTCACTGTCTTATAGAACTTGCAGGTGTTTTATTCAAGAGAAAAGTAAAAAGAGAATTGTTATTTCTCAAATTGATCCTCTTTCTTTGTCCAGTACAACAAAAGAAAGAGAGTAAATTATTATGGAGAGAAACCATTTTTATTAACAAAATTTAATTAAAAAGTACTTTTAAAAAAAAATAAGGTGTTCATTTAATTTAAAAATTGCATACACAGTTTCTAAACTTTGATAAATTAAACAAAAATAAACAAACAATTGAACTCGCGTCCGATTCGAACATAACGAGCTTAAATTTTCAGGTTTATTCATTTTTACAGTAGGTTGAAGTCTTGTGCTACAAATCGGAGTTGGCTAAGGAAAGAAAGTTCTGCAATTTTTATTTAGTACTTGACGAAACATGGCAGTAGGTTCCCATTTCTTAAGAAAATAAAATAATCAAGGAATCTCTCGGCCGTTTCCACTTTCCAGGTTGACTTAGAGAGTAGGTCCGACTGGCATCGGACCTACTTTGGTTCAATGGGTTTAATCACCGTCGATCTACTTTACAATTCGTGTGAAATGCTTAATTTTCGTGCGTATATGTTTCAATTATCGTGCGGACAAATCTTATGTTAGATCGGACGGTCATCATGCTCGTTGAACCTAAAAGTAGACCGATGGGAATCGGACCTACTCCGTTATCTTCAAGGTTTGATCACCGTCCAAGTCGTACATCAGTCTGAGAATAGATAAAGATAAAGCGGACACTAAATGCACCAGCTTCCGTGTGGCCGGTGCACACGTAAACAACTGCAGCGGGAGTCGGCAAATGAGGATTCTTTGTGACAATCACAGACCAGCATTTCATGTGGCAAACATCTGACAGAGAATATTTCAATTTTAACCATCTTGCGAGGTTCTTCGACAAAACGGTATGATGCGTTTCTACAAGTTCGGATCCAGTGAAGTAACCCAATCTTTGGGTTTTAGATCGGATCGTCTGATTCGAATCCAAGAAAATTCATTCACGAAGTGAGCGCACACATCCCGACGACGAATTCGACTTCCGAAACGATCTCGAGCGACAAATTCGGATCGGACGGTCTCGATCCAAAACCCAAAGATTGAGTTACTTTAGGGGATCCGGACCCCGTTTCTACCTTGACACACAGTTTTGGGTTTCGGATGAAAGGACTGAAGGATCCGAACCGGATCGACATAGTTTGGGGTGAATTCACATGCTCTGAGATATTTCAAACTTTGAGTGTTTTTCTGGAAAATCTAAACTGTTCAAATATGTTCTGCACGAATCTCAAAACAAAAATAATACTGGCCCCCGCGCTATCCCCGAATAGGCACCGTACACGTCGGTCACGCAAAAGTTGAGATATCTAGGATTGGGGTTTGGCCGACATGCGTTTTGAGGGCAGACGGAAGCTGAAGTCAAAACAGATCACAGCACTTCTACGTGGCACTTAGCAGCGCAACACGTGTCATCGAACCTAACGATCCCGCCGCATGTCCCCCTCTTAATAATTCTTTAAAAGCATCATTATACCGCGAGTTGAGAAGAGAAACACTCTGCAAAAAGAAAAGAAGAAATTTATCAGAAAACAGAGAGAGATGGGAGCTGCTACATGTGTGGAAGTAGTGTTAGCCATAATTTTGCCTCCAGTTGGTGTTTTTCTTCGTTATGGATGTGCTGTGAGTTAATTTACAGAAACAAAATTTGTCTTATTTAGTATTAGATCAATAAACATGAGCATCTAATTTTATTTTCCTTGTTCGTATTTTCTTTTTGCGACATGCAGGTGCAGTTCTGGATATGTCTACTGTTGACTATTCTAGGTTATATTCCAGGAATTATTTATGCACTTTGTATTCTGGTGTAATGTCTATCTTGATGTATCTTGCTAATAAATGGTAGAGGTCATAAATTTTGAGCTTGTGATGTAATTAATTTGTTGTATGTTGGATGATATATATATGTGTGATAATTACGTTGTTTATAAATCAACATTGTGCATTATAAATCAGCTAGTTCTTGCCTTTCTTCGTTCCTATTACTCTTTTACATTTCGTTTTCACTGTTCAATCTGTGCTTCATCGCAATAACATGATGCTTGAACTCTTGGTTTGGTCATATTCATTGAATTATGGGATTGTTTTTTCTTTTTCTTTCAAGGGTATATTTATAGTTTGTTTTATGATTGCATATGTTATAGTTAATAACTTGGGATGTGCCTGTCGGTTCAGACAAGGATGTGTTTATGCAAATACACCCGTCACAAACACTAAATGTAGCAGCGGATATTCTATGCTAATCTCAGCTCTGTGCATCCCATTCTGATGTGTATCCAGATTTCAGAAGGCTGATAAGAGAGATCATCCACTTGCATTGGGATTTTATCCTCCATTTTGTTGTCAATATCAGAGTTCAATTTACAGGTTCAGAATAACATTACTTTGATCACATTATATAAAAATTACCCACTAACGGAAAAGGGACAACGATGTTTCTGAGCTTTACTGGGAAACAAACAAAAGGAAAATTGCTCGTGAGAAATGTTATACCCTTGGGAAAGCTTATGGCGCTTGTGCCGTAGAAAGTCTATAGAAACAATGGGAATGGGACACCCGCAACAGAAGATACTAGCAGTGGGCCTCGCGTTGCTTCGGCATCGGTTGTCGAGAGTGATGAAGAAACATATCGAGATTGAATATGCAAGTACATAGGAAGAATAACATAGTGAAGAAGTATATTGAATAAAGGTATACAAATATGTACATGAAATTATGCAAAAGTTATAGTTTAGTTATAGAGGGATCTTGTATTACATCAGTGTTTTTATCTAATTGATAATTTTTCATGCCAGCAGCAGTTCTTCCAATTGCTACCGCTTCCAACAAAAGTACATAAGTCGGTTAAAATTACCCAAGAATTGAGGAACATAAAAGCATATCAAAGAACCGTTTGCATAGAGAAATTATGCCCTGCATAGTGCCTTAAAAATATAGGATGAAAAGCAGAAAATCGATATTGCTTATCTTTAACCAGGTTGAATATTTCTTATTTTAGGGTTAAAATGCTAATTTGAGAGCGCTTTTAGGGGCCATAATAAAAATTCCACAACAAAATTTTCTCCTATCTTGAAAGAGAAAAGGATTTACTTAACAGGTATCTAGTAACCAAAAAGAACACCAAAAAAGATGCTCATTTAGATCAGATTTGTAGCAAACTAAAAAAACAATATAGACAATAATATGAATTACTTTATATTATATATTGTTAAACTTCTTGTTTTTTTCAAATCGTGCTACTCACAAATTTTAGAAAAGCAATACATGGCATCGATTTCAACACTAAATAAGGCTCAATTAGCTTCTAGAGGTAAATACGAATAACAGGAGTGACCAGTAATAAAACAAAACCAACTTGTTTCAGTTTTTTTATTATTCATTTTGTCCACTATTATGTTGGAGTCAAAATTGCAATTGTATATATAAAAGTAAACTTGTAATTGTATAAGGACAAAAAAAGGACAATTTGAAACCCGCCCCTTATTATCAATTGGATAGAGAAGGATTGATTTCAAAGGACTCGGTGCACAAATTGATCTATATTGGAAATATTTTAAAAAAACATAGGTTTAATTTTGATCTAAATCTTTTGAGAAGATAAAGAGCATACATTGGGCAATATCTATTGAACTTGAGAAAGCTTTTTAAAGCAAAAACCTGAGCTCCAAAGTCTTGTCCCGAAGAGCCTTATGTGCATGAATGACAGAATTAAATATTTGGAAAATTGAATATAGAAAATTCATAACAACATTAGGATCCAAAACTTTCCAAAGAATTTCATTTATCAAACACTAAGACAAGTTTGCCCTTTTGAGAAAATTCACAAGTATTAGGGTCATTTTCGCATCTTTCTCCAACCTTTGGTCTACAGTGAACAAATATTGCAAATAATGATGAAGTATATTCATCCTGGATTCTAAGAATGTAATTTAAATATAATTCCCATTATCCTATGTGCTAGAATGGTAAAATTGGGGAGTCAATCCGACAACAGTATGCAGAGTGCTTCTAAGAAGATGCTAGAATTCTGCAGTTCATGATCTTAATTTATCATTTTCTAAGCATTCCAAAGAGCATTTATCTAAATGCAGTAATAGATATTGGAATCTCACTGAGATAATAGAGGAGAGTAGAAGCTGGTGACGGCTAAGGAGGAGTTCCTACTATTTATTGGTCCTTTAAAAATCGATGTTGAAAAAAAAAAGCATTTAGATCAGATTTGCAGCAATCTACAAAAAATGTAGACAATAATATAAATCTCTTTTATATTATCGATTGCAAATTGTTTGTTTATTTCAAATCTTGCTTCCCATAAGCTTTTAGGTAAGCAATACACAACTTGGATTTTGACACCAAAAAATGTTAAGTTAGCTTCTAGGGGTACGCATAGAAGGACTGACAGTAATGAAGCAAAACCAACTTGTTTCAGTTTTTTTATTAGTCAATTTCCCCACTATTATGCTGGAGTTAAAACATGTAAACTAACTACAATTATAAACGCAAAATCTATCTACTCATCATTTCTCAAACTATAGATTCTGATTACCTTAAAAAATGAACATATGCTAGGGAATGGGGCTGTCCTATCTAGAATCGGAGAAAATGCCTTTGTCAAGCAGGTCACTGTTATCTGTTGAGGAAATGCCTTTGTTAATAATTTATTAATTGATATGAGTTTTACTAAGTATATGCCCTGATTAAGATTTGACCTGATTTGAAGGTGACCCATTGGTAACCAGATTTGTTTCACCCATTAGCGACCTATAGAACTTTTGAAGGTGTTGAACAATTAATTTTGTAGACAAACAATAAAACTAAAACATAGTGCATATATATAATTTTTGTAGTGTAGATAAACAAAAAAAACCAAACATAATGCATATCATGTGATATAATTTTTGTCAACTAATTAACCGCAATTAACATGTCGACTAATTGTAATTATAACACAAAATGTAGCTACTTATTCTTTCTCAAACTACAAATTCTGCTTGCCCACAAAAATATGAACAATTCTTAAACTTATTGTAGACAGAGTATTGATGCATAGTTTTATATTCTGAAGACCAAAATTAGAAGATTAAATAATATTGTACCTTGCAATCTCTTGCTTGTGAATTGTAACAAAGTTGTTTCAAGTTGTTGCCGAGGATTGCAGCTCCTGAAAATGGAGTGATTCAAGGACTTCTTTAAGCAAATTCCTTAATTAAATTGTTGCTTTCTCTTGCTTAGTTGTTGCTGAAGATTGCATCTCCTGAAAATAGAGATTATTGGTAAGCAACCTAATTGTGTTTATGTCATCCAAAAAAACTTGGCATATTAGAAGGAAACTACTCAATAATCAATAAAACATACAAATCCTAAGAACAATGAGAACCTAATAACCTCATAAACTGCAAGCAATAAATTAGAACTTTTTTTAGTTAATATATTGTAGAGAGAGAAAGAGGATACCACCTGTGGAGGAGGTCAGTGAAGGCAAACTCAAAAGCACCAGTGGAGCGGAGGCGGAGATTGGGATCTGCGGAGAGTGGTAGACAGCAGGGAGGGAAGAGAGCGCGCCGAGAGAAGAGCTCAGCTTGAAGAGAACGAAGTGGTCGATGGTAGACAAGGCCGACAAAGCGGCGGAGGCGGCGTTGAAGGTCGAAAAGGGCAGAACAGTAGCGCTGATCGGAAGCTTCGTGGAAACGGTAGAGAAAACTTGGAGTAGTCACTGGTATTGAATGGAATTCCAATTGAAAGAGAAGAGAGGAGATGGGGCGAACCGCTCAAGGAGAGAAGAATCGAAGTGGCTTCGAGAGAGATGGGAATGAGGTTTGAGCCTCGGAGCGAAGGAGGAGCGAAAAGGGAAGCGGCTGTGAGCCTGCGAAAAGGTTCGAGAGAGAGTAAAGTTGTTGCGAGGGCGAACTTTCGAGAGAGGGTGAATGGTGAGAGTGGCGGAAAGGAACGAAGAAAAAAAAATGTCTCGCTGAAAACTGGGGTCCATCTGTCATCGGTACTATTCATTTCGCTGAAGAGAGGGGTCGTTTGTCAGAGGCACTATTCACGTTCACTCACCGATCCAAAATTAAGTTACACAAGATAGATATCAAATAAGGAAAATAGACAGGACACGAAGAGTAAAACCAGTGTTGTATAACGGTATGTTATCGTCGTTACTGTCAACGAATTAAAGCTATGTGCATATATTTATAATTTATTAAAATAATTAATTTAATTCATTAAATTCATTAAATTTTTTTAATAAATTTATTTTAACTTAGTTTCTTTATTAATTAATAAAATGTTATGAATAGTTATTTAGAAAAGTCTAAATAAGACAAGACAAAACATGTAATTGATTAATTGAAAAAAATCAGCCGATTTGGTAGACTAAACAATCCAATATATAATGGATCATGTTTCAATAAATGACTAACTAAAAGACCAACGGATCTTGTAATCACAAAAAAAAACTAAGTGGAAATAATCGACAAATTAATCATAAAAAATCTAGAAACACATCTCCGTCAAGTCTATTTGTGACAGTTTTGTCACCACCACTAACTAAACAGTCGATTAATCGACCGTTTAGTTTCCTTTTTACAGCACTTGTGTGGGCTATGTTCATCAAAAGAGCTTTGATAAGCAGATTTCAAAATCTATCGAATTGATTTTAAACGATAAATCCAAATCGTTTAAAACCAATCTAATTTCAATTTTGTACAAATTGGTTTTAGTGCATTTAACATAAGAGGTAACCGCCTGTTTCCTGATGTGGAGGAGCTAGGGCTGCACAAAAAATTCGTAGTTCGTAATTCGATTCGAGTTTGATTTGAAAAAGTTCGTAAAAAGTTCGATTCAAAATTGAGTTCGTTCGAAATTATTTCAAACCAAACTCAAACTGGACCTAGTTTGTTCGAAATAGGTTCGCAAACCAAATTTAGTTCGAAATTAACTCACACATGAACCGTTAATTTTTGTTGATTACTTATGTTCACTGATGAAAATATAAGTCGTCCAGTCCATAATTGCTTTGAATTCTAACTTCTGAAACAAAAAGTCCGGTCCAATTACAAGCTCAAATAAAACAATTCAACAACAAAATCCAAAATAGAAAAATTAAACAAAACCAGCCTTAGCCCATAATCGTTAGTTGTGAACTTTTGGCTTAGCCCATAGTCCAAACCCTAAAGTTTCCCTCTGTTGGCTACTTCGCTGCAATACCAAACCGGTACCGGCCGTGAGGCGAGGCGAGGCGACCCTCATTGATCTCTGCTTTGTTGGTTGATTATTGGGAATGACCGTGAGGCGAGGTGACCCTTGGTACCGGCTGTTTCTTTGCCCTTCTTGCGATTTGCTCCTCTCTCGGGTAATTAAAAAGCACACCATTTTTATTGTTACTTGTTTTATAGATCAAATAGATGGCACACGCTAGTAAACCTATAGATCAAATACATTACCCTTTTTTATTGTTACGATTCCTCCTCTCTTTGCCTTAAAGATGGCACACGCCAGTTTAATTTTCTTTTCTTTTTAATCTGATCCCTTGTCATACCAGAAACTTTCCATACAATAGTCTAAACCAAAAATAAAAAATATAGAAAATCAGCAAAGTAAGTTCGATTCGTTTGCAGCCCTAAGAGGAGCAGATAAACAGCTTGTTGGGGATTGGGCTCCTCAAGTCAAATTGTAGATGAAGTATAATTTTATTTTAAAATACTAACACTATTAAAAGAACTTTGCATAAAAAAAATCCTTTGATAACATAACATGAGGGCAAATTCCTTTATTTTTTAAAAGTTTATAACTTAAAATTTTAAAACTCAAATATCAAAATAAAACCGTTAGATGTGACCTATATTATTTTATCTACGTGCACATAAAAAAATTATCACTTTTCAGTTTTATTTTTATATGATATATCGATGTATTTTTGCAAGCTCTTGATACCAATAAAAACAAAGTCGAAATGTCGTAATCTTTTATATGTGTATAGAGAAAATGGTATAAATCAAATCTAGCGGTTCTATTTTGATATTTGAGTTTAAAATGTTAAGTTATTAACTTCTAAAAAATGAAGGTATTTGAACCCTCCTCACATAACCTACATAAATAGTCTCATAAAATAAAACGAAATATATTATAGTGGCATATACATCCTATATAACCTGATCATTTGAATCCAATCTGGATTACTGGCGAGAATTCTTTCGAATAAAAACACAAGCACTAAGCTTCTGAATCTAGATAGCAATATTATCGCTTGACCCATCCAAGGAATAAGTTTAGCTTGTATACATCAATTGAATTTAGAGCCTTAAAAGTACACAGAATCTAAAGAGAATAGAAAAGAAAATCAGACAGTAAAAACACATACATGTTGAACTAACCCGTCTTCCCCACAGCTGTAGAATACATGCGGGCTACCAGGTTCAAGGACTGAAGGATCCGAACCGGATCGACATAGTTTGGGGTAAATTCACATCGTCTGACTCTGAGATATCTCAAACTTTGAGTGTTTTTCTGGAAAATCTCAACCGTTCAAATATGTTCTGCACGAATCTCGAAACCCAAATAATACGCGTAAGTTGAGATATCTAGGATTGGGGTTTGGCCGACATGCGTTTTGAGGGCACACGGGAGCTGAAGTCAAAACGGATCACGCCACTTCTACGTGGCACTTAGCGTAACACGTGTCATCGAACCTAACGATCCCGCCGCATGTCACCCTCTTAATAATTCTTTAAAAGCATCATTATACCGCGAGTTAAGAAGAGAAACACTCTGCAAAAAGAAAAGAAGAACTTTATCAGAAAACAGAGAGATGGGAGCTGCTACACTTGTGGAAATAGTGTTAGCCATAATTTTGCCTCCAGTTGGTGTTTTTCTTCGTTATGGATGTGCTGTGAGTTAATTTGTTTAAATTCGATTTTCAATTTACAGAAACAAAATTTGTCTTATTTAGTATTAGATCAATAAACATGAACATCTAATTTTATTTTCCTTGTTCGTATTTTCTTTTTGCGACATGCAGGCGGAGTTCTGGATATGTCTACTGTTGACTATTCTAGGTTATATTCCAGGAATTATTTATGCACTTTATATTCTGCTGTAATGTCTCTCTTGATGTATCTTGCTAATAAATGGTAGAGGTCATAAATTTTGAGCTTGTGATGTAATTAATTTGTTGTATGTTGGATGATATATATATGTGATAATTACGTTATTTATAAATCAACATTGTGCATTATAAATCAGTTAGTTCTTGCCTTTCTTCGTTCCTATTACTCTTTTACATTTCGTTTTCACTGTTCAATCCGTGCTTCATCGCAATAACATGATGCTTGAACTCTTGGTTGTGCTGTACTAAAAGTTAAACTACAATTTGAGCTGTAAATAAAACAAAAACAACGGTTCTGTTATTCTCTGAGAATAGAAGAATCATCTCAGAATTGATTGTCTCAAGTTTGGATTGTAAAAGGAGATCTCCAGTTGGATTGGTTATTAAACACAGATCACACGTACTGATGTTCAGCAAAATACGGTAACTATTTAGAAGTAGCCGTGCATAATGCAGTATTCATGAACCGTAAAATCTTAAAACTTCGAAACATTCTACTGAGAAACTTACCTAAACTTAAATCCCGACAATGGTTTGCTTTGTTGAAGTTAAGAGTTCACGCCGGCCAAATCGGAGAATGAGTCAACTGAGAAGGATCATAACTGAATAAAACCCGTTGGACTGGATACAGCCAGTACCGATCTCTCTTCCCTCTACTTAGAGCACCTGCAATTCTTCTCAATTTGTTTCTTCTTCGTTTGTCGTTTGTTTTTTGTTTTATTTTTATCGTTACAACAAACCATTTATTTCTCAATTCTTTGGTGTCGCGTTTCCCGGACGATTGTAAAATTAGACCAACGGAAAAGGAACAACGATGTTTCTGAGCTTTACTGCGAAACAAACAAAAGGAAAATTGCTCGTGAGAAATGTTATACCCTTGGGAAAGCTTATGGCGCTTGTGCTGTAGGAGATAGGAGTAGGTCTGATGGGCATCGGACCTACTTTTAGGTTCAATTAACTCGAGCACCGTACAATTAGCACTAAATCTGTGTACACGGAAATTGATACAGCTTCGCACGGATTTTGATGCACAGTGCACCAATCTTGACGTTGATCGAATGGTCATCACACCCATCGAACCAAAGTAGGTCCGATGCCCATCGGACGTAATCAGAATTCGTGCCGTAGAAAGTCTATAGAAACAAATGGGAATGGGACACCCACAACAGAAGATATATCAAATGAGGAAAATAGACAGGACACGAAGAGTAAAACCAGTGTTGTATAACGGTATGTGATCGTCGTTACTGTCAAGGAATTAAAGCTATGTGCATATATTTATAATTTATTAATTTAATTCATTAAAAAAAATTATTTTAATTTAGTTTTTTTATTAATTAATAAAAATTTATGAACAGTTATTTAGAAAAGTCTAAATAAGACAAGACAAAACATATAATTGATTAATTGAAAAAATCGGCCGATTTGGCTGACTAAACAATCCAATATATAATATATCATGTTTCAATAAATGACTGACTAAAGACCAACGGATCTTGTAATCACAAAAAAAAAAAAAGCTAAACAGGAATAATCGACAGATTAATCATAAAAAAATCTAGAAACACACCTCCGTCAAGTCTATTTGTGACAATTTTGTCACCACCACTAACTAAACGGTCGATTAATCGACTGTTTAGTTCCCCCTCTTATAGCACTTGTATGTGCTATGTTCATCAAAAGAGTTTGATGAGCATAATTTCAAAATCTATCAGATTGATTTTAAACGATAAATTCAAACTATTAAAACCAATCTAATTTACAAGTGATACATGTACATCTAAAATTTTGAAATTTTCAACCACTCAATTTTGTACTAAAATGAAGTAAATTGGTTTTAGTGCATTTAACATAACATATAAAATTTTAAATGACGAATTCAAAAATCAACCACTCAATTTTGTACTAAATGAAGTAAATTGGTTTTAGTGCTTTTAACATAACATATAAAATTTTAAATGACGAATTCAAAAATATAAAGTTCTAAAGTAATTTCAATGTATTTGTTTTTCATTATTTTTTGACAGCTCGACTTTGTTCTAAATAAATTTTAAATTTTACACATACACACATATTCATAAATTAGTTTCAACTATTTAAATTTGTTATTTAAAACCGAGCAAATAGTTTTTAGAGTTAATACTCACCAAAACCCCCTTTCGATGAACATAGCCCACACACAGTACAGTTTATCTCCTATAAATCATACAAAAAGATATAAAGACAAAACAAGAACGCATCCCAAAATCTTCAAATGAAACCTCCACAGGCCACAGCCCGGATGGAGGGCAAAAAAGGAAGCCAAAAAAAAAAAAGCAAACGGAGAAACTCGGCACAGAACCTCTAAAAAAAGCTGAGGGATAAAAACGGCTAATTCTCAAGCTAGAACTATAAAAAAACGATTACACAAAGCACACACGCAACAGCACCTCTTAGATACAACACGTCCGGCTAGTTTATAGCACATAATTAAAAAGCATGTACAGAAAATCTCTATCAAGCACCTCTATTTATTTTATGACACAGCCTTGAAATCTGAAGCGCCCTTTTCTCGGATATAAAATATTTGTTCTGTTTAAGTAATGGAGCATTCTCTAGGGTCTCCATCTTCACCATCTTCATCGTTTGAAAAGCCAACTACGATAGCCTCTCTGTCCTCCTCACCGTCGCTCCCAAGATCAGAAGCGACGGTTGGACTTCGCTCGATGTAGGCCACAGCTTGCCTCCTTTGCAACCTTAACACATGCATTATTATGTCAGGACCTAGTGCTGTCTGTGCTCGAGCTTCTCTCCCACTCTCGTTGGCCTTTATAACCTGAATGAAAACTCAGAATGAACAGCTGAAAAACAGATATGTTATATGTTAATTTTATAGCTAAAGAACTGGTATGATTGCGTATTTTCTTTTGCCAATTAAAATAAAATATTATGGTATTTAGGAGTAAGATCCAACATCTGTTGTATTAACAGCTGTTATTTACTGAGAAGTTACATACTGTGATTGCAAACTTGTGTTGAAAACTATTCCTTTCCACAGAAAAATTTGTTTTGTGTTCTTTCTAAGCAAGGAACTGAATCAATTAAGCAAATTTGCATGTTCTATTGTTCCAACAATGTATGGCAAGGGGAAATACAACCATTTGTGGGTTCAATAACCAATACTCAAGACTTGTACGGTTGTAACACTGTGCATGTCATCTGCAAAACACCGAAAATTGTAGAACTCAGATGGAAGAGAACGATATTAGTGTGTACAACTGAATATCGGGCATTGTTTATAAAGATCCACACCTTTATTTTAGAAATAGTAAGTTCAAAATCAAAACTTTCTCCAAGCTAAAAATACCTCCTCTTTATTTTTGGGAAAAGGTGTGGTGCGACTAGCTGTCGGGGTCCACAATTTAATGCTCTTATCAAACCCGCTAGTAGCAAGGAAAGGGAAATATGGGTGTGCCTCAATGCAGTTAACAACGTGCTTGTCACCGTGCATCATGGAAATGAGCTCACCTCCTTTCTTTCGCCATATGTACACATGACCACAGTCTGACCCGCTAACCACGTACTCATCCTTCAGCCCCAAAAAACTCGGTCCTTTAATTGTCTGTGCATTTCTATGGCCAATATACACCTGCGGCTGTGGCTGCTTGGTCTTCACTGAGTCATCTTGTGAGACTGATTTCAGATCAGGTCCAATACCCATATCTTTGGTAAAGAGGTAGATTAGTTCATCGTTGTATGAGACAAGAAGCTCGCTGGTGTTGGAGTAGGATAAGCCAGTAATGTGGATCCCAGCAGACTTGATGAGGTGATTGGGGCAGAAGATGTCAACAGGTTGGTCTGTTAGTAAGTCGGTCTGATGATGCTTGCGAATGTCATACAAGCGGGCGTACTCATCAATTCCTCCAATGGAAAACAAGTTTGGGTTCCGTGGGTCGATCACTATCCCATTAAGAGGTAACCGCCTGTTTCCTGATCTGGAGGAGCAGATAAACAGCTTGTTGGGGATTGGGCTCCTCAAGTCAAACTGTAGATGAAGTATAATTTTGTTTTAAAATACTAACACTATTAAAAGAACTTTGCATAAAAAAATCCTTTGATAACATAACATGAGGTTCAATGCCTCCATTTTTGTACCTCCATCATGCCTCCATTTTTTAAAAGTTAATAACTTAAAATTTTAAAACTCAAATATCAAAATAAAACCGTTAGATGCGACCTATATTATTTTATCTACGTGCACATAAAAAAATTATCACTTTTCAGTTTTGTTTTTATATGAATCAATAAGTTGAAAAATCAACATCCAGAATTTATTCATATCGATGTATTTTTGCAAGCTCTTGATACCAATAAAAACAAAGTCGAAATGTCGTATCTTTTATATGTGTATAGAGAAAATGATATAAATCAAATCTAGCAGTTCTATTTTGATATTTGAGTTTTAAATGTTAAGTTATTAACTTCTAAAAAATGGAGGCATGATGAAAGGCACAAAAAATGGAGATTTTTGAACCCTCCTCACATAACCTACATAAATAGTCTCATAAAATAAAACGAAATATATTATAGTGGCATATACATCCTATATAACCTGATCATTCGAATCCAATCTGGATTACTGGCTAGAATTCTTTCCAATAAAAACACAAGCACTAAGCTTCTGAATCTAGATAGCAATATTATCACTTGACCCATCCAAGGAATAAGTTTAGCTTGTATACATCAATTGAATTTAGAGCCTTAAAAGTACACAGAATCTAAAGAGAATAGAAAAGAAAATCAGACAGTAAAAACACATACATGTTGAACTAACCCGTCTTCCCCACAGCTGTAGAATACATGCGGGCTACCAGGTTCAATGGCTATTTTGTGGACCCTTCCACGGTGGGACCCAATTTGCTTTGTGTTTGCTTCGCCATCCTCCTTAATTTCACCAACTCTAACCTGATTAAAATTGTAATCTTTCGCAGTTAATTTTCCCCTACTGATTCTTACAATAACTCAGAATCCAATTTATATGTCAGATAAGTGGCTGGTTTGTGCTAGTTACAAAAGTAAGAGTATACAGTAAAGCATTAAAACTCACCATGGAGTTGAAATATTTTGTCATGACTAAATAGCAGAAAAAAAAAATGAAACTCCTTTGATATAAAACTGACTTAGCACTGAATTATGTAAATATTAAATTACAAAATACCCCTCAAATTATGTGCAACAGTACATATTAAATAACAAAATATCCTCAAATTATGTCCAACTATGCAACAATTTGGTTCCAACAAAAAACATATCCACTATCTAAATAAACAACTTGCAAAAGACTAAAGGCTTGATGGGTCATTAAATAGTAGAAAATAATAAAAAGATAGTTACCTGGCCATCAGCACCAGATGAAATGACAGTACGGTCATCACTAAAAGGCATGATGCGCGCCTGGAAAACATTTTCGATGTGGCCAGAATTATAAGAAAACATCTTACTTTTCATTGGCCAGTCCCAAAATATGATGTCCTTGTCATCAGAGCCCGACACAAGAACATCTCCATTGAAGTTGAAGCACACTGTGTTTACACAACCTTTGTGCCCGTACAACTTCCCATATTGAGTCATGCGCTTAATTAGTGCCTGTGTCAATTTAAAAATTTAAAATTATATGCCCAACATGCAAAATATATATTTTCCATACATTTTTATGTTCTATATCAGAAAATTCAATCTAAATGACAAAATCAACCTACCTATATGCTTAAGTTGTACAACATTAGTTAACCAGAACTATAATATGCCTACTGGTAAAGTTATATCACAAGCTTATGCCATCAATTCTTCTCACGTGAAAGAGAATAAAATAACAAAAGCAACCTTTTGTCATCACCTTAAGCTTTAACAGAGCCTGGTTCGTTTACGTACAGTCAGATATCGAGTTAAACTAAACAGTCAACCTCCTGAGCATTTAGGAGTAAAAACAATTTATGATAACCTGCAAGAGAATAATAGAATAGACAACCAATTCAAAATATGGCTTGATCAACTTTGAAACAACATACAAAACATCTAATGATAAGATATTACTCTGATTAAGTAGGCACTTTTTAAAATAAAATGTATAGTGAAATAACTGATTTCTGATGAGTAAGATATTACTCTAATATAGCTGAATTTCAAAAGCATTACCTATCCTTCCTCATTCAATATGGTCTAGTTTTCATTTGCAAAGAGGGATTTAATTATGACAGATTTAACTGACCAGCGCAAACAATAGGTGTTATTTATTGATCAGAAGCACCTTGTCAAGTCCACTAACAAACCCTAGTATAAAACCAGAAAGAGGGAAAAACGTCTGGTAATTTACCCACTTCAACAAAAGCAATAGGAATTACCAAGTTAGCCATTATAATTGGAAGGACCACCAAATCAATTCATAAGCTCATACCTTCCATACACAGTTCGTTGAACCAGATTCCCAAACCCTACACGGTTTCTTGAACCAATTTTACTAGAAAAACCGACAATTAATCAAAAAGAAAAATGGAAGTCCACCTCTGAGCCACCGGCTCGGCGAGAGAAATCCGTAGACTGAGATAGCCCGAGCTCCCTCTTCCTTATCTCGCAAAAAGCACTGGTTCTATCACGATAAGGCTTCTCTTCAACCTCGGGTAATTGCTCGCTCGATCCAGCCCGATCCGTTTCAGCCATGGCTAGAGCTTCAGTGTGCTTGGGTGTGTAAGAGAGATAGAGGCGAGAGATTAAGGTAAGGCGGTAATCCCGATTGACCGTATGGTAGGAAGGTAGGGGGAAAATCAGATACAAAGTCGGTACACCCGGTTCCTTTGTTCAGGGTGAAATATTTTTCCGGTTTTCACTCAAATATTGCTCATAAATTTTTCGGTCTACCCGTTGCTGCTTTTATTTCAACCTGTTACACCTTTAGCTGTAAAAGAGAAAGTAGAAGAGCCAGAGAGGCAAGCGTAATTCACAGGTTGATCAAGTGCTCATAGCAATACTTTTTAATTTTCGTAAAACGAGTCGAACTAAAATTTGAAATATAGTTAAAAGAGTTATATATCATAATTTTTCCTAATAGAATTAATTGTGTAAAGAGTCCTGCTTAACATTTTCTCATTGGCGGTTTTACAAAGACTCCCTGGCCAGTGGCCGCGGAATGATGTGTCACGTGGCACGCACGCTATAAGGGAGGGAAAGCAGAGATAGGTCATACGCGTGGCAACATCTAGCAATCAAACGGGGCCCACGCAATTTAGGGGTCTGTAAAGCCGAAATTTTTATTAATAGGAAAATAAATAAAAAAATAGGACCGACTAACTATCTCCGGACTCCTATTCCCCATTCATTCTCCAGTCAATAACTGTCTTTGTTGACCGCTAATTAAGAGGGGACCACAAATTTCAGCGCTAAAAGACAAAACAAAACGCGTCATTATCGCGACGAGTGCAAGTATTTCATATATAATACATTAAGTATTCATATATAATACATTGAGTATTTATATCTAAGATATCAAGTATTTAAAAAAAACTGGACACATCACTCACACATCTTTTACACGTTTTTAGATGTGGTATTTTTTTTCTCCGTTCACTCTAACCAATATTTCTGACAATCTGTGAGAAATTTTGCAAATCTAAAACCACGAACGTCTTCTACATAATTTTCTTTTTCAAATGAGATCCATGATGACATACTTTCGAGTTGTCCGTTGCACAAGTATTCATAACTCGTCATTCAAGTATTCATACCTCATCGAGCAAGTATTCATATCTCATCAGTATTTCACAAATAAAAAACTGAACACATCATTCACTCATTTTTTACCGATTGAACTTTCATTACCACTCATTTTTCTGAAATACTTGATATCTTAGGTATGAATACTTGCTCGACGTGGTATGAATACTTGCACGACAAGATATAAATAATTTTACGAGGTATGAATAATTGCGCGACGGATAACTCGAAAGTACTTCATCATGGATCTCATTTGAAAGAGAAAATTACGTGAAGACGTTTGTGATTTTAGATTCGCAAAAAATTTCACAGATTGTTAGAAATATTGGTTAGAGTGAACGGAGAAAAAAAATCACCTCTAAAAACGTGTAAAAGATGGGTGAGTAATGTGTCCAGTTATTTTTAAAATACTTGATATCTTAGATATGAATACTTAGTATATTATATATTAATACTTGTGCGCGTCAGTTGTAAAAATTTTCAAATATAAGCGGTCCCCCGTGTAATTAATTGATTGATACGCGTTTTTTTATTGTCTTTTTGTGCTCGAAGTTGTGGTCCCCTAGATAATTAATGATTGGGGGATGAATGGGAGATAGGAGCAGGGGGAAAAAAAAGTTTCCTAAAAAAATATCGATAATGAGGAAGGGATTCGGGAAAATTCAACATTTAAGAAAAACGTTATTGTCTGTAATGTCCAGAGGACGTTATTGATCAAAATGTTCAGATTAGCGAAATTACATTAATCACTAATTAGCAGTTTAAGTTGGCCGTCTGGTCTACCACGTCTAGATATTTTGAAAAAAAAAAACAATTATGGACGTTAGTTTGTACAACGTCCAGACATGATTGTCCCTGACGCAACTCGTTACATCATTTTCAATTGTTTTTGTTTTCTTTACAAAATAATTGCACACTGTAAACTTAAGTGAAACCGAAGACCTTTTTCTTTTATCACCTAATTTAAGTGAAAAGTAGGAGAAGCACACTGTAAACTTAGTCAGAACACAAAATTTCTCGTAATATCGTATTGTTTGAAGGGTTCAATCTACCGAGATATTGACCGTTTCTAGACCCTTCCATTGGTAATAAAGCAATTCTTTCATATGTTTGAACGTTGTACAAACCAACGTCTAGAAATTTTTTTTTTTTCAAAATGTTTGGACGTGGTAGGCCAAAACGGCCAGCATAAACTGCTAATTAGTGGTTAATGTGATTTTGCTAATCTGGATATTTTGATCTATAACGTCATCTGAACGTTATAGACAAAAATACATTTTTCTTATATGTCGAATTTCTCCGAATTCTTTCCCAGTGTCGATATTTATTTATTTATTTTTCTATTAATAAAAATTTCGGTCAGTAAAGGGAATTCTCATCCTCTGAGATATCTCATATTTTACGCGATTTTTGGAATATCACAACTGTTTAAATATGTTATGCACGACTCTCAAAGCTAATATAATACTGACCCCTCTGCGCTATCTCGGAATAGGCACCGGACACGTCGGTCACGCAAAATATGAGATATCTCAAAGTCGGTCACGCACTCCTGTAGTCCTGTAAAGGAGAAGATTTCATTATATTATGTCGGTAACATAAACAACTGTACGAGCTAATTCTAAAATAATGATATTGTTAAAGCGCCACTCATTATGCGGTTGACTAGCTCGAATTTGTATTTTTTTTATTAAATACTGTACAAATAAAAATCCTCACTTGAGTATAAGATACTTGTCCGACCTAGCAAGTAATATCAATTACAATTTCAGTACGCAGACAAATAACATACAATAATTCTATTATATAATTTTTCTTAATAAAAATTGAAGGTGAAATCATCCAACTATTTTGTATTTATAAATAATTGTTTTTTTCCGAATTTCAAACTGGTAATTTTCCACACATATAGATGATATAATTTAAAAATATATATTTTACTCGTGAGATGTTAAGCAAATATACTTTCAAAATATTAAACTACTTTATTTTAAGAGCATCTTACAAAGTATTGTTATTCATTTTAAATTTTGGATATAAGTAGAATTAAATTGCTCCTAAGCTCACTAAGTCATTTGATGAGTTTAATTTCAATATTTATAAGAACGATTTCAAACAATGAATTCAAATTTTTGAAATCAATTTACTTCACAAGTGATGCATTCACCTGTCAAATGTATAAATTTTTGATTTTATTTAATATACACTCAAGAGGTAAAAATATATTTATAAGTTAATTTTAATGCATTCATTTCATTATTTTTGAACCGCTTGACTTATAAATTTGACATGTAAACACATCACTTCTAAAGTAGATTTGTCTCAATAATTTCAGTTCGTCATTTTAAATCAATTTGATATGTTTTAGCGTTAAATTAACAAAGAGCTTGGTGAACTTGAGAACACCTAGTTCTACTCACGTTTTATACATATATAATAAAAGATAGAGTAGAACTAGGGTGTTCTTCAGCTCACCAAAGCTCCAAAACATATCAGATTGCTTTCAAATGATCAATCCAAACTACTGAAACCAATTTACTTCACAAATAATATGTTTACATACAAAATTTATAAATATTCGAATTAAATTAGCATAGAATCAAACGGTAAAAAAATGTTAAAAATTAAACTCGTTAAAATTAACTTATAAACCTTTTTTTTACTACTTAACTTTATACTAAATTAATTCAGATATTTATAAATTTGATATCACTTGTGAATTAAATTTGTTTGAATTATCTAAATTTCATCATTCAAAATCAAACTGATAGATTTTAAAGTTAAGTTCACCAAGAAATTTATTGAGCTTAAGAGCATTCTAGTTCTACTTATATAATGTTTAAAAAAACTTCAATTTTGTGAAACAGCGTGATCTTTTTATGTAAACTGTCGAATTGATCATTTTAATGGTTTAGATCGTCTATGAAGAGGCTTCAGTGCAAGTTTAATTTTACAAATTATAATTCGCCCTTAACACTTTCGAAAAGCTTGCTGCTTTTTAAAAAAATCGAGGACATAACGGGGCTTGTTTTTGCCAAAACACGTGCGAGTAAGTGGGAGACGTCTGATATATTAATCACTTGTTGTTTCTTAATCGTCGGATGGGTAGAAGTCTTTTTTTTTTGAAAATTTTCGCAAAAGTTGTGAAATAGTCTTAAAACTTTTTTTCTAACCAACTATGCTACCTTCCCTTTCTCGAATGGGTAAAAGCTTCGTTACTCAAAACGATGGCTTGTTTTCTTACCCTTCTCCTATTTCTTCCTTCTTATTTCTTATTTATTCAACTTTTTATTTAATTATTTTTCTCCAAATTTCCGAGACACTTTGAAGTTCCCTCATTTCTCTTTTCTTTTCTTTGTTTTTTGTGTGCAGTGATTGTGGTTTCTTTCGTGCTACAGATTGCAACTATTCAAAGACTTTGGAGAATTCAGTGATTGACGGCACCGAGTTCAAAGATTATATTAAAAGATACTTTTTTTCTGTTGCTTTGTCGTGGATTTGATGAGATAGGAGTAGGTCCGATGGACATTGGACCTAGAGTTAGGTTCAATTAGTTCTATCACCGTACGATTAGCATCAAGATCTATGCGCACGGGAATTGATACAGTCTTGCACGGATTTTGATGCATATAACACGAATATTGATGCATATCGGATGGTCATCACACCCATCGAACCAAGGTAGGTCCGATGGGCATCGGACCTACTCTCATTCCGGATTTGATAACCTTGGAATAAAAGTGGAACCGGCTCAACAAACTGTGCTTCTCCTTAATCATAATTATAATAACTGAGTTATTGAATTATTTCGGAATCAAGAAACGAATACATTTGTAAAGATGATAAGATTTTACTTTGGATCTATTCATAATATCACAAGATATAGAATTAACACAACACAATTGTTGCTTACGGATCACAATATAATATGGCACTCATATTGCTAGATGCCACTTGTAATTTATGCCACTTGTAATTTACGGAATTAAAATAAGTTTCATATTTCATTGTCAAATGACATAGATTCCATATGGTCACACAAATAAAGAATTGATTAGAAATGTTTCTTGATTTATTTGACATTGTTTTTTATATACCAAAATACAAGATATATAATTATTTGAAATAATTATATACGATACTATATTTAATTATATTAATTGTATTTGATTAATTTCAAATAAGGAAAATAGATTTTAGTCCAATGAACAAAGCCCATGGTTGTCGTTAATTTTCACCCGAGTTTATTTTAAGAGCAGGTTTTCAAAATTAAGATTTAACCAAAAATAGACTACTGCGTTTTTTGTAAACTGTTGTGCAGTGTTTTTAATTTTGACCATAACTCCCTCATACGACGTCCATATTGGGTTATTCAAATTGGGTTAGAAAGTTAAAAGAAAGATCTAGAACTTTTCCTTTTGGACCAAGTCTTGATTTGAAAGAAATCGTGGTAAAAACATGATAGAACGTGACGGTTAATTTTAAAAATCTTATTGCTTTATATATTATCTTCCTCGTATTTTTTGGTAGAATTCATTTTTTAGAGAGTTGAAGTTCTGCCGAAATTCTCTCTCTATCTCGTTGGATCTCTCATGTGTTAAAAACTTACAAAACCCACAACTCAAGATCTAGTTTCTTTGAGGATAATAATTTAAAGAGTGACTAAACTAGTACTCTCTAACAAGAGAAAACTCTAGCTTCTAATTAATTATTGGTAGATATCGTGGAGTCTTAACCTGGTGCAATGCATCCTAGGAGATTGGCAAACATCAATCACCAATTTATAGTCTCAAATTGGTGCAAGACGTATTAGGAGATCCGCAAGCATTAACCACCAATCCGCAAGAGATCGGATCTCAAGCACGCTGCAGAGGTAATTTATTATTTGAAAATATAATTTTGGTTTGATTTCAGTTGCACATGATGTTCCTTTGATACTTTTCTTATAAATTTTTTGAAAATCTTGCTACCCTAAGTAGCATAAAACCATTAGTTTATTTTTATACAAAAAAGGAAGATTGTTGGGGTTTATGGTAATTAAAGTAACGGATTTTGAAAAAAATTGAAATAAAAAATTCAAAAGAATATTATGTGTAACTGAAATCAAACCAAAATTATATTTCCAAATAATAAATTTTATTTTACCTTTACCGTGTGCTTGAGATCTGATCTCTTGCAAATTGGTGGTTGATGTTTGCCGATCTCCTATAACGTCTTGCACCAAGTTGAGACTTCAAATTGATGGTCGATGCTTGCTGATCTCCTACAATGTCTTGCTTGAGACTCAAAAGTAGAAGCCCTCAACAATATCCACCAAAAAATTAATTAGAAACTAAAGTTCTTGCTAAAGAGTACTAGTTTAGTCGCTCCTTGATCCTTATCCTCCAAAGAACTAGATATTGAGTTTAGGATTTTATGAGTTCTCAACACATGAGGGATCAAACGAGATAGATAATTTCGGCATAACTACAACTCTCTAAAAAACTAATTCTATGAAAATAAAGAAGATAATATATAAAGCAAATAAGGAAAGTGAATTATGTTTTCAAAAGTAACTGTCACGTCCTACCATGTGTTTTACCACGATCTATTTCGAATTAAGACAAGTTGTAGAAGGAAATGTACTATATCTTTCTTTTAACTTTCCAATCCAACTTGAATCACCCAAAACTGACGTCATACGAGGAAGTTATGGTCAAAATAAGAACCACTACGCAACAGTTTTCAGAAAACGTGGTAATTTATTTTTGACGAAGTCCTAATTTTATAAACCAACTCTTAAAATAAATTTGGGTCAAAATTAACAACTATGGACTTTATTTATTGGACCAAGTTATATTTTTCCTTATTTCAATTAATCAACTATTAATCTAATTAATTATAATATAATAAATAATTATTCTAAATAATTATATTTCTTATATTTTAGTAGAAAAACAAATTTATTTGTCATGTCATACATGTCAAATAAATCAATGAGATTAATTTCTTATTGGTGTGACATATGGATCTATGTCATTGGGCAATAAGATATTGAGCTCCTTTCGATTCCATAAATTATAGGTAGCATCTAGCAATATATGCATTGTAACTGCATAAACGACATAGATAATAAATACTATACTATATCACGATCCCTCAACAATGGTTTCGTATCAATTCCATGTTTCATAATATCATAGATCCAAGATAGGATATTAAATAAAAAATCAAATAAAAAGTTAAATAAATAAAAGGAAATAAGAAAAATATTATATTTTTACAGAGATATTGAATATTAGGATGTTTTTAGGAAGAAATGAGTTATTAAATTGAGACCGGAGTAGGTCCGATGCCCATTGGACCTACTTTTAGGTTCAACGAGCATGATGACCGTCCGATCTAACTTAAGATTTGTCCGCACAATAATTGAAACAGAGACGCACGAAATTTAAAGCATTTTGCACGAATCTTGAAGCAGATAGACGGTGATTAAACTCATTGAACTAAAGTAGGTCCGATGCCCGTCGGATCTTAGGCCCATTACCAAACCCAATATGAGAAAACAGATACTCTGTTGCGGACCCAATTTGGACCAGAAATTGGTGGCCCCAGTTTGAACCTTTTTCTTATCGTTCCCCCCTCGATCAAATTTCGGCGTCGAGATGCGATTATGCAACGAGTAACTGAAACCAAATAAAATAATAAAAAAGGGTCACAAAATGAACCCCAAAAACAGAACCTCTCAAGGAAAGTTGAAACGGAAATCGACTGAAATGAATAAAACCTCTTCTGAGCTGGAAATCCCAATTTTTAATCTCCTCCTCTCCTAATCGGATACAATTCTCAAAATTTGAAGTTCAGGTCCTTCTTCTACCCTTGCTTTTTTATTTTTTTTCGTAATTGTTTATCTTTTCCAAAAACCCTAGAATTTTCTAGGGTTTTGCAAGATGTCGTCTGATACTTCCTCTTACGAGTCGGCGCCGCTGGCGCCGGACCCAGAGGCCGAAACCCTAACCAATGGTCCGACAACGGGAGGGGAGGTGCCAGAAGAATGCTCAAACCCCATCCCAAACCCCACTACCGACCCCATCCCAAACCCTAACCCAAACCCCGACCCCCCTAAAAGAAGAGGTAGAAAGAAGAAAGAGGTTCCAATTGAAGCCCCACCAAATTACCTGTTCAAGTTTCAAGAAGAAGAGAAATTGGTAGAACCAGAAGGTCCAGAACAAGCTGAAACCGACCTATTCAAGTACAAGGTTCATGATTTGGTGTGGGGCAAGGTGAAAAGCCATCCATGGTGGCCGGGTCAGATCTATGACCCGTCTCTTGCTTCAGAAGCTGCTCTTAAAATTAAAAAGGAAGATCACTGCTTGGTCGCCTATTTTGGGGATAAGACCTTTGCATGGAACGATGCCTCAGCACTAAAACCTTACATGACAAGTTTTCGTAAAATGGAGAAACAAAGCAGCGTGGAGACATTTGTGAGAGGTGTTGATTCCTCGTTGGCTGAGATATCAAGGCGGATTGAAGTGGCTTTAAGCTGCAAATGCTCAGATAGAAAGTCCCTTAATGAGCAGTTGGTAGATAATGCTGGTATTATAAATGGGACCCATGTGCCGGATGTGGATAATTTGGTAATTTTGAGGTCATTTAAGGTCGAGAGGTTAATGGAGTATGTACAAGAGGTAACTGTTATTGGGTCTGAAAACATGAATCGGCTGGAGTTTGTTATGGCAAGGGCTTATTTGAAAGCTTTTGACAAATTTAGGGGGTTCCCTGATGCTCCTGAGTTTGCGTATGGTGAAGAATTTGGTAATGATCCCGATAAGGTTCCAGAGACTGAAAAGTCTGGAACCAGTAAAAAGAGAAAGGACAAGGATGAACAGAAGAAGGATGAAAGCAAGCAAGGGAGTGAGGCAACTCCTAAAAAGCGAGGTAGGCCTAAGAAACCTGAGAAAAAGAAACAAGTATTCAACGCAGATGATTCAGACTATAGCCCGCAATCTAATTCTGGCGAGATGCCTAAAAGGAGCAGCAGCTCTAGGAAAACAATGCGGGTCAAGATGTCCGGTGATGAATATGACCTGTCGTCGGAATCTGAAAATTTACCCAAGAAGAGGGGCAGGGGCAGGCCTAAAAAGATGAAGCAGGGCGAGACCTCCAACAATGAATATGACTCGTTGTTTGGATCCGATAAGATGCCCAAGAAGAGAGGCAGGCCCAAGAAGCAGCAGCAGCAGATTGGGATCTCTGACGATGAATTTGACTCGTTGTCTGAATCTGATGAGGCGCCCAAGAAGAGAGGAAGGTCCAGGAAGAAGAAGCCGAGGGAGATCTCTGACGATGAATTTGACTCGTTGTCTGAATCTGATGAGGCGCCCAAGAAGAGAGGAAGGTCCAGGAAGAAGAAGCCGAGGGAGATCTCTGACGATGAATTTGACCCGTCGTCTGAATCTGATGAGGTGCCCAAGAAGAGAGGAAGAGGAAGGCCTAAGAAGGAGAAGTTGGTTGAGACCTCTGAGGAAGAGGCTGAGCCAGTATCAAAAGCTCGTTCGTCTTCATCCAAGATGAAAATCCCTACCAAATCTGATACCAGTACTCCTGGAAAGAGAGGCAGAGGTAGGCCTAAGAAAACAAAGGGGGTTGGGATTTCTGATAAAGAATTTGACCCACAATCAGAGACCCGCTCACCTCTATCCAAGCCAAAATCCGCTACCAAATCAGATACAGGTACTGCTAAGAAGAGGGGTAGGCCCAGGAAAGAAGAAGTACAAGGCCAATCAGTTCCCGTTGAGTATCCACCATCTACCGAGATGCTCACTCAACTCTGTCTAACAGCAGAGAATCCGGTGAAAAGCTCAAGCTGGACCCTTCCAATGCAGAGCTTTTTTACCAAATACAAGGATTCCCGTGTACCTAAGTCCTTGGAAGAGAAGGATTTGATTGAGGAGACTGGAAGTGCTACTAAGAGTGGGAGAAGGGTATCAAAACCTAAGCACATACAAGATTCTTACTGGACTGATGTAATTCTCGATACGGGTTCAGACAAGGATGAGGTACCTGCTTCAACTAGTGGCAAGAAGAAGAAAATAGGGCCCTTCAATGAGAAGGAGAATAGTGATAGTAAGAAAAGTGAGGTAAATGTTGTTCCCACTGAGGAGAACACTAATGTTTTTGCAGAGAACAGTGATGAGTCTGAACCTACGGGTTTTGTTTTGTATTTCAATAACCCGGATGCAATACCTACTGTTGAAAAATTGAATGAGATATTTGGGTCATATGGGCCTCTCAGAGGGGCCGAGACAGAAATTGACAAGAAGCTCAACCGCGCCACAGTGATCTTTAAAAAGCATGCAGATGCAGAGGAGGCCTTTAGCAGTACAGGGAAGTATAGCACGTTTGGGCCTGCTCTTCTCAGCTATGAGCTTGATTACTCCCCAGGCCCACCAAAGATTGTGGTTAAAGATGATGCTTTGACCGGTGGCAATGAAAATTTGGTGAATAATGGTGAGGCGTCGACCAAAGATAGCTCTAATTTAGATGTCTGTCCAGGTAATTATTACTATATTAAAGAATACTACGATATCAGTGTTGGACAGTTGTAGGAACAATTATTATTATTGATGAAATGGATAAATAATTGGTTTATAATTTATATCTAGGGTATGTTAGTTTTTTAATCCTTAAATTGTTGATGGATTCTGTTTTGATGATGGTTACTTGGTAAACCTAGACTCCTGATTTTAACTTTTAGTAGTCTCTAATCTACCTATTAATTGGGAAATATGTTTCAGTCTGGTCGGAGTTTAACTCTGTCCTTTAGCTCCCATTTACCCATTAGTCTGTTTCTTTATTTAAGAAACTTCAGCTGTGGCAGCCCTTTAGCAAGGCATATTTTGCTGTCGCATTCAGTTTAAGCGATATGGAAGAATTCTGTTCCATCTCCATAGGATTACACGTGCACATTAAATATTATGGGCCATAACCAAATCCAATTCGGGTCGGGTCATTGCCAATTACAAAACGACCCAAGAGTATGGTTTCCAAATACGAGACTAAAATCTGAACCCCTCAAGGATGCTGTTTTAATGATGCTTACCTTGTAAATCTAGACCTCTCATATTATTTTTAGTACTCTCGTATCTGGCAGTTAATTGGGAAAGATGTTTCATTTGTACATTAGTTTGCAATTTTACTTTTAGCTACAGCTACCTAGAGTAAGGCATATTTAGCTGCCGCAATCAATTAAAGCGATATATAATAATTTTGCCGCAATCAATTAAAGCGATATATAATAACTTTGCTGCAATCAATTAAAGCAATATATAGGAATTCTTGTGCAGGTAGACTTATTATGTTAGGTAAGCTTTCTTTGGTATTTTCTTCATCAACTGCCTACTTGTAAATGGAAATATACTGGATGGAAGTGGTTATAAACCCTATCAAGTACTGTCAATGTTGAATGTCGTGTATGGTATTTATCTCTATTCAATTGCTATATGATATAATTCTGTCCATGGGTCTTCTTTTTGTTTCTTCTCATGTTTCTCATCCGATGTCTTTTTTAATATGAAGTAGGCAAGGAGGAACCCGCACAAGAGGCGATTGCAGTTGATAAACCAGCTGAGCCGTCTGCATGAGGTGTTTTGCTTTGCTGAAAATGCTGACTTGGTGAGAAGTGTTAGTAGAAACTGTTTCTGTCTATTGTTGTTGTATGCTGTTGAACAGATTTTTAGATGTACCATGCATGTACTTAGCCGGATCTTTGTTCTGTGGTTATTGTTGTTGTTATGTGTTTTTAGGTCTGTCTTGACTGAGAACTATGACTGGTGTAGGTTGTAGACAAAGGAAAAGGATCTAGTGGTTTAGATATATTTTTTTTTTTGTGTTGTTTGCTTGATATTGATCTTTGTTGCTTTATTTGCTCAAGGTGGTTCAGCCGAAGTTGGGTTGCATTTCCTGCTGATCTCTTTTCTTTTAGGGCATGTTCGGCTGCACTCCTATTTTTACTGTTTATCTGGAAAAAAAATATTCACTCGAAGTGAATTTTTTTTCTCTCACATGAATAGTAAAAATCAGTTTAAATTTTTTCAGTTCTTGTGTTCATTTTTCTACCCATGTGTCCGCCGAACAGGTCCTAATAAGTTGTGTTAGGAAGAAAGATAACCTGGGGATAATTTAGGAATAAATTCATTTGATTGAGGTGATGGTAACTTTGTCCGCGAATTATCTATCTTCCTAACACAACCTTCAAAAGATAGCTGCAGTTTAGATCACTGAAATTTTTTTTTGTTGTTGTTCAAAACAATATTATTCTGTCAACCTCCTTTAATAATAATAAAAAAAGAAGCTAATGGAACCCATTCCTGGGCCCTCTCTGTTTGGTTTTGCTTACCATTTGAAGGGTGAAGAACCAAGTAGCATTTGTGGCTTGGACAGAACTCCTTCAGCTTATGTTAACTGATCAATTCTCGATTTTGTTGTGAACATCTCTGTTTCAAAGGTATCCTAGCCATGTCAAATCAAATCAATGCGAAATCGTCTGCCTGTTGTCCTACAAATTTGCGTTAGGTCACCCCCATCACCTCATTCACAAACAAAATCCGGGAACTACTGCAGAGCAAAAACAATAAAACGAACTTAATAAAGCATGTTAGATGCATTACTTATTGTGTGCATGACTTGATTCGTACAGTTAGTAATCAATCTAAGAAAAATCAGAATAATGTAAAAATGACTTGCAGTCAAGTATTTGAAGACCAAATTCACCTGTACTGTTACGTCTGGCCCAGGGGTGGTTGGAGTTGGTCTCCTCACAGATTGACCTTATTTCATTATACGATGCCATGCAGATCTGAGCCGTCAATTTTAGATCACTGTTCAGATCTTATCCGATCAAATAACTACTGTCAAGCTTGATCTGGACCATCTAGCCTAAAATGGAGTCTATTATCTGCTTGAAACCATTATATACTGGAGAGGAGCAGCACCTGAGAGGTCAACATATGACATCCTTGCATTTTCCTGAACGATTTGCGCTACTTGTAATCCCTAACAATCTGCTCCGGTGACATCCATCTTATGCCATTGCAAACAAATGGATGGCTGAGAGAAGGACCTGATAAAAGCACCCGGTGGAGGTTGATGCATGTCAAGTACTAATAATTTAAACTCTAAAATATACTAAAAAGAAAAGTTGCAAGCGCATAATCTACCATTGTAATATTTTCGTTGGTGTCGATCCATTCAATTACCAACCCTATTCTTTTCAATTTGATAAATTAAATTCGAGTTTTAGAGAAGTATAAACTATTCTGTTATCCTAATTTAGTCCAAAGTTGAAATTAGAAGTTTTTAAATAGCAAATACCCAGGAATTGACTTACTGCAATACTTTGGTACCAATTTAATCTATTTTACTTGTCTTTAATCTAAGTCTAATTTAAGTACTGTTTGAGGGTATCTAATTTATGCATAATTTATTTTCAGAATTAATACTCTATTTTGGGAAGTAAGGATTCGATTAAGGCTTACTTCTCCAAATGATTGCTTCCTATGGTTAGCCAAAAACCTTAACAAAGTTTATGACTTCACAGTTATGGTCTTCGTCTAAACCCAAAATTCGAGTATTTAGTTTTCCCGGAAGTTTATTAAGTTTCATAGTTACGCTTCCTTA
Source organism: Carex kokanica (assembly GCA_025461125.1). Taxonomy (NCBI): domain Eukaryota; kingdom Viridiplantae; phylum Streptophyta; class Magnoliopsida; order Poales; family Cyperaceae; genus Carex; species Carex kokanica. The sequence continues at coordinate 1,910,651 of JAJGRX010000638.1, forward strand.
CCCACAAACTAAAGTTTATCATATGTTTTTCAAGTACTAATGGATCCGGTTAAGGTTTGCACTAAAGTACCAAAGTTTCCATACAAGTTAGACACTAAATTATAGTTGTATTTCAAATTAAGATACACTCACATATTTCAAATTAAGATACAAGCATAGAATAATCAATTAAATCTCAGATAATAAATCAAAAGCACAACAAACTAATACTGGTCTTGGTCTTATAGTTGTATTTCATCTTCTTATAGTTGCCTCTCATCATCTTCTAGCGGTCTTTCATATTCTACTGATTGTTTTTCATGTACTATTGGTCGTATTTCGTTTACTACATGTTGTCTTTTACCTTTGTACTGGTTGTCATCTTCTACTGGTTTGTCTACTGGTTGTCTTTCACCTTCTACTAGTTTTTCATTTTCTTGTAGTCTTTCATGTTCTACTGGTTCTCCTTCACACTGTATTGGTCGTCATTCATGTTGTACTAGTAGTCTTTCATCTTCTTCTAGTTGATTTCATCTTCTACTAGTTGTCTTGCATCTTCTACAAATCTTTCATTTTCTTCTAGTTGTCTTTCTTGTTTTACTAGTCGTCTATTACATGGTGTATTTCATCTTCTTCTAGGTGTCTTTAATTTTCTTCTAGTTGTATTTCAAATTCTTTTAGTTGTCTTTCATATTTTACTAGTTGTCTTTCATCTTCTTCTAGTTGTCTTTCATCTTCAACTCGTTGTCTTTCATCTTCTTATCGTTGTCTTTCATGTTTTATTAGTTTTCTTTAAGGTTCTACTAGTTGTCCGTTGTCTACTACAAGTTGTATTTCATCTTCTTCTAGTTGTCTTTAATATAGTTCTAGTTGTATTTCATATTTTCCAGTTGTCTTTCATTTTGTAGTATTTGTCTTTCAAGTTTTACTAGTTGTCTTTCATCTTCTTATAGTTGTCTTTCATATTATTCTAGTTGTCTTTCACCTTCTACTCGTTGTTTTTCATCTTTTTATCGTTGTCTTTCATATTTTAATGGTTGTCTTTCATGTTCTACTGGTTGTCTTCCATGTTCTACTAGTTGTCTTTCATCTACTACATGTTGTATTACATCTTCTTTTAGTTGTCTTTACCCTTGTACTAGTTGTCATTCATGTTCTACTGGTAATCTTTCATATTCTTCTAGTTGTCTTTCATCTTCTACTAGTTGTACACTGGTTATCTTGCACCTTCTACTAGGTGTCTTTCATTTTCTTCTATTTGTCTTTCATATTATATTGGTTGTCTTTCATGTTCTATTGGTTGTCTTTCATGTTCTACTAGTTGTATTTCATATTCTACTAGTTGTATTTCATATTCTTCTAGTAGCATTTAATCTTCTTCTAGTGGTATTTCATCTTGTACACGTTGTCTTTCATATTGTACAGGTTGTGTTTCATGTGGTTCTTGTTGTCTTTCACCAATTGCTACTTGTCTTTCATCTTCTTCTAGCAGTCTTTCTTGTTCTACTGATTGTCTTTCATGTTCTACTGGTCGTATTTTGTTTACTACAGGTTGTCTTTCACCTTGTATTAGTTGTCATTCATGTTCTTATTGTTGTCTTTCATCTTCTACTGGTTGTCTACTAGTTGTCTTTCACTTTCTGCTAGTCTTTAAACCCTAAACTAGTCTTTCATGTTCTACTGGTCGTATTTAGTTTACTACAGGTTGTCTTTCACCTTGTACTGGTTGTCATTCATGTTCTTCTTGTTGTCTTTCATGTTCTACTGGTTTGTCTTTCGCCTTCTGCTAGTCTTTAATTTTCTTCTAGTCTTTCATGTTCTACTAGTTGTCTTTCATGTTCTATTGGTTGTCTTTCATATTCTTCTAGTTTTATTTCATATTCTTCTAGTTGTATTTCATATTCTTCTAATTGTATTTCATCTTCTTCTAATTGTTTTTCATTTTCTTCTAGTAGTCTTTCACCTTGGAATGGTTGTCATTCATGTTTTACTAGTAGTTTTTCATCTTCTTCTAGTTGTGTGTCATTTTCTACTAGTTGTCTTTCATCTTCTACTAGTCTTTTATTTTCTTCTAGTTTTCTTTCATGTTCGACTGCTTGTCCATCACTTCTAGTTGTCTATAATTTCTTCTGGTTTGTCTTTCATCTTCTTTTAGTTGTCATTCATCTTATATTGATTGTTTTTCATCTTCTACTGGTTGTTTTTCATCTTCTTATAGTTGTCTTTTATCTTGTACAGGTTGTCTTTCATTTTATACTAGTTGTCTTTTATCTTGTGATGATTGTCTTTCATGTCCTACTAAAAGTCTTTCAAATTATATTGGTTGTCTTTCCTCTACTACTAGTTGTCTTTCATATTCTTCTAGTTGTCTTTCATATTCTTCTAGTAGTATTTAATCTTCTTCTAGTTATATGTAATATTCTTCTAGAGGCCATTCATTATCTTCTCGTTGACTTTCGTGTTCTACTGGTTGTCTTTCGTCTACTACAGGTTGTATTTGATCTTCTTCTAGTAATTCTTGTTTTATTGGTAGTCTTTCATCTTCTTCTAGTGGTCTTTCATCTTCTACTAGTTGTCTACTGGTTATCTTTCACCTTATACTTAGTGGTCTTTCATCTTCTTCTAGTTGTCTTTCATATTCTACTAGTTGTCTTTCATGTTCTACTGCTTGTCTTTCGTCTACTACATTTGTATTTCATCTTCTTTTAGCGATCTTTCATATTCCACTAATTGTCTTGCATGTTCTACTGGTCGTAAATCATTTACTACAGGTTGTCTTTCACCTTGTACTGGTTGTCATTCATGTATTTCAAGTTGTCTTTCATCTTCTACTGGTTGTCTTTCACCTTCTAAGTCTTTCATTTTCTTCTAGTCTTTCATGTTCTATTAGTTGTCTTTCATGTTCTAGTTGTCTTTCGTCTACTACAAGTTGTATTTCATCTTCTTCTAGTTGTCTTTCACTTTGTACTAGTTGTCTTCATGTTCTACTGGATGTTTTTCATCTTTTTCCAGTTGTCTTTCACCTCCACGAGTTGTCTTTCATCTTCTTCTAGTCGTCTTTCATATTCTACTAGTTGTATTTTATATTAGTCTAGTTGTCTTTCATCTTCTTCTAGCGGTTTTTCAAGTTCTACTGATTGTCTTTCATGTTCTATTGGTTGTCTTTTTATCTTCTACTAGTTGTATTTCATCTTGTGCTGGTGGTCCTTCTTGTCCTACTAAATGTCTTTCAAGTTCTACTAGTTGACTTTCCTATACTACTAGTTGTCTTTCATCTTGTCCTGGTTGTCTTTCATGTTCTTCTAGTTGTGTTTCAAGTTCAACTAATCGTCTTTCCTCTTCTTCTAGCGGTCATTCATTTTCTTCTAGTTCTCTTTCGTGTTCTACTAGTTGTCTTTCGTCTACTACAGGTACATTTGTTCTTCTAGTTGTCGTCCACCTTGTAATCGTTGTCATTCAGGTTCTATTGGTAGTCTTTCATCTTCTTCTAGTTGTCTTTCATCTTTTTCGAGTGGTCTTTCATCTTCTACTAGTTGTATTTTCATTTTCTTCTGGTTGTCTTTCATGTTTACAGGTTGTATTCCCTCTTCTTTTAGTTGTATATATTATTCTTATAGTTGTCTTTGAATTTCTTCTAGTAGTATTTAATCTTCTTCTAGATATATTTCATATTCTTCTAATTGTTTTTCCTCTACTACTAGTTGTCTTACAATTTCTTTTAGTAGCATTTAATCTTCTTACAGTTGTATTTTGTACATGTTGTTCTTCATCTTGTGTTGGTTGTCTTTCATGTGCTTCTAGTTGTCTTTCACCTTCTACTAGTTGTCTTTCATCTTCTTCTAGCGGTCTTTCATATTCTATTGATTTTCATTCATGGACTACTGGTCATATTTCGTTTACTATAGGTTGTGTTCCACCTTGTACTGGTTGTCTTTCATGTTCTTCTAGTAGTCTTTCATCTTCTACTGGTTGTCTTTCACCTTCTACTAGTTTTTCATTTTCTTCTAGTCTTTCATGTTCTGTTAGTTGTGTTTCGTGTTCTGTTAGTTGTCTTTCGTCTACTACAAGTCGTATTTCATATTCTTCAGGTTGTATTTCATCTTCTTTTAGTTATCTTTCACTTTGTACTGGTTGTCTTACTGTTCTACAGGTTGTATTTCATCTTCTTGTAGTTGAGTTTCACCTTCTACTAGTTGTTTTTCATTTTCTTCTAGTCGTCTTTCATATTCTACAATTTGTCTTTCATGTTCTACTATTTGTCTTTTGTCTAATACATGTTGTATTTCATTTTCATGTAGTTGTATTTCATATTCTTCTAGTTGTCTTTTACTTTGTACGGGTTGACTTTATGTTCTACTGGATGTCTTTTAACTTCTACTAGTTGTCTTTCATCTTCTCATAGTCGTCTTTCATATTCTACTAGTTGTATTTCATGTTCTACAGGTTGTCTTTCATGTTCTACTGGTTGTCCTACTTATTGTCTTTCATTTTCTACTGGTCGTATTTCGTTTACTATTGGTTGTCATTCATGTATTTCTAGTTGTCTTTCATCTTCTACTAGTTGTCTTTCACCTTCTAATAGTCTTACATTTTGTTCTAGTCTTTCATGTTCTATTAGTTGTCTTTCATGTTTTATTGGTTGTCTTTCGTCTACTACAAGTTGTATTTCATATTCTTCTAGTTGTAGTTCATATTATTCTAGTTGTCTTTCGCTTTGTACGAGGTTGACTTCATGGTCTTTCATCACCTTCTGCTAGTTGTCTTTCACCTTTTGCTAGTTGTCATTCATCTTCTTCTAGTTGTCTTTCATATTCTACTAGTTGTCTTTCATGTTCTACTGCTTGTCTTTCGTCTACTACATTTGTATTTCATATTCTTGTAGTTGTATTTCATCTTCTTCTAGCGATCTTTCATATTCCACTAATTGTCTTTCATGTTCTACTGGTCGTAAATCATTTATTACAGGTTGTCTTTCACCTTGTACTGGTTGTCATTCATGTATTTCTTGTTGTCTTTCATCTTCTACTGGTTGTCTTTCACCTTAGTCTTCCATGTTCTTCTAGTCTTCCATGTTCTATTAGTTGTCTTTCAAGTTCTAGTTGTCTTTTGTCTACGACAAGTTGTATTTCATCTTCTCCTAGTTGTTTTTCATTTTGTACTAGTTGTCTTCATGCTCTACTGGATGTTTTTCATCTTTTTCCAGTTGTCTTTCACCTCCACGAGTTGTCTTTCATCTTCTTCTAGTCGTCTTTCATATTCTACTAGTTGTATTTCATATTAGTCTAGTTGTCTTTCATATTCTTCTAGCGGTTTTTGATGTTCTACTAATTGTCTTTCATGTTCTACTGGTTGTCTTTTATTTTCTACTAGTTGTATTTCATCTTGTGCTGGTGGTCTTTCTTGTCCTACTAAATGTCTTTCAAGTTCTACTGGTTGCCTTTCCTATACTACTAGTTGTCTTTCATCTTCTTCTAGTAGTATTTAATTTTCTTCTAGTTGTATTTAATATTCTTCTAGTCACATTTCATCTTGTACAGGTTGTCTTTCATCTTGTTCTGGTGTCTTTCATGTTATTCTAGTTGTGTTTCAAGTTCTACTAATCGTCTTTCGTCTTCTTCTAGCGGTCATTCATTTTCTTCTAGTTCTCTTTTGTGTTCTACTAGTTGTCTTTCGTCTACTACAGGTTGTATTTGATCTTCTTCTAGTTGTCGTCCACCTTGTACTCGTTGCCATTTAGGTTCAATTGGTAGTCTTTCAACTTTTTCGAGTGGTCTTTCACCTTCCACTAGTTGTCTACTGGTTATTTGTCACCTTCTACTAGTTACATTTCATTTTCTACTGGTTGTCTTTCATGTTTACAGGTTGTATTCCATCTTCTTTTAGTTGTATTTCATATTCTTCTAGTTGTCTTTCAACTTCTTCTAGTAGTATTTAATCTTCTATACATATGTATTTCATATTCTTCTAATTGTCTTTCCTCTACTACTAGTTGTCTTACAATTTCTTTTAGTAGCATTTAATCTTCTTAAAGTTGTATTTAATTTTGTACATGTTGTTTTCATCTTGTGTTGGTTGTCTTTCATGTGCTTCTAGTTGTCTTTCACTTTCTACTAGTTGTCTTTCATCTTCTTCTATCGGTCTTTCATATTCTATTGATTTTCATTCATGGACTACTGGTCGTATTTCGTTTACTACAGGTTGTGTTTCACCTTGTACTGGTTGTCTTTCATGTTCTTCTAGTTGTATTTCATCTTCTACTGGTTGTTTTTCACCTTCTACTAGTTTTTCATTTTCTTCTAGTCTTTCATGTTCTGTTAGTTGTGTTTCGTGCTCTCTGGGTTGTCTTTCGTCTACTACAAGTTGTATTTCATATTCTTCAGGTTCTATTTCATCTTCTTTTAGTTGTCTTTCTCTTTGTACTGGTTGTCTTCATGTTCTACAGGTTGTCTTTCATCTTCTTGTAGTTGTGTTTCTCCTTCTACTAGTTGTTTTTCATTTTCTTCTAGTCGTCTTTCATATTCTTCTAGTTGTCTTTTATGTTCTCCTGTTTGTCTTTCGTCTAGTCATGTTGTATTTCATCTTCATCTAGTTGTATTTCATATTCTTATAGTTGTATTTCATATTCTTCTAGTCGTATTTCATATTCTTCTAGCTGTCTTTCACTTTGTACGGGTTGCCTTTATGTTCTACTGGATGTCTTTCAACTTCTACTAGTTGTCTTTCATCTTCTCATAGTCGTCTTTAATATTCTACTAGTTGTCTTTCATGTTCTACAGGTTGTCTTTCATGTTCTACTGGATGTCTTTCGTCTACTACATGTTGTATTTCATATTCTTCTACTTGTCTATCACATTGTACGAGGTTTACTTCGTGGTCTTTCATTTTCTACTAGTTGTCTTTCACCTTCTCCTAATTGCCTTTCATCTTCTTCTAGTTGCCTTTCATATTCTACTAGTTGTCTTTCATGTTCTACTGCTTGTCTTTCGTCTACTACATGTTGTATTTCATATTCTTGTAGTTGTATTCTCATCTTCTTCTAGTGATCTTTCATATTCCACTAATTGTCTTTCATGTTCTACTGGTCGTAAATCGTTTACTACAGGTTGTCTTTAAATTTGTACTGGTTGTCATTCATGTATTTCTAGTTGTATTTCATCTTATATTGGTTGTCTTTCACCTTCTAATTGTCTTTCATTTTCTTCTAGTCTTTCATGTTCTAGTTGTCTTTCGTCAACTACAAGTTGTATTTGTATTTCATCTTGTTCTAGTTGTCTTTCACTTTGTACTGGATGTTTTTCATCTTTTTCTAGTTGTCTTTCACCTCTACGAGTTGTATTTCATCTTCTTCTTGTCGTCTTTCATATTCTAGTATTTCATATTAGTCTAGTTATCTTTCATCTTCTTCTCGCGGTTTTTCATGTTCTACTGATTGTTTCTCATGGTCTACTGGTTGCCTTTTATCTTCTACTAGTTGTATTTCTTCTTGTGCTGGTGGTCTTTTTTTGTCCTACTAAATGTCTTTCAAGTTCTACTGGTTGACTTTCCTATACTACTAGTTGTCTTTGATCTTCTTATATATTTAATCTTCTCCTAGTTGTATTTAATATTCTTCTAGTCGTACTTCATCTTGTACAGGTTGTTTTCATCTTGTCCTGGTTGCCTTTCATGTGTTTCTAGTTGTGTTTCAAATTCTACTAATCGTCTTTCATCCTATTCTAGTGGTCATTCATTTTCTTCTAGTTCTCTTTCGTGTTCTACTAGTTGTCTTTCGTCTACTACATGTTGTATTTGATCTTCTTCTAGTTATCGTCTACCTTGTAATCGTTGTCATTCAGGTTCTATTGGTAGTTTTTCATCTTTTTCGAGTGGTCTTTCATCTTCTACTAGTTGTCTACTAGTTATCTTCCACCTTCTTTTAGTTGTATTTCATATTCTTCTACTTGTCTTTCTTCTTCTAGTAGCATTTAATCTTCTTGAAGTTGTATTTCCTTTCTACATGTTGTTTTTCATCTTGTGTTTGTTGTCTTTCATGTGCTTCTAGTTGTCTTTCACCTTCTACTAGTTGTCTTATCGTTTTCTATCGGTCTTTCATATTCTATTGATTTTCATTCATGGACTGGTTGTATTTCGTTTACTACAGGTTGTGTTTCACCTTGTACTAGTTGTCTTTCATGTTCTTCTAGTTGTCTTTCATCTTCTACTGGTTGTTTTTGACCTTCTACTAGTTTTTCATTTTCTTCTAGTCTTTCATGTTCTGTTAGTTGTGTTTCGTGTTCTCTGGGTTGTCTTTCGTCTACTACAAGTTGTATTTCATATTCTTCAGGTACTATTTCATCTTTTTTTTAGTTGTCTTTCACTTTGTACTGGTTGTCTGCATGTTCCACAGGTTGTCTTTCATCTTCTTGTAGTTGTCTTTCTCCTTCTACTAGTTGTTTTTCATCTTCTTCTAGTCGACTTTCATATTCTACTAGTTGTCTTTCATATTCTACTGTTTGTCTTTCGTCTAGTACATGTTTGCATCTTCATCTAGTTTTGTATTTCATATTATTCTAGTTGTCTTTCACTTTGTACGGGTTGCCTTTATGTTCTACAGGATGTCTTTCGACTTCTACTAGTTGTCTTTCATCTTCTCATAGTCGTCTTTCATATTCTACTAGTTATCTTTCATGTTCTACAGGTTGTCTTTCATGTTCTACTGGATGTCTTTCGTCTACTACATGTTGTATTTCATATTCTTCTAATTGTATTTCATGTTCTTCAAGCGTTTCATGTTGGACTGATTGTCTTTCATGTTCTACTGGTCGTATTTCGTTTACAATTGGTTGTCATTCATGTATTTCTAGTTGTCTTCCATTTTCTACTGGTTGTCTTTGACCTTCTAATAGTCTTTCATTTTGTTCTAGTCTTTAATGTTCTATTAGCCGTCTTTCATGTTCTATTGATAGTCTTTCGTGTACTACAAGTTGTATTTCATATTCTTCTAGTTGTCTATCACATTGTACGAGGTTGGCTTCATGGTGTTCTTCTTCTGCTAGTTGTCTTTCACCTTCTCCTAGTTGTCTTTCATCTTTTTCTAGTTGTCTTTCATATTCTACTAGTTGTCTTTCATGTTCTACTGCTTGTCTTTCATCTACTACATGTTGTATTTCATATTCTTGTAGTTGTATTCTCATCTTCTTCTAGCGATCTTTCATATTCCACTAATTGTCTTTCATGTTCTACTGGTCGTAAATCGTTTACTACATGTTGTTTTTCACCTTGTACTGGTTGTCATTCATGTATTTCTAGTTGTCTTTCATCTTATACTGGTTGCCTTTCACCTTCTAATTGTCTTTCATTTTCTTCTAGTCTTTCATGTTCTATTAGTTGTCTTTCGTCAACTACAAGTTGTATTTCATCTTGTTCTAGTTGTTTTTCACTTTGTACTAGATGTTTTTCATCTTTTTCTAGTTTTCTTTCACCTCTACGAGTTGTATTTCATCTTCTTTTAGTCGTCTTTCATATTCTACTAGTTGAATTTCATATTAGTCTAGTTGTTTTTCATCTTCTTCTAGCGATTTTTCATGTTCTACTGATTGTCTTTCATGCTCTACTGGTTGTCTTTTATCTTCTACGAATTGTATTTCTTCTTGTGCTGGGGTCTTTCTTGTCCTACTAAATGTCTTTCAAGTTCTACTGGTTGACTTTCTATACTACTAGTTGTCTTTCATCTTCTTATAGTAGTATTTAATCTTCTCCTAGTTGTATTTAATATTCTTCTAGTCGTATTTCATCTTGTACAGGTTGTTTTTCATTTTGTCCTGGTTGTCTTTCATGTTTTTTTAGTTGTGTTTCAAGTTCTACTAATCGTCTTTCATCCTATTCTAGTGGTCATTCATTTTCTTCTAGTTCTCTTTCGTGTTCTACTAGTTGTCTTTCGTCTACTACAGGTTGTATTTGATCTTCTTGGAGTTGTCTTTCATCTTTGTCGAGTGGTCTTTCATCTTCTACTAGTTGTATTTCATTTTCTTCTGGTTGTCTTTCATGTTTACAGGTTGTATTCCCTCTTTCTTTTAGTTGTATTTCTTATTCTTATAGTTGTCTTTGAACTTCTTCTAGTAGTATTTAATCTTCTTCTAGATGTATTTTATATTTTTCTAATTGTCTTTCCTCTACTACTAGTTGTCTTACAACTTCTTTTAGTAGTTTTTAATCTTCTTAAAGTTGTATTTAATTTTGTACATGTTGTTTTTCATCTTGTGTTGGTTGTCTTTCATGTGCTTCTAGTTGTCTTTCATCTTCTTCTAGCGGTATTTTATATTATATTGATTTTCATTCATGAACTACTGGTCGTATTTTGTTTACTAGATGTTGTGTTTCACATTGTACTGGTTGTCTTTCATGTTCTTCTAGTTGTCTTTCATCTTCTACTGGTTGTCTTTCACCTTCAAATAGTCTATCATTTTCTTCTAGTCTTTCATATTCTATTAGTTGTCTTTAATGTTCTAGTTGTATTTAGTCTACTACAAGTTGTATTTCATCTTCTTCTAGTTGTCTTTCACTTTGTACTGGTTGTCTTCATGTTCTACTGGATGTTTTTCGTCTTTATCCAGTTGTCTTTGACCTCTACGCATTTTCTTTCATCTTCTTCTAGTCGTCTTTCATTCTACTAGTTGTATTTCATATTAGTCTAGTTGTCTTTCATCTTCTTCTAGCGGTTTTTTATGTTATACTAATTGTCTTTCATGTTCTACTGGTTGTCTTTTATCTTCTACTAGTTGTATTTCATCTTGTGCTGGTGGTCTTTCTTGTCCTATTAAATGTCTTTCAAGTTCTTTTGGTTGACTTTCCTATACTACTGTCTTTCATCTTCTTTTAGTAGTATTTAATCTTCTTCTAGTTGTATTTAATATTATTCTAGTCATATTTCATCTTGTACAGGTTGTCTTTCATGTTCTTCTAGTTGTGTTTCAAGTTCTACTAATCGTCTTTTATCTTCTTCTAGCGGTCATTCATTTTCTTCTAGTTCTCTTTCGTGTTCTACTAGTTGTTTTTCATCTACTACATGTTGTATTTGATCTTCTTCTATTTGTCGTCCACCTTGTAATCGTTGCCATTCAGGTTATGTTGGTAGTCTTTCATCTTCTTCTAGTTGTCATTCATCTTTTTCGAGTGGTCTTTCATCTTCAACTAGTTGTCTACTGGTTATCTTTCACGTTCTACTGGTTGTCTTTCATGTTTACAGGTTGTATTCCATCTTCTTTTAGTTGTATTTCACATTCTTCTAGTTGTCTTTCAACTTCTTCTAGTAGTATTTAATATTCTTCTAGATGTATTTCATAATCTTCTAATTGTCTTTCCTCTACCACTAGTTGTCTTACAACTTCTTTTAGTAGTATTTAATCTTCTTAAAGTTGTATTTCATTTTGTACATGTTATTTTTCATCTTGTGTTGGTTGTCTTTCATGTGCTTCTAGTTGTCTTTCACCTTCTACTAGTTGTCTTTCATCTTCTTCCAGCGGTCTTTCATATTCTATTGATTTTCATTCATGGACTACCGGTCGTATTTCGTTTACTACAGGTTGTGTTTCACCTTGTACTGGTTGTCTTTCATATTCTTCTAGTTGTCTTTCACCTTCTACTGGTTTTTCATTTTGTTCTAGTCTTTCAAGTTATGTTAGTTGTGTTTCGTGTTCTATTGGTTGTCTTTCGTCTACTACAAGTTGTATTTCATATTCTTCCGGTTGTATTTCATCTTCTTTTAGTTGTCTTTCACTTTGTACTGGTTGTGTTCATGTTCTACAGGTTGTCTTTCATCTTCTTGTAGTTGTCTTTCACCTTCTACTAGTTGTTTTTCATCTTCTTCTAGTCGTCATCATTCATGTTCTACTGGTTGTCTTTCGTCTAGTACATGTTGTATTTCATCTTCATCTAGTTGTATTTCATATTATTCTAGTTGTCTTTCACTTTGTGCAGGTTGTTTTTATGTTCTACTAGATGTCTTTCAACTTCTACTAGTTGTCTTTCATCTTCACATAGTCGTCTTTCATATTCTACAAGTTGTCTTTCATGTTCTATAGGTTGTCTTTTTTGTTCTACTGGTTGTCTTTCGTCTACTACATGTTGTATTTCATAAATTGTATTTCATCTGATTCAAGCGATCTTTCATCTTCGACTGATTGTCTTTCATGTTCTACTGGTTGTATTTCGTTTACTATTGGTTGTCATTCATGTATTTCTAGTTGTCTTCCATTTTCTACTGGTTGTCTTTAATGTTCTATTGGTCGTCTTTCGTCTACTACAAGTTGTATTTCATATTTTTCTAGTTGTCTTTCACTTTGTACTAGTTGTCTTCATGTTCTACTGGATGTATTTCTTGTTCTTCTAGTTGTCATTCATATTCTACTAGTTGTCTTTCATGTTCCACTGATTGTCTTTCGTCTACTAAATGTTTTATTTCATCTTCATCTAGTTGTATTTCATATTATTCTGGTTGTATTTCATCTTCTTCTAGTTGTCTTTCACGTTGTATTGGTTGTCATTCATGTTCTACTAGTAATTTTTCATCTTCTTTTAGTTGTCTTTCACCGTCTACTAGTCTTTCATTTTCTTCGTCTTTCAGGTTCTTCTTGGTGTCTTTCATGTTCTACTGCTAGTATTTCGTCTACTAGAGGCCGTATTTCATCTTCTTTTAGTTGTTTTTCATTTTCTTTTAGTTATCTTTCATCTTCTTCTAGTTGGCCTTCATCTTATACTGGTTGACTTTCATCTTGTACAGGTTGTATGTTATTTTCTACTAGTTACTTTCCATCTTGTGTTGGTTGTCTTTCAAGTCCTACTGGATGTCTTTCGAGTTCTACTGGTTGTCTTTTCTTTCCTACTATTTGTATTTCATCTTGTACAAGTTGTCTTTGATCTTGTCCTGGTTGTCTTTCATGTTCTTCTAGTTGACGTTTAAATTCTACAAAGTTGTCTTTTATTTTCTTCTGGTTGTCTTTCGCGTACTACTGATAAGCCTCAATTATATATACTTTTCATTAAGGTTTAACCTAAAAAACTAAGCCAATTTCCTTGTATTTTAGTGTAAATTTGTGTTAAAATATGTCAAGAATCAAGTTACTGCCAAAGTCTATTTAAATTACAGGAAATGGAGCAAATTGTAGATCTTCTCGCAAGCTTTCTGGAAAGTGGTAGAACACTGAAAACGGAGTTACGGATGATGATCTATGCCCATTTGAAGTTCAGTTTCACAGAAATTCAGAGAGTTTTGCGCCCTGTACAAGAATTTCGTGCGGGCCGCACAACGGGTCGCACAGAATTACAGCTGCCGACACACAGTTCGTATTTTGGCCATATCTTGGTCATACGAACTCCTATTTGGGTGAATCAAAGCTTGACAGAATCAGGACCAAAATATCTACAACTTTTATGAATGAAACAAATCCAAATTCGGAATGTAGAATTTTGTGCAGCCACACCAATGGCTGCACCAGCGTAGATTTGGACAGACTTTATTACCAACTTCGCCCGATTCACTTCCATATCTGGTTTGCTTGCTCCCAGAGGCACGAAAATTACTATAGATTGGCACAGAGGCAGCAAGAGGGGGGATCTTCTTCTTCCACCTTGTTCCTAGGTTCTATTCTTCTAAAGTTCTCCATTTTTATTCCCTCTTCTCCACAAATCAAAGGCTTTTGGGATTGAAGGATTGAAGGCTGATTCGAGCGAGCAAATACCGAAGACAAGAAGCGGCAACTAGGAGATTGGTGTATTCTCTTCTCTTATTTGTTTATCTAGGTTTTTAGTCATGTTTTCTCTTTTGTATCTCTTGGATGTTAGTGCACCCATGAGAGGCTAGATTCCTCTCTAGGGGCTTAGGCTTCATCATGAACTTGTATTAGATTCTATCTTACTTGGATAATATTTCTATGTGATGATTGTTTGTTGATTGATTGGTCTTGTTGATTTTATAATTCATGTGCTTAAGTGATTTGTGATTTGTTGATTAGTGTCCCGCTTAGGTTAACCCACTTAAGGTGTTAGGATCAAAGAATTGATAGAACCAAATTACTTGCATGAATAACTCTAGGATTGAGATTAGAAATGACCAAATCTACTTCTTAGTCCGGAACCACAAGAACAATGGTTGAATTGAGGCGAAAGACTTAATCGTGAAGCCTCATATTCAATTGGGACCCCTAAAATTGAACCGAATTTTGGTGTGAAGAACTTAATCGTGAAGTGTCGATATTTGGGAATAAATTAGGCTAAACATGTGCTTATGGTCTAGATAATTAGGGTGAAGAACTTAATCGTGAAATCCGAACTATCTAGACACGTCATTAATTCACGAAAGTGACCCTTCTTGACATATTAGGTTTAGAAACCCCAAAATTACAAACATGAATTTAGAAACCAAGTAAGTGTGAATTTGATCAAGGGATTGAGAGCCGATAGCCCTTAGATTCCATCTCTTTGATTACAAACTATTTTTTATTATTTGTTTAGAATTGTTTTGTCTTGTTTCAACTCCAATTCGGGTATTGAACCCACAATTTCAATTTTCAACAAAAACCCCCCCATTTACTTAATTTGCATTATTTTAGAATTAATTATTTAGTAGAAAGTAATTTCTCCCGTTATCTTTGGATCGATACCTATTTTACTACAAGGATAGGTTGTATGCTTGCAACCAATCTATCATTGTGTATTAAGGTTTTATAAATTTAAAGCAAAAAGTGTATTACAAATTGACCCATTTATTTCTATACCCAAAATACACAACAACTACTCGTTGTCTTTCATGTTCTACATATAGTCTTTCATCCAGGGGTGCTAAATGGACAAAAAAGCCCGTGGACAAACGGGCCGAGCAGATAATTAATTGATGCTGAACGAGTTGTGATCTGAACATAGCCCAAAGTTCGGTCCATGTTCAAATTAATTTTTACATCCGAACCAGATCTGATCGATTACTTAAAAGCCCATTGAGCAGTTCTTTCCTGTCCATAAACTTGTCCATTGATTGTCCATTGATTTGTCCACTGGACAAGCCCGTTTGAGCAACTCAATTAATCTCTCGCTCTCAGTCCGCCACCGCTCTTAGTCCACCTCTCGCTCGCGCCGGCGTTGCTTCTCGTCCGTGGTGACACCTCTCCTCCGTCACTCGGCCTCTCCTCCGTCACACTGCCTCTCCTCAGTCACCACCGCCTCTTCCCCTCAAGGTACAAACTTTCCTTTCAGTTCGGACATAGTAGACTAGTAGCGATAGTTTTGGTTTGCCTGCTGAGAATACGATGAAATCGATACTTGGGTATTGACAATACTAATTCATAAAATCAGAAATCAATGGAGGTTGGTACCCGAATATTTCCTCCCATTATATCTTGTAGGGTTGTAAATGAGCCGAGTTTGAGCGAGTTACTCCTAACTCGAACTCAGCTCATTAAATAAACGAGCGAGTCAACTCGAGTTGAGATGGTAAATGAGCTGTAGAGCCAACTCGAACTCAGCTCATTATCAACTCGAGTTGGGTCACAACTCGTTTATAACTCATTTAACCAGTTTAACAGGTGCTGATTTATTAAACGAGTCAGCCAACTCAGCTCAAACTCAGCTCATTTATTAAACGAGTCAGCCAACTCGAGTTAGATCCAACTCGAGTTGTAAATGAGCGAGTTACGAGTTCGAGCAATTTTGCCCAGCCCTAATATCTTGGTTGCCACTGAATACAACAAACTTTGAAGGAGATTTTGCATGTTAGACCTACCATTTTATCACATTTACAAAAATAAAGGCCATTGACATGGATTAGTACAATTACAGATCTGATACTGGTACGAATTTGGTACAATTACAGATCCAGTACTGTTGCAGATCTGATACTGGTACATACCTGTACCTAGAGTGGGAAAAATGTGTCGTGCCATGTCGCGCCGTGACTAACACGCCGTGACTTTGGTCACGTGCCGTGCCGTGCCGTGACAAAAATTACGAGGGGTGGTCACAGCAAGCGAATGGTCACGGCACGCGAGTCACGACATGCCGTGACTAAGTCGTGCCGTGACTAATTCGTGCCGTGACCAAACGTGCGTTAGTCACGTTTGATCGCATTTAACGTTTTTAAAAAAATATGACGATTATTTAAAATTCAAATGTTTTAATTGAAATTTAAATGTAAATATTTAATTAAAATAAAATTATACCTCATAGGAAGGTATGTTAGTGTATTGTCTCATGACTGCCGTGACTGGCGTGTCTTCCGTTCCGTGACTCGCGTGTCCCGTGCTGTGCAGTGCCGTGACCAAGGCAATTTCTGTGCCGTGCCGTGTCTTCTTTGCCAACAATTGGTCACGGCACGCGAATGGTCACGGCACGGGACACGCGAGTCACGGCACGTAACCGACACGCGTGCCGTGCCGTCCCGTGATGGAGTCGGCTCTGGAGTGCCATTTTTCCCACTCTACCTGTACCAGTTCTTGTAGTTTCAGTTTTGTTTCATGACCAGTTCTTTATCTCTATTTATTATGTGTGTTACAACCAAGCAAACATCACTTTAATTTCTTTTCTTATTGAAACCTCCTTAGTAGACAATGGTAGTTGTTCTTTGTTGTTCAAAGTGTCGGTGCTTCTCAATTTGCATCTACACAAGATGCTTGAAAAGTTTGAATGCCAGGTGTTGGATCTGTACATGATATTTTATGTAATTGTGTTGTATTTGTATTGTCAAACTCTGCCAAATTTTTTAGGACCACTGGTTAGAAGTGATTATTGCAATAATATTATATTAAATATAGGAGAAATGAGTTCCATGCATGTAGTATTTTTAGATGCCAAAAAATTTTCGTTTCATTAAATGTCAAATGTATCCACCTAAATGTTGACAAATTTTTAAACTCAATTTGTAAAATAATGAGGTCTTAATTGAATTAAAAAATGGTATGGCAACCGAGATCCATTTGTTGATAAAAGAATTAATTAATCGGTTAACCTTACTAGCGGTTTAACAATAAGATATTGGTTCGTTTTGTTTTTTGGTTGAATTTGGATGTAAATACAATGGCCACAAGAAGTGTTATATAATGTCGTACAGGTAATGTTTTCTTTATCTCTATTTATTATGTGGTTGAATTTGGATGTAAATACAATGGCCACAAGAAGTGTTCTTTATCTGATACTGATACAATGCCTTGAATCCTATAATATAATCTTCTTCCAAACCTAGCTCCAAAACCTGACTTAAAGATATCAATTGAGTGATACTGGTACAAGAAGTAAAATCGGTACCAGTATTGGTTATTTTACTTCAATTGACAAAAATGCCCTAAGTTTGCATGCAGTGGTTTTCACTTTACTTTTTTTTTTGAGATATTTGACAGAGGCTGTCAAAGTTAAGGTTTTCACTTTACTAGATTAATGTTATTTGCAACATGTATCAGAATTTACTGGTCAAAATTCACCTGGACTAAAATGACTTCATTTTACAGCTCAGCAAAAACCAAAGTCGAGATATCACCAGTGGCGAAGCTAGGATTTGAGTCAGGGGTAGGCAAAAATTGGATTCGGGTTCGAAAAAAATAACGGTTCGGGTTCGGGTTCGGCTTTGAGTACCATCTTTACTTCTCTCAATTGAATCGGTACCAGTACTGAATCGGTACCAGTACTGCTGTACTGAATCGGTACCAGTACTGCTGTACTGAATCGGTACCAGTACTGCTGTACTGAATCGGTACCAGTACTGCTGTACTGAATCGAGAAGTAAAAAACTTCCATTCACCAAACCGAGAAGTAAAAAAACCAAGAAGTACTGATTACTGAATCGGTACCAGACTACCAGTACCAAACCGAGAAGTACCAGTACCAAACAGTGGCGAAGAAATTGAATTAAAAGGGAAGAAATTGAATGAAACCTCAAATTGATGCAAGGCGGAGCAGGGGTATGCAAGGCGGCAAGGCGGCAAGTTCCGGCGTTCGTCTTCTTCTTCGCGCGGCGCGGCGCCTTCTTCTTCTTCGCGCAGCGGCGCAGACGCGTTTCCTCGCCTCGCGTAGTCGCGACTCGCGTTTCGTTTTGTGCCTTTGTCGCTTCTTCGCTTCGCGCAGGGCCGGGCCAGGGATAGGCAAAGCCCAAAACAGGGGTAGGCAAAAGCCCAAAATTTCCCGCAAAAGCTCAAAATTTCCCGGTCCGAAAAAAAAAAAAAATTCCAGGGGTAGGCAAGTGCCTACCCCTGCGTGAATGTGGCTTCGCCACTGGATATCACATGAGTGACACTGGTATGGGTTATTTTTTATCACTGTTTGATATGTACAGTAAGTAAAATTGGTACCAGTATTGGTCTTTTTTACTTCAATTGACAAAAATGCCCTTAAGTTTGCATTCAGTGGCTGCACTTTACTAAATTTTTTTTTTTTGCAACATGTATCAGAATTTCAGGTTTCATTGTATACAATAATTTGTTTTCCGAAGAAAAATATATGATATTATAAGACCCAATTTATTTGACAACTGTTACAAAGTCATTAAATGTGAGAATTAATTGATGGTTGATCAATTAATATATATATAGGACCCGTTAGAAATAAAATGTTGAGTGGTTTAAAGATGACAACACTGATGGGTCAGCATCTATTGGTGTTTGCGCGCTTCCTGCATAAGTGTTTGCCAATTAGGTTTTAGATTTTTATTTCTCATTTATTGGTGCCATCAATATCTACGGGCCTGCATGATACCATTTTTTTTTTCTGAACTTCTTACTGATATGACAGATGTCTAATGCATATTTCTCAAGTTAGGGCCTTTTTTTGTTGTCTTCATAATTCTTTTCTATTTTCTCAGATTTTATAAGCTTTATGTTGCTAATATTTTTTCTTTGTTTTGTGTATAATAGCATGACAGAGAGAAACGGTGGTACGACTTTGATGATCGGTGTGTTTCTGTTGTACAAGAGGATAATATTAAGACAGCTGCTGCTTATGTTTCTTTGTTTTTTTGTATTTTTGGAAAATTACGACTTTGTAGCATTTCAACCTTATCATTGAAATATTTGTCATTTATTAAAGGCTCAAGTTTTGCATTACGTTTGGCATACAGTACAAATCAAACTTATATTGTCCATATAAGTTGTTCATACAAAGCCCATTAGTTGTCCATATGTTGTCCACACAAAACCCATTAGTTGTCCAAATATTTTTGTCCGAACAAGGCTAGTTTGAACTGGGCACTATAACGATCCGAGTTGGACGGACTGAACATGGTTAGAACCCCTCAAATTCGGACCGGTTATGGACTGAACATTTATCATTTAAATTCCGATACGGGCCAGTTATGGACTGAAACCCGCTCGTTAGCAGCCCTACTTTCATCTTCTTCTAGTTGTCTTTCATGAGTTTTTAGTTGTCTTTATCTTCTTCTAGTTGTTCTTCATCTTAAACTAGTTGTCTTTCATCTTCTACTGGTTGTTTTTCATATTCTACTCGTTGTATTTCATATTCTTCTAGGGGTCGTTCATATACTACTAATTGTCTTTCAACTTCTTCTAGTAGCATTTAATCTTCTTCTACTTGTATTTCATCTTGTACACATTGTCTTTCATCCTGTACTGGTTGTGTTTTAAGTGGTTCTTGTTGTCTTTCACCAATTGCTACTTGTCTTTCATCTTCTTATAGCGGTCTTTCATGTTCTACTGATTGTCTTTCATGTTCTACTGGTCGTATTTTGCTTACTACAGGTTGTCTTTCACCTTGTACTGGTTGTTATTCATGTTCTTCTTGTTGTCTTTCATCTTCTACTGGTTGTCTTTCACCTTCTGCTAGTCTTTAATTTTCTTCTAGTATTTCATGTCTAACTGGTTGTCTTTCATGTTTTGTGTGTTGTCTTTCATATTTTTCTAATTGCATTTCATATTCTTCTAGTTGTATTTCATCTTCTTCTAGTTGTCTGTTACATGAATGTGACCAGCTGCACAAGATAATCTGTTACATGATCTTCTCGAGCTACAAGGAATGATGTAATGCATATGATATGATGGAAGATTCACGCAAGCCTTTTGGAATGTCGTATATTGATGGGATGCTGAATCGTGAAGAATATGGAGGATCATATGAAGATCAGGATCTGAAGATCATACTTTACCTTTTGTGTTGTAATTTTTTATTTATATCTAAATGTATGGTAAAGTAGATTTGAGGTTCGACTGCCTGATTCTAGCTATTACTTAGCTAGAAGTTTGAATTCAAAATATGAATTAATCAAGCAGGCCAATAGTGGTATCTAAGTACAAGCAAACCTGGTAAATTCTGATTCTGCAAATCTTGAGATTTGCCTTAGCCACAGTGAAAACTTTATCACTATGGGTGTGACCTAAAACTCTATATTTGTTTTTCAATTTGGGAGATAAAAAACTACCACTATAAATAGAGGGTCGATTCTCCCTCTAAAATCTACACAAAAGTATAACATTTGCGCATCCACTTTAGAAATCCTTTAAGTGTTAGCCAATCCATTCTTGCTTGTGCTTAAACTATTTAAAATCCTTTCCAGCAACCTCAAATATACTTCACCTAACTTGAGTAGAGTGAAACCAAGAGCTTGCGAGCTCGTCTCACACCAGAGCCTGTGTGCTCACCTTTCTTTCTTTTGATATGTTGCGCTCAACTTGTCATTTGTGTTGACCGAAGGAGTGTTGTCTCGTACCGGTCACAACCTGTATTCCTTTCCTTAATAGGTAATAGAAAGGCACACCTATCAAGGTTGCGTTTCTTCATAGACGTAGGTTCTTTAGAGGCCGAACTTTGTTACCAACTTTTGTGTCACTCCTTCTAACTCTATCTATTTAATTTACTGTACTTTATTATTTATTTATTTTACTTACCAGTTCTTGATTCTGCCAAGAACTACACTATAACACACACATACACTTAAATTTAATTTAAACATTAGATGCTTAGTAGATAGTGTTAAATTCTATATAAACCTATTCACCCCCTCCTCCCCTCTAAATGCGTTAGGGACAACATCTACTTGTTGTTTTTCACCTTCTATTAGTTGTCTTTCATGTTTTTCTAGTTGCCGTTTATATTATGGTAGTTGTATTTTATGTTCTACTAGTTGTCTTTCGTCTACTACGGGTTGTATTTCATCTGCTTCAAATTGTATTTCATATTCTTCTAGTTGTATTCATCTTCTTATAGGTGTCTTCCACCTTGTACTTGTTGTCTTTCATCTTCTTCTAGTTGTCTTTCATCTCATTCTAGTCGTCTTTCATGTTTTACTTGTCTTTCGTCTATTACAGGTTGTATTTCATCTTTTTTTTCAGTTGTCTTTTGCCTTGTACTGGTTGTCATTCATGTTCTACAGGCTGTCTTTTATCTTCTTTTAGTTGTATTTCATCTTTTACTAGTTGTCTACTAGTTGTCTTTCACCTTCTACTGGTCTTTCGTTTTCTTCTAGTTGTCTTTTATGTTCTACTAGTTGTCTTTCATGTTTTACTAATTATCTTTCGTTTACTACATGCTGTATTTCATCTTCTTCTCGTTGTCTTACATCTTCTTCTTCTTGTCTTTTATAATGTTCTAATGGTAGTCTTTTATATTCTTTTAGTTGTCTTTCATCTTCTACTAGTTGTCTACTGGTTGTCTTTCACCTTCTATTATTTTTTTCTAAATTTTCTTTCATTTTCTACTAGTTGTCTTTCATGCTCTATTGGTTGTCTTTCATGTTCTATTAGTTATCTTTCGTCTACTTCTTTTTTTTTGAAAACTTGGAAGTGACTTCCAAGGGAGGCTTTCGTCTACTACATGTTATATTTCATCCTTTTTTAGTTGTATTTCATATTTTTCTAGTTGTTTTTTACCTTGTACTGGTTGTGTTTTATCTTCTACTGGTTGTCTTTCATGTTCTACCGGTTGTCTTTCGTTTAATACAAGTATTTCAATTTCTTCTAGTTGATTTTTTCATTATTATAGTTGTATTTTATCTTCTTTTAGTTGTTTTTCATCTTATACTGGTTATCATTCATGTTCTACTGGTAGTTTTTTTTATCTTTTTCTAGTTGTATTTCATTTTATACTAGTTATCTACTAGTTGTCTTTTATCTTTTTATTAGTTTTTTATATTCTTCTAGTTGTTTTTTTGTTTTACTGGTTGTCTTTCATTTACTACATATCGTATTTCATTTTTTTTAGTTGTATTTTATATTTTTTTTAATTGTTTTTCATTTTATACGTAATTTTTTTTTTTGGCATTTCTAGGAGTTTGGGTCGTAGATCCACTCCTCATGGATGTATTTGACCGTTATCAAGAATTTTAGGTGAAAGGTGAGGAAATTGATCAAAAAGCTATGCTGAGCCATAGTCGTAACTGTTGTTTTCAGACCGCAATAAATTCTTCTCAGATAGAATTCCTTTCGGCCTGGGCGAAATCCTGGCAAGTGCACTGTTAAGGCCGCAACAAATATACATCTAATTAGTACTTGATACGTCCTATCTTCCGAGGAGAGTAGTCCGTATGTGATAGGTGATGGAATGATCTCGCCCTGCCAGGAGATGGCAGTCCGAGGTGTATAGAGTGTGTGAGAATTAAAGGACGAGGTGGGTGTAGAGAGATTCTGACTCTGACCTATTCGATATCTCTCTGTGTGTGTAAAAACTCGACCCCCGTTCAATGGAGAATTTTGCCTTATATATGCTGAATCATAACTGCCTCATAACCGCTATCTCGGTGGTTATCTCGCCCTAAGGCGGTGAAGCGGTTATTGTGACCACGTTGGGTGGTTATCCCGCATTAAGGCGGTACAGGTTTATTTCGGGCCGAGCTCGACCTTTGCAGGGCCTTCGGCATGTTTTTGTGTCTGGATCTTAAGTATCTCGGGCTTTGGGCCTCTTTACCTTGGCGCCGGGCTGGCTCCTGAAAGGAGGTCCGAATCCCGGGCTTTTATAGGCCTAAAGTTCATTAAATAAAGGGCCTTGGGAACATGGCCCTATCAGCACTCATCAGAGGTTAGAGGCTCAGTGTCTTCCCAAATAATTTATTTGTTGGGATATTTGTTTAAAAGGAAAAGTACGTCTTTCAACTGTGGACACCGTCGAGAGGACTTGGGACTTGGAAGACAAGGATTTATTGGGATATTTTAGTTATCCTCACTGCAAGAATTTGTTTTATCGACAAGGGTAAAAAATGATTGTTGCTGAAAGTAAGCCAACGGAAATTGTTATTTTGGAAGGTATCGATATTACGGACGAAGAGATTATCCGTGATAATTAATACCCACGCTGTTAAGCACTTCTGTCCTTACAGATAAAATAACTATTGATTTGTAATTTTGTTATTGAATTAGTGGAGTACATATATACTCGAGGTATTTTGGCAACCATATACTTGATAATATACAACAAGGATAATTCTAGCGTACATTTTAGTTATATATGAATATGTGCATCTTGCATGCATCCAACTTTTGCAATGAACAGGTTAATTTATCTTGTTGATCTTTTCTCAACATCCAATATGGAGGGATCAAAGCTGTCAGATTGTTGATTGTTTCATTCTATTCCTTTTTCTCTCAGATATCGACATGGATGCTATATAATAAATATGATGCTTGGGCTATGGCAGTCACCTCGAGATTTTTAAGTGGCAGCAGCTACCAAAAAGGGAACTCTATATGGATTTCAGATGCCGGCTCAATTGGATCAGATATCTCCTGTAATGAACTAAAACCTGAGAGTAGAGCCCTCAATTTGTAGAGCAAGCATACTAATTTGTGATTCTTCTTTATATTAAGGTTCTCCCACTTTTGGGTCAATTATGGTAAATATTGGAAATTCTGTACCAGTTCCATTATGGAAGCATTACTTCATCATATATTGTATTGATTTATCGCTAGATTGGAGTGTATAAATAGTACGTAGTTAACAGTTCTGTTGCTTTTGGATGGTTTAATTATATATAGCTGGTCCATTTTCTCAGGTTCTGAAATACATTTTTTTTTTTTTTCTGCACAAGACTCAGAATTGATTGGTTAAAGTTTACATTAAGTCATATCATTAAATGAAAGACCCAAAAAGATGTGGTTTCATACTCTCATTGAACAAAAAAGGTGCAAAGTAAATATGCAAAAACTGTTGTTCATGGACCTTGGCCCAATCCGGCCCTTACCAAGGTCCAAGCACATAGTTTGCATAAACTGCCCAAGAGCCTATGGAGGTTTAATTAAAGAATAGTAAAACACAAACCTAAGACATCAGATTTGGTAAAGGTACATATGTACTGGGTTTAAGGATTCAGATCCAAACTAATTCAATCGGATCATGTACTAGTAATTATTGGAATAATTGGGTCCAGTGAGACCCTAGTGATACAGTTACACACCCACTGGAGTTGGTGACAGAACAGCTTGTTGTGTACTATGCACAACAAGTTATAATGCTTGCCACTTTTATTAGCTATATCAAGATTTTAATCCTCATTGCCCCTTGCTACCATATCATCTCCATTTTAAGAAAACCATTGCATCCATTTCCTTGTTTCATGGTACATCAAAGATATTGTTGGAACTCGAGTTCTAAAAACTCAAAATTCCCTATTCAATAATTTTGCTTAAAATCTCCATTTGTGATATTTGAAAATTAGAGGGTTAAATCGAATATGTTCTTTAATAGTGAGTTATTTTGCTAATGACCATTTATTGTTCTGTTAATAACATCCTTCCGTTTGAACCTCTTCATGATATATGTGCTTCTTGCACGATCTGGATTATCTTGGTTGCGTTTCTTTTGTATTTGATAAACCCGGATACACTCAAGGACAGTGTTTCGCACGATCCGGGTAACTCTATTTCAATTTGATTTATTTAATTAATTTATAACTATTCGAATGTCATGAAAATTTATCCCATCAAATATAAAATGCAAGCCTCTGTTTTTATTGGAATGGAGAGCAGTTGATACCACAGGTGACATGTAATTCTAGTTTGTGTATAGGCTGGCAGTGCATGGTGCCTAATAAGCATCGCATTGTATAATTATTAGAGAAGAGCATAAGCACGTTAATTAAGAGGGAGAGAGGGAACAAAGGGGAACAGTAGAAATGTGGTATTGTTATTACAAGCTGTAGGTTTTGCTTTGTTTGTGAGAGACAGTGCGCAAGTTGCATCTATCTCCCATGCTTGCTTCCTTCATCTCATCTCATTATTATTATTATTATTATTTCATGGGACCAGACTCGTGCTTTGGAAAAAGGAATGCATCATTTTTTAAAACCTAAGTTATCCACACGGTACAAAAAGCTTTGTATTCGGTAACATAGGATACAACTTTGATATACGCTTTAATTTTACTGAAAAAAGTGAAAAGTCTAATGCAAGAGCTAGACTGTTATGTCATGTTGAAATCCTTTTTCATTGAAGATAGAGAAAAGAGGAGCAATGGAAAAGGGGTGCTGTGGTGGAAAAGCTCTCAATTTTGATTCGTATATGCTAGCATCCTATGCACGGCTAGATATATACATACACTTTTTCTTCTTTTTTTCGGATTTAGTATTACTAATACCAAAGTGAGAATAAGAGGCCTGAAAACTAGAAAAATTTATGACTATTAGCTCATAGTCTATGAAATTGAATCAGCTTAGGGTACACTAGAAAAATGCTTGCTATCTCATGTCATCATTGATATTTAGAATTTAACTAAAGAAATTAATTAATGCATGAAGTCAGAGACATTAGTGATGCCATGAGTCTTTTTTTTAACAAAACAAATCACACCAAAATTGCTGAGTGTACATATCGATGCCTACGTACTGACACCTAATGGTAGAAATTAAGATGCCACACAAAGATCCAACTTTTAAAGAGCTCGGAAACTTATAATCGGAACAGCATTTATATATACAGGTGCTATACTTCAGTGACCATATATTCTTGTACAATTAATTTATTGCTACTCGTTTGTACTTAATGTACCATGCACCTAAGATCGGTAGCAACCATGTTTTTTTCTTTAATACTGCTTATAGCTGGTCATGTAGGTAGCAAGCCCATTATGAAGGCTCCAACTCTGTTGAATTCACATTAATTAACCAGCATTTTTAATTACTGATCAACTTATTATTATGCGTAATTTGTAATTATATATAGTGAACTTACGACAATAACTTAATTAAATAAAACAGTTGCAGAGGTATACATATGGTCAGTGACACCATTGTTTTATCAGAGGAAGCGAGTTTCAAGGTACAATATATATATACGCTTAGAAATTTAGAGAATAGATTGTTAGAGAGCATTTAGAATGTAGAATAAAATATAATTATGACATTTTAATTAGGATGTCAGACCATACTCCTCTAAATAAGATCTTATATTAGATATAAATAATTGCGCGCATTTCTTTTTTTTATTCAATGGAAGAGCTCAGACTTCTCGTTTTTAATGCCAAGCCGAAACCATGCATGCACTTGGTCAATTTCCTTTGATGTCTCGTACATAAAATATTATCTTAACCAATTTTGTTTGGCATAATTTTAAGGGTATTGTCATAGCCTAAATTTAGAAAGGTAAATATAACTAATGTGTTTTAGGGTATGTTTCGTTGTAAAACAAAAATAGTTAGAATAGCTATTGTTGTCTTATTAAAATAGTCAAATCTCAAAACTCTCAGGAATAGTCTATTCTAATAAGACAAAAAGGTTGGATTCACTATTCTAGCTATTCTAACTCAACCAAACACCGAATAGGCTATTCCGAATAGTCTAACCTCAAGAATAGCATATTCTCATTCCAACCAAACATATAAAAATGGATGTTTTTAAAAAAAGACAGTCAGTTACTCAGGAGTAACAGATTAAGTAAAAACGAAAAGAAAGTTCAACAACAGATTGGATCTGACAAGCCTGATAGGAGTATGTCCGATGGGCATCGGACCTACTTTTGGGTTCAATTAGTGCCAACGTCGTCCGATCAGTATCAAGATCTGTGCACACGCAAATTAAAGCAGATGCATACGAATTTTAATGTAAGCGCACGAATCTTAATGTTAATTGGACGGTGATTACATCCATTGAACCAAAGTAGGTCCGATAGACATCGAACCTACTCTGAATTCCTGACAAGCACACTATGCTGGCTCACCTTTAACAAGCTATAGCTTTTGGCTTAAAAAAACTAATTTATTGATCTAGCAAACAAGTCATCCTTTTCTATGTTTTTGTTCTTCCCAAATCTTAATTATGTATAACAACTAACAGCCAAAAAAAGACCAAGAGAGTATATATAGGATACAAAAAAAAAAAAAAAAAAAAAAAATTCACTGAGAGAAAGACCCTTTAAAAGAAATTACTGCTTCACTGAATCACTGTGGCCTCCTTTCCATTTATAACCTCAAATAATATTGACTGGGTTTTAAAGATTTGACCATTAATCTAAATTTTAATCAGATGTCAGCAAAACGATGCCAATGCCGTGAAATATATATATGTGTACGGGATATTATATGCTTGTACGGGTACCGATGTAAAAGATTAAGTTAATTAACAATGATAACTAGCACAGTCATAGTTTCTATTAAAAAGAAATTGTACTGTTGTACAGTAATAGTGTAATACGGGTGAAATCGACATCGAAAAAGATGTTACCATGCATCGTCTCTCTCTCTCTCTCTCTAGCTACTTAATTAATATTTTCTTGGCCTCCCATGGCCAGCTCAGGTTGCAGGGTTTACAGCTAACTACCAGCCCATGCATTGGTCTGTCTCTCTCTCTCTCCATCTAAATATCTCTTTGGTTTTATCGCAGTCAAACCTTACAAGCTGACCACTTTCTTTCCCAGATACTATCTCTCTGTTTTCTCTCTCTATTCTCTGTCCAGTTACAGTTGTCCACGTTAGAGCCACTAAGAAGGGTGAAGGGAGGCGAGATTCCGAAGTTAAATAGAGAAAGGAAGAGAGAGATAGAGCATGTGGGCCAGTTGGGCTGAGCTGGTCCAGTCATAGATCGGCTTAGACTGCGAGACATGAGGCGAAAACTGGATTTTGTCAGGTGCTTAGGATAATGTTCTCTTTACAATCAGCTTCATACTGTACCAATTACCAACTCATATCAGATACACTTTCCTTTTCTTTCTTTCTTTCTTTTTTTCTTTTTTTTTCTTTTTTTGAGGTAATCTGGTATTTGTCCTTTAGTTCCCGGTTTATATATACGGTATATATACCCGCTCGGTCGAACTGAATAACATGAAAATATTCTAGCTGAAAAAAATACTGTCAAAGGATAAACTCTGATAAAGTATTATTTTATTCATGGGTCAGAATTCGGTGCCAATTAATTTATTTATGTGACAATTCTCACATTGTCATATATAAATGAAGTCGAATTGTTGTGTAACAAAAAAAAGTTGAATTGTTAATTAATTCAATAGTTTAGATGAAAGTTTATCTTTGAAACAGAAACAAAAAATACTTGATGTATCCAGCAATTTTATTTTTTATTTAATTTAGCCAATTACGTTCATATTTCTTCATAACAAAAATCTCTGTCTATATAAAAAAAATGAATACATAGATATGCTAGTTTGAGGAGATGTCCAAACTAAAATAAATAAATTAATTTTTTTGTGAGTTTAATTTATTGTATGTGTCAGAATTAAAGTATATATTAACCTGACATAGTTCGTAAATGAGACAATGATGACACACTGAGACACAAATATATATCAGACTCTAATTACTAACAACATATTCAAATAAAAATAGTGTAAGAAATATCAAGGTTCTAAATAGCGTTTATAGCGTCGTAGCGGGAAGGCTAAAAAAAAAGCTATAGCGAATAGCGTCGCTATAGCAGAAGCTATTCCAAATAACATTTTTTTTTACATTTCGTATATTCAATATTTGTACTAAATATCAACATTATCTAAAGTCTCATAGAACAATAAATAACACCAAAGTTATTAAGAAATTATAATATTCATATTGAACCCGTACAAAGTCCAAATTGTGGTTCAAAATATCCATAGTAATATCATAAACTATCGATTTTTCCTATTAAAAATATCTTAAGCATCATAATTCATGACATAATCTATTTTTTTTTCTATTCAAATTTCTATTTCTATTCTCAATTTCAAATTGATTTATTTGTAGCAAGTAACAACAAATTCAATTTCGGTTTGAGATTTTTTTATCTTTATTTAAAACCCATATAAATTGCTTAAAAAAAAAACTCATATTGTATAGCGCTGTAGTGGCCGCTATAGCGGCCGTAGCGCAAATAGCGCATTTTGATGTCATAGCATAGCGTTTGGGGTCCAAAAACGCTATAGCGCGCTATTTAGAACACTGAGAAATATACATGCAAGAATATTCAAAATGCAACGTAATGAAAGACTAGTAAAACTAGTTTTGTAGATAAAAAAAATGTGCAACTATTGTAGATTATTTATATGGCATTTGTTTCGGTGGACATAAGGACCTATTTGTAAACTGAACATATTTTCATTTTCAAAGTTCAAACAATCGATCCGACCATTCAACATTATCTCCATATTAAAATGTACTTGGAGGTCAAATTTTACATTTTTTTTGAATTTTTTTACTATTTATTAAGATGGTTACAAAATTGTTGTTTTTCAATAGTCTGAAAACAACAATTTTGTAACCATCTTAATAAATAGTAAAAAAATTCAAAAAAAAATGTAAAATTTGATCTCCAAGTACATTTTAATATGGAGATAATGTTGAACGGTCGGATCGACTGTTTGAACTTTGAAAATGAAAATATGTTCATTTTACAAATAGGTCCTTATGTCCACCGAAGCATCCCTCTATTTATATACAACAATATTGGTTTGGTTTCTTTCTTAATTATTTTTTCAAGGGCTCAGGTAAAAATTGCATCTTATATACAAGTTTCTTCACAGAAAGTACGAATACGAATCGTACATGTTATTCTTCTTCTGCTTAAATTGACAATTAGCTCTCCAGTTAACACGTGTATGGTAGGTCCATATGTTGCGCTCAGAGTAGCAAAAATACTTTCATGTGGTCGCTGGTAACTGGTGAGTGTTTCTATTTTTCGGCCATTAAAGTCCCCATTTGTGGCACCAATAACTGCATAATTTAAGGCATTCAATAATTGCATGCGAAATTAAGGATAACTCTTGTAACTTCCTTTAAAATTTTCTAAACAAATGCATGCAGCTAAATCAATTATAACTGTGTTGCACGCGGCTTTAACTCTTTATTTGCACTTATAAAGTTGTGATACTTAAACTATTGTTTGTTTAAACTTATGCAGATCCAGAAGTGTTTATATAAAGTTAATGTTGTAGTGTATATACTATATACTAATTTATAATAAGTTTTCTGTAGAAATCCATATAATTATTGCATCTGTAGACGACTAATTAAGCCGGGAAAGATAAATTCATTTGTAAAGAAAATTCTACAAGTTCTCGTGTATTCCCAAGCTTCGGAACATGTAATGCAAATCTACAAGGAAAACTCATTACTTTGTAGCTTGATTGAGATCGATTTGAATCTTACTTGAGCTCGACTAGCTCATCAATAATTATGCTATACTTTAATTATTTTAGATAATATAATAGAAGGGGGTCATTTACAATTCATTATTTTTTACAATTTTAATAATTATATAAATAAAGCTTAAATTTAAAATTTAACATTATAGACATGTAGGGGTGATTAATGAGCGAGTTGGGATATGCTCGTGCTCGGTTCATTAGCTTAATGAGCGAGTCGACTCGAGTTGAGAAGACAATACTGAGTTGACAGCTATGCTCGTGCTCATTCAGCGACTCGTTAAGAAATCAAGCTTGTAAGTAATTTGAATTTTGTTTCGAGTTTTTTGTTTTAGATACATCATTTAAAAACTAATTAACATTGATAAAATTTAACAAATTGTCACAATCCAACCTGCTTAAACAGTACATGATTTAACAAAAAATTGTCAATAAGCAAATTTAACAAAATCAAACAACTATCTTCTTGTCGATTCTCACAGCCCTATATGTCACATGCTTCTTGTCACAGACCTACAAAGTTGGATTTGGGTTTGGAATTGATCCGGTTAAGATTGAATGTGATATGATTTCATATAACTCAGTTCTTAATGAGCGAGTTGGGGTATGCTCATTAAGAACTGAGCGAGTTATGAGTGAGCTATTAACGAGTTGATAATGAGCGAGTTTTTAGCGAACGAGTTGCGTGCGAGTCACAAATTATGAGCGATTTACTCACCCCTATAGACATGATATGTCTATAATTTGATGTATGTTTCACTATATATCAAGTCGCTTGAATTTTAATAATCTTAAATTTTTTAACAGTCTGTAATGCAACATCAAATATACATATATATATATATGTAGAGTAGGGTTAAAATCAAGGTTCTAAATAGCGTTTATAGCGTCGTAGCGGGAAGGCTAAAAAAAAAGCTATAGCGAATAGCGTCGCTATAGCGGAAGCTATTCCAAATAGCATTTTTTTTACATTTCGTATATTCAATATTTGTACTAAATATCAACATTATCTAAAGTCTCATAGAACAATAAATAACACCAAAGTAATTAAGAATTATAATATTCATATTGAACCCGTACAAAGTCCAAATTGCGGTTCAAAATATCCATAGTAATATCATAAACTATCGATTTT
Organism: Carex kokanica; assembly: GCA_025461125.1. NCBI lineage: Eukaryota > Viridiplantae > Streptophyta > Magnoliopsida > Poales > Cyperaceae > Carex > Carex kokanica. The sequence continues at coordinate 1,942,268 of JAJGRX010000638.1, forward strand.
TCCTATTAAAAATATCTTAAGCATCATGATTCATGACATAATCTATTTTTTTTTCTATCCAAATTTTAATTTCGGTTTGGACTTTTTTTCTATTCAAATTTCAATTTATATTCTCAATTTCATATTGATTTATTTGTAGCAAGTAGCAACAAATTCAATTTCGGTTTGAGATTTTTTTTATCTTTATTTAAAACCCATATAAATTGCTTAAAAAAATAAAAAAATAAAAAACCCATATTGCATAGCGCAAATAGCGGACCGCTATAGCGCTGTAGCGGCCGTAGCGCAAATAGCGCATTTTGATGTCATAGCGTAGCGTTTGGGGTCCAAAAACGCTATAGCGCGCTATTTAGAACACTGGTTAAAATGCACCATTGGTTTTGTGCTCCAATCATGCTCCATGTTTTTTTCTCTGTTTTCAAAGTTCGAACAATCGATCCGAACTACTCAAGATGATCTTTGTATTAAAATGTGCTTCGAGACCAAATTTTATATTTTTTTGAAATTTTTTTACTAATTTTTTAGATAGGTACAAAATCACTATTTTCAGAAGATTCTGAACCATCCAAAACAGTGATTTTGTACCTATCTAAAAAAATAGTAAACAAATTTCAAAAAAAATATAAAATTTTGTCTCCAAGCACATTTTAATATGAAGATCATATTGAGTGGTTCGGATTGATTGTTCGAACTTTGAAAATAGAGAAAAAAACGTGGAGCATGATTGGGGCACAAAACCAATAGTGCATTTTAACCCTACTCATATATGTATGTGTATGTATATGGGGATGGGCTAGGGTGAGCTGTGAAGTAAAACAAGTTTGTACTCCACGCAATATTTTCATTTTGAAAATCCAAACAACCGATCCGAACCGCTCAACATGATCTACATATTGAAATGTGCTTGGAGACCAAATTTTACATTTTTTGGAATTTTTTACTATTTATTAATCCACTTTGAAAATCGCTGATCCAGGTGAACAGTAGAAAACATTAAAAAATTATGGACCAATGGATCAGCGATTTTCAAAGTGGCTTAATAAATAGTAAAAAAATTCCAAAAAATATAAAATTTGGTCTCCAAGCACATTTCAATATGGAGATCATGTTGAGCTGTTCGATCGATTGTTTGATTTTCAAAATGAAAATAATGAGGCGTGGAGTAAAAACTTGTTTTACTCCACGGTTCATTTTAGCATTTCTCTATGTGTGTGTGTGTGTGTTGAAATCATAGATTGAAAATCAGGTCATCCAACACACTTTCAAACTCATGCATATATTTCAAACTCATGTATATATTACAAGGACAATAATATTTAAATTGTATAAAATTTAATTATGACGATATTTATATCTTCAACAACATACCTATATATGTACTTCAATTTTTAATTTATTTGATTTTTTAAATATGTTATTAAGATGGTTAATTAAAGTAAACGTTTTATATGATTTCTCTTCAATATAAAATTATCATAAAAGAGTCCTAATAATTGAGCTCTATCTGAATTTAAATAAGCTCGAATTTTTTAAATGAAAGGTGAAGGTTTAGCCTATCAACTTTTTTCAAACCTCTATTTATATTATAAAGGATTTCTTCACTTTGTGAGTTTCGAATCCATGATCTTCCACATATGAGCCATGTACATTTGCCACTAGACCAAATGCTAGTTCTCAAATAAGCTCGAACTTAATTGCATGCACATCAAATATTGAAAGTTCTCAAATATGTTACCTGTAATTTTGTGGGTTATCTATTCATAATTCACATCCTCCCAAGTACCTCACTGAATATGACCGGAACGGACGGTCCAGATTTTTAAATTGACACGAATCTCAAAACACAAATAATACTGCCCCCTAAGTCATCCTGAGTAATCACCGACTGAGTGTAAATATGGGCCGTCCGTTCTGATCAGATTCAGTCAGGTACCTTGGAGGATACGGATCCATCTATTCCCGGGGGGGGGGGGGGGGGGGGGGGGGGGGGGGTGAAATGATGTATTGTTACAAGATAACAAGAACTACTATTTTTTTTTTTTTTGGCCTAATACGATGTGAAAAAAATGCTTAGTTTTTTAAATGACACGACTTTTGTTACTGGTGATTTCTTCGATACATGTTGACATATAAAGAAATCGTTCGTCACCTTTTCCAACTAAAATTTTACTTAAATACTCCCGGAGACATCCGATCAAAGTATTTTGCATTCCAATAATTGTTTGACAGATGAATGTTCCCGGGCTCTTTTGAATAAAATAGCTCTGAGAGACAGAAACGAGAACAGTTCAAAAGGCAAAGAGAGAACATACATAATTCTTTTTTTCTTGTAGATTACATAGATAAAAAAATTAAAAGATACGTAAAATACAGAAAAAGTACGGACAGGACACTGCAAACTGTCAGAAAGAATTAAATAATTGTATAAGAAAATGATCCCCTAAAAAGTTAAGAGCTTTGTGGGCCCCACAACTCAGTGGCTCGGTACACCTTTGTCTGGTATTACTGCCGGGTCTTCATAATTAGCCCCAACTAAGTTGTCCTATAATCTTGTCCCAAATTCATATTAAGAAATTTTTGAAGTAATGCAGATGAGAGGCATGTATTGTACAGTGTGTTATGTGTGAAGACTATCCTCTTGAGTCTTCTCAATATCTGTTTTTTGAATGTTCTAATGCGTTGGAGGTGTGGGGAAGGTGTCATAATCTTTACCAACACGCATCAACCGTCACAGCTACATGGGAGGCTTCACTTCAAGTTGGCGGTCAGACAAGGGGGCAAAATAGGCAGCAATGGGCCACTGCATTTATGGCAGTACTGTGGTCGTTGTGGCGGCAGAAAAATGAAGTTATCTTTCGAGGTGTCAAGTTACCAACAGTAATAGTAGTGAACCGGGCAAAAGAGGATGCGGTACTATGGAGTTGTTACTGTGGTAACAGAGTTATCAGCATGAGGCATCTGAGTTTGGGAAGGAGCTCAAATGCAGATCATGTCGATGTATAATGAATCTTGTAATACATTAGGGCCGGATGTTGTAATCACATTTATTAATACAACATTGGTAGCATCTACCAACTTTTCAAAAAATAAAATAAAAATTGAATTTACAAACAGTCCAGAAAACACGCAAAAAAAAAAATATAATGAATGTGTTTTATTTCTCCTTTGTTGGACCATCTCATGATTCTAATCAAGATAAATTCTGTATTTTACTTTTTAAGACTGAACTTTTTTTTTTCATTTTCAACTTATAAATATTTTCTCTGTTCCCCACCTATAAGATAAATTCAAGCTACTTCATCGGTTTTACACATGTTTTTTTTTTTTAAAAAAAAGTGGGTGAAACTCACCGATTTCATTAGAAACCAAGATTGTTCAGATGTTTTGGTTTGTAGACATGTAAAGACTAATTATTTATTTCAAACAAAATTCAATGCATAGTTGAACACAAAAGTTCAGTCATTCCCGCCAAAATTAAAGCTAAAAGTGCAAAAAACAAAATAAACAAAATAATTTATCAAATTCCAAACATTTTTTTCTTTGAAAAAAAAAACATTATTCGAAGTAATAATTCGTTAAATGTCAAGTGAATGATAATTCTCCTTGCACCAACTTCTATCAATTTAATCTTTTCTAAATTTCATGTCAAATATTAAAGTGATAAATTTTATTCTACGAAACGATAATGGAGCGTGATAGTATAGGAGTAAACAACTATTTCTCGATAACCATGTGATGGTTCTAAAATTAAGGGCCTGTTCGACTACACAGTGGGAACGGGAATAGGAATAGGAATAGGAAATTTTTGAACTGAATTTTACTGTTCACGTGAGAAAAAAAATATTCAGTCTGAGTGAATTTTTTTTTTCCCACGTGAACAGTAATTTCAGAATTACTGCCGAACAGGGCCTAAAACAGTGCATGTTAGGGATCCCTAATTCATGCTTATGCATTTCTGATTTGATACAATCATATAACATTATTTAAAGAGACAACATATATATATTTGGACTTTTGTGCGTACCGTATTAAATAATTTATATTTTGCTGATGAGCAGCTAAAATTTAATATACACTGAGGTATATAGTCGTTATATTTTTTTTCCTGCATTTGGAGTTCGATATAATTCAGATTTTTTTTTAATAATATATTTTAATTTTTCCAAACAATAACAAAATATATTTACTTGGCAATCTTGTTAGTAAGCTATAATAGTGCTTTAAATTTTTGTACCTTCCTATCTATGAATCTGGTCCAAAATTTTTATTTATAGCATAAAAAAAACCAAATCACTCCGGTTTTGGAGAAATTCGGAAAATACCGGGCCGCTCAGGTGTTCTGCGGCCTCAAAGACTGGAGTCCGCCCAATGCTCCTGCAGACCCTGGGTCCTCCAAACGCCTATGCGCTCCCCTGTGCTATATAAAGGAGTCCGCTGGAACTCTTCCATTATCCATGCAAGCTTTATTTCGATCCCTTTGATCTCGGATAAGTTTTATTCTTCTTTCTTGTTTCAATTTTTAATTTAGGGTAGTAATTAGGTTTAGGTTTAGGGTTTAGGAGTTAGGGTTTAGGATTATATATTATTTTTTACTGTTTAGGGTTTAGAACCAAATTTAATTAGAATAGTATCAAAATTTAACGGTAATATGACCAAAATTAATATTTTGAGCACCAAAATTAACTATTTGAGCATAAAAATTAAATTAGACCAATACCAAAATTTTTGCGACCATAATTAAATTGTTTAGTACCAAATTTTGACCAAAATTAGATTATATTAGTGCCAAGGTCGATTAGATTAGAACTAATTTTAAATTACACTTAAGGTACCAAAATGGCAATACATTAACCAGATTTTTTTATCATATTGGGTCAAAATTGGTACCAATATTAATAGCAAGAAATTATCAAATACAACATAACATCTAGTAGAGATATACCATCTTTCAGTAGAGATGTACCATTATCTAGTAGAGGTACACAACATGACCATATACCCACTCCGTACGAGATGTCCCAGTACGTCGACAGGGCGATGGCATCTGTTCTGGGTATCTGGAGTCGCACTGACAGGGTCAGCAACTTTATGTGGTACCCGAACACGAAGCACTCCATTCTAGAGGCTGCTATTAGGGTAAGTTTTAAATTAGTAATATTAAAAAAAACTAATAACATCATTTTTTCTATAAATTTTGAATGAAATCTATGAATTTTTAAAGGCACAGTTTGGATACGGCTACGGTTTGTCACAACCGCATGTTGCTGAAGTACCAGACGGCGTACGGAGGGATGCTGCGGGCAATGGGGCTTTACCAGCTATCGTAAATGACTGAGGAGATACACGACAAGGGATTGTCTTCCGGTCTCATTGAGCGATGGCGTTCCGAGACGCACACCATTCATCTCCCTCATGTCGAGATGACAGTCACCCTACAGGATGTCAGTTGTCTGTGGGGGTATGATTATTATTGGGGTGCCTGTGACGGGTGTCGAGTACGGGGACTTCAGGCATTTGTGGAGCGAGTTGCTGGGTACTCGCACGTGGAGCTCCAGAAAGAGAAGAAGAAAGGTGAGAAGATTCAAGTCTCGCCCAGCTCTATCAGCTTAGCGAGTTGCTGGACAGACTACGATTTTTGGTCCTGGAGTCCATCATACATCCGAGATTTAGGTTATTTAGTCGGTTCAGCTAGAGGATGTCCATGTAGAGGACTCTACAGATTCAGTAGATACTGACGAGACGTCACTCTCCAGGCGGGGTCAAGGGTTCAGGAAAAAGAAGCCGAGCACGATATTTAGTCCTGACCTGTAGAATTTGATTTGTACTTTGTTAGATGTTTTGTCAAATAGTAGGACTTATTTGTTAGATACTATCACTTATATGTTGCTTTGTTATTTATTTTATTTGTTTTTTGTTATTTATTTATTTTGTTCATTATATCATTATCTCTTCTTACACAAATGATATTTCAAACAAACGATATTTTCAAAATAAACAACATACTCATAAGATAGATACGACAAACAAATAATATTTTCAAAATAAATGACATTTAACACAAAATAACAATTACACGCAGTATATATAAACAACATAAAAAATAAAAACCATAAAACCAAATAAAAAAAACACTTTCTACTTAAAAAAAAGGGGGGGCACATAGGCGTTTAGCGCACCCAGGACCCGCAGGAGTATTGGGCGGCTCCTAGACTGGGGCCACAAAGGCATTGGGCGGACCCCAGTCTTTGGAGCCACAGAACACCTGAGCGGCCCGGGTATTTTCCAAATTTCTCCAAAACCGAAGTGATTTGGTTTTTTTTTCTTATGCTATAAATAAAAATTTCGGGAATCTGGTATTATTCCATTTTCAGCATATATATTCGATAATAATTTTATCATAATTACATTTAAATCAAGAAAAAAAATCAGTTTCACAAACTTAGAAGAGGCCTTAGCGGGTGTAATTTGGAGGAGGGGAACATTTCCTGTTTCCTAGAGCTTGTCCTGTCCTAGCTAGGTTGTGTCATGTATGTGCAGAGAACTCAGAGAGCTGATCTAAACGAGATCTGTAATATTATTCATCTTCAAATTGTCATTTTTCAAGTAATTATATCCTGTATTTCAGCACTATTAGTTTCACCTGTAGACCGCTTTATTATTATTATTAGTTTTTTTTGTGCATTATTACATCATGAGAGCCAATTTTAAGATTTGAGGGTAGACACTACTCTTTTAGGCCGGCAAGACATTTATTAATGCAGAAATTTTCGCATGAAACCCTTATATAATTATATATTCTCAAAAAATTTACATACCTAAAAAAATGTTATCAACAATTTAGCATTCAATTCAAGAAAACAAATTATACACATCTTTCCTTCACTATTTTGTTGCTTTAGAAAAAGAAAAGTAATTTGGGTACCATAGATTGGAGGACACCTGTACTCGGTCTTTATAAAAAATTATAATTATTTTAAGGGCTAGAAAGAAAATGTTCCCTATTAAAAAACCGTATAAAGACATGCATCCCTTTTCCCGTTACAAAGCTGTTACACCTCGCCACGCCCCCTCTTCTCTTCCTCTTTATATAAAATTAAGCCCCTTTATAAATCCCTCCTCTCTCACCATTCATAAAATCTTAGAAGAATAATATACATAGATCACTTCTCTTCTACTTCTCCCTTACCTGACGCCTCTCTCTCTCTCTCTCTCTTTGTCAAATAAAATCAACGGGTGAGTTCTAATCCTGATCGCATGGGTCAACAATTTGGCGACACCACTCTCACCAAGGTGTTTGTAGGGGGTCTCGCATGGGAAACGCAAAAGGAAACTCTCCGTGAGCATTTCGTGCAGTACGGGGAGATACTGGAGGCGGTTATCATCTCCGACAAGCTCACCAGCCGTTCCAAGGGATACGGCTTTGTACGCTTCTCTTTCTAGCCTTTTTATTTACACTAGGAAGAAAAACCAGTAAAAAAAAACATAGATACTGATAATTAATTCTTTCTTAACTTCACAAATTAAGAAAGAAATTAATTACATTGTGAACAGACAATTCAATTCGAGCAGAATTATATTTCAAGTCCATACAAGTGCTTTTGCACACAATGCAGCTTACAAAGCAAGTTTGTAGCATAAAATGCTGATAGTATATTTCCTTTGTTTCTATTTTTGCTGCTATGTAGGTGACATTTAAGGATGCCGAAGCAGCAAAGAAGGCGTGCGAGGATGCAACGCCGGTAATTAATGGCCGGCGTGCAAACTGCAACCTGGCTTCACTTGGAGCCAAGACACGGCTCCGTAACTCCCCACCGGCTACACCCGTGCCATCTCAGTCACCGATTCCTGGGGTCCCACAGCCAGGTAGGTCAAATTTCTTGCTTTTTTTCCTTTCTAACATTTCAGGATTTTTTTTTCATTTAATTGGTAAAATTTGAAGATTGCGGTTGTTTCTTGTTATTTATTGCGAGAGCAACTGCTCTTTTGTATTTTACTCTGTGTGTGTGTGTGTGTGTGTGTGTGTGTGGGTGGGTGGGTTGAGTGGGGCTTGGAATTTTGGATTTTACTGCTCTTTTGGCGCAATTGAATTTTGAAAATTCGCCTTGAGTACTTTTGAAAGTAGAATTGGTTGAGCATTAACTACGAAGCCATTTTTTGTCATTTTGGAAACACTTGGGTTCTCATTCAAACCTTACCAAATTGAGGTGGTTTAGCAAATTTTGCTCTCAGCATAAGGTGGAAAACTGTAATTGCAGAGGCACTATAAATTCTGAGTCTCTGAGAGACAATGTGACAGACAAATTACACAAGACTATGATAAACAAGAACCAAATAGAGCCAAATAGAGCATAACTGTTCAACTGTTCACTTTAATCCTTCATTTCGAAGGAAGTAAAAAAAATGTCGGATGCAACCTGTTGAATTATATTATCCATAGTTATCCATAAGGATTTGACCAGTCGCTAAGTAAGGCCTAGAGTAAAGAAAAAGGATATATATATAATATATATATACGTATATATATGAATGAATTGTACTTTGCTAATATACATGGATTGGGAAATGTAGCAGGAATGGGAGTGGGACCCAATAGGGGAGTGTCGCCAGGGCCGGCGGCAGCGTGGTACTACCATCCCTCGACAACTCCGCCACCGCCGGCGCCGTACAACCACCACCATCAACCCCACCATCCCCCTACCTTCCACGGCGTTTTGCCTTTTTACCCTTCCTCCGCCGCCTCTTACGGGTACCCATCTACCTATCTATCTCTTTTTTTTATTTTCTCTTGCATTGATTCCCTCCCCTCCGTTATGTACGGAAAATGGAGATGTACAGTGTCCTCTCTGATATCATCCTTGCATGTTTTGGAATTTAGGTTCTCTAACTTATTTTGTCAATAATTTGTTACCATAAAAAATATTAGTTTTTCATCGTAGTTTTTTTAATTACGAAACTAAATTAATATTTCGATCTACTGCTGCTCATAAAACCATGCAAAAGAGAAATAAGCAATTCTCTTATTAAAAATATCTAGTGTTAAAAAAGGCCATTCAAATGAATATACTGTTGTTAGACAACGAAAAGACAGATTTTGAATGGATGTCTCCATTTCGTGTTAAAACAAGAGGCGTCGAGCGGAACGGTCCCCTAAGGAGATCTAATGGAAAGGGATGTGAGGTCCAAAACAGGGAACGTGCTGGGGGTGCAGTAATATCATGCCACGTGGGCACATGGGATGATGGGGCTCATGGTTTTACATGATGCGCGCCAGCCTGTTCTGTTACCCCATCGTGCCTTGCATGTGCTTTCAGATTTACCCTTTCTAGTCTTAAAGCCCATTTTATTCTTGTCTTAGTTGTTTATGCTCTGGACTTGGAAAGTGTATAAATCATGCAAAACACTAAGCTTAGCTCATGTGGTATCTGGAGGAATAACTCCTGAGAGCTGACACACAATTGGTTTTATAAAAGTCAAGTTGACAAGCTGCTATCATGCAAATAACATGATCACTTGTATGTCACCATATATGTTTTTTTTTTTATGTCAAATATTTATTTATTTGTATATTTATTAATCTTTCTATGCCATATACTTATGTAGGTATTCTCCTAACTACATGGCCGACCTGAGCTACAACGCGGTAAGCACACTTGATACATGCTCTTCATATTATTCATAAATGGTTACTCAAACTTTGAAAATAAATTGAAGTGTTATTAAAACTAGGCAATTTGCAAAGAAATTAATGCATGTACATAATTTTCTCAACAAATCCAGAAAAAAATAAAAATCATCACGAAAGCTGAAATACTTATTGCTAATAATTTCCTTGTGAAAAATTGAAACAGAAGCTGAGCCCGACAGCGGGAGGATCATACATCCAGGGTCAATACTCGTATCCGGCCCAGGTGCAGGGAGGCATGGTGGCACCGAGCGGGATGCTGCCATATTACGCCCCGTTTTATCACTATCAGCACCACCAGTCACAGGGACTGGGGGTCCCGGCGGCCCACTTCTTCCCTCCCGTCAACGCCACTGCCATGGCCACCATCCCTACTCTCATGCCCAAGCCAGCTGTCTTGGCTCCTAAAGGTACTTGTTCAATTAATTTACTTGATCCATGTCTGTCAATTTAGTGAAACTGACAATGAAAATATGATGGAAGAAATTAATTGGTTAACCTGTATTAAGTTTAGGGGTCAACATTTTTTGTTTTTGTTTCATCATTTGCAACATCTTTCTTTTTCTTTGTCATAAATATTTGATCAAACAAACATGTTGTTTGGGATAAAGTTACTGATGAAATTACTTGGTTCTTTGTTTGTGGCAGTGGAGCCAGTGACAGGATGCAGTTGAATAATTAGTAAAAGACAGACCAGGAGAGACTCGACAATGAAGACTTAATTCAATTTTATTGGACCAAAATCTGTTAAAATTCTTTGAAATTCAAATCTAACCTGCATCAGAAGGATGCGAAATCTTGTAACAAAATACTATTGCTCGTTTACCAACGTATTTTATGGTAAACCTTTGAGTCCAAATCAATGTAGTAGGACCTGTGTGGAATAAAATTTTACCTATTTAGTTCCCTTTCCCCCTCCCCCTCTCTCTCTCTCTCTCTCTACACACCAAGGTTATAAAATGCGGTTTTCATGCGGTATGCTGAAGGCCACCGCATACTGCATATATGGTATACGGCCGTATATGCGGTTTTCATGCGGTACTTACATATGCGGATTTTAAAATGGGACTTTATATATATATAAACAAGTATGCGGTAGTATGCAGTAATATTTGATATCATACAAACAAGTATGTGGCCGAATATGCGGTAAAAATATGCGGAACCGCATATTAGATCGCATATTGATTTTTCACGCGGTTACCAACCGCATACGCATATGCGGGCACATGAACTGCATTTTCCTACACTGCTACACACACACGCATCTTTCATCCTGAACTGGCATTTTCTTTCTCTTTTGTTTCAATGCTAATGGGTAAGCTGAGTTATTTTTCATGTTTCTCGCCATTCGCCAATAAATAGTGTTTTGAAAATTATTAAAATAATATTCCTGCTTAGAACACTGTAAACAAGTAACTGTTTCAGCGTTAACCAATGCTCGGAGGTTTGGAGAGAAATCTTTCGGATATAATATTAATAATCAATTATTACGGTCGTTGCAACTGGTAATTAAAACTTAAAAGTGTTTGAAAACTAAGGTGGAAGAATTTTCGAATTCTAGTGTTCAATAAATAGAGATTTACTTCATTCTTATTTATCTTGATTGGACTTGTTTTTTTTGTTTTCTTTCTCCTTGTTTAAAAGTATGTTTGATCTGTTTAAGATGTAATAATTTTTTTAAAGTGATCCAACTATTTTCTAATTATTTAGTAGAGATTATTATCCATCTAATTGTGCTGTTTTTCATTATACAGAGTTTTAACATTTTGAAATATATTTATTAATTTCCAAATTCGCTATATATAAAAAATATTGATAAAATCATTTTATCATTATATTTTCCAATATATATTTTCGAGACAAAATTCATAAACTACCCTAGTTGAAATAATCAATGTTCTAAATAACTAGTTATACCGGCATTACAAAGCCTGATCGTTACCAGGCAGCCTGGAGTGCGTATCCTCTGAGATATCTCATATTTTGCATGACCGACGTGTTCGGTGCCTATTCGGGGATAGCGCAGGGGGCCAGTATTATTTGAGCTTTGAGATCCGTGCATAACGTATTTGAATGGTTGAAAGGGTATATTTGTAAATTATTTTAAGCAGTGGGTGTGCCTGAAAAAAGAGATCTCGGTTCCTCTATCAAAAATGTGAAATAGCGTTGGCCCTATGGATTCAAATAAGCTGTCAAAAGCTTAAAAGAAGAAATAAATCATACAAGACAATACTACATCCTCAAATGAAAAGATAATAATAATAATAAATCCATTCAAGCTTCCAGTTCTGTTGGCCTTTCTTATTATTATTTTTCTGCATAGGTTTGGAATAACATCTACTCGAAATAAATATGTTGTTATTTCATGTGCGAATCTCAAGAAATAAAGTTTTTCATGCGCTAATCTTATAAGATCAACGGTTAGAATTGAAATAACATGTTCGTGTTATTCCTTCGTGTTATTCCTTGGAATAACAGCATATTTATTTCCCCATCTACTATATATAGATGAATGTTATTTGTGGAGATATGGAATATTACGATGTTTTTATGGAGAATTTGGCTATTTTAAAAATTTACATGGAGATACCATTAATTCTCCAAAAGAAAATTACGTGCATTTTACGTCTAAGTGTTATATTTTCTCATTTCTCAGTTTATATATTTCATACTAAAGATTAAAAAGATAAGAGGCACTACGGAGGTATGAAAAGATGTCGTATTTGAATTTTTTATTTGCTTTTACTACTTGAACAGAATTTGATTTCATTCCTCCTCTCAATGGAACCAAATCTCATGCCCACAGTTCTATCCGTCCATCCATTTCATGTATGTTTCAATGTTGTAATTATATTATGAAAATTATTTGAGTTTTGAAAAACACTCTTCATATTTTTATATTGATAATTCAAATTGAAGCAGACATGAGATTCAGTCCCCTCTCAAATCACTTTATTATACCCACAAACCACAAACCAGAATTTTTTTTATAAACCATAATTAAAATTTGTTTTTTTTACGAAACCAACATGATTACTTTTTTTTTACAAAAATCATAAGAACTAAAATGTCATTTCGGTCATTTCAGTCCGGTCTCTTTTTTGGATTTTCTGTGGTACTGGTTGCACAAGTTTTCATATGAGCCGCCACAGAAAATCTAAAAAGGAGACTGGACCGAAATGTCATTTCGTTCCAAAATAAAAAAAAAATAACGGACCAAAATGGTATTTCGTTTCTTATAATTTTTGTAAACAAAAAAAGTAATCATGTTGGTTTCGTAAAAATATTTTTTTAAATTATGGTTCATAAAAAAAATTTCCACAAACCAACACAAAAATAACAACGTCACTGCTTTGAAAAGGCCAGTAATAACAAATTCTAAACCATCTGATCCACTTTGGAAAGATGGCCCATAACTCTTATGTAGGCTATAATTAGAGTAATAACATTTTGTTTATTTCAAGACAATTATTTTCTCACAACTACACGGCCCAATATCTATAGTATAAGTCTAGATTTGGGCCCAGGTGCCTAACATATGGGCTTTAGTTACTCTCCTTCCTTTTCATCTTATGTTGTTGCAGCTTGCCAGATTAACTTCCAAACGGTTGGTTTTTGCATGCATGGTGTAATTAATTGGTGCTTTTTGGGACGTGCGTGCTTATCAAGGTAACTGCCGAAGTAAATTATATTAGTAAATAGTTTCTTTCAGATGCATTGGGAAGATAAATACCAGAGTCAAAGGTAATAAAGTTAGATTAATTTACTTAAATCTTACGGTTTTTTGGCTTTTTGGCATGTGTTAATGGTATATCAAGTTAGTCAAGTATGAGAAATCTGACAGTTAAGTACTTCTGTGGCGTTTTTTTTAATAGCAAGGAATGCTTTTAGAATGTATAAAGTGGCTTCAGATTTATTATTTTAAATAATTCAGAACCATATTATTATAGTGTTGCAAGAATATTTTGCATTTCAGAAAGGATACGTAGATACGTAATATTATTTTTTTCGAAGAAATCAATATCCATTTCTTTCTTTCTATTTTTTTTATTTACTTGTTTACTAAACGGCCCTCGGTCACGAAATTCTCATAAGAGTTATTGATATTTCTTGGAATATGTGAAGAGCAGAGACATGTTCAACTACTTAGACAAGAGCCATGGTAAATATATTTTTGACAGGGGTAGATTCAAGATTTTAGTTAGAGCTAGGCACTAAATATTAACAAGAGTATAATGTTTTTTTTTTCTTGGTGAATCGGAGCAGAGTAGCAGATAAGGTTCTAAAAAAGTAACGTCGTGACAGGATACGTTGCAACACGGTACGGTTCTGTCAAGGCATGACATGACACGACACGTTGTTGGTCACATGTCATGACTCGCGTGTTCCGTACCGTGACCATTCGTGTGATGCGATCATCTTTTGAAAATTTGACACGACACGGCACGTGGTCACATGAGTCATGTGTAATTAGGTTCGTTAGATCTTGATCGAACTGTGAATCTTGAATAAAGTAACTTAAAATATGAAACAAATGGTTAAACGTGATCAAACGTGACAAACATAACCGGTCACATGTGGTCACGACGTGACTGTGTTATGACCATTCACGTGCCATGACTATCCTTTAGAATTTGGTCACGGCACGTATAAATCTGACTTGGTCACAGCACGGCACGTGATCTAAGTCACAGCACGACACATATTTAGATCTCTAGAAGCATAACTCTTTTTTATCCTTACGAATCAGTGATTCTTCTAAGCGAAGTAGTGAATCAGACCTTGTCTTTTCTTTCTTTCTTTCTTTTAGGCGAATCAGTCTAGGCTGACTTTCTTTTTCGCACAATTTTCTTCTACTTGATCCTGAATTAAATTCAAGAATATGCCCTATTTCTATTCAGGAATATGCACAAATATAAAGTATTATTGGGTCTAAAAAAAATTGAATCCAATAATAGACACTTGTTCAACCGCTGACCCTCTTTAGCTCCGCTGTTGCTTTTAGTATGCATTAAATAAATAAATGAGGATTTTCGTACCATAATTTTTTTCTATAATTAAATATCATATCCATTTTTTATATGTAAAACATCATATCATATTTGAAAGACGCTTCTTTTTTAAATCAAGCAGGATAACTAGCTATCATGTATGAACGTAAAATGTTATTATTGTTTAAGTTATTTTGTATTAAGAAATAAAAATTAATTTATTAAAGATTGAACTATTAATTTTATATTTTTTGAGTAAATTATAATGTCATGTGTTCATTTTGTAATTCATGTGTTATTATTTTTAGACCTTATTATATATTTATCTTCGGAGTATTGTCCAATGTTCATACTAATCTCTGAAGTTCGATGAGGGTGTTTCTAAACTCACCAAGTCCTTCCGTGAGCTCGACTCTAAAACCTATCGAATTGAATTCAAACGACATTTTCAAGCCGTTAGATGTTTAATCTATATTAAAATGTGCTTGGAGACCAAATTTTACATTTTTTGGAATTTTTTTACTATTTATTAAGATGGTTTGAAAATCGCTGTTTTTCAATGGTGCAGAATTTTAATAAAAACAACGATTTTCAAACTATCTTAATAAATAGTAAAAAAATTCCAAAAAATGTAAAATTTGGTCTCCAAGCACATTTTAATATAGATTGAACATCTAACGGTTTGAAAATATCGTTTGAAGTCAATTCGATTGGTTTTAGAGTCGAGCTCACGAAGAGCTTGGTGAGCTTAGGAACACCCTAGTTCTACTCGATATATAATAATTGGAATCAATTTGGTTCGTACTGTTGTTTTCATCAAAAGAAAAAGGGCAAAAAGTTGTGCTAAATTTGGCATGGAATAGATATGTTAATTGACATGCAGTGGTATGAATCGAAATAATATAATTCAGCGTAGAGGAAATATAAAGCTCCAAAGGTAGCTCAAATTAAAGGTGTTCAAATGGTCGGTTCGGTTGAAACCAAACTAATTTTTACAAATCAAAGTTTTATTCAGTTTTGAAAAATAGAACTGAACCGATCGAACTAAACTTCTCAACCGAATTACAACCGAACCGAACAAATTGAATTAAATTTCGATTTGTTCATTTGAACCGAAATTTGATAGACTTAAATCAAGAAATTCAAAAATTAGACAAAAAATTGATAGACACAGCCTTCAAATCCTTTGATGTTTTCCTGTTCTTATCGTGCATTGCACAAATCAAACAAAAATTAACCACGCTAATCAATGCATACAGAGAAAATGAGAGAAGGAAAAGCGGCAAATTAGAGAGACAGAGAGAGAGAGCATCAACGAAAGGGAGAAGGAAAAGATTGACCAGGGGATTCAGATGCGACGCAAGAAAGGGTAAAAAGGGGAAAAAAAATAATCTTTTGGTCTAGAAGAAGGAATCAGAGTAGGTCCGATGCCCATCGGACCTACTTGGTTCGATGGATGTGATGACCATTCGATCTGCATCAAGATTCGTGTGATCTGCATCAAAATCCGTACAAGTATGTATCAATTTCCGTGCCCATAGATCTTGATGCTAATCGTACGGTCCTAGAGCTAATTGAACCTAAATGTAGGTCCGATGCCCATCGGACCTACTCCTATCTCCTAGAAGAAGAGAGACGTGAAAAAATTAAAGGAGTCGGGGAGCCAGCGTGAAAATAAATCGATGTGATTTTATCAAAAGAATTTGATCTGTTTGGTTCAGCTGATTTTAAAATTTTCTAAACCGAATCAAACAACAAAAACCGAATAACACCAAAAATTGAACAGAACTGAACCAATAAAACTGAAAAACCAAACTATTTAAACCGAACTTTTCCGTAATTTAGTATAATTTAACGTAATTTAACTTAATTTCAAATAATTAGCGTATTTTAGTATAATTATGCTAATTATACATTAAAATAAGTAATCTAACAAATATTTCAAAAATAAAAACCCTCCTGATCGGTCAAAAAATGGCCGGTCTTAATTTTTAATCTAACCGGCTAATTTTTGGCCAGTTTGGTCATTTAAAAAAAATCCAGCTAAGTTGTGTATAATTAATATTTTATAATTAAATTTGGATATTAATAAAAATTGCGGTTTACTGTAAGTCTACTGTTTCTTATATTTCAGCGTTGAATTGCTAAAAATATTAGTAATTGAATATTTCATTTGCATTGTAATAAAGACAAATTATTTTTAAATTATACATATTTATGTTGAATCAAATTGCACAAAAGAACAGCACTGCCAGACTTTTGTCGTTATGTTTAACTGACAGTAAATCTGCACCGAGAGTTGTGGTAAAATTTGCAAGAATTAAAAAGCTTAAAAAAGTGAAAGGTAGTTAAGTGTTAACCTCTGTTTAAAGATTTTGCAACTATATAATAATGAAGAGGGATGCTTCTATGGACATAAGGACCTATTTGTAAAATGAATATATTTTTATTTTTAAAGTTCAAACAGTCGATCCGACCGTTCAACATTATCTCCATATTAAAATATACTTGGAGGTCAAATTTTACAATTTTTTGAATTTTTTTACTATTTATTAAGTATTTTACAAAAAACTAGTCAAATTCAGACCATTGAATTTTGTAAAATACTTAATAAATAGTAAAAAAAAATTGAAAAAAAATGTAAAATTTGACCTCCAAGTGCATTTTAATATGGAGATAATGTTGAATGGTCGGATCGACTGTTTGAACTTTGAAAATAAAAATATGTTTATTTTACAAATAGGTCCTTATGTCCATACAAGAATTTGCCAATAATGAAAGGTATAAAAAAAATTGAAGCAGCACGTGGTACCACACTACCACCTAACCTAATTGTTTCCAATATGCCGTCACCTAACTTTGACAATGGAAGGCAGCCAGAGCGGTGTAGCATGAGGACAAAGCACAAGTCCAAGTTAATTGTACTTTAATTTTTTTAATTGCTTCAAGTTTGGATGTCCTTTTCTTTTTTACTTTTTTTCAGTATTTGGTTATAATCGCATTAAGAGCACTAAAAATCTCAAGGAATAGCATATTAGCATTAAAAGCGATTTCTTGAACACTCAAATATAATAGTAATAGAATAGTACCATTGAAGTATAGAATGAATTCATATCCTTTGCATTAACTCAAAAGAGAATCTTTTGAGTTAATGAATCTCAACTGTCCAATCTGCTTTAAAATTTATGCAAACTAGATCTGCACTAATATTAAAAGATCCCGTATGTTATAGACACGAGCCGAATTGGCTCCGTTTAAAATCAAACTGTTGAAATTCATTAACTCAAAAGATTCCCTTTTGAGTTAATGCAGAGGATACGAATCCGTATAGAATAGGGTGAAAACTCAAAATCTGTTTTCTTAGTTTTTTTTTTAATATGGGTTGGAGGTCATCTAACACATTTCAAATTCCTATATATTAATATAGGAATTTTTTCATTTTGTGGAATTCATAATAAGTCTGATGCCCATCGGATCTACTTTGGTTCGATGAGTTTAATCACCATCCAATGAATATTAAGATGCGTGCACTCTACATTAAAATTTGTGTGTGCCTGCTTTAATTTTCGTGCGCACAGATCTTACTACTGATCGGATAGTGTTAAAACTAATTAAACCCAAAAATAGATCTGATGCCCATCGGACTTACTCCCATCCTACATGGAAATCATGTACTTTTGCTACTAGATCAAAAATAAATTTTGTGTGTTCTTAGTTATTAGAGTAGAGTAGGTCCGATAAATATCAGATCTACTTTTGAATTCAATGAGCTCCAAAATCAGAGCGCACAAATATTAAAACTGATGAGACAATTTTAAAGCCCATCAAAATCTTAAGCAGTAAAATAGGTCCGATAGTTATAGACCTAACTCCACTCTAAATAGTTATTCAATTTCCTGTTATACCATCCAACTTTATTTTATTTTATTTTATTTTTGCCTCAAACCTTACCTGTTAGATTCGAAGGATTGACGGTACATACAAAAATGGTGGAAAATAATACCTAACATACTTAAAAACCAGTGTTGTAAATAAGGTATGCGCTCGTCGGACGGACATGGTACTGTCAAGCGATTAATTAGAAATAATTGGCCATAATCGGAAAATAATCGGCCGATTAACCGGAAATTTTTTTGACGGTTTGGTCACCGTAAACCGATTAGTCGTCCCAAACGGACGTTTTTTACAACACTGCTTAAGACATCATTCTCGATATGAGAGTTAGTATAATTTGAAATTCAATATCAAGACAGAATTTGATGTTTCCTTTTCTTTTATTTTGATAATTAAACATATAAAAAAGAAGAACCCATCACCCCATTGCCGACAAAAAGTGTAAACTCGATATAAATTTAAAATTGTCAAATGATTTATTATTTATAAGAAAAATTGTACAATATTCACTTAGCACTTAACAAAAAGGTCGGTTCTGCATAAATTTAAATTTAAGTTTAATCGAAAAAAATAGTGAAAAATATTGAATCCCGCAAAATTTAAATTTATATATTATTTATAAGAGGAGGGATTCACTTACAACATTGAAAAGTTACAACATCTTACAACAATTTTGTTTTGCGATTTTTAAAATCCAAACAGTCGATCCAAACCATTCAACATGTAATATGTACTAAAATGTGTTTGAAGATCAAATTTTACATTTTTAAATTTTTTTTTACTATTTATTAAGTATTTTACAAAACTATTGTTTTTAGATAATTCTGGACCACTGAAAAACAACAGTTTTGTAAAATACTTAATAAATAGTAAAAAAAATTAAAAAATGTAAAATTTGATCTTCAAACACATTTTAGTACGGATTACATGTTGAACGATTTGGATCGACTGTTTAAACTTTAAAAATAGCAAAACTAAAATTATTGTAAGATGTTGTAACTTTCAAATGTTACAAGTGGATCCCTCCTCTATTTATAATTAACGTTCAAAGTTCATGCTTAATCTACTTTGACAGGTCAAAATTAATGCTATCGTCAATTTTTAATTTTTTTATCTTTCTTTTGTACAACTAATATAAAAGATGAACAAAAATACCACACATGCCGTCATAAGTCATAACAGCCTAGTCCATCTGGAAAAAGAATATTCTTTCGACAGGGAAAATAAATATTCGGAGCAATTCCTTATTCTCTAACAGCAATTATACTTTCCAACTGACACGTGGTCTTACTGTCATGTGCCACTAACAGATGTTTATGTTGTTTTTATTTTCATTTGATTCCACGGAAGTTAATTTGAAAGAATTCAAATTGCCCCCAAAAATTATTCAATATTTCAATTTTACAAATTTTCAGCATGAGATGAAATTCTGTATTGAAGGTAGAATTCAAGTATGCCACTCGCTAAGGTGACTCTCCATGCAATACAAATTTTTGTTCTTATAGGCAGTACCAATCAACATGTTCGTCTTCAATTCTTGAAAGGTGCATTTAGTTGGAGTGAAGGTAACTAAGCAATATAGTTGGTCTGCTATTTTGCTTACAGACATAAGATTTTCAGGAAAGGAATGGACATATAAGACAGGTGATAAGAGCGTATTTTGTTAAATCTGGGTGGATCCAATTTTTCAATATTATTGATAGAACCATTGGCTATTTGGATAGGTGGTTGTGAGGTAGTGGTAAGTAGCACCTAAATCAACAATCCATGATGGTCCTGATGCCACAAAACAGTTGGAAATCATATCTGAGTGGGCTAAAGTAGCCCTCGTAATCTGTGTCTGAGAGGTCATGTCGGCACGAGTGAAGCCCAACTGCTCAAGTCGCTGAACAATTGTAGCAACTTCATCTAAATTAGAGTGTTTGCGGGGTGATTGATCGACATGGGCCACCTGAGCACGAGGAGGGAGTGGAGAACCCTTAGGGCGCTTCGGGCAGTCCCACTTCATGTGACCCCACTCTTTGCAATAATGACACTGCACATTCTTTGAGCACCTAATATCTGGATCAATCTCCATTTGAATCTGGAGTTAGAGAGAGGTGTGAGAGAGCGGTCTTTGTGTGGTCAGATCGGATCACACAACTTGCGAGTCAGATTGAAAACAGTAGAGTACAACAAAGTCTGATTGAAAACAATATAGTACAACAACTTGGGCTGATTAGAGCTACAGTAATCGCACAGATGAACAATGCGCTATGATACGGCAGATGAACAGTGCGCTATAGTGCGGCTATAGGACGGAACAGTGTAGCGTTAGGTTTTGGTCCAGAGGCGGCGGCTAGGTTTTGGTCAGGGCTCCGATACCACGAAAGTGGAAATTGAAAATTTCTATATATCTCAATTAACAATATTGTACAAATATATAGATCAAAACCTAAAATAGAAAAGAACCACTATTTTCTGATTACAGCTATTACTTAATTACAGCTATTATTATAATTACTGTGATTTCTTTCCTTTAACAATAAGCATTTATATGTTAAATTTATTCCATCAGTCCTTGAAAGCTCTTTATTTTTTGTATTACAAAGTTGGTCTTTAAATACTTTTAATAGTGTGAACAATAATTTTCTAAAAGAAAAAATAATTTACCAAATTCTACCATTGTTACAAATTCCTCTCTTCTTTTTCCTGTCCCAGACTGAAGTCGTTTCAAAGCAGAACTTCTCACTAAGACAGGACGCAAACAATTTAATTCTACTGTAAACTTTAAATTTTTCAGTACATTAATTTAGATTTTATTGATGGGGTAACAATTTATTTTGTCCACAGTTCCACATGACATTTAACTTTTTTACTTTTTATCATTTTGTTTGTTTACTCTATTACGCTAGAACAAACCTCTTGATATTCTGTGGCTTTAATTTGAGTTGCACAGATTGGATTGGTCAGTATCATGGATTATATTTTTATTTTCAAAGTACAACAATTGATTCAAACTAATTTACGTGGTATTCATATGAAAATGTACTTACATATCAAATTATATATTTTTTTAATAATTTTTTACTAATTTTTAACATGTAGAAAATCACTATTTTGAATGGTCTAGATTTTTTAGATCAAGTAATTTTCTACTTATCTAAGTAAATAGTAAAAAAAAATCTATAATATATAAAATTTGATTTATATGTACATTTTCATATAGATTTGATCGTGTTGAACGATTTAGATCGACCGTTTGAATTTTGAAAATAAAAATATTGATCTATAGTATGGATCTGCTATGCATAGTTTCACTCATTGAACACAGGTCCCTAATTTAATCAACAATTTTGGATGGACATCTAGAATAACTTAATAGCCAAGTCCCCATTTATTTTATTTGAATGGTTAAATCTCTCTGTTTTTTTTTTGTAGAAATAGTCAATTTTAATAATAAAATGTTTAAATTTCCTATTCTAGCTATTTAATCTCAACCAAACATAAACAAGCTATTTTGAAAAATTTAATCTAAAAAATAGCCTATTCTGAGTTCATCCAAAGGAGTTTTAATTTGTTGGGATAGGTATCAAAAGTCTGAAAAATATACCATATTTTTGTTTAATTGATTATTTACACTTTTAATGTTCTATATTATTGCTAGACGTGATATGTGCATGTCGTGCATAATATGTGCACGTAGTTTTAATCTATTTTGATAGATATTAAAAGTCTCAAATGTATATATATTTTACGTGTAGATATGTATAATATATGAAGAGATGGTGCATTATTTTTTTTCTATTTGAAATAAGAAAAACTTCAAGCTCTCAATTTTTCATGATTTTCGGTTAGTTCTCAGTTTCTCACACAAAATATCCTTTCATTAATAGTGACACAATTTTGTATGTCGATACTTCTTTCTATTCGTAACTTTATATTAATAAAAATCAGAGAAAAAAAAGACATAAAATATTTTGAATTAATGAGGTTTATTTTTTAAGCATAATTAGGGTGTTCTTAAGCTCATGAAGCTTCTTGGTGAACTTAATTCTAAAATCTATTAAATTGGTTTCAAATGACAAATTCAAACCATCGAAATTTATAAATTTTTATACGAGTGATGCGTTTATATGTCAAATTTATAAATTTTAGAATTAAATTAGTATAAAGTCAAACGGTTAAAATAAGAAAGTGTATAAGTTAATTTTAATGTATTCATTTTTCATCATTTTTTAACCACTTGACTTTATACTATTAATTCGAAAATTTAATTTTTTTGCATGTAAACGTATTATTCGTGAATTAGATGGGTTTCGACAATTTGAATTCATCTTTTGAAGCCAATCCTTAGTGAGCTTAACTTAAGAATAACATAATTTTACTCTTTTACTTTCATATTAATGAGTCATAACTTGCGAATATTGTTGATTGGCGTTTCTCTCGGTCCTAAAAGAAAGTTATAATTTCTCCTAAATTGACGGACATGATGCCAAAGACCAATCATGCGAGTTTACGTGAGCAAATTGCATTGATTGCTTGTTGGAAATTATTGGGACAACATCGGTACAACTAACTTGACAATGAAGCAGAATTTTTTTAGTTAAATTTTTTTTTTTATGAAACTAACATGATTACTTTTTTTTTTTACAAAAATCATAAGAACCGAAATGCCATTTCGGTCTGTTACTTTTTTTTATTCCGGACCGAAATGACATTTCGATCCGGTCCCTTTTTGGATTTTCTGTGGTACTGGTTTCACAAGTTTTCATATGAGCCGCCAAAAAAAATCTAAAAAGGAGACCAGACTGAAATGTCATTTCGGTCCGGAATAAAAAAAAACAACGGACCAAAATGACATTTCGGTTCTTATGGTTTTTGTAACAAAAAAAAAGTAATCATGTTGGTTTCCTAAAAATATTTTTTTTAATTATGGTTTATAAACAAATTCATGAAACAGGGATGAAACCGTAATAAATACTAATAAATAGACCTGAAAGCAAATTTAAGAAACGACTCTTCTTTGTTCATTAATTAATTGCATCGAAGTTGTTGGTTATTTTTCAGTAGACTTGGTCCATGGTGGGGTCTATTTTGACCATGTAAAATGTATGAAAAAATGTGAATGAATTAGGTAGGTCATCACTTATTAGTTAGACCTCAACACATGCTGCTCAAAGACCTAACATGACACGCTATTCGCCAGAATTTTGAAATGGTAATCTTTTAAGGATATAATCATAACAATAATGTCTGAAATAATTGAGAAAATCATATTGAGGCAATGTTGCATGTGCCAAAATTTCTTGAGATGTTGATTAATAAATTCCAAATCTCATCTCTTTTTTTATATACATGAATTTAATTACAAGCATGACCTTTACTTTACAGGTTGTAGACGTCCATTTCCTTTTTTATCCATTGAGATCAAATCTTTTGCTCTTTTCAACTAACAATAATGATTTTGATATTTTCTTAGTATTATTTTTTAAAATATTTTTTCTTAGTACTTAATTTTTAGGAGCCTTTGCATAGGAGTTGTTAGCTATTTTTTCAAATTAAATGCTAAATATTAAAGTTCTTATGTTTTTGGAAGGTAAAATAGTTTTTTTTTTATTCTGAAAAGAAAATTTTGTACTTTTGATTTTTTAAGGATAAATATGATAATACATGAAATTCCGCATGGATCAAATAAGAAAGCCTGCACTTCAATTATTCGGTGAACATGTTAATTCTTCCAAGTACAACCAATCGCTTTCTTCCGATTTTTTTTTAAATGGAGGGTATATTATATATGAGTAGGGTTCCAATGCCTCATCTCCTCATACCTCATCCATACCTCATGTTATATATTTCCATTTTCAAAGTCTAAACTATCGATGCGAACCGTTCAGCATGATATTCATACTAAAATATGCTTGGGGATGAAATTTTATAATTTTTGCAATTTTTTTACTATTTTTTAAGATAGGTACAAAATCACTGTATCTGGACCATTCAAAAAACAGTGATTTTGTATCTATCTTAAAAAATAGTAAAAAAATTACAAAGATGGTGTTTTACTTATAGGGATAGACTATCATGGGAAGTAAAGATGGTGTTTTACTTTTCACTCATATCTCCATTTTCAAAGTTCAAATCGTCGATCCGAACTTCTCAACATGATCTTCATATTGATATATGCTTGGAGACCAAATTTTATATTTTTTGAAAATTTTTTACTATTTTTTTAGAATTTTTGAAAATCACAGTTTTTCATTAAATAAAAAAAAAATTCAGAAAAATATTAATTTTCAAAAATTCAAAATAAATAGTAGAAAATTTTCAAAAAATGTAAAATTTGGTCTCCAAGCACATTTCAATATGAAGATTGTGTTGAGAAGTTCGGATCGACTATTTGAACTTTGAAAATGAAGATATGAGTGGGAAGTAAAACACCCTCTTTACTTCCCAAAGCATCGTAGCATTACTCTATATATATTATATATATATATAGCTGGGCTTAGCTAAGCCATGGAGTAAAACGACTTGGTGCTCCACGCCTCATTATTTTCATTTTGAAAATCCAAACTATCCATCGGAACCGCTCAAGTTGTTCTCCATATTGAAATGTGCTTGGAGACCAAATTTTATATTTTTTGGAATTTTTTTACTATTTATTAAGCCACTTTGAAAATCGCTGATCCATTGGTCCAGAATTTTTTACTGTTTTGCTACTGTTCATCCGGATCAGCGATTTTCAAAGTGGCTTAATAAATAGTAAAAAAATTCCAAAAAATGTAAAATTTGGTCTTCAAGCACATTTCAATATGGAGAACAACTTGAGCGGTTCGGATCGGTAGTTTGGATTTTCAAAATGAAAATATGACGTGGAGTACAAAGCGTTTTACTCCATGGCTTAGCTAATTTAAAAAAATTGGTGCTTTTTTATATTGCTTAATTGGTATTAAAAGAGTTGGTTTTAAAACAAACTTGCTAATTTAAAAACTGTGGTACATCCCAGCAATTATATTAGCAATTAACACATCACATTAGCAATTTAAAAGAAATCACCGTTGTAGATGCTTTTAGATTCTAGCCGCAAAACTATTATGTACAAGTCCATGCACAAGTTACCAAATATGAAAGGGAATTCATAGAAATATTTAATAGATTGTTAGGGTTTAAAAAATAATTTCTCTTAAAAAATGTGTTATAACAATCAATTGCTTATTCAAGAGGAATTGGAGGGAATCTGTTAATTAATTTGATAGTATAGCATTAGTCTGAGTTTGACTTTCCTTGTTAACGTGTGGAAAGTTATAATGAATTAGATCATGAAATTATGATTAATTGTCACATTTGAAATTGTGTTGAATAGGGGCCTGTTTTGGATTTAACAGAATAAACACACTTTTAGGGATATATTAGTAAAATTGCAGCACTTTGACGATTTCAATTCTCTCTCTCTCTCTCTCTCTCTCTCTCTCTCTCTCCCCTTTGAATGAGCATTTCAGCAGGGACAAATATATGATACAATTAAATGATGGCGATGAATGATGAATATTTAGATGCAAGGATATATGATATAATTAGGCCATAGAGATTGAGATACAGATGCAAATGATGAAGATCTGTCAGATGAGATGAGTAGTGTTATATTTTCAATCTTTTACTATTTTTGTTGAGTAGGTTAAAATGTTCTATTATTTTCGTGCTTCAAGCATACTTCACATTTTTATTTTCGTTTTTAAAGTTCAAACAGTCAATCCGAACCATCCAACGTGATCTCCATATTAAAATATATTTTTATAATTTTTGTACTATTTTTATAGATATGTACAAAATCACTATTTTTTGTCATGTCGAGCATTTCGATTTGTTTTGACTTTGAAAATGAAGATACAAATAAAGAATGTGATGAATGATTAGAACACGAAAGAAACAAGACATTTTAACCTTACTATCTTTAATATAATACACTAGGTCTTCTCGTGAGTTGAGCCAACTCGAGTTGTTCATCCAAATTCCGAGTTGAAAACTAAACTCAGAATCAACTTGCCAGCAACTCGAGTTAACTCGTGACTTGTGAACCAACTCGCTGAAATTTGTGATTTTGATTTTTTTTTCTTTTTGACAAAATGTCTGTAGACTTCAATTCATACATAGTAATATACAAAATGGCAATAACAGTAACATACTGTTAGTTTGTAATAATCTAGAAGTCAATAATACGATAAATTTGTTATATAAAGCTTTGTTCATGAATTGAATGTTTAATCATTTTGTTACCTTGAGTATTATTGAATTTATGAATCATTTCGAGTTCATGACTGGAATTGTGAAACTTCATAATATAGATGATAATACTCTTAAAAGTCTCTAACCAAGGTAATTAGCAGGAACACTAATTACCGCGATAAGGTTAGTGTGTGGATTAAATGATGGTTAAGTTTTACAAACCATAGACAAAGAGTTGTCATTTTAATCACACAGATACATGTTAGAGAACATGATATTTGACAGACCCCAAATGAAACATTAAATGGAATTGTGTTTGTGTCATTAATGTTTTCATTTTAGTGTTAAGTTCTAAAGTATGAGATATTCATTTTTCCTACATAAGAAATGTATATGTGTGATTGCTATCTAACGCTATCCGTTAAAAGTAGCTATAAGGATAGTTTTTCGGTATACATAGCTTATGCGGAGGAAAAGATGGTTTATCAAAAGTACTATTGTCCCTCGTATCTCAATACGAGTTATAGCATCACTGGGCCCCTTGATAGAATATGATTATCTGGATCCAGTATGATTACAAGAGTAAACATATTTGATAATCTATTCAGGATCAAGAAAAGATTAAGTTTGCAAGGATGACACACACCTACCTTGAAACTGATCTGATAGCTATGAGACAAAAGAATTAACACGAAGTAAATCGTTTACTGGATCATGATATTGTACGGTACAACATCATCTGTGTAATTGGTGTCATAATGTACTTGCCAGGTGCCACCTATGATAAATAGAAGTTAAAATAGTTTTAATTCTATTTGCCAACATAACACAGATCCTATTGGGTCACACCATATAGGAGCTAGTCGGAGAATCTTGTTGATTAATTATAATGATTATAATTAATAATAAGATGGATAAAATTAATTATATATGATATAATTAAATTATAAATGTCATTTAAATGACAAGCAGAAACATTGGTTAATTTATGAACGTGTTTGACACGTTGCATAAAAGTTACCGAACGAACAATCGAGAAAATATATATTTGATTTGGACTTAGAATATTTAATTATTGGATTTATATTTTGGGCTTGAAACCCATTAATAATAAATCACTAATTAAAGATTAAAGGCCCAAAATCAAAAAGTCCAAAATTAATCAAGCCTTAATGGGCCAAGGGCAAAATGGTAATTTCATTTTGCTAAATTGTTGCCGATTACATTTGGCCGTTAATTTTGCCGACTCAATTTTTTGAATGATTATATATATACAAAAATTGAAATGGCGGTTGAACAAATCATATAAATATGTGATCATAGTTGGAGAGAGATTTCATTCAAATTCCTGAATACGATTCGATCCGATCGAACGATAATTCTCTCTTTTCTCAGATTCGTTCTAATCAGAGTTTACGGGTTTTAGAAATAATATTTTACGAGAGTCGTAATTATTATTTGCTTTTTCTCGTGAATAGTGTTTTTGTCAGATTCCGCGGTTTACGGTATTTCTGGTAAAAGAAATAAACCGCTCTCTCGATCAGTCCTGGTGGATAACCGATAGAGGCACTATAATTTTGGTGCTTGCTTAGCCGGGTCAGACAGTCGGGTCAGACTGCATTCCAATTTGAATTTGGAAGCAAGGTAAAGAAATGTTATATTAATCTATTTAATTGTTAAATAGATTTAATCTTTTAGAAATCAATCAAAGGAGTAGATCTATAAACTGATTAAAATACAAGTAAATACGGTTTTACTACTTTGGGTCTATACATGATTAATCTGGTATGTAACTCTCGGTAATTATCCGACATACTACTTAATCTATGATCTGAATGAGTAAAGTTTTACTTACGGTTTTTAATCTAAAAAAAGGATTGAACAAGTATGTAACTCTCGGTAGATTATCCGACATACCACTTCAATCCTTTTGGTTTAAGTTAGAAGTAAAATTTTTGTTTTACGGTCTTTCCGCAGCTTAAGCCTAATGGCTTTGGGTAGCCTCAAAACCCTACACATACAACATGTGTGATAATAATAACATATAAAAGAGTTGTCAAAGTAATAAAAGCAAGACATAAAAAAGAGCATAAGGCTGAGCTCCACATAGGAGGAGAACCCCATTATTAAAGGGAAGGAAGGGGAAATTCGTTGATTGTCGGGCTGCCCATGTCATTCACCTGCTCCAGAAGAGAAAAAACGGAGAGGAAGCGGAGGGGAGGAGTTACTGTTCAGAGGGGAGGAGAGAGGGGCATGGTGTTGATTTTTGGCAAAATTTGTCACCCCCGATTCGGAGTGTAGGATTTACTGTTCGGAAGAGGAGAACTCTCATTTCTCTTCCTCCCTGTCCCTTCCCCTTTCTCTATGGCCTCCGGTTGTGGAGCACGGCCTAAGTCACCGTAATAACATAAGCGTACAAAGCACTTGTAAATCTGGCACAAAGAAAAGTGGCGAAGTGGAAACTAGAAAGTGGAATTTCGGAAAATATTCTACCAACTCGAGTTAGCAAGTCAGTTTAAATTTGAGTTATTGGTGAATTGAGTCTGAATTGATCTCGAACGAATCATAAGCCGTGAGCATTTTGTGCAGCCCTAGCCAGATACATTCTCTTCGAAGTTTTAAAAAAGTTGAGAAGGTAAAACAAACTTTTATTACTTCAAAATATATTAATTGTAAAATTTGTGGCGGATTAGTATTTCTTTATTTTTATTTTAAGCTTGTATAACATTTTTATGGGTATATCAGTTTGAGATAATTTGTGTAAAATGCTCAGTTCATGTGTTTATGAACGAATGCAATGTTGCGTATATTTTTGTCAACCATTTTGATAGTTGTATGTTTTTTTTACGTGAAATATATCTAATTGTGTTGAAATTCATATGGAAATTTCTATATAGGTGAAAAAAATAATTTGCATTAGTTTACATTGATTGAAAAAATAGGAAGAAATATTCTTCTTCAGTCAATTAATATTAATTAGGTTGATTCTGAAACATAATTAACGACTATTATATTCAAAATAGGTGAAAAAAATAGTTTGCATTAGTCGTTAATTATGTTTCAGAAACCTAAAATCGACGTCAAAACAATTACTTTATTTCAACATTGTAAATAATTTATTTTTTTGGTATGAGAATTTTCAATGAACACATTTGTATTGTGAATTTTGAAACTTCGAAACACATTTAATTTTCAATATATTGGCGATGTATACATATCTTGTGCTCTCTAGATCTTTATAATTTATAGTTTGTTTTAATATTTTCAAATATTAAGGAAAAAAGGTTTAATTTAATTTTTTTTATAAAAAAAATAACCTCCGAAGCATAAGATTTTTTTTTTGTACTTTAGAATATTGTTAGAAAAAATACTTGTTTATATAATTGCTTTATTTATAGATTAAAAAAAATATTATTATATGTCCTGTATTGATTTTTTTTTTTTTGAAGGGCAGTTAGCCAGTAGCCGACTAACAATATAATAATTAAAAAAGAATATTTACATAATATTTTTACACACGCATAATAAAATCAACTTGTAAATAAAACACTAAGCCAGCCAGTGTGTGATTTAATGCAGACACATATATAATATGCACTAATTTTGTCGTCTTTATATTAGTTGAAATGCCGGTTACAAATAATATTCACACAATTATTTTTAATATACGAACACGTGTATTATATCTCCACTGTAATGTAATAACATATAATAATTTTTCTTAAGTTTTTATTCATGATTTTATCATTTTTTAAGTAGTAAATAATTTATATATTTCCGATCATACTGCATCTAATAGTTCTCATGTATTTATAGCTTGTTTTAACTTCTTGTTCGAAAAAAAAAAATCACAAATAACTAAAGAGACGGGTCGAAGCAATTTGAGGCTTCAAACCTAGTTTATCAAATAATGAAAGTTAATAAAATTTATTTTCAATAATAATATTAAGTTAGAATGATATGGTTAAACATTGTACTAAACAATACGACGTTAATTGAATTAATATTAATTGTATTGACCTAATTAAAATGATTGGTATTTTGAAATCCATATGAGTAGGGTTAAAATGCACAGTTGGTTGTGTGCTCCAATTATTCCTTACATTTTAATCTCCGTTTTCAAAATTCAAACAGTCAATTAGAACCGCTCAGGCATGATCTTTATATTAAAATGTGTTTGGAGAACAATTTTTTTTAAAAAATTATTATTTGTTTAGATAAAGGTATTGGATGGTCCACAATCATATGAAACACAATGATTTTGTACTAGGGCTGTACAAAAAGCTCGTGACTCGTGAGTTACTCGAACTCAGCTCGGTAACAAACTCATTAACAACTCGTTCGCTAAAAACTCGAGTTACTCTGACTCGAGTTGAGTAACTCGTTTGACTCACGAGTTGAGTTCGAGTTGCACTCAGCTCGCTCATTTCAACTCGGACTCGGTTGAGTTTAGTACCTGCATCCCATATTTCGACTTTTTGAACAAATAAATAGTGCTTCAAGGGATGCCCTTTCTTACCCGTAAGCAAAAATAACTTTGATATACATGAATATATATAAGAACTTCTACTAAGGCTGTTGTTTTTTTGAACAAATGAACTTTCTTGGAAATAGATTATTACATAACAACAGTTCAATATCTTAAAATTCAAAGTGCTAGACTGCTAGTAGGTAATTAGGATCACTGATCACGAGTTGATTAACGAGTCACGAGTCAACTCAAGTTACTCACGAGTTAAATTCAAGTTAGCGAGCCAGCTCGGTTCGGATTCTCAACTCGATCAACTCGACTGGCTATTTTCCCGAGTTGAATTCGAGTTACCCTGAACTCGAGCTAACTCGGCTCGTTTGCAGCCCTATTTTGTACATATCTAAAAAAATAGTAAAAAAGTTCCAAAAAAAATATCAAATTTGGTATCAAAGCACATGAAGATTGTTTTGAGCAGTTCGGATCGACTGTTCAAACTGTAAAAATAGAAATAAATATGTGGAGCATGATTGGAGCACAAAACCAATTTATGCATTTTAACCCTACTAAATTCATATTATTGAACAAAAATGATAACTACAGTCTACAAACCTATTCTTTATAGAACCGAGAGCGTTAGATGGGCATTGGACCAAAATCAGACTGATGTCTAATTAGAGCCATCTGATTTGTATGAAGATGCGTGCACACTTGATCGGCACACATCTTGAAGCGATACACACGAATCTAAATCAGACGGCTCCGAACAAATATCATACTGGTTTTGGTCTGATGCTCATCGGAGGCCCCTTCTTCACTAATTACAACAGCAAAAACAGTCAATATAATAGCATTATTGACATAATTTATTTATACTATTATAATTTGACTAACATAATTAAAATAAAACTATTCTTAATATATGCTTAGTCCAATTATTTTAAGAGGATTCCAATACCTCATGCCTTTCCTACCTCATCATACTTCATATATTATATCTTTGTTTTCAAAGTCAAAATTGACGATCTGAACCGCTCAACATGATATCCATACTAAAATATACTTGGGATGAATTTTTTTTACTATTTTGTAAAATAGGTACAATATCACTGTTTTTGAACAGTTCAAAAACAATGATTTTGTACCTATCTTAAAAAATAATAAAAAGTTTCAAAAATTATAAAATTTCATCTCAAACATATTTAATATAGATATTATATTGAGCGATTAGGATCGACAATTTGAACTTAAAAAACAAAGATATAAAATATGAAATGTGATGAAATATGAAAGACATGAGCTATTGAAACCCTCATCTTATTTTAATTATTTAATTAGTTTGGTCATTTTAACCAAAACTCATTTTTAATCTGACAGCTGTATAGTTTAATTCCTTAATTCTTTATTTTTTTTAATGTCATTATCGGACTGCTCCTAAACGATTTTCAGCTCGTTTCTCTTAGCATAACAATTCATGCACATGCACTAACCCCCCCATGGCAATTACAGTCTTAAACAAGGGCAAAACTGAAATAATAACGCGTTAGAACTCGGTACTTAAATAAGAAGACTAAACCTTTAGCCAACCTGAGAGAATTTTCAAATAAAATCCCCTCTCAAAGTCTCCGAACTAGTTACCCCGTCTCTCTCTCTCTCTCTCTCTCTCCTCTCCGTCTACCGACAAGTCTGCGCCTGCCCCTCCGATCTTTCTCTCTCACTCCAAATCCCGTGCGTCGCTCCTCAAATCCAGCCCCATTTCCTCTACTACTCCGGCCCCACCCTTCAGCGAGCGCACGATGACCGCGAAGGGTGGCGCCAATGGTGCCGGGTCCGCCTTGTCAGGAGCCGGAGGGGGCCGCTTCTTCACGGTGGGTCTGATCGCCGCCTGGTACTCCTCCAACATCGGCGTGCTCCTCCTCAACAAGTACCTCCTTTCTAACTACGGCTTCAAGTACCCCATCTTTCTAACCATGTGCCACATGACGGCGTGCTCCCTCCTCAGCTACATCGCCATCGCCTGGTTCAAGTTCGTGCCGCTCCAAACACTCCGATCTAGGGTTCAGTTCTTCAAGATCTCCGCGCTCAGCCTTGTCTTCTGCGGATCTGTCGTTAGTGGCAACATTTCTCTCAGATACCTACCCGTGAGCTTCAACCAGGCGGTGGGGGCCACCACCCCTTTCTTTACTGCGGTTTTTGCCTACCTCATAACGGTCAAAAGAGAGGCCTGGCTCACCTACATCACGCTTATTCCAGTGGTCACCGGCGTCGTCATTGCTAGCGGGGTGAGTTTTCCTGTTCGGGGACTATAATTTTTTTTTTGGAATTCTTGATAATTAAGTCTGAATTTTCTAAATTTCAAGCTTTATACGGGACATGTGTTTAGATCTGCTCGGATGATTTATAATTTTACATTTCGTCGAACGTTTCTATTATCGTAGGAAATTCAGAATAATTGCAGACATAAGTCTTAGATCCGATTACAGTAACTGATGTTAGATCTATTAGATACTTAAATTGAGCTGCTTTTAAAGAAATAGAACGCAAGCTATGCTAATTACTTGGCAGATTCTTTTTTTTTTTTTTAATTTGGGGGTTGGAGGTGGGGGAGGGGACGGGGCAATTAATGAGTTATGTTCTTAATCATGGATCTCATGGGTTATCCTTTCCGTTTTTTACTTTTTTGTTGTGACTGCACAATACAGCCATTTTTGCATTATAATATAACTTGAATTTCTCGGTTATATTATCTGAAAGAGCAATTTGGTTCTCAGAGATTTCAGGGAAGCATAGAATTCTGTAGGTTTTAACACTCTCTCGTGATTATCGTCTCAGGTTTTTGTTGCATTCCTCATGCTTTGCTGAAAATGCATATTAATAATAACAATTGCTCAGATGAAAAAATTGGGCTCATAATTTTCAATTTTGGTCCTTACAATGAGGGTCTCTAAATATAGAATTTATATTTTAGCCCTTCGGAAGAAGAAAGGTTCAAAGCGCATGAAATAAGAAACATGATTCAGATCTCCCTGACAAGCAACCTTAAATTAGCAAACTATACTACACCATCAAAACATGCTCTTTCACCATTCTTCTTCTCCTCCAATAATTAAAAGAAAAAAATCACCACATTTCAATTGGGGCCCCCAAATCAAGCATAAAATGCCAAACAACGAACTATCGGCAATGAACCGTCATCGGGACAAGCCGAGCCCACGCAAAGGCCTTGCTTTCACCATAGGTCTAGTCACATCATGGTATTTTTCCAACATAGGCGTGCTTCTTCTAAACAAGTTTTTGTTATCCAACTACGGCTTCAAGTACCCCATTTTTCTCACCACATGCCACATGGCCGCGTGCTCTGTTCTGAGCTACATAGCATTAGTCTGGTTTCGGGTTGCTCCATTACAGACAGTGAGATCTAGGGTGCAATTTTGTAAGATAGCTGCTTTGAGCTTTGTCTTTTGTGGGTCGGTGGTGAGCGGTAATATTTCGCTGAGATTTTTGCCAGTGAGCTTTAACCAGGCTGTGGGGGCCACTACTCCATTTTTCACTGCAGTCTTTGCATTTGTTATGACTGCAAAAAGAGAAGCATGGGTCACTTATGCGACGCTAATTCCTGTAGTCACTGGTGTGGTCATTGCTAGTGGGGTGCGTTTGTGATTTTTTAAATTCTTATTGCGATATTGATTTTAGGACTATTTGAAGCTGCTCTTAATTTAATGACCTTTTTGTTTGATCAAAATTATGTTCAATAGATAATCAGTTTTGTACTCTTTGGGTTGTCGCTTTTGGTGTACTAAAATTATAACATATGAGCTAGCGATATAGGAGATATTTCACTTAGGAAGATATAAACTGAGTATACTTCACAGATTTGCGAGTTAACCATTTTAGTTTCAGTCACTTGTTTTGTATTCTGTAGGATTGTAAATCACTTAGGACTTTGGGGGTTTGTATTCTCCATCCAATTTCCTAAATTTTTTTCATAGTTTTATTTTTCTAAATATTTTCATTTGTGAATATCTAGGGGGAGCCAAGTTTCCATCTGTTTGGTTTTATCATGTGTATTGGTGCAACTGCTGCCAGGGCTCTGAAGACTGTGCTCCAGGGCATTCTTCTCTCTAATGAAGGGTATCTTAAACATTTTCTTCTCAATTTATTTTTCTTTACTTTAATGGTACAATTTTCTGTGAACCGCAAGTACCTCAATGTCAATCTCACTTAGTAGCTATAGTTCTAATATTAGGTTTACCTCGTATAATGCATGAATGTTGCCTTTACCTCCTTCAAGATGTGAGAAATCTCATGCTCCTCTGCACTTAAAAATGCTAAGGGCTTCTCTGCATGAATGCTGCCTTTACCTCTTTGCCATCTCTCTGTTCTTTTTGTCTCTTTGGAAATTGGAGTTATTTCCAGAAGAGGGTTCCCAAGGGCTTTTCCTCTAAAAAATAATAATTGTTTTGAGATCTTCAGAGAGTAAAATTGTAAATAC
This sequence comes from Carex kokanica, assembly GCA_025461125.1. Lineage (NCBI taxonomy): Eukaryota > Viridiplantae > Streptophyta > Magnoliopsida > Poales > Cyperaceae > Carex > Carex kokanica. The sequence goes on from JAJGRX010000638.1 coordinate 1,978,000, forward strand.
TTTCAACTTGTATTGATAAAATTCTTTGAATTGTTATTGATAAATTTATCTCCATTCTTTTGTCTCTCAGAGAGAAGCTAAATTCCATGAATCTACTATTGTACATGGCTCCAGTGGCAGTGGTGCTGCTGCTGCCAGCAACACTATTTATGGAAGAAAACGTGGTGGGAAAGACCATTGCACTAGCCAGAGAGGATTTTAAGATTATTTGGTACTTGCTGTTCAATTCTTGCCTTGCCTACTTTGTCAACCTCACCAATTTCTTGGTCACCAAGCATACTAGTCCTCTCACCCTCCAGGTGCGTGCCAGCTGTTCTCAACCTTACCTTATCTTAAATATCTAATTTACATGGTTTCTTTATGAAATTCACCTGGTACATAATGTTATTCATGCAAGAGCCCATAACAGTTTTGATCAATATATAAAAAAAAAGGTGTTTTCCTTTAAGATTTACAATGTTTCCCTACCAGAAATTATTGTTTCACAAGATAAATTAAAATCGGGCAAGCTGGGTTTGGGTTGTGAGGTCCAATTTTGTAATTGTGGATTTGATTTGGGGAAGGTTGGGTATTCTTAGGTGATGTTCTAGTGACTTGATCAGTTTGCTATCAATTATCATCTGCATATAACACCAGTGTTGGGTGTTTTTCTAACTGTTGATTTGATAAAAAGAGATGGACTTAGCTACTTCATGGAGTAAAACGACTTTGTACTCCATGCCATATCTTCATTTTCAAAGTTCAAATAGTCGATTCGAACCTTCCAACATGTTCTTCATATTGAAATGTACTTGGAGACCAAATTTTACATTTTTTGGAATTTTTTTACTATTTATTAAGCCACTTTGAAAATCTGAAAATCCGGATGAACAGTAAAAAACAGTAAAAATTTCTGGACCGCCGGATCAGTGATTTTCAAAGTGGCTTAATAAATAGTAAAAAAATTCCAAAAAATGTAAAATTTGGTCTCCAAGCACATATCAATATGGAGAACAACTTGAGCGGTTCGGATCGGTCGTTTGGATTTTCAAAATGAAAATAATGAGGCGTGGAGCACCAAGTCGTTTTACTCCATGAAGTAGCTAAGCCCAGCACTTGATAAAAATACATTAATTCTGAAAAGAGAAATAATTACACTTCTTCAATGTCCAGGATGAATTAAAATTAAGCGATGTTTTAGCTTATGATCTCAAATTTTGCAATTACAAGTGATTCGTATTTTTCTTGGCTTAAACAGTGTATTGTTTACCTGCAAATAATACCATAATTTTGGTGTTATTATAACTGCTGTATTATTAAAATCAGTTCAAGTAAAAAAAAAACATAATTTGTAATTAGTTTCTGATTGTGTGACTTTGATTTTGGGTAGGTGCTTGGAAATGCAAAGGGGGCAGTGGCTGTGGTGGTATCAGTTTTGATTTTCAGAAATCCAGTGACCATTACTGGTATGTTGGGTTATAGTGTCACTGTTGCTGGGGTGATACTTTATAGTGAAGCCAAGAAGCGCAACAAATAGGAGAGAAAAATAGGTAAACGATTACTGGATGTAACTAAAGTGGGTATATACATTTTCCGCCTAAATATCCAGGATATATTCTTAGAAACTGTTCTTTTCACGCATGGTGCTGTGACTTCCCCAACAAACCCAAATTCTTTTGTTTTGAACCAACTAGGGAGGGTAGAGAAATTCGTAATAAATATATCTTTATTACTTAAATATGGTAATACGTCCTAGTTTCTCTGAATCTTAGAAGAGGCATATCTTGTCTGGAATGTTGATGATAGAATGTAATTTTTTTTTTGATAATTTTGTTCGTTCCTTTTTTGTTCAGAATTGACTGAGATTATACATGTGCCTTAATCTTTAATTAATTCATGAATATTTCATACACAGTATTACTGTGTTATCAGTGCTACTTTCTGTGTCAATTCTATTACATACACTCATACAGTTTTGTGATTACTAATTTGCTTGTATCATGGTTATTGCTATGAGCTTTTGTAGCACAATTTAAGTTGTGACAACACTTTTGAACTTATAATCAGGTTCTAAAATGATTAATTTTGTTTTTGATAAAAAATGTATGTTAGTTTTGTCTCTGAGTTTAAAAAAAAATATGAAGAAAAGACAATACACTTGGTTTGTCTCGCACAAAGTGCTCCAATTCCAATCTAAACTATCTATTAATACATTCGGCTACAAAAAAAAAAAAATCCAATCTACACTATCAAATATCAATACATGTTATTATTTATTTTATAGACTTGCTGGTTTTTGTCACAACCTAGAAAAATAAAAATGTACATACAACGATGCGTAAAAAGCTTAAAAAAAGAATGACAGTAAAAAACCTAATTGAGAATGCTGGGAACGAAGGCTGATCCATCATAATACAAGAATTGGGCCTCATCGTGGACCCATAAGCTAGCAAAACAACAGGGAACTATCAAGCGAGAGGTTCGCATCTAATGATTTTATTTTTATATATAAATTTAGAATTATTGTTATAGAAAATTAAAAAGCAAATGTACGATAGAGGTACAAATAATGAAGACATTTGAACTCTCTTCAACTATCAATTAAGCTTTAAATTGAAATCTTGCGCTTTAAATTAAATAGTCGATCTGAAGTTCTCAACACAATATTCATATTGAAATCTGCTCGGATACCAAATTGTACATTTTTGAAATTTTCTACTATTTTTTTGAATTTTTGAAAATCAGTGTTTTTGTGAATTTTTTTATTTTTTTATTTAATGAAAAGTTGTGATTTTCAAAAATTCTAAATAAATAGTATAAAATTTTCCAAAAAATGTAAAATTTGGTCTCAAAGCACATATCAATATGAAGATAATGTTGAGAACTTCAGATCGACTATTTGAACTTTAAAAATGGAGATAGCGGGAAGTAAAACACTCTCTTTACATCCCAAAGCACCGTAGCCTATCTCTCTCTCTCTCTCTCTCTCTCTATATATATATATATAGAGATAGACTAATGTGCTTTCGGTAGCACTTCGGCCGAAGTGCTACCGATTCAAAATCGGATTTTCAAAGTTCAAATGGTCGATCCGAACCGTTCAAGTTGTTCTCCACATTGAAATCTGCTTGGAGACCAAATTTTACATTTTTTGGAATTTTTTTACTATTTATTAGGCCACTTTGAAAATTGCTGATCCGGGTGAACAGTAAAAACAGTGCAACCAAATTCTGGACCATGTGATCAGCAATTTTCAAAGTGGCTTAATAAATAGTAAAAAAATTCCAAAAAATGTAAAATTTGGTCTCCAAGCAGATTTCAATATGGAGAACAACTTGAACGGTTCGGATCGACCATTTGGACTTTGAAAATCCAATTTTGAATCGGTAGCACTTCGGCCGAAGTGCTACCGAAAGCACATTAGTCTATCTCTCTCTCTCTCTCTCTCTCTCTCTCTATATATATATATATATGATATTGGCTAATATCAAAACATTTGTTCCTAGACTGTGGAACAAACGCTTCGGTTTTGACATTTTCAAAGTCCAAACAGTCGATCCAAACCGTTCAACATTCAATCTATATTAAAATGTGCTTGGAGACCAAAATTTATATTTTTTGGAATTTTTTTACTATTTATTAAGCGAGTTTTAAAATCGTTGTTTTCAATGATTCAGAAAATTTTCACTGTTTATTAAAATCAGCGATTTTAAAACTGATTTAATAAATAGTAAAAAAAGTTCCTCACTAACGCCCAACAGTCCGTGATTTTTATTTTTACCCAAAAACAAAATTATTTTAATATAAATAACCAAGTTTCTGGAAAATTTTTATTTCTGCCCAAGCCGTATATATTATTTACGATTTGAATTCTTAATTCAAACCGTAAATATTCTGTACAGTTTGATTTTTTTTTTTTAGAGAAAAATAGCTTAACATGCTGAAATGAAATATAACACAAAAAAATCAAATTGTTTTTTTAAATATTTGTTAGAAAATACGCTACGAATAGGGCCGATTTTGTGCTAAAATACGGTAAATTACAATAATTATGCTAAAATACAGTAAATTTACTAAAATGCTGAAATTACAATAATTATGTAGAATTATGCTAAAATACGGTAAATTACGCTAAATTACGTATGAATAGGGCCGATTTTGTGCCATATTTCATAAATCATAAAAAATAGTAAAAAAATTCCAAAAAATAATAAAAATTGGTATTCTACAAGTTCATTATATAACTAATTTACTGAGCTACGTAGATTGGAGAATAGAAATGAAAATCTTAATCGGAAACTTCAACTGAAGTTTTGAGGCTCTTCCCTTTGTTTTTTGGCGATTCTGAATTTGGAAATTTAGCAAAGCCAGTTCGGACGCATGCGCATTTTCACAAGCTTTCCGAAAAGTGGTCATTTGCTGAAATCGGACACTCGAGTGCCGTTTTATGACCGTTTGAAGTTTCGTCGTCGTTTTTCGCTTTCTCAGTGAAGATATCATCCCTATTCATACGTAATTTTGCGTAATTTAGTGTATTCTAGCATAATTCTACATAATTATTGTAATTTCAAGTAATTTAGTGTAATTCAGCATAAATCAAGTAATTTAGCGTGTTTTAGTATAAATATGCTAATTATATATAAAAAATGTAATCTAGCAAATATTTAAAAATAAATTCAATTTTTTAGTGTTATATTTCAGCATTTTAGCTATTTGTCTCTTAAAAAAAAGTTAACATAATTTAAAGTAATCTAGTGTCAATTAGCATAAATTAACATAATTTCAAGTAATTTAGCGTATTTTAGTATAAATATGCTATCAAAAAAAGTAATCTAACAAATATTATTTACGGCTTGGGCAGAAATAAAATTTTTACAAAATCTTGGTTATTTATATTAAAATAATTTTGTTTTTGGGTAAAAATAAAAATCACGGCCCAACAGTAAACTTCAAAACAACATTTAAAGCCTAGTTAATGCTAATTCTGATTAATGTTGTTTTTAAAATATTCACCCGTCAAAATTAAGAATTTTTAAAAACTACCTATCAAAGTAAATTTAAATAAAATGTCACTGGCGTTTTTCCTTAATAAATTGTCATTGGTGTTCCTAAGAATAAACTTTGGTTATGACGATTTTTTTTAGTTCGGATTCGGCTAGTCGGATACGGATAATTTGCAGATACGGATATGAACAAAAAATATGCGGATACGGATACAGATTCGGTTTTAATATGGAAAAAGGATACGGATACATATCCGTATCCGCATATTTTAGTATTTTCGGATATCCGTTTTTTTCATTTTTGGGTTTCCAACTTTCTGTTTTTGGACTTTCCTTGATTGTTTCTAAAATTTCAATTCCAACTTCCAACAATTCCCAGCATGTCAAGCTTACCGTAATCATCATGGAAGCTGATATGAGTACCCACGCTATAGTACCCGCGCTGTACCCACACCTAAACTGCCATAACTGCTTGTGGGGACCGCAACTATTTCAAAACTGTAATTTTGTTTTACAAATTTAATAGTAATACTGTGAAGTATATAGCTCAAACAGGGCAAGTATTTATATCTATACAATGAACTACGTATGATATATGAATTTTGCTAAAAGAACTGTACCCGCACTTTTTTTTGAAAAATTCTCATGTTGTACTCACATTAGGGGACCACTCAAACGGCATGTCGGGACTGCAACTGTTCTAAAACTGTAATTTTGTTTTACAAATTTTGATACTGTGAAGTATATAGCTCAAACATGGCAAGTATTTATACCTAAACAATGAACTACATATGATATATGAATTTTCCTAAAATAACTGTACCCGCACCTTTTCTTGAAAAATTCTCGTGTTGTACCCGTAATAGGGGGCCACTCAAACGGCATGTGAGGACCGCAACTGTTCCAAAACTGTAATTTTGTTTTACAAATTTTAATAGTAATACTGTGAAGTATATAGCTCAAACAGGGCAAGTATTTATACCTATACAATGAACTACATATGATATATGAATTTTCCTAAAATAACAGTGCGGGTACTGTAGCGGGGGTACTGAAATAATTATTCTAAATTATTTGAGAAAAAAAAACAATTTTATGACGTTAACACATTATTTAACTAAAATTCATAGTATGTATAAAGTAAGATACTCTAAATTATTTAAAGGAAGATTCAATTTATCATATTTTTAATGTCAAATCATGGGCACAACTCGTTTTTTCATCAAATAGTTTAAAATCAAAACTTTAAATAATAAATGTGAACTGTTATTGTTATTATGTTTCTAATGTAATGCATTTACGTCAAAAAAAGTACATTTGACTATGAACCGTTAATCGTAGATTCAAGTTTGAATCACAAGCATAGAATCCATCTCTCTCTAATTAGATAATTTTGTGCATCTTATTTTCAGATGCCTAAGAATTTATGCGGAGTCAATTAACCTGAATCAAAATCTATATAAATAGTGCTAAAATGATTTATGAAATTCATTTCTAATGACATATCTCAGTTTTTAGTATACTCTCGTATATGAAAGAAGAACAAATGTTTTTCCATTAAACTCACAATTTTTCCTTCTCAAAGAAGAGAAATTAAAAGGAGTATATATATAAACTATTTTTTTGTTTTTAATAAGATAAAGCAGGCTAAATATCTTCCAATTTATATTTTATTTCGGGAACTCAGTTCTTACCCCCCAAAAAAAAAAATACAGAAAGCAGCATAAACCAACCAAACCCCTAAGCTTGATAACCAAAGCTTAGTAATCAAAATAAACCAGTATTTTTAAACTATTGAATAAAAGCCATGTTCCATGGAAATAGGTGGTGGATATGTACACCATATCAGGTTATCAAAATTCAGTAAAGGCCTATTTAGAAAGTTTTATATAGTCCAACCCTTCTCAATAAATATTAAATATTTACTTGTAACTTAATGGTTAAAGTTTTATTTTATAGTTGAGATGACATTAGTTTAAATTTCACTCACCACATTTTGCATAAAAATTTTAGTTCTCTTTATCAAAATTCCTAGTTCCGCCTCTTTATATTACAAAGGTGAGCAATACAAGAGGGGTTTATGTGGAGTACGTATTGCAAGAGGATTGCATACACAAACTAAATATAGATAATTATGTAATAGGTTGTGACTACTAAAGGAAATTTTTTTTTTATATTTTTTTCTTTTGACTTGACAATGGTTGTCAAGATTAAAAAAAAAAAAAGATTATAAGTGTCAGCCGGATTGATATGGATTCATATTGGACAAGTCAGAGCTAAACTCAAATAGTGCGTTAATCCAGAGGATGCGAATTCGGGGGGAGGGAGTCCGATGAATCTGTATTCTCCCAGGTACCTGACTCAAGAAAATTCCAGACAGACGGCCCAAATTAATCTCAACTGGGCCAAGTCAATTTGGTACCTATAGAAACTATAGGGATCTATTTTTTTTTGATAAAAACTATAGGGATCTGTTTTAAGATGCGTGCCAAGTTAAAAGAACTAATATGGGTCGTATGTTTGTAATTTGCTCGAGTCAGGTACCTGGGGTGATCCGAATTCTGGGTCCGATAGGCATTGAGCTAAATTCAGTCTGATCATGCTCGGTTGGAACCATACAATCCACATCTAGATTCGTGCGCACTTGATCCGCACAAATTCTAGTTTTCTGCACGAATCTTAATGCAGATTGAACGATTCCGACATCACATCTAGACCTATTTGCAATTTTAGCAACTAAGCGTGTTATAGAATTCTACAGTGTTCCATACTTCCATCCATAGATATCCATACACAAATGAACTTGAATGCCTAAAACTGCTGTTATAATTATGATTGAAGATTCAGATAGTATTTATAGTGGTCGCTCTAAAACTGCTATAATGTTTCATGTCGATGAACGTTATAATTGTTTTAGCAATTTATGTCTTCTACAATAAAGCTTAAAATAGTGATCATAATACAATATAACAATTAACGAGGACGTCACTACAATAATAGGACAGTATCCGCGAGGGATATTGTTGGTATACCCTCACAAATACTTCCGTCGTTAATAGAAAAAACATATTTCTGTTGGTATATCCTCACGGATAATCACTTTTTAACCTCGTGGTGATCCTCATTTTTCATCTAAAAAAATAGCGATCATAATAGTTCAATTTTGAAAAATCACCATGAAATTTAAGACTTTAAACTTATTATGTTTAACTATCATTTTAAAAAGTTGAAATATTTTATGAGAACCAACTATGTTCTTAGCTCATAATTTAGAAAGTATGATGTTTAATATAAACATTTTTTTTTCTCATGTACATAAAAATTCATTATTGTGGTGTAGGGGTTTTCTGGGGAAATGATATATAGACAACCAAATTTATTTAACAAATTTAATAATCTGTATTGTTATTAATAAAAAAATAAAATTATATTTTGTCTATGATTAGGTAATCCGTAATCGTGCATAGTTTTAGCATAATTCCAGAATTGTTTACCTATTCATAATTTTTATTGGTTGCACTAATATTTATACACAACTTTTTTAAATCATAGAGAATTAAAAAAATTATTTGACAATCATTGAGTTGGTTATCAATTGTCATGCATGATCGTCAAAAATTTAGTTATCAATATATTTATATAATTCTAAATTTTGTCATCTTTAATTAAATATCAAGGTTCTAAATAGCGTTTACAGCGTCATAGCGGGAAGGCTACAAAAAAAATTATAGTGAATAGCGTCGCTATAGCGGAAGCTATGCCACATAGCGTTTTTTTTTTACATTCCGTATATTCAATATTTGTACTAAATATCAACATTATCTAAAGTATCATAGAACAATAAATAACACCAAAGTAATTCAGAAATTATAATATTCATATTGAACTAGTACAAAGTTCAAATTGCGGTTCAAAATATCCATAGTAATATCATAAACTATCGATTTTTCCTATTAAAAATATCTTAAGCATCATGATTCATGACATATATAATATTTTTTTTTTTCTATTCAAATTTCAATTTCTATTCCCAATTTCAAATTTATTTATCTGTAGCAAGTAGCAACAAATTCAATTTCGGTTTGAGCTTTTTTGGGTCTTTATTTAAAGCCTATATAAATTGCTTAAAAAAATTCGTATTGTTTTTTTTTGAAAAATTTGGCAGTGGCTGCCAAATAAGTTTTATTAAAAAAAAAAACCATATTGTATAGCGGCCGTAGCGCAAATAGCGCATTTTGATGTCATAGCTTAACGTTTGGGGTCCAAAAATGCTATAGTAGCGCTATAGCGTGCTATTTAGAACACTGTTAAATATATATATAATTTACAACTTACATAATATTAATTGGAGTAGAACTAAAGTGTTCTTAAGCTCACCAAGTCCCTTTGTGAGCTTAACTTAAAAATCTGTTGGATTGACTTCAAACGATGCATCCAAACCGTTGAAACCGATCTAGTTCACGAGTGATGCATTTATATGTCAAATTTATAATTTTTGAATTGATTTAGTATGAAGTCAAGCGGTAAAAAAATGATGAAAAATGAACTCATTAAAATTAACTTATAAATCATCATTTTTTGACCGCTTGACTTCATACTAAATTAGTTCAAAATTTTTAAAATTTGACATGTATACGCATCACTCATAAAATAGATCGGTATTAACGGTTTGGATGCGTCGTTTGAAGTCAATCCGATAGATTTTTGAGTTAAGCTCACAAAGAGGCTTGGTGAGCTTAAGAACACCCTAGTTCTACTCTATTAATTGAAATAATTATGTATAGTGTGAACCATACCATAGTGACAATATACGCGATTAATTCGTGAATAATTCACATTTTATTCGTTTTTTGACGTTTCCGAACCGAACTCCGAATAAAACGCAAAATCACGAATTATTTGCGATAAAAACATGAACTCTTTTTTTTTGCTTTCTTGTTGTACCGAAACATTCCTGAATTATATTCCAATTATACCCGAATTATAAATTTTTGATCCTGCCGAACCGAACTTGAATTATTCATTTGTCACTGTGGTGTGAGGCATCGCTATCAGCTATTTAACTATTTAGTGAAATATAAAAGTCATGACATTTAACCTAATCGTTTGATTCGAATCTAACGCCTAAAATCATGTTGGTTGTTGGAAGAGATGCGGAGGTCTTCCTGAGGGAATCAGAGTAGGTCCCATGCCCATCGGACCTACCTTGGTTCGATGGGTGTGATGACCATTCGATCTGCATCAAAATTCGTGTGATCTGTATCAAAATCCGTGCAAGTATGTATCAATTTCCGTGTACATAGATCTTGATGCGAATCGTACGGTCCTAGAGCTAATTGAACCTAAATGTACTCCTATCCCCTTTCTGAGATCTAAACAATTGGAAGACTATTAAACTACTGAAGACTCGTTACACGGGGAACACACAAAGTTTGGCCATATTAATTTAATATTCCCAGTACAAAACTACAAATCAGTGATGGAAGCAAAATCTATGCGGTGTCCCTAATCCTGATAGATCCAATACTTATCATCTTGCATATTTTATTATATTACCAGTTGCAATCTGATGTTTTGCTTGATTCCCTGATTCGGAAGAAACCATTTAATTTGTAGCATAGCGCTCATGATGATCGCCCGTATGGGTACATTATTCATTCTTACGCGTATAATAAATTAAATTAATCAATGCTACGCTTTTACTGCAGTTGTGATGATATCAAGCACATCATCATACATGATGAGTGGATGAATGGGTTCACTTACTGGTTTCCTAAAGTTGAAGGTATATCACGGTGCATGTTTGCTTCGGTGAGTCTAGTCACTTCAATTACTTAAATTAAGATTGTGGTTCAGAACGGAATATATATCTCCATTTCATTATTAAGCACGTTGGGTGTCCGATCTGTCAACGGCTACGATTAAAAGATTAATTTTTGAATTTAATCTCAGCTCTCCAATCACATAATCTATCTTCTTTTGATTAAATGTATATGTTTTATGTGTAGAAGTTTAAATTTAGTTACAAACATACTCGTCACACATTACGTTACAATTAAAATTAAACAGACTCTAAAATTTAGCGATATAATTCTCCGTTTCTTATTTCTCACTCTCCAATTTAAAATTTTCTGTATGGCGGATCACAATGCAAATCAATTTTTTGTTCACATCCTTATTTCTATACATATTACTGTGATAAATCTAGAATATATTTCTATTTTTTTTTTATGAAAATTTGTCATTTTGTATGAGAATTTATTTTTGTTATCTTATTATATATTCCGTTGCAATGCACGGACACAGTACTAGTAAAAAGCAAATTAAGAAAAAGAAGGTGAGCAGAGAGGTCAGCAATATTATAAGTCATATTCAGCTACATTAATTGATTCATGCCTTATCCAAATAGTACAACCAGTGCATTTTTGAATTCCTATTGTCCAGGGTTAGCATGCACACCTATGTTGCACAGTATTAATAAAAAAAAAAATTGTTTGAAGTTTCCAAGTGAAGTGTTTTTGTTTTCTTCTATTTCCTTATAACATAGCTCACTTTATGAAATACATAGCTCCGAGCTGATCTCTCTCTCTCTCTCTCTCTCACCGTATTATAGGTCATGATTTATTAATAATGGATTTGACAATTTTTACCAACCGTAATAATAACTTATAATTCTCAGAATAGGCAATTAGAATGTTATTTATATTACTTGATCATATGACATGTACATCTTACACATGGAAAAAGATGAATTAATTTGATTTCATATTTCAATAAATGAGTTTGAAAAGGCAATGATTTTTATTTAAAGATATATTTGATTAAATAATAATGACATTTATATTATATTAAAAATTGATGTATACCTACAACCAACATATAAAATTAACAATATGTCACTTTTAACCTTAAAAAAAAACAATATGTAACTTTTTCTATTTCTTAAAGTTTTTGTTTGATAAGATAATGTTCTTTTTTTTAGAGAAAACAATAGGAGTCTAGCCTTTATTTATGTTAACCTTGATTGGTTACATGTGAGTAGGTTTCCAAATTGGAAACCTGAAGTTGTGCGGGGAAAATAAATGGAAAATAAAAAGAAAAACATAATTCCTGTGGGGGGGGGGGGGGGGGTTTCTAAGTGGTGCAAAAAAACATAAAAATTACATAAAGTAAATTTGTACAAAAGACTATCTACTAATTAGCCATTTGTCTCTGTTGTATCCTCTTCTGATCCTCTGTGACAGTTTGTTCATATCTAGCACTTCATCCACTATCTGCTGTACTATCTTTGTTTGCTCTACGAATATTCTTCTGCATCTTTCCTTCTAAATGACAAAATTTGTAGTGACCATAATTTCTCTTGTTTTCCTTGATAAGTCCTTGTCCACCATTGATTCAATGTAGTTTGCGTTGTGATGTGAGATGTCTGACACTATGAGTTCAGCTGTTACTCTTCAATTGACTTCCTTTGCCTGGCTGCACTGATTAAATAGGTGATTGCAATCTTCATCACTCATTCTACACATATAGCACATCCCAACTATAGTGAATCCTCTGGTCCTTAGATTTGCCACTATCAGTATTCTGTTATTATATAACAGCCAAGCAAAAATTATACATTTGGGTAGTACTTTTGGCTTCTAAATGCCATCTGTGTTGCCTGAGATCCTGGGGGTATCACATATTCTTTTGTATGTTGATTTAACCGAGAATCCTTTTTCTTCCTGAGGTATCCATAGCGCTCGATCAATTACTTCCTGTTAAGTTGCCAGCTGCTGGTAAAGAGTACGCCTTGTGTGTCTCAGTTTGTGTAGTTCTTGAATTGCCTGTGCCGTGAGATTATGGGGAAATAGTTGTCCTAGGTCTGGTATCCGGACCTTGGCATGGTATTCTTCTAATCAAGGTGTTGCATACCGGCTGTGCTTCAGTTAGGTGTCTTGAAAAGAAATTGGAGCCACAAATCCCCATTAGATCTTGGTGACAGTATATCTTCAAGAAGATCGATTTCCATAATCTTTTTTGCAGTTGATGCCACTGCCAGTACCACTTGGAGAGAAATGCCGTGTTAAACAATCTGAGATTGATCACACCTAATCCTCCTTGTCTTTTTGAGGTACACACTAGGTCTCATTTAGCTAGGTGTATCTTTTTGCCGTCTTGTTGTGCCCCCTGCCAAAGAAAAGTTCTCCTTATCCTATCGATGTCTTCTATGACCCACTGTGGCAATCTGGTAACCGACATCAGGTATATCGGTATTGAAGAAAGAACTGCATTAATTAGTACAACTATGCCTGCTGGGGAAAGGAATTTGACTGCCCATCTTGTGAGCTTGTCCCTTATTCTTTTGATCAAGGTTAGAAATGCCTGTTTTGGGAGTTTGTTGTCTGACAATGGTAATCCAAGGTATGTTATAGGCATGGTGCCTATTTTACAACCCAACATTCCTTGGATTGTGTGTGACACCCCATGTGTTGTGTTCAACTGGATGGATTACGACTTGTCCATATTTAGTTCAATCCCGTTATCTCTTGGAATACTGCCAGTGTGAGCTTTAAGACCTGTACCTGTTGTACCTCAGGTTTGATGAAAAATATCACACCGTTCGCATAAAGCAGGCAGGGTTCCATTGCCTTGATAAGCATCTTGATTGCTCCAGTACTTGCCATTTTCTGCATCCATCTTGGCTAAAAGTCTATTGCCAAAATGGATAGAAGTGGAGAGAGGGGGTCTCATTGCCTCATCCCTCTCTTTAGAAGTATTTTTTTTCCCTATTAGACCATTGATTATTACCTGTGATGATCCTTGCAGCACCAGATTGTCTATCTATTTGATCCAGATTTGCGGGAAGCCTAGTGCTTTGAGTATATCCAAGAGGAAGGCCCAATCTATCGTGTCAAAAGCCTTATGGATATCGGCTTTGAACATAGCTAGGGGTGTTTTTGTCTTTTTTGCAAAATGTAGAACCTCTCTAGCATTGATGAAGCTCTTAGAAATTTACCTTCCTTTTATAAAACCCGATTAAGGTATGGTGATGAGTGTTTCCATGTGACTTGCAACCTATTTGTAAGAATTTTTGACACGATTTTTTGGCAGCTGTGTATCAAGCTAATTGGTTTGTATTGTGATGTTTTGGTTGAGTTTTTTGTTTTGGGAATTAAGGTTATGTATGAAGGAGTTAAGTGGTCGAAGAGTTTGGTCTATTGTTGTGATTGTGTTGATAATTGCCAGCAGGTCAGGAATGAGAGGTTCATAAAAGGTTTTGTAGAACTCTTTCATGAGGTCGTCCGGTCCCGGCACTTTGTTAGACGGCCACTCATTAATGACTTTTTTTTATTTCCTCCTGTGTTCTCCTCTGTCCCAAGTTGGATAGATCATGTTGTATTGGATAGAGTGCGTGCCATTCAATATCTTGTGTTGTCTGTTGAGTTTTCCCCATGAGGTTAATGAAAAAATCCCTGAATATTTGAGCCTTCCTTTTCTGATCTTTGATCATCCTACCATTTTGTTCTACTGCTCCTATGTTATTGTATCTTTTAGCTGTTGTTGCATATGCGTGAAAGTATGCTGTGTTGTTGTCTCCTTTTGCACTCCATGTCGTTTTTGCCCTCTGTTTCTATAGTTCTTCCTCATATACCGCCAATTATGTGTATCTCCTTTTCACCCTTGCTCTCACATTTCTTTCCAACTGTGTTGGTGGCCTCTGATCTTCCACTTTGTCATACCACCCCATGTAGTCTCTACACACTTTCATTTACCTTTTTTATGTTGCCTATTCTGCTCTGTCCATGCAATAATCTCCCTTCTGCAAATTTATCATGTAATTGTCTTGGTGTTTCAACTTTTTGCTTCCCCTCCCAGTGTTGCCTGACAAAGAGCTTGAACTCCTCCGATTTGAGCCGTAAATTCTCAATTCTAAAAATCTTAGTTCTTTTGATGTTTGTTTTCGCTTCATACCTGATCGGGTTGTGATCCGAGTTGGTATTTGGTAGTGCTGTTTGTGTTGAGGCTGAAAAGATACTCCACTCTGTAGAGAGAAGAAATCTATTCAATTTTTCTAGAACCGGTACCTGTCTAGCGTTTGACCAAGTGTATCTCCTACCCGACATCTGCAAGTCTATTAGTCCTAAATTAAGAATCAAGTCCGAAAAGGCTGCCGGCCATCTCCAATTTGTCGAAGTAGAGTTTCTATCTTGAGAATGTAATGTTGTGTTGAAGTCTCCACACACTAACCAAGGTGTGCCATCTGCTGGATCTTCCGACTGCACTTCCTCCAAAAAATGCCTCTCAATTGTGGCCAAGACTGTCATAGTTTTGAGAGTAAAATAAATGTCCTGCCTCCTTATGGCAACCAGTGTGGAACAGTCACTACAACAAAACGGAGCTTTAGCGACCGGTATCAGCAACTAGTTAGGACGCCAGTCGCTGAAGACCCCAAAAAAATATTTAAAATAAAAATGAAGTGTTTTAGCGACGAACCCTTCAGTGACCGGCTCTTATCTTTTGTTATCTTTTGTCATTAAAAAAATAAAAAAGATAATGTTCTTAATGTTATCTTTTGTGATATAGTTGTTAATTAATGAATTCCAAGTCTATTATTCGAGACATGAGATATTTGTGGATTTCGAAGTAGGTACTTTAGTGGCTGTTTATTTCGTACAAAGATTTTTTTGTTTTAACTCTAAGAACACACATATATATAGAGATGGACTTAGATACTCCATGGAGTAAAACGACTTTGTACTCCACGTCATATCTTCATTTTCAAAGTTCAAATAGTCGATTCGAACCTTCCAACATGTTCTTCATATTGAAATGTACTTGGAGACCAAATTTTACATTTTTTGGAATTTTTTTACTATTTATTAAGCCACTTTGAAAATCTGAAAATCCGGGTGAACAGTAAAAAACAGTAAAAATTTCTGGACCGCCGGATCAGTGATTTTCAAAGTGGCTTAATAAATAGTAAAAAAATTCCAAAAAATGTAAAATTTGGTCTCCAAGCACATATCAATATGGAGAACAACTTGAGCAGTTCGGATCGGTCGTTTGGATTTTCAAAATGAAAATAATGAGGCGTGGAGCACCAAGTCGTTTTACTCCATGAAGTAGCTAAGCCCAGCACTATATATATATTATATTTCTGTTACAATGAAATTGATTTGTTATATTCTGAAGTTAAAAAGGTGGATCCGGACCGTTCAATTTGATCTTCATAATAAAATTTGTTTGGAGATCAAATTTTTCATTTTTTTAATTTTTTACTATTTTTTAGAATATTTGAAAATCGTTGTTTTTCATAAAATTCTGAATCATAAAAAACAACGATTTAATTTTTTTTCTAAAAAATAGTAAAAAGTTTCCAAAAAAATATAAAATTTGGTCTCTCAATACAATTTAATATGAAGATCATGTTAAACAGTTTGAATTTTAAAATGACAAAATATGAGCGTGAAGTAAAATATGCCATTTACTCCATGAAACACAATAGCTCAACTCTTTCTCTCTCTACATGTGTGTATATATGCGCTCAAGAGTTAAAAGTTGTTTCAATATAAGGTATACATCTATTGTACCCAACATTTTTTCCATGAATGTTAATTAGAGAACTCTCTGAAATTAGTTCTATTCCAGTGGATTTTAGACTATTGTGACCCCTTAATATGTAGTGTAGTACAACATGGCGTCACCTACGGGTATTCAATCAGGAATCAGAGTAGGTCCGATGCCCATCGGACCTACCTTGGTTCGATGGGTGTGATGACCATTCGGTCTGCATCAAGATTCGTGTGCTCTGCATCAAAATCCGTACAAGTCTGTATCAATTTCCGTGTACATAGATCTTGATGCTAATCATACGGTCCTAGAGCTAATTGAACCTATATGTAGGTCCGATACCCATCGGACCTACTCCTATCTCATTGAATCAAAAAAAAAAAATACAACATGGCGTCAACCTAAAACTAAAAAGAGTGCAACATAGCATATATAGCAAGATTAGATGAGTGATTGGCACGTGCAGTAGGTGCAGTAGTTGGTCTGCACATGCTCCTATTCTCCATCCACCACACATGCTCCATGTATGCTTTTTATTAATTCTCTATTATTATTCTTTTAGTTTGCTTTTCCTTTTCTAATTAATTAGCAATTTGCTTGCATGGACCTATATGGTTTAAAGGCATAACAACAAAATGTACATTCATCACCCAACCATTACTGGAAGGGATTAGGGATGGTTAGTTACAAGTTCTGTCATGATCTGTTGACATGTACTGCTTTGTTGTTTTTATGATTGAGGAGGAACACTGGTAACAATTATTTTGATAATCTTGACAATAATTTATTAAAAAATTTAAAATAAAATTTGTAAGTTTGTTAGTGAATATAGATAAATAATCCAACAACCAAATTTCTTGCAATGTTACTATATTGATTGATGTTGCATCAAGAACAACTAATTTTAGGCTTTGAAAATTTAAGTCACTTAATGTACAATTAAACATATATACATCAAATCTCATTATTTTTTTATAAACATGTATATAGATCATTTACTTCATACATATAATATTGAATTTCAAATTAAAATTTTATTTTTAAATATTGTCAAAACAAAGAATTATCAAATAATTTCCCCTCTTTATAATTAGCTAGGCCTTTTCGTACACATATACATAGATTATCTGAATTCATGCATATGTGATATGTCTGAACAATATCTGGTTGGAGACACACATTGCCCACAAACAAGTACAATCAAGACAAAAAGAAAAAAAAAATTTCATGTAATCAATTCAACATGCTTACCATCTTAATGAAATCGGTGGTATATACCACTTTTATCAAAAAAAAAAAAAAAAACAAGAATCAATACATGCTTCTTCTTATTTGCAAAAGTATGCTTATTCCTTTCTCTACGTGCTCCAAATTAATATTCAGCAATCCGAAGTAGTATGGCAATAAGCTGATCGGTTTACATTAAGACACGATTTTGTAACCAAGTGTGTGTGTGTGTATGTATGTAGAGATGGACTTAGCTAAGCCATGGTGTAAAATGACTTGGTACTCCACGCCATATTTCTATTTTGAAAATCTAAACTACCGATCCGAACCGCTCAAGTTGTTCTCCATATTGAAATGTGCTTGGATACCAAATTTTACATTTTTTGGAATTTTTTTACTATTTATTAAGCCACTTTGAAAACCGCTGATCCGGATGAACAGTAGTAAAACAGTAAAAAATTCTGGACTAATGGATCAGCGATTTTCAAAGTGGCTTAATAAATAGTAAAAAAATTCCAAAAAAATGTAAAATTTGGTCTCCAAGCACATTTCAATATGGAGAACAACTTGAGCGGTTCGGATCGATAGTTTGGATTTTCAAAATGAAAATAATGAGGCGTGGAGCACCAAGTCGTTTTACACCATGGCTTAGCTAAGCCCAGCACTATATATATATATATATATATATATATATATATATATATATGAGCAGGGTTAAAATGCACCATTAGTTTTGTGCTCCAATCATGCTCCACATCCTTATTTTTATTCTCAAAGTCTGAACAGTCAATCCGAACCGTTCACCATGATCTTTGTATTAAAATGTGTCTGCAGACCAAATTTTATATTTTTTAGAATATTTTTACTAATTTTTTAGATAGATACAAAATCACTGTTTTAAGAAGATTCTGGACCATCCAAATCAGTGATTTTGTACCTATCTAAAAAAATAGTAAAATTTTTTTCAAAAAATATAAAATTTTGTCTCCAAGCACATTTTAATATGAAGATCATATTGAGCGGTTCGGATCAATTATTCAAACTTTGAAAACGGAGAAAAATACGTGGAGCATAATTGGAGCACAAAACAAATGGTGCATTTTAACCCTGCTCTATATATATTATGAGATTAAAGAATTATTCCAAAAGAAAGATTCCCACTCAGTTCACTTGAACCAAAGCGTGATTAGATCCCTCATTATTAATTTTCAATATTATAATTATTACAACAACTATTACTCTTATAATTATGCTATATATTAGACAATGATATCCTATTCTCTCTGGCCATGCGCGTCAAGATAATAATTAATTATAAAGAATTAAAGATGGAATGTTTAGCAATCATGACATTGGATGATGAGTTCCTTGAAATATTCTCAACCAGGAATATATTGATCCTCTCTCAAATCTTTTATTTTAAAATAAAAGTTTGCATCCAAGTTCATGGGGAATGCCGAATGCTGCTCATGAAATTTAATCTCTATAAAAGATAGTGCAGCTGTCTTAAAGTTAATTCTTTTATAACATGAAAAATCTACTTCAAAAGAACAAGAAGAAATTTAAACCAATATGGGAAAAATATACAAAATCAATAGTAAAACACAGGGTTTTTTCCTCTAAACCCAGCAACTTTTAGTGTCTTGCTTAAGTACTGACACTTAATACACAAATCTTACACTTAGAAAAAGCCTGCTAGCCATGCACATCATGTTGAACAAATAATTGAAGCATCTTAAAAACATCTTAACCAAACTATAAAAAAAAACCTACAGAACTAAATAAATAAAAGACATAAAAAAATATAAATAAGGTACTGATCTCCGATTTCTTACACTAAACACAAAGAAATTAAAGAAGCTAATATCCCTGACTATACCAATATCCTCTAAAAAAAAGACTTGTTAATTAGACCATATCCGTTGAAGTTCTCTTTGCCAAAATCCATGCCTATGTTTAATCCATCTCCAGGGAGGTGCCATTGATCCATTCCAGCTGTGAAACCCTTTCTATTCTCTTCTTCATAACTTTTGCAAGAAGACCCCTGAATTGTTGTAGTTGTCACACTACTGTCCACCAAGGTACCAATTGCACCATGCCCAAACCTTCCAATATTATACCCCTCTTGATGGCCAACACCATACAGACCTTGCATGATTCCATTTGGATATGAACTTTCAAACATTCCATAACTAGGGCTAGGGTTAGGGTTTGGGTTCCCAAGCATCAACCCACTGCCATGTAACCTTGCAAATGCCAGGTTTAGGTCATGATAATTGGGTTCAGAGGAAAATGAAGGATTGTTTATATCATGGGGTTTCTTCAAGAAATTTGAATTTAAATTTGAAGAGAGTTTCTTGTTCTTTCTTGAACCACCTCCAACTGGCACATTTCTAAGAGAGCCACCTTTTGTCCAGTATCTCCTACAACCTTTGCAAAAGTACCTTGGTTGAGAGAGGCTGTAGTTGTTGTAGTAGCAAAATTTTGTATTAATTGAGTCGCAACGAGGGCATTTTTGGGCATGTTCTTGGGGGGGCCTTGGTTTTTTCTCAAGTTGCTGAGCTGGCGTCTGATCTGGCAGTTGAGTTTGCTTGGAGCAGCTGGTCAGGATTTCTTCAAGCGGTAGTGTAGCCATTGACTGTGTACATATATACAAAACAATTATTGTTAATTAACAAACAGGGAAACCTAGATTAGAAAATGCAAACATTAACATAGGTTATTTGTTATTTCATTTGACATCCTTGCCAATCATTTTTCTCTTTTATTTTATAGGAGACTTTGAAAAAATTTGTCAGTTATGAAAATTTTGTTGTGTCCTATTATTTATTTTGCTAATTCTAATTTTCTAAGTACATAAACTTTTTATAAAACAATACTTGCTGATGGACGATATAATATACAAGTACTAACAAAAAATTTCAATTAAAAGCGGATTATGAAGAAACATTATGCTTCAATTGTTCTTATGTGTAAAATTTTTATCAAATTAATCTCAAAATCTTGGCATAATGATGCACGAGGAAGTAGCATATATATTCATTAACAAAAAGCAAGGTGTGTTATAAGATATAGAAGTGGTGGTTAATTGGCATACAATTAAATTCATCTACAATATATGTAAACTTGTTAAGTATTAGCCAAGCAAAATACCTACATCTTTAACATGGATGAATAATTTATTAATTGCCTAATTATTTTCAAGATAAATACTGAAGAGAAAAAGTAATTTGCCTTGTATTTTCTATTTTAATTCTCAATTTGTACATACATCTTTGAAATACCCTTTGAGCATATATATACTAAGAAGTGGGAACTAGGCGGGAAAAGTTGATAGTTAAATTGTCTATGAATTAGTTTTTTGCTATTGTCCATGAGCTCAACTAGCTACACAACTGGAATCCCCAGAAAGAAAGAAAAAGTACACAGTAAAGGATCTTGATCTAGTTTACTTCATATGGGAAGAAAAGGAAAAACAAGAAAAATCAAAGAAATTAACCAAAAGACGAGAAGTAAAGACAATTGACTATGGAGGTAGAACTAAGCATAGAATAGAAATTAAGAAAATAAAGCTTTTGCATCATATGCTGTGAATAATGAATTACCTGGTGGTGGTTTGCACTAGAGATCTCCATCCATACAAAACTCAATCAAACAAAACCAAGTTAATCAGCTCTTCAATTCTCTGATGCTCCTTTTTCTTTTGTGAGAGGAAGAAATGAACTCTTGCTCCTTAGACAGCTGCTAAATATAGAGAAAGCAACAGTCTAGAGTGAGAGAGATCTAGAGAGAGAGAGAGAGAGGATGGCCTAAATGGGTAGCTATCGTACGAACGAGAAGGCTGATGTGTAATGTAAGGATTGAATCAGGTTGAGGAATTTTGCTTTTTAATAAAAAAAAATTTAAACTCAGACTGAGACGATCGAAGCATGGAAAATTCGAGCAACCCTGCAACGGTTTTTTTATGCACCCGATGCGGGACCTGTGATGTGGGCCCCATCGCTCGCTTTCCTTTTTCTCCTTTTTCTCCTTTTTCAGTTTCGGTCTCATCCTCTTCTCCTAATGGTAATGGTGGCGTGGAACATGGATACTCTGCGCCTGTTTCAGCGTTGTAACAACTTAACAAGAAAGCCTATACACAAACAGTTACATAGTACCCTCTCTCTCTCTTTCTCTCTCACTGATTTATTATTTTATTTAGATACCGTACGTACGAATTACTGTGCGGACGTTGCGGGTCTAAAAGGGCCCACAGTTGGTAAGAACAACAGATAGTAGATGTACGCATGGACACAGATGATCCGAGAAGGACAAAGTGGGGCGGGTGGGTCGTGATGTTGACTGGTCAAATTTCAGTGTTGTCGGCTAAAGCAAGGTCGCAGAGTCTGGCAATGATCCCATGACAGCCCATACCAATACCATACACGAATCTCACACACACAACACCACACTTTTTAACTACACAGCTTACTAGCTTATTTCAGATTTTCGGTATCAGTATCACATTCACAGAATCACAGTGCAGCTTTCAAATACTATTCATTCACTAATATCAGGCCGCGCCATTTCGGTTCAGTTTTCTTTTCTTGATTTCATGCTTTCTTCGTGGGCCCCGCTCTCTCATCCGCGTGCCCTTGTGAGCCTTTCGAATCTCGAATCTCGTCTACCTTTAGTTTTTACTATCTCTCTAGATTCGTGCCAGTTCAATCTAATGAGCTGATCTGATCTGCTTTCGAAGAAATAAAAATCTGAAGATCTACTGATCTAATTGATCTCTTTTTACTGTTGGATGATCAGAGTTTCGAAACAATCGCTACAGGTAACTGACTTACTGCCCTGCATAAAATAGAATAAATTTAACGGATACATTATAAAGTAGTCATTATACAATTATGCAGTTTGTTTTTTTCCTCAGTTAAAGGTAGGTGACAATTTTAGGTAGACTTGACATGAAATATTACTTTTAGTTGAAAGATCCACTAAACTAGACTAAGTTGTTAATAGTAATTTGTTTGATTTCTCAAAAGTGAAAATGATGCATAGATAGACTTGACATAACGAAGCAAAATTATATGTCCATGTTTCACATTTTTGTCAAAAAGAAGTAGCATATAAATGATTGAGGCTTGACCGCTTGAGATAGAAATAAATTTAACTAATCAGTTAGGTCAGTTAATTGCTTACGAAGGAAGGCATAGCCACAAACACTGGCTACGCGGGACCCACGCCGATACCCTCCAGTAAATTTTGTTTTCCCAGTCCCAATAAGCAAAAGAAGGTGAGAGGTGGGTCCCACGCTGAACCTACTTTGCCTCCTGCTGATGAGATAGAGAGAGATAGAAGAGGAAAGGTGCGATGGATCACGGACCGGTTATCGTGAACCGTTGGTTTGGTTGGTCGAACCGGTCTGAGCCGGTCACATGCGCCGCGTGGGGTGGGCCAAGTTGGGTCGGGGCGCGAGAGGCACGTGACAAAAGAGAGGAAGGATGGAAGGGAGACTGAGAGAGAGAGAGAAAGAGAAGACGTAATGTAAGACGCTGTTTGCGGAGTGGCACAGTGGCAACATCCTTGGTTTGCTTGTCCTGTAGCAAACCCAGCTCAACAGCTGATTCAGGGCTAGGAATTGGTACCCGTCTACTTCTTGCAACACACGAAATCCTCTAGTTAGTTCTCGTAAAAAAAATTAACATGGAAAGATATACGATTTTCAAACCCATTTAAACGAAACAAATAACATCTTATGTGTTGGATTTTCGAAAAACAACTCTACTGTAGAGGATGAAAGATGTTGAGTACAAGCACTGGCGTAGCCTGGATTTCTTTCTGAGGTAGGCAATTTTTTTTTTTTTACAAATATGGACGTTGCTAGCTCTGAATAGTTCTACACAGCTCGCCTCCACACTGCCACAACACAATATAGTGGCTAGGGTTTACGGCAAGGTGCCAGAGCCAAGTACGAGCCGTGGCACCGATGTCGAAAACCTAGAGCCATGGCTCTGAAAATCAGAATCAAAGTTGGTAACTTGATGGTGGAATTCGAATCGGGTGAATTGATAGGAATCAGCCAGATCAGATCGAAAACTCTAATTTTTTTTTTAGAAAAAACATGTTTCATAATTAAAAAAAAAAGATAGAAAAAGAATACACAAATGTATTTTGTCAAAAAATTATGTTTAACTCAAAATAATATACTAATATAATATACTGATTTATTTTGTCAAAAAATTATTTCCCTTCTATTATTTTTTATTAAAAGACAATTCTCATACATTATTTATTTATCTGTTTTTCTTTGATAAAATTTGTTTAGTTAGAGACGCTACTATTTTACCTGCTTTCACTTTTTTCTGTTAATTTTATCAGCGTGGTTACTTTTTTTTTTCTCCCAAATGAATCTCCAACTCCAAGTTTTCTAATGTTGACCGGTCATCCACTCAAATTTTCCCTCTCCAGTCACATGTCTTTTAATGTTTTATTTTTCAGGCCCAATAAGTCGGCCAATTCAATTGAACCATATAAATAATGGTTCCATCTGTCAGAATCAACTTCTACCTTCGTTTTGTTCACTCATTCCTCTTCCAAACAAAGAATCGACGCCAGCTGCGAAATTTGTGTTACGAATTTATTTCAAGGGTAGGCAACAAACATTATCTGGTGTAGGCAATAGTCTTTATCAGGGTTAGACAATGGGTCAATCCTATATACTCAATACAGATTTTCAAAATCCAGGAGTAGGCAACTGCCTACCCATGGATGACTGTAGCTCCGCCTCTGAGTACAAGTACATATTTTTCAATTTTATAGAAAACAATTTTACCCTCCACCGTAGCAATAGTTGTTTTTTGGAAATCCAATACATTGGTGTTTGTTTTGTTTAATGGATTAATTATTTCTAA
Organism: Carex kokanica; assembly: GCA_025461125.1. Taxonomy (NCBI): domain Eukaryota; kingdom Viridiplantae; phylum Streptophyta; class Magnoliopsida; order Poales; family Cyperaceae; genus Carex; species Carex kokanica. Next base: position 2,002,658 of record JAJGRX010000638.1, read on the forward strand.
TTAATTTAAAAAATCCAGATATACAATAAACGCAAACGTGGCAAGTTTAATATAACGTTTAAAAAAAAAATGTTGTTTTTATTCTTGCAGTATGTAAAGCTTGCTATAACATATCAACGTGTTGTTATTCAAAAGGGGGAAAACGTGATCTACAATTCTAGTATTAAATAGAAAAAAAAAATTTAAATATCTTGATAACCCTTTCAGCTAAAACCTCGCTGGTGAAATTTCGTTTTATTATACTAACAAACAAACAAACAAAAAACCCTCTCTTTAAGTAATGTAGAAGGTTGTCATCTTGTATTATGTGTTATGCTCATCTTTTAATACTTCTAAATTCTGACCATTTAAACTATCACAATATATAATTTTTTTTTTGGCAGGTTTATTACAATATATAGTTGATGTTGCAACTTTAACTAGTCATATAATTAATTCTTGGCCATGAAAACTTCTTGTAAAAAGTTCCTAATTAATATTTCCATCCTCCAAAACGTCACTAACCAAAATAGAAAGGACAAGTAATTAACTAAATGAAGTAAATGAAGATTTAGAGTCCTACGACTCACATAACTATTTAAATCAGGGTTCTAAATAGCGCTATAGCGTTTTCGGACCATAATTAAAAGCTATGGCGCTATAGCACGTTATAGCGGCGCAATATGACAATATATAACGTCGTTTTTTTAGCCGTTCCATTATGACGCGATAAACGCTATTTAAACCTTTGATCCAAATAAATAAACTTCTTTTGTTCTAATATGAATATCTTCTTCTTTTTTATGTCTATTGATTTTCATGAAGCGCGCATTATTTATAAAAAAACAAAGTTATAAGAATTTTTATTACGAAAAAGTATTATAAATAATATACCACATAGTTAAGACTGCCAAAACATATCGTTCTACCAAAAAAGTGGTATCTCAAATCACCCAACATGTACAATATTATTAATACAAGAGTCATCAAACAAATATGAGTTGTGGTCCCAAAAACTATTGACATGATAACAACAAAACATGTTTTGAGGAAGGAAACACTTCAAATTGAAGAAAACTAAATAATTTAAGAGAAAACTCTGTTAAAGCTGATATTGTTTATAACAATAGAATTCAGTTAATAATAACAAAAAATAGAAACCAGTAAATATTATTATTTGAGTAACATAACTATCAATTGATTGTATAAAACAAAATAAAAAGAACAATAGTTTGATCTTTCGAAATGATATGTTTATAGATGACAGTTAAAAATACCAATTTCTACTTAATAAAATAAATATTCAAAGATAAAAAAATATTTTATCCATCCTTCAATATAAACACCAGATTTCCAATTTTATTCTAATATCTACATTTTTTTTTTAGTAAAAGTTGAAAATTAAGTCATCCAACTATTTAATATCCATAAGAAATTATTTTATCCGGATTTCAAACAGTATCTACTTTTTAAACAACGTTGCTTAGATTAAGAACCTAAAAATAGTGATTTCTAATAAAAAGTAATTTTAAAAAATTGGCATTATGTAATTTTTTTTAAGAAGAAATGTAGACCGAGATTTTTATATATAAGAAAATAAATAAATAAAATATTAAAAATAAGAAACTGTTCACCAGAATTTCAAAAATAAGAAGGCCGCCATGCGGCATGGCGTCCCTCAGGGACGCCATCCCAGACTACGGCCCGCGGAAAAAACGTAAAAATCGTAAAAAAAAAAAAAAAAAACGGGACGCCATCCCAGACAACGGCCCTAAAAAAAAAAAAAAATCAATTTTTTTTTCTGCTGTGTTAAGTCAGAAATCCAATAATTTTGATCAGATTCAAAATTCATTTTAGAGAAAATGGCTACATGGATTTTTGTGTTCTTTATATCAAAATAAAGGTATGAAAGTCTAGTTTCCAGATAATATAATTTCTCCATACAAAAATATTGCAGATTGGTACAGTTTTAGCGATTAATTGACAGAGGTCAGAATTCAGAAAAGCTGAAATTTCAGTGAGCAGTCCAATAATTTTGACCAGATTCAAAATTCATTTTAGAGAAAATGGCTACATGTATTTTTGTGTTATTTATATAAAAATAAAGGTATGAAAGTCTAGTTTCCAGATAATATAATTTCTCTATACAAAAATATTACAGATTGGTACAGTTTTAGCGATTAATTGACAGAGGTCAGAATTCAGAAAAGCTGAAATTTCAGTGAGCAGTCCAATAATTCTGACCTCTGTCAATTAATCGCTAAAACTGTACCAATCTGTAATATTTTTGTATAGAGAAATTATATTATCTGGAAACTAGACTTTCATACCTTTATTTTTATATAAATAACATAAAAATCCATGTAGCCATTTTCTCTAAAATGAATTTTGAATCTGGTCAAAATTATTGGACTGCTCACTGAAATTTCAGCTTTTCTGAATTCTGACCTCTGTCAATTAATCGCTAAAACTGTACCAATCTGAAATATTTTTGTATGGAGAAATTATATTATCTGGAAACTAGACTTTCATACCTTTATTTTGATATAAATAACACAAAAATCCATATAGCCATTTTCTCTAAAATGAATTTTGAATCTGATCAAAATTATTGGACTGCTCACTGGAATTTCAGCTTTTCTGAATTCTGACCTCTGTCAATTAATCGCTAAAACTGTACCAATCTGTAATATTTTTGTATAGAGAAATTATATTATCTGGAAACTAGACTTTTATACCTTTATTTTGATATAAAGAACACAAAAATCCATGTAGCCATTTTCTCTAAAATGAATTTTGAATCTGATCAAAATTATTGGATTTCTGACTTAACACAGCAGAAAAAAAAATTGATTTTTTTTTTTTTTAGAGCCGTTGTCTGGGATGGCGTCCCGTTTTTTTTTTTTTTTTTTACGATTTTTACGTTTTTTATGTTTTTTCCGCGGGCCGTAGTCTAGGATGGCGTCCCTGAGGGACGCCATGCCGCATGGCAGCCTTCTTATTTTTGAAATTCTGGTGAACAGTTTCTTATTTTTAATATTTTATTTATTTATTTTCTTATATATAAAAATCTCGGAAATGTAGATAATACGTCTCTAGATTTCATTGATCAAAGACATGAGAGGTGTTAATTTTACGAAGTTTTATAAAAGATAAAAAATAAAATAGAAAAGGATAAAATAGGGAAAGAAAAAAAATTATTTACAGAGGCATGATGACAACATATGCTGGACGGATCCAGGATTTTCGTCAGGGGGTCAAAAAAAATATCGAATTGGGTTTAAATACCTAATCGGATTTAAATTCATTAACCAATTGAATACTCGATAAAAAATAATATTTTAACTTATACTTTCCAATGCTTTGACTTGTAATTTCTGACGCTCTAACTTACAATTCTAATTATCAATCAAAATTTAACAAATTTATTTCAATTTTAACTTTAAATTTAATCCGAATTACAAATCAAACATTCAGAGGGAGGCAAAAAAAATTTCAGACGAGGACAAAGTCGGTCGAGACCGATAAATCTCCACTAAAACTCAAAATTCAGGCAAAGCAGCTGCTCTCATGGAACACTCTGGGTCCACCCCTGCATATGCATGTATATAGTTGTGATAAACCACATATACGTACATTGAGCGCACTGGTAGTTGATAACAAATCCAAATATAGTAGGCATGGAGGTAGGATGACATATATTATAACGTAAAGAAGTAGTATGTAGCGTTCTCATTACAGTTGGAATATACGGACTAGTATACGAGAGTGGGATCCACTTGGCATTGCATAACAGAATTGCTTTGGTTCTTTCCTTTCGCGTGTCTGTTTCTCTCTATCTGACTATCTCCATCTGTTTTTTCTTATTTTTTTTATTGATTTCTGTTTTGCCACAAATTAAATAATAATAATAAATATCTGAGCATGGCTACGGCCTACGAATAGAGGTGAAAACGGTATGGATAATGTTTGAATTGTATTTAAAAAATTAGATGTGGATACTCGATATCTGAATATTCGTGTGAATAAGAATATTGATATGGTTTTATATTTTAATTATTTGTATCTAAATAGTAGATATATATTATATATTTTAATATATATCATGAAAAATATTGTTATCTTGTGGTCCAGAATAGAGGCGGAACTTGACTTTGAGTATAGGGGAGACTAACTGACTAAACATTATATATTTAATAAATATTTTAATAAAAATTAAAATCTATATAACACAAGATAAAAAATATAATAAATACCTAACACCAATAAAATGACATGTCTATCAAATTATTTTGACATAATTTAATTTTTTTAGGCAAAAAATTAAATATCTAAATGACATCGTGAATGGAAAAAATATCATATTAATAATTTAATATGAAAGCAAAATATTAAAACTATGATAAAGTTACAATAACTAGCAATTTGTTAATAATCAATGAATAAAAAACAAATCTCAATTTTAAGAAATAAAATACATCATGTCTTTAGCTTCACACTAATTTTAATTTCAGCTTTTTATTTTGATTTTTTTCTCTTTTCAGACGAAGTTTTCTTGTTTTTCAATTATTTTCCTTTATATTTCCGATAACTTCCTTTTTTGGGATGACCGTGCATTTCAAAAAAATTCCAATAACTTTCTATTTTTTTTTTCTTTCAAATACTTAGTAACTGTGTCTCCCAAATTAGCATTGCTATTTTTTTCCTATTATATTATTGATCTTTCCATTTTTCAACAACTTTCAAATTATTTATATTTTTTTACACAGTTAAAGATGTTGTTTTTTTCACTTGATTGGAAAACTGAAGCGTTATTTTTTTTTTTGAAGGGACATGTCATTTTTTTATTCAACCCCTTTAATTCTTTTATATTCTACATGAAGGCTAACACCTATAAAATAATATTTTCAATTAAAGTTACAAGTACTTGGTAAACAATTTTGAAAATGTTGGGGGTGGCTTAGCCACCCCTGGCCATAGTTACCTTTCGCCTCTGGTCCAGAATCAAAATCGCTGAGCCTGTTTTCACTTGAATTTTTAATTTTTACCATCTTATTAAAAAAAAAAAAACCAAATAACCACTTTTTTTAATTTATTTTATTTTTACCACTTCCTCAACCTAAAACTGCAGGACCAAAATGCGTTAATTTGGTTCTGGTTATGCAAATTTAGACTGCAGAAGGGTATAAATGAAATTTTTCAAAAAAGTAATTATTTGGTTTTTTTTTTAAAATAGTAAACATAAAAATTTGGGGCTTTTCACACTTGAGTTTTTTCACGAACGACGTACGGAATCCTTTTCTTTAACACGATTTTTTACTTGAAGGTTAAGCCATCTAACTATTTAATATTCACAAAATATTTCTTCATCTGAATTTAGAACGCGCGACGTCTCACACAAAAAACATTGTCTTTGCCATTTAGAACAAATGTTGATTCTCTTAACATGGCCTTTTTACTTTCCGAGGTGAAAAAATGTAGTTGTGGCAATAAACGCATTTGTCAAAAACACAAATGCACAATCAGATAATCCTTAATTTTGATAATTACTAAAAATAAAGTTTAATCTGAAATTCAATATCATAAGCGTAATTTATACGATTCACATATCATGATCATAAAAAATAATGACATTCAGTGTATGTTTTACTGGACGTCAAGTGACATAAAGTCTCAAAGTCTCAAAATTAACAGTTCTTGGTAAATCACCAAATGATGCTTTAAACTTATATGAAATGTAATTGCTGCAATAACTTAGACCAAATATTCTAACCAAATATACGAAGTTATGCTTGCACAATTTTATAAGAGGAGGGATCGGATTACATTTTTTTTTTTGACACTTTAACACCTATCATTTTCAAAGTCCAAACAGTCGATCCGAACCGTTCAACATGATCACCATATTAAAATGTGTTTGGAGATCAAATTTTACATTTTTTTGAATTTTTTTACTATTTATTAAGATGGTTACAAAATCGTTGTTTTCAGACCATTGAAAAACAGCGATTTTGTAACCATCTTAATAAATAGTAAAAATATTCAAAAAAATTTAAAATTTAATCTCCAAGCACATTTTAATATGGTGATCATGTTGAACGGTTCGGATCGACTGTTTGGATTTTGAAATCGCAAAATTGGCTTATAAAAAAAACAATGTCAAGATGTGTCAAAAAAGGGTGTAATTGGATCCCTCCTCATTTTATATTCCAACCAAATATGACGTAAGAGCGTCTACATCTCTGGTACTATTGGAGTTTCTAATCTGATGTGGCAGTTTTTAATTCAGTTTCAGGAATGTGAAAGACTTTATTATTTAGAAACTATGTAGTAAAGTTTTTTATGAAGAAACTGTTTATAAACTCCATGTTGATCAAATGATTGGCTCAAACTATTTCTGCTTATTAATTTATTGCTGACGTAGCTTAATAGAAATTCTAAAATTAATTTTAAGAATGTGAGAGTTAGAAATTTTAATGAACTTAATTTCTCATTTAAAAACTTATTTGAATTGCTGGGACGCAGCTCCAAGGAAGTAAGAATGTAACTATTTATTCTTCACTGAGCACTAAATCTTAATGCAAGCCAGTCAGACTCAGACAGAAGGAATCGGTTTGCTGGCCTACATACCTGTCGATACTTAAATTGAAAAAAAATTAAAATCTATTTTGACCTTTTATTCCAAATTAAAAAAACGCAGAGCATCCCGTCATGTTTAAGGCCCATATAAGCCTGTAATTTAAAATAATAATCCAGTCCAATGAATTACATATTCAAAAATTGGGCCTATGAAACCCTTCATTTCTGGGATCCGTATCCTCCCAGGTACCTGATTCACGCAGATCGAAACGGACGGCCCAGGTTAAACCTATCTGGGCCAAACACAATCTGATACCTATGGAGACTGTAGGGGATTTGTTTTGAGATTCGTACCATGTTAAAAGAACCGTCCGATCATAATCAGGATGAGGTCCATTTCTAGGTCAAACTTCTCTTGATGTAAAATAACGACCTGACACGTAATGAGACTGACATAAAAAACAAGTTGGACCCCTGGTGTGTTGGATAGTAAGCTGAGTCAAATTTCTGCATAAACCAACAAAAAATGTGAAACGAATTAGGGTTGAGTCAACTGGTATATATGTGTCAAAAAGTCTCATTCGTTTGAAGTGTTCTTTGCCTTGTATTATGGTACAGACCATCAAATGTGAGCAAGTCCTCTTCCCTCCGTGTAGATTTTATTGGATCCGTATCCTCTGCATTAACTCAAAAGGGAATCTTTTGAGTTAATGAATTTCAACTGTCTGATTTTAAACGGAGCTAATTCAGCTCGTGTCTATAACATATGAGACTCTTTAATATTAGTGCAGATTTAGTTTACACGAATTTTGAAACAGATTGAACAGTCAAGATTCATTAACTCAAAAGTTTCTCTTTTGAGTTAATGCAGAGAATATGAATTCGATTTTATTTGTATTTTGTTAATACATAAATTTCAAATTCACAATGATGTATATGATCTTCATGCTACGAGAGCGTATATATACCTAATCAATTTTATATCATTGTATGCTCAAATTAGGGGCTACATTTGGTACCAATGATTAATATTAGGTTGTTGGAAGAGTGCGACCAATGCATTCAATTAATTTAAGGGGGAATTTCATGTATATCCCTCAAAAGTTTCAATATTACGTATTGATCCCTCAAAAATCAATAATTACATATTTATCTTTGAAAATTGTACAAACTCACATATTTGTCCAATCTAACTCTATAACATATCAAATATCTCCAAAAATAATTAAATAATAATTTTTTAAACTTTAAAATTTATTTTACAATATTAATTAAGTGTTGACCATTATGCCTTTCGTTTCTGTCTCTTTAGTCTGTCTTAGTTCTCTTCTCTTTAAGGCGCCAAACCTCCCATTTCTCTCTCCAAACTTGCCAAATTACATATTTCTCTCCGTCTTCCCTCGTCACCTCCCCTCTCATGAAATTATGTCGCCCCTCGCTGCTTTAATTTTTCCATCTTCGTTTGGAGAGAGAGGCGAGAGGTTTGACGTCTTAAAGAGAAGAGAACTCAGGCTGACTAAAAAGACGGAAACGAAGGGGCATAATGGTCAATATATTATTAATTAATATTATAAAATTAATTTTAAAGTTTTAAAAAATATTATTTAATTATTTTTGGAGGTATTTGATATGTTATAGAGTTAGATTGGACAAATATGTGAGTTTCTACAATTTTCAAGGATAAATATGTAATTACTGATTTTGGAGAGATAAATATGTAATATTGAAACTTTTGAGGGATATACATGAAATTCCCCCTTAATTTAATGTCTGTAATAACGATCGCTATGTTTAATTGTAAAGTCAAACCTGAGATAGACATAAATAAATAAATAAATAAAGTGATAGTTATGCAAACTGTGGTGACAAAATTATAGTACTCCAATTAAAAGAACGGTCAACAGAAAAATATATTTCACAATGAGAATTAAATTTCAAGATCTTTAATTATATTACATTATTAGCATCATCATCATTCGATTTTATTTTATTCTAATTTATTAAAAATTTGAGGGCTTGTATTTATTTAAAGGAACTTTTATATGATTAATCGTATTATTTTTCATTATGTAAAATTGTAGAGTTTTAAAACAATATTTATTTATTTGCAAAATTTACTTGATTGTAAGATTATTTATAAAAATTATCATTTTTAAAATTCAACTTATTCTAAAATATATATTAGATTTTCGAAACGAAGATCCAGTAACAATCTTAATAGCGATAATGACCGGTGAATTTACATGTATTCAGGGGCGAATCTATCCTCAATGAATGGGGTCCATTCATTTTGAATTTTTTATTTATATCTTATTTTAATATAGTTTAAAGTAAAATATTATGGATAGTGTGAAATTGACCCCATTCGTAGTAGGAAAATTTTATATGTTTGACTCCATTCACGTTTAACCCCCATAGTCTGAAAGTCTGACTCCGCCCCTGTATATATTACTGATTTTCTTTATATGAATAACCTCAACTTTTAACTAAGGTAAAATAACATAAACATGGATGAAATCAAGAAATTTTGGGTGCATATTGAGTATAAGCCAAAGATATTAAAGATATTAGTAATAATGTGCTAGTTTAACCAAAAAAAAAATTGTGATTTTAATGAAAGATATTTAAGAAGTTTTTTTTTTTTTTGAGAAAGATGGAGGGTCTATGTCTTTTAAATTTATACATTTATTATTATAACTTAGAATTTTTTTCATTTGAATTTCAAACTCATGACTTCTCACTCAGAAGATATATGTCATTGCTACTGGATCAAAAACCGGTATTGAACCCATCATATCATCCAAAGAAACGGAAAATAGCAAAAAGTACAAAATGACGGTTCTCATTAAATAGTGATTTGTTCGCTTTGTTTGAATTTTAATTATCAAAATAGAAGTATAGAACTGTCATAATTTTTAAAACAAATCCCATAAAACAAAGCTGAACGGTTTTATTTAAAATAAGTTTGCGTCCATTACAACTGAATTAACCAAACTACTTGTACATCCTGTGTGTTTTACTGCGCCTAATTTGGCTACTGGTTCAACGGGTTGGTTTGATTCTGTTTAGATTTTAAATAACGATTTGTAGTCTGTCACAACGCATCGACAAATATTGCATAATCTACCTTAACACCTTGTTTGGATGGAGAGTAGCGGAAGTAAGGGGAGGTGAATAATAGAAAGGAATGGAATGGAATAGAAAGAAAGAAATATTAATATATTTAATCTCTTCGTGTTTAGATGATTAATGAGAGAATAAATTTAACTTTCTTTTTCGTCTTATTTCTTGTTTGGTTGATTAAAATTTAGAATGTTAATAAGAAATTCGGTAGTTGTTGTAGATTTGTAACAAAAAACTTGGATGAGAAATATATAGGCAAGATATAGGGTTGACCATGTGTGCTATTTTTTCTAAAAATATTTGAAACAAAATTTATTTTCATATGTTACACCTCAAATCGGGAGGAAAACCGATTCTATTGATTACAATGATACAAGGTTAAACCTTTAACCTCCTAATACCCTTCACTCCGACATAATTTTATCAACCAAACACGATTCGACGGAAAATTTTCTTTTCTTTCCATTCCCTCCCTTCCTCTACTCTCCATCCAAACAAGGTGTAAATAGTGATTTTTATTTTCGTACTAATGTGGATAATTTTTAGACGTTCATTTTTCAACTAATTGATTCACATAAAAACAAAATCAAAATGTGATAATTTTTTATGAGCACATAGATAAAATGATGTAGATCATATCTAACGGTTTTATTTTGACTTTTAAGTTTTAAATTTTGAGTTATTAAAGTTTTAAAAAATGGAGGCATGGTGGAGGCACAAAAAATAGAGGCATTTGAACCCTCCTCATATAAAATATGCTTGCATACTACATTTTTTATTTTGAAAAGTTTTTACTGTTTTTTAAATATACAAAATTATTGTTTTTAAATGGTCCAAAATCTTTTTAAAAACAATGATTTTGTACTTATCTAAAAAAAAAAAAATTCAAAAATCAAAAAATATAAAATTTGGTCAACAAATAGTCAAATACATTTTAATAGGGAGATCATGTTGAGCGGTTCAGATCGCCTGTTTATAAACGAGAATAAAAATACAGAGCATGATTAAGGCACGAAAATGCATTTGAGCTTTAATTCAAGTTTTAATTACATAGCATTAAATCCCCATTATTATTTTTTTGGGTAAATTTCACTGGAGGTCACTAAACTTTGTCCTTTGTCACGAATTGGTCATTCAAGTTTGATTTGTCTCTTCATAGCCAGTGAACTTTTAATTTGTTCCAATCAAGTCACCCTATAACTTTTCCATCCAAAATATTAACGGAATATTCTTATTCCGTCCAAATATAACGGAATATGTTCATTCCATCCAAAATTTCAACGGAATATGCTCATTCCGTTCAAAATACTAATGGAGAAGATATATTTTATTAATTTTTTGGATGAAAAAGTTATATGGTGACTTGATTGAGACAAATTAAAAGTTCAGTAGCTATGGAGGGACAAATCAAACTTGAGTAACTAATTTGTAACAAAGGACAAACTTTTAGTAACCTCCAGCAAAATTTACCTTTTTTTTTTTTAACAAACTGAAATGCTAATATATATATATTTTTTTTACAAACTGAAATGTGTAGCATAATCCATTTGTTCTAAACAGCCCTAGACTGAGTCAAATATAGTGACTTTGCAGAAGCCCTTGGTAAGTCAGGTATGGATTTGACTTATCTCTTCTAGTACAAAACTATTGGATGATTTATGATTGATTTCAACCGGCCAATTTTGATTAAGCATCTAGTTCAAAGTCATCATAATATACAAATTCATTCAGTGGAGCTCAAACATAAAATATAAAAATATATAATGCGGGTGAAATTTGAACTCAAGTTTTCCACAATTGCAATGAACAACTATAATAACCAGACTACAAGCAAACACCCGAAATTTTTATTAATAACCCAAAACAAAAGAAAAATATCAAATCTAACCCCAACTTGAAATTTTTTTCAAAAATGACCTAACCGCCCCATGATTGGGCGGTTCACCCTACCCACAAAACCGCCCAATCATAGGGCGGTCCACACGGCCAAGCAAACCGCCCCCTAATCGGGCGGTTAACCATTATTTTTTTTTTTTATTTTTTATTTTTTAAAGATATGTTATGATATTTTTTTAGTAGGATTTATAAGATATATATATTTTTTTTGTGTAGATATCTTTTTTATTAAGATATATTTACAACATATATTAAGATATATATTTATGATAAGTTTGTATTATTTTTGTAAGATATATTTTTTTTATTGTAATTTTAAATAAAATTTGGTTGAGTTTGGATGCGTCGTCTGACGGTAGAACCGTCGATTCTTTTATAATAATTGTCGATTGTACGGCTGTTGTATTGATTGTCGATTTGGCTAACGTGGTAAATATTTTTATGTTGTCAATTTGTGTATATTTAATTACGCTATGAACATAACAAAAATGAAGCACACAAAAATAGTTACAAAACTACTAATTAAATCAGTTCACAAATTTAGCGACGACGACCGAACAAATTTAGAAGTCGACGAGTTCTCGATCTGCTTCCAGTCTGTTGTGCGACACTACTACCGCTGCCGGATGCCTCTGCATGACTACTACCGCTACCGGTTGCCTCCGCAACAACTCTAGCATTTTCTCTTTCGTTGGCTTCGTTGATGGCATCTGCATTCCAGTTCACCAAAAATGGTATGTTATTGAAATCTTGAAATGTAAAATGAATTATAAAATATAAAATGAAATGTACCTGCTCGCTGCCTGTCACAAGTTGAACGGCGAGCCTGATGTCCCATTCGCCTACCCTGCATCTGATCCATTGTCATTACAGCACGCTTGTGGGGCCTTCTCCCTTTTCTAATATAAAAAGAAGTTAAATAACCATATTAAAAATAAGTTCAGTGCATACACAAAGTATTCTCCCTAACCTGATCCACTTTCTGGGGGGGACGATTTTATCTCCAACATAGGCCGGCCATTGATGCTGGTTGGGATAAGAATGGAATGATGCACCCCAAGTACTCGCAAGGTAAGTGGTACGGTACATGTCGGCGACAAAATCATCCTCACGGAAGTTTCTCACTCGGCACACCGCCATAACATGAGAACAAGGTAGGTGAGCTAGTTGGATTCCTTGGCATGTGCATGTTACAGTATTGTCATCTCCGATTTTGACAACATACTTGAAAGGCCTTTTAATAAACTCCATAGTCCCATCTGCTCTACGGCTGGTTGGAGCGTACTCATTCGGAGAGTGAACTTCGAATTCCAAGCGACTCCCATACGGGACAACGGTCATAACTGAACCTTTCTCCCTATGTTTGCGTAATTTGCCCTCCACCCTTGTTGAAAATGTTTGGTTCCTGGCGAGTAATTCTGTTGCTTTATCACGGCGGTCAACGAACCATGCATTAAGCTTGTAGAAAGTGTCCTCCACAATGGCTGTCACGGGCAACATTCGGCTCTGCTTGAAAACAGCATTCAAGGACTCGGACCCATTTGTCGTCATTATTCCCCATCTCCAACCTCCATCTTTTGCTTGAAATATTTTCTCATATGCGGGTGCTTCTTGCAGATCTCTCGGATTATTTTTCCCCACCTTGAGTAAGTACGAATTTGCCTTCGGACAATACTACACAGAAATAATTTTTCAGATTAGAAAAATATAAGTAAATAGTTTATTAAAATTTCATCTAAAATGTACATACCTTGGCAAACTCTTTGAACATCTCTTCCAGCCTCCTTGGCTTCTTCCTTCTGCATCCAATTTTAAATGTATCTGCAACCCATTGGTCGAATCTGACATGCTTGTAGAGGTTGTCTGCAACGTGTTGCATACACAGCCTGTGCACACGGTCGCCCTGGGCTGTCGACCAACCGAAATCTATTCGATCGAAGACATATTTGATTCCTTTGTGCTGGTCTGATATGACGCAGAAGAACCTGTTCCCAACCACCTCTCTTCGCAAAAAACTCATGAAAAAACCCCAATTTTCACCGTCCTCCTTCTCGACAATTGCAAATGCCAAAGGCAACAACTGGTTTTCGGCATCGTATGCACATGCTATCAACAACCTCCCATCGTAACGGCCAGAAAGGAAGCATGCATCTATACTGATAACTGGTCTAATATATGGCACAGCTTGAATGCACGGACCAAATGCCCATGCTATGGCCTTGAACAGTATCTGGTTGGGCTCATCGGGATCGGTAACATTCCAACATTCATACCTTGTGCCGGGATTTGTACTTGCTATGGCTTGGAGCAGTGGTGCAAGCAAGTTGTATGAATCCTTCCAACTACCGAACAGTCGGCATATCGCAAGTTCACGCCCTCTCCACAACCTGTTGTATTTTGGGGTCACATGGTCGTAAGCGCGTCTCACCGCTCTACCGACCTCCTTAAGGCTGATCGACGGGTCCTCCTTAACATCTCGCTCAATTACATCGGCAATAAGTGATGCCGTAAGTTGTGAATGGTCTGTCCTTGACGACGCAGACTTGCATGTATGTGGGGGTTCACATTTCTTAATTATCCATGACGCCCCCCTACCCACAGGGGTTGCATACAGCCGGAACTCGCATCGCGGTGAGTCTTTGCAAACAACAACTAACCTTTTTGACTCCCTTTTTTGTATTCTGCACTCCCAGTTGCTGCGGATATGAACTTCGTATATTTTCTTCACAAGTTCATCTAGGGTGGTATAAACCTGGTCCGGAGCAAGCTCTGAGGTGTAAACGACACGCTTCCCAAAATAGCTTATGTCTGCTTCCTCAAAAGCAGTGGTATCGTTGAATGTGGCTATCGGGTGCCTGTCTGTCCGACCTCTGATCGGAAATCTGTCCTGCATGGGTAAATAATCTCCATCACCTGCAGACAAGTGATCAGAATCCCAATCCCCGTCCCAACTATCACCCGAGTTAATTTCACGTTCCGGTATGGCATCAACCCCTTCGGCCTCCAGCATAGCATCTCTCCGGGGAACCATAACAGGTACAAGTATAGGTACGGACGGTGGTACAGAAGGAAATCTGGCTTCTACTACGGGTTGAATAGGAGGTGGAGGTGGTGGTGGTGGTAGGTCGGTGCTATAATCAGTGGTATAATCAGTGGTGTAATCAGCAGTGTAATCAGTATGAACGGGTGGTGCGTGCGGTTCAGACGGTGATACATGACCCAAGTTTTGGTTGCCCGAGTGGTCAAAACCCGAGTGCTGCTGCACTGGGCTATCATAACCTGTATGGTCTGTAGAAGGTCCAACCCTGGTCCGATGCAGAAACTTTCTGGAATACAACTCCATTATCGGGGTACCCGTAGATTGAAAAGTATTGTAAACACATCTCCAACCATCCTCATTTGTTATTGGATACTTTACATAGTAAGGTCTATCCCGCCCTGCGTCAACCCGAGTAACCAAATCTATGTCATACCGGTTGGGGGTTACACCAATCCTTTCGAATACCATTTGCTTAAGTTCCAGAAATGAGGTGTTTTCATTTACCTCAAAGCCATGGGTCGGATCTTTCGAGTAACGAACTCCCTCCACACCCACCTCGAACTTCCCGCCCACATATAGTGTAACCAACATTTTATCTACATTAATAAACAAACTTTTATCAGTTACAAAATAATAGTACACAGTTAAATTATTAGTAAATAACAACATTAAAAAAAAAAAATTTAATAAAATTAATTAAAAAAATGAACAGTAATCTACAGTAGTCTACAGTAATCTACAGTAATAAACATTATTCTACAGTAATCTACAGTAATCTACAGTAATAAACAGTATTCTACAGTAATCTACAGTAATCTACAGTAATCTACAGTAATCTACAGTAATCTACGGTATTCTACGGTAATCTACAGTAATCTACAGTAATCTACAGTATCTACAGTAATGCATAGTAAAATAAATAATAAAATAATTAAAAAAAAACTAATAAAAAAAAAAAATTTACCTGCAGAGACGATTGGGGCGAGGGCGAGGGCGAGAGAGTGTGAGAATGAGAGCCAGAATGGGCATTTTATAGTCTGCATACTGAACCGCCCCACCATGGGGCGGTTTGCTTGGCCGTGTGGACCGCCCCATTATTGGGCGGTTTTGTGGGTAGGGTGAACCGCCCAATCATGGGGCGGTTAGGTTATTTTTGAAAAAAATTTCAAGTTGGGGTTAGATTTGATATTTTTCTTTTGTTTGGGGTTATTAATAAAAATTTCGGAGCAAACACTTAATATATTATATGGGGAGCTGAAATATATATAAAAATTAATTAATTTAATTTTAATATACATAATTACAAAAAATTTAATTATAAAAGTAGCTAAGTATTCTTTGAAGTACATTAAGATCCGCTTTGAAGATGGGAATTACTAAAATTTTAAAGAATGAGAAGCCAACAGTTTAGCTCAATCATCATGGAATGGTGGTAATGGTTTTCATCAACGCCGTGGTACCCACAGACTTTGTTTTTTTTTCATAATTAAACCAATCCTTATTGCTTGTAATGATTGTCGCATCGCATGCAATATACATGCCAACTAACTATACGTGATAGATATATGCATGCGGATATAAATCTGCTGTTATTTCAAAGGATCACAGCACTCTGTTATTTCTATTCTAACCGTTCAAAGTTTTTTATGTGCAAATTTCAAGAAAAAAAAAATTTGTGCCTGAATCTCGACAAAAATCAACAGCTGGAATCGGAATAACAGGATCCTTATCCCTTTGGAATAATAGCAGATTTATTTCCATATAAATGCATAAAGGAATAAATGCACAAACATGCTAGAACAAGACGAGAGCTCCGAGTTTTTTTTTTTTTTTCCTTTCTTCCCTGTTTTTTTTTTTATCTCTTCATCACATTTATGTTTTAAAAACCTTTAAAGTAAAAATATAAAACTCGCATGACCAATTTAAATGTCTAATTATAAGTGCATGCAAAACAATAAGATTGCTTTATGAGTGTTTAAAAGCTTAAAACCACAAAGCAACAATGCAATAAAAGAGTATTTTTATACCTTTCATACAAAGAGCATTATTTTCGAAAACTAATTCTGAGAATACTATCTTCTCTTGATGTTATAAAACTGGAATCACATTTATGCAATCATTGCATTCGAGTGAAGATAATGATCACTAGGATTTTATTTTTTTTATTTTTGCTTTTTAAAGCAAGGAAATCATTGTAGCATGGCACTACATTTGTATTAATTACTTGACAATTGATTACTTTTTTTTTCAATATCTAAAGATAAGTATAAACGATAAAACGACAATATTAACCATTAAGTCTAATCTTAAACTCTAAACCCTAAACTCTAGAACCAGCTTTTGGTCTAGTGGCAAAGACAATGCTCTCCGTATGAGATGTCACAGGTTCAAAACCCGGTAAGGACAATTTTTTATGGATATTTAATAGTTGGATGACTTGACCTCCAACTTTTACTCAAAAAAAAAAAGTATAAACGATAAAACGATGATAAGCATAAATTATATACACATTTGATCTAGTTTTTATCATAAAATAACTCCAATTATCATGTATTTTGAATATAAAATGAATAAATTACACCTAGAATCAAGTTACTGCGGTAGTTTGGCTTTAAAATGCAGGAAAAGATGAAAAATGAAGTAATTAGGACTGAGTGCGGATCAACCACCCGCACTGAGATTCAGTGCGGACGCACTCAGTACTTAGCCGAATTTTCCAGCATCTCAGCGCAGCCAGAATTTTTCCCGAGCGTAATGCGTCCGCACTCACAAGCCAGTGCGGGTCAACCACCCGCAGTGTATACTTGGTCGGATTTTCAGAAACTGCAGAAGCTCAGCAGTGCGGGTCCTTCACCCGCACTCCCCACCAGTGCGGACGCACTCAGAGGATTACGCAGGATTTTCGCCAAGTTAAATAAGGAAAGTTGAATCCAGTGCGGATCAACCATCCGCACTCACAGCCAGTGCGGACGCACTGAACACGCAGACTGCCAGAATTACCCGGTTTCAACACGGTTTCTATTTTTGGCACTCCAAGGACACGTTTTAAGAAGCCAAAAATAGCAATACTTGCCAGGAAAGAAATGTAAAAAGAGCACCCACTAACTCCACCTTCTAGCCTCTAAATTGGACATGATCTCTTGCTTTAAAAGGGGGGCTCATTTCCATTCTCTCATCCATCCCTACAACACATCTCATTCTCTCTCTACACACAATTCTGAGCAATATTTTCTGAAGAAGGTGAAGCTTTCAAGTAAGGAGAAGAAGGGTTTCCTGAGCAAGATTCGGCAAGATTGAGATTCTAGATTCAAAGGGTGTAATTATTCTTTATTTCATTTCCTTTTATTCTTTGCCAAACTTTGCAATGTTTCCCTCCAAGAGGGAGTAGTTCTCTCTCTAGGGGTTTAGGTCAATATGCATGAACTTGTTTAATTCTATTCTATTCGATTATTTGCTTTTATTATGATTGTTTTATCGGATTTGATTGTTAATTTCTGTGATTTAAATTATTTGTGTTAAATACAATTAGTACTTGAATTGTAGCATCTCGTTTTGGTTTCAAAAGAACCAAAATTGACTAGGATCAATAGGATAGTACCAAATTGTGAATGCAAATACCTTAGGTTTAGATTAAGATTCTAACCAATTTAATCTAAACCGGAACTACAGAAATTAAGGTTAGGGATTTGGTGAAGAACCTAAACGAGAAGTCAAACCCTAATTAGGACATCTCAAATCGAATCGGATATTGGTATCATGGACTTGATTGTGAAATACCAATATTTGAGGAGATGAGAGACTAACAAGAGCTTATAGTCTAGGTAGCTAGGGTGAAGAACCTAAAAAGTGAAGTCCGAATTACTTAGACACGTTATTAATTCATGAAGGTGACCCTTAATGACATATTAGGTTAGAAACCTCATCAAATCATACATGAATTTAAGCAAATACCGAATGAATAGAGTTAACAAGGGATTGTAGACCAAAGACCCCTAGATTCTCTAAACCTTGAAAACAAACCGACTTTTCTTTCTTTTACTTTTACTTTTAATTGTTTAAAAACTCCTTTCTTCGGGTATTGAACCCAACCTTAGGATTTTTAGTACAAAATCCCCCCAAATTTACTTTATTGCACTTTACTTTCTTTCTTTTCTGAAATTTATCATCTAAAGTTGAAAACTAAGTATTTACCTTACTCCTTGTGGTTCGATACCCGATAATATACTACACGGTAGGATTGTATACTTGCGATCTAAACCGAAAGTGTATTTGAGGATAAAACTTTTTACATATACCCTTTTGACGTATCAAACGACAATATTAATCATTAAGTCTAATCTTCGTGAAAAGATTTATGCCCAATTTCCAAACATGCAACCAAAATTTCATACTTCTTTGGTACTATATTAAATGCCCAAAAATCAAACGACTGTAGTCAACTTGATGTGTTGAATCTTTCTTGATCAAATTAAAACTGAATAGAGTTAAACTCTTACATCTTATTAAAGGAAGCAGATATCTTGATCTAGACTAAACATAGTTTCTTTCTTTTTATTAAAACCAGTCAGATTTTGTTGGAACTGGTAGTCAGATTTTGAGTTTTAGTGGAGATTTATCGGTTCTGACCGACTTTGCTCTTCCGGAATTTTTTTTGCCCCACTCTGGACGTTTGATTTGTAATTCGAGTTAAATTTAGGGTTAAAATTGAAATAAATTTGTTGAATTTTGATTGGTAATTAGAATTATAAGTCAAAGCATCATAAATTACAAGTCAAAGCATTGGAAAGTATATAAGTTAAAGCATTGTTTTTTATCGAGTACCCAATTGGTAATGGATTTAAACCCGATTTGATATTTTTTTACCCCCCCTGACGAAAATCTTGAATCCGTCCCTGCTTAAATATATTTATCTTATGAGCAATCTTGCTAAACCAAGTTAATATCATTTTTCCTTCTATTATTTAGATTTCACTTACGAAATATTAGATCAAATATCTCACATTTTTATTAGCTCGATTGAGCGTTAATTTTTTTTTTTTTTTTTGGTAAAGTTTTATAAATGGAAGAGATTTTCTTGCATGGAATTTGCGCTTAGTGAAAAAAAAAATGTTTGTTTTTTTCACTATAATATTTAAGATAAAAGAAAAGAAAGGAAAATTATTATTTTTTTAAAACTAAATGATTGATTTTAAAATCATGAATACATGCGTTTACATTAAGGGCCTGTTCGGCTGAACAGTGGGAACGGGATTAGGAATAGGAATAGGAAATTTTTGAACTAGATTTTACTGTTCACGTAGGAAAAAAAAAATTCAGTCTGAGTGAATTTTTTTTTTCCCACATGAACAGTAATTTCCTATTTACTGCCGAACATGGCCTAATAGTTCTGAAAGCAATATGTTTAGATTTCAAGCGTGCAAACATTTTCCAAATTTGGAATATTGTTGTTATTTTGTATAAAATCCGGGTAACTAAGGAAGAAATTCTTCATTATGCGCTAGTACAACAAGTTGATCTCACAGCGTAAATACTTAAAAATAGCACGTGAATTTAACATTATGATATAGCATTCACAGGTGAATAAAATTTTAAAAAAAAAGTAAAAAAAATAATAATAATAACTGTCCTTTACCAAATACAATAGCCACGTGGCACATTACCATTGAGTCCATTCTCACCATAGAGGTTTAAGAATCAATTTCATTTTTTTATTTTTTTATTATTCATAAAATACCCGTAGGCCTAGAAATCTAGAATCAATTTCATTTTACTAACAACTTTTAAAGTGCAAGTTGGGGGCATCTTACAGCATCTACTTATGAATTATTAATTTTCCTGGCCGCCGTAGATCAAAGCCGGAGTTAATGGATCTACCGTTGACTACGGAAGTCAGATTACACCGTCAGATCTTAGGCGGCGTTAATCTGGATCGTCAATTAAACATTCCTCATCTCTCTTTGGCGATGGTGCGTGTTAAAATTGACCCTTCCTCTCTCTTTCGTCGATCTTTCCCCGAAAAGATTAAAAACTTCATCGCATCTTAGCTATAATTCGCTATTATATTAATCTGTCGTCTCTACGAAAGGATAGATATAAAGAGCTGAATACTCGTCAGCAATACCCAATTTCTTCCCACGTGATATTTTCTGAAGGAAATTCCCCTTGTGATAGTTTGAGTAGATTTCTGTTTTGGGGGTTTATTTGTGAGATTGAATTCGAGAGATGGATGCGGCTCCAGTGATGGAATTCAGACCGGCTATAACACATGGAGGTCGATATTTGCAATATAATATTTTTGGAAATTCGTTTGAAATTACTGCCAAGTATCAGCCTCCAATCATGCCTATTGGAAGAGGAGCTTACGGGATTGTCTGGTAAAAAATCACCTATAGTTTCCGTGCTTTTATAGATTTATTGTTTCGAAATCTTTTATGGTTTGAGGATTTTTTTTCATTTGATTTGTTGCAGGTGGTTAACTTTTGTTTCTGGTTGACCATTTAGAAGGCGAACGAATTTATTTTGATTATATGTGCCTGTTTTTTGTTTGTTTCTAATTTGTGCAGTTCAGTGATGAACTCAGAGACAGGAGAGATGGTGGCAATAAAAAAGATCGCAAATGCTTTCGATAATCACATGGATGCAAAGAGGACTCTTCGGGAAATCAAGCTACTCAGGCATTTAGACCATGAAAATGTAAACAAAAATTCTTCCTGGTTTTGATTTTAGAGAGTAGTGCCGTTTAAGAAAGTTTGATGATTTCTTCAAAAATTGAGAAAGTCTGCACTATCATAGGAGATTAATTAGTACTGATCCAGAAGATATAAAAAAAAAAATGAATTACTTCATAATTAATTCGGAGCATCAGTTATACCTTGGTAATTAGTCAAATTTTATTTGCTATGTGTAACTTTATTAATTAATTCAGTAAACGTATAATATTAATTACAGAGTAGAGTCAGATAGGATTAAATAGGTGAAGTATTTATTAACTGTAGGTCTCCTTTGCTGAAAATAAAAAAAACTTCAATAATTGAATCAATTGGTTTATTGCCCTGCTGTTCCTTTTAAATTAATACGGTAAATGGTGTTATTTTAACAGATAGTAGGAATAAGAGATGTTATTCCCCCATCAGTCCCACAAGCATTTAATGATGTATACATAGCAACTGAGCTCATGGATACGGATCTTCATCATATTATCAGATCGAACCAAGAATTGTCTGAAGAACACTGTCAGGTAATTGAATTTCTCTCAACACTTTCTATATTTACTTCTAGAAATAAATTCTTACCTGTCATCTAATTCAGATAATAATACACCTTGAAAAAGAAAACTTATAGTTATGTATAGCAATTCGGTTTTCTTCAGGATTTCATAACGAAACTTCCAAATTTTCAAAAGAAAATATTTGAGAAATAATATCTATCTCATGCATAACTAACCAGTTTCTATTTTTGTCCACAGTATTTTCTGTACCAAATCCTGCGCGGCTTGAAATACATCCACTCAGCACGTGTAATCCATCGAGACCTAAAACCGAGCAATCTCCTGCTAAATGCAAATTGCGACTTAAAAATATGTGATTTTGGGCTGGCACGGCCCACATCAGAGAATGACATCATGACGGAGTACGTGGTTACAAGGTGGTACCGGGCCCCAGAGTTGCTCTTGAATTCCACTGACTACACCGCAGCAATTGATGTGTGGTCGGTTGGGTGCATTTTCTTGGAGTTGATGAATCGCCAGCCATTGTTTCCGGGCAAAGATCACATGAATCAGATGCGTTTGATAACCGAGGTAAAGATTACCAAAGAGGGTTCATATATTACTAGCATAATTGGTTTATTGTAGTAGATAGACTGAGAATTGATCGTGTTGACGGTTATTGGAAAGTTGAGATATTTCAAACCAGCCTAGTTGCACAGTTAATGAATAGTCGGTACCTTATTAAGCAGATATGTATGAGTTTCAGTGCATGGTATGATAGCAAGTTGGTATTAAATCTAAATTCCAAAATAAGAATGCTCCAATCTAGTGTTTGAGTTATCACAACTAATTTATGTTTGTCACATTAGGAATTCTGTTATTGAGTTACAAATTGATATTTAGTTTAACACGAATTTCATTCTCTTTTGGGTTTGATTAGCTTATTGGAACACCTACTGAAGAAGATATGGGGTTTATCAGAAATGAAGATGCGAAAAGGTACATGAGACACTTGCCTCAATTCCCCCGCAAGAGTTTTGTAGGGATGTTTCCACATGTTCATCCCACCGCGATTGACCTCATTGAAAGAATGCTCACTTTCAATCCCTTACAGAGAATTACAGGTATTAACAATCAATGCACCATCACTAGATACATTCAAATAATGTTTTAACTTTGTATTCTCTAGAAAGAAATGGCATTATTAGTTTGCATTTCATTATTATTTTCTACTAATTATATCTGCAACTTTTGCATACAGTTGAAGATGCACTTGCACACCCATATTTGGAGAGATTGCACGACATAGCCGATGAACCGACATGTACCGAGCCTTTCTCCTTCGACTTTGAACAGCAAGCTTTGACTGAAGATCAAATGAAGCAGTTGATATACAACGAATCCATTGCTTTCAATCCAGGGTATGGCCATTAAAATAATAAAATATGAAGTATGAATCTGCAATAACGGATTTCTGATGTTCACACCCTTATACTATGTAATGTAAATATAAATTTGAATGCTGAGATTGTTCAGGTAGAATTTAAAGATTGTCTTGATACTGTTCTCTTTTCTTTCTTTCTTTTCCCTATTTGTTTTGTTTTGTTGCTACGGAATAGAGTGAGGAGGTTATTTTCTATGCCGTGGAATGTGAAGAGATTTGTTTATTTTTTTTTAATGCGACTGAACTGTGATCAAATGTTTGTGCAATGAAATCTTGTTTAAAAAATGAAAATACCATTTCAAACTAATTCTCTTTACAATTGACTGTAATAGGAAATGCTTCTGAAAGGATAGTTTAATAACGTGACATAATTCAAAGTCAGAAAGAAGCATGCAGTTAGTGCTGTAAATTGCATCAATATATTAATTTGGCGCTTAAAATCCGAAAAAAAAGGATGTCTTTTAAAAAAAACCATAAAATGTAACAAAATGATAAACGAAATGGGATGGAAGTCGCCATCAAATTATTTCCTGTTTATTTCGATTTCTTTTTTATTATGGTAAAAATCCGATGTAAAAAAGTCACAAGTTAGAGTCTCTATAAAAAGGGATCATGAGATGGCAAAAGAGAAGTTATGTAGGCTTTATTTCAGGCATAAGAGAGAGAGAGCGCTGAGCACTACCAGTCAATATGTTACAAGACCAGTAGAGAAGCAAATATTCATGGTTCAGCATGTTGCCACCTCTCGACTCTAGTAGAAAAGGACTAAAGGAGCCTCTACGCTTTGTCTAGTATAATAAAAGGAATATGCCCTCACTGAACAGGAAAAAAAAAAAAAAAGTATTTTAAAATGAAACCAAAACATTTGGCATTTACTTATCTGAATACAACTAATTAGATTGTCAGTATCTCATTTCGTATGGTCCGGAGGACCTAACAAAGTAGAGCATGGGCCCCATGTTTTTAGAAGTGTGGTTCATCACTGCTGACCAAATGCAAATTTAGTTCTTGATATGGTTTAATGCGTTAATAGCTTGTAGATGGTCTGCCCAAGTTTTGAAGTATCATCATTAGATTTACATCCTAAAACTTCGGCTTATGACACAGGTTTAGCATAACAACCAACGATTTGAAGTGTGCAATTATTTATTTATCGATCCGCTGTTAAAGAAAAATACCCTCATATAACTATGGCACTGGCACCGCCCGTCCCGTAGACAGTAATAATAAAGAAAACAACTATAATTATGCGAAAATCCTTTTAGGTTTTATATCTAACGTATGCTTTAGTTAGACGGTCTATGAGCCTGGCTAACGTGAAGGCCACATAAACCATTCATTTCTTTCTGTACTGAACCTCACATAAACCATTCACTTCTTTATTTGTTTGTTTATTTTCAAAGTGGGGGAGATCCCACCGGTTTCATTGAAACCAAAGGTTTGTATCAGGGTACCAAACAGCAGATATCCGACGAGTTTACAGCTACTTCCGTGTGACAAAATTAAGCAGCTCAACTTAGTAAAAATTCCTTACGGACTTGATAGTGCATACCTTGGCTTTATTTTTTGTGCAAATTTAAAGGAAAAATAACGAGAGTTGCTACACGAGTTAATAGGCAACAGAGGCACATTGACTTTTAGACATAGAAACAACTAGACTGACTGATCAACACATTCCATTAGAACAACCAAAACATATAGTGAAATGTCACAACAAAAGAGACAAAGGAGAGCGCATTTGATAATGCCAAAATGTGACCCAAAAAGCCCACAAATTATTTCAGGAACACTTCTACTCCATCTACTCCCTCTGATTCTAAACATGCAAAATACCATCAAAGGAAGCACCACCTACTTTTAAAGTCTTTTAGGCATCAGCAAACCTGAAATATTTCAAAACATACGAGTAAGCAAGCAGCAGAAACAAGTACAAATATATGAAGAAATATACAAATATCATAAGCAATATTTATAATTACACATACCCAAGTTCAGAGAGTTTCAGGTGAGCCTCAGCATAATCAGCAAAAAAAGCATCCTCGTCCTGTAAAAATTTCAAAAAATAATGTAACAAAATAACACAAATTGCTATAAGGATTGAGAAATTGCACGAGTATATACAAAAAAAACATACAGCAGCATATTTCTCAACAAAAGAGCGGAAAGAAGGGTCATCAAGAAGGGCCTTGTCAGAAGGCAA
Organism: Carex kokanica; assembly: GCA_025461125.1. Lineage (NCBI taxonomy): Eukaryota > Viridiplantae > Streptophyta > Magnoliopsida > Poales > Cyperaceae > Carex > Carex kokanica. The sequence goes on from JAJGRX010000638.1 coordinate 2,028,126, forward strand.
CTGGAGGAGACCTTCCTTCTCTCCACTCAGGAGTTCCCTGCATCAATCAACATACTTCATTAAAATCTTATTCACATCTCACTGTTATTTTTTTTTTTCAGAAATTGAATAAAAAAATTCACAGGAGAAATTTGGTGATACATACTTGAAGTAGGAGTTATCAAAGATAAGGGGGTTGGGGGTCCATGCACCCTCAAAGCCAGACCGCTCCTTGTGGCATCTCCCCTAAAAAAAAAAAAAAAAAATTGATAAATCAGACAACAAATTATTTATTATATACGCATGAAAAGAGAGTAGATAAAAGACTAAAAAGGGGAAGATATAATGAAAACAAAAGTGAAACTGACCAAGGTGTGGGCACCAGAAAGTGCAACAATGTCCTGATCACTCAGCCCCATCTGGACTGTAAAGACTTGTCTCAGGTGGTCACTGCCTGCAAGCAATTCATAGTTAGTTCTACTAAATCTATCATCAAGGAAATACCACAGTCACAATTATAATTTCCTTCAGGTTAATTTTTTAGATAAATACCCTTGGTGGCATCAGGAAGGCGGCCCTCAACTGGAGGCTCTGTCTTGTCCTGAAATTCAATAGTACATTGTCAGTAAACAAGCTTATGACTTAAAAGTTAAAACACCAAATAAGACGGTGCATAAATCTGACTTCCATTTGTTTAATAACTGATCATGATACAAGTAGTTAATTCACTTCCTCTACATACCAAAGACCCAATTATATTGGATACAACTATACAAGTAATTATATAACTAATTACAATAACATTTTTAATCATTAAAGAATTAAGAGTCAGTTGGTAGGGGCAAAAGATGGGCTCATTTTCTAGAAGATTACTAAAATGCTTAAAGAAGAACAACAAGTGCAAATTCATTTTGATCATCAACTAAAACAATTGTGCATATTTTTTCATTTCATGTCATTATCACAAACAATGACCTCAAAGTCATGTCCTCTTATGTAGTTTTGTAGTGATATTAAACAAATAAGATGAACTACTACTAAGAGAGGAAATGCAAACAATAGTTGGTATCCAACTCATGAGTGTAATAGTGGTAGTGCGCACCATCAATGCAATTTGAAATATTATCCATATATGAACAAAGATATTCCAAATATTTTAACAAATATAAAAATTGATATGATGCTGCATCATTCCAGGTTTTGCCTGACGGTGAACCTAACCTATCTAAATGGCCCACTTAATTTTGACAAAAGCAAAAGGTTGTTTAAATTGATAAACTTACAAAACCTAAAGAAATAAGCCATGGGCCCATAGTTCATTTATTTCAATCCTTCAAACAAATTAGGCGAGGCCATGATTCTGAGTAATTTTTCAAGTCAATTGGCCACCAGATTTTTTTTCCCCACAAAACAATCATTCAGTAGGCATGAGTGCCTATATCTAGGCTAGAAGGCAAGGGTTGTAGTACTGAAGATAAAAAAACAAAGAAAGCAACTACACTTAATATAGGATAATTTAACCATTAATATAATAACAGTGATGTGCTTCTTTAACTAAGTCGGCCAGAACACTTCGGAGAAAGCTTAAAGTTACAACTCTGATCCTCACCTAACACCCTTTTTGCCAAACTTTATAAGATTCCGCTAACATATATTCAATGACTACCAAAAACCCTACCTAAACCCAAGACTGCACAGACAAAACTTATTATTGTAAAATGAAAAATGGCATAGTTATGGAAAAATCTTCCACGAGTTGGAAGAAAAGTAAAAATAAAAAGGGATAAACAGCTATACCTCTCTTCCAGGGTGGAACGGGATCTCAGGACCACCTGTCACCTCCACAGCTACAACTCCAGCAAGCTGAAATCACATAAATAATTACATCAGAACTACAAAAAAACTAACATTAAACCAAACAATTCAGAATAAACCGGAAAAAACTCAGATCTAGTTGAACCTGATAGAAATCAGCATAGGAAATGGTAGGGAACTGCTCCTTGATCGGCTCAAGAAGTCTAACAGCGATATCAAGACCATTGTTCGCACCATGCGCACGCTCCGATTCGAACCTCATGGTACCGAACGGACCACCAGTCTTACTCCCCTGGTCAAATGTCCCAGCAGAGTGCCACCTGTCACCATCACCACCGTTTATTCAAAAATTGAGATCCACGAATAAAACTTAAAAAACTACCAAACATGATCTATCTCTACAGATCGGGTAGACAACACTTAAATAAGATCATATCTATCAGATCGGAAGAGATCTAATGATCGGGATGGAGAGAAGAACACTTACCCAAGGCGGAGCATCAGAGGAGCGCAGTTCTTCTCTGCGATGAAACCACGAAGCTTGCGCTTGGCCTTCTCGACGGCTTTCTGGTACTCCTCGCTCACGGTGGGGTAAGACTTCACCATTTTTTATCTCGTGGACCTTAAGCTGTGAACTGGAGAGAGAATGACAGGAGATTGAAATGAGAACACACTCCCTCCAGCAACTCCGCATATACTTATATACCTGATCGAACCGCAGGAGGAAGATTCTAGTAGCCCACTCACAACCGTCCGATTGAACAATCTTACGATAGGGATCCTATTGAACTTGGACGATCCTGATTGGTTTGTCAGGTGCGTGTGCCAGGCAGCCGGGCTATATAATTGGGCGTTTTCCGAAAAACTAAAAGGACGGAAATGCCCCTAAAGCAGTCTCAGTTTTATCGATCGTGGGTGAGCAGCTACGGGAAATCACTCCAATCGTGTGTGAACGCGACCCGGCTCCCTAGATTCCATTTGTTGTAACGCAGATGAGGACACGTGGCGGTAACCTAATGGAGGACAGAGTGTGGATTGACCGGGGTGGGGATATGGAAATGGAATGGATTCCGGCCACGTCGTCGTTTAGTGGTGACATGATCACATCATTAAATATTATTTCCTTTTTTCTAAACTGTGCTTTATCAAATGGGAACGGATTGTTTGTAGGCTTATTAGCCGGACGGATGGGAAGTAGCACGGATGCTGATTTGCAGTTGATAAAAAGTTTGAATTTATTATTCTAATTTATTCTAATTCAATTAAATACTGAATAAGTTATTTCGAATAATTTATTTTCATTTTAACTAAACATACCCTAAAACTCGGGCGAGTAAATTATTACCAGTGTTTTAGTTACATTGCTCAATTAGTTTAATTTTATCGAAAAATATAAAGGTCTAAGTCTTCTAAATATTAATATTCGTAAAGGATTTCAGTTTGATTTTGAACCTACAATCTTAAGTTAAGAGAAGATATTTCTTTTTCAATAAATTAAATACTGGTTTTTTATATTGTTGAATTAGTTAATGCGTTGTGGTGGACTAATATTTGGTCTAATTTTCATTTGTTGAATTTGAGATTATGGCATGACACGTTCTCTCTTGCATTGCATAGGCAACTTTTAAAGAAATGCAATGCAACATATAAAATATTTCAATATATTAATGAGCTCTGAACATTCGTGTTAAACAAATTGCAGTAAATTCAAAGATAAAGACAGATTTTTAACATTTTCTATATAGAGGCAACAACACTTTCATTTCCTATATTTGTTTACGGAATCTGTGCGAATTCATTAAACTTAGGTAGATTTCTGTATCTATAAAATTAGTTTTCTTTTAATTCTTTTATTAGACATCTATGTCACTCCACTGTCATAAAAAAAAAAAAACGAAATTGTTGACATTATTTGTTGGAAACAATCATTCTAATCCATACAAGTACATCATGTAGATTATGATTTAATAAATTAAAGGAGATCAAAAGTCACATCAACGATTGAATTTCTATCTTCCGAAGTATTAATTTGAAATTGAGCTACACATAATTTATCCACAATAGCCAACACTGCGTAGAGCAGATGGATAAGGCATCAAATCTTCCACAGGAGAACATGGGTTCAAGTCGCATGAGTGTATTTTTTGGGAAATATTTTATTGGTAGAAATTAATAAAAAAGAAGAGAAAGAAATAGAAAGAGTACATCAATTCTTATATTGGTAGAAAGATTGGTAAAAAATTTTACCGATTCAAAAACCAGTTTGTTTTTTTTTTCTTTCATTTTTTCTAGTAAATATTTTTTTACAAAATAGATAGAGTATCTTAAATTTAGATATAATAGAAATATTCTATGTATTTTTTGAAAAACTTTTCATATTTTACTAGAAATCTAATATAAAATTTCCTCCATCTATACATCAGATTTAAAAAAAAAAAAAAACTAAATTTGGATCGGTAAGAATTTTACCGATCTTTCTATCAATATAAGAACTGATGTACTCTTTTTATTTCTCTCTCTTCTTTTCTATTAATTTCTACCAATAAAATTTCCTATCATGTGAGTGCCTACGGGCTTAAATAAAAAAATAAAAAATTATCCACAATAGGACAAAATGAAAATGTCTGAAATCATATAAAAGTTTGTGAAAACATGTTAAAATCAGTTGGTTTGTAGACAATTTTTTTTGTTGTTGGTAGGTATTGTGCAAGATCTGCGTGCAAGCCATCGCGTTCAGCATTAAATCCGTCAAATTTTAATTTTTGGTATTTGTCTTGTACGAGTCGGTTTTCATTTTCAATATGCAAACCACGAGCACAAAATTTAATGTTTTTCAAGGCTTGACACCGCTTTGACGGAGAAAGGATTATTTCACCTTTCACACTACACTGCCAAAATTATTTGTTTATATTTTAAATTAATGAGCAATATCCGTTTCATACCAGAATAATTTTCTGAAGGAAAAATGAATTTGACCTCTGTAAGAATAAGGTCTATTGTAACACCGCCAGTTTTTCTTGGTACAATGCAATAAACGATCATTCGATCGGTTCACTTGTAACACCGGATCCAAATGGGCTGAAATTTCTAATTTCAGATTCATGATCCAGCCGTCGAACTGTTTCGAGATGCGTGTACAGAAAAGTTGAACGGCTGGATTCGGAATTTCAGAAATTTCAAATGTACTGTTTATAAATTTAGAATTTCAGCTGATTTAAATTAATGAGCGATATCCGTTTCATACCAGAAGAATTTTCTGGAGGAAACATGAATCTGACCTCTGTAAGAATAAGGTCTATTGTAACAGCGCCAGTTTTTCTTGGTACAGTGCAATAAACGATCATAGTAAAGAAAATCAGAAATTTCAGAATAATTTGATAAAGATTAACATACCTACCACGAGGATATATACTTAATTAAGGTATATTTTATTACAAATAATATAAAAGATACTTCTAATTTTGAAAAAATAATAAATTAGTGAATTATATGGGTGGAAAAGAAAATTTTATTTTATTTTGCATCATTGCACTCATATTTAACGAGTATAAAATAGCGAAATAACAGTAACAGACTTATTATAATCCATAGAAAAAAAAACACTCTTTTATTTCACCTTCTACATAAAATAGCCTATTTCATCCGAGCAAAAATATTTAATTTAATATTAATTTTTTTATTCTAATTCTATATTTTACTTTCTCGTAATTTCATTCAACTTTACAGTTCCGTTACTATTTCGCCAATGCTCTTTTTTTAATTTTAGGCTTGCCAAACAAACCTTTTCAAGATTTATAACTTCTTGGAGGCTAAATTTTATAATTTTATATCTATATATGAATCTATTACAACCTAGACGGCTGTACCATGGATCAATATTGGTATATACTACGAATCAATATTTTTATTTTCAAAGGCCAAATAGTTAGTCTGAAATATTCAACATAATTTTCATAGGTGGAAAATGACTAAAAATGTTCTAAACCCAGGAGTGAATTCACATACATCAAATGGGGTCAATTGACCCCATTAATTTTCAAAAACTAATTATTATACATGCTACTTTTGTATATTTTATAGTTAAATGTTAAGAGTACCTAAAAAATGACCCCCATAGATTTTCTGAAAATTTTATATAATTGACCCCCATTTATTTTCAAGAAAAATAGACTATTAAAATGTGTACAACTTGAGGACTTATAGCATTTTTGACCTCCATTATTCAACATTCTGCCTCCGCCTCTGTCTAAACATATCTAAAAAAATAGTAAAAGTTTTTAAAAAATATATGAAATTTTGTCTGCAAGTACATTTTCATACAGAGATCATGTTGAACAGTTTCAGATTAACTATTTAAACTTCAAAAGCAAAAAATATTAATTCATTGGAGGGGTATAGCATACATTCTTACTCATCTTATATTCTTATTTTCCTCACAGGCATCAAGTACGTTCATACAGAACGCCTTGGTTATGTACGACACGGAAGACCGCATGGCGCCGATCTGACTACCGAGTTTTCATTTTTTTTTTCTTTTCTTATTTCCTTATTTTCCATTCCAATGTGGATGCAAGTGCTTTTAATAGTCAATAGGTGTATATTATATCAAATAAGAGATAATAAAACCATGGTTGAATAAATATACGTTCGGGGACGAAATATGGGTACCATATGGGCCGAATTTTTTTATTAATATTTAAAATTAATAAATAATTTACAAATATACACGCTGTTGAACAGGAATTCGAAAAATGCTCAAATCGTGAATTTAATTTGCAGTTTTGGGCCAACGTTCCGCAATTCAATTTACGGTTTTAGCCTTTCCAAAACCGCAAAAAAAAATTCTGGTTTTCCAAAACCATAGATTAAATTCACAGTTTCGAGAAACCGGGAAAAATTTGCGGTTTCGGAGTTGCCAAACCGGAGATTTTATCTGCAGTTTCAAGAAACTGGGAATTTAATCTGCAGTTTCGGAGTTTGCCTATAATTCACGGCACCCCCTCTCCCATTTCACACAACTATCATATCCAAAATTCTCTCGGTCTCTCTGACTATCTAATCGATCGGCACTTCGGTTCAGGTATTTTTAATTTTTTATTTAATATTTAATTTAGAAAATATTAAATTACTTAGGATAATAAATTAGCTGAGGATATTTAATTTAATATTTTTAAATTAGTTTGGCCGAATATTTAGAAATTTCCAAAATGGTTTAGAATAATTTAGAAAATTCCAAAACAGTTTAGAATAATTTAGAAAATTTCAAAATGGTTTAGAATATTGTCTGAATAATTTAGAAAATTCTAAAATGGTTTAGAATAATTTATAAAAATCTAAATGATTTAGAATATTGTCCGAATAATTTAGAAAATTCCAATTTGGTTTAGGATAATTTAGAAAATTCCAAAATGGTTTAGAATATTGTCCGAATAATTTAGAAAATTCCAAAATGGTTTAGAATATTATCCGAATAATTTAGAAAATTCCAAAATTATTTAGAATAATTTAGAAAATTCCAAAAATGGTTTAGAATAATTTAGAAAATTCCAAAATGGTTTAGGATAATTTAGAAAATGAACGTTTTCGATGATTTTGTAGTATGACAGACGAAGTACCTGATCAAGAAGAGAGAGAGAGAGAGAGACTAAATTACTGCAAGAGGTGTTTAGCCCGTTGTTGTGGATAGCTCACAGCCATCATAGGGTGTCTGAAGCTTCTAAGGAGGTAAGCATTTACTTATCTGATTTTTCATACCTTAGTCAGAAATCAAATCATATTGTAATTCCTATTTTTTCCTAATGTAGAGTACGGAGATTTTAACGTCAAGCACTACCGGATGCATTGCGAGTACCACGAGAAATACGCACCGTATCTGATTCAATTGGGCTTGTACCAGATCGCAATCATGCCTGATTTTGCCATCGATGCGGCGCTTATACATGGACTTGTCGAGCAGTGGTGTCCTGAGACTGTGTATGAATTCCAGGTGTGTACTGCATTAATTAAAGTAATTTCTTTTTATGAATTATAGCTTACTAAATAAAAAACTGTGTATGAATTCCAGGTGACCCAAGATCAGGCGCAAGCAGGAGTTGGTTATGGGATGTTGTCTTGGGCTCAGGCAGGTTATCAGTAGGCGGGTTACGAACATACTTTTGCGCAGTATTTAGAAGAGCATGAGGTGGAACGAGCACAACGAGAGTCACTCAAGGAGGCCCGAATGCGTGAGGTTCCGAGGACTCCAGGATGGAGGTTTGCAGACGAAGGTAACGCAGGGGCATCGTCTTCCCGTCGATCTCTTGGGACCCAGACTGAGCCGGAGGTGACATACGACTTTAACGACAGCTCTGGCAGACATCCACGACAGCAATCATGGTGTAATGTTGGTTCCCCAGACCGCTTCACGCATTCAAACTATCCTTAGGATTTATCTATTTTATTTTGTATGTTTTGCTATATTTTATTTTGGATATCTATAGGGTTTATCTTTTAGTATGTATGTTTTGCTATATCTTTTATTATGTATGTTTTGTTATACCATTTTATTCAAAATTCTATGTCTCTACAAATTAGAAGTACAAGAACCAACATAAAAGTAGAAGAACTTAACAACAAACAATTAAAACATCAAGGCTTCACTACAAAAACATAAAGACAAAAATAAAAACATCAATGTTGGCGTCTGTTGGAAGAAGATCCTCTAGCTGATTACTTCTTGAAGAAAATGGTCTTGTTTTTGCTTGTCATGTTGTTTTCTCTACATTACAAGTATAACATATATTAAATTAGAATTGTTCAAAAAATAAATGAAATTAAAACATATAAATAATTGGTTGATGCATTATACCTGCTGCATTCTGGTCAATGGTCTCATGATGAGCCTGATGTCCGAGTCTCTGACCTTGCATTCAGTCCATTTCCATCGGTATATGGTTGTGTCATCTTCTTCTTTTTTTGATTAGTCTCAGCTCTGGGATGATCCTCGGACCTTCATATCGAGGCCAGTCAAATTAGTTGCCTTTGTCTCAAAGCAGGCACCTTGGCTTGGACCAGTCATATCGGGGCCAGTCAATTTTTTTATGCCAGCATTGACACACTGTAGATAGGGTTGACGTATAAATTTTCATCATATTTCATTTCTCGGACCATCGCCATGAAATGAGAACATGGTATATCGGTCAATTGGGACTTTGACATTCACATTCAACCTTGTTGTTATCCTTAACAACAACCTTATATCCGAAATCCATGCGGCTGTACTCCAGTCTTCGCTGATCATGCCTTGCAGGATCTTTTTCACCCCTTACCATGACCTCATAGGTCCCATGTATCCTACTATAAGGAATCGCAGTCATGGCTAGGGATTTGTTGAAGTTCCACTTCGCCATTCAATAAACCAGGCATTCATCTTGTAAAACGTGTTCTCTACGACGGCTGCAACCGGCAATTGCCGACTCAGTTTGAACACATTGTTTGTTCAGTGACTTGGACCCATTTGTTGTCATTATTCTCCATCGGTGACCTCCGTCCAATGCTTGGTACAGCTTTTCTGGACATGGAAGATCGTCTTCATCATTCGGGTCCCTCTTACCCACCTTGTTAAGGTACTCTAGAGCCTCTGGGCAACCAATTTCAAAGTCTTGAAACATCTCCTGCAACCTCCTAGGTTTCTTCTTATTTACCCCAATTTTGAACCTATCGCTGACCTCTCTCCTCCGCCCCACATGCTTGAAAAGGTTCTCGGCAACATGTTGAGAATAATATCGATGCACCCATTGATCAGTAGACTCATCCCATCTAAGATGCGGATCCTGAAACACAGATTTAATTCCCAAATACCTATTCGATATGACACAAAAGAATCGACCATCTCCAATGACTTCCAACCGCAACCATCTCATAAAAAAAATCCCAGTTTTCTGCGCTTTCTTTCTCCACAATTCCAAAAGCCAATGGAAGCAACTGATTTTTGACATCGTACGCACATGTCATTAACAACCTACCTCGGTACCGTCCCGGCATGAAACATGCATCGATACTAATCACTGGTATGAGGAACGGTATCACCGTAATACACGGCCCATATGCCCATGCCATTGCCTTGAAATGCCTATCAGTTGATCTATCAATCGGGGCCGAGGTCACACAATACTTGGTTCCTGGATTGGTTCTTTTTATGGCTTCCAAGAGCGAAATAAGCAAGTTGTACGAGTTCTCCCAACTCCCAAATAGGTTCGACATAAATTATTATACTTGAGAGTTACCTTTTTGTATGTGGCATTGACGACATCTCGGACATGATTTATACTTGCGCACACATCCCTTCTCATGGTCTCATCAATTGCAAGGGCAACCAACTCTGTTGTAAGCTGACAATGATCAGCACGTGATGCTGGTACTTTGCATGCACGAGGGATTGCTTCTTTGCTAATAATCCAAGATTTTGAAAGACTGTGAGGCTTCGCGCATAACTTGAATTTGCATAAATCATCTTTGCACAACACATCTTGTTACGTATCGAAATTTTCAACAATAAAATAATTAAAATGTTTAAAAACATAATCGAAAATTCTATTGATAAACTAGGAATCAAAAATCTAAAACAATGTTCTCAGACAAGTATATCTAGTTTGACCTTTAAAACGCGTCCCTAGTTCGCTAAAAAAATAGAAACTGCGTTGGAAACACGAAATTCTGACAATCTGCAGGTTCAGTGCGTCCACACTGGTGGTGAGTGCGGGTGGTCCATCCGCACTGGCACCTTGTTCCTTTAACTTGTGTTCTGAATTTCTGTGAGTGCGGGTGAACCACCCACACTGGATATCAGTGCGTCCGCACTCATGAATCTCCTGTGTTATGATTTTTCTTCAAAACGACTTCTAAGTAGTGAGTGCGGGTGATTGACCTGCACTGGAGGAGAATGCGGACGCATTAGGCTCGGACTTTTCTTGACAAGTGAGATTTTGACGAAAAATTTGACTAAGTACTGAGTGCGTCCGCACCCAGATCCAGTGCGGGTGAAGGACCCACACTGGATGTATTGAGAATTGACGAAAATTCGACTAAGTACTGAGTGCGTCCGCACTCAGATCCAGTGCGGGTGAAGGACCCACACTGGATGTATTGAGAGTTGATGAAAATTTGACTAAGTACTGACTGCGTCCGCACTCAGATCCAGTGCGGGTGAACGACCCGCACTGGATGCGTTGAGGGTTTATTTTATGAAATTTCTGTGTGTCTCTCTCTCACTCCCTCATTCCGCCCCTTCCCTGTTCTGATGTGGTCCGCCCAAAGAAAGAAAAGAAGAGAGAAAAATGAGCTCCAAATCCCTCCAAGTCGCTCAAAAGTCCGAGAAATCGAAGTTGGAACCGAGAAAGTGGTCGTAGATCTCTTCTAACCCTCCTATTTGGTATTCCCTTCTCTTCCCTTTTCTCTCCAAAATCTCGAATTTCTCGATTGTTTGGATTTTCGTTTTTAACCCGAAATTTGTGTTTAAATTGCTGGTAGTCTATCTCCTTCGACCTCCTTGCTGTTTATTTGTCGATTCTTTTCTCGAATCCTCTCGATTTTGAATTTCCCTTTTTCTAGGGTTTTTGGTACCAAATCAGAAATTTGGAAAATGTCGTTGATTGATTAGGCTAGTCCGACCGAATAGACTCGTAGTCGGTAAACCTCTCCCTCAACCTTGACATTTAGCGATTAATTTGAATTTCGACCAAATTAGGGTTTAATTAATCGGCAAATTGAAATGTTGCGAGAACCAAAATAGTGAGATGGTAAATGGGTATACCTACAGATTGACCAAATTAGAATTGGTTAAGGAAGGTATAAGCCCTTACTAAACCTGAGTAAACATTTCGACCATTGAATCGGGATTTAACCAAGTATATATGTGATATAGGTGTAGGCTCAGTCGAGCAGGAATTCGCGGGACGTTTCGAGACGTCTGATCCATAGTTAAACAATACGCTCGTCGTAAACAGGTGCGGGGTTCTTGGACTTGTTTGATGTTTCATTTTCAGGAATTAAATTGTTTTTCGATTGTCATGTTGTATGTTGATTGCTGCATAATTTGAAATTGTGTGATCATGTGCATAACTCAATTAAACTAGAACTGAATTGTTGTGAGATGGTTGATTTGCATATTCGTACGGTTGTCAATTGATGTGTTCTATTTATTATTCTATTGTGAATGAATCTGCCAGGCTGACCCGTAGAGGTAGCTGGATAAGGTGACGGTGACCTATCCGTTGACCTGTTTCTGAATTTGCCAGGCTGACCCGTAGAGGTAGCTGAATAAAGTGACGGTGACCTATCCGTTGACCTGTTTCTGAATTTGCCAGGCTGACCCGTAGAGGTAGCTGGATAAGGTGACGGTGACCTATTCGTTGACCTGTTTCTGAATTTGCCAGGCTGACCCGTAGAGGTAGCTGGATAAGGTGACGGTGACCTATCCGTTGACCTGTGTAATGAATTTGCCAGGCTGACCTGTAGAGGTAGCTGGATAAGGTGACGGTGACCTATCCGTTGACCTGTTTAATGAATTTGCCAGACTTTGACCTTATTTGAATGAAATTGCAAAGTTGAGCCAGATGGCTGACTTTGATTCTGTGTAGATGCATTTGTAAAGTCGAGCTGTATAGCTGACTTCGAACCAGACGTTAGTAAATGGTTAAGCCAAAGCACTGCAGATGGGTGTCAGATAAAGGGTCCAGCTCGGTGGAACATCTGTAGGTGCCAGTAACCCTACAGATGAGGGAGGGTCCAGCTCGATTGAACATCTGTTGGTGCTACCAGTCCTAATAAGATAAGTTAGGCCAGAGACGTGTTTGTTTGAACTTCATCTTGGAAATTCCGTAAGTTGGATCTTATTCGATTATTGTTGTCAAGCATATGCATTCATATTTATATATTGTGTTAGAACTGTTAATGTAATGTTGTATGAATTTCATTTGTGGATGTGAATTCTGATTGCAAGTCCAATAACTTGATTGTGGCAAATTCGCACTGAGAATTTATTCTCACCCCCACCCTTCGGGTAATTTTTACAGGTTCAGGTGCGACTGATTCTGGGGAGGCATGCGAGTAGTAGGCCTTTGGTAGGTGCCCCGATATGACCCTAGATATAGATATATTTTGTTGTATAGTTCTAGGTTAGGCCTGATGGTTGGTATCCGGATGAGATACTTTTGTTGTATTATACTCTGACCAGACTGTGTACCCTGATTTGTATCTAGAAACTTGTGTTATATCAATTGTCGTGTATTTTCTGAGTGAAATATTAATTGCCTGGTAAACATACACGGTGTTGTATGTTTACGGCAGGGGACTGTCGCGACCCTTGGCCACGGGGTGTGACACATCTAAACGTCGAGGTTGGCTTTTACCTTACACTCAAAATTGTTCATGAGATGGAACTCATTGATTGCTACCCTTAGAGCCGTTTTCGACTTATACACTTTGCCTACGACCAATGGATTATCGAATGTTCTCTTTGTGCCGAAAAAATTGACATTCGCTACCCGAAAACCCGATGTGTCATTGAAACTATCAACTAGATGTCTCATATTTTCTCGGCTAGTTATCGGGTACTGTGTTTGGAGGGACTGTGACCAAGACTGTGATTGTGACTGTCTGGTTGGTCGAACATCATTGTTGAAAACCCGATAACTCATTTGAGAGCATTTTATCTCCACTCTCCAAACTATCATCATCAATTGCATCGACAGGTACTAGCGAATAATCAAGGACTGGTATCGGTATTCAGACCCGAACAGTTTTGGGTCAAGTTATGGGTTCAGGGTTCCGACTGGTACTTGGTCGGGTTCGAGATTCAGGGATCTAACTGGGTACAAGGGCCTGACTGTTCAGATTTAATTGGGAATTAAATCCGGCATGATTCGGTTCCAATTCTACATACAACTCCAGAACCGATAACCTTTGTGGGAAGGATGCTACAATTCCTAAAATCATTTCGAACGATGTCTGGTTTGTTACCGGTACCAATTGGTAGTCCCATTGGCCATCGGTAGACATATTAAACCTGACTTGAATTTCCATATTTGTTTTACTAACGGTATACCCAACCAGTTTATAAATCTCATTATGGAGATAATCAAAATTATGGTTCACGGTTACCGGTAATGAGTATTTAGGCTGGGTACTGTAAAAGACCCCGTCATCATTGTATTGGATTTTCCCTCCAACAAAAATTTTCACACATCATTTTTGGTTTTGGTTGGTATGGATAATAAATTACAATTTAAAAAATAATAACCCTGTAAGACAACATAAATTGTAAAATTAAATAATTTAAAATTAATAAAATAAAAAAACTTACAAAAATCCGTTTCAATTTTCTCTATTTTTTTTCTTCTTCTTCTCTTCTTTTCCTTTTCTATCTTCTTTTTTTCCTTTTCACACATATCTTTTTTTCCTTTTCTATCTTCTTCTCTTCTTCTCTTCTTTTTTGGTTTCCTTTTCTATCTTCTTCTTTTCCTTTTCCTTTTCTATCTTCTCTTATTAACCACAATGCAGCGCGTTTTATAGAACAAATCTCCTGAAATCGCAAAACAAATTTCTGGACTTGAAACCGCAAAAAAAATTCACAGTTTTAGCCCAAAATCACAAATTTTATTTCCGGTCTCAAAACTGCAATTTTTTTTTGCGGTTTTGGGCTAAAATTGTGAAACTATTATGCGGTTTCAAATCTACAAAACCGTGAAACAAATTTGCGGAAAGTAGGCCCAAAACCGCAATTTTTTTTCACGGTTTGGGTATTTTTCGAATTTCAATTCAAAAGGGGATAGATTTTGAAATTAAATATTAATTTTGGATATCAATAAAAATTTCGGCCATATGGGAGGCGCTATTGACACCGAAAAAAACGATTTGCATACCGAAACTAAATTAGTTTGGACGATTTTGCCCTTTTATATTGATTTTTAAGTATCACATTAATTACTGTTTTATGTATTACATTTTATTTTAAATGAAAACAATCAATCAGAGAAAGGAAGAAACATTAAATATCTAATATCTATGACAAAATTAACACGTCCCAAGCAAGAATTCAATGTAGACTGAAGTCACTGAAGACACATTAAGAAATGTAAATTGCACTGTTCATCTATGGCAAGTCAAGCACAAAATTACTAATACAAGCCTTGAGGTTTTTACTGTGCAGCAGTGCATGCAGACTTCTAAGTACAAATGATCCATAATTTTTCAGTGATTCCAATCCATATATTGTATTTAGTTGTTGATTGCTGAGTTGCAATGCAAAATTCTTTAATAATTAACGAAAATTCTACAGGAATTCAAATCAAGAAAACAAATAAATAAATAAAAGAAAATCATAAAATATCAGTAGCATGACAAGCTATAATCTTTTTACCATTTCAATCTCGAAAATATTCAAAACCACAAATGATCTGAAATCTCCATACTGTGAATAGATTCTTAGAATAAAGAAGTGAAGAATAAACGACTTGAATTTAAAATAACTTGCCAGCGCCTCTTATTTTGTGCAATTACATGGTTTCATCATCCCTTTTCTGCCGTAGATTGCTTTTACTAAAAACAAACGTTTAGATGTGCAAGAATTAGTGTAAGAATAGAGAAATTGAAATTATGAGTTAAAAATAGAGAAAAAATAGTGATTTTATGAATAGTGTGAAAGTGGTACTATTCGTATTAATAAAAATGTTATTTGAATTGTACATTTGAAACAATGAATAGTTATAGTGAAAAAAATAGTGTTAATGTAATGCTTAATTAAGAGTGACTTTTTCAGTGTTAATAGCCCCCCAGAGACTCGAGATCGCACAGTCACAATGAATTCATATCCTCTGCATTAACTCAAAAGAGAATCTTTTGAGTTAATGAATCTCGACTGTCTGATTTGTTTTAAGATTCGTGCAACTAGATCTGCACTAATATTAAAGGACCGCTTGTGTTATAAACACGCACCGAATTGGCTCCATTTAAAATCAGACGGTTAAAATTCATTTACTCAAAATATTGCCTTTTTGAGTTAATGCAGAGGATACGGATCCGGTCACAATGGCGCCTGATATATAGGAAAAGAAAAGATACCGCCCATAAAGTCACCGAGGTAACCGCTTGTCCGCATCCCATCAAGCATCTAGACATTGTGTTTTGCAAAATATTGGAATCAAATCTATGTATTAGTTTTGGAAAAAAAAAAATACAAGAACAATTTTAAAAACCCCAAAAGACAACGAGTCATGGCCATTGATAATTATTTGATAGTGATAGCAGTGAAGTGACCAGTTCAGCCGAGCGAATCCCAAGGACTCATGTGCCAATTATAATAATACTAAACATAAAAAGTTAAAAACACTTGCACTTCATCTCACTATCTGTGAAAACATGGAGTCGCCTTCAAAGAAACATTAAAATATCTAATCTAGATCTTGAGTTATAATGAATATGGAGTTATAATGAATATGATAAGTTAATAATAATATAACAACAATAATAAAAATTATAAAAAATAAAGAACCGCACTAAAGATTAATTTGATATTTACAAGCTAAGCACTGATTGAAAACTATACTGCCGAAAGTCCGAAAAGAAACAGAATTTGGTATCACCTGTCTTTAGTTCAAATCATTCATAGGACCCACAATTGGAAAGATGTTCACCACTAATTGTACGGTCATTAGACTAATTACAGTTCTCTGCTGAAGATGACATCATTTCTCTCCACCTGTGACCTGTAAGACCCATCACCAACTCCACTAAATCAGTTATGAGGTAATTATGCATTCACACATCTTACTAGAGATAAATCTCAGGAAAAAAAAAACAATTTACATCTTCAGAGTTGAAGGCAGCGTAAACATCTTTACAGGAGCATGTAAGAGCAATTTCTCAGTGTCATAAAAGAAGAAAGAAGCTACAATTGCTCCCGTACAATATTATAAACTGAAATGAGAATCTCAACACTGATCAATATTATAATCAACCACTCCAGAAAATCTGATTTCCGGTTTTGAAGTATCTCCTGAAGGAACCTTATGTTATGCTGAAAATAACAACACACAAAAAACGAGAGAAAAGTTAAATGAAGGCACCAAACAAACTAATACTTTCAATTTTAAAAACATGCAAATCATGAGAGAGATTACCTCAACAAACTTCAACTTGAAATCCAGGTTTCCAAATCTTTGGGAGAGCTCATACTCATCACGAAGGTATTCCCATATCTGTGCATAATTTGCATTTTTCCAAGCTATGTCTGACCTGAAATCACAAAGTTGCATATCTTGGAACCTCAATAAATAGCTTAGAAGTTAGAACCCTTGCTTTACCTCTTTATGTAATACACAAAGCATTCTTCAATTGTGCTTTCTTGGCCTTGTTTTTAAAAAAAATGTAATAAAATAGACTGCAAAAGAAATGAGCCCTACTATATCAGCAATTTCAATCCGCATAAATGCACACACATTTTTCAATAAGTACAGTCTTTTCACTGAAGAATAAACAGAAACAGCAAAAGAAAAGGTTCAACTAGATAACCAGATTTCTAGGAACCTCAATCGTGCACATACTATGGGAACATTAAGTTATCACACCAGTGCTCCTTGAAATTGTTTCAGTGTTTTTTTTTTGCTTTTCTCATATTTTCTTATATAGATTTCTGTATTTCGTGTAGACACTATGATGAATATAATTAAAGGACAACATGTGTTGTGCCACTATAGATATGATTTTAAAATATTGATCTTATACCTCTCAAACAGACCCAGTTTGAGGATGACATCAGCAAGATTAGAGTTGGCCTTTCCCACCAACTGGAAAAGCTTTTTTCTCTTCATG
This sequence comes from Carex kokanica, assembly GCA_025461125.1. Taxonomy (NCBI): domain Eukaryota; kingdom Viridiplantae; phylum Streptophyta; class Magnoliopsida; order Poales; family Cyperaceae; genus Carex; species Carex kokanica. The sequence goes on from JAJGRX010000638.1 coordinate 2,045,766, forward strand.
GTAAAGGTACCCGTCTTTTCCATGCCTCGGTTTATATCTGTGAACTCAGCCACCATTCCATCAACCTAACAAGAAAGCCAAAGACCCTTTTTACACATAACCCTTGATCATATCAAAATTATGGTCGATGGAGATTGAAGGATAACAACCTCAGCTTTTAGCACTGTCCAAGTATGATCGAGATTCTAATAAACATTGTTTGGTCCCATTTTCTTTAGCCAGCTAATAAACTACTCTCTGTTTGTATTTGCCCCTTGAGCTAATGGTTTCTAATAAATCAACACCTTAAACAAATTACTTTTTTAAAATGTAAAGACAAAGAAACAAGTATAAAGCACAAGACTCTCATAACGAACTACAGAACCTGCCAATTTTATCTTTGCCTGACACTAGACTGGCTTTTCCCCTGACCCAGCTGCATCTGAAAAAACACTGTTTGGGTTTCAAGTAATTTTTCCAACAAGAAAAACTACCACAAACTCGAACACCAACACATAATGTGAACTTGTCTGCAGTCCATCACAGCATCCCTGGATTGCAAACAAATCCAAAGATTTGCACAACCACGAATGACATAATTATCTCAGGCTTCTTGGTTCTTGCCACATGCATTTGATCTTATAAAGCCATTCCAATATACCCATTGCAACTGCAGGTCTGATCATATCTCAGGCTCCCTGCAATTTCCATGTGATCATCAAACAAGTCAGTGCATGATCTTGCTGTGAGGCAGAGGGATGATGATCACATGGAAATTGCAGGGAGCATTGGCGAACAAACTCAATTGGAAAGAGGCTAGTCAAAAGATGATCCCCACTAAAAATACATTTTTTTCTTAACCACTGCCCGGTCTCCCACCATAGTCAACTATATCCAAATAATCACCAATCCAACCATCATCAATCATTATTTGACAAAAGGGCTTTTTTGAACAAAAACAAATAGCCCGGGGGCTAATTCAACAAAATAATTTTAGGGATATTCTTAGAGTCTCCTCTCGTACTTATCTTTGCTTGGTCAGTTACCCATAAATATATGAGGAATGAACTGTGGTCTGTGGTAAAGTCTGATAAAACTGACAGTAATTGAAGATTAATGAAATTATAACTGCATTAACTGAAGGACAAAAATAAGAGCCAACTTGAGAGATACCAGTACCATTCTGCTCACGTTCCAAACCAACATGCATGAGGTGTCATTACCTTAAGACAAATCCATTGTTCTATAAATAAACTACTTTTTCATTGAATTTAGCAAGGCAAAAAACTATACTTGGCGGATGTAATAGTCAAGAGCAATGCTCTGGCCAAGAACACTCCCAATTGTACGAATTCCATCTATGCTAAGGTTGCGAAGCATGATGTAGTCAAGTCCACCTTGCATCCAAGACTCCAGGGTCGGTTTCTCCACCACTGCGTAATCTGCAGTTCGATTGGGAAAAGGTTAATTTTATTTTAATTTACAAAAATTGTTACATTATCAAGTTAAGAGATTGTTCTGGCAAAGTATTTTATTGTATAAATTCAGATCTTTAAATGTGCAAACTATTGCAAAGGATGATGACAACCACAGAAACAAGTTTGAAAGTAGATTAGCCAGAAGCCAACCAAAAGTATGGTGCAAGGTATCTACGGATAGATAAAATAAGACTTTGGGTTTTTTCCTTTCCACTCTTGGTTAAGAAACTTCTGTTTATGACAAGACTTATTTGCCTAAAAGTTTTAACTTATAAAGAATCAAAATGCCAGTAAAAATATTGTATAAAGCAAAGCCACAGAATGGACTGAGGACATGCCAGATTTCTGAGGTCCAACAAAGCTAAATATTAGCAAAAACTAAAAAATTTCAACATGTAAAATTTCAAGCCCTCTAACTTGCTGAGAAACCTTTTAAACAAAGGGTAAATTATTTTGGAGCTCACCAAACTTATTCTAAAATCCACTTTTGGTCACTGAACTTTTAATTATCTGTTTTTAATCACCGAAGTTCGATATTTATCCAAATTTAGTCACTCCATCACAATTTTCATCATCTCCCATCCCATCTCTTGTGTTGTCTCTTTCCTCTCTGTTGCGCTCTCCCTTCACTCTAACTCCCACTCATCTCTCCATCCAATTCTGAGAAGAGAATTAGAAAACAATTGAAAGAAAGAACTCAAATCCCAACTACTCCTGTCTCCGCTATTGATTTTCCTTCTCACGCTCTTGTCTCTCTCTCTAAAAGTGGAGAAAGCCGCTCCAAAGATCTCAACTGAAGGTCGCACCCCACTCAGCCAATGTCTCGCAAGCATCTCCCGGTGCCGTTCCCACCCTTCCTCCCCAACAAAATCTTAGTTGAAACCAGAAAAGCTTCTAGTTACAATTTCTCCAAATGTATGCACCAGAGCTTGTGAAGTTCGCTTTTAGATTTGTTCAAAAATCAATCAAATGTTGGTTCAACAAGTTCAACTCTGTATAAATTTGCAACCATGCCTAAAAGTGTTATCTCAGATTAATTTTGATTTTGCATCTATTGAGTTCCAATTTACTCAGTTTTGTGACCCCCAAATCTGTACAGTACAGCTCACTAAATTCATGATAATTTTGTATGCTACAATTCCAATCAGGTTTTGGAAATAGTATTTTGTGAACCACCATATCCTTGATAGACATGCAGCATAGTATGAGATTCTGAAGAGGAGATTAAAGTAGCAGAATAAAGAAACAAAAAATGCTAGTACTTAATTGTTTCTTTTTGCATAGGATAGTGGAACTTATTTTCTATAAACAAAATGTGATTTGTATTGGAGTGTTTTCAATATAGAGATGTATGGATACAACAACACATGGCAGTTGCCCTTTCTACTGCACCATATGGATACAACACATGGCAATTCGAGAGGCAAAACGTAATATAAATTCTGTTGAAAATGAAAAGTCGTATGTATTTTAAGAAAACTTGCTTAGAGAAGAGAAGGACAAATTATGAATCACAAACTTATCACAAAATTTATATCATTATTTAATTGCATTTTGCCAGTCGGATATACAAAAACATATATATTTTGCTTTGGATGGACCATTCGATTAAAATAAAACAATAGACAACATTTTCTTTTTCTCTCGTAGCACCTTTTGGCTTTATTTATCCCTGCATGCTTAACAAACAAAATTTCTTCAGGAATAAAAAAATCATTATATTTTCAAATTTGTTTAACCCATCATTCAATTAAACAAAAAAAAAAAAAAAAAATTTCTTCGATGCAAGAATTAATGAATTTATATGTTGGTTTATTGTAGAAATAACAAATCCAAACAAAATGTATATCTGGCATAACTTTCTGGAATTTTCCATTCTATAGACTTACACAAAAATTAAAATTTTGTTCAGCACGCTAGAATGTTTTCATTGAATGAAACAAGAAACTCATTTATCCATCCTCTCTCACAGAACTACCATACGTCCTGCTGTTTGGTTGTATTTACTGAAAATCCAAACAAAAGTTCAGACGAAAATCAGAAAAAGAATCGAAGAGGGGAGAGAGAGTTGGCCGGCGCTCAAGCAGAATAGTACACAGGGGTAGTATTGGTCTTTACTTGATCCTGATTTTTGCTCGTATCTAGGGTTGATAAAGATGAGTGGGAGGAAGAAGGAAGGGAGAATTGAACCAGGGATAAAGAAATAATGGAAGAGATGGGAAATAATAGAAATTGTGATGAAGTGACTAAATATGTATAGATATCAAAGCTCAGTGACTGAAAACGGATAATTAAAAGTTCAGTGACCAAATGTGAATTCTAGGACAAATTTGGCCCTCTGAAAAAGTCAATAAACAAATTCCTAACACATTTATGCTCGAGACAATTAAATTTTTATTTGCAGGCAATTGGGTAATACTTAAGGTTAAAAACAAGCCATACCGTCCTTTCTCATGTCAGGGAGTATTCCAGAAGCATGTTTTTCAACTATTCTAAGGTATCCATCAGCTTCCTGATCAGATACATTGAACAGTACAACTGAGCCATATTGAAAAACTACCATGTAGTGGCAGTTGCCCTCATTCACAAAACCAGCTTCAAATCCCTGAAACAAAAATTAATAAAAAATAATCATTGACATCTCCAGATACATAGAGCGTTAGCACTGCTACCCAAAAGTCTAATAAATATATCATTGCCAAGTCTGAAATAAATAAAAAAAAGCAATCTTTTTAAGTTATGATGGTAGTATGAAGGATAAATTAAACTTTATTGACATACTCTAACAGAGAGAGAAAAAGAGAGAGACCTGAGGATCTCCTTTAACATCGTAATACTTCAACACAACATAGTTAGTGGCACGGGAGTTTGGTGGGATCACATTAAATGCATTTTGAGACTGCAAACTCCTCAAGTCAATGCTGCAAGTACAACATAAACATTATTTCATAATTAAACCTTTTTGTGTTCATGCCACTTTGATTGCCAATTTACCTTTTCTTCAAGTGACTTCTTTTGGTGTACTTACACAATTGAGACTACAAGAAGACAAAATCAAATACTTTAATGTGTAAGCCTATTAATATGTGCAATTGAAGTTTAATTTAGGCTCAATGTCACAACAACTCGTAATGAGGTTGAATCTGGACCTGTTTAGTCTAAACTGCAAAATTCACTCTACAGGTGTTATTCCATTAGTCATTGGTGTAGAATATGTTAAATGAATAAAATAGTTTGAACATAGGGATTGTACAAATCTTCTCTCAGCTATCCGCTTAACTCATAGATAGTAGATTAACTCATTAAGAGAAGATAAAGACCTTGTACAGAGAAAATAGGCCTTAACAGGAATAAAGCGACTCTGCTTCTCCTGTTGTACCTCCAGTAAATGATACGTGTCATCCTCTTCTGATCCCGACACCTCGCTCAGCACTTCCACCGGACCTTTGTGTGGCTGATTTTGGTGCTGATGTTCGTCTGTCCACTCCACCTCTCTCCCTGGCGAAAGTGACGAAAACACCCTCAAGCTAGGGTTTCTGGCATGCTTGAAGTATCGAGTGTGGCGAGCGGGGGTATTAGAGAAGGGAGAAAAAATGGAGTGGAGGCGGCCCGAACGGAGTGGATAGCAAGGTAGTGTATGAAAAGAGCGGGGATTGGATTGGCATAACCGAGAGAGAAGAGTGGAAGGAGAGAGCACGGTCCGGAGATGCTTCTCTAGGAAACGAACTCTCCAAATTTCCATGGGGATACTGTTAGGGAAGGATTAGAGATGGATTGAATTGGCTAGTTGAATTAGAGAGATGTAGACAGACAGAGAGAGAGAGGCAGACTTGGGGACTTGGGGTACAAGTTGGGGACGAAGGTTTAGCATAGCGGGGTTAATTTGGGAATTGAGGTGAAAATGAAGCGATTGATCGTGGTAGCGGGAAATCAGCATTTTCCTTTAACAGCAACGGGTAACGGGCCCGGAAAGAAAGAGGCCCGGCCCAATAATTTGTTTTTGTTAGAAGAACACTTTTTGGATGACATGGCCCACATGGAAGTAGATCGTGATACGCACTGTGCAGGTCAAGAACAGTTTTGTTGATGGTACGGAAAGAAATCGGCCCGATCGATTCTTTATTTTCCCTTGATTTATGCCTCCTCTGGATGGAATTGCAGAATAGAACAAATTCCTCATTTTGCATTGGATTCTTTCCTAATTTACATGTTTGCATTAATTGGGAATTTCCGGATCGAAGGGAATTCGTATCCACTGCGTTAACAGAACGTGCGTTAATGGATTTAATGGATTTGGATCGTCTCCTTGAGATCCGCACCAATATAAAAGGGCACCTGCGTCATATGCGTGAGTCCGGATCCCCTTAAGTGCCAATCTTTGGATTTTGGATAGGGACCGTCCGATTCGAATTCGTTGCTCGGGATTATTTCAGGAGTCGAATTCGTCATCGGGATGTGTGTGCTCACTTCGGGGATGGATTTTCACAAATTCGAATCGGACGGTCCTAATCCAAAATCCAAAAATTGAGTTACTTCAGGGGATCCGAATTCGTCATAGGTAGGAGTGCAAACGGATCAAATAGTAGTAAAACCATATTCGTATTCATTTTTATTTTTCAGATACGGATACGGATTGGATATTAAACGGATACGGATCAGATATTAAACTGGAAAATGTTGTACGTTGATTTCAAACTCTTGGCTAAATGACCAGGAGCTCGAGACTCTTTTGCGAATGGCATTAAAATCCCATCTCCCCCTTCAATCACTGACAAGCCAGGATTTTCTGATACTTCGACTGTTGTGTAACAAAAGTGCAAGCATGTAATTTTTAGCGTTTTCTTTATATACCCGGTAATAATTAATTTTGAATTTAAGTCTTAATTATTTGGAAGTCTAATATTGAGAAATAGATAGGATGGAACAAGTATTTACCTATTTACCTATCGGTTCCCATCACAAAGAAAAAAAACCTCATACTTTGATATTGTACAACATAAATTTTGGGATGAAAAGGTATTATCCGATTTAAGATATTGAATCAATTATATTTTTTTAGTCCCTACTCCCTCCGTTTTTTTTACGCTGAGTGTGTCAGATAAAATATATAGAAACCACAAAAGGATATTGAAGAGAGATCTACTTACAACATTTGTAAGTTATAACATCTTACAATAATTCGATTTTGTCATTTTAAAAGTCCAAATAGTCAATCTAAACCGTTTCAACATGATATCTATATTAAAATATCAAATACCATAACATGATATCTTTATTGGATAATTTCTTCTTCACTTTATTATGGAAAAAACTTATAATATCAATCACCATATCACGAGTCCATAATTTAAAAATTCCATAGCAGGACTCGAAATAACAAAAATAAAGAATAAAGAGTGAGGCTATGATACTATGCATAGTGTATATTGGTTCGCACTATAGATTTAAATTTACATTTGAAATTTTTAATGTTTGTCCAAACCGTTTAACATGATTTTCATATTAAAAAAATTATAATTTTTTTTTATTTTTTTTAGAATAGTTTTAGTTTTTTAGATTGGTAGAAAATCACTTGATTTAAAAATTCTGAACTATTGAAAAACAGTGATTTTCTATCCATCTAAAAAATAGTAAAACAATTTTAAAAAAATGTAAAATTTATTTTACAAGTACATATTCATCTAGAAATTACATTAAACAGTTTAAACCAACCGTTAGAATTTTAAATATAAAAATATTAATCTATATTAAACACCAATTCACGTTATACATAACACCATAGCCTCACTAGTAAATAAAATAATATTTCGGTCGTTATCACTTTTTCACACAAAATGCGCCCGTGGCAAAGAAGTCGAGAATCAAGAGGTTCACACTTCACACGAATCAAGTCACCAATTATCTGACTGGTCTAATGATAATTGCAAAGGAACCGTGCTTTTGAATTCGCTAAGTATCTAACTACAAAGCTTTTCAGAGGATTGGAATTGGATTCACATAAGATTTCTGTAAATAAACAAAAGAATGCAATCATGTCTTTAACCCACTGTCATAAACAAGGGCGGACCCATCCACAGTTAGAGGAGGGCAGCTGCTTCTCTTTAGATTTTAAAATTCAGTAAAAAAATACAGGTTTAGTATCACTTTGTTTCTCCCTGAAAATTTTTTGCCCTTTCCTGGAACTGAAAAGCTCGTCAGGCCAGTCCAAAATGAATGTTAATGTGATATTTGTTGTTTTTATATAAATTTTATAAAAATTTACGGGTCCGGACTAACTTTGTTGTTTTTTAATATGTATAACAATATTATTTTGTTGTTTTCTACTATGTAAGAGTATACTATTTTTATTGTTTCATATGATATTTATTGTTTTTTATCTAGTATCCGATTAGTTAATGGGTTTGAACCTGATAAGCTATTTTAATCCGATTTCTGCTCCTCCCTGACAAAAATCTTGTGTCCGCCCCTGGTCATAAATTCAGATTTTTTTTTCTTGACAGTGACAGATGCACTAAATTCGAATCTCCAGTGATTCAAAGTTTGAGTTTGAACTCATATCGTCGGAGGATTGGTTTGGATACTGATTGGACGGTCCCGATTCAAACTTAAATTTTGAGTTATTTTAGGGGATCCGGACCCGATGTGAAGTAATATACAAAAAAAGAAAAATAATTAAAAGTTCATTTTTTTTTTTTTTAACTTGTGACATAGGCTGTCAAAGTTGTATTAAAGACCAAAATCTGGGGTTTACATTACATCAATAAAAAACAGTAAAAGTTTTGTCTCGAAATGACCTCTAATTTATCTTAGTTCTCAAATCATTCGAGTTCATTTTATTACTAAAAATGTGAGGTGAATTATAGATTAAACGATCCAAAATAATTTAATGAAGTTCATTTGTTTTAATTAACATTTACCGGTCACGAAAAATGTGACGGTTATAATGTGCCCGGAATAACTTGTGTGACAACTTTGTTTTTACATGCCCCTCATTTTTTATTGTTATCCACTGGCTACATAAGCCAACACCACTTGTTGATCAAATTAATTTATAATTTATAATCGAAAACACCATTTATTACATAAAGTCAACACTATTTTTTTAATATAAACAACTAAAAAGTTTCTAATTTATAATCAAACCACCACTTGTTTGTTACGCAAGTACAACAGCACTTCTTCATCAAAACTCTATACTCCAATTCTAAACTTGTGGCAATAAAATAATATTTAAATTTGTTGAATTGTTTCAGACTAAATGCGGTATCTGATTGCAATTTTTTTTAAGATATTAGAGCAAACTAAACATTTAACATGCTAGGATGAACAATTTTCACTTCCGATCCTATATTTGAAACATTTCATCGCATAAGATCTGATTAACAGCTGTAATTTTACATTTTAATTTTTTTGCAAAATTGTAAGTCTAAACTAATTGTATTCAAAAGTTAAATTATTAATCTCATGAAATGTGAGAAATGTTTTATTATTTACTTTCATAATTACGTTGAACAATTTTGTAAACTTTATATTAATATCAATATTTAATATTATAGTTGATTTTTAATTAAAAAAGCTTTCTAACTATGGTGTTGTGCATGTAACTTTAATTTGCAAATAAGGTGCATCAAGTAATTAAAGTAATTCATATGCACGAATAATTATCTACTCATTAATTCATTATAAATTTATTTACTAAAGGAGATTTGGATATACCTCTACCAAATATCAATTTGATAAATAGAGAGAAGTCGTATTCTCTTCTAGGTCACTTGAATACCTTCGTTTGTCGAAACGGCCTTCTAGTATTCAACTTGAACAAAACAAAGATTAGAAAGACCTTGCTAGATATCTTAATCTAATCTAAGCTTGAAACCTAGTTAATAAACCTTTTTGTTCTTCTAGTAATCCTTCATTCTTCATTAGAGAGACTAATATGAGAGGAAGAGGGGGCGACAGTTAGGAGAGAGAGGAAGAGAAGAAAATAATTTTCAGAAAATTACTTAATAAAAAACTTCTCTACCTCTCCTTATATACAAATATACTAGGATTTTCATTGTGTAACCTTCATAGTATAATTTTCTTTAATTAAAAGAGCCAAACCCTAGCCACTGTTATAGTACGCGCTACAGTAACTGCTACGATACCAACTCCAACTCATACTAATTTTGGGCTTTCATAAACTTATGTTATAACAATGTTATACACATCATTATATTTATGTGCCAAATGTGCACCAAATTATACCAAATAATATGCGCATTTCTCATAAGTTTATCTTTGTTCTAAGCAGTTATGATATTTAACATTTTATCACATGTATTTTATTTCATATCATATGAAACAATATATATCATATAAATCAAATATCCTTCTTGTTTCTTATTCAGTTGGTGTGGCATATATAGAGGATCTATATTATGGTGGCAATGACATAAAACATTTTATTATCATAAACTATAAACGGTATTATAGTTATACATTATAGTTATCTAAATGACATAGATGTAAAGTATCATTCACAATACACGATCATTTAAAATAACGATATAAATAACATTACTTGTGTCTATTACTTGCCACATGATATTATGAATAATATACAAAGTATGACAGTGTCATCTTTGTATTATATTCGTTTCTTGATCTCTTAAGTAAATTATTAATATATAACTGCACTTCAGTTATATTGCATGCATTATAATTCTTCTTTACCAATGGACCCATATAATATCTTTACTCATTATAAATGAGGGACAATGTTACATATGACTTTCTCCCGCACAAGTATATACAAGGAACTAATATTTTTTATCACCATTAGTAATAAGTAACTTTTAATGTTAATTACATTATATACTTCTCATATCTAACAATTCTGAGACACAATGAAAACATTAATGACACTAACAAAATCTATATAATATTTTCATTCGTTAGGTTTGTTCAATATATAAAACCTTTCATATACTCATGTTATTAAACGATACACCTTTATATCAATATTTATAGAACTACAATGTACTTTAATCAACATGACAAACTTATCATGATATATTAGTGTTTCATGCTAATAACCAAATTTGTTAACATTTTAGAGATTTATGTTTGTCATTATATAGAGTTCTATGGTTCAAGACCAAAAGCATCTTCTTGAACACTTCTAAAGATAAGCATAAAACTCATGGAACAAAATACATATAACATCCAATTCATGAACTTAACATGTAAAAGTAATCAACATAAAATAACTTTTAGAACACAAAACTAACAAACAAATCAGAAACTGATAGGATAGTGGTAAAATCGTATTTGTATCCGTTTTTATTTTTCGAATACAGATACGAATCGGATATTAACCTATACGAATACAAATACGGAAATAATTCAGATACAAAATTCGAATATTGTAACAAAATTAACTTATTATTCAACAAATTATTTTTCTCGTTAAAAAATAAAAACAACTTAAAATTCGGATATAATTTAAAAGAATATAATTAGAGGTGGATTATTTTTTGCAAACTTAGGAGTATTTTTGCAGAAAATTGAATACCACCCAGTACTAAAACAAAGAAAATAAAATGCAAATTTATCACTCAACGCTTAGGTATTATTAGGCATGTATCAGGGATGCCATTTGGTTAAAACCATATTCACACTCAAGTCATCTTTTAATACTTAGTACAAACTCAAACCATATTTGCAGTTTCATCTCTCAAATTATCTAATTCGTTTCTCAGAAAATCAATTAATGGGATAAAATACTTTTATTCGGTGGAGAGTGAAATTTGGACAAGCTCTGAAATTGAAGAAATTGTCGTTTGAGAGAAATCAAAGAAGTGGGAAACAAGAGTAGATTGATAGGAGTTTAATCCTATTTCTCATGATTTGCTTCTTAAGTTTGAAACAGGAAATAATTACAGTGGAGATTATTTTCTTTTGAAACCATAAGTCGGAAACAGGAAATAGAAATTGAAATGCCCCTAAGTTTGATACGAGAAATATAAAATTGGGAGAGAGTCGGAGAGATGTCGGATCAGAGTTCGTAGAAATGGAATTTTGATCGGATATCCGGAAAAATCAAAATATAATCGAAATTATATCTGTATTCGTATCCGCATCCAAAGCCGCAACTATCTGTATTTGAATATCCAAATTAGTAAAAATTCAGATATGAATTCAGATTTGAATTCGGACGGATAATATCTAACTCGTTTGCACCCCTAGAATTAGACCAGAAAAATAGTTATATGTTCGTATTGGCAGTTGGACAATAGTTGTTTAAAAGCAAATCAAAGATCTTATGCGAAAATTGTTCAAATAAAATAATTCGGCTGTTCTATCGGTGTCTTCAAAGCCCAATTTGGGAAATGACGAATGCAAATTGCAGTTCATACTCTAGATTATATACAATTGAAATATCATAAACAAGGATGCGATATTTTTTCTTTCAATGATTGATAGCTCAAACATTTTTATTGTGATCATCATCAACCTTTCTCTAGATTGAAATATAACTAGAGAAACAAAGCACAAAATACAGTAACCTGGCATAAACCCCAACACCCCCCCATCCGTTTCATTACTGAAACTATTGTAATAATTAACCCCAAACCTTATAATTAGCCACACTAACACAGCTAGGGTTAATGGTTAAAAAAGGAACAGTTACAAGCTAGAACCTCAACTTCCTCCGCTACCTCCCTGGCCTCCATTTCCATCATTGCCACCTCCGCTGAGAAAACCTGGGAGTAATTCCTTTATTATAGTCTTCTTGACATCGCCTCGACGCGGGTATGGGTTCCCCTGTGGCTTCGTCCTTGGCTCATTACTCCCGCCTCCGCCTTGCTCACCTGACATTTTTGCACTGAAACAGTGTGTCAATACTGAACTGGAGTGGTGGTGGTGTGGTAGTCCCTGCTAGCAACTAGCAAGGGCTTAAATAATATGTTGTTGGGGATTGATTATATTTTTAACCAATTATTGAGGGACCCTTTTTGCATATAAAACCTTCAATTTGATGTGTGCTTCGTTTTATGTAAGAAAAATGGTTGCATCTCTTAAGAGGACGTGGTTATCTATATCAACCAATCATACCTGTTGGTTGGCTATTGGTTAATGATAACCATCTCATTATATTCTATATTGTTAGACGCCACAGAAGATCTAGATATATCTCATCCATATATAAAATTCAAAACAAGTGGCCGTGTGTTGGTTATCGTGTGGTGTAATAATGAAATGTGAGAATACCTTGTCCAGATCTTCTCTGGTCATATGCAGCGCACGCTTTAGAAAAAAACTTGTGCAAAATGTTGGAAATCTTCAAGTTTCCACCAACATGATATTCTTATAAAAAAAAATCCATTTCTTACTTTAAAATATCTTCTAGATTAGAGTATGTTTGGTTGGATTGAGAATAGGCTATTCTAGACTTTTTTAAATAGTCCATTCAGTATTTAGTTGAGTTAGAATAACTAGCTGGCAGTTGCATGACATCATCCATGGCTATTCCTAAAGATTTTGAAATTGGATTATTTTAATAATACAAACAATAGTTATTCTTAATTTGATTATTCTAACCATTCTTGTTTTACAATCAAACGTACCCTATTTATTTTACCGTGAAACTTGTATGTCAGTTAAACGCAACATCGTGGTTCAGACCGAAGGTGCCTCGGTAAATCAAATGACATCATCCATGGAATCTCCATCACACGTCAGCGCATGACATAGGATTATTACATATGAAAGATTATTTACATTTATCTCTAAGTAATTCAAATAGCATGAGCTGTCCAGACAATGGGTATATTTTCTTATAATTCTCTAAACCTTCCGTTATGCATTGTGAAGTTGATGTCCATTTGGTTGTATCAATGGATGTGTCCATTTGTATTCTATCAAAAATACTTATAAGTAAAGAAAGTTGTACATTACGAATAATTTGATGAATGATAAAATTTCTATGATTTTTTTCATATGAATATATATAAAGTATAAACTTGAGCTGTACATTTAAAAAAAAAATCTTTTCAGTTTTATCTTAATTATCAAGTTTGTTCTTAATATATTCCACCCAACTCATAATTATATCATATTTAAGAATGACAAAAAAAAATATAAAGCTTAGCATTATAAGTTATAAAGAGGTATCATATTCACAGCAACGATGCTTCGTCTCCTCTGTTCAGTGTAATAAAATGCGGTTCATGCGGCCGCATATGCGAATGCAGTTAGAAACCGCATAGAAAATGCTATGCAGTCCCTCCTATGTGGTTTTGCATATGCAGCCGCATATCTGCATATGTAGTCCAGCAATCCGCATAATATTACATGCACTAAACATTTATTATTTATTATTATTTTATTAATTATTAATTAACGAAAACAGTTCCAAATTAATTTTGATCCAGATCCATCCTGACTCATCCATTTAGTTGAGTGGTTTCCTCCTTAGTCTATGGTTTCTTGGATAGGTTCCCAATGAGCTTCATTCTTTTATTTTAAAGTTGTGGGACTAAAAGAGCACTTACAAATCGGATAAGCAAACAGCAATTACTGGGCCGAAAGATTTTGCTCATGAACAAATTAGTAAAAGATGTCCGTGGTATATTTTGACTAGAATGCTCCATTTAGATGTAAAGTTCATGCTACTTTGTGTTCTTAAGTGAAAATTCTCATGTACTGATCTATGTGTCCGCATATAATTATTTCAGTATGATAAAAAAAAACGCATTTTATAACCTTGCCTCTGTTGCCTTCATCACTGGGAAACTTAAGATTAACAATTACATTAATTCATTGATAAAAAAAAAATTATGTAACTTTTTTTTTCTTTGTTACCTTCATTACCGTTTCCTTTCTTTTTTTTAGAATTTGTTTTCTTTCCAGTATTTTTACCCTTTTGTAAAAACCAACACCTCTGGTGGCATATGATAAAAGGTACTGTACATATATATATATATTTTTTTATGAAAGCTACTATACAGATATTATACGACATATCCAAATGATGAAAAAAATCAATAATTTTTATTTTAAATATAAATAATATTGCTAAAAAAATAGTAAAAAAATTCTAAAACAATGTAAAATTTGATCTGCAAGTACATTTTTATACATATATCATGTTTAACGGTTTGGATCGATTTGTTGAATTTTAAAAGTAAAGATATAGATGTATAACATGAGTGATATGTAATATGATGAGGGTTCAAATGCCTTCATTTTTTGTGCCTCCACTATGCGTTCATTTTTAAAAACTTTAATAACTCAAAATGTAAAACTTAACAGTCAAAATAAAACCGTTGGATATGATCTACATCATTTTATCTATGTGCTCATAAAAAATTATTACATTTTAATTTTGTCTTTATGTGAATTAATAAGTTGAAAAATAAATCAACATATAGAAATTATCCACATTAGTACGTTTTTTACAAGTTCTTGATGACAACCAAAACAAAATAGAAATGTCATAATTTTTTACACGTGCATAGATAAAATGATGTAGATCATATCCAACGGTTTTATTTTGACTTTTAAGTTTTAAATTTTGAGTTATTAAAGTTTTTAAAAATAGAGACATAATAAAAACATGAAAAATGAAGACATTTAAACCCTCCTCATGTAATATACATATTACCATAGCTTCACTTATTTTCTTTTATGAAAACAAGAAGAAAAGTCTTATCCGTGATGTTACCCCGCCATATAAGTTTATGCAAAATTCTTGATTAAAAAACAAAAGTTATTTGCAGCAACTGAGATAGAACTAAAAGAACTACAATTTTCTAGTCTAGTCTGTAGACATGAACTGGACTTCTTGAATCCTGACTAATTCATTTCTAGGCGCTCTCATCCACCCTTTTGTCCGTGCCATTATGTGCGCACCTAAACATTAGAAAGCTTTACTGACACAAAACGACAAACTGCTGTTCAGATACTTGCCCCATACACTATCTTCTTTCCTTTTCTTTTTTATACTTTAGCAAAATTAATTGCTTGCTTCGTAGTTAAGCCTTAGTTCGTCGTCCTTATCAGCTTGTGCATTGAACCACGTTTTTATTGTGCCCACATGCACAACCATAATGATTACTGTAGTTATGAATTCCATAAAGGCATTTCTTTCTTTAAATGAGAGAGACAGATGGATGTAAATATGTGATCATGTGATTCGCCAACGATAGGCAAAGACAAAGCAGCCAGCTGGAGCCAAGTTTGTTTTGTTGCGTTAAGGCTGGTCACTGTTATTCTATGTCTAAGGCGGCCACAGGTCCAGTGTATCCGAGGGCAGCTGTCTCCTCTGAATTTTGAATTTTAGTGGAGATTTAGCGGTTTCGACCGACTTTGTTCTCTCCGATATTTTTTTGTCCCCCCTTTGAATGTTTGATTTGTAATTTGAGTTAAATTTAGGGTTAAAATTGAAATAAATTTGTTGAATTTTGATTGATAATTAGAATTATAAATCAAAGCACCAGAAATTACAAGTCAAAGCATTGGAAAGTACAAGTTAAAGCATTGTTTTTTATCGAATACCCAATTGGTTAATGGATTTAAATCCGATTAGGTATTAAACCCGATTAGGTATTTAAACCCGATTCGATATTTTTTTTGCCCACCCTGACGAAAATCCTGGATCCGCCCCTGTCTAACGACTCTAATCCATAATTTTAGAATGATAATTAAATTTTATGTATTTAATAACAGTATATATTTAATTTAAACAATTTTTATGTGTAAGAGTAAGAACTCACGAACAAAAAAGATTATATAACTTGAATATATAAAATTCAGAAATGAGATTATTAATTTTGAGATAGAAAGACAAAGATTTAGTTTTCAAATTTTATTTAATATTCATAATAAATATATTTGGGTTTTAAACTCACAAACTTTCACACAAAATGTTATTATTCATCACTAGATTAAATAATGCCTGAGGTTATTAATTTTGAAGAGAAAGATAAAAAGTTTCAATTAGTCCAAGAGCAAATCCACAAAATTATTCTTTCAGATCTTCCCCGATTTGATGCTAGTTCATATCCTCTGCATTAACTCAAAAGAGAATCTTTTGAGTTAATGAATCTCGACTGTCCAATCTGTTTTAAAATTCATGTGAATTAGATCTGCACTAATATTGAAGGGCCCCCCTATGTTATAGACACGAGTCGGATTGGTTCCGTTTAAAATCAGACGGTTGAAATTCATTAACTCAAAAGATTCCCTTTTGAGTTAATGCAGAGGATACGAATCCATTTGATGCAGATTGGGGGCGATGCACCTAGGGGTGCAAACGGATCGGATACGGATCGGATAGTGGTAAAACCATATCCGTATCCGTTTTTATTTTTCGGATACGGATACGGATCGGATATTAGACGGATACGGATATCTGTAAATATATACATAAATATTGTCATAATATATATTAAATTATATGGTATATATCTACTATTCGGATACGGATAATTAAAATGTAAAATCATATCCGTATCCGTACAGATATTCGGATATCCGTATTTAATTTTCGGATACGAATCCGGATACGGTCGGATATTATCCGATCCGTTTGCACCCCTAGATGCACCCGTAACTCTCTTGAATTACGAATTTGCACACTATATATCTATCAAGTATTGTACAACTCTATTGCGGCATTATGTATATGAGGAGGGATCCAATTACATCTTTTTTGGTGACACACTTTGACACCTACCATTTTCAAAGTCCAAATAGTCGATTCAAACCGTTCAACATGATGATATATTAAAATGTGCTTGGAGATCAACTTTTACATTTTTTTGAATTTTTTTGCTATTTATTAAGATGGTTACAAAAATCGTTGTTTTTAGACCATTGAAAAACAACGATTTTGTAATAATCTTAATAAATAGTAAAAAAATTCAAAAAAATGTAAATTTTGATCTCCAAGCACATTTTAATATATCCATCATGTTGAACGGTTTGGATCGACTGTTTGGATTTTGAAATCGCAAAATTGACCTATATAAAAAACGGTGTCATGATGTGTCACCAAAAAAGGTGTAATTGGATCCCTCTTCTATGTATATATACTATCTACTATCACGTGACATGCATTATTCCTGTCCTAAATTTTGATTTCTTATATTATAACATAATTAACTTTAATATATAGTTGGTTACTATTCAAAAATTCAAATTATGTCAGAGACATATACTATAATCAATTATCGCTTGTATAGTTGTTTGATTCCAGCTTTACTCTTCCCTACTGAAGTATATTTTATTATTTGAGTTCTGGTAAGGAGTCCAGGTACTGTATCAGTCCCCCCACAACTTTAAAATTCAAATTTATTTTCAGTTCGATTAAACTTAATCCGGTGCTTATTTAAAAATAGAGTTTACTTTAAGATTCGTGCCAGGTTAAAACAATGGTCTGGATTAAATAATTGAAAGGTCTGGGTGACCGAATTCTCTTGGAACTGAGTTATTTTGCTCTGTGATCCAGTGACTAAAAACAAAATTATATTAAATAAAGTAAAGATCTTGAGTCTATCCATTTTAAGTATAACAAGACGAGAGCATGTATATGCGAGAACTGATGAGATCATATTTGGCATTTGTTTTTTTTTAAATTAAACATGACATATCTTAGTCACTTGTGTTTTCGCATTATTAAAAAGGAAAACATGAATGATCTAAAATTAATGATCAAAATGCGTAGGGACACTAAAAACACTCTACACACTAAAATTGATATCAAAAGCGAATAGTAATCATTTATAGCTCAATTGGTTCGGATATTTGGAGTGCACTGGGTTAGCCACAGTTTAATAATATATATGGAACAAAGCTAGGGTGTGATGTGTTTATTAAGAGATTTGGTGAGTACAACTTCAAAAATCTAATGGATTGGCTTCAAATGAGAAATTCAAATCATTTGAAATTCATCTATTTTATAAGTGATGCATATACATGAAATTTTTTGGAAGTTTCGAATTCATTTAGTACAAGATCAAGCGGTCAAAAAAATGAATATAAAATAACTTACAGAAGGTTTATTTTTTTGACCGTTTGACTTTGTACTAAATGAATTTGAAACTTTCAAAAAAATTCACGTGCATGCATTACTCATGAAGTAGATAGATTTCAACGGTTTGAATTTGTTGTTTGAAACCAATCCGATAAACGTTTGGAGTTGTGCTCACCAAACTCTCTTGATCATGAGCACATCACATCCTAGCTTTGCTCATATATATGCATTAAATTTAAAGACAGACATGAACAAGATGTTGTATTACCATATATTACTTCAAGAAAAAAAAAAATATCGCTGCAAT
Source organism: Carex kokanica (assembly GCA_025461125.1). Lineage (NCBI taxonomy): Eukaryota > Viridiplantae > Streptophyta > Magnoliopsida > Poales > Cyperaceae > Carex > Carex kokanica. The sequence continues at coordinate 2,064,553 of JAJGRX010000638.1, forward strand.
AAATTTACCCACATGATACTTCAAACTTCAAAGACAGTACTAAAAACTTGAAAACAACATGAAAAGTCAGTCGTCAATTTATTCAAAAAGTACTTTGAACTTGACGAAAATTAATAGATACCAATGTTATAAGAGTGTCTTCTATGGACATAAGGACCTATTTGTAAAATGAATATATTTTCATTTTCAAAGTTCAAACAGTCGATCCGACCGTTCAACATTATCTCCATATTAAAATGTACTTGGAGGTCAAATTTTACATTTTTTTTATTTTTTTACTATTTATTAAGTATTTTACAAAAACTAGTCAAATTCAGACCATTGAATTTTGTAAAATACTAATAAATAGTACAAAAATTCAAAAAAATGTAAAATTTGACCTCCAAGTACATTTTAATATGGAGATAATGTTGAACGGTCGGATTGACTGTTTGAACTTTGAAAATGAAAATATGTTCATTTTACAAATAGGTCCTTACGTCCATAGAAGAATTTACCATGTTATAAATAATGATTAGTGGTTATGAATAATGCATTCGTAGAGATTTATATTAGTTAATAATTTTTTAGTGACATTTAAACTATAGATTAATACCAAAATGCTCAACGAATAGAGAGAGAGAGAGAGAGAGAGAGGTTATAAAGAGGAAGATGAGTGTAAATTTTTAAAGCCGGACTTGTACAGTATTTTTAGCCGAGGGAGGTTATGGCACTATAGATAGCACATATTAGTCCGTACTATGAATCAATATTTTTAAAATAAATTTGAACAATCAATCAGAACATTTTAATATGATCTCCGTAGATCAAATTTTATATCTTTTATAAATTTTTTACATTCTTATAAATTAGATAGAAAATCACTTGACCTAGAGATTCTAGATCACAAGTAATGATTTTCTACCCATCTAAAAATGATAGCCAAAAAATTCTAAAAAATATAAAAATTAGTCTGTAGTACATATTAATATGAAAATTATGTTGAATGGTTCAATTCGACTATTTGTACTTCGAAAATAAAAATATTGATTCGTAATAGAGACCTCATGATGTTTTATAAGTATAAGAATGGAGATCTGATAATATTTTCTGTTGAAGTCCGATAAGAACGCACATGAATGGTTCAATTCGACTAATATGCGCTATGCAAACTACCATAGCCTCACTCATATTAATAAATATTAAAGCTCAAACTCTTTGAATTTTCTTTCTATGAATAATGGACTGATTTTGCATGAATTAAAATCCAACATTTGTATCAATACGCTGTAATTCTATATTAACAATAAATATATTAATATATTTTCATATGAAAATCATGTTCAACGGTTTAAATCGACTATTTGTACTTCAAAAACAAAAATATTGATCTGTAGTACGGACCAACCTGCATTATGCATAGTACCATAGCCTCACTGTTTTTAATAATGGACTGATTTTGCATGAATCAAAATGCAACATTTGTATCAATAGGCTGTAATTCTATATTAGCAATAAATATATTAATACATTTTCGTATAAAAATCATGTGGAACAGTTCAAATCGACTGTTTGTACTTCATAAACTAAAATATTGATCTGTAGTACGGACCAATCTGCGTTATGCATAAAATATTGCCATAAAGTATCCGACTTTGATATCGACCACTCAATGTCAAAGAGTAGTTCAAATATTTGTAACATTAAAGTATTAATCTCTACGGGAAGAGGTTGCAGGTTAGAAATATGTATGATAGTCTTTATGAATATTAAGGAGGAAAATTTGTAATCCATCTTTATTTTACAAATTAATTGAATGACAATACAGTAATATCTATTTCATAAATTAAGACTCAATATTCAACTTATGAGAAAACAAAAAATGAAACTGTACAACATTTTATAGTGAGACCCGTACAATTGGAGAGTTGATCGTATTCTATCATTTTATATGCCTCAGTTAGCGAACAAAATACAACTCAACTAAAAACTACACCGTGAACTCCGCTCCAAGCCTCGTTGATATTGGCCAGGGCGATATCTGAGGCGATTCTGAGTTGTGCTTTTGAAAGTCGACTCTCTCGTTCCCTCCGCACTTTCCTCCTTTTTTTCAAACCACTTCGTCTTCTTGGAGATTCATGTGGTGACATCTAGAGAATCTGGCCACCGCTCTTCGCTCTGTTTCATTCTATATGAGCAGGTGCTTATGTTTAATGAATCAGATATACTAGTTGTTTACTAGTTGTCTTTCATCTTTTTCTAGTCGTCATTTATCTTGTATTGATTGTCTTTCATTTTCTTATAGTTGTCTTTCAGGTTCTACTTGTTGTCTTTCATGTTTTACCGGTTGTCTTTTGTCTACTACATGTTGTATTTGATATTCTTCTAGTTGTCATTCACCATGCACTGGTTGTCTTTCATCTTCTTATGGTTGTCTTTCATGATCTATTGGTTGTCTTTCATGTTCAACAGGTTGTCCTTCATCTTCTTCTAGCTGTATCTCATCGCCTTCTTGTTGTCTTTCAAGTTTTACTGGTTGTCTTTCATCTCTTTTTAGCTGTTTTTCACCTTCTACTAGTTGTCTTTCATCTTTTTTCTAGTTGTTTTTTATGTTTTACTGGTTGTCTATCATGTTCCACTGGTTATCTTTCGTCTACTACAGGTTGTATTTAATATTCCTAGTTGTCTTCCACCATGTACTGGTTGTCTTTGTTGTTCTACTAGTTGCATGTTGTGTACTTCGTGTGAGTTGTTGCATGCTCCATGTGATGCCCTATTTTGACACTGTCTTCGGTATCACCAAAATATGACATTTTTGTTCTGTTTTTGGCCTAAATACGCAACTCTCTCAAAAACTTGCCAAAAATACCTAAAAACACATTTGCGGTAAATAAATCGGAAAAATGACTACTTTGCATTAGCTTTTCACCATTTTCCAGAAGAAAGGATATTGATTTTCGCTATATGTTTGGGCTTCATCAACTAGTTACTTTCATCTTCTCTTGGTTGTCTACTGGTTGTATTTTATATTTTTCTAGTTGTCATTTATCTTTTACTTGTTGTTTTTCGTCCACTTCTAATTGTCTTTCACCTTCTACTAGTTGTCTTTCATCTTCTTATGGATGTCTTTCATGATCTATTAGTTGTCTTTCATGTTCAACAGGTTGTCTTTCATCTTCTTTTAGTTGTATTTCATCGTCTTCTAGTTTTCTTTTATCTTGTACTGATTGTCTTTCGAGTTTTACTGGTTGTCTTTCATCTTCTTCTAGTAGTTTTTCACCTTTTACTGGTTGTCTTTAATCTTCTAGTTGTCTTTCATGTTCTACTGGTTATCTTTTGTTTACTATAGGTTGTATTTCATATTCTTCTAATTGTATTTCATCTTCTTCTAGTTGTCTTGCTCCTTGTACTAGTTGTCTTTCTTGTTCTACTAATGGACTTTCATCTTCTACTAGTTGTCTACTGGTTGTCTTTCATCTTCTTCTAATTGTCTTTTATCTTGTACTGGTTGTTTTTTATTTTCTTATAGTTGTCTTTCACCTTCTACTAGTTGTCTTTCAGCTTCTACTATTTGTCTTTCATGTTCTACCGGTTGTCTTTCATGTTCTACCGGTTGTTTTTCATGTTTACCGGTTGTCTTTCGTCTACTACAAGTTGTATTTCATCTACTTCTAATTGTATTGCTCCTTGTACTGGTTGTTTTACTTGTTCTACAAGTTGGCTTTCATTTTCTACAAGTTGTCTACTTATTATCTTTCATCTCTTCTAATTGTCTTTTATCTTGTATTGGTTGTCTTTCATTTTCTTATAGTTGTTTTTCACATTTTACTAGTTGTCTTTCAGCTTCTACCGTTGTCTTTCATGTTCTATTGGTTGTCTTTCATGTTCTACCAGTTGTCTTTTACCTTCTACTGGTTTTCTACTGGTTGTATTTCATTTTTTTTCTAGTTGTCATTCATCTTTTACTGGTTGTATTTCACCTTCTTCTAATTGTCTTTCACCTTCTACTAGTTGTCTTTCATGTTCTACTGATTGCCTTTCATGTTCAACATTTGTTTTTCATCTTCTTCTAGTTGTATTTCATCACGTTCTAGTTGTCTTTCATCTTGTACTGGTTGTCTTTCATTTTCTTATAATTGTCTTTAATCTTCTTCTGGTTGTCTTTCATATTCTACGGGTTGTCTTTCATCTTCTTCTAATTGTATTTCATATTATTCTAGTTGTATTTCACCTTCTTCTAGTTGTCTTGCTCCTTGTATTGGTTGTCTTTTTTGTTCTACTAGTTGGCTTTCATTTTCTACTAGTGGCTTTTCATCTTCTACTAGTTGTCTACTGGTTGTATTTCATCTCTTGTAGTTGTCTTTCACTTTCTATTGGTTGTCTTTCATGTTCTACCGGTTGTCTTTCGTCTACTACATGTTGTATTTCACCATATAGTGGTTGTCTTTTCAATCTATCTCGCCTTAATCCATCCAAGCAGATGTTTCCGTATAATTGATCTGGCCATCACTCTTAGCTCTGTATCGAATCTGCGAGTTCGAATGAAGATGCTGTGAATTCATGTCATCTCTCTCGTAGTCTGTACAATAGCTACATATAAATACATTTAAGGTTTAGGATGATGATGATGATGATGATGATGATGATTATGCACTATTGTTGTCTCCTTCCTCTTTCTCTCATTCTTCTCCTCCCTCCCTTCTTTTTTTTTTCCTTCTTCCTATCTCCTTCCTTTGTGTTTTAATCTAAATAATTCAGGCACAAATCTCATCTGAGCACAAAATACCCCTGGTTCGTATAGATTACAATAGCATTGTTTGTGCTAACGACAATAAATCTTGCAGCCTCACAATCTACCAATCTGAGCACAGAAAATCCTACATGCTCAATATCTACCGATTTGAGTGCAGAAACCCCTAGTTCAATCTTTTTTTTTCTAATTTTATTGTCTACTTTTGTAAATGGGGGTTCAAGTGTAATGTTTTTATGTATTGGTACAAATACTAAATGTACTCTTTTATACTGGTACGAAATTGATGTATAGTTGTTTTATCCTGATTAATGAAATTACCTACTGATTTTTAAACAAAAAATAATAATAAGTTTGCTAGCAAAATAAGTTGTTCTCGTCGTTAGAAATACACTTGTGTTGTCAATTTCATTTTATCCATTGATTTTTCTTAAAGCCATAATTTTTAAAATTTGACGGCAAATGAAGTACATAAGATAAAATGCGGGAATATTTATTTTCTATTGATGAAAGATATTTTTTTTCAACACAATTTTATTGTATTCATTAATTTTTCTTACTTTAAGAGAAAACCATAACTTTTAAAATTTGACGGCAAATGAAATACATAAGATAAAATGCGAAAATAGTTATTTTCTATTACGAATTCGGATCCCTAAAATAACGCAAAATGGAGTTTAAATCCAGACTGTCCAATCAAGATCCATGTGGATATTAAAGAAGCTCCGTGAATTCCAACCTGAGCCAGATTGATCCGTGGATTGATTGGATGGTCTAAATTCAAACTCAAATTTTGAGTTATTTAGGGGATCCGGGCCCTTTCTATACATAATACGGGCATACACAAAAAAAAAAATAGCCAAATCTTGAAATTTGAAAATTTCATGGGATAAATTCGGAATTGTCACTTGTCCTTTTTTTAAAAAAAAAAATCCTGAGTTGCATGGAGTTGTCACTTGTCAGATTGCTTATATATCACAGTTTTTTTTTCCCGAAAATTTGGGTATTTGCACCTTTATATTGAAATGTAATTATCACTTATTTCAAATTCAAGTCAGTTTTCAGCTGACATGCTAAGATGGTACGATGTCCCTTAAATTGGATAAAATTGCAAATAGTTACAAAATATTTGCTTAATTACAATTTACAAGAACCCCCTTTCCTGCCACCGTGTTTGGATGATTAATTAAGCACAGATTTAGTACCAAGACGGTAGTCCATATCCTCTGAGGTAACATAATATGTCTGTTTAGATCCGGACCGTACGATCAGAATCTGGAGCAATTAGGTCTGAGGTGAAATGTACAGGACTTAATATTCGTGTGGATTCTGATTAGACGGTCCGGATCTTGTTGTTTTCTGATCTGTTTTAAACGGATAAATCAAGTTCAAGATTCTGAATTGATTTGTAAGTTCCAATGTTGAATTCAGATCCAGTGAAGTAACTTAAAAATTGTGTTTTGGATCAGAACAGTCCGATTTGAATCCGTAACAATCCAACTAAAGTGGAGCGCACACATTCTCAAAGACAAGTTTGAATTCCAAGACGATCTCGAGTGACGGATTCAATTCGGACGGTCCCGATCCAAAACCCAAAAATTGGTTATCCGGACCCATCTCCAATGTTTCAATCGAACTTGGTTTTGAAAACATAATTATTATTTCAAAATTAGTATTATTTAGGAGGAACTGTACAAATCTAGAAAAAAAAAAGGTCTTCTCTGCTAAACGTGCTACATTTCTCCATTAAAAGGTACAGACCAAAGAGAACCAAAACAAAGAAAGTTCACAAAACGCCCTTGTAAATTTACAAAAAGACCTTCTCATCTCATAATCTTGCAACTCAATTGAAATAAAACATTTCGAGTTCTAGGGGTATATATGTACAATCTCCCCCTACCAATACCATTATCAGACCTCTACATCCAACTCAGAGAAGAAAAAAACAAAATTGAAGCTGTGCTAGCCTTCCGATGAGTAGCCGCTCTGTGGCGTGACTGGTGTAATGGTACCGCTATTCTCTCTTGATTTCTCTCCATTTTTGGAAGATTTTGGGGTAATTGATTGAATAACAATGGAGAAAATCTTGGCTTTCACTTGACCGCGCCTCGGCAATGGCCTCTTTGTCTTTTCATACTCACTCTCAGAGACTCCGTAGTAACCCATGCTTCTAATTTTGAGAGAAGAAGAGTTCCTTTTTTCTTTTCTTTTCTTGGTGTGTGTTGAGGAAATGTTGAGAAATTTTGAGTGGGAATGATGAAAGGAGGCGGAGCTGTTTTATAGAAGGAAGTCAAGGAACCTGTGGAAGTTTTACTAACTGGACCCTCCAAATTAGAAAAATGGTCATATGAAAATAAAAATAAAAATCAATTTACTTGGCGCATGCAACCCTTGCAAAATCTCCTTCTATTAATTTATTTTCGTGACGGAGAATTGACCATTTGTCTGTACGATTTATTTTATTAATTTGTTGTGTTGTTGACACAGTTTTTATATAATACAAAGTGTTAATAAGATGAACTGGCTGTCGTATTTTTTTTTAATTCAACCAATCTAACAATTCAGTTAAATTTAGTTTTAATTATCAGAGGGACACAAGCAAGTCATTCTTTGTCAAAAGAAGCGCATCAATTTTAAAGATCAATTAGCAAGTAGATTTATGCCGAAATTTTTATTAATCGAAAAAAAAAACAAAAAAAATATCGCAAAACGGCATAACTTTTGCAGAAATTATATATATAGGTAGAACGGGAATTTTAATACCGTTCCATGGGATGTGAAATTTCATCCCGTCCGGATTAGAAAATTCACTAACCACAGCGCTAACGATAATCAAAATCAGGACAGTACCGTTCATCCCGTTCGACCTCCAAAAAAAAAAAAAAAATCTCCGGACAGTATGGACCGTCCTGTCCAAGAAAATTCATGAGCCATATCATTATATTAAATTCACTGCATTGCATGGAGCACGAGTTTAATTTGATTTTCAAAACATTTGAATCTCTGGTATGACTCACATGGTCAACAGTCAGTGTGAATGCATAAAAAATGAAAAACTAATATTAATAAAAAAATGAAGTCATTGTCAAAAGTGCAACATGAATCTAGTGAGTTTTCTTGGACGGGACGGTCCATGCCGTCCTGATTTTGATTTTTTTTTTTTTGGAGGTCGGACGGAATGAACGGTACCATCTTGATTTTGATTATCGTTAGTGCTGTGGTTAGTGAATTTTCTAATCCGGACGGGATGAAATTTCACGTCCCATGGGACGGTATTAAAATTCCCGTTCTACCTATATACAGAATTTTCGCAAAAGTTCTGTCGTTTCGCGATATATTTTTTTATTTTTCGATTAATAAAAATTTCGGAGATTTATGTGTTACAATAATTATGTTTTATCAGCGGAATAATTAAAACACATAAATATATTCACAGAAATATTAGTAATAAACTAATTTTCTGGGGTAGGTTTGTATAAAGTCCTTGACTTGACAAGTTTGCTGCAGTCAAGTTCCTTGAGCAGCAAGGAGGACTTTGATAAAATATCTCAATAGCGTGCATATTTAAATACTTCATGATTTTGAAATAAGTAATAAATCAAAGAATAACAATATAATAATAGTGTTATCGGAATATTGATTAGAATAATTGAATTATTGTATTGTTTAAAAAAGTGACAATGTTGTTTGGTAAAATGTGAATTAAAATAGTGGAATAATAATACGACATAATATTAGCGGATTAGCTTATTCCAAACCTTTAATTTCGTGTTTGACAATTATTTTAAGCTAAAATAACGCATCATTTGTCGAACAATGCCAAAGTTAAATATAATAATAAAAAATATTTATCGGGTAGGTTTGCATAAAGTTCTTTCTTTGACAAGTCTGAGGCAACCAAGTTCCTTGGGCAGCAAGGAGAATCTTTTGATAAGGTCCTTCAATGTAAAGCATCACTGGACCTTTTATTTTTATAACATTATATCAATGATATGGTGGTTTTACTTTTCTAGTGCACCAATTAATCGACGATTAAGTGCTCCTGCTTTTTTATTTCCCTTTTTCCTCTCCAAACAAATCACACCAATCGAGCAGGCCCCAGTTCGATCTGATTGCAAATGAGATCTTGTTTTCAAATTATAGGACACGTGAATATAACTAAGTACTAAATAATTAGACTGTTTGTTCTAAAAGGAACATAATATATTTGTCGGTATGGGCTATTTAATAATTTGTATTAAGCCAAACCCCATTGCTTAATGAGTTTTGTCACTGTAAAGATTGCAATCATCTTAGGTCAGATTTGGGTCGAGTCGGATTTGGATCAGATTTGATTTAGGATCATTGTTGGATTTTAAATCATCTTAGGTCGAGTCGGATTGCCCAGTTTTGGTTCATCTCGGGTGAGTTAGTTTGAGTTTTTGAACTCATCAAATATACACAATTTAATAAAAAAAAGGGGAAAAATAGGTTGGAGTCGTGAACATGAGAATCTCGCGAGTATGTTTGAAGAGCATCGGATTTACTTTTGAGTTACATGGATTTCAAAACCGTTAAATTCGCTTTAAAATCTGTACGTACAAAAATTAACGAGAGCACATATGAATATTAAAATAGAATGCATGGATCTTAAAACAGATCAGATGGTCTTGGAGTGCATCAAACCAAAAGTAGATCCGATAGATATCCATCGGACCTACTCTGCAGTCTGCGAACAATAGTTAATTATACATGTTCATAGCTTGATAATTATGACAACACATAATATAATTAAATAAAATATATTAGAAATGGAAAATTAATACAAAATAAAGAATAATCATTGATGAGACTGTAATGTTTCTCTCTACGATTTTTCGAATTACAATTTGCTAATTCTTAAAGTTTTATTTTTGAAATATATTTTATTCAAAAAAAAAAAAAAAAACTTCGTTGATTTAGCTAGGACCTGATACCTGCACCAGATATTACTGGAGAGTTGTGCAACTCAGTCAGAGAAGAGCCAAACCAGATAACATAATTTAATCCGTAAAATATTCGCTTAGAATTTGTACACATGTGATAAGCTTAGGTGAAAAAAATATAAAAAGTTGATAAGAAGAATTAATTCCTCACCACTACAAAATGGGATTAAATATATTGAGAGAGCTGTTTTGACTTCATGCAGAGCAATAATTATATACTTTTTCATTTTGTTTCTATTGATTGTGTGTTGTATGAAACCAAATCAGATCTGCGCAAAATGTACCAATTGAATCCATAATATTTTTTTATGCATTTTCCTTAAATTGGTAGGCATCCTTTTACAAGTCGGTCGAAATCATGTTCAAATTAAAAAGCCATCAAGCCCCTAAGAAAAAATCTTCAGAGGATATCATTTTGGACAAAAATATTCTGATGAGAGAAATAGGCACAATATATGAAATAATTTGAAGGAGGGAATTTCACATTTTGTTATTTTATTTAAAAAAAATTGTTCCTTTTTCAAAATTTTAAACAAAATACTATTGTGGTCTTTCTTTATCCTCTCCTTTCATTGACCACCTACTTATTTTTTTGTACTCTCTCCTTTTAATTATGGGATAAAGTTACAAATCATAAAAACACTACAAATAGAAAGAAATTAAGAAACAGGCACAAATTTATAAAAGTACCGTCAAAATCTAGCATAATTTCAGAAAGGTTTTAGTGTCCATTAAACTAAAAATATGAATGCTATAAATATTCCTCAAAGAGCAAAATTAAAGCGTAGGTCATTTAGATTTCTTTTAATTCATCTAATAAAAAATTGAGTCGCTTCTAATATTAGAAGGTAATTTTTAACAACAATAGTATATGGGCGTAACTGCGAATTTGTTTTATAAATCATAATTAAAAAAAATATTTTTATAAAACTAACATGATTACTTTTTTTTACAAAAACCATAAGAACTGAAATGTCATTTTGGTTCCTTTTTTTTTTATTCCGGACCGAAATGGCATTTCGGTCCAGTCCTCTTTTTGAATTTTCTGTGGTGGATCATATGAAAACTTGTGAAACCAGTCCCGCAGAAAATCCAAAAAGGAGACCGGACCGAAATGTCATTTCGGTCCGGAATAACAAAAAATAACGGACCGGAATGACATTTCGGTTCTTATGATTTTTGTAAAAAAAAAAAATAATCATGTTGGTTTCGTAAAAAAAGAAAATTAATTATGGTTTATAAAAAAAATTCCGTAACTGCGGCTGTTATGACATGATCCGGCGCTTCTGATTTTGTTTCATGAACTGTCATTTTCTTTTATTATTATTACGTTGCCAAGTTGTCACTTGTCAACTGTGTGGTTAAATTTAACACGTGAGAAAACAAGTTCCAATATAGCAACAACTACGAGGCATTTAAGAAACATGGATTTTGACTTTATCCACATTAATTAATAAAAACAAATGAGCCAGCTGCCCAGCTATGCTATAATCAAGGTTTCAACGAACATTAGAAGAAGGCATAAGAAGAAGAACTTTACCAAAAGTCAAACTGTAATTATATATTTCAGTCAATGAAATGGGCTAATAGCTTCTTCTTCTTCTTTTTTTAACTCGTTGAATAAAATCATAGCAAAAACACTATTTCGTACATTCTTTTAAGTTTTTTAATATATGTCAATTCTTAAAAAGGAAAAAGAACAACAAAAGGAAAATAAACATTGTAGTTGTTTTAATTTTTTGACGGGTGAAATGTCACTTATATTAAAGTTTAAAATTACACCATATCTTAATATATATTCAACGGTTAAAATTATAACAATTGAGTGGTATTATATTTTCTATTTTTTTTTATCCATTTTTTTATATTTTAGTGATCGGTGGATAAGAATAAAAATTATGTATCAAATATACAAATCTAGAAACAACAAATATTTTCTATTGGAAAATACTCAATTGATACAATTATTGAAAATGTTTTTCAGTTTTTTTTTTAATTAACGGTTGTTATTAGTATGTACGATAAAGTATATTGTATATTAAAATTTAGATGCAAGTTAGAATTTTCTCTCTTTTTCAGTTCTTATAAAAATCTGAATTTGGCTCTATAATTAGATGCTCAACCATACTAAGAAGATAAGGCAAATTTAAAGCTAATCCAAAAGCTAGCTTGAGTAGCTTCCACTATATGATGTGAACACTTCTCAAATGGTGTCGTGTTCATATCCAACATGATGCTAGTACTTGTGCCATAGTAAAATTTAAATCGAAAATGACATGTTACATAGGGTTGTGTCATTCAGAGTGCTCGAATCTGTATCGACATAAAATAACTTTACCAGAAGCTGAATTTTTTTTTTTTTTTTTTTTACTTTTTCATGGATTTTAAGTGTAACTCAAACTAAAATGTACATCTTTTTACAACGTGGTCGCAACAACAAGTTATAGATAATGCATTCAGACATTCAGTCTTTTTGACTAGAAATCAAGGTTTGAAAAACACATAACTGTCCGATTCTTTGACTTGAAAGTCTTATGAAAGCAAGTATGAAATAATTAATTAATAGACAAAGAAAAGGGAGAATTATTGTGTTTCCTGTTATCCCAACAATTTTGCCTTAAATAATACTGGTAGGAATAAATAGAGAGATTTTTGTATACACGGTTGATCCGGTGACCCCAAAAGTCAAAAGCTTGTACCAGTAACAGTCTGCACCGGGTATGCACTAATATAAATAATTTCAAATGAGGTTGTTAACTTATTATCCAGACTGGCACATATTTTGGTCCGATTTAAGATTTCATTTATTATAATGTAACAATGGCAGTGTTGAAATTTTCGAAACATGTTACTTTATAATATGCTTCAATTTGATCAGAGCCACTTTATCCGCTAACGTTATCCAATAAACCGAATTGTATGTAAAATCAAACACTGCGATTGAATCAGAATTATATGGTTGCATCAAAGTACTTGCATGCAAATAGAATACAGGAAATGAGATTATAATCAACCCGCATAAATCAAGCATCAATTCGAATGAACACACAGCACAGAAGAGGAAATTAAGAAACAAAAAACTCAGCTATCTAATACTCATTGATTTAATACATTAATAAAACATCGTACAATGCAACAAAATCTACTTGTTTGCATACAACCACTAATCAGTCTTTGTGGCATCTATTTCACAAAATCTCTAATTAGGATTTAGGAGCACCTATTTGCAACGCCTCACCTACTCTGTTTTTCTATTCCAGTTTTTTACGCCCCTGAATCTCCAATTCTTCTAATTTGTTGTACAAGAAAAAGATTACGAAAATCGAGCATAATCTGTTGTTACCGGTAAACACAATAATCTGGGTGCACTTGTTTGCAAATTGTAGGATAAAACTTGGAACCTAGCTCAAATTTCTCCGTTGATTTCATGCAACAGGTTGCTCTGGAAACTCCTCCGGTAACAAATTTAAACAACATATAGAGAATATGTGCTTTAATCTGACCTCTCCTTGACGAACGATGCTTCCCTGGTTGCTTCTCTTGGTTGCGTGCTGCCATAGACACTGTTAGAGAGAGACGAGAGAGAAAAAGAGAAGTGTGCGAGAGAGAGAGAGAGAGAGAGAGAGAGAGACGGAGGAGAAATTGAGAATGCAGTTATTTAAAACTTGAAAAAGGAGAGGGAGAAGGCTATCTCAGTAACTCTAACAATAGAGATGTTCTTGTTACATCTGGACCGTGCATTTCCGATCAAACAGTTCGTGTCTCAGATATCTCTCCATTTGTCGGCATTATGAATGTAATGGAGAGGATGGAGTTGGTCCTGGACTGATTTGGGTATCTTGGAGCCGAAGTATGGATCAATGGATGTCAAATTGTCAACTAAAGAGATCATACAGACGTACAAGACATACAGTAATAGCAAAAAAAAATTGAATGCCAAATGGAACCATTTCATTTGCTGAATGACATACAGATATCTGGAGTGTGACAAGTGATAGCTGTTAACAACTGATGTGTATATTGCTCCACAACTTAACATCCTCTCCATTATCAACGCAACGGATTTTCTATAATAGTCTCATCTTCAGCCTTAGTCACTAGTCAGATTAGTTTTTGTACCATCTGATTTGAAGTAGAATTTATGAGCATGAATTTTGTTCATGACAACAAAATATTAATGTAAGTTTCTAGGAGTATATTAGTACGAGTTTGAAAACAAATTCATTTTTCAACCACGTACGAATCCTTTGTGGTAACTGGTAAGCACTAGAACCATTCTCTGCTCCGGTACACTGGGTACTGGAGAGGAAAGAACTACCGCATGGCACTTTCGAAAAACATAAAGAAGAATATTTTCTCTTGTCACTTTGCATTACGATAGCCTTTAATTATGGCGTCATATTCAGGAACTAATTAAACTTTATTCACAAATCATTCAGCATTGCAATGTTAAACGTGTGAACTGTGAAGAGCAAGTAAGGATGAATTTGATTACTGCTCACCAATGTGATCACGGGCAAGTCAGATTTTCGAACTATGAAAATCAAATAAATTTTTTTTTACGGAAAATACGGATCAATTTGAAAATACCAAGTCATTTTATTCTAAATTATATAGAAAAACACACGTAAATACAAAAAAATCTAAATAAAAATGAGTTCAATTAATCTCCATTATCTCTTCTTCTCTCCGCCACTGAACGTGGCGTGTAGGGATTGGTTATGAAATAATTTTCTTTTTAAAGATAGGTTATAAATGTGGGGCTACTGAACATAAATAAAGGAGCAGGAAGAATTCAGTGAATATGAACGCCTGAAGCAAGTCAACTAATTAGTATGAATGGAGTGGACCAATGGGGCATGCATGGTGGGTCCTACCTAGTTCCTTAATTACAGCCTTGCAAATGTACCTGATTTATTTCTAGATGTTTTTTTCAGGACCTTCTAGATCCTCTCTCTCGCCAGTCCAGTTGAAATTATGTTGGACTAACCGGAAGTTGCAAAAATTACTTTAAAAAGGAAAATTTTCTAGAATGTCCAAGTAAATTTTTAAAATAGTCATTTTTTCATAAAAAATTATAATATTTGATATTCATAAAAACTTAATATTTTTTCATGAGTGAGGCTATGGTACTATGCATAGCACATATTGATTGGTCCATACTATGGATCAATATTTTTGTTTTTAAAATTCTAACGGCCGATTCGAATCGTTTAACATGGTCTCCGTATATGTACTTGTACAAAAATAATAAATTTTTTTTAAAAAAATGTAAAATTTATTTTACAAGTACATATTAAATTCAAAAAATATAAAATTTATTTTACAAGTACATATTCATATGGAGACGGTTGAACGGTTCAGATTGACAATTAGGACTTTCAAATAAAAAATTTGAGTCCATAGCGCGGGCCAATATGCGCTATGCATAATACCATAGCCTCACTCTTTTTTCTTTATCTCCTTTTATTTATTTATTTAATATTTTAAAAATAAAATTGACAAATATACTCTTGCATGCTACGTTAGTATATTACACAACCATTGGAGACATCCATTTAGATTTCTTTGTGTACTGATTTAAAATACGATCAACAAATTAATTTATGAGATGCACTGTTGATAAATTAATCAATAAGAAAGTGCGATGAATGGATATACTTTTACAAATTGTACCCTGTACTTCACTCTTTTTCTTTTTTCCTTTTTATTAGCAAAAATAGCAACGGTAATAACAATTTGAATATATACAATCCTTACCGTAACTTGTAAAATATTAGTATCGATAAAGCTTAATACTCAATTAAATACACAGAAGAACAAGAATTAATAACCTTTTTTGTTTTGATGCATCACTTTATTTTATCATTTATCAAAATTCAGAAAACTCTGTAATGGGTACCTAAACTTTTTTTCAGTAGATTTTGTGGGTCCATTTTTATTTCATCTCATTGAAAATCAAAATAAGAGAACAACTATGTTTGTAAGAACAAAGAGAAGTAGATCTATTCTATACCCGATAAGTACAATACGCAACGGAAAAATTGCATTATTGGAGAATAAATTGATACTTTTTTTATCATTCAAATGATCAATTAATCCCTTTGTTACAGTTTTTTTAAATCTACAAGAAAACAATTTAAACAATTGTTCATTATAGAGCTCATGGTTCGACATAATTATTGTGATAGTCCCAAATTAAACATTTAGGAGAATTTGAGCTAAATTGGTTGGAAGGCCTAAATTTTTTATCTATAACACATGATCCATTGAAATTTCAAATCATACACTTATTTTTGCAAAGATTTCAAATATATTCGGTTTGCTAATTAATTCAGCGGGACAGATCTGATTCGGCTTTATGAATTATATAACGGGTCATTTACATACTCAATTTTTCCACATCATAGCTTATAAACTGATCTGGCCTGCTGGATTATTTTGCGGACCTGAGTATATTTTGAATCCTTGCAAAAATAGATATATGATTTGAATTTTCAATGAACCAGATGTTATAGATAAAATAGATATGTTCGGAGTCGGTTCATATGAGGCTCTACTGACATAGTTGGATCTTAAATAACACTGATCGATTGGGGCTCAATTGGGGATTGACTGTCCTTTTTTAATCTTAAATATCATAAATTCTGACGAAAAAATCGCTTGACTGCTAAAAATCAAAATAATTGGGATTCTGTAGAGATATAAAAATGATGTAATTTGGCAATATAATGGCTTGTTTTACCGATTGCAATTAATCCTTGATATTGTCTCTCACTAATTCGCAAGGAACAAAAGGAGGTGCAAAAGGATGCTGTCTTTGGTTTAAAGACGGTACTTTTTGCAAGGTAATTTCATATGCCCATAGCTCTTCATATCTTCTTGGAATTCAATTTCTCCACGATCGAGTATATATTATTTTCAGTAGCTACGAACATGTAGTAGGGGTGGAAACGGTATGGATAATACACTATTCGTATTTGATTTGTATTTGAAAAATCAAATGTGATATCCGAATATCCGTGTGGATATGGATACTGATATGATTTTATGTTTCAATTATCTGTATCAAAATAGTAGATATATATCATATATTTTAATATATATTATGAAAAAATATTGTTATTTACCATTAAAATTAGATAAATATTATGAACTTTGATATTTTTTAAAATTATTTTAATAAATATCTGATCTGATCCATATCCGTATTCGAAAAATAAAGAAAGAGATATGGATATGAATTTACCACTATCTGCTCCGTATTCGCTCCGTTTTCACCTCTAATATGTAGGATAATTTTTTTTCCATAATTAAAAAAAAAATAGAAAAACGCTTTGCTTCATACATGAAAAGAGAAGCTAGGGTATATCAGTAGTAGGGGTGTTAACGAGGAGGGATCCGATTACAACACTTTTGAGTTACCACAAAGTTATCACAAATATTTTCTACATTTTCAAAGTTCAAATCGTTGATCCAAACCGTTCAACATGATCTCCACCATAAAATGTGCTTGCAAATCAAGTTTTACATTTTTTTGAATTTTTTTAATATTTATTTAAGATAAGTACAAAATTCAATGGTTTGAATTTGACTAGTTTTTGTAAAATACATAATAAATAGTAAAAAAATTCAAAAAAATGTAAAATTTGATCAACAAGCACATTTTATTGTGGAGATCATGTTGAACAGTTTGGATCGACGATTTGGACTTTGAAAATGTAGAAAATTGTTGTGGTAACTCAAAAGTGTTGTAATCGGATCCCTCCTCATATAATAATTATTCTTATAATTTACTAATAAAACATTAAAACACATTCATTTCACACACATGTTCGTGTTTTAAAGGTCTAAACTTTATTGGAATTGATGGAATTTATTTATGCGTTTTAATGGTTGACTAAGTGT
This sequence comes from Carex kokanica, assembly GCA_025461125.1. Lineage (NCBI taxonomy): Eukaryota > Viridiplantae > Streptophyta > Magnoliopsida > Poales > Cyperaceae > Carex > Carex kokanica. The sequence goes on from JAJGRX010000638.1 coordinate 2,082,154, forward strand.
AACACAACTATCAAAAGTAGTTGGAGAATGGATATTTACTGCTCATTAATATATATATTATATATAATTTTTTTTATAATTACCCTATCGGGTAACGGGCTCGGAATAGGTTTTACCTGTTTAGATAACGAAAAAAATATTTTATGCTTAATTAAATTTTGTTGTTCAGAATTGTTCTAGATTTTTACCTGCTTATATGAGCAAATAATTTTGTTGTTCAGAATTGTTCTTAAAATATTGTGCAATTTTGACCCAGCATTACTCTAGAAGTTTTTTCTATGCTTAATTAAATTTAAGATAACATTTCACTAAATTTAAATCAACAAAAGTTATTTCCATGTTGACATTTGAGAAATTCAACATTGAATATAACTATAAGTTTTACCTTTTTTTAAAAGACAAGCTCCTCGTTTTTAAGTATATATATGTTATGTAATTAACTATATCAGAGAAGGGTTCAAATGCTTCATGTTTCATGACTCATTGTGATTCATATTTTTTTATTTATGTTTTTAAAGTACAAACTGTTGATTCGAACTGATCATCGTGATCTCTGTATTAAAATATACTTGGAGATCTAATTTTATATTTTTTTTGGAGATGTTTTACTATTTTTTTTAATAAATACTAAATCACTGTTTTCGGATCACGTTGATAGGTTTAAATCTACTGTTTGACTTTTAAAAACGAAAATAAAAGAGGGGAGGTACGACAATATTATTGTTAGTTGATGTTTTTAGCTATTACCATAGAATACAACAACTATAATAATAAAACTTCTATCTTGTAATAATATTAATTTAATTTTGTCTACAAAAAAATATTTATAATAAAAGACTGGTTACGAACATGTGAATTTGCAAAATATATCCGAAACATAATTGAGTGCGTACCCTCCGAGATGAGATTGGAGTCTTTTAAGTTCAACGAGCATGATAACCGTCCGATCTAACTTAAGATTTGTGCGCACGCAAATTAAAACATACACACACGAATTTTAAAGCATTTTGCACGAATCATAAAGTAAATTGACGGTGATTAAACCCATCGAACCAAGGTAGGTCCGATGCCCGTCGGACCTACTCTCTTTCCCTCCGAGCAGAATTTTGAAGCTGTCACCATGCTGCTCCATAATTGTTCTGCTCTGAAATCACTGAAACTTAGTCCATGAGGTGCATAATTTTTATTTTATCTACTTCTCTCAATAGGGCCATGGTTGGGATTGAGCTCCTATTTATTTATATTTCTAAGAGCAACTAGTATAAAATTGGGAGTATGACGATACATGATTTAAATCAATCTAATCCATATAATTCCAGCTGAAGCTTCTATCAGTTATTGTCGAATCTGTCTTCTTTAAAGTTCTCAATTTTGTTATTTTGTATTTTATGTTATATTCCACCAGACAAGTCTCCTAACCTTCAATACTTGTTCCAAGAATTTAAAATTATGGAATAGGAGAGGTTGGCAAAGGACTTGCTAAAAGAAAAATTTCACAAGGTTTTTCATCCTCTAATTTGGCTTTTTTTTTTTTTTTTATAGATATAGATATTTTGTCAGGAAGCCTATTAGTAGTTCAGTAACTTGGGTGTGCTTTACATTGTAAGGATAATCTGAAGTTAAACGGGCATCAATGTGCCTTTTTAAAAAATATATATATATATAGTGGTGAAAAGACTTGAGCATTATATAATGTTTCAGCACATTAATATTTTGTATTATTGTCAGAGAATGATTAATATGTAAATTTATCTAATTCTTAAAAAAAAAACCAGAAAAAGGATTGATTTTTCTTGAAAACTTATCATAGAAACCATCAATTGAAATGCAGAATAGCAAGTGAATGTACTTGTAAGTTGTAACTTACATTACTCACTGGTTTTGGTTAATTGTACCTTAATCTGGCTCCATCCTACAGCTAAACTCATGATTAGTAATTTATAATTGCTCAACTTAATTTTGGAAAAAAGAATGAGACACAATATGTGAGAACGCCAATTTAGTAATTCAATTGTCATTGCAACTTAAAAGTAAAACGAAAATTATTTACAATAATATGTATTAACTTCTGGTAATAGCTCTGAAGAACACGCCGGACCCATAAGCCTGTTGCGCATCAAATCAGCTTGACACTTAAGCTTTCAGCTAAGAAAGCATAAATATATAAGTGCATACTATGTACAAAAGTATATATAATTCATCCTGTCTGTTCACACGAGTTAGGCAAGTGAAAAGTTATCTGTTAAATTTGATCATTTGATAGGAGCAAGGAGTGTATAAACAATAAGCAACGAGACGATGACAATAGCACCTCCTAAGGTGAACCTCGGACTCGTCCACAATTCGAGGTTTGTTCTCTCCGTTTTCTTGATTGGATCGATCTCCTCTGACAAAGGGTACTCACTGCGGCGAGGATTCCAACTCACGTACTTGTCCATATTGAATTGTTGGAAGAGCGATTTCTTACTTTGTTTTCTGTATTTCGACCAAGCCTTGTCCCAATCCGTCGATGATCTGTCGCCTAATGGATGATAAATTAAACGATTAGCTGTTTAAATAAGAAAATTGAAGTATCCAAGTAAAAGTCTCACTTTATGTAATAAATTATGTCAAAGGGAAAAAATGGTGAGGGAGTAACAAGGAAAGAAAAGGAAAAAGATGATGCAACTTTTTTCGCTTAATTAATTTTGGGGCTTCTTAAATCAAAGTCAGATAATTCAGTGCCTTGATCTCAACCATCCGATCTAAAGATTAGACAGACAACATCAACCCAAAGATGGTACTCTTTAACCATGGGGGAATACCTTTGTTATTCTTGCCATCATCGGGTGGTCCTTGATCGCTCCGGGAACAGCGTGGCCGAATGGTTATTCGGCCGGTACCAAATTTGCCCAAGCAGAGATACATCTATTGTAAGGGAGATGAAATTGGTGGTTAAAGAAGAGAGGAAGAATCTAGTGGTAGTGAACCAATGTGACTTTCCCTCCACAAATTTGATTTCCAAAACCTTATCTAGCCTTTGGAAGGTGACAAAGTGTAGGTCATTATTCGAGGTACCGTAGACGCAATCAAAACCCTCAAGTTTGAATCAATCAATGAAGTTGCTAAGTGGGTCTTGAATTTTGGGCCTGATTTAAGTAGGTATCCATGTGGGCTGAGAATTCGGCCTCAAATGTAATGAGTTCCCTTGATTAAAAGATCTTTAGGATATTTATTCTGGGGGTTATATATATTTTTGTCTAAGATCACAAATATTAAATGAACTTTTAGGAAATTTTGTCTCAATATAGTGAATAAAGTATGAGTGAGGCTATGGTGCTATGCATAGCACGGATGGCTAGTGTACTACGGCTCAATATGGTACTTTTTAAAATCCTAACGGTCGATCCGACCGTTCAATGTGATAATCATATGAATATGTACTTGCAAACTAAATTTTATATTTTTTCGAATTTTTTTACTATTTTTTCAGATAGGTAGAATTTTGATGGTCCAGAATTGTCAAAAAACACTGATTTTTCTACCTATCTAAAAAAATAGTAAAAAAATTCGAAAAAATATAAAATTTAGTTTGCAAGTACATATTCATAAGGATATCACATTGAACGGTCGGATCGACCGTTAGGATTTTAAAAAGTACCATATTGAGCCGTAGTACACTAGCCATTGGTGCTATGCATAGCACCATAGCCTCACTCATAGAGTATTATTCAATTTTGATAATTTTACCTCCCTCTGTGCAAAACAGTCCAAGCATAGCCTGAAAAATATCCAGAGATCAATCAACCGTCTACCAACGAACAACTGCTGCTCGGATACGATTCTCTCTCCAAACCTCTCTTCTCCCTTCAATCTCCACTCACCTCATCTTCTCACCTCACTCGCTCATCTAGTCTCACAAAATTTTAGCAATGCCAGAAGCTGCGATTCTCTCTCCAAACATCTCTCCTGCTTTACCTCCACCTAACCTTAATCGCAAGAAGCAAAAGCCTAAAGCTCCAATCCTCCGCGAATACAACAGACCGCCCTTCAAGCCCCGCCTCTTGAACGTACGGCGCGACATCTCCGCCTCTGTTCCCGACTCCTCCGCGTCTCTCCAGTATTACGCCTCTCTTGCCTCCAGTCTCGCTCAGTGCGGCCGCCTCGCTGACTTCCTCATGATTTCTGAGAGTGTCCTGTCAAGCGGGGCTCATCCGAAATTTATCGCCAACATCAATGTCAGGATGGTGTCAGAGGGCATTGCGTATGTGTTGAAGAACAGTGGTCTGAAGGGAGTGCTTGATTTTGTTAGTGAGGTGGAGCGGGTCGGGATCACAGCATACCAACTGTTTGATGAAAAGTCAAGGGGATTGTTAAGGGTGGAGTGCACAAGGTTAGCGGTGGCGGGGAGGTTGGAGGAGCTTGTTTCTGTGATGGAGACATTATCAGGTACTGTTCATTTTGGTGACATGTTCACTATAAATAGCTTGAACTGGGAAGTTTACTTCAGAAATTAATGATTACAGAGTTTAGTTAGAATTTAGTTCAGGCCTGAACTTGGCAACTTCAGCTTCACTTACCTATTAAATTTCCTAGGTTATCAGTTTCCTATCCAAGGCATCATTGATCCGACTGATGTACTGACAAAATTTGTTGAGAGACAGGATTTAGATCTGGCCAAGAGGTAAGGATTATCAGCTCTTTGGCAATTTTTGATATTTTGAAGAAAGTCAAGTTTCCAGATTTTACTGGTGGAAGATAAATTTTGCCAATTAAATTGTAGGTTTGTAAGTCTTTATCCACAGTCGCAACTTCTGTTCTGCTCTTTAATTGAAGAGTTTGGAAAGAAAAATGATCTAAGATCAGCAATGGAAGTTTTTGAATCACTGAAAGAGCAACCAGGTGGCATTAATAAGTTTGCATGCCGCAGTATCATTGATGTTTGTGGACTTTGTGGTGATTTCATGCAGTCTCGAGCCATTTTTGAGGTAATTTCAATCTTTCTTCATTTTCATCGTCACAATATAGAATATGTTATTCAATCACCGGGGTGAGGGTCACTCAGTTGCAATTAATGCAAACTGGAAAAGTGGAGTTAATAGGGAGATGTAACAAAAAAAAAAGTTCTCAAGTCATGCAATACAGTAGTAGATTGTTCCTAACCTGATTTTATCACTGTTAGAAGTAGTTCACTGTTGTTTAAGATATCTGAAAGTGTTGGTCCAAGTACTTGAGTTAAAACATCATAAATATGGGTGTTTTAAAAATAATAGTTAAAAACATTTTGGGCTGCTGATTGTAGGGATTGATTGAGGAGGGGATAGTACTTAACGTTTACGTACTTAACAGCCTCATGAACGTGAATGCACATGATTTGAGCTACACCTTGGGCGTGTATAGGCGCATGCAAGTAATGCCTCCTTCCTTATTATGTTCCTCTTTCTAGGTAGGTTTTTTTTTTTCATACTTCGGCACAAAGCACAGCTAGTGTAATCTAAAGATGTGTTTTTGTATTTCATTTGTACCTCTAACGGATTTCCTAAATTTAGTTTGCATGTACAAAACTGGGCTTAGCTCAACTCAATAAGCCTTAATTCTTAATCAACTACCTGAACCTCCAGTATTGTGATTGTAGTTTTTTTCAACGGATGAATTATACCCATAAATCACTGAACTGATGCTCATGGTTTATTTAGGCACTAGGCGTGGAAGCAGATATCGCATCCTATAATATACTCCTCAAGGCATGTTGTAATGTAAGAAGAGTTGATTTGGCTCTAAAAATATATGAGGAATTGAAGGCCGTAGATGGAAGAGGGTCTCTTAAATTAGATGCTTACACATACACTAGTATGATAAAGGTAGTTCTCTTTTCAAGGATTTCGCTATTCTAATTAAAAAGCTCATATGTTAGAAACAGTTTTTGCTAGTTTGGTTTCTGACTCCAAACTAAATAAAAGGGTCAAATAAGCTGAGTGATAGAAATATTTTTTGTTCAGAAGATAATATAGTCAATATTCAGGGATCTTCAGCAGGCAATAATGCACTTCTAAGAAATGAAAAAGAAGTTTACGAGTCAAATAATGGCCAATAGTTTTTAACCAAGATTGGGTTTGGACAAGATAACAAACTTCTTTATCTGGTTATCCCACCTAATAATAAATAAATATATATAAATCTTGAAACTCTCAGGTGCTCTCAGGCGAGGGGATGTGGGAAACAGTATTGACCATTAAAGAAGATATGTCTTCTGCCGGTGTCCGCCCAAATCTAATAACATGGTCTTTAATACTGAGTACATGTGCAAATTGTGGCCTGGCCGACCATGCATTGAAGTTGTTTGATGAAATGCTAAGAGACAACTGCCTGCCCAACACTCATTGTTGCAACACAATCCTGCACGCTTGTGTCAAATCCTTCCAGTTCGATCGAGCCTTTCGCCTTTACCACTTTTGGAGAGCTTGTGGAATTCGAATCCCTCCTGAAATGGAATCAGAAGCAGATTCCATAATGAATCCTTTTGCAAGTCCCTTCATGCCAACTGTTTTCACTTTTAATATTTTAATGAAGGCATGTGGTACAGACTATCACCGCGCCAGAGCTTTGGTGCGGGAGATGGAAGGGCTTGGAATATCTCCTGATATAATAACTTGGTCTACTTTAATAGATATTTGTGGAAAGGCCCGATATGTAAAAGGAGCCTTGCTGGTTAGTCCTTTACATCAGTGTTAATTTTGGTAATTCAAATGCTTGTTTTCTTATCGTTTCTCTAATTGTTTTTTCTTTCATTTGTGATTTAGGCTTTAAAGGATATGAAAGCGAGTGGAATTAAGCTTGATGTTCAAGCATACACTGCAGCAATCAAGGTACCCATGTTGCATTTTAGATTCTGATATGTTACAGATAAATTTTTTGATATCTTCAGCAGCACATTTGCATCAGTACGGTTGCCAGCTAGTACATTTTACCAATTCTCTGTAACAATACGGTTAAAGGACAGCACCGAATAAATTCTGTGTGAAATCAGATCCAACTAGTAGCCTTTCGTAAATGGAACTTCTCTATTTGGTAATGCAAAAGGAACCTAACTTCTTGTTTATTTTGTACAGGCTTGTGTGGAGAACAAAAAACTGAAAATTGCTTTTTTCCTCTTTGATGAGATGAAAAGATATCAAGTGCAACCAAACAGGGTGAGAAGAATTAAATACTAGAACCTTCATATTATCTTAGAAACATTTAGTCACAAGTTAAACTACTTTTTTAGTATGTCAATTGTAATTATTAACTCTGCATCAATGATCTTTTTTCCTTTCTTATTTTTTTCCGTATTGACTTGAACAAGAAGCTCTGATGATCAGTGGAAGTTGCTGTTTTGTTTTCAGGCAACATATAATACCCTTCTCAGAGCCCGAACAAATTATGGGTCTCTGTATGAAGTACAACAATCCTTGGCAATCTACCAGGAAATGAGGAAAGCAGGGTATGGAAATAAAAATATGTAATAGTAATAATTATTCCCTCATTTATCATTAAAACCGTTTCTTAATTAATGCGTATATCTTATTACAGCTTTAGTGCAAATGATTATTACCTCAAGGGGTTAATTGAGGAATGGTGTGAAGGGGTTCTCTGCAGCCGAAACAAAGATGATTCATCTGCTCATATCTCGAAGAAAAGGACCGAACAGCACAAGCCTTACCACCTATTTTTTGAAAAGGTGGCAACTCACTTGCAAAATGATAAAGAGCGTGACAGAGTTATAGATGTGCGGGGACTTTCAAAGGTTCTTCTCCTTCTGATGCTCAGATTTAGATTTTTGTTGGAATTCTTTACTGGTAGTATCAGTCATGCTATTCAAGAACTAACCTTGTTTGCTACATATGTTTTGACAGGTGGAGGCTAGGATCCTTGTTCTTTCAGTATTACGAATGATGAAAGAGAACTACTTCATGGGTTAGAAACATCCTAATTTTTTTATTTCAATTTCTTTACCTCTATTTTCTCTTACTTTTTGCATAATTTCATACATTCTATTTTATTTTAATTTCTATAGGAGAAGTTACCAAAGAAAACATGGTTATATTCACGGGAGCTGATGCAGTTTCAATACCCGCTGTATCTAACAGCCTCGAAGTACAACATGCAATAATGCATGTTTTAAAGGACGAACTGGGCCTGACGGTTATTACTGGGTATGGCAACAAGCCTGATATTGTCCCCCATGGCTCGTTGCTTTCGCCAGTAAGTAAGCCTGAAGGAAGTTACAAGTACTCTGCGAGGAGGCCGCAAAATCTGGGAGTTGTAACGGTACCTGTTGAATCGCTACATCAATGGCTCTACAAAAGAAACCACAAACGAAATTCGTCAATAAATCTTCAGCTTTAATGATTTATCTATATTTTTTTTTGCCTTGTATTTTCTTAAAGTTTATATGCTCCACAAAAGAAAACCACAAATGAAGTTTGTCAATAAACCTTCAGCTTTAATGATTTATCTATTTTTTTTTATCTTGTATTATTTTCTTAAAGTTTTATATTGTATATCTACATGTGAAAACAACATTTAGTTCCAACGAGGTTTAATTCTTGTCGAGTTGTTTTCTATATTCTCTGTTGATTTCTTGTTACAGTATTGCATTGGGTGGGCTCGGAACGAGAGATCTCTATGGAAATTATGATAAACATCTACTAGTGACAGCATAAAATAAATGTTAAAAATTATAAACCTGCCCGTGGGGTCAACGCAGGAAGCTCCTCTCAAGTGAAATGAGCTAAAAAAAATCAAATGTAAAAATACAAGTACAGTGATTGCAGCCGAAAATATTTTGTTCTGATATAATCTTATCACACTCGTTACATAATGCAATCAATCATTTTCTAGGCCAGCTAAATAAGGTCACAGAAAATACACATTGGCTTACAAGGATATTCAAATAACATAAAATGACAACTCAAAGCCAATCCCTCTGTTGCAACTTGAGGGGCAAGTAGACCTCAGTAAGGTACTGGAACCCGAACGAACTGAGAGCCTGAATTTCAGCCTTCTGCCTTGTTTTAACCATCATCTCCAGTTCTTTAACCCATCCTTCATTTCTCTTCACAAAATCCTCCTCCAGTAAATCTTTCCCAGCCTTCACATCCTGTTCTGTCATTGGAAGCCGGCACTGCTCTGGCACACGGTACTTGTCCAGGTCACTGGGTCTCACACCTAGCCACTTTATGTCGGGACATGTCAGGTTTGCACTGTCATATGACATGTTCTTTGACCCACACATGTACACCTACAAATTCAAATCATCAATTTAGTAACCTCATCTCTATAGCGGTTCCATGTGCAGTAAAGTCACCCAAATTAAAACCTATATTAATTTCGATCACAAAACATATCACAGGACTAGAGGCAACTATATCAACCAATTTCAATGGTCCTTTTGTTCCTTGGACTCTATTTCATGTTTTGTAATTGAACTCATCTTAACATGCATTATTGCATTTATTACCTCCTTGTAGATAGGCTTTAAACTGACCTCCCAAAGGGAACTACACGCACAAGCATAAGCACCATGCAGTAGAGTAGTTAATAGTAACCATGCCAACTGATATACAATAAAGGTGATCAGATTAGACGTACCGATAGAATCTTTAACCCATAGGGATCACTATCCACTAAGGCAAGAACAGGCAGCTTGAGCTCGATCTTAAGCCTCCTTAAAAAAAGCCGGGTAGCAACGTCAGGCTGGCCTTTGGCCGTTACTATAATACAAGGAAACCTATTATAGAACCTATCCTCAGCCAACCGCATGAAAGCTGCATCTTTCTCTACAAGCAATACAAACAATGCATCACTCTCTAAACCCGAGACTCTGTCAATGTTAGGTGGTATGGCTTTACCACCTATACCCATTTTTGTACAGTCAATCCTGTCTCCATCATCTAAGAACACAAGTCGGCCAACCACAACGCCTTTCTCTGATGCAACCACATTGAGTGACGATCTGGTGCAACCAAGCATGCAGGAAACGTCATCGAGCACAGTATCTGATTGGTTCTGGTCTCCAAAGAGCTTCACATCAGTGTAGAAGAGATCACGTTTTGTTACATGAATTTGGCGCAAGAGAACTGCATGGATTAGAGATAGTACACGGGCAGTGATAGTGGCCTAAAATGAAAAGGAGAGGAAAAAAAAAAAGCTCAGTGTCTCTTTGTACCATCTTCAATCTATACCAAATTTGTGCTTACTTTAATTTAATGATCAAACGGTTCTTCTTTTGACTGAAGAACAAAAGTAGAGTTATACATTTTGATAATTTTTCCAGGGTTTCCTGAAACTTTCTTTTCGATAATAATATATCATTTCTGCAGCACTTGCACTTGTTCCCGAGGGTTAAAACAATTTATACTAATTTGCAACTTTTGAACAATCCTATGATGCAGTTATGTTTTGAGCTCAATTCAGTCATACAATCTACAGATAACGTCCATATAAGCTAATTTAAGTTAAAAAATATATATAAAATAGCAAATCAAGTTAAGATAGTAGTTCAATTCACCTTGCGCACAGTTGAGAGGTTTGCAAATGGCCGAGACGAGGATTTATCTAATAGCACAATCCTGTCCAGCTCAGGTACGTACAGCTGGTTTGAGGAAGCGCGAGAAGGGACATCGAAGGAGAAACCCTGACCAGAGAGGATCGACCTGGCGACGGACAAAATTTGGCGCTCAATGGAGAGGAGGACGGAGGAGGAGTCGAGATCGGTGACTTCGCGGCAGGAGGAAGTGAGGTTGAGGTCAGATACGGAGACAGGCTTCTTGGAGGAGGCGGCGGCGGAGGTGGAAGCGGACAATTGGCGGAGGGAAGAGAGAATGTCAGCGTCGGGCTTGAGATGCTTGCGGAGGTCTTGTGCGTAGCTTGAAGAGGAGGAGCCGCGAGGTTTTTTCGAGGTAGAGGCGGAGGTGTCGGGCTTCCGCCGCCGCTTTTGATCAGACATTGGTGGTGGTGCTTGGTATTTTGTGGGGGGTTTAGGCGGGTTGAGTGAGGATCCTTTCTCAGGATTTGGTGAGAGTTATCTCAGAGTACTTTCGAATTCAGATCCACGACAATACTCGACAAAGTACGATGAGCTCTTAGTCGTCAGATTTAACTTTGCACGAATCTCAAAGCACAAATAATACTGCCCCCTCCAATCTCCCGAATAGGCACCGGCTGAGAGTAAATCTGGGCCGTAAAGTAATTTACTGTTCTGTACAATATTACAGAGGATACTGGTCCAGTACTTTCAGCCAGGTCGGCGGTCTAAAGAATTCAGATTTTATTAAAATTTACGAATTATTTGGATTTGCTTCGTATGGTGAAACCGTGAAAGTATAGAAACACATAATCAGATCAGCTGAAATCCGAATTTATAAACAGTAATTCTGAAATTTCTGAAATCCGATCCAACTGTTTAACTTTTTCTGTGCACGCATCTCGAAACAGCTGATTTTTCTATGTACGTATCTCAAAACAATTCAATGACTGGATTTAAAATTTCAGAAATTTCAGAGTCACTGTTGATGATCTCGGATTTCAGCAGATTTGAATCCTAGAAAAAGTGGCATTGAGGAAGGGGAAAGAAAGGAAAGAGAGGCATCAATGCCAATTTCACTTTTACTACACTTTGATTTGGAGGTGATAAATCTCACAATTTTTGTACAGCAAACTCATTCTTTTTCTCCTCCGCTTCTCCTTCTATTTTTCTCTTCTGGAGCAAGGGAACGACTAGGTCAGGTTAGATCTCCAGGCCTTTCCCCTACGCTCCCTTCCCTTCCTTTAATGAACGATATTTCATCTATTTTGGAGCACAGCTTTACTAGATCCCAAAACTTTTTAGTTACCACTCCCATCTTTCAAAATTCTGATATTATTATCAATTTCTCAAAAATTTCAGAAGTCAGCACGAACGTCAGATTAATCTACGCATCATATTGATGCACCATATGGTCCTGCACACCAACCCAAATTGATACGCAGATTGATTTGACGTTCGTGCTTACTTCTAATTTTTTTAGAAATTAATGATAATATCATATTTTTATAAAATTGGAGTGGTAACTAAAAAATTTCGGTACTAAATATGAATTTCAAAAATCTGAGAAATCAAATTGCTCAATATCGATCTAAAACTGACCACAATCTAGACGTAAAACTGAATTGAATAGAGATCGGACAGTGGTAAAATCATATTTGTATCTGTTTTTTTTTATTTTCGAATATGAATATGAATACGGATCGAATATTAAATAGATACAAATCATATATACGTTTTTTCAATACTATTATTTATTAAAAGATATATAAATATTATTAAGAAACGTCAAAACTCATAATATATATGTAATTATAATGATGAATAATATATATTTTTACATAATTTATATTAAACAATATGGTATATATTTACTATTTGAATACAAAAAATTTAAATTTAAAATGATATATGTATCCGTTTTCACACGAATATTCAAATATCAGATATATGTATTTAATTTTCAAATATGAGACAGTCTGCTCCGTTTTCACCCATACCACAATCGGACCATAATTTTTTTTTTTTTAGAACTTAGCAGAGGCAATCGGACCATAAATTACGAAACAGATTTATAACAAATAGTTTTAATATTCATGTTAATTTTGTAAGAATAATTCGAAATATAATTTGATATCCTCATATACATACGAATACGATGATTTGAGAAATCATTCGGAAAACGTACGGATGAAAAAGAAACTAGAATTGCCAGGTGTTTTCAAATGGATGAAGATAATGTCTGATCATATTGAATCCGCGTAGTATAATGTTAAACAAACACATGCTGATTTAACGGGGGATTTCAAAATTGAAAATGTGAGTTACGCTGCGTATTCGTATGACTCAATTATATGACAATTATTCGTTTCGAATTCGTATCCGTGGATTATGCGCTCCGTATTCGTATCCGTTTAAGATGAATTTGGTTTTGAATTTTGATATCCGTTTACTATCCGTATCCGTATCCGTTCATTGAAAAACGGATACGGATTTGGTATCAGCATTATCTGCTCCGAACCTATAAAGTAAAAAATACTATATATATATTCCAAAGTGCAAATTTGAAAATTGAATATACGAGGAGCATTAACCAAATCATCCTCATAACTATTTCCAATCCAATGAAGAAAAAGGCGAGAGATTCGGTCCCAATTTTGGATAATTGTTCCTACCCCTTGGACCTCAAAACAAAACAAAGGTACTTTTCGTTGCAGCACTTATAAGATCAATTACAAAATCGTACCAAAGTTAACTATATATTTCACTGACTGCTTTAAGTTCGTGACTTCCTATATAAATAATTCACCTTGTAATTTTTTACAAGTACAAAAACTATACAGCTAAAAGAATACACTTCTCAAGTACAGCAGGCTCTCAAAACATCTTCAATGTCAGGATCATCCCCAGCTTCTCTATCCTGTTAAAACATAACAGCCAGTTTATTATTATAAGAAAACTAATAACCATAGTATATGGTATTCTATTTTCAATGTGACAACCCATAAAGCTATTCACAGTAAAGGTTGCATTTTGTCCCACTTTTTCTCTTTGAAGTCCTGTGTCCTTGATCTTTGAACCTTGCTTGATCTTAACTATTGCCTCTTAATTTTTCAAAATGTGACTTCTATCTTTTCTAGAATTCACCACAACTGTCCGGACTACCAGTCGTTGTATTGCTACACTTCATATTTAATGGGATGCACCGGGTCAAATAATAAAATATATTAGGTTCAAGAAAGCAGGAAAAACAAGGAATGAAGGCTCCAATTTAGAAGAACCTTCAAAATCACCCAATCTAAGAAATGGCTGCAATAAACAAGCTCCTTAAAAAAATAATCATTCCCTCTCTGTATATAAAATGGCACTTTTGCAATGCAGGCAAGCCATTAAAGCTACATAAGCAAAGCTTCTTATAATTACGCGTTGAAGTTTATATGTTTTTTTTTCATTAAACTACTAGTTCTATTACCTTGTGGATATACAGGATATTAGTCACACCAGGACCAGCAACTAGAACACCTCCTTGCTGCCTGAAATTACAATTCAGAAAATCTTCTAATAAATAATGGTAATATACATTCTCCCTAGTAACCTAGAGACTCCTAAGATGTGTATTTGGAAATTTGTGGGTACACGGGAGAGATTTCAATTTGAAATACGCAGCAATATTTTTTTTTTGTAAGACTTTGTTTCATATTAATGAAACAGGTAGCTTCAACGGCTACCTTTTATAAACATAAAAATATTAGATTCATGCTTAACTTAATCTAAATCAATCCTGTTGACAGGATATTAGAAGATAAAGATAATAAGAACGGTTAGCCATAATGTAGATGGCTTCTGAATTGTAGGGTTACTATATCACACTTCAACATAGCACTTGGACCATTTAAGAGCTGGTAAACAATTTAAGGTGAAAATTTTGTGCCAAAGACTACTTGGAGGCTCCTAGGGAGGTTAAAGGAAACAATCCTTGCTAATTTCATTTTAGTATTGCTTGGATATTGTAAACTAATTATTTAGATTAGGCTTTCTTGTTTGGATTTGGTTATGACTTTGTAAACTGTTAATTGTTTTTCTTCTTTTTGAACCTCTAAAGATGGGATATCTATATATTTTTCTTAGCTAGGGATGTTTTAAGGAATTGCCTATTTGTTGGAATCTCAATGCTTGGCTTCTAAACCTAGGTTTGCACATCTCTTGGCTGCCTATTTGGGTTTCATTTACTTTATTGCATTTTTTTATGGCTACAAGACATGTGATGATGATGCTGGCCTCATGAAAAGAAAACAAACCATAGACAAATTACAAATTAGGATATTTGAAACCATTATTTGCCTAAATATTTAAGGGAGAAGTAAAAAACATACCATCCGCCTCTTGTCGTGGTTTCTTTTTGAAAAGAGAGACCCCAATCCTGTCTATAACCTTCCATGTATGATTGTATAATCTTCAAACCAGCCTAGTCCAGAAATGACAACTTCATTATCAGAATTGCATGTATATGCAATAGTTAGAGAGATGATAAAATAATTACAGATGAAGGATCTCTTTCATCCCAAAATTAGAATAGAATACGATATAAAGGAGAAAAGCCTTTAAAGAAATTACTGATGGAGTAAATGTTTTTGACACTCCATAAGCAAATTCAAGCGCATCATATGACGAATGATTTGGATCCGCATATATTTCTGCATTTCATTTTGGATTTAAAGCAGTTATATATATTAGCTTCTAAAAAACAAAAACCTCACAGAGTTGTAACCACTGCATTATTAAGTCATTTATCTACTTTACCTCCTTTAAATTTGGTTTGCTCCGCAAACACTCTTGCCTGTAAGATGAGAAGCAATACAAATTACAAATTATCAAGTAGCTCACACGTTAATTTATGAAGAAGAATTGATCACATACCTGTTCAACAGTCCCAGGTCCAATCAAAGCAAGAGCAACTCCAGCTGAGCTCATCACATCCTGTAACCAATCAGAAACATATTGTACAAACAACCTCTCGATATTTTTTTTTTTAAGAAAACAAATAAGAGAAAGGGCATCAACTTCAGCTCAATTCATAAAAACCTGTTTCGAGGCGAGAAGGTCCGCTCTCTTTCGGCACAGAACACACCTGTGTCGAATAGTAAAAATTCAAATGATGCATGTGGCAACTTTAGTAAAACTAAAAAGGAAAAATTAAATCAAAGAGAACTCACCCAAAATGGCGAGCAAATGCAACCACAGCTTTCC
Source organism: Carex kokanica (assembly GCA_025461125.1). Taxonomy (NCBI): domain Eukaryota; kingdom Viridiplantae; phylum Streptophyta; class Magnoliopsida; order Poales; family Cyperaceae; genus Carex; species Carex kokanica. The sequence goes on from JAJGRX010000638.1 coordinate 2,097,944, forward strand.
TGTCTTTCCATAAATCAAGAATTGGTATTGCCTTGCCTGATAGATCAAAGACTTCTACCCCTTTTAAAGAGGCCGCAATACCTTCTGTAGCAGTTGTCCCTGTGCTCAAAGAAAATTGCACTTAAATTTTCATTTGAAAGGCTACATATTACACAGCGAGGGTAACTCCTCAATTGATAGTTGTGGCTTGTAAATCAATTAAATTAGAGTAACATTTTCAGTGAGAAGTAACATAAACAGGTAAAGAGGTTGGACTAGTACCAGGAGAACTGGTACTGGCAGACAGGCAAACGACAGAGTTCATTCTAAGGTTTCCCTTGCGAGGTTGTAAGATAGAGCGAGCGAAGTTAGTCCGGGAGCAAGTGGCCTTGGGGAGAAGCGTGGTACTGGTAGGAAAGAAGGTTCGAAATCTTTCTATGACAGGTGGGGCCTGAGCTATCGGAAGTGGAACCGCCATTTTTTGGGAAAGAAAAAGGGTACAATTTCGGTTCACAGGGGGCGTGTCGTGGGAACTGAATAGCCTGGAAAAAGTGGTGTTTTTACAGATACAATTAAGTTCCATATTTTTCAAATTCAACCCCATCTATGCCTTATTTGCAACCGCAATAAACGGTTACGATTTTGGGTATTTGACAAATAACATCCAACCGTTAAATCTGTGTGATTGAGAAGATCTACGGCATCTGTTCATCGCTCGTCGATCAATAGTTCTCATCTTGTCGGCCCAAAGAAACTCGGCCCATATGTACCTTGGCCCATGAGCTCCTTAATCTGTGCTTGGTTGCTTCTTCTCCAGCGCGTCAATTGCTTCGTCGAAAATTTTGCCACACAAGATATGAGGTTCCGATTCTCAGTCACTGCCGTGCGTTCGCGAGCCTCGATCTTAAAAGGCCAATCGGAGGTCTTCCCGCGCACATACTCCCATCCCACATCCCCTCCTCCACCAAGGTTTCATTTCTATTCTTATTTCAGTTCAGTCTCTAACTATGCTTTAATTTCCAATTGACCATTTAGAACTGAACTTGACTTTGATAAATATCTAAATGTCGATTTTAGGCCTTCTTTTGGAATTGCCTTTGATATCGATGGTGTAATCATCGGAGGCCGCGCTCCAATAGGCGGATCACCTCAGGCGATTCAAAGGCTCTATGCCAGGGATGGTGCGGACAACGCTTAATTGAATTAAGTGTGAATGGGCCAAATGGCTCAAATTTAGGCGAATGTGGCATTGCACTTTCTCTTAATTTTTTTATTTTTTCAAAAAGGAAGTTACACAGGGGCACTAATTTTGTGTCCTTTTGCTCTCTAACAGGCACACTGAGGATCCCTTTTCTATTTCTGACTAATGGTGAGTTCTATATCTTATATTCATATGTTAGGGTTGATCTGTGCTTGATCTTTAAAAATTATTTTTATTATTAAAAGGAGGTGGCATTCCTGAGTCAAAAAGAGCATCTGAGTTAAGCAAGCTTTTAGGTGTGAACATATCACCTCAGCAGGTACCTTTCCTCTCATGCTTCTTTTTGCATTCTGAAACTCAGGAGGAGTTAGGATACTACTGGCATATACTAGATACTAGTGTAAGCAGATTAACTGCTATTTCTTTTGAATGAGATAATTACTTGAATTAATTCTGAAATTCTTAGAACCTTTCTGGTCTCTGATTCAACTGGGCCTAGTTTAGTTTTTCTTTATTTGGTATAAGTAGGACATTAAACTCATACTGTTTTACTCAATTACAACGTACAGCTAGTTTCTATGAACAAAACTTGGAATTGTTCACTGTTTTATGGGGCAAATGTGTAGGTGGTTCAAGGCCATACACCGTTCCGAGAACTGCTAAATCGGTACAACTTTTTTTTTTATAAATTTTTATCATCCTTAAATGAATACATGTGGCAAACTCCATTCTCATTAATAATGATAAACAGTTTTGAAGATGACCCGATAGTTGCAGTTGGAAAAGGCGATCCAGCTACAGTTATGTCAGAGTATGGATTCAAGTAATAACCTGCCACACATTTTAAGCTCATTTTATATCATGAGAGAAGATTGAGTGGTCCCTAGCATCATCTATTTTTATGTTTTTGTTTGTAATGTTTGGCTGTTCCCATACTGGTAATAATGTTCCACCATGTACCAATTTGTTCTGAACAATTTTTTGTTCCATATAAAATACACACAGGTCATCTGGTTGGTGTGCACCAAGTCATTTTTCAGCTATAAAATTTCCTTACCAAAATCACTCACTTGTACTGGTGCTGACTTGTTTATTGGTTCTTTATTAGCTGAAAGATGATTCGGTGACCACAAATATCAAAAGTGGAAATCAAGGAACCATTTAAATTTTAAAAGTGGAATATACTTCAATAGTAGCACATGCTACCAATAGCATGCTACCTAAGCTCCTAAACTATAATTGAAACTATGATTGTTTTTCAAGGACCATCAAAGTCACATCCTTGTGGTGTGGGGTTAATTTCCTTGGAAGTCAATTAAATATAACCCACATTTCCATTTTGTCAGCAACTTCCATTTACACCCTGCAAATACTCAACTTATCTTTTCTTTTTGTTTGATTCAACTGAAAGTACAAACCACGTATTAAGTGAACATATTACTTGATTTCTAATAACAAGGTTCCCATCAGATGTTAAGCCAAAGGAATCATGTTTGAAGTGTTTAATCCTTTTATTTTTAAATTACATTGCTTTGACAATTCAAGTTACATCGATTTTACTATTTAAATTTCTTGAATATGCAATGTCAATAGAATATATAAAACACATCTCCCACAAGTTACTCTTGTACTATTATTTCTCGTTTGTCCTAGCCTAAGAGATCTAATTATCTAATAAATTAATTAGTATTTTCCATACTTATAGTTCACAACAACGCAATGTCCTAAATTGATAGGAACAGTACTTGAGTGGACATGGGACCAGAATTGAATTCGAGTGAACAAATCGAATACGGGGTACAGTTGAGTTACTTCTGGTGAAGTTAACTGCATAATTTGCCAAATTTTAGCTTGCAATTGTGTGCAGAAAGGTCCTGTCAATAGATGAATATGCAACATACTTCCCGGACATTGACCCATTAGCTCCTTTCAAGCCCTGGGTAATGAATGAGACGTGTAACAAGAAACATGCCTCTAAGATAGTACACCCAAGTTATGATGTTTATTCAGACAGAGTTAAAGGGGTTTTTGTCATTAGCGATCCTGTTGACTGGAGCAGGGACATACAGGTAAATTTACCTCTTTCTGCAATCCCAGAGTGATTGTTTTAATATTTCCTCAAGTTAACTGGAGAAAAAAATGCAGGGAAGACCATTGTGCACTAATGCTATCATATTAATTTACCAAGGTACTTTGTGATATACTAAGAACTGGCGGCCTTCCTGGAGCCGAGAAAGGAGATCAGCCTGCTTTATATTTTGCATCTGATGACCTTGAATATCAGGTTTGCAAGTGAATTTTTTTAAATGCACATGAGATTGTGTGCGCATGGAATTGCAAGAGAAACACTACCTAAGAGAACATGTGTTTCAACTGCATTTAATCCAGGCTGCATTTCCTGCTGAGCGGCTTGGAATGGGTGCCTTCAGAATCGCACTTGAAAGCATCTATAACACGTAAGGAAAGAATCTCAGTGTTCTATACCTGCAAATGTTGTATCAGATGGTTGTGTTTATACTGGTACAGACCCAGTAATGCCTGGTTTGCCAAGCATAGCAAGAGGACTTTTTACTATCTGGTTTGCGGGGGTAATATTGGGCCTTTGTGTAAATTAAATTAGGGAAATCCAAATAAATGCACACAGAGGGGCACATGATGTGTTACTTTTGCTTTTATTGATTAGGCATGAAAACCCTAGACTGCTATTCTGATATTTACTGATTTCACTGGAGCATACACATGGAAAATTCATTATCTATATTGTGTTTTCCGAATTTCAGGGTTAATGATTCTCCTCTGAAGTATACATCTTATGGAAAGCCCAATCCATTTGTATTTAAAAATGCAGAGGCTGTACTTACAAAAATTGTTTCTACTATGCATCAAAATAAAGAGATGACTAATGGAGGACTTGCAAATTCTTTCTCTACTCTTTACATGGTTGGTGATAACCCAAAAGTTGACATAAATGGTGCCAGGAAGGTACGTCTTAACTCCTATTGCAGAAGTGGTATTCTTTCACTCTCAGAAGATATATCAGTGATGTTTAGCAATTTCCGTGTATCAACCTTTAACAGCGCACATTTATAAAAAGGAAAGACTGGTTTCTTATTTGTCAAATTGTTATAATATTGCTGATAGGCCGGGAGACCATGGTTTTCAGTTCTGACGAGGACAGGAGTTTTTAAGGGAAAAAACAATCATGCCCAGTTTCCTGCAGATTTGGTATCAATTGTTATCCTTTTTTTCTTTCAATGTAAAATTCACTAATCACTATCATGAAAGGAAATGATTAGGGCTTATGAATAAAAAAGTTGATGTATCTGTTAATGCAAATCAGCTATAGGATTTTTAGCTAAGTCGTTCTTTCGCATTATCAGGTAGTTGATACTGTTGAAGAGGCAGTCGATTGTATTCTAAGAAAAGAAGGCTGTGAATGATATAGCAGTTTGGTCATAACTTATGGGCTTATGGTGGCAGCAAGCTGGTGACATTTCTAAAATATAGCCCAGGAATATAGATATAAATTATTTTTTGAGCAAAATTTATTCATTTTAACCAAGTGTCATTTATGAATAACAAAGAATATATATTTGTGAGCTTCAAAATTTGTTCATTTTAAAATAAGACTGCTTTACTTAATTTAACTAGAAGGAAAAAAAAATTCCTCTCATAGTCTCATATGATCTATTGCCTGTATGTTTAAGAGCCTTTATTTTTTGGCAGTCAATATATTGCAGTTCTGATAAGTTATTTTTGTAACTGTTTGTTTCTTTTCTTTTGGTCTCTTTTTTTGAAGGCTTGAAAAATTAAAGGTCCTATAATCCTGTGATGGTTACCTTCAAATGGGGTCATTCTCATTCTACTATTCTTTCTCTACGTTTAAAATATTATGACCTTAATTTTTGTTTTACCTGCGCTACAAAAAGTTGGTGTAATTGCGTGTAAATTGCGGGTGGTTATAACTTGGCATGGACAGATCGGTCCGATTGTTATAAAGTTTGGGCTGGCTGAGCCTTAGTGCTAGGCTTGCCAAAGTTTTCTTTTATTATTTGTATGTTGTATATTTCTGGCAGATTCTCCAGGCTTCGGTGGATCATAAGGTAAATTCATCAACTATATTGAAATGACCGAAATTATGTTTTAGGACTCTGAGGTGTGCTCAGTATTTTGGTTTGTAATGGACTCTGGTTTCTTTAATGAAACGGGCTCAAAAGTCTTTATCAAAAAAAAAAAAAAATGACCGAAAAAGATGCTGAGACCAGCTAGTTAGAATTGGCAGCGTACAGGCCTAGCAAAGGAACTAAGGAAGTATGGTTTCACTCCGCTCCATAGCACTTGAATCAAATTATACAGTGATTCCAGACGACTCGACCTCAACGGGCCCAAACCCAACCATTGTTCGATCAAAAGGATTCGGAGATAAGGCACAAGGAGAATGACCTCTAGGCCTCTCTTTCTCCTTCCTCTTGGGTTTATCCAAAACGATCACTCTCCTCTTTCATCTCTTTCCCCTCCTCTCCAATGGAGGCCACCGCGCTCTCCTCCCTCTCCTCCTCTTTCCTCTCCGGTCACCACTCGCACTTCCGCACCAAAAGCCTAACCCTCCCCGCGCGCCCCTCCCGCCGCTCCCCCACTCTTCCCTCCATTCGCGCCACCATCACCCGCCAAAAGAAAGAGGAGGTTGTCGCCGCCGTCAAGGCCCAACTGGAGAATTGCTACCTCATCGCCGGTATCCGCTACGAGGGCCTCACCGTTAAGCAGCTCCAAGCCGTGCGCAAGGCCCTCCCTGACTCGGCCAAGCTCCTGGTTGCAAAAAACACTCTCGTCGGCAAAGCCATTGAGGGAACGCAGTTCGAGCCCCTCGGGCCTTGCATGAAGGGCATGAATGCATACCTCTTTGTGCATTCCGAGGAAATACCAGAGGCATTGAAGCCGTACCGCACCATCCAGAAGGAAGAGAAGTTGGATGAGAGGAATGACTATGTCGGGGCTGTGTTTGAAGGGAAATTTTACGGGCCTGATGAGTTCAAGGCGCTCGAGACAATGCCGAGCCGAGCTGAGGTCTATGCTAAGTTGTTGGGGTCATTGCAGATGCCAGCTATTTCACTCGTGGGTACCCTCCAGGCGCCAACTAGGAACTTGTTGCTGATACTCCAGGCTTATGTCAAGAAGCTGGAGGAAGAGGCGGCAGCCGCACCGGCTTCCGAATAGTCGGGTTTCTTTTGTAGATTGGTTATATTTTGGGTTTCTGCATTTGGTGAATTTTGCTTGAAATTTGTAATTGTTACTACATGCAATGAAATTCTAATTGCTGCTGAAGGTTGTTGTCTCATCAAAGGATTGATTGTGTATATGGAATTAAAATGTAGTCAGGTACCTGACCAGGTAGAATGAGATCCGAACTGAAATTTCAAAGACCCCATGCATCTAAAGCTGGCACGAAAAAATATTGGGATAATATTGCTAAATCGAGTTGGTAGGGGAAAAAAGGAAGTTTAAGTAGGAAGTATGTAACAGCTAATAAAAGAGCGGCTTTGTAGCGGCCGTTGCCGGTGCGAATTCACATCCCCTCAGGTTACCTGACTGAGGACAATTGAAACGGATGGTTTCAGGATTGTTCTTTTAAATTGGAACGAATCTCAAAGCACAAATAATACTGGCCCCTTGTGCTACCCCGGATAGTCACCGGCTGAGAGTAAATCTGGGTCGTCCGTTTCAATTTGCTTGAGTCAGGTACCTGGGAGAAGACGGATCCGTGTGCTGTTATTTTGTTTTCTCTAAAAACATGATCGTGCTCTTTGGAGGAACCGATACGTCCAAGTAAATAAAAGTGTGGTTTAAATTGAACGGATTGGATTTGAGACACTACAGAATGGACCATAGTGTGCTACAGTGCTACTAATGCTATTACTATTGTAATTTTGATTGAATGCTAAGAACTCGGAAAGTTTGTAGAGCCTCGAGAACGCGTATTGCCTAATTATGAAAGTTCGTCTAAAGGTAAATTTTCTTTATCGAAACAGATTTATTTGTTCAGCTCATTTATTTCACTGCTTGCTTACATAGCTTGGGCCATGGAAAAAGAAAAAATCTTCTCCTTTTGTACCTAAAAGAAGATTATGATTACTTCTGGGCCATGGCAAAAGAAGAAATCTTATTCCTCTGTACCTAAAAAACAATGATTACTTTTGGGCCTCCTTCCATATTCTTTTCTCTAATAGCCCGGCCCGTAAACTAGCTCCTTCCAACTTATGGATTAAATTTTTTTTTTTTTTTTTTTTGAGAGATTCTTAGTAGCAGCTACTAAGCATGGAATAAAATCTGGAGTCTTTAGCCTCCTCATCTCTTTCTGTTCGTTTGTCCCTTTTTTAGTAATCCTTCCTCTTCACTCAATCGGTAATAAATTAGACATCACATTCAAACCTATGTTCTTTTTAACAGTGTTATAAATAACGGTATGCGCTCGTCGGACGAACAGGGTACCGCTAAGCGATTAATCGGGAAATCCGTGACGGTTTGATCACCGCCAACGACTAATCGGTCGATTAATCGGCCTAAACGGATATTTTTACAACACTGCAAGTTTTTAATATGAGTCGGTGACTCGGTGTCTTGGTGGTTAAAATAGTGAGCATCACGCCTTACCTTTGACGTAGTTTATAATTAGTGCAAATTTAGAAAAATTACTTGGGGAAAAGATCATTACTATTCGGGAGCGGATCTAAACCTTAACTTGAGCATCACACAGTAATATTATAATAAAGACATTACCTTTGACATACGTTTATAATTAGTGCAAATTCAAAAAAAAATTACTTGAGGAAAAGATCATCACTATTTAGGAGCGGATCTAAGACTTAGTCACCTTAGTGAGCATCACACAGTAATAATATATAATAAGTTATTACCTTTGACATACGTTTATAATTAGTGCAAATTCAGATAAATTACTTGGGGAAAAGATCGTTACTATTCAGGGGCGGCGGATCTAATGCTTAGCCAAAGGTAGCTAAGCTATATGATTTTAAAATTTTAGTTGTGTATGTAGAAATTTAATTTTTTTTTTTTTTTTTTACTTTTTATATAGTTCAGCTTCTTCGATGAAAACAAATATTTAGTTGTAATCTAATGGTTAAAGCTTTATTTTAGAGTTGAAAGACTTGAGTTCAAATCTTACTCACTACATATTATGCATTTTAACTTTCAATCACTCCTATCAAAATTTTCTAGTTCCGCTCCCGTTACTATTTCAATTCTAATTCTAGTACGAAGAACACAATTACAAGTACTCGAAATTTAAATTTTTTGTAAGTTATAACTTGTAATTGTAATCTAATAAAATTTCAGCCTCCATAAACTTTGGAGCGGACGCATTAATGCGTTGTGGATAGAAATATCTGTTGCACATAAAAGGGAAACAAGTTGGCCTAGAAAGCCTTCGCCAACTTATCCAGAAAATTGTCCGAACTACATTAAATTTGCGATAACCCACAAGCAATTCACCAGTTCACCTTTAATTTGTGCCGATCACAAGTCATCCGGCAGCACGCGCACAACAGTGCAATTAATAACCAGCTAGCTATCTCTTCCCACAAGAGATAGGCTATCATGCTTCTTTGGAAAGTACACATAGTGTTTTGCTTTCTGTTCATATTTTTATTTGTAAAGTTCAAATAGTTAATCTAAAGTTCTATTTTTTTAGAATTTTTGAAAATCAGTGTTTTTGTGAATTTTTTATTATTTTTTATTTAATAAAAAGTTGTGATTTTCAAAAAATTTAAAAAAATAGTAAAAAATTTCTAAAAAATGTAAAATTTGGTTTCCAAGCACGTATCAATATGAAGATCATGTTGAGAAATTCAGATCGACTAATTAAACTTTAAAAATAGAGATATGAACGGAAAGTAAAATATCATATTTACTTCCCAAAGCATCGTAGCATCACTCCTTCCTAGAATGTCACACTTCAATAATGTTCTGATTTGTTAGTAATTAACTAGACAGACCCGTTTGATGAATATCCTTGATTGGTGGAAATATCAATTCACTTACTAAGATAAGGGTAGCGGCCAATTATTGGCACGATAAGATACCCTTTGGTTTCGTGTGGTTTGCACAAACCAAACTAGTTAGAACGAAAGTAGAACAGGAGTTGGGATTCTCTGTGGCGCTCTGTCATGCAATACAGAATCATATTATATCAATATGGCGAGCAGTAGGGGGTGTAAACGTGGCAAATTTGGAGCGGATAATGTTAATATTAAATTTGTATCTATATTTAAATTAGCGGATATGAATTATGAATACATATGTTAAACATATTAAAATTTAAATCAAATTCTCTTTAAACGGATACGAATATGGAGTGGATAATTCGCAAATACAGATATAAAATAAAAAATTGTCAAATAATTGAGTCACATGAACTTTAAGATACAAATACCAATTAAGAAAATTTAGTAAAAAAGAGAGTAAAATAACAGTGTCCATAAACAGAGGAATGGAGAAGAGGAGAAATAAGTAGTAAAGAGATAAAAAAGAATGACAACGGTGAATGGAAAAGAGAATTTTGCTCCGGATCGGAGCTTAACAAATTAGTCCCACAAGTAAATAATTTGGGACATTTATATATCAACCTCGGTATAAAAAAAAGAAACAAATTTGAACGGATATTACTCACCTTGTTCTGTTCATCGGATTCCTGTTCCGTTTACGCATCATAAAATTTATTTGTTTCCGAATTCGGATCTTTTTTTCGTATTTAATAAGGGTTAATTGAACCCCATTTATTTTCAAATTTTTTGTATTTGTATCTTATTTTCTATATAGTTTAGAATAAAATGTTATGAACAATGTAAAATTAATTCTCATTCACAACATAAAAATTTTATATGTTTGTCCTCTATTTACATTTGACCTCTATTGTTTGAAAATCAGACTCTACCATCAATTGTTCACATTGCAAAAAATAAGATAACTCTTCCTATTAGTCCACAACATGGGTAAGCAGCAATATACCGTGTAGCACACCAGAGGATAAACGAGCATATATGGATGAACTTTTGCAAAAAAAAAAAAAAAAAAAAGTGAAAAAGAGGAAATAAAAGTAATCACTTGGCACTTTCAATTTTTTGGAAATTTTTGGTCAGAAGATTTAGAGATCATGATTTTATCCAATTGTAGGTTGTATTGCATCAATATCGTTAAATAGCAAAGCAACATATGGTGTTATTATTATTATTATTATTAAAATTTTATTATAGTTTTACATTATGTTGAAAATCTTATTGTTTTAATTTTAATCGACGAATTAGATTCCATCCAAGTAACAATAAATTCAACATAAGTGAAAATGAAATATATAAAAAGTGTTCTTTCTTTTTACCATAAAACTCCCCGATGTTATACATTTTTCTATACCAAAGTTGTATTCCAACATTATTTTGCTCGAATGCTTCCTGAATTGTCTAATTGTTGTTTAAATTTGTTATTAGGGGTGACTCAAAAGTATACGAAATTATTTTGTTAACGTAAATTTGATTTCGATAAGTTTGTTCGGTTAATTTACTTTTGACTTAATTATTGATGTGCCATGTTTTATTTGTCAAACGGCTAGCATGAACTATAAAAAGAGGAATGATTCAATTATATCATTTTATAGTGACACATCTTGATACTATATACTTATAAGTCATTTTTGTGATTTTAAAGTTCAAACAGTCGATCCGAACAGTTTAACATGATCTCCATATTAAAACGTGCTTGGATACCAAATTTTAAATTTTTTGGGTTTTTTAGTATTTATTAAGATACGTACAAAATTGTTGTTTTCAGATAATTTTAGACCATTGAAAAACAACGATTTTTAAAAATTCTAAAAAAATAGTAAACAATTTAAAAAAAATGTAAAATTTGGTGTCCAAGCACATTTTAATATGGAGATCGTGTTGAACGGTTCGGATCGACTATTTGGTTTTTCAATATAACAAAAATGACTTGTAAATATATAGTGTAAAGATGTGTCACATTAAAATGATGTGATTAGATTCCTCCTCTATAAAAAAGCTAGTTGATAAAATAAATATGATGACTTTTTGCATACGTATATTAATTTTTTTTCGAAACCGTATCCAAATAGCATTTTGTGTAACTTCATTATTTTTTTTTAATAAAAAAATTATTAATAACCCTCATAAACTCTCTCTAAATTATATTATATCAACTTCAATGCAACTTGAAATGCACACTTGCTTATGTGTCTATGCATACTTGTCTATTTGTGTCGATGCACACTTGCAGTATTGAGACACAATTGTCTATTTCAATTAAGATATAGCTGTTAATAGCCCTAAATTTAGGGGTGTAAACGGTCGGATACGGATCGGATAGTGGTCAAACCGTATCCTTATCTGTTATAATTTTTCGGATACGGATATGAATACGGATAGTCTCGGATACGAATACGGATCGGATATTAAACAAATACGAATAAGAATCGGATATCAGATAGATACGAATACGGATATGAATATAATTCGGATAACTAAAAATAAATTACTAATGTATATTCTAGTAAAGAATAACATCTAAATATAATTTTTTTATTCTCCTTGGTAGCTCCTACTAAGTTTTAAAAAAAATATATATATAATTTTTTTATTTATAAATTAGATCTAATATTTTTCGTAATAAGTTTGTTGGTAACAAAATATATATCATATTATCAAAACATTAGTCACTACTCATGTCATAGTGTTATATTGTTCATCAGAATATAAATGTATATGCAGTTTAATAAATCATTAGTATGTATATACAATTTAATAAATCAATTGAAGAACATAGAGTACATTTGTTGTGGTTTAGGGGTGTAAATGCTCGGATACGGATAGTTGCGAATAGTTAAAAAATTTACCGTATCTTTATTCGTTATAATTTTTTAGATACGGATATGGATACAGATACTCTCGAATACGAATACGGACTATTTCTTACCCGTTATCATATATGGTAATAATTAAAATAAAAATTATAAAATTACATATGGAGATGATGAATGATATGATATAAATTTATTCATGGCTCATATATAGGGGTGTAAACGGAGCGGATAATGCAAATACCAAATCCGTATCCATTTTTCAATGAGCGGATACGGATACGGATACGGATACGGCTAGTAAACGGATATCAAAATTCAAAACCAAATCCGTCTTAAACGGATACAAATACGAATACGGAGCGGATAATCCACAGATACGGATTCGAATACGGTTACGAAACGAATAATTGTCGGATAATTGAGTCATATGAACTTTAAGTACAAATACTAAATTAAAAAAATTAAAAACAATTAAGAAAAACAAAAGTAAATTAAAAAAGTAAAGAAATGGAGAAGATATAGGAATGGAGAGGAGTTAGGGAATATTAACCGCTGAAAGTCAAGTTACAGCAAAGCAGAAAAGTTGAAATTTCAGATCCGAATAGTGCGGATATCCGCTCCGTTTATACTTTCAAAGAATTATCCGTATCCGTATCCGGGTTAAATTTTCCTATGCAAAAAAATATCCATATCCGTATCTGGGATATCCGTATCCGTTTAAATCCAGATTCGGATAATAAGCGGATTCGGAGCGGATATCCAGACGGATAGCCATATCCGTTTACAGCCCTACTCATATATATCTATTAAATGATATTTTTTCTCTTTTGTCCAACAAAATATATATGTTGGAGCTTATGCTTCCAACCTTAAGAAAACATAATAGGTAAAAGTGCAAATAAAGACTATTTCTTACCCGTTATCATATATGCATATATGGTAATAATTAAAATAAAATTTATAAAATTACATATGGAGATGATGAAAGATATGATATAATTTTATTCATGGCTCATATATATATATATATCTATTAAATGATATTTTTTTACTCGTTTATCCAACAAAATATATATGTTGGAGCTTATGCTTCCAGCCTTAAGAAAACTATAGGTAAAAGTGCAAATAAAGACTATTTCTTATCTGTTATCATATACGGTAATAATTAAAATAAAAATTATAAAATTACATATGGAGATGATGAATGATATGATATAATTTTATTCATGGCTCATATATATCTATTAAATAATATTTTTTTACTCGTTTATCCAACCCGTACCGTGTTTGATAAGATGAGTACATTTTTTTTTTATCTTATTAGGTACTGGTAAAGATAAAAAAAAATGTTAACATAACGAGTAAGAATATGAAAATAATTCCACCCAACCCATTTCGTAACCATTGACACCCCAAAACACAAAGGTTACATGCCACCCGCAACATGTTATATAGAATTCAAACTATTTGGCTAGTTTGGCAGAATAGTAGTAAAAAACAGGGTTAACCCAGCTCCCTTTCGTCTGTTCTCTCTCTCGCCCTGTTTGAAGTTTCATGTCTTTGCCAAAAGAAAAAAGTTCATGTAGATCTAGAATTTTATTGGCGCTCTTGGCATGGAAAGTCCCAACCATCATAAGCTGTCCTCAACCACTTCATTCTTTATATATACAAATTTTTTTGTTTCCTGTATAATAATGCTTGGTTCGGAATAAAAGCAAGGTTTTTTTTGTTTCCTGTATAATAATGCGTGGTTCGGAATAAAAGCAAGGATAAGACACATGACGCATGTTATATATCCAGGTTCTTTCTTTCCAGTTTGCATTACCACATTCTTTTCCAAGTCAACTTCTATTTACTCCAATTCAGAAATGGAGATAGAGGTCGGCCAGCATGGGCCCACCCTATGATTCTAAAAACTTTTGTTATACATATGATAAGTTAATTAAATTATAATGATTGATAATTAATAACAGGCCTCTCTTGTTCCATCAATGAGAAATTAATGATATATTTATCACTTACTAATCTCTAACTGTAATTTTTCTCTTAGTAAATACTTTAAAAAAAAAATATCATTCTTAATATGTTAATCTTAGTTCTTAAGTACCTTTTAATTTTTTTGTGGCACGCCAAGTTAAATTAATTCTCTGAATTTTAATCAAGAGAAAGTTTCAGATAACAAAGTTTGTCTAGTTTTTTTTTTATAAATTCTTGAACTATTAGTATAATTTTCTTCTCTTATGGAATTAGATTAGAGTGAGTCTATATTTACTATGCATATCACGATTTGGTCTGTAATACGGATTAATATTTTCGTTTCGATATTCTAACGGTCGATCCGAACCATTCAAAATAATTTCATATAAATATGTACTTGCAGACCGAATTTTATATTTTTTGTACTATTTTCTAAAATAGGTAGAAAATCATTGTTTTTGGATGGTCAAGAATTTTCAGATCAAGTTATATTCTACCTATCTTAAAAAATAGTAAAACAATTCTAAAAAATATAAAATTCAGTTTGCATGTACATATTCATATGGGGATCATGTTGAATGGTTTGGATCGACCGTTAGGAATTTGAAAACAGAAATATTGATCCGTATTAAGGACCAACCCGTGATATGCATAGTACCATAGACTCACTCATTAGATTATTATATAGAAATTGGCAACAAAATTTCTTGATAGCATGTAGTTAGATTGATTGTCTATTGTTAAACTAGGGTTGTTTTGCGAGCTTCTTAATGTAAAATTTTTTTTTTTAAGAGAATGCTAATTTTTACAATAATATATATACTTGCTTTGGAAATTAAAAAGAGTGTTTTACTTTGCACTCATATCTTCATTTTCAAAGTTCAAATAGTTAATTCGAATCTTCCAACATGATTTTCATATTAAAATGTTCTTGGAGACCAAATTTTACATTTTTTAGAATTTTTTACTATTTTTTCAGAATTTTTGAAAATCACAACTTTTCAATAAATTAAAAAGAGAGAAATATGATACTGAAACTATCCAATCAAAAGGTTGAGAAGAGAAACTAAATCATACGGATGAAAGCTTAACATATTTTTATAGATCAAATCAATTTGGAATATCATTTATCGTAAATAAAAGTAATTTATGTTAACGGTAGTGATATAATAATATGCTTGGATTGTTTACAAAAATGAACATAAACATGACTGCACGTCTCTTCGGATAATAAAATTCTAGACTCTTATTCTCTGAATCACATAACTTATAAGCTATCTATTTATCTACACCACCAAAATATATAATAATATTTTCACCGTAGGAAATAAAACAAACTCATGGCTGGGAAAAGGGAAGAGAAAAGGAAAAAAGGGGCAACATGCTATGAGAATCAACTAGTGAAAGTGCAAAGCTACCAAGCGGAACCAAATCCAAGTGCACGGCGGAGGTTGAAAATAATAATAAACTAAAAAGGAAGGGATGAAGCAAAGAGAGAGCAGGTGAGGTGAGCCACAGAGATCTAAAGCAGATGCAAAGCATGAGAGGAAAGCGCTTGGTGTGAGACTGTAAGCCAAGAGAAGGGGAATAAGCAAAGCGTTTTTCAGATATAAAGCCGCGGGTAGACATGAGTACATACTGGAGTCTGGAATCTTATGACACGTGACTTGGCACCTTAATTAATAGCCTCTCATTCAGCCTCATTCTCATAAACTAAAATTGAGCCCCGGATTATTGTTTCTTTTTTATTAAAAATATATATTTTTAAATGCATATGTTAAAATAATATTGTTAGATGATTGAATTATATGTGTATAGAAACAATATATATATATATATGAGATGGACTTAGCTACTCCATGGAGTAAAACGACTTTGTACTCCACGCCATATCTTCATTTTCAAAGTTCAAATAGTCGATTCGAACCTTCCAACATGTTCTTCATATTGAAATGTACTTGGAGACCAAATTTTACATTTTTTGGAATTTTTTTACTATTTATTAAGCCACTTTGAAAATCTGAAAATCCGGGTGAACAGTAAAAAACAGTAAAAATTTCTGGACCGCTGGATCAGTGATTTTCAAAGTGGCTTAATAAATAGTAAAAAAATTCCAAAAAATGTAAAATTTGGTCTCCAAGCACATATCAATATGGAGAACAACTTGAGCGGTTCGGATCGGTCGTTTGGATTTTCAAAATGGAAATAATGAGGCGTGGAGCACCAAGTCGTTTTACTCCATGGAGTAGCTAAGCCCAGCACACATATATATATATATATATATATATATATATATATATATATATATAAATTATATATAGTGGAGGGAGCTACTTACACCTTTTTTTGGTGACACCGGATGATACTCTACATTTTCAAAGTCCAAACAGTCGATATAAACCGTTCAACATGATGGATATATTAAAATGTGCTTGCATATCAAATTTTACATTTTTTTTGATTTTTTTACTATTTATTAAGATGAGTACAAAAATTCAATGGTCTGAAAACAACGATTTTGTAAAATACTTAATAAATAGTAAAAAATTCAAACAAATGTAAAATTTGATCTGCAAGTACATTTTAATATATCCATCATGTTGAACAGTTTGGATCGACTGTTTGGACTTTGAAACTTTGAAAATGTTGAGTGTAATTCGGTGTCACAAAAAAAAAGTGTAAGTGGATTCCTCCTCTTATATCTAATAATTTTACATTCCAACCTTAAATTTTAAATTATTAAAATTAAAAAAATAAAGACAAAAATGAACCCTTTTCATATTTTTAATACTTAATTTTCTGAACTTGTTATGCACTATCAGAAATCAGAAATTTCATAACACATTCAGTGAATACGTCCTCAAGATAAGATCACCTTTGCAAAATACTAAGATGAGTTAGTATTAATGCGAACAAAAGGACGAACCAGCTGGTTATATCATTATATATAATTTTGATCCACAGCATAATGTTGTCAAGTATTTCGATATGACAAAAAGTTCATAGTCACAAGGATTCATCTCCTCTCCAGTTCTAGATACAAATGGATGGTCCATTTGCATCGAATAGGACAATCTAAGGGCCTGTTCGGTGACACCTATTCCTATGAGTTTTAAAGGAAAAATTAGTGGTAATGGTAGGGGTGTTCAAATGGATCGGTTTATTCGGTTTTAAACCGAACCGGCAAATTTTGAGTTTAATTGGATCGGTTGTTCAGTTTAATGGTTCGATTCGGTTTAGTTTTTGAAGAAGTTCGGTTTTGGGTTCTCCAAATCGGTTTGAACCGAACCAACCGGTTTAATAAAAAATGAATCGGTTTATTTTGTGTGGTTTATAATGGATCGGTTTATCAAAAACCGGCTTGTGTGGTTATCAAATTTTTTATCCAAATCGGTTTGAACCGAACCAACCGATTTTGAAATGTTTATTTGTAACTTGAAATGTTTGTATTCGGTTCAACCGAACAAACAGAAGTTTAAATCGGTTTAATTAATTCGGTTTTTGATCAGTTTGGAATTTTAATTCGATCGGTTCGGTTGGATTTTCAAAATTCGGTTCAAACCGTGGTTCGGCAAAAAAGTTCGGTTTGATCCGAACCGACCGGTTGAACATCCCTACAAGAGACATGGCTGAGTTCCTGGGAATTGGTCAAAGCACTTGAAGGCATGAAAAAAAAGGAATGGCTGGTAAGATTCCTTTGCACAGTTTGGCAAATGTGGAAACACCGAAATGCAATCATATTCAGAGGTCACAGATTAACGGTCTCAGCAGTGGCTTTCAAATGTGTGCAGGAAATGACATTATGGCTACAAAACTGTTAAAACAACAACAACAACTGCAGTGTAAGTAGATTGAAATACAAAGAAGATATTTTTTGTTTTCCTGACTGTTGGTTGTTATATGTAAGTATGGATATTTGTTTATAATAAAATTCACATGGCAGCTGCTGCCAGGTTTAAAAAAAAAGCAAAAACTTTGCAAATTGTAATTGTTCGTACTTCTTTTAATTAAATCAAATCACAACATTTAATTTTGATTTAGTAGCAAATTTTCAGCTGTTAATGACCAGGCTTATTATCTTGAAGTTCAAAATCCATCATCCAATTTATCCTAAATTTAAAGCGAGATAAACACAAATGATCGGTTGTCTAAACCGGAAATGAATACTTCATTATTACAAATCTGTCCTAAGTCATCATTGAGATTACAACGTATAAGACAACAATGGAATATTTTCCACTCCAAAGGTCGGTGCTTTAGTTTCATGAAGACAATAAGAAGAAAAAATTTCAATTTTGCTTCCTTCGCAGTTTGTGTATTTATTTATTTTTTGATAAATTTGACAGGGCGTTTGCTTCCTTTGCAGTTGTATTGGGTCCATTAGATGGTTCCAAAATCCAAACCAATCTATATAAGCCGTTTATTTTATATTAAAGGGCACAAATTAAATCATCCAATGAACTTCTCTTTCTTAAGCGAACTACAAATTGAGAGGATGATGAGAAATTGTTTTTTATCTTTTCGGTGAGTATGTATGTCATCTTACTGAGTTTATTCATGTCATGCGATCGACCAATTTCATCACTCCGCCGACTTAATTAAACTCGTGTTTTCAAGGTTTTTTATTATTAGAAAACGGTTTCGAACTTGAGTAGGATTAAAAATTTAAAATGCATTATTGGTTTTGTGCTCCAATCATGTTTCATGTTTTTTCCTCTGTTTTCAAAGTTCGAACAATTGATCCGAACAGCTCAATATGATCTTCATATTAAAATGTGCTTGGAGACAAAATTTTATATTTTTTGAAATTTGTTTACTATTTTTTAAATAGGTACAAAATCACTGTTGTGGATGGTCCATAATTTTCTGAAAACAATGATTTTGTACCTATCTAAAAAATTAGTAAAAAAATTCCAAAAAATATAAAATTTGGTCTCCAAACACATTTTAATACAAAGATCATATTGAGCGGTTCGGATTGATTGTTCGAACTTTGAAAATGGAGAAAAGACGTGGAGCGTGATTGGAGCACAAAACCAATGGTGCATTTTAACCCTACTCTTCGAACTTATCAAGTGATATGGTGGCAGGTATCAGTCGTTAACATTGATTATATTTAATTGTGGAGTAAGAGATGAAGTAAATTTATTAGATGAGAAGTAAAATATAAGTTTTTTCACTTCCTATTATCACACTTATATGTATATATATATATATATACAGAGACGAAGTCAGACTTTTAAACTACGGGATGAAACAAATTTTTTTTTTACTGAAAATGGGGGTTAATTTGACAATACCAAGTCATTTTACTTTAAATTATATAGAAAATCATACGTAAATAGAAAAAAAATATTAAAAAAAATAGAGGTTAATTCACCCCATTCTCTCTTCTTCCCTCTGCCACTGTACATACAGTAGAGCCCTTTGTCATAGGCAAAGATTTATTTTTCAATATTGATCTTACTCCTCCAGCTATATTAATTTATATCATAATTTAAATTGTCAAACGAGATGTAGGAGTAAGACTGAGTAAGCAACTTAATCTTTTTTAAATTTAAGTAAAAACTAGACATACCCATAAGTATTCAATTTATATTCCATCATTAGCCATTAAAACTAAAGGATGACAAATAAATAACTATTAATTATTAGATAACTTAAAACTTGTACAATATAACTAAAAAGGTATAAGAAATTAATAAATATATTAATTAGACGTATCAGGACATCAGGTACATAGTGTTAGAGTAGAACTAGGGTGTTCCTAAGCTCACCAAGCTTCTTCCGTGAGCTCAACTCTAAAACCTATCGAATTGAATTCAAACGACATTTTCAAATCGTTAGATGTTCAATCTATATTAAAATGTACTTGGAGACCAAATTTTACATTTTTTGGAATTTTTTTACTATTTATTAAGATGGTTTCAAAATCGTTGTTTTCCAATGGTGCAGAATTTTAATAAAAACAGCAATTTTCAAACCATCTTAATAAATAGTAAAAAAAATTCCAAAAAATGTAAAATTTGGTCTCCAAGCACATTTTAATATAGATTGAACATCTAACGGTTTGAAAATGTCGTTTGAAGTCAATTTGATAGGTTTTAGAGTCAAGCTCACGAAGGACTTGGTGAGCTTAGGAACACCCTAGTTCTACTCTATTATATGTTAATGTTAACATATAACAAACGAGTAATGAATAATTATTAAATAAACTGATAACTTATACAATATAACTAAAAAAATATAACAAACTAATAAATATATTAATTTAAACACGCCACGTACATATTACATGTAATATAAGGAATTATAAATTGTTAATCACATAATTTTTTAAGAAACTATAAATTACTAATGAAATAATATTGTATAAATTAATCTCATCAAAAATTGCAAATTAACTAAAATTATATTAATATAAATCAATCATGTCATACTATTTATTTTTATTAATTATAACATAAGTAAAGGGTACATACTAATTTTATATCTAAGACTGTGTTGATCGTTGACGTGCCTTTTTAGTAGAAGGAAGAAAATACTAACCAATATAGATGAGCTCATGATCTCTCGCACATGTGTGGTTAGAAATGTGTGGTCTAACTTCAATCCACCGCCTCAATTCGTTCAGGCTTTAATTATACCGGATCTCATGGTGTGACAGTATGAACATTATTTTTCTATAGTCAATTAATTACACGGTTGTTTAAGTTTCCTCGTTTTGGACTCGGTGGTGCATCTGGCTCCAGGTCACAAATTTTTCTATAAATGCTGAGAAGCACGCTATAGCGACGTTATAGTATTTTTGGATTATAGAAACTATGACGCTATTACCGTGCAGTTCATGATAAAGTTCAAAATAGCGCACTATAGCATTTTTTCAGCCATTCCGCTATGACGCGATAAACGCTATTTAAAACATTGGTTTCTAGAGTTAAATGGAATTGTGGTTTAACATATTCCAATCTGAAAAACGAACAAGAGATAAATTAATTAGATGCCATGTTAAGATTCCTGTTTGACGAGAACAAGGTTTTAATTACTAATATTGCTCCATCGTGGTGATTTTAGAAAAAAAAAAAAAAAAAACCATATACATTGCAAATAGTAATACCTATTACACACAGAATTATCTTACATCACAATAATCAATTTTTAACATTACGTAAAATATCTTTAATTAGTAAAAATGAATGAGAAATAACCTTAAAACATATTGGTTATTTCCTGAACTAATTTTATCTCTGCAAATTAGTAACTCGTCAACCTCAAAATACACAATTTTGAGTTGTCCGCTATATTAGCAGTAGCTGTACTTGTACAATCTAAGAGCATCTCCATTCCAGCAAACGTTTAGCAATTAATTTGGACCACGTCATTGAGTTTAGCAATTGAATTTCTAAATCACTCAATCTCAGAAATTTAGAGTTGCTTTTAAAGCAAACTTGCTAATTTAAAAACTGTGGTACATCTCAGCAATTATATTAGCAATTTAAAATAAATCACTGTTGTAAATGCTCTAAAGAGTTGCTTTTAAAACAAACTTGCTAATTTAAAAATTGTGGTACATCCCAACAATTATATTAGCAATTAACACATCAGATTAGCAATTTAAAAGAAATCACTGTTGTAGATGCTCTAAGAGTCAAAGATATAACTTCTAAATTCAGTGCGCTTTGAGGTGATTTGAGTGCTTTGATCTTCATCATGTGTTTAACATCCCAACTTTTACATAACCCCTCATCATATAAAGCATTGAAATTTGAAGCCGGTGGTAATTAACGTCTGTTGCCACTTGCCACTGAGGCTATGATGTAATGGTTAGTGGCATATAGTCTTCCATAATTGAGATTCAATGATCGATTATGGTCGGGGATTAAGTAGGGACTTTAATTTGGAGAATGTGCGGTGGATTGTGCGCGTCTAAGAGTTTGTGTTAAAAGTAATATAACATTACACAACGTCTTGTAAGATGGAATGAGACTTAATTAGGGGTGAATACAGAATACGGTATGGATAATATCCGATCCGTATTCGATACGTATTCGAAAAATTAGATGTGGATACTTGATATTTGAATATCCGTGTGAATATGGATACTGATATAGTTTTACGTACGTTTTAATTATCTGTATTCAAATAATAAATATGTATCATATATTTTAATATATATTATGAAAAAATATTGTTATTCACCGTTAAAATTAAATAAATATTATGAACTTTGATATTTTTTAATATTATTTTAATAAATATCCGATCCGATCCATATCTGTATCTGTATCCAGCTGATATCCAATCCGTATTCGTATCTAAAAAATTAAAAAATTATATGGATATGGTTTTACCACTATCCACTCCGTTTTCACCGCCAGACTTGATGTTCTCTCTTTTTTTTAATTTTTTAATTTTTTAGTAATCATGCACGTTTATGTAGTTTGGGTATAAACAAGTGCTGAATTGTGATGATCGTTGTGCAGCATTTGGCACAGGCGCTTCAACTGAATATCAGGTCAATTGTTCATTATTATTATTATTATTATTATTTTTAACGAAAATCGATCATTCTTTTCTTAAAAATAACTGTAGCTGTACACCTAGTGTTATTTATTATGATCAAAATTTGTAAAATAAATCACAATTGACTCATAAAATTCTGAAAATAATTTATGAAAATACTTCCCTATTTCTAAAAATTTAACTAACAGTTGAAGTTTCAGAGCAAAATTTAACTATATGAGTTGTACATATAGTTACTTATTTTATATGTTGTTTGTGCTGGAGTTCTCTTTCATAGCTCTCTTTCTTCTCCTCCTCTTCTCCCTCCATGTTCTACTTCCCACACTGGCGGCTCTTTATTGGGACCTCTGAATTGTGACTGTCCCGGTCTGGTTAATTCAGTTTTTGGTCCGGTTTGATTTAGTTTCTGGCCCAGTTGATTCAGTTCCCGATCTGATTTGATTCAGTGCTTTCTACGATAAAGTCTGCTAGCAGGAAACTATGCGCACATAGAAAATCATCACTAGACTCTTGTCATTTACATAGGAAATCATTACTAGGCTCTTATCATTTCCATCAAGCAAGGACAACCACTGTGCATTTTTAGTTTATTTACAGCTGAGTGTTTTCTAAGACATTTCTTGTCTAATCTTATGTAACAACTGGTTTGTAACTCTTTAAGTTAATAAAATCACTTACGGGTTTTACTGCCAAAAAAAAAAAAAGCTGCCACCTTCTATAGATTTTCATGACGCAGTATATGTTTCAAATCTATATCAATCTCAAAACTCTTTATATTTGATTTAAAATCAAAGTTGAAGGTTGTCAAAAGAGTGCAGCTTGCAGCAGTGTTCGTAATATGGAAGGAAAGGTGTAGAAGAATTTTTCAAGAAAAGAATAAAACAGCGTTGCAAGTGTGCCGGGAGATTAGGCAAGAATTTCGAACTTGGTTCCCTGAAGAAGAAGGCTTGCAGTATTAATTTGTCTGGGAGGCATTTTTATACAACTTTCTGATTGGTTGTGTTTATTTTCCAGTTTATCTTTTCTTTTCTTATTTCACTTTCTTTTCTTGTAAATATCACCATGTACAGCCTTTTTATATTACACCATTGGTGTAATAATTAATGGAATATGGGAGCTTGACTCCCTTAGTTTCTTTTTCAAAAAAAAAAACTCTTTATATTTGTGTGTATAAAGACCCATCTTCGAAGACGACACTTCTTAATTCTTAGTTTGTTTAACGGGCCTTCCAAAAATTTAGTTATGCGCCGCCACTTGTCACATTATCGTGGAGTGTTACGCAAGATATGGATAATTTCAAGCGGTGGTGTTCCTCTATCGTTATAGATTATTATCCCTGTATCCCATCTCTTTCGGATGGAATGGTACAGATTAATTACTAAAACAACTAGTTATAACCTGTACATTTAAAAACTAAAATAAAAATGATAGCATGTGCACGAATGCAAAACCGTCCGGATTGTCCAATGAAACTTTTTAGAAAATTAATAAATTCTGAAATTCTGAACCCAATACCAGTACGGCAGTACCCGACAATTTTATTAATATCCAAAGTTAATTACAAATTAATAAATATAACCACTAATGTTGCGAATTTATAAAATATATATACCGGCCATTTACTAAATTTTTTTTTAGAGACACTATGAATAACAAGATGCTGAAAATCTAACACTAAAAATTCAAATTTTTTTTAAATATTTGTTAGATTACTTTTTTTATATATAATTAGCATATTTATACTAAAATACGCTAAATTACTTGAAATTATGTTAAATTACACTGAATTACGCTAAATTACAATAATTATGTTAAATTACACTAAATTATGCTAAATTACGCTAAATTACACTGATTTTGTGCCATATTTCATAAATCATAAAAAATAGTAAAAAAATTTCAAAAATAATAAAAATTGGTATTCTACAAGTTCATTATATAACTAATTTACTGAGCTACTTAGATTAAATAATATAAATGAAAATCTTAATCGGAAACTTCAACTCAAGTTTTGAGGCTCTTCCCTTTATTTTTTGGTAATTCTGAATTTTGAAATTCGGCAAAGCTTTCCGAAAAGTGATCATTCGCTAAAATCGAACACTCAAGGGTCGTTTTATGGCCGTTTGAAGTTTCGTCGTCGTTTTTCATCTTCTCAGTGAAGATATCATCCCTATTCATATGTAATTTAGAGTAATTTAGCGTATTTTAGCATAATTTAACATAATTTTGTGTAATTTTGTGTAATTCAGCATAATTTAACATAATTTCAAGTAATTTAGCATATTTTAGTATAAATATGCTAATTATATATAAAAAAAGTAATCTAACAAATATTAAAAAAAATTGAATTTTTAGTATTAGATTTCAGCATCTTGCTATTCATAATGTCTCTAAAAAAAAAAATAGTAACTGAAAAAAATTGAAATCGGCCATTTAATGACCGGTGTTGATATTTTTATAAATTCTCAACGTTAGTGGGTATATTTATTAATTTGTAATTAACTTTGGATATTAATAAAAATCTCGGGACAGTACCACTCAGTCCCGTAGTCCATAAAATATAAAATATGAAGTCCACAGTCCACGGACAAACCGCCCCTAGGAAAGAGATGAATTACCTAACCAATTACCGCAATTTTTTACTAGTTGAATAAAGTACGGTATAAATGCTACACTGTTTATCGAGATTGCTAGTTTCAAAACAACATTTACAAGTTAATCTCTTGCTTTCCCCGTTTATTAATGGATCTAGAACCTTCTCCCTTTGCAATTGTTGCTATCCGACGCTTGTTATTATAATACGGGAAACATATTTAAATTCCACTTGCGGAGCTGCCTCTTCCTCAATGTCTGCATGTCCCTGCAAAATCACGAAATTTAATCCACTGTCGAGATAAATTCAACTGTTTAGAACTAACAAATATTTTCATAAAGCTGTCATTGAGTTAAACTATTGTCAATACATAACCTATTGAGATTATGATAAAGGTTAAATGATGGTATTGTTAATTTCCTAAGTTTGGAAAATCATTACTGAAACAAAGTAAAATACTAATCTTTTAATTATCCAAACATAAAAGTAATTCAATAAATTATTTAGTCTAAATTCTTAGCATGATTTTCTATTACTAATTATCAACTGTAGTTGATTACTTGATTCTTATAAAAAATTTCATCTTGGGCTGTTGCCATCATGAAAATTTGATATGATATTACCATATTTTGTAGAGGTGAAAACAGAAATGTTGATGTAATTGTTTAATATTAATACAATCAACCATCAGACAGAAACAACAACATTTGTCAAGAACTTAAACAGCGTTAACTCCACCGTTAAGATTTTTATCCCATTAATGTGGGACCCACTCAGAGGGTGACAGCTCACAGCTATGGCTGGCGCGCCGCATGGCCCAGCCCCGCAGTCCTCTCTTTGTTTTAAAATTCCCTCCTCTCCATTTATGCATAGACAACAATCCTTGGATGTCGGGCACCACGTCAGATGATATAACTCATTCTTACAGAAATGTCCCACTGGAGAAAAAAAAAGGGTTTGGATTTGTGGTCCGGGAGCGGGGAGGTTTATTCTTTCTTTAAGGGGGACCTAAGAGGAGAGGTCGCCACGTGTCCAAATCGGATCGGCAGGATCAAGGGGATACGAAGCGGCTGCTTAGCTTGCGGCTTTTGATTTCATCCAGTCTTCGCTCCACGTCGGACACCACCTGGGCCGCTCCCCACCTCGATCTGTGCCACGTCACCCCAAGCTCTCTGAATTCACATCCTCTGAGATATCTCAACTTTTACGTGTTTTTATGGAAAATCACAACCATTCAAATAGTTCTGCACGAATCTCAAAGCACAAATAATACTGGCCCCCTGCGCTATCCCGGAATAGACACCGGACACGTCGGTCACGCAAAAGTTGAGATATCTCAGAGGATACGCACTCAAGCTCTCTCCTAATATCTCGCCTCTCCAAGTCCGTATCCGCTACTTTTAAAAAGAAAATTGAGGGCCCGATTATTCCATCCCGTGCCGTTGATTTAATACGAACGGACCTGATCGATCCAATTGAGAATTCAGCGTCCTCTTTTTCTATGAATCGCATCCGTTCGTTTCAATCTTACGGTCCGATTTGAAATAGCAGGCACTACCTTTTCTTTTAAAAGTAGGCGATATCAAATCTTTTCCTCTCTCCACCGCCACTTCACCTCTCTCGATATCTTTTCCTGGTCTCTCACACGTCTTTCTAATACCATGGTCTGCGCCTCCATTTCTCCTTACCCTTCCTGCTAAATCCTTGACAAAACACAACAAACACACTTGAATAAATAAAAAATCTTGAAGTTTTCGTTTCCTTATCCAATTAAGAAATTAGTTGCGCCCTCTCGTGAATCGCTTTACTGCTCAACATAGCTCTTCCTCCAGTGGTTTCTAGATCGAAATTTGTTCTTGATCCGACTGTTTGAGATCCGTTTAGCAGTCTCGGTACGGAATGGATTCGTAAATCTTGCAGTTTTAAATATATCTAATCAATGAACTATTGAATTCCGAACTTTCTAACTTTGTATCTTCTTCTTCATTTTTTTTATTCTATCCATTTAGCCAAAAATTGCTGGAGATAACAATTGCTATCTGAAGTTGGTCAGTTCTAACCGCAGAAGCAATTTAAGTCCCTAGATACCAATCGGAAACTCCACTTTCGTTTTGGTTCGCCCTTCTCTCCATTTGCTTATATAAAAGTCAATTCGTGCTATTGTTACTAACGATTGCTAATGTTTGTTTTATTTTGGTATCTTGTTGTAGGAATAAGCAATTAGGGGAGGATTTCTCGTGCTTTTCTCACATATCCGTGTGGTAGCCACAGACCATACGCTGTGAGAGTGTTTGTAACCTATGTAAGCACAAAATGTCCTAACAATCAACTCATTAATAATTTTTCAGAAGGTTTACAAACCAAAAGGTCTAATTGTTTCCATTATTTCCTCTCCCCTTTTACCAGATCTGTGAAGGTTTACAAACCAGAATATGTGCCAGCTGTACTCTTACATAGCAGATAAAAATCCCGCATCCAACAACAACCAATTTGAATCCGGCTGATGGAAAGTGTTCATCAAGTCCCCTCCGAAGACGCTTTGCAGAGGGCTCTAGCTGAGATAAACACCACTAACCATGGGCATCAAGTGAACCCTGGACCCCACGAGGTGAGAAATAATGAGGGAGGGTCAGAGGAGGATGAGTCACAATTTAACGGGCAAATAGTTCAAAATGGCCACGCAGGCCCACACGATACACCTCAGCTGCTGAGACCGCAAGGGGGGATCGAGAAGCAGGCGCCACAGAAGCAGCAACACCTTGGGCCCGTTCAGTGGGAAAGGTTTCTTCCTGTCAAAACACTGAAGGTGCTGCTGGTGGAGAATGACTATTCTACCCGCCAAATTGTCACTGCATTGCTCCGGAATTGTAGCTATGAAGGTATGTATCTTTCAAGCAATCATGTTATTAGATGATTTTTTTGTTTTGTACTCTATGCTTTTGCTGTGCTTTTCTTCTTTTTCTTTTTTAAAGTATGTTTTGGGAATGTTGAAATTTATGTAACACCTTGTCTAAGAGAATATTCATTACATTATGAATAAAGTAGGTTTTAACAACTGCAATTAACTAATGAAACTAGGCGAAACATGATTTTTAACAAACTGTGTGTGTGTGTGTGTGTGTGTTTTTCGAGAAACTTGACAGAGGCTGCCAAGGGTACCAAACGTGTGTTTCATTTGCATATTTGCCAAATTTTGCTATAGCCTAGCTTAACCCTTGCTTTTAAGTGCTACTGTTACCTAAATTTGTTTACAGCTTGAATAATTATTTTTTGGACTTAAAAGACGTTTGACATGCTTTTCAAGGAATAGATTTGCTTGGCTTTCCTTTTCTTTTGGCCCCCAAATCTTGCTGACTAGACCACTGATACCCACTGTTTAAATTTGGTATGTCCACCTTTTTTTCTTCCTGAGATTTCAACATGTGGCATCTCCTTCATAATAATTCGGTACAACCACATGAGCTACGGGTTGTTGATCTCTCTTCTCGTTCTTACAAAAGAAATATATTTCATATAAGATCACAGAAGTCCTTTTGGTGTATAAAAGATTTTCTCATTATTTTTATAGCCCACAAAGTACTCAAATTTCCTTCTTTTATCTCACTTTTTACAAGTAAATTTCATTGATTTTAATTTAATGTCCCCCCCCCCCCGCTCGCATTGTGTGCTACTTAATGAAATGTAAGAGTCGTCCCAAGTCACTGTATTTATCATCTATTCTATCACAAAGACAAAGAAAAATACACCCAACTGAACCAAGCAAAACGGTATGCAGTTCTCTTTTTAAAAGGGTTAAATCTATTTGAACCACTGGTCTGAGTAGTAACTGTCAAAACAGTAACTTATTTTTGAAACTAATAGTGTATAAAATACCTTTAAATTTAAGAATCAAATTCAAAATTGTATTTGCAATGTATTTTCTGGATCCTGCAAGGGATGAAAGCTTGTAAATAATAGAGGCCTTATGGGGCCTGAACTAGGCAGAAATAGAGATCAAACATAAGCTTATGGAGAAGTCCTATGTTTTCATCACTCTTGAATTTAAATATAAGACAACCACTAAAACTGAGCATTAAGCTTCATTAAGTTTCTTAATCAGTTAATAATATGCAGAGGAGGAGGTCCCTAAGTATGTTACATAAATGTTAAACACAAGTCAATGAGTGATTTTTAGCTCAGAAAATATTCTTGTTCTGAACTTTTAGCCCCCAGAACTTCAAATTGCCATTTTGGAAGAATCCTTCCATATTCCAAAGATACCTGCTGGATTTTTCTTCTCCTGTATTTTTTATTTTAAAAGAACTAGAGGAGGTGAATTGTATATTAGTTTTATTTATTATTGTATGTCCCTACCCCCCTCCCCCCCAAACTCGCCTCCCTCATTGCAATCTTGTTCTACTAAAATTTCTGTTTATGTTGTTGTCTTTATTTATCACTTATATTTTGCTTATAATTTCAAATAACTTCTGTACAAAGTCCTTTTAGGCAAGCTGAACTACTTGTAAATTTTCTTTTTTACTTTTTGTCTTGTAGTTTGAGAGTCCCTTCTGTTGTTTAGCTTATGTAAAAAGAGTATTGGTGATTTAAATTTTAGTTCACATACCTGTTACGAGCGGTGTGAACAGTTAAATTTGTCTGATTTGTAGAGCCCAAAGGTTGTACTTAGTAAAAACTGAATTTTCAGATGGTCTTTGCTTCAATGAAATAATATGAACTGAGGTTTACTTGAATAATGCAAATTTGTTATGTGATTTATGAAAAAATATTGTAGTAACGTTGAAAAGCTTTAGTTATAAGCTTATAACAATTATCATTATTTCCCTACTGTCAACTAGATGGCTTCCATGCATTGTTATCTACTTCTTATTAATTTTATTTAATGTACTCTTAATATCACATAAAGTACTTTCTAAAAACCTACAAGAGTCAGCACTAATTGATGTTTAGTATCCAAAAAAAAGAAGAAGACGAGCTTGGTTAGGCACTTTTTATTTTAAAACTACTACGTTGAATTGATACTTCGATAGAATAATTTTAATAAGAATAAGAATACTGATATTCTTGGTTATTTAGTATATCATTCCAAAAAATGTTTATGGTGTCAATTCAGGGGAGTGTGTACTGTGTGGAGACATTACCGCTAATAATAATAGTGATACTTTGTCACCAGTGCAAAGTGTGGTGTGGGGGTGTGGAGACATTACTGTTTGAGTATAAAAAACAAAAACAAAAAGAACCCTAAAAATACCCATAATAAGAGTAACAAAACTACTTCTGATTGCTTTTAACCTATTCTGTCCAGTGCATCATTAAATTAGTTCATTTACTCACTAATATTTTCCTATGTAAAAATTCAGATATGGGTAGGCTTCCCCTTGGCTCCTATTCTAGCTTTTATTTTTCTTTCTTTTTCTGTCACTATGATTCTTTCTTCTCCCACTTTGTTCTCAATTGTCCGGTATACTATAAACCTGGTTTGTCTAACATTTTTTTAGAAATCATTCTGGTATCTTTCTGATTCCATTTTTTTTACTTGTTTAAATATGTGACTTAGTACGTCATTTTAGTACCAATAGTCCCTGGATAAGGTATATTCTTTTGACCTGTTGTGGGACACTACTTCCATTGAACAGCATTTGATATCATATGGTTCTGGGAATGTCCTTTTCATATCTTGTATCAATCAAACACTCTTTTACTGTGTTTGGTTTTACTGGATTAAGTTGATTGCATTTTTATCCATAAAAGAAGCAATGAGTGTGTGCGTCTTTTGTAAGCCCGATGAGTTAGTTTTTTTCTTTTTCTCTTTTTTTTTTCATCTTGAGATTAATGTGCTGTGCGAAAATTGAAGAATTCAGTTGAGTTTATTTGAGTAGAAATTCTAACTTTTTGAACCAATACATTCCAAGTACCACAAGGGCATTGTCTAGTAATTCCAGGAAGTGCTTGCCTCTGGACAACTGATAAAAGAAAAAGGAAAAGGAAAAAAAAAAAACAGAGCAGAAACATTATTATATTAAGAAAAGGCTGTTGTTCCAATCTGGCATCAATTTGGCTTCATCTTGAACCGCAGGCCTAGCACAATTGGTGATGTGGCCTCACCTCTCTATGGAGAGAGGCATGTTCAATTTCCGCTAGAGGAATCTTAAAAGAAATGGATGTTGGGGTTTAGCGGGAACCCTTTTAAAAAAAAAATAACGAGGCCTCATTTCAAAGCCACATGTCAGTCTCAAGCTACTTCTGTCATACTTCACAATTTTAACCGATCTAATCCAGTTGTAGCCAATTTTTTTTCTCTAAGTATATGGAGCTACTCTCTCTCTCTCTCGATCTTATGGACATTTGAATGTGAGTTGGACATTCTGGTGTTAAAATTAACAATGATGGCTTAATTATTGTCCTAAAAATGGCTTACTTCATGAGCTTTGAATAATGATGGCTCACTTCTAGTATACTTGCCACCACTAGAGCTCAACTGGCTGTCTTTGTGTTTTTTATTGCATGGTTGCTGAGAATGTTTTTCTTAGAGCGATCCCTGGTTAAACACAGATGTGAACCAGAAATGGGACAAAAAGGCCTTCCAAAAATAAGAAAAAAATGTGTATATATATGTAGGGTACATTCAAATCATGGCCAAGAAGTACTGAAACTAAGATCAGAGATTACATACTTGAGTCCGAACTATTGCTGATTCTGTCTGTACTTCTAAAACTTTAGCAATCAAAAGCTAAAATTTAAGTGCTGTTTTTCAATACTTTCTAGTTTCTACTGATGTTTTTTACTCTACAGTATAGGTTGTTGTATTAAATCTTATTGTTCTGATTTGAATTACTATTTGTTGTATTAAATCTTATTGTTGTATTAAAGCTTATTGTTCTGATCTGAATTACTTGCAGTTATAACTGCTCAAGAAGGTCTACAGGCATGGAAGATTCTACAAGATCAGACGAATCATATTGACCTGGTGCTGACCGAAGTCATCATGCCAGGCCTGTCTGGAATTGGTCTACTAAGCAAGATAATGAGCCACAAAACATGCAAAACTGTTCCTGTGATTAGTGAGCATCTCTTTTTCTAAAGCATATTTATTTACTGAAAATTGTTTTTGTCATATTTTTTGTCCAAATATCTTCTGAATTATATGGATACTTTAGCTGATACATCTAACGATTTTTTGTGCAGTGATGTCATCAAATGATTCAATGGGCATTGTCTTTAAGTGTTTGTCAAAAGGTGCGGTTGATTTTTTGGTCAAACCTATTCGCAAGAATGAGCTAAAGATCCTTTGGCAACATGTCTGGAGAAGGTGTCATAGTGTAAGTTAATAGTCATGCTATCCTCTCATTTTGTGAACAAGAAGCATCTATATTAAGTTTTCTATCTGTATTTTAATACAGTTCTTGGTTCATGAAGAACATGGTGAATTGCCTAAGCACACTCTTTTTTACTGATAAACATTTTGTTTTATTAACTCTAACATGAATTAAAAAGTTGTGCTGTTATTAGCCTCCAAAAAACAAAAAGGGGAAAAAGATATCTGTTCTTATATCTGGTTGCTACTGGGTCAGTGCTTTCGAGGTACTACGTACTCACGTAGTGAAATTAAGGAGGTCCTGAGTTTTAGCCCGAGCTCCATGCATTTCACAGAAAATCAGATACATGTAGGACATTATCACGTAATATAATCCATATTTGAATCTTTTGGGTCCAGTAGATTGGCTCCAGGTAGTACCAGCTATTAATGTGAACATAGTAATAGGCTCATTGCATTACACAATCCATACATAGAATTGAGCTTCTTTTTAGGCTGTACTCCAATTGAGGGGTAGAGGAGGGGAGGGAAGGTTACAATTCCTATACAAAGTCTTGATTTTTTGGACCCCAAATTGGGGGTAACATTTTTATTTTGAACTTCTGAGCACCTTTCACACTTATCAATGATTTTTATCCAACTGTGCAACTTCCCTTGTCAAGTAATTGGGTAATTGGACTGTGATCTGGGCCAGGTCAGGTACAGATGGATTAGTTACTATAAACTGTTAACTTAGGGTCTTATAGTAGTAAAGAGAAAAAAAAAATGTGAATTAACTTTCATTTATCTTCTTCACGTGGTTCAGCCCGCAATAGACATTTTACTACAACCTTAGAAAAGATCCAAAAGACATTGTAATATAACAGTTATGCAATAATACCCTTGTAATTTTGATGTCACAAAAAAATCATAATGACTGCTACAGCCAATACACTCCCCCTTAAATAGGAGCAAGGATCTTAATCACTGCCTAGCTTGGTATAAATACGATGTAACCCATGTTGACAAACTCCATTGGTAAATATATCAGATAATTACTCTTGCAATCACACAGGCACAAACAGTAGTTTTCTTTACCTTCTCCCTAGCAAATGACAATCTGCTTCTATTGCTTGTTCCTCTCATGAAAGTCCAGATTACTAACTCTGCCCTTCCCATGGTACTGTCAGGTCCAAATATCTGACCCATTTCTGGCTGGACCTGGATTTCAGTACTGGGTAGTTGTGTAAAAGCAGCACCTTTATAGGTATGACAAAGTCATGCTATTTGCACGCTTATCACATAATGACCTCAAGTACCAGTATTGATGTGCATACTTGTAAGAAATCTACTTTTTTTGTATTTCTTGTTACTGAAGTACCAGTAATGATGTGAAGGAATCGACAATCCTTTGACCAGATTTCTTAAACCTTAAATCTCTGTTCCATGACTTTCTCCTTTTCTTCTTTTACCTAAACTGTGGGATTATTTTAATTACTCCAGTCCAGTGGTAGTGGAAGCGAAAGTGGAATCCAAATGCAGAGATGTGACAAGTCAAACAATAGTGAAGATTCTGATGATAACAGCGGCAGCAGTGATGACGAAGAAAATACGAGTATCAGGTTAAATGCAAGGGATGGCAGTGATAATGGTAGTGGCACTCAGGTATATTCTGATACTCTTTTTGAGGTTTCAGATAGTTTTTGAATAAAAGTTTATCTTCCCTGATATTTTTTGGAATTAATTCTAATAGTCCAAAGTACTAATTTTTTTGTCCAAAATTTCCAGATTTTCTTTAAGATTAAATTGCAAAATAGTTGCTTAATTGACACAAATTGGGTGCTTTAGTTCCAATGTTGCAAAGTTTTTCTTTCGCCTACCCCAACTTGTTTGGGACTGAAGGCTTGGTTGTTGTTGTTGTATTGCAAAGTTTTTCTTTGGTTCCTGGACACGTTCTGAAGAGAAATTAGTGGTGTTGCCACAACCGTCAATTAGAAATATGAAAGCACACAGCTACCAAGATTGACTTGCATCAAATAGTAATCTACTAGACATTAGTATTCCATGTACACAATGTAGATACTCTGCAGATATAATAGTACAAATTCAAGGAAATGCCTACAAAATGTACCTGCAGAGTGTATGGTATCTTCAAAACCTAAAACCTATTGCAATTTCTGAGAGTTCTAAACATTCACCAGTGACAAACATCAGTTTCCTATAACCTATGTACAAATACAGCAAATGCCCCACTGACAACCATCAGTTTCCCTCCCGTGGTCCCCCACCCCCCACCCTAATAGAGTTATGCCCCGTTCATATCAGTTGGGACCACACTGGACACAGTCTAATCTGTTCTAATTTTGTGCTTATCATCATTCATTAGTGAGCAAAATTCCTAAGGCAAAGCCAAATTTATGGTTGACTCTACTATTATCTCTTCTAATTCCTGTTTACTTATGTACTGAAATAACATGGCACTAGGCACCTAAATTGAAAAAACTGAAAGTGCTTGGATACCTAAATTGGAAATTTGATAGGGAATTAGATTGTGCTTTGAAGGTTTACTATGCAATTTCCTCCTTTTATGAGATATGAATCCTCTGTATTTCAATTAGTCTTCTAGTCGTTTCGCATGCATGATTCCATGTAAATTCCAACTTTTTGATAAGTAGAAAATGAACCAGGCACCTCTTATTAACACGCAGAGCTCATGGACTAAGCGTGCTGTGGAAGTAGACAGCCCACAACCATTGTCTCCTTCTGATCAGCTGGCTGATCGACCTGATAGCACCTGCGCCCAGGTCATCCACCCAAAAGCTGAGAACTATTGTGATGGTTGGCTACCTATTGCCACCCAAAAGGAATGCGATGGTAACAAATTTTTTAAATCTTTGCACTTCATAAATAAGGGTGGGAGGGGAGGGGAAGGGATGGAAGTTAATCAACAAGAAGAGGGAAAGGTTGATGTTCTGCCTCCAATTTGGAGGGTATTTACTTAAGTGCCTTTGTTCCCCCCCCGCCCGCCCCCCCCCCCCCCCCCCCCTCTTGTCTCTTCTTCAGAATTGAAGTCTGTGGGGCAAGGGAAAATAACTTGGTCAGGACTGGTCACGCCTTCTCTCCCTTTTTGTCCCCTCCCCTTTTCTACCCTCTTCTGGAACATACTGTTAGTGAACTGATGCATACTGGAATTGACTGAGCTTTCAAATTATGGTTTGTATTGTGCTTCTTGATTTCTTGCTTGGATTGTGCTTCAAATTATGTTTAATGTGACCTAGTATTCCTTGGATGGCCACGGAACTATCTGTTGAATGTTCCTCTCAGTCTGCATACGTAGTTTTAATGTAAAAGAATGATAAGAAAAACTTGGAAGTATCGTTCATCACCTTTTTTTATGTTTCTATAGATGAATTCATGGGAATGGACTTGGAAATTGGGGTACCTGGCAATCTGAATTCAGAGCACCCGAATGAAATGGTCCCTGCCAAGCCAGCTGACAGGAGCACTGACAAGACACCTGACAGTGATCCAAAAACCGAGGGGGTGACAGATGGAAGCAACACCTTCGATGAGCCAACCACTAAAGCAGCTGACCTGATCGGCTCAATTACCAATTGCAATCGCACCCAACAAGCTGCCACAATGGTCGCAGATGCCCCCAACGGGTTTGTGAAGATATCCGATGGGAAAGAGAAGGGCTGTGATGAATTTGCCGAACTACCATCGTTGGAGCTGAGCTTAAAGCGGCTGCGATCAACTGGAGACTGCATGAAACCACCAGTTGATGATCGTAACGTGTTGAGACGATCAGACTCATCTGCTTTTACCAGGTGAAAAACATAAGATCAGTGTCCTCTCAGGTGTGGTATTACTAAGTAAAGTTGCATTCTAACTGTTTGTTCATTTTTTGCAAGGTACCACACATCGGCAGCAAATTCAAACCAGGAACCAACGGGAGGCTATGGGGGAAGCTGCTCGCCAGTAGATAACAGCTCGGAGGCTGTCAAGACAGACTTGACCCACAACACAGAATCGAACTCAAACAAAGCAACTCCGATCAAGCAGGGTTCCAATGAAGGCAGCAACAATAATGACATGGGCTCCACTACTAAGAACGTGTTCACCAACCGCCCGACCACTGCCAAAGAAAAGGTACGTCTATTAGGCCAACCGATCAGCCATTTAATTGCGCATTTCTTTTTTGATTGGTGCTGAAGTAAAGGATATGACACAAACAGGATTCATCACCATCGGCTGTCAAGAACAATCAACACACCTCAGCATTCCACCCAGTACAACTTCGGACAGCTGCAACAGCCCCAGCTGCAGGCCAACAAACCGTACAAACCAAATCTAAAGAAATGAGCCCAGCCACGACAGCAACGGCTATGGTTGTGCCGGGGCAAAGAAGGGAGATCTACTTGGAACACCACCACCACCACCATTATCACCACATTCACCACCACCACGATCTTCACGGAATGCAACAACAAAATTCACCGCAGCCACCTATGGACTGTGGCATGCCGATGGGATCCTCTGGCATGACTGGAACACCATCTCAAACTATGGTCCCAATGCCTGTCGAAGGCCAGGCTGCTAATTACAGTATGAACGTGAGCAACTCAGGGAGTAACCATGGGAGCAATGGACAGAATGGAGGCAGCACTGCTGCGCATGCTGGTGGGGTCAATGTGGAGAGTGCTAACATAGTGGATGAGAAGAGTGGGGCTGTAAATGGTAATGGGAACGGGAGTGGTAGCGGGAGTGGCAGTTGTGTTTATCAGGACCGGCTTGCACAGAGGGAGGCTGCTCTAAACAAGTTCAGGCAGAAAAGAAAAGAGAGGAACTTCAATAAAAAGGTAGCCCTCTTTCTGTAACCAAATATCCATTTGCAGTTTCAGTTTGCATGCTTTACTAAATTTTGTTCCAAAACCACGGGCATGAGGCATCACTGCTAAAGTGTGCTTTTATCAAACCATATATTCTGCAATAGGCAGTGTTATCTTGTGAGGCATGATGCTTCTTTGTTCAGAAAATCATCTTGCTTGTTCTTCGTAGAGAGATTGTTTCTGCAAGGTTATCAGTTTCTTTCTTATGGTTTGTTGTTTGCATTTCAGGTGCGTTACCACAGCAGAAAGAAGCTGGCAGAGCAACGGCCGCGCGTACGTGGACAGTTTGTGCGTCAGTCGGTGCAACATGACCATCCAGAAAGGGATACCGAGAGATAACCCTCACCTCAACTGGCTTCTAACCAAAACCTCTACCAAGTAGGCAGTTGAGTTTTAGAAAACTATTTTAACTCCTTTGCTCAGACCAGCTCGTTTTATGATGATCCTGATCTCAGTTTTTAGTCATGACCCCTAAATTGTTAGAGTATATTTGAATAAAAAGAGTGAGTTTACAAATTGGGTGTTTGATCCATGTGTGTGTGTGTCTGTCTATCTATCATATGTTATCATTCTACAGACTTCCATAGCGATTATCAGAGACCCAAGATGGGTGGTTATTAGCTATATGTGTGAAGTCCTTTGATGTCAAACTCTTCTGTAGTTGTGCTTTAATGTGATGGTTTGTGCATTTTTCATTTTCAGTCTGTTGGCTGTTTTATACTTGATGGAACATTTTCTAGGACCTGCTTGTGAATGCATTGATTTGCATGCAAAAGGGTCTCTGATAAGGATCAAACCTGTAAGAAAATTTAATCCAGGTAGTATTTTGAGTAAAAATAAGGATCTAAGTCCTTAGTTGATTTATTGATACTTGAAAAAGAGTTTTAGGTTTCCAATTGCCTAATTAAATAAATTACAAAAGATTCAAAACACTGAATCATTTTTTCAAAAAAAGGTAAAAAAAAAGAATTTTTAAGATAAAACTTGAAAGAATAAAAATGTAAAACTCTTCTAGGTAATCGGCCTTGATACCAAGACTGATCGATTTCCTTCATGTCAGCATATCCAATTCATTTGGTCTTATCACCTCTTGCTTTAAATCTTCTGTCGTCTTAACTTCATCTTTGAAAATTCTACGACATCTCTCCCTCCAACATGTAAACATTGCAATAAAAATTAAATCTTCTGTCTTGCTGCCACCTCCCTTTCTAATAATCCAATTTTGAACTTGTACCTCTTGTAGTGCCCTTTTTCAATTTCTTGTTGAGAGCTCAAAGTAATCTGATACCTTGTCATAAACTTCCAATGAAAATGCACACATATGTTTCACACGCTCACAAGCTTCCCTGCATAGGAAACATATGCTTGGCAAATACTATCCTCTCTTAGCCAGATTTTCTGCAGTTAGGATTTTGTTGTAGAAGACTAGCTAAGCAAAGACTTTCATTCTTGATGGCACCTTCATCTTCCAGACCCTGTGAGCATTGACTGATAATGTTGGCTGATCTTTTATTCCTGATATGCTGTTCTGACAAAGAAAACTTTTGATTTTTCTGCCTGCCAAAACACCTTATCTTGATATTGAGAAAGAGGAGGTTGTGTCCTTACTATCTGCTGCAGCTTTCTAAATTGCACCCTTCCTTGTACAAGTGTTTGTATCAGAGGAAAGACTCAGAATAATTCATTCAAATTTCGAGTATTGAGTACCTTTTGGACTGAAATACCCTTATCTATTGCCTCCAAGAATAGAATTGGCAATTCATTCTTCAAAATACCATGACCCCAATTATGATACCAAAATTTTGTTTTTTCACCACTTTCCACCCTCTTATCATCAGACTTTCACAAAATATCACAATTATTTTCAAATTTTGGTTGAAGAATCTGCAATCTGGTAAATCACTTGGCTGTGAAAAGGTATGTGTTGAGCAAATTATTGATTTCCATATTCTTTGCTAAGAGGGCATCATTGAATATCTGCAAATCAATTATTCCCAATCCTCCAAACCTTTTAGGTTTAGATACTAGTTCCTAATTTGCCAGATGAATGTTTTTCCTGCCTTCATTGTTCCTTTTCCATAAGAAGTTCCTTCTCGCTTCTCGTTTTATCAATTTCATGTGTTATCCAAATTGGTAATTTAAAGACTGACATAAAATATGTGGGAATTGATGATAGAACTGAATTAATCAATATCAATCTACTAGCAATTGACAATTGACTTGAAGCCCAAGCTTCCAACCTTCCAACCTTCTGTTGATTTTTTGTAACAGAGGTAAAAATGCTATTCTGGAAAGTTTTCTGTCAGATAGAGGAAGGCCCAAATAATCGAAGGAATATGAGCCTTTTTTACAGCCAAGAACATACACCAGTTCCTGACTGTTACTGCCCACCAATTCTGGTAAGATCAACTCTGATTTACTCGTACTTACCACTAATTCTAATATTCTCTTGAAAACTGTGAGTAGTACCTGCAATGCTTGTACCTGTCCTTTCTCAGGCTTGACAAAGAAAAGAGAATCATCTGCATATAGTAAGCAAGGTTTCATGTCTTCAAAAGGAAGCTTCCAAGTTTCATTTCTCACCAATTTTTCCATCCACCTTGGTAAGAAATCCATTGCCAATATAAATAACAGAGGAGATAGAGGATCTCCTTGTCTAACTCCTCTTCTCAATTCAATTGTTTTTCCCAACAGTCCTATGATTATTTGAGAAGTTCCTTTCAGCACACAATTGTTTATCCAATCAATCCACTTTTTTGGAAAATTTAATCCCATCATCACCTTTTCTAGAAATTCCCAACTGATTGTGTCAAAAGCTTTGTGAATATCAGCTTTAAACAAAGCTAAAGGAATCTTGTTCTCTCTAGCAGCCTGGATCACATGTTGAGCATATAGGAAGTCTTCTGTTATTTGTTTACCCTTGACAAAACCAGCTTGATTGTCCTGCACAAGTTGAGCTATGAATGGTTGCAGTCTATTAGCTAAGATTTTAGAGACAATCTTCTGAACCCCATGTAAAAGACTGATTGGTCTGAAATCTTGTGGTTTCCTTGCATCTTCCTTTTTTGGAATCAGAACAATATAAGAGGAGTTAAGCTTATCTAGACCATTCCCCTGATCTAAAGCATTTTGAATGACGCTGTGAAGATCTGGTAACACCACATCCTTGAATTCCTTATAGAATTCTCATATAAATCCATCAGGTCCTGGACTTTTATTTGAAGGCCACTCAATAATGACCTTTATGATCTCATCATTTGTGATTGAAACCTCCAGTTGTTGCATACCCATTACATCTCCATATAAATTGTTCCAATTAATCTCTG
The DNA here is from genome assembly GCA_025461125.1 of Carex kokanica. Lineage (NCBI taxonomy): Eukaryota > Viridiplantae > Streptophyta > Magnoliopsida > Poales > Cyperaceae > Carex > Carex kokanica. The sequence continues at coordinate 2,138,611 of JAJGRX010000638.1, forward strand.
ACACTTTCTGTGAAGTTGTTCCCACCAACTCAGTATAAAATTTCCAAAAAATGTCAGCTTTTCCTTTCTGAGATCTGATTTCACGTCCTTCACTCTCCAACACTGAGATTGAATTAATCCTTTTAGCTGCAGTTGATAAGCTGTGAAAATATCTAGTATTTCTATCCCCTTTGTTTTCCCATCTCACCTTAGCCCTTCGCCTCCATATTTCTTCTTCTAATACAGAAAGATGCACGAATCTTATTTTAACTTTGATATGTACCCATTTTTCCAAATTAGTCACCCTTCTAATCTCCTCAACCTTCCCTATCCAGTCCATGTAGTCTCTGCATACTATCAGTTGTTCTTTTACTTGTCCAATCTTTTGACTAGACCAATCTCTTATCTCCCTTTGAAGAGCTGTAATCTTGCTATGAAGTTCTTGAGGTGTAAAGACCTGCCCCAACTCCACCCATTTATGTCTGACAAATTTTTTGAGAGGAAAGCCAGACATTTTCAAATCTAAAGAATCTAGTTCTTTTGAAGCCTGTGCTAGCTGTAAGAATGATGGGAGTGTGATTAGAAGATGTGTTAGCTACAGCTTCTTGAGAGGAATTTGGAAACTTATTATGCCAGTTTATGGATATAAAAAAACTGTCCAGTCTTGCCATTGTTGGCTGGTATCTTGCATTGGACCAAGTGAAGTTCCTTCCCTTTAATGGAAGATTAATTAGATCCAATTCCATAATCATCTCTGAAAACCTTGTTGATTCCCTCCCATTTGCATTGTTAAGATTGTTTCTATCTTCTTATAGTAGAGTGACACTGAAGTCCCCACATAATAGCCATAGCATGCCATTATGAGGCTCTTCATCTTTGATCTCTTCAAAAAAGGACCTTCTCAGTGTTGAATTTGTTGGACCATAGACAGCAGTAATTTTGAAACATTCCCTCTGATGTTCTAGTATTACTGATACAGAAAAACTCTTCTTAAAAGAGTGCAGCAATTTAAACTTTGCTGAACTCCAAGCCAGCAAAATACCTCCCTTTGCCCCCTTGCGTCCAAAGTAATAAACTCTCTTAACCTTCTCGAGCCGTCAATTCCACACATCTTAGTTTCTTGTAAACACACAACATCTGGTTTTTCTATCAATATTGATTGTCTAACTGCCAACCTCTTGTCTTTTTCATTCAAACCTCTCACATTCCAAGACAAAAGTTTAATTTTAAACTTAATATTCATAATTAAAGATAACAAACATCTCAGACAAGGAGAAATTCCACAGAAGTTTAATCCAGGTAGTTGGCCATCCCCTGTGCTATTTTGCACCATGACTACTCGATTCTTTCATTTCTCCATTAGAAAGCTTCCATTTATTTTGTCTTGGGATGTTGAAGATTTTTGTGTTAGAGCCTTGCTGCTTTCAGAAAGCTCTGCAGCAAATAATAACGCTTAACGGGTTGCCCAATATTTGCTCGTTGAAAATCTCAAAGAGAAACAAAATAGTTACAATAAATTGCTACGAAGCTTGTCATCAACGGAGCTGTTGGATTTTGCAGGAGACTTACGATCTCGTTTTTACATGGTCTAATCGCGAAGAGTGGGATCGAGAGAAGAGGGAGAAAAAAATGCGAATGGGCCGTGAAAAGGAGAAATGGGCTGAGAAAAGCCGAAAGGAGTCAAAGGACACTGACAGACGGGGTCCCAGTGTCAGTTTTAATGAGGGGGCCCACATGTGACGAGGACAAGTGTAGCCTAGAAGTCGGATTAAAGAGAGATGTTGAACGGCGGGGCCCAGCTGACAGGTGAAGGGAGAGTTGCAACTAATTAAACACTTGACCTCTCTGACTACAACGGTACCGAGTCTTCCAGGAAAGAAAACTCATCTTTTATCCTTTCGTGTATCAGACAAGGGAAATTTTCTTGTGAAATTAGTGAGATTTTTCCTAAATTGGTTCAAGATTTCTCGTCATGTGCTTCAAGTTGACATTTGTGAGAGGTTCCTCGTGGTATACTTGTTTCGGTACTCATTCAAGTGCCCGGTCAAAAAATGACGCGTAACAAGACACCCTCAAGTCCATTTGAGAGGTTCACTGAGGATCTGAAGACTCGATGCTTTCACCTTGAACTCAGAGCATGAGAGTACATGAAGAGACGGTTGATTTTTGCAACGAGATGTTCAATGCAAGATGCAGAGTTCTTTTGAAAAAAAGGCCCAAAGGCCCGTTTCCTGAAGAAACTGGATTGTTTACTACATTTTACCTATATATTCTAACATCACCACAAAAGAGCTTCACAAGGGGCAAGGGAATTACAAGGCATGGAGTTAGTCACAGCCTTAGGAATAGAAACTCAGATTATGGAGCAGGTTTTTATTATTGGAACTAGACTTTCTTAAAACTGCTTGTCTCTGTCTTTTGAATATATCGACTGGATGCAAATGCATGCCATGTAACACTTTTTTTAATCAATGAAATATGAGGGATCACTTACAATCTTTTTTGATGACACTGGATTACACTCTGCATTTTCAAAGTCCAAACAATTGATCCAAACCGTTCACATGATGGATATATTAAAATGTACTTGCAGATCAAATTTTACATTTTTATAAAAAAATTTACTATTTATTAAGATGGTTACAAAAATTCAATGGTCTAAAACAACGATTTTGTAAAATATTTAATAAATAGTAAAAAAATTCAAAAAAATGTAAAATTTGATCTACAAACACATTTTAATAAATATATCATGTTGAACGGTTTGGATCGACTGTTTGGACTTTGAAAACTTTGAAAATATAAGGTGTAATTCGGTGTCACCAAAAAAGAGTGCAAGTGGATCACTCCTCATGAAATATACCAACGGATTTTCAATAAATAAATAAAACTCAGTTCTTTCAAAATATGTGCACGCAGGATGCAGGCACTAAATGCTATGCGCCTATGCCATCTATATATCCCCCAATAACTCTAAAAAAGGACTAAAAGGCATAATATATAATATTATTGCCTTCATCATGCCATATAAACAGTTTTTTTAACTATGTATATAATCGGCCTATACTTATTACAAAAGGATTATTTTGTTTCCAACTCTTAGACCATTAAACTGCACTGTTGAACTCCTAGCTTTAATCTTAATCAATTATCATCATTGGCACCTTCCAGTCCACCATTTCTTCCTTGATATTTCCTGGCACGTCCCCTAGCCAATAAAAACTAGTATTATGATATTTCTATTTGATTTGAGAGCTCCACTAAGGATCTGAAGGCTCAATGGTTCACCTTTAACTCGATTAGAGCATGAGAGTATTCAAATGCAAGATGCAGACTGTTTGAGTGATGTTGCATAGTTTTTTTTTAAAAAAAAAGGCCCGTTTCATTAAGATACTGAATTGCTTACTACATTTTACCTATATATGAGAGGAAGCCATAAGAGGTAGAACCGTAGAATCAAAATCAATTTGGTGACTACACTATATATATTCAATGTTTTGAGATTTGTATCAGATTAAAACGGACAATTCAGATCTCATTTTACTCGGTCAAAAGTATTGCACTGGATCCAAAAAAGCTATTTCATTATTGCAATCCAGTGGATTAAGTGGATTAAGGGAACATTTGGTTTGCGTTATAAATCATTTCATAAAATATTAGGATTCTAGAAAATGTCTACTAAAGAATATCATTGATAGTAACGCGTTGTTATCATGTTTGGTTTTGAATGATTAGCGTTTTCAACATTTCACAATATATATGATTACAATGTAGATTTCGATGGCTATCAGAATTTAAGAAAATCAACATTCGATTAAAAATATAAATCTAACATTCAATCTATCATTATTAATAAACTTTATAACATTCGGTTAAAACATGAATCTAATATTCAATCTACCATTATTAATAAACTTCATAGCGATATTGTCACTAGCTAGTTTTTTTTGAAAGAAGATATTGTGACTAGTTGTTTCAATTACTCGTTTAATATTCATGCTAAAGCAGGACAGTCCGGATCTAAACTCAAAATTTGAGTTAGCTCAGGTGATATGAATTAGTTAATTACTCCGAATAAGTATGAAACTTTTCTTCTCATGTTCTATGAATGGATTCTCCATTATGTATTGTAAATGGAGAAAAATATTGGCAAGATGCAGGGAATACTTGGACATAACAAGCATTAACTCTGGCAAGAAAAGCCGAGAAAAAAAAAAATACCATGATTGCAATAGCAAAAGTGATTTCCCTCAAGCGGGAAAACAAAAAACCAATCTTTACTATAGACAATACAATAGCCATTAAATATGGAATTGCAATTACAAGATAATCACACATTACCATGATTCAGGATTTTCGTCAGGGGGAAAAAAAATATCGAATCGGATTTAAATTCATTAACCAATTGAGTACTCAATAAAAAATAATGCTTTAACTTATACTTTCCAATGCTTTGACTTGTAATTTCTGATGCTTTGACTTATAATTCTAATTACTAATCAAAATTCAACAAATTATTTTAATTTTAATTCTAAATTTAACTCAAATTACAAATCAAACATCCAGAGGGGGGCAAAAAAAATTTCAGAGAGAGACAAAGTCGGTCGGAACCGATAAATCTCTACTAAAACTCAAAATCCAGAAGAAGGAGCAGCTGTCCCCCCCTGGAACCACCTGGGTCCGCCCCTGATTACCATATCCATTTCCTTACCAATTTCGTCGAACACAGTAATGAAAAAATTGACGCTTGTGATTACAGAGAATCGTTTTCAAAAAAGCAATCCAAACGTCCCCAAACGAGAACATTAAATAGTAAATACCTTGTCATGGTCATGAAATCCTGGGACTTTTATGAAACCCACTTTGCAAAACACATAACAGGTGTCTAAGCACAATCCAGTAAGTGGTATCCAAAATAACAAAAGTGCATTGATTGAAAATAGAAGTGCCTTTGGCATATCTTTCCCTTTATACATAACCACAGTCACTACATTTTAACTTATTCGTCCCACATCACTAAACTAGTAAATTGGTCACTTTTTGCTAACATAAATCATAAATGACTTTCTCGTGAGACATTTTACTAATTTCGATGTGTTTTATTGCTGACCCGAATAAACCTTTTTTTTTTTTTTTTGCTTATGTGGGCATACATACCTCTACTTAATTATGTAGACAGCGGCCTTGGCATTTGATAGTTTTTGAATAAAAAGAAAACAAAGCGATTAAATTGGAACAAATTTACAGTCGGTGATTTTGATGGCGTGAGAGCCATTTAATTAAATAAGAGATAAAATCTAGTTCTGTGCTACTAGCGGCCTTGGCATTTGATAGTGTTTTTTTTTTTTTTTTTAAAGGTTAGTGGCTTTAAGATAATCTAGAATTTATCTAGCAACTTTAGACTACTCTCGTGACTCAAATATCTACATTTATTTTAGAACTTTTCTGGTAATGATCTTCACTTTTTGGTCACATTCATCCCATTATCTAAAATTTTCACGAGTATGGAACTCAATGGATTTACAAAATAATAAAACATACAATAAAACCACGTCATTAGCACAAAAGTTCCATTAAAAGTGAATAAATTTACATTGATACATATTCGAGTATCGTCAGGGGCGAACCCAGAGTATTCCAGGGGGCAGCTGCCCCTCTTGGAATTTTTTTTGTCTCTCTCTGGATGTTTGATTTGTAATTCGGGTTAAATTTAGGGTTAAAATTGAAATAAATTTGTTGAATTTTGATTGATAATTAGAATTATAAGTCAGAGCATAAGAAATTACAAGTCAAAGTATTGAAAAGTATAAGTTAAAGTATTATTTTTTATCGAGTACCCAATTAGTTAATGAATTTAAATCCGATTAGGTATTTAAATCCGATTCGATATTTTTTTACCTCCCCCTGACGAAAATCCTAGGTCCGCATCCGAGTATCGTGTTCCAACTACCTCTCCTGATGGAGAAAATTGTCTCTCATCAAGAGGTACAAAAACAAAATACGAATTTAGCCAATAATTCAATATTACAACAAGATTAGCGAGAGAATAATAAATCCATGTGCAAAGGGCGAAATTTGTTGATCATAGAAAAATTTATCCATTAATTAGACTATGATCATATGCCTACCACAAATTAAAATCATTTCGCTAGATACCACAAAATTCTATATTAATTGCCGATCTTCTTTTTTAGAAATCATGGCTGAATGTGGTATGCGACCTGCTATATCTTTCTAAAAATTTAGAAGGGACAGAGCACCTAGAATGTACGGATTTAAATCAGCTGAAATTTCAAATTCATGTACAATACATCTGAAATTTCTGAAATTTCAAATTCAGCCGTTCAACTTTTTTTGTACACGCATCTCAAAACAGTTGATTTTTCTATGCATGCATCTCGAAACAGTTCGACGGCTAGATTCGAGATTTCAGATATTTCAGGTACTGTTCATGGTACTGGAATTTCAGCATATTTGAATATAGAATGTACATATTAACTTTTCTTTTGAAGATAAATCGAAAAGTTCAAATGATGCAATTTTAGCGTCACAACGACAAGAAACACGTCTCATACGTACTATTGATCGACTTGGCGTTGCAACAAGGATGGACCACAAAATTGCACCTCCACCGTCAATGTAAAGATTAAGGCAAAGTCGTGCCTTTTAAAAATTGAAAAAAGAAGAACTGACTATAGAAGAAATTAAAAGTTGCACGAAATTTTTGACTCGATCGACACATGAGTGGAATAAACACATAGAAAATGCGTTGCACCAATGATCGATCCTACCTTTTCATGATGGATGCAATTCGGGGTGGGCACGCGTGTTGTACTTATTATATAATTACGAGTAGAACTAGGGTGTTCCTAAGCTCACCAAGTTTCTCGTGAGTTCAACTCTAAAATCTATTGAATTGACTTTAAATGACATTTTTAAACCATTAGATGTTCAATCTATATTAAAATATGCTTGGAGACCAAATTTTACATTTTTAAATTTTTTTTTACTATTTATTAAGCTGGTTTGAAAACCGCTGTTTTTATTAAAATTCTGCATCATTGGAAAACAGCGGTTTTCAAACCGGTTTAATAAATAGTAAAAAAAGTTCAAAAAATGTAAAATTTGGTCTCCAAGCACATTTTAATATAGATTGAACATCTAACAGTTTGAAAATATCGTTTGAAGTCAATTCGATAGGTTTTAGAGTTGAGCTCACGAGAGACCTTGGTGAGCCTAGGAACACCTTAGTTCTACTCATATATATTACTGGAAATATAAAAAAATGACCGATCAAATGATAATAAAAGTGGCGTAGGTGGGATTTTTATCGGGTTAGACAAAAAGATATACTAGTATAAATAGCGGGTTACATATTACTGTGAATTAATCAATTCAAACTGTAATTTGTTTAGACAAGCAAAGTTTTCTTTCATGAGTAGACAACAATCCAATTATACATAATTTATATTTGATTTTCAAAATTCAGGAGTAGACAACTGGCTACTTCTTATTCAATGTGGCTCCACCACTACTAATAAGTAATAACATTGATGTATTGTAGATGTAATTGTGCTATTTTATTTTCCTGATCTAGTTCGTCCGTTGATTTTAACTCAACGATTAGATTTTGGTTTCTGGAGATTATGCGAATAAATCTTCATTTAAACCTAGCTAGTCATTAAGCAGCTTTTAGTTTTTATGTTAAATGATTTAACTTGGAAGCTAATATTATAGTCGTAAACAGATTAACAAAATTTGCTGTTAGGAATAAACCTTGCATTGTCTCTTTATAAAGAGAGCTGAGCAAGGAGACCAAAAGAAACACTTAATCTCTAACAGCAAGAATTACCAACAATGTGAACTTTTAATTTGATTATTGTTGCTCTCATCACGAGTTATGCATAATTATATCTGATAATATTTTTGATAATAATTATACAAATTACATCGTGCAACTGCATGTAAGTTTGTGGACGAGTTGGTGATAAAAATGATCGATCATAAAGTTATGAATTTTTTTTTCTTGTAGGAATTTTTTTTTATCAGTGGTGTACACCTATCGATTTCATTGTAAAATTAATTATCCAATTAGATTTACAAATTAAGTAACGAACCACTGGTACTGAGAATAATAAAGACCTAAATTACCAGTACTACTACATAACTGTTCTAGCAGAAGTACTAAATTATATATTACAGCAGGTCTCAACAAAAATAATAGTTTTCCAATCTACCCAAAATAACAACTGAAACAAAATTAAAGGGATATAATGAAATGTGAGTAAGGATATGATAATATGTATATTACAGATCAACCTGTACTATGGATTCATATTTCTATTTTCAAATTTCAAACAGTCAATCCGAAACGTTAAATGTGATCTTCATATGAAAATGCACTTGGATAGAATATTTTACATTTTTTTAGATAGGTAGAAAATCACTGCTTTAAGAAGTCAAAAAATTTCAAATTAAGTGATTTTTTACCGATCTAAAAAATTGTAAAAAAATTGTAAAAATTATAAAATTTGATCTACAAGTATATTTTCATACCAGAACATATTGAATGGTTTCTATTGACTATCTAAACTTTAAAAATAAAAATACAAGTCCACGGTACGAACAACTATGTAATTTGGATATTACCATAGCCAGCTCACTCATGAAAGGAATCGCAGGGAGTGCTTTTCCAAATTCAACTGTTCATTTGTTTTTAGATTCGTGCATAAAAACCAATTACTTTTGATATTTGTGCATTTTAAAAAATGAACAGTTGGATTTGAAAAAACAGGTTCCTGCTATTCTTTGGAATCGCAGCAAATAAAGACCCCTCATGAAATGTTCTAGTACTAACTAGTAACTACTAAGTAGCTCGCTGGCTTTTGTTCATGGGAAAAGTAATTTGCTTTTGGCGGGGACCAATGGTTTCAATTCCTTGTCAACTCGAATTAATGGAGCTTGATACATAAAGTCTCATAAATAGTTGTTTGCTTCGATTACTATTTTTGCGACTCAATTCTCTGAGCATGCAGTGAGCACCTGACGCCTCAACCACACTAAGTCATCACCCATTAAGCCCCATCGCACACACCTTTTTCCCATGCAATTTTTCATGACGTGTCTTGTTTATGCTGGTACTATCATTATCTTGCTTTATGCTTGTTGAATCCGTATCTCTCGGTTTTATTGATGGTAGAATTACTAAATCCAGTTCTGGCACAAATCTTAAAGCATACCCCTATATCTAAATAGGCATCAAAATAATCAAATTCTGATTCGGCTGAGATTAAATTCAGGCTATTTGTTTTCCCAATTGTACCCTCAGGAGATTAAATTCAGGCTATGAGGCAGAGGAGATTATTGACATCCACTTTGATGTTTTTTGTTCATTTTCTGATTTTGTCCAATAATTTGCCGTGAGGTGGAAATGAAGGTATGAGGTAGAGAAAGCTATGAGCTAAAGGAGAAGTTTGATTGATTTTGATTTTGATCTTGAAATTTTCTATTATTTTGGTCTTGAAATTTGATTAAAGATTTCTGACATACGTTCATTACCGAAACTTCCAGCGTAATTTTGTAAAAATTGTAAAAAAAAAATTAAATATTTAGTCACTGAGTACATTTTAATATAGAGATTATATTTATCAGTTTGAACTGACTCTTTAAACTATTTAATACATGAGACATGAAAGACGTTTTTAAAAAAAAAAAAAGGTTTGTGCGAGGTTCGCACGCAATAAAAATGATTGAAATAAAAGTTGCAAGATAAGCAGCACTGTATATTATTACCTATGAATTAAATTATGAGAACACGATCGGAGCTAGATAATCTGTAGAGGTGCTGACTATGTTCTACTTTCGGCACTGTGCACCTACGTTCAGTGTTGTCGGATTTAGACACGTACCGTCGAATATAATTAAGTTTCAATATTCTGTCGTCAAATTTAAATATTTGAATCAGGGCGGAGCCATGCGTGGTGAATGGGATCAATTGCTTTCATTCATTTTTAATTTTTTAATTTTTATATATTTTTAGATATATTTTAGAGTAAAATGTTACGGATACTGTAAGATTGATCTCCACTCAGAATGAAATAAATTATATAATTGATCTCTAATCTGCGTTTGACTCCATAGTTTAAAAGTATGGCTCCGTTCCTGATTTGAATTGAACACCATCTAAGGTATTATAATATGATTCATTCGACAAACTTGGACACGTAGAGCTAAAATACGAAGACAAATAATGTTCACGACAGCGTGTATTGTTCCTTTCCAAATTTCGTCACTGTATTTTATTTAAATTATCCTGTAATCTGTGCATTAAATATATGGTATTTTGACGTTTGAATGCAAAAGGCCAAAAGCACCTTCTAGAAATCTAGAATGAAGGTGGTGTCAGGTGTGGCGGTGGACCTTTGAATGCAAAAACCAGTGTTCTAAATAGCGCGCTATAGCGCCGTTATAGCGTTTTTGGACCCCAAACGCTACGCTATGACATCAAAATGCGCTATTTGCGCTATACAATATGGTTTTTTTTTTTAAGCAATTTATATGGGTCTTAAATAAAGATAAAAAAAATCTCAAACCGAAATTGAATTTGTTGCTACTTGCTACAGATAAATCAATTTGAAATTGGGAATAGAAATTGAAATTTTAATAGAAAAAAAGTCCAAATCGAAATTAAAATTTGAATAGAAAAAAAAAATAGATTATGTCATGAATCATGATGCTTAAGATATTTTTAATAGGAAAAATCGATAGTTTATGATATTACTATGGATATTTTGAACCGCAATTTGGATTTTGTACGGGTTCAGTATGAATATTATAATTTCTTAATTACTTTGGTGTTATTTATTGTTCTACGAGACTTTAGATAATGTTGATATTTAGTACAAATATTGAATATACGAAATGTAAAAAAAAAAAAAACGCTATTTGGAATAGCTTCCGCTATAGCGACGCTATTCGCTATAGCTTTTTTTTTAGCCTTCCCGCTACGACGCTATAAACGCTATTTAGAACCTTGGCAAAAACACCTTAAGCATAGTTTACTATATTAAGCGGTAACAGAAACTTTTTTTTTTATGATGGTGTAAAGGAAATACTTTCATCGCCGATATTTTTATTATAATACCCTCAAAAAAGAAAAAATATCACATATGCTCCCGGTTTCTGTTTTTTTTTAAATATAACCTAACTGCTCCAATGGGGGGCAGTTCACTCTCCCACCAAACCACCCCCTATGAGGCGGTCAGCTGTGCATACTGAACCGATCCACAGGGAGGCGGTCTAGTTTTTTTTTTTTTTTTTTTAAGATTTGAGAGACAATGTGAATGAAATTGAACCATAAAAATTCGAATTTTATTTTTTAGAGACAAATAGCTAAAATGCTGAAATATAACACTAAAAATCGAATTTTTTAATTAAGTAGGGTAGATCATTATATATGAATTCATGTAAAACCATACATAAATTATATAAATGTTTGTATAACATCAAATACATGTAATACATCTTCTTAATACATCAAAACCATACATAAATTATATAAATGTTTTTTAAATATTTGTGAGATTACTATTTTATATATAATTAGCATAGTTATACTAAAATATGCTAAATAACTTGAAATTATGTTAATTTATGCTGAATTACACTAAATTACTTGAAATTACAATAATTATGTAGAATTATGCTAAAATACGGTAAATTACGCTAAATTACGTATTAATAGGGATGATATCTTCACTGAGAATGCGAAAAATGACGACGAAACTTCAAACGGCCATAAAACGGCGCTCGAGTGTCCGATTTCAGCAAATGATCACTTTTCGGAAAGCTTGTGAAAATACGCATGCATCAGAACCATGATGTCGGATTTTCAAATTCAGAATTGCCAAAAAACAAAGGGAAGAGTCTCAAAACTTCAGTTGAAGTTTTCGATTAAGATTTTCATTTCTATTGTTCAATCTACGTAGCTCAGTAAATTAGTTATATAATGAACTTATAGAATACCAATTTTTATTATTTTTGGAATTTTTTTACTATTTTTTATGATTTATGAAAGATGGCACAAAATAGGCTCTATTCATATGTAATTTAGCGTAATTTACTGTATTGTAGCATAATTCTACATAATTATTATAATTTCACGTAATTTAGTGTAAATCAGCATAAATTAACATAATTTGAAGTAATTTAGCGTATTTTAGTATAAATTAAAAAAAATTTGGATACATCAAAAGAAGTAATCTAACAAATATTAAAAATAAAATTCGAATTTTTATGGTTCAATTTCATTCATATTGTCTCTCAAATTTAAAAAAAAAAAAAACTGGACCGCCTCCCTATGGAGCGGTTCAGTATGCACAACTGACCGCTCCATAGGGAGACGGGCAGTTTGGTGGGAGAGTGAACAGCCCCAATGGGTAATAAACACCTTTTTAAACAGAGGTAATAATTACTACACATTTTGACAGAGTAATTTGTAATTCATACAGGGCACTGATAATATAATCAAAACAGTGTCATGTATGAATATAGATGTAAGAATAGTCGTGCTCGTGCATGAATTAAAAACTGCTATGTCAAAATGTGTACCCATAATAATAGCACATGAGATGCGGATTGAGCATGTAAGTTTTCACGTGAAATGTGAGAAAATTTGCGCGTTATTTTTTTTTTTAAACTAAAAAATTACTATTTGTTACTAAAAATGATTAATCATTATATAGACGAAATTTGAAAGATGAGAGTGAATAGATCGTTAGACATTCTTTAAAAAAAAAAAAAAAATTAATATTTAATCTAGTGACAAAAATATATAACTCTCGTGTAGAAGATCATGAGTTTGTAACCTACAAGTAGAGAAATTCTATATAATATAAATATGAGTTTGAATGAAATCAGTAGGAGTAGACCTCCGCCGTTCATTTGAAAAATTATTTGAATATGTTAAGTTTCCCACTGTCATCCGGCTTAAGTGGCGTTTTTTTGATGTGATTGACGTGTGAAATCTTTGTACGGTGTACTACCTTTTAAATAAAGTTGATCGTAAGTCGAGGGTGCAACAAGTGTACATGCAAACAATAAAACTGTTATTAAATTGCATCACAAATTCACAATGGTCAAGCCCAGCCACTAGTTCAAATTTTAAAATTAATTATACAAACAGATTGAGAAAGGACATCTGTTGACATGCATGATCAATTAATCTCTCATGCCATGCAGGTAGCTGCGTCTGCTACTTCAATTTATTATATTTAATTTCTGTCTTTATACCTTGCAGAAGCAAGATGACAAAACTATGATATTATAAAGGAAAACACAGTAAATTAATTCATAGTTCCACATAAAATGAATTCTTCTCCATATGCATAATTCCCAATCATAATCTTCCAAGTGGATCAGTTTTCCCCTTAATTATCTACTTTAGTACATTACTTGTTCTTAATCAGCCATACAGCATCCATTATTCAAAGTACTAATGTACTAACAAAAATTTAAAAAGGTGCAGAAAAAGGACAAAAAAATGTCATATGCACCGAGCTCGTCATAATACATGTTGAGAGTCAATCATATAAATTTTTTTACAAAAAATTGAAATCAATTTTATTGTACCATGATATTTTACTCTAAATTATATAAAAAACATACATAATTACATATATTTTAAAAAAAAAATAGAGGTCAATTGAACAATGAAAAATAAGGAGCATCTAGCGTTGAATAGGAATTCACATCCTCAAAATTTGAGTTAACTTTTGAAAAATTTAAACCGTTTTAATTCTTGAAGTACAAATCTCAAAGCAATCTATTTTCAGTTAATATTGTATGTGCATTACAGATAGGTCCGAATTAAATATGATATGATTTCGAGATAAACTGAAAATTTTAGTTATCTCAGTCTCTCAGAGGTAATACTATGAGGTATGTAATTTTTTTCCCACCAAATATGCACTGTTTGATCACAAAAAAAAAAATGCACCTTATTTCTGCACCGAATAAGTAATTAAATAATAGTATCTAGTGGTGGAAAATTAGAAGGATCCAGCGTGAAAGATGCATGGTAAATTGGCCGAGATTTTTATTTTTACCCCAAAAAAAATATATTTTAATATAATTATCCAAATTTTTGAAAAATTTAAATTTATACCCAAACCGTAAGAAAAATTTACGGTTTGAATTCGGAATTCAAACCGTAAAATTTTCTTACGGTTTAAATTCTTAATTCAAACCGTAAATTTTTCTTACGGTTTGAATTAAGAATTCAAACCGTAAATTTTTCTTACGGTTTGAACTCTTTTTTTTTTTCTTTTTTTTTTTTTAAAGAGAAAAATAGCTAAAATGCTGAAATGAAATATAACACAAAAAAATCGAATTGTTTTTTAAAATATTTGTTAGAAAATACGCTACGAACAAAGCCGATTTTGTGCTAAAATATGTTAAATTACAATAATTATGCCAAAAGACATGACGTCTGTTTAAATACAAACCCTAAAACAGAAAATATATATAAAAGATACATCAAAGACCCTAAAAACTCTAAAATTATAAAGAAATGTTCAAAAGTCCATGAAGGAAGACTCGGATCGCGAATCTGAGCCCGCAAATGGGCGAAACTGATCATAGATGGGTTTCGGATCGGGTTTTGGGTTGTGGAGTTCCTGTCAAAATTTCAGCCCGATCCGACGGACGGATCAAAAGTTACGCTCCTTTTAGTAAATTTATGAAAGATGCCAGAAAATCGGCCCAATTCATACGTAATTTAGCGTAATTTACCGTATTTTAGCATAATTCTACATAATTATTGTAATTTCAGCATTTTAGTAAATTTACCGTATTTTAGCATAATTATTGTAATTTACCGTATTTTAGCACAAAATCAGCTCTGTTCGTAGCGTATTTTCTAACAAATATTTTAAAAAATAATTCGATTTTTTTGTGTTATATTTCATTTCAGCATTTTAGCTATTTTTCTCTTAAAAAAAAAAAAAAAAAAAAAAAGAGTTCAAACCGTAAGAAAAATTTACGGTTTGAATTCTTAATTCAAACCGTAAGAAAAATTTACGGTTTGAATTAAGAATTCAAACCGTGAGAAAATTTTACAGTTTGAATTCCGAATTCAAACCGTAAATTTTTCTTACGGTTTGGGTATATATTTAAATTTTTCAAAAATTTGGATAATTATATTAAAATATTTTTTTTTTGGGGTAAAAATAAAAATCTCGGGTAAATTGGTAATACGAGACGCAGTATTTATATTTAGCGTAAAAAAAAGCTCAGAGACGTACGTACGGTAGATGTTTTCTTTTCAATTCTCAAATCGAAATGAAAATCTCTTCTCCAATAATTCGTGAAGAGTGAGGCTATAGTACTTCGGCTAGTGTACTATGGCTAGTGTACTACGGCTCAATATGATACTTTTTAAAATCCTAACGGTCGATCCGAACCGTTCAATGTGATATCCATATGAATATGTACTTGCAAACTAAATTTTATATTTTTTCAAATTTTTTTACTATTTTTTTAGATAGGTAGAATTTTGATGATCCAGAATTTGTATAAAACACTGAAAATTCTACTTATCTAAAAAAATAGTAAAAAAATTCGAAAAAATATAAAATTTAGTTTGCAAGTACATATTCATATGGATATCACATTGAACGGTTCGGATCGACCGTTAGGATTTTAAAAAGTATCATATTGAGCCGTAGTACACTAGCCGAAGTACCATAGCCTCACTCACTGGTGAATTTGTAGTTTCTGACTTTTGTGCTATAACGGTTAACGGATTGATAGAATTTTTTTTATAAACCATAATTAAAAAAAATATTTTTACAAAACCAATATGATTATTTTTTTTTTACAAAAATCTTAAGAACTGAAATGTCATTTTGGTCCGGTCTCCTTTTTGGATTTTCTGTGGTGCCTCATGTGAAAACTTGTGAAACCAGTACCACAGAAAATTTAAAAAGGAAAACTGACTGAAATGTCATTTCGGTCCGAAATAAAAAAAAATAACGGACTGAAATTACATTTCGGTTCTTATAGTTTTTGTAAAAAAAAATAATAATCATGTTGGTTTCGAAAAAAAATAAATAAATTATGGTTTAAAAAAAAAAATCGGATTGATACTGGTGCCACAAGAAATCAATGACGGCATGCACTCAAATCAAGTAGTCAAATCCGTTTTATCCTATCACTCTCAAAATATTTTTTTCTTTCACTATTTGGCTAATAATAAGTGGTTACTGCTTAATGGAATGTAGGTAGGACTTTATTCCCTCTTGATATTTATTATTTGCTATTCCTACTTAATTTTATTAAACAAATAAAAATATTTAAAAAATTAAAGCGAACTAACTTCTGATCTAGTAACGAAGGTAATGCGTGTGTGTGAGGTTTCAGGTTGAATTTGGAATAAGAATTTTTTTTGTAGATATTAAACTAGTTGTGTGATTTGATCTTCAATTTTATTAAAAAAAAAGGAAATTTTAAATTTTGATCCCTAAATTTTCTTAGAAAAATCAAATTAGTCTCTACACCTCTATTTTGAACTAAATTTAGGCCCTGTTCGGCCCAAGGAAATGGGAATGGGTAAAATAGAACTGAATTTTTACTGTTCATGTGAGAAAAAAATTCACTTTTTTTTCCCACGTGAACAATAATTTTTCCGAACGGGCCTTATAATAAAATAAAAAAGTTGGTCTCCGAACTTTAATTATCTCATTATCTGCAACAAATCAGTTCTTCATCTTTAAGGAAGAAATTTGATCCGACTCGAAGGACTCGCCTGATTCAATCCAAACTCGACTCGATCAGCTTGATTTTTTTGGATGTCTTAAACTGACTCGAATATGACTCGTGACAATTCAGAACGTGAACATATTTTAAAGTTGGATGATCCGAAATTCTAACCCTGATCAATAATTCTCGAGTGAGGCTATGGTGCTATGCATAGCACGGATGGCTAGTGTACTACGGCTCAATATGATATTTTTTAAAATTCTAACGGTCGATCCGACCGTTCAATGTGATAACCATATGAATATGTACTTGCAAACTAAATTTTATATTTTTTCGAATTTTTTTTACTATTTTTTCAGATAGGTAAAATTTTGATGGTCCAGAATTTTCAAAAAACACTGATTTTTCTACCTATCTGAAAAAATAGTAAAAAAATTCGAAAAAATATAAAATTTAGTTTGCAAGTACATATTCATATGGATATCACATTGAACGGTCGGATCGACCGTTAGGATTTTAAAAAGTACCTATTGAGCCGTAGTACACTAGCCATTGGTGCTATGCATAGCACCATAGCCTCACTCATAATTCTCCATTAAAAATGAACCCGACCTGATCCGAACTTACTCGATCCGACCCAGTGTATTAAAATTCGGTTCATTCGGCCGAATATTCGTATTCGGTTGGAATCCGCATAGAAAATCAGTATTCGGTTCAATATTCGGTTTCGAATATTCGGCCGCATATTCGGCCGTATATCTTTTTCCGCATATAATCTATTCGGCCGTATATTTTTTTCCTCAATCCGCATATAATCCTATTCGGTTCTTATTCGGTTCAAATTCAGCATAGGTTTAGAATCCGCGATCCGTCTCTCACTCTCTCCTCCCGCTAAACCTAATTCCGACGCCTCTCCACCGAATCGCACCGATATATCGCCTCTCCAGTCTCCACCGATCCCAGCGCATCTCCACCGAATCCCTTCTGAGCACATCTCCAGTTCTCCACTGAATCGCACCGATCGGCTCTCAGCGCTTCTCCACCACTAAACCTCCTCCTCCCAGCGCCTCTCCACGGATCGCCTCTCCTCCCAGCGCATCTCCACAGCTCCACCGAATACCGACCACCTCTCCTCCATCTCCGTCAGGCCCAGCGCCGATCCTTCTCAGTTCTATCAAATTCAAAAGGCAAGCCAAATACTTATCTTTGGTTACTGGTACTGGTGGATTTCCTTGTTTGTTGACCCCTGACGATGGTTGCTGAATTTTTGTAGTAATATGGAACTGGTACGGGTACCAAATCAGTACCAGTGAGCTTATGTATGGTATTGCTGATTTTCTAATAACAAGGCCCAAATAGAAATATTAGTAAGATTAAGGGGTGAAATCAATTATCGAATTGGATTGTGAATTATTGAATTGTTTTATATTGCGCGTTAATTGCTTGAAGTCGTTAGAAATTTAATTGTGGAATAGATGAATTCGAATTGTTTGATTTGTGATGCTTGGTCTAAGCCTTTTGTTCTGTTACTATTGGTGCTTATGCTGAATTGTTAAAACCTTCCCTTTTTCTGTTGGTGCTTGTATTCGCACATTTCTATGTTGGATGTTTGTAGAATTTTTGGTGGTAATATGGTACTGGCACGGATTTGAATTTTCAGGAAAAACAAATTGAACTTTTGGGTCGAATTGAAAATATGTTTAACAAGTGTTAGAATATCTTAAAGTATTAATATTAATTTTTATTTGAAAATCCGCATATATAAATCCGAATAAAAATCCGTATATTCGGCCGAATACCGTATATACGGTATGCGGTGGCCTTCCGCATACCGAATGAGAACCGAATATTAATACACTGATCCGACCTAATTCCAATCGAACTTGACACAAACTCTTTGGTAAATTATAACATTTTTTCAACTTAAATGATCAATTTAGTCTATATAGAAATTTAGATGTCAACTTCGTCATCTTTAAACTACAAAAACTAAATTGGCTTTTTTTTTTTAAACAAAAATGGTAAATTACTAATCTAATACAAAAAATAGTTCAGATACTAACTGGATATTTTTAAAACATTCAGGAACCAAAACATGAATTGATATGCAGTAAATGGATTTTTGATATAAATATATGCAAGTATGAACAGAAAAACTGATAGGTAAAAAGTGTGAATAAAGCAAAGCTACTTTTTGAGTCCAAAAAAGAAGGCCGTGATCTTAAAAGAATCGGCACGTTGATCTTAGACAATTAATGTTAGTACTCTATAAACGATATTTTTTTGTTTCGGATTCGAATTTTTTTTTTTTTAAATTTGCTGAAAAAAAAAACAATATGGTACCAGACTAGGGCTAGGCAAAATTGCTCAAACTCGTAACTCGCTCATTTACAGCTCGCTTTAACTCGCTCATTTACAACTCGAGTTGGCTGACTCGTTTAATAAATGAGCTGAGTTTGAGCTTACCCCAACTCGCTCATTTATAACTCGAGTTACATAGAATTGGTTACAATAAATCTCAGAAATTGTTTTTGTTAAGCTGCTGTATGAAAAATTGCTGGTGCTTATGTACTAAGTTGTTGTATGAAAAATTGCTGGTGCTTATGTACTATTGTTGTATGAAAAATTGCTGGATACTGATAAATTCTTTTACAAGTATTATATAATTAACTGGTTAAACGAGTTATAAATGAGTTGTGAGCCAACTTAAGTTGATAACGAGCTGAGTTCGAGTTGGATCTACAGCTCGTTATTACCATCTCAACTCAAGTTGACTTGCTCATTTATTTAATGAGCTGAGTTCGAGTTAGAAGTAACTCGCTCAAACTCAGCTCATTTACAACCCTATACCAGACATAAGCTGAATTTTTTTTATATACCATCTCTTAAAAAAAGAAGAAGCCATTTAACCGTATTTTCTTAAAAATTCCATAATATGAGTTCGTATCCGTATCCAAAAATTAAACACGGATATCCGATATCCAAATATCCGTACGAATGTAGATACGGATGTGGTTTTAAATTTTTAATCATCCGTATCCGAATAGTAGATATATACTAGTGTATTGAAATAACCCGGCCGGTCCAGGATCGGACCGAACAACTCGTGGTTCGGACCTGGACCGGACCTTGGCTAGAAACGGGTATATCAAGGGTTTGGGTCACTAATTTTCACTAGAACCGTGTAGGACCGGGACCGGACCAAACCCGGACCGCACTGTGTAGAATCGGACCCAATCCGAATTTAGCTATTCTGACCTCTGTTAATTAATCATTAAAACTGTACCAATCTGTAATATTTTTGTATAGAGAAATTATATTATCTGGAAACTAGACTTTCGTACCTTTATTTTGATATAAAGAACACAAAAATCCATGTAGCCATTTTCTCTAAATTGAATTTTGAATATAATCAAAATTATAGGACTGCTCACTGGAATTTCAGCTTTTCTGATTTCTGATGTCTGTCAATTAATCGTTAAAACTGTACCAATCTGTAATATTTTTGTATAGAGAAATTATATTATCTGGAAACTAGACTTTCATACCTTTATTTTGATATAAAGAACACAAAAATTCATGTAGCCATTTTCTCTAAATTGAATTTTGAATCTGGTCAAAATTATAGGACTGCTCACTGGAATTTCAGCTTTTCTGATTTCTGACCTCTGTCAATTAATCGTTAAAACTGTACCAATCTGTAATATTTTTGTATAGATAAATTATATTATATGGAAATTAGACTTTCATACCTTTATTTTAATATAAAGAACACAAAAATTCATGTAGCCATTTTCTCTAAATTGAATTTTAAATCTGGTCAAAATTATAGGACTGCTCACTGGAATTTCAGCTTTTCTGATTTCTGACCTCTGTCAATTAATCGTTAAAACTGTACCAATCTGTAATATTTTTGTAGAGATAAATTATATTATCTGGAAACTAGACTTTCATGCCTTTATTTTTATATAAAGAACACAAACATATATATAGCCATTTTCTCTAAATTGAATTTTGAATCTGGTCAAAATTATAGGACTGCTCACAGGAATTTCAGTTTTTCTGATTTCTGACCCTGATCAATAATTCTCCATTAAAAATGAACCCGACCTGATCCGAACTTACTCGATCCGACCTAATTCCAATCGAACTTGACACAAACTCTTCGGTAAATTTAACATTTTTTTTTTCAACTTAAATGATCAATTTAGTCTATATAGAAATTTAGATGTCAACTTCGTCATCTTTAAACTACAAAAACTAAATTGGCTTTTTTTTAAAAAAAAAAATGGTAAATTATTAATCTAATACAAAAAATAGTTCAGATACTAACTGGATATCTTTAAAACATTTAGGAACCAAAACATGAATTCTTCTAAAAGATAAAAGATATGCAGTAAATGGATTTTTGATATAAATATATGTAAGTATGAACATAAAAACTGATAGGTAAAAAGTGTGAATAAAGCTACTTTGAGTCCCAAAAAGAAGGCCGTGATCTTAAAAGAATTCGGCGCGTTGATCTTAGACAATTAATTTAAACAATTAATGTTAGTACTCTATAAACGATATTTTTTTGTTTCGGATTCGAAATTTTTTTTTTTTTAAATTTGCTGAAAAAAAAACATGGTACTAGACATAAGCTGAATTTTTTTTTTATATACCATCTCTTAAAAAAATAAGCCATTTAACCATATTTTCTTAAAAATACCATAATATGGGTGCAAACGGATCATATATTATCCGCCTGTGTCCGTGTCCGTATCCGAAAATTAAATACGAATATCCGATATCTGAATATCCGTACGAATGTGGATACGGATGTGGTTTTAAATTTTAATCATCCGTATCCGAATAGTAGATATATACCATAGTTTAATATAAATTATGAAAAAAAAATTATGTATATATCTACAAATATCTGATTCGTATCCGATCCGTTTGGATCCCTATTTACCAAAACTGCAATGCATTTAATATCACACTAAGTGTATTAATTTGGTACCGCAGTTTGAAACTGCGATCTTGGTAATGAAATTTTTAAAAAAATAGGATTAAATGTTTTTTTTTTGTTAAAGATGATAAATAAAATTTTTTTGGAGACAAGGTTAATTAAGTGAATAAGTGATATAACACAAATAGTGCAACAGACATGAACTTTGTTAGAGGTGCAATACTACAGTGGACCTTTTTCATATGTTTCCATATTTAAATTTTTTAAGAATAATAGTTTGATAAAATAAAAAAGTGCGAAATATTAAATGCAGCTGGGTATTAAATATGGAAATAAATCCAAGGCGAGGTACAGTTGCAGACGGCGTTATTGATTCGTTTTTTCGTACTGACAAATAGCAAGAAGGGTTTCAGAAGAATACAAATGCATTGCAGTCCCCACGCGTTTTTTCATCAAACATGCAAATAACAAATCTCAGAATTTAAAAAGGAAGAAAACAAATCTCCTTTGTCGTTTTTTTAAAAATAAATATTGATTAATCCGCGTTATTAAACTCTAAGCTAACACATGATATTATGAGTTTCATGCATTGAAAGTTAGAATATA
The DNA here is from genome assembly GCA_025461125.1 of Carex kokanica. Classification (NCBI taxonomy): domain Eukaryota; kingdom Viridiplantae; phylum Streptophyta; class Magnoliopsida; order Poales; family Cyperaceae; genus Carex; species Carex kokanica. The sequence continues at coordinate 2,160,908 of JAJGRX010000638.1, forward strand.
AATTTTTTGACTCCACACCTGCTATCGTAAAAATTATAGTGGATGACTGGATGTGTTTATCTTACGCTTAAAGATTATTAACAGAGCAGTTGACCTCATGCAGCGCACGAATCATACATATTGCTGTTCTGATTCCATTGTTCGTGCTCTGTATGAAGCCAAAACTGCTTTGTTAAAATCTTTACCCTATCTTACTCATGAGCCGTACACTTCAAAAATCAAAATGGAGACATTAATCAATCAATTAATTACTAGCTGAAAGGTTAATAATTCCTTAATTGGTCTTCCTCAAGTATACAAAATCAATTCCTTTGGAAAGTAAAATATAAGATATCTTCTTACCTAGTACAATTAAATTGGTGTATATATGGAGAGAATTCAAGTATAGTAATAAATTTAATAAAATTTGCAAAGCCAATTAAATAGATTTCCAAAATATTTTCTGAGTTATTTACGAATGACACTTTCAAAGAAAAATCATCGATTACTCGTTAATATTTCTTTGTAATCGTTTATGTACATTATAAGAAAATAATTTATTCATGCACACAATATGTATTGTACTTGAATCAAGACTCATTATGTAAAATGGTACACTAGGCCATTTGATTTGAATCAATCCACAATACATAATTACACATCTACTACCACATAATGGTAACAATAAATACGGAATTTGAATTCTTAGCGCAGGAGAAAGAAAAGACGACTCTCATATTTTGGCGACTCGCTACATAAACCTCACAGAAAACTTGACAAACATGCAATAGCTATGGCATTATAACAACAAAAAACAGTGTTCACACTTTACAAAAATAGGCGTATTTGGTTGTGGTTGGGCATGATGGCGGGCAGTGGAAACTAGAAACAGTGTAGAAACAGTATAATGCTACGAACCAGATAATAATTGCTTCCTCTGAAATACCACTTTTTTATTTTATTTTTGTTTTCCTTCCACAAGAAAATGTTTGACTCGTTTATATTTTATTTCTCCTCTCTCTCTCTAGAGAGAGGCCAGAAACTTCTTCTATTTCTCCACTGTCTCGCGCTCAATCTTTCGCTTTTACCTCGCGACGCCAGCTGAATACTGTTGATAGTGAAGTGATAGAGATAAATAAGAGAGAGCGAACAAGAGAGGAGAAAGAGAAAGCGAGAGCGCAATGGGTTGCTTCTTCTGTTCAGGAGAGCCAAGCAATAAGCACAAGGAGAAGCATCAGATCGCACCTCCGGCTGGTAATTTTTCTTTTCGTTTTGTATTTCTTTCAGAGTGGAAAAGATGATTTATTGATCTAAATTTCAGTTTTTTTTTTATAGTTTCAAAATGATAGGTCGATGTAAAATGAGATAATTTCTCGGCCTCATCTATTTGGGGCGTTTTCTTATATTTAAGTTCGAGCGAAGGTTTTACGACTTCTCGCGAGCGGAATAGATGGTATAGGTAGATCTGATCATTGGGAAATTTTAGATCAAAATAAGCATTTATTTTTATCTATCAAGGGATCAACTTTTGGAAATAAACTTTTTTAAATCCAAGCATTTGATTGCATGTTTAATTTTGTCTCAGTTGCATTGCTTATATTTTTTGTGAAAATTAAATCTGGGATTTTTCGTGTATGTTTTTCACTTTTATAGAGAAAGTGAAGACGGAATCAAGTACAACAGCGGAGCTGAAGAAACAACAAAGTCTGATAGAGTTACAAAAGGAGATTTATCAAAGTGGATCAGATCATATTGCGGCTCAAACTTTTACTTTTAGAGAATTAGCCTCTGCCACTAGAAATTTTAGAGCCGATTTTCTTTTGGGAGAGGGAGGGTTTGGTCGAGTGCACAAAGGCCGGCTGGAGAGCATCAATCAGGTTTGTTGTCTAATTTTGTTATCATCTAGGTTTTCTTTTTGCGCACCCTTTCTTCTTGGTATCATTGTTGGTATCAACTTTAACACCTAGAGTGATAACTATTCATTCTTGGTATCCTTGTTTGACGAAATTGCCCGTCTTTCTCGGTAGATATGGTGAGAGGTTGACTGAGGAAGGAGGGGCATTTTGTGCATATTGGCATATTTTGAGAGGTGAGGAGCAATGGTGATTATTCTCATGTATTATAGGGTAATAATGTACTTGGAGCCTTTTGAGTTGTACAAGAAACTTCAATAAAATGTTTCCAAATAAATAATTTTTTCTTTTATGCAGAAAATTCAACCAAAATTATTATCTTTTAGCTCATATATTATCTTCCTTTTGAAAATTAAAGTGGCCAGTATTCTTATTGTTTGATGTTATCTTTTCTGCTTTTTGATAGGTTGTGGCTATAAAACAGCTCGATAGAAATGGTTTGCAAGGGAACCGAGAATTTCTAGTGGAAGTGTTAATGCTGAGCTTATTACACCATCCAAATCTTGTAAATTTGATTGGCTATTGTGCTGATGGAGATCAGAGGCTCTTGGTTTATGAATACATGGCTCTTGGCTCTTTAGAGGATCATCTTCATGGTATTTTTCTGCGTTAATCTCTCTCTTTTTGAATTTTGGTGCTAGTATACATTGAAAAACACATTTTGCGCGAGTAAACTACAATGTCTTTGTTCTTTTGTGCACTACCTTTGAGTAACATTTTCAAGAGAAGAGAATGAACCTTTGAACTCTACATAATTTTAGTAATTTTCATGTTCAAGGAGGTATGGTGCTTACTGGTACTGGGACCCAAGTCAATTCATGCTTTTACATGCTCTCTGTATTGACTAAAGCCGCAACTAAGCAAGTGTATAGATGTAAAATTAGTTAAAACACACAAGAGGAGAACAATATTCTTCTAAGAACAGTGATCATTACCATCCAGAAGCTAGTCGCATACTTTGTAACTGTACTATTACCTAACATTCCCATTACAGTGATATAACTTTCCTCTTTGAAAAGCTTCTTACGAATTTGCCCCTGATTTTATTGCAATCAGAGCCTTCTCCAGAGAAGAAACGGCTTGACTGGAACACTCGAATGAAAATAGCTGCTGGTGCTGCTAAGGGTTTAGAATACCTACATGACAAAGCTAACCCCCCAGTAATTTACCGAGATTTGAAGTGCTCTAACATATTGCTTGGAGATGGATATCACCCAAAATTATCAGATTTTGGGCTTGCGAAGCTCGGTCCGGTAGGAGACAATACCCATGTATCAACTAGGGTTATGGGAACATATGGGTATTGTGCACCAGAGTATGCCATGACGGGTCAGTTGACCTTGAAATCAGATGTGTATAGTTTTGGGGTTGTTTTGTTGGAGATCATTACTGGCAGAAGGGCTATTGACCATACTAGAACTGCTGGAGAGCAAAATCTAGTTGCATGGGTAAGATAAAATATCACCTCACCCCACCCTGCCCTCTCTCTCTGAGTCTCGTTTTATTTTTGTTTTAATTCATGTTCTTCTATCTGCTTGTTTTGGATGTCAAGTAGAAATATATTTTTTTTTAAGTAAAAGAAAGTAGAGTGAGGCTATGGTACTTCGGCTAGTGTACTATGGCTAGTGTACTACGGCTCAATATGGTACTTTTAAAAATCCTAACGGTCGATCCGACCGTTCAATGTGATATCCATATGAATATGTACTTGCAAACTAAATTTTATATTTTTTTGAATTTGTTTACTATTTTTTTAGATAGGTAGAATATTGATGGTCCAAAATTTGTATAAAACACTGAAAATTCTACCTATCTAAAAAAATAGTAAACAAATTCAAAAAAATATAAAATTTAGTTTGCAAGTACATATTCATATGGATATCACATTGAACGGTCGGATCGACCGTTAGGATTTTTAAAAGTACCATATTGAGCCGTAGTACACTAGCCATAGTACACTAGCCGAAGTACCATAGCCTCACTCAAGAAAGTATTTCTATGTAGCATCCAAACCAAAGAAGCTACATTATTTGTTTTATGTCTCTTTCATGTAAATTCTGAAATAAAAAAGTGGTGTTCAAGGTTTCTAATGCTTTGTTTATACATGAAATCCCAAGACCATCGATGATATCTGTAATCTGCAGAATATCATCAAAATTGTTCCTGAGCACCACAAGTTTTATACTTTTTTGCATGTTCTCTGTATTTTACTATTAATTTCAAAAGAATTTTAACTTTTCAGTTTGGATGTCATTTTCAATCTCTTCCTTTATGTGGTTATGCTTTTGAAAACAGAAGCACAAAGTTCTCTTGGGTTGCTTCTCTGTTGCATCCGCTGTCCCATCATCGACCAAAACAGTACCTTCTGCCAATTTTCAAAATCTAATCTATACTAAATAGGTTGTTGTGGCTATAATTATTCTGACCACTGATATTTTGAATGGTTTAATTTTGATATAATGTTTCAGCCAGCCTTATCCCTAAGGACTTTGCCCGAAGATGCATCCTGTTCCTTTTTTTCTCTCACTTAACCCCTAAAATTTGTGATATTGTAAATGCAGGCAAGGCCATTATTTAAGGACAGACGAAAATTCTGCCTGATGGCGGACCCTACATTGCAGGGACATTACCCACCAAGGGGCTTGTACCAGGCTCTTGCTGTGGCCGCTATGTGTGTGCAAGAACAACCCACCATGAGACCTCTGATTGCGGATGTGGTAACAGCTCTCACCTACCTCGCATCTCAGAACTACACACCAGGCCTGGGTGGAACTAGCAACCCTGGCTCATCTCGGCTGAACGCACCCGATACGTCATCTCACTCTTCGCGAGATTTAGAGAAAGAGTCGTTCAGTTGCTGAATGTTGTGTGTGCACATTTGTGCATAAGGGTGTATACCTGGAAGTGCGGATTTTGCTCCATGACAGATGATTTCCTGGTGTACCAAGGAATTTTTTTTGTACCAGTTACATGAGTATTGATAGTTGCACCCATGGTCGGGTTGTTATAGTTATTTAGGTGGGGTTGTAAATGCGGATGTGAGTTGATGTACTTAGACCATGTGCTAGACATTTGCGTTTAAATGTTTTTATTGATAGTAATTATTCTGCTCCTTTTTGGTGGAATTAAAAGGTTTGTGTGGGCTCATTCCTTTGGTGATATAAGAGCCACTTTGTACCGATTAATACGGTATTGTCACTGGTCTGACCCTAGCTTAGCCATTGTTTCGCTTTCATTTATATTTAGTTCGTTTGTCACTGCTTTGTGATTTGCAAATATTACGATTGAAGCTATAAACGAGTTCACCTAATAAATGGGTATGCATAAGTGTGTAAAAACATTCTTTTGCTGTTCAGGTTTGGTTTTAAAACATACTAGAGTTCTAAGCTGTTAAAAAATATATCATTAAAAAAAAAAAGATGAGCGTATTTTACAGCTATTTGCAACATGGGTCTCAACTGATTTCAAATGTCACTTGAAAACGGCAGCGAATTTATGATAAATTGATTGCGACTCAATTCAAGTAATGGCCTTTATTATACCTATACATATTGCTATTCGTACGACAGCCATCTTTCGGCAAGATTTGCTAGGAGATGCGACCTCAGCCAACTAAATCACTACTGTTGTTAGAACCATGAAATCATTGCTATTTACTAGCCTTGTCATGCACAAACTTGTAGCAATTTAGTCCGAACAGATGTCGCCATTGTGGGAAAACTTCTTTTTTTCGTATGTTTCTGATTCGAAATCGACACTAGATCTGGAATGGATTTTTATTCCATTTTCTTTACTTTTTGTTCCGTCAACCTCAAGTAACCGAACCCATTATAATCCAAATCTCTATTTGCTATAATTGCAAATGTTTTATCGCCGAATTTGAAACACCACGTTTACCGGATACACTCCTTGCAAATGTGAGTTTTTCATATTTAGAGGGGTATATATGATATTAAGAATTTTAGAGAAATATGTAAATCAGATATTTTTGAGGCGTATACATAAAATTTCCCTTTTTAATGCTGGGGAGCATTGGAATTGCCGATTTTTTTATTAATAGAAAAGTAAAAAAAATATCACAAAAGAGTCTTGTTCTCATGAAATCTCAATTCATAGAAAAAACATAATGGTTTATTCCAGCCGCTGGACGGGATAAATTATTCCGACCAATTAATCTAACCCGTAATACGTTGAGATCGTTAATTAACTAAATAGAAAAAAAAAAATGGAGAGTATAAACCATACCGTTCAGACCACGCTAAAAAAATATATATAACTTTCATGTGAAGAACATTGTTCCGAGAATTGCCTTAAAATTTCCATAAATTCACCAAAATTTAGTGTCGTTTATACCGTTCAGACCTACGGATAAGCCAAAATGAAAGTTCAGAGTTGATTCCGCGTGTCACTGAGTGATGACAGCTGGCTGAGCTGTGGGGGGGGCAAGATGCTGATTTAACCCCTGAATCAAAGTTGTCTAGTACAAGTGAATAATTTAAAGAAAAATCAATGGTAGATTCATGTACAAAAATTTCTGATGAGTTTGAATCGGAGAAAAACGAGGACAATGTTCTCGGAACAGTTGTTTTCTTCTTTCTTTTTTTTCGCCATGACGGTAGTTTTTGTTTTTGTTGTTGTTGTTGTTATATAAGGATATGTTTGGATGGGAGCTAGAATAATTAGAATAGTGAAATTTGATAATAGTAAATGAGAATAGAGAAAAAATATTGATTTTCAGATTAGTGTGAAAATAGTATTATTTGAATTAGTAAAAATGTTCTTTGGATTGTACATGTGAAATAGTGAATAGCTGTAACTAATAAATAATAGTGTTAACAATGTGCTAATTAAGAGGAAAGATAGGCAAGTGTGATTTCAAACAAATTATCACGACGTGGAGATAGTGAAAGTGGTGTTAAATTATGATTTCTACATTTAAGTTAAAGTGAATTGGATTTTGGAAATCTAAATTGGACGGTAGTCTTTCAAGAAATTTACTGACGTTATAAATTTCCAGCATCTTATTTAAAACCAATTATGTTTTCTTATTTCAAAGAGATTCTTTATATATGTACTAAGTTTTTGCATAGTTTTTTCATAGATGCACAAATATTATTAAGAGTGTATGTCAACACACACCACCCGCAAACACATCAAGTTTTTTATTTTAATAGATTTCATCAACCTAAGTAAAGTTCAAGTAAGATGATGTATATTCGAGGTTTGCCTATCTTTAGAATATAGTTTTTGCCCTACTCTTATAGTCTAAACAAATTTATTTTTCGCAGGGCTGCAGTCTTAACTAAATTTTCTTTTCTTTTTTAGCTGGAGATCTAGAACCATTTTTTTTTTTTTTGCTAAACAATCAACATGAGAGGACCCAACAATTTTTCGTTGTTTCCTTCTTTTGCGGTACACAAAAACCCAAGGTCTCAAATTGGTTCTTTCTCTCTTTTTTATTGCAGAAAAATAAAAAATAAAATACAAGTGCGCAACAACATTTTTTCTTTTTAGAAATTAATATAAAAAAAATAAAGTATTAGAATAATTGTCCTAAAATTTTGATACATAGACGGAAATGTAAAAACTTCAGCTCCAAACAAAGGAGCCCAATTTTTTTTACGGATCCATTAAGTGGTCCAAACAAAGGAGTCGAATTTTTTTTACGGCTCCAAACAAAGTAAAGTAAGAAAAGTAAGAAAAGTAAGGAGAAACTTTTATTTATAGATATAAAATAATATAGAGTATTAGAATGAGTATTGTAGAGGAACTGTAAAAAAAATTCAGTTTCATTCTTTGGAGTTTGAATTTTTTATTTGGATCTACTAAATTCAGCACACACCGGCAGGGAGAGGGGGAGAGAAAGGGAAATAGACAGGTATGAAGCCGAAAAATAAAAATCAGAACCAATGTTTGAATTGTTTGGATCTTATGTGGTCAAGTCAAGCAATGTCCGTGGTGGATTTTTTTTTTCTAAATAGAATTACTCTAAATTATTTGAACCAAACGAGCCTTCGTTGTTTTGATTTTCGAAAAATAGCCTCCACCAATCCCTAGGACCGGTGGAGCAAAAAAAACACAATCTACACCGGTCCTAGGGACCGGTGGAGTCTATTTTGCGCCAGACCCTGACCTCGCAACAGAAAATCCCAATCCATAAGGCTTGGTTTGGCCGAAAATATTTTACAAAGTGGTATAAAAAAAATTAGTATATACAGTGGCCTCCGAGGAGTAAAGTCAAATATTGATATTCTGTACTCGGCACTGCATAATGGTGCGTATCGCATAATGGTGTGTGTATACGCAGTAAAATAGTTTTGTGTTTGCTGGCGGGGAGGGAAAATAGGAAACCAAGCCTCCACCGGTCCTAGGGATCGGTGGAGCTATGGATTGGAATTTTCTGTGGCGAGGTCAAGGACTGGCACAAAACAGACTCCACCGGTCCCTAGGACCGGTGTAGATTGTGTTTTTTTTGGTCCACCGGTCCTAGGGATCGGTGGAGGCTATTTTTCGAAAATCAAAACAACGAAGACTCGTTTGGTTCAAATAATTTAGAGTAATTCTATTTAAAAAAAAATCCCTCCCTGCCCTATCTTTTTTTTTGAAAATATTGGCAGCGGCTGCCAATGTATTAATATTGAACAAAATATTGTTACAAACCGGATATAACAGCAATTAGAGGAACCAAAAAAGAAATCCCCTACATCCCTACGACCTTACATCTAGCAACATCAGGTACTCACTTTATTACAACACTTAAAAGTTATGAACTTAAATCAGCAGTGTTGCATCCAGAGCTGTGAATCTTGCCAAATCCGATCTACCAGTATTTGCGGTGTGACCCTTTCATTGGAAATTTTTTTTGAGTTTCGCGTCTTCCAAACCCACCAAAGCGTGCAGGTCAGCAAAGTCGGCCCCTGTTTCCGCCAGGCCTGCCCCTTCTTTCTGACTGATACGAGCGACCTGTGCCAGGTAGACTCAAGGTCTGGACCGAGTATCCTTAAATCAAAACCAAACTTTCTCCCCAAAATAAACCAGACCTGTACCGCATATGGGCATAAGAAGAAAATGTGCATTGCCGACTCCACTGGGCAGTTATCACAGAGCGCGCAAGGAAGAGAGCACGACATATTCCTTCTTGACATCACCTCATGTGTTAGGATCCGATTTTGTAGTAGCAAAAACAGGAAAATCTTGACTGTAGGAGGAATCTTGGATCGCCACAGTACCGCCTGCCTACTTCTTGTCCGACCACCAGCCTTCATCATCCTATAAATCGACCTGGCCGAATATTCACCCCCCGGTTCCCATTTCCAACGTATCTCATCAGCACTGTCAGTGAGAGCCAAGTTTCCTACCCGGTTTGCATGATCCGGAGCAAGCATTTCCATAATTGGCAGAGCATCCCTCAAGGAGAGGTATGGATGCTGTGGTCTTTCTTGCTGGTCTAATAGGAGCGGTCTACCAAGCCACGCATCCTGCCAAAATGAAATCTGCGCACCTGAGCCAATCCTCCACTCGGTCGACCAATGAAATAGAGGCCTGATTTTAGAAAGTTGGTTATAAAAGAATGAACCCCGTGCTGCCCAAAACCTAGGGCCATTTTCGTATGTTCCCGTTCGCCTAAGCCTTCTTACTGTAACCGACCACAGTGCCTCAGGAGTGACATAGGGGCGCCACCACCATCGCAGCAGCAGTGCTGTGTTCTGCATGTGTAAATCCATAACACCCATTCCCCCATTCTTCTTAGGCATGCATACAACCTCCCAGTTAATTAGTGAGATGCCCAATTTCTCGTCATTTTTCCCCCATAAGAATTGCCTACGGATTTGATCTAGTCTCGCTATAACCCACTTGGGCAGCATGAAACAACACATGAAATACACGAGGATGGAAGATAAGACCGATCGGACCAGCTGTAGCCGGCCGCCTCGCGAGACAAATTTCCTTTTCCAACTCTGTAACCTCCTTTCCAACTTGTCAATTAGGGGTAAGAACAAGTCCCTTGTTGGTCTCTTAATCGTGAGTGGCATTCCCAAGTAAATTACCGGGAGGTTTGTTTGCGGGCATCCCAACACGGCTTGCACCTTGGACAACAATGAGTAAGAGAGATTGAAGGGGACAAAACAACTTTTGCCGAAGTTGATGTGGAGTCCAGAGATTTTGGAAAACAACCTTAGGACGATTTTAAGTGTTACAACCGCCTCCAAATCTTCTGTTGCATTTGCAATAATTGCCGTATCATCGGCGTATTGCAAGGCCACTATGGAGTGTGGGATCTTTAGAGCAATGGACCTAGGAAGCCGCGTGTTAACCCCACGTACCATTTGCTGTAACACATCTGCAGCAATTATGAAAAGCATTGGGGATAGAGGATCCCCTTGCCGGAGTCCTCTCTTATGAATGAAATAGTCCGACATCTCTCCGTTTACCACCACCCTTGAAGCCGAACTAGCTAGGATAGTTGAGACCCATTTTATCCATCTGTCCGGGAAACCTCGAGCCCGCATGACTTTGAGCAGAAAAGGCCAATGAATCGAGTCGAAGGCCTTGGTAAAATCTAACTTTAGAAATACTGCTTGAGCACATGTTGCATCAATCTCATGCAATAATTCTCTTGTAGAAGTGAAGGTCTCGGCTATGTGTCTATTCTTCAGAAAAGCAGTTTGCTCACAAGACACTATAGCAGGGAGTTTTGACCTCAATCGATTGGACAGAACCTTAGATATCAATTTTGGTACTAAATTTATGATACTGATCGGGCGGTAATCTCCAACCTCTTCCACTACTTCCTTCTTTGGGATGAAAACAATATTAGCTTTGTTTATGGAAGCTAAATTGAATTGGTTATGAAAGAAGGCAGTGAAGATTTGTAGCACCTCATCTTTAATGGTCGGCCAAAAGGTTTGAGCAAATTCACCGGGTAGACCATCCGGCCCGGACGCCTTGTTTTTTGCAAGCTGCCGCACCGCCCGCTCTATCTCATATTCGGAGAAAGGTGCCTGTAATTCCTGCAAATTAACATTGTTAGTGTATAACCTCGCCGGATCAAAGTCCATGGCCTGCCCTTCCGTCCCAAGAATGTGCACCATATGACTTCGAAACACCTCTACTATCTCAGCTTTGTCCGTGTAAGTGACCCCCTCATGATGAATGGTTGCTACCGCATTCTTCCTAGCCCTTGCCGACGCATAAGCATGGAAATAACGAGTATTTTTGTCTCCGCATTGAAGCCATGTAACCCGTGATCTCTGTCTCCATCTAATCTCTGTTACCCGTGCCAGTTCGTAAGCACGAGCTCTAATCATCAAACGGAGGTTAAATTCCCGCTTGTCTAGTGCCCTCTTTTCTTCTACAGCATCTAGAAGTTTGAGAAATTTCCTGCAATTCTCCAGATGACCCTCTGATTTTGCGAACTTTGCCATGTGCCACTGCCTCAAAGCTTTATGCACAGCATCCGATCTGCTCATGAAGCATGAAGAAGCCGCTGACAGTTGTTGTTGGGCATGCCACACCGTTTGAACTATTTGCCTTGCCTCTTCATAATCAAACCAGAAAATCTCAAGTCTGGGAGGTATTCTTGATGTGCCTTGCTTGCAACAAGTCACAAGTAATGGTACATGGTCAGATACAATCATTTCTAAAGCTTGCATTTTAATGTCAGAGAACAGTAATGACCACTGATTGGTTAAGAAGATCCTATCCAACCTAGAAAAAACTGGGTTGGGACGCTTGCTACTCCACGTATAGGATCTATTTTTGAGCTGGACATCCATTAATTCGAAATCCCTAACCATGTCATTAAAATCACACATGATCCCATAACCTCTCAGGTCTGCCGAGCGGTCAGAGAACCATCGAACCATGTTAAAATCTCCCATCAACATCCAAGGAGATCCCACAAGCTGCTGGACTGATCTCAATTCAAGAATGAAATCCCTTTTCTCACTCTCTGCACATGGACCGTAAACATTAGTCACCAAGAATTGCCAACCGGTAGTCTCCTGCACTAAAAGGACCGATAGTGTGTGTTTAGTAGCCCAACTAGTGACTTGACTGTACATTTTTTTCCAGGAAATCAACAGCCCACCTGAAGAGTTTTCGGCCAGTACCCAACAACAATTTTTCTCAAAAAAGGAAGGAAGGACCCGGTTCACATACCGGTAATCAAAAGAATTCCATTTCAGTTCTTGCAAACAACATACATCACACCTTGAATTTTTTATAACATTTCGAACCACATCGCATTTGTTTACATCTCCTAAACCCCTTACATTCCAACAAAAAGCTTTAATTTTTTTCGGATTCATCATTAACCAAATAACAGCAACAACTGGGAAGGCTATCTCCTGGGACCTCAATCCTCCTCGGACTCCGTGTCCTCATCACCATTTGTCTCAAATCTGAGATGTGTATTCTGCCGAGTTGTCCTTTCATTATTATCCTCCTGAACTGTTAGAAGCACCTGTTGAGGATTCACTCCCACTAGCCTGGCTATATCAGTACAAATATCATAGGAGATATTGACTTTATAAAAGCCATCTGGACCTAGATCGCAGGTCATTCCTTGGGGCCGAGCTGCTGCATCAGGTTGGGCTGCAGGGTTGGGGATTTGTCTGCTAGAAGAGCCTGCTTCAAATTGGCTGTTATGAGGAATCAGAGGAGGCCGAACTGCAGCTGTGGGTGGGGCTGCCGAGTTGGGGGCCTGTCGCGTGGAAGGCCCGGTTTGGGCTGGAGAGCTCGCAAAAGTGTGAGGAGGCTGGGAGGACCCGATTGGGCCCGTAGGTTGCTGCCTCTGTTGGCCCACCATACTGCCATTAAAAGAAACCCCATTCGCATTTCCTTGGACAGTTTGACTCATTAGCTGTCTCTTGGGTGGGCCAGATGCAAGTTGGGCCCTATTGCCCGATTTCCTTTTAGATTTTCCTGATTTGCGAAGAAGGGCCAGCGGGATAAGAAGATTAGTTGAATCTCCACTGGTTGGAGACCTTTCTGGCTCGCTTCCCAAAGCTGGACTTCTTTCTTTCTTACTGCCTGCCTTATGACGTCCAAGTTTAGTAACGCGTGCTGGACGAAAACCCCCTTTCTTCCAAACATTCCATCTGTGGGTCTTTTCTCTTGGACCGTTGCTCCGGAAATAACTCTTCGTGATCTGATTTGACCTGTGCACTGTTGCTGAGGCAAGACGTACGCTGACATTTTCTGCCAGGGCTACAGGCATGCTTGCTTCCAATTGGGTCGGCCTAGAGAGGATACGGATCCCTTGTGGGGGTCTTGCACCTATTCCTTCCGAAAATATGTGTGGCGGGTCGACAAGGCGCTGGGAGGAATGACCCGCTCCCTTATTACTCGCATGGCCTGCCATAGTAACATTTCTCCCTGTAGAGTTTGGAATTTGAATCCTGGAAGGGCCCGGATTTTCTGTGACCACTATGTCCCTGTTCCAGGTTGCATGGTGACATTGTGACTCCTGTGTGGCCGCCACCCCTTTACCTTTTTCCTTCGCCGTTGGCCGGCCATTGTTTTGCCGAGTGGGAACGTTCCCCGGTGGGACCGGGGTAGCTAGGTGTCGAATCTCCGCCGGCAAAGACTGCGGATCCTTCCCCCTGCAAATCTCTCGAATCGTCTGTCGAGTTAGCGGTATGGTTTCCGAGTCATCTTCTGATTCTGGCTGAGAAGCAGTGGACGATCCCTCTGGCGGTTGGGGAAACTTGTATAGCGGGGGAGTGGGGGGCAGATCCTGAGCTCTGTACAGAGGGACCTTCCTCCACTTGAGTGGTGTTACAGATATATCATAGACCATACCGCCGGCATGCATTGCTACTTGCTCCGGAACATATTTCAGATCGTCAACCCCCACCGCTGCCCACCAGTGAGCCCTGTGGGAAGGATGTTCTTGCTCCACCGTGCCGAGATAAACCCCAAACTTGGACACCGCCTTTATGACGTCCGTCTCGTTTGATAGAAACGGCGGTATCCCCCCCAAACTTACCAATATTTTGTACTCAGGAATCGATATGGAAGCTCCATCGAGGGGAGACCATAGCTGATAGTGAAACCCTTCATCCCATACCTCTTGTGGAGTAGCATTAATGAAAGTATCGGGGTCAACTCCCATTGGTAGGGTGATCAGAAACCGTGAACCGGTCAGGCAACCAACTTGTATCTCCTCCTTTGATACCAGACCTGTCTTAACCGCATAATGAGCGGCATTCTCTGGTGAGAAATCCCACTGGTACCCTCCCATATGCATCACAACAGCATGGCGCTGTAGCCTTTCAGTTTCCTGGAAATGGCTCTCTTGACGGTCAATAAAACAGTGCATTCTTTTGGGTCTACCCTCCGGCATGGCTGGAGTTTCGTAGGGGTAAGAGTCGGCTAATAATTCCTCAAACCCAGGTTCACTTCTGCCAAGAGTTTTAACAGGAGCTTGTTGTTCAAGCCTAGCTGCCGGTTGCACTGTCGGGCGCTTGCAGTTTATGCCAATATGTCCACTGCGCCAACATCTCCCGCATCTCTTGGGATTACGGCACTGCGCCATGGTATGCCCTGTTCTGCAGCAACGGAAACAGCGTCCCCGCCACTCATTGAATCTTGACGACGGAGGGAACCGAAGACGGGAAGGACTGTGAGGAGACACGTAGTAGGCAGTGCCCGGTGGGGTCGCAGGTGAACGGGGCCTGGATGAGGTTGGTGAGGTTCTGTTGGAGGAGCTGCTGCCCTCCCTGCGCAGAGGAGCCGGCCTTTGAAGCACCTGGGCATACGTCGGTTTTTGTGAGATAGGCTGGTAGCCGGCTACCCCTGGGGCAGTTGCAAATGCGGACCTCCAGCCCTGAGGGAACTGCTTGCGACGTCGCACTTGTTGCCATGCACCCTCTCCCGTTAAGTCTGCCATTCTCCTTTTGTCTAGAATCTCTCTCTCAGATCTCCCCTCCCTGCCCTATCACTCCTCTTACTCGACCATCTCTCTCCCTCTCTATCTCTTCCTTCCTTCTAATTCTTCAGATGGAGCTTCAAATATTGAATCCGAAACTTTTTTTTCTGATTCATTCGGTACTGATTTTTTGTGTGACGATTTGAGTTGTTGTGGCCCCTAATGGATCTGTAAAAAAAAAAAAAAAAATCAGCTCCATTGTTTGAAGCCGATTTTTTTCACAATACTTGGGATAATAATTTTAATACCCTATATTATTTATGATTTTATATTATTTTTATAAATAAAACGTTATATACAAAGCAGTGTTGTAAAAAAAGTCCGTTTAGGCTGATTAATCGTCCGATTAGTTGTTGGCGGTGACCAAATCGTCACGGATTTCCCCAAATGATAGGCTAATTATTTCCGATTATGCCCGATTATTTCCAATTATTCTCAAATAATCGTTTGACGGTACCTTGTCCGTCCGACGAGCGCATACCGTTATTAACAACACTGATACAGAGATGTAGGCGGAAGGTGAGAGCCGGAAAGACATTTTGTACTTTGTTTATTATTTTTTGCCCCAAAATTTTTATTAATACCCTAACAAAATTTTTTTAACAAATATGCTCTCTGATTGAAATTTATTTTATAAATGACCTAACCGCCCACGGAGGAGCGGTCAACTCTCAATACCAAACCGCCCCTCAGTAGGACGGTCAGCTTTAGATCAGGCCGCCTCTCAGTGGGGCGGTTTGGTATGTAATAATTTTTTTTAATAAATCTGCATTATATTTATGTTAAAATTTTAGTTATAAGATTTACTAATAGTAAAAAAAATTTCAGTTACCAATAGTAAACCGGATATAAACTTGTAATAATTTTAGTTATAATATTTTTTAATAAACCGGATATAATTTTCGGTTATCAATAGTTAAAAAAAAATTGAGTAACCGGATATAAAAAAAAATTTGGTAACCGAAATGGTTAAATTTTGATAAATTTGAGTAACTAGAATCAATTAAGTTTGGTTGCATACAAAATAGATGAGTATATGCCATTAATCTTGACAGGAACTTAATCCCAATTAATATATACTTCATTGTTGTTGAAAAATCTCAATTTGTACTAAATAAAACCTCAATTGGGTAACCGGATATAATTTTCGGTTACCAAGAGTTAAAAAAAAGAAATTGGGTAACCGGATATGATTTTCAGTTACCAACAGTAAAAAAAAAAATGAAGTATATAATTTTCCGTTACTCAATTTTTGAAATTATATCCGGTTACCCAATTTTTTTTTTTTTTTTTTACTATTGTTAACCGAAATTACTACATACCAAACCGCCCGGCTTGGTCTGAAGCTGACCGCCCCATTGAGGACCTGTTTGGTATTGAGAGTTGACCACCCCTCAGTGAGGCAGTTAGGTCATTTATGAAAAAAAAATTCAATCAGAGGGCATATTTGCTAAATTTTTTTTTTGTTAGGGTATTAATAAAAATTTCGGTTTTTGGCCTGACCTTAATCAAATTTGTGGGTCTGCTCATGTATCAAGACAATAATTTTCCAATTAATTGGTTCTCTCTTGATATTGACATTAATTGTTTCTCTCTACAGATCATTCAATAAAGACATACAAGTTTTTTCTGCCCGCTAGATATCAATTTATTGGTTTTTCTCTTGATATTGATATTAATTATTTGTCTCTCCACAGATCATTCAATAAATACAAGTTTTTTCTGCCCGCTAGACATCACATCTGAAAAGTTACGGTCACCATTCATTTTAAGCTTTCTATGAAAATTAAGACACTCTATACTAAAAATGTTTAAGTTTAAAACAAGACACTTCAAATTTATAGCGTCCGTAAATTATTTCTGGACTGTTTAATAACTTTAATTATAATTTAAATTAATTCGTCTAAGAGAAATTAAAAAAAAAATCTATATCATAGTTGATCCTACATGCAGAGTAAATATGGAGTAAATTAATTTAACTTATTTCACCGTAATTTATCTTGCTTTTTTTATTTTACATTTTACTTATTTGGCAACTTGAGTGTGAACTGTGAAGCAACATATTTACTCCACCTTACATTCTATAATCAAAATGACATACATTCCTCTCTTAGTTGCTGGAGCTGGAAACGTGCCCATTATGTTGAAATTAAATTGTATCCTGCTTGTGAGTTACATAATTTCGTTTCACAGTATGATCTTAAATCATATTTTTATGTTGATGTGTGATGTTGGATGATTGTATTAAATATCATACCGCATAATTTAAGAACATCTGAACTCAACGAAGATTGGATGGCCGAAAAAGCTTTATTTAAAAAAAATAATAATAATACCCCCCAAGATATTGGATGTAGATTTAATTTGGTTTTATCCAAAATGAATAAAATCTGTTTATAGTGCTTTCTTCCGGGCAGTTAATGAATCATAAAATAAAATAGTGTGTAAGAACTAGCATTTAATTTAGTGGTAAAATGCAACACTTTCTAGGGCGAATGTATGATTTCTGTTAGGGAGCAGAAATCGAGCTGAAATTTTTATCAATACCATTCCAAAAAAAATCACTATTTTTGTAGAATTCGAAAAATACCAGGGCCGCTGTGTCGTTGCGGTCCCTGTGCTATATATAGGGGCCATTGGTTCCAAATTTCATTATTCCTTGGGTCGCTTTCAATCATTTCGAACTCGGGTAAGTTTTTTCTTCTTTTCTTGTTTCAATTTTTAATTTAGTAGTAATTTAGATAGGTTTAGTAATTAGGTTTAGGGTTTAGGATTTAGGTTTAATTTTTACGGTTTAGGATTTAGGACCAAAATTTAATTAGAATGGTACCAAAATTAACTAGATTAGTACCAAAATTAAATTAGACCAATACCAAAATGTAATTAGATTTATTGTACCAAAATTTAATTAGAATAGTACCAAAATTTAGGATTTAGATTATATTTTTAGATAAGAATAGTATCAAAATTAAATTAGTACCAAAATTAGATTATATTAGTACTCAAATTTAATTAGATTAGTACCAATTTTAAATTAGATTTAAGGTACCAATTAAATCTCAAATTTAACCAAAATTTGACTGCTATCAAAATGGCACCATATTTAACCAGTATTTTTATCATATTTGACCAAAATTGGTACCAATATTAATTTTAAAAATTATCAAATACAACATGGCATCTAGTAGAGATATACCATATTTTAGTAGGGATGTACCATCGTCTACTGGATCTATACCCACTCCCTACGATATGTCCTAGTACGTCGATAAGGTGTTGACTGATGTTCAGGGTATCCGGAGTCGCACATAAAGGGTCAGCGACTTTCTGTGGTACTCGAACGCAAAGCACTCCATTCTAGAAGCTGCCACCGGGGTAAGTTTTAAATTAGTAATATTTAAAAAAAATTAATAACATTATTTTTTTCTATGAATATTTAATGAACTGCATTTTATTTTTAATTAAATGCAAAATTTGAATGCGACTACGGTTCGTCACAACCTCATGTCGCTAAAGTACCAGCCGCCATACAGAGGGACATTGCGGGCGATGGGGCTGTACCAGCTAGCCTAGATGAGCGAGGAGGTACACGATGAGGGCCTGTGTGCCGGTCTAATTGAGCGTTGGCGTCCCGAGATGCACACGTTTCATCTCCCCTCTGCCGAGATAATAGTCACCCTACAGGACGTCAGCTGTCTGTGAGGTATGACTATTATTGGAGAGCCCGTGACGGACGTGGAGTATGGGGACTTTAGGTCCTTGTACGATGAGTTGTTGGGGTACCCGCACGCGGAGCTACAGAAAAAGAAGAAGAAAGGTGAGAAGATTTAGATCTTGCCCGGTACCATCAGCTTAACGAAATTGAGGGCCAAATTCAAGTGCTTTTCGGATCGTGTCCAGATTATAAATGTAAATTTTATCTTATTTAATTTAAATAATATCGGAGAGAGGGTTTGGCCCGTTTGATTTTAGAGAAAGCAGTCAGTGGAGAAATGGGCTTAGCCCGTTAGTTTTTTTAAACTGTGCTATAAAATTGAAGAAGATTTGGGCTTACTGGGTTCAAAGAGGGACAAATTAATTTTCAGAAGGGGGGGCAAGGAAGAGTTGGACCTGTTTTTTCTTACTAAATTTTAAAATCCACCCCTGGACCAATGTGGGTTCGCCCTGACATCTTCCGTGTAGGAGATCATGAGTTCGGAACTTATCCAGTGTCTCTTATAGATAATTATAAAGAAGTTGATAGGCTCTATTTTTCTATATAAAAAAAGTAGTGCGTGATACTCTCTCTGATCTGAAAAAAAAATTGTACTGGCAATTTTTATTTTATTTTAATACTTTAAATTATTAGCCATAAGAAATTTGGTTGGTGGCTTTATAACATTCTTTAAAATATTTCTTATGTTTAGATGTCGCGTGTATGTCACGGAAGAATTTTTTTTTTTTGTCGGTAGATAAAGGGCAAAATTTTGCTAGATGTTTGATATTGGCGAAGCGTTGTTAGGAAAAATATTTCCATGCAACTTATTACGGTACCTTATTACCTATATTTTTTATGTTTGTGTATTTATCAGTCCTGATTCATCATCCAGCAAAGTATAAAGTTTAATTAGATATTCTGTCTAATTTGACTTTCACTTCCGTTTTGGGAAAAAAAAACTCACAAGTTAAATCCTGAATTTGAGCTTTACAAGTTTGAAATCTGGAACACAATTTTTTTTTTTTTTTCAAAAGTTAAGATGCTTCAGAAAGTTGTAATTTTGATGTTCATAACGTCCATATACAAAACTTGTTCAAAATAAAACAATTCCATATACAAAAGTTATAGCTATTTTTTCCTTGTCAAAACTCGATTAGTTGCGAAATGTTTTCATTGCATTAAAAAAGAAAAAACACCCCGTGACAATTTCCAGTTGAAATTAAGTGTAATTATATTATCCGGAATTCAACACAAATGATATATTTAATTATTCAAACAAGTAAACAACCGATTAAATGAAAATTCTAATTTGTTTTCATTTTTCATCCTAAATGAATGGCATAATTGAACGCGGGTTTTCTCATCAAGTCAAAGAACATAGATCAACAAACCATATATCAACTTGATGCGTGCTTGTATATACACAACCAACAAAAATATTCTCTCAGCCACCAAAATATTGACAGAACTAATTTTTAAAAGACGAACCACCATTTTTGTCCCCAACAATATCTACATCTTTGTGTGGTATTTGGTTTATAGAAGTTGAAGCATTGACTTCACTTGCATCAGTAGTACTAGCCTTTCCCTGAAATTCAAATAGTTCCAGTTAGTAATTACCCAAAATTTGGAGCAAAAGGTACTTGAAAAAAGAAGGTAAGAAAAACTCTCCTTGAGAAGTTACCTACCTTGTTCTTATCATTCCAACCGAATCCAAATGGTCTAGAAAGCAACCCTCCTTTCTTACCAGAACCTTCAGACGACGAGTCTTGACTGGTACGCACATTTTGATCGGTATGCAAAGCACTAATGAAAACATTGAAAACCTGTAGTAAGTCTATGATTCCTTGGACAATAGAGATATATTTTTATGTTTACATGTACGCTCAGGTTCCAAGACCAGTTTGATTCTTCTCTTCCCTTTTGTTACATAGCAGCAAATATGATTTATTTGCGATTTCTGTTTTAGCTAGTATACCTGATGGCAGCCATTGTCCATATAAGTCTTTTAAGTTTCAAAAATTGTAATATACTTGTAAAGTACAAGAACATATAAATTAAAATGAACAAACTAAAGAGGTAAAAGTGGTCCTGGTGGGCTCCTTTCCTGGACTAAAAATTATCCCAATGGGGTATTTAAATTATGAAAGTCTATTTTTGCCCCCAAACTATTGCACTGGGTTCAGGTAGGCCCTTAAACTTCTTCATTTTGGTTGCCACATTATTAGAGGTGATTCTGTGGCATCACAATATCACCTGACTTGCCACATCATCCACATCATATTGGTTCAGTCATGGTGCCACATCAGCATCATGCTGCAAGTAATCAACTACCAACTGAAAAGGGCGCTGGATAATTCAAGTGGCCTAATAAAACCCAAAGATAAAAATTCATGGACCTCAGTGAACCAACTCCAATAGTTCGACAACTGAAAACAGAATCTTTTTTAATAATATCGAGACAGAATTTTTCATTTTTTTTTTTGCTTGGAGATGTAATATGCCTTTTTCTCCTTAAACCTTTAATAATTCAACCTTAAAAACAAAAAATATATTCAAATGAATAATGAATGAAAAATTGAGAATACCTTGGAGAAAAAGGCTGCTGGGCCTTACCCTGACCCGACTGGTATTGTATAGTGGCCTCTAACATCGTCTCCGCCATCACAGCTCTCTTCTCCATCTTAGCAATCAGCTCCATTGCTTCTTCGTACTTCTCCTAAATTTCAACAAAACAAGTTTATATTTAATAGTAGTAAAAAATTGAAGGCTAAAAATATATTTCTTCATACTGTTGTATCTATATAGCACAAACAACACGGAAAAAGGTTGTTTTAATTTGACTAGACCTGGAGCACACGAGCTGCCTGTCTCTCAGCAGCTGCATCCCGCTCGGCAGCTACACGTGCATCCTCTGTCATCTTCTGTTCTTGCTCCACTCTCATCAATACCTATAAAATTTGTCATGGTTTGCCGTCTCCACATTTAAAATTTGAAAAGTTTGGTATTATAAGTACTAAAAAAAAGAGTCAAAATAAAACCTTAAGCATTGCTTGCTCCTGCTGTTGCTTGTCAGTGAAAGCTTGCCTTAATTCAGATACCTGTTTTTCCAACTCCTCCGCCTAACACAATGAATGGGTCAAACTTCATGCTTAAAAATAAGATTCTTATAAATGAAAATAATGCCTTGTCAAAGAGGCAAATATTATTAGGCATTAGCTTAACAAAATGAAAATAAAAGCATGTACTAAATTAGCCACATTAGTTTAAGGCTATAAGCACACCTGGGCAGCCAACGAACGTCTGTTATCATGCCTGACCATCTCCATTAATGCTGTTTCCAGCTCTTCAGCTCTAATTTTTTTTAAGAAAAAAGATAAAAGAGAAGTACCAATAATCTTTATTCTAAGTACAACTAATAATAAGAATGAAGGCTATCAATCATGATAATTATAACAAACCTCAAAAGAGCCGATCTTTTCTCTTCCATCAGCCTACATAACTCAGCTTTTAACCAGATCACCTGATCTTTCAAATCACCCACAGAGGCAATGGGCGAGTTACCAAAATGCCCATTTACATTGCCATTATTCTCCAATTTGCTTTCGCTTGATTTTCTTGGAGATATTAACAAGCCAGGATCTTGTTTAAAGCTATAAAGCTTAGTTGCTAGACCCTTGTTTTTCGAATCACTCCAAGCATGTTGATCCCTCAACCTTTCTTCCATGGCCTCTAATACAGCTGGCCTATATTTTTCTCGTAGTTCTTGTAATTTGTCTTCATTTACAAATTGATATCCCATGCAAGCTGTCAGTACTAATTGACTACTGTCAAAGGTGGAACCGGCTAGAGACTGGAGTAGTGTTATTGCATCTCCTGCATCCTTTGTTGTAACTATTGCAGGACCTACATTTGTAATGGAAAAAGAGGGGCTTATATGTACAATCAACTAATTATAATTGCTTTTTGAGGGGGTTAAATGTATAATTGCTTCTTTTTTTATGGATGCAATGAAAGATACCATATAGCTCCATCACAGAAAGAGCGGTACGAAATAGCATGGTACGATTGCCTTCAAATAGAATCACATCCCACACGCGAAGAACTGTAATATGTTTTTCCATGTGAGAGAGGTACAATGTCAAATTTGGAAATTTCAGTAGTATGAAATGAAACCTGACCACTTTCCCAAGGAAGCATGTTAACAAATATTGAAAGGAACCATGGCCCGGTAACCCATGCTATCTCCACACCGAGGTAATTCAGATGGTTTGCTGCAATAAACATTCATATGCATCAACTAAGAATATATCGATCAGGAAATATATTCTTATTAGGGAGAATATCAGACATGTACACAATGTACATACTATAAGATACAGACCCAGCTTAGGAAATCTTTCTGATACAAGTTCGTCTAGCACAAGCTGATCCACCTATAGAGAAAAAGCAAAACGAACTGAAATGATTACGGCGGTAGTAATATTTAGCTACATATAACAGTTGTATAGTCGTGATTAGTACCTGAGATTCAATCATTTCTTCGGAATAGTAACCATCAAAATATTCGTCAATCATACCCACCAAAGTCCTGGTAGAATTTGAAGATTATTGTAAGTACTCCATTTGATGTTTCTTTGTTCATTTCACTTTTTTTTTTCCAGAACGACATTTAGGTTTATATTAATTAACACAAATGAACTCTTTGCCCACCAAAGGCCAAAACCTTACAGAAAGTAAATGCAAAAACATTTTGATGATTAGATATTTTCATGGGTGCAGAGGGGTCCATGGGCAAAAGCATAAGCTTTTAGAGATTACTGTAATATGCGCAATGTTCAAACATTGAACTTGCCAGAAAGCATTTTCTTCAGGCATGAGCAACAGTAAGAGACCCCCAAAAAAGTTCATAGCCTGAAATTGCATCGAGTAAGAAGAAAAGAAAAGGTAGTATTAGAGATTAGAAAATTCAGAAAAGAAAAGAAAACATTAAGTTAATAACCCCAACTAAATGCTGACCTGGCAATAACCCACAGATGGATTATGTCTTGCATAAGCTGTCAGTAAACGTCTTAAAGCATCTCTACCATCTTTATCTAATGCGGGGTGCCCTGGGAAGGTTCTAGGCAAATCCTGTATACAAATGAACAACATTGAAAAAACTAGTTTGTTTCTACAGAATACTAAAAACAGTGAAATTCGATTAAAGAACCAACCTTCTCAATCTGGCCCCTCCAATTCTCACTCATTATGTTGCTTTCCTCCAAAGATGAGATTTTGGATTCATCATCAACAGCTGATTTTGGCCCTTGGCCTGCTAATTTGTCATAATAGCCTTTTCTTTTTCTAGCTTTCACACCCACAAACGCTTGCCACAGCTGAAATAATAATATTCCTTAATTTAAGGCTTAGAAAGAAATAAAGCTATAGTATTAGTAGTTCTTTTTTTTACTTTTCTGTAAATGAATTTCAAGCTATTTAACAATACAGATGCAATTGTTAGTTGAGAATGCAAGCATAAATCATAAATATTTGTAGCAATTTGTGTATAGAAAAATTACCAATTCACGCTAACAACCCACTCCAAAATACCCAAATTATTTATCGATGAAGAACCTAAACAACATATGTACTATCGTTTTTGTGAGAAGTCTTTTACACAGATTTAAGAGATCTGTTACCAACAAAACCAAGAAATGTACAATCAATAAAGGCTGTTGCGTTTAGCTACTCATTTGAGCTTAACTAAAGAGATCAAATTAAAGATTTCAAAATTAGATGCACCTCTCCTCTGAGAGCCATAGGTACACCCCCTCTAACCAAACTCTCAAGTTCTTCTTGCCAAGAGAAATCAGCATCCTTTGCCGCCTCATCGTGGGATCTGCTTTTTCCGCTGGTATCAGCATTTTCACCTTTCTCACCTGTCCCACCTAGAGGGACATCATAAAAATCTTCGTCTATCCCTTCATTATGGGCCCCATTTGCAGTTCCTGGCTTTGACTCATCTTCAGTAGAGGAGATCTGAGAATCGCATGTTCCCTCCCCTTTTGCCTCTTCAAACTCTTCTTTAGCATTCTTAATTTTATCGCTTTTAATTCTGCGGCTCATCATGTGTTCAATTGCACTAAGAGCTGCACTGACACTGTCCCATGACAGCTCTTTTGGGGATTTAATCTCATCTGAAACAGGGTTATTTTCAGAAGTTTGTTCTAAATTTTCAATCAGTTCTTCTTTCTTTTCATTTTTCTCTTCTGATGTTTCATCAGAATCAGCAAGCCGCTCAAAAAAATCTTTCCATCTGTCTGATCTCTCTTCCTCCTCTTCCTTAAAAAAAACAAAGAAAGAAAAATGGATATTTCTTTGAAGAAGTAAAAGAGAAAACTGATAACGAGTGTAGCATTAATGTTAATTACCTGGTATATCTTTGAATACTGTTTATAGCTTTGCAAGTGCTGGGGACGCACCATAAAGCCATAGGCGTCTCTGATCAAAATTAAACTCAATTAAGCATTCACTCAGATATCTAATTATACGAGTAGCTAATTAAAAAGTGAAAAGGAAGTTAAAAGATATCAAATTTACCGTGATTCAGCCTCCATTTGGACCATTTGGGAAAAGTAAGAAAAAACTAAACGCATGAAAAGGGAGTCTGAACTGAACCATTCATGGCACTGAACTACAAAAAGAGATAGCACCCTTTTTGAAAGCTAAACCCTTAGACAGTACAAAACCCGAGATCCAAGTAGAAACCATAAAATAATAGTTTAAACCCCAGATTGAAGCAACGAAGGATCGAAAGTCAGAACAAGCACACGCCCCGATAAATCTCACGGGTTAAAAAAAAGGAACCGGCGCGAACCACGATTAGAGAATCGAGTGATCAGATGTAAATTTTTACAGCATAATTAGACAAGAAAGTAAGGCCCTGAAGGCAATTTAGTAAGGTAACGTGGCAAGATGAGAAATAAGCCAGCTCACCTATTCATATGATCTGGCGAGGAGACTCTTTCATCTTCGTCCCTCATCTCCTCGGGATTTTGCACCAAGCCCCTCCGACCAGAACCGTTGCTGAATTAAGAGCTGGAGCTTTGAGTGCGGTGCAGTTTTCGCAAGCTAGGTATCACATGGCGAGAAGGGACAGTATATTAAAATTTCTGGATTGCGAATTGAGAGAGAAAATAAGAGTTGACGAGAAATAATTAAGAAAAGGGAAAGCATATTTGAACCCGATTAGTTCAAACTTAAAAAAATTGGGTTGCTTAAGCTAGTTGACCCTTGACTGGGGCTTTCCATTGGTCTGTGGAGTAGTTAATTATGATGTCTTGTGTTGCCGTGTCAGTATTCATACTTGACAGCATGATGAGAGCAACAGAGAGCTGCTTTTGATTCAAAATAACAAAGGTTGCTTCGCACTTGGCAGTCGCAGTTGGTCGGTGGCAAACGGAACGGGTACCGGTATTGAATTCATCATTTCTTGTAACATCCGATAAGATCGAAAATAAATCTGTTATGATTCTCCGAGAATCATGATTCCTTCCTGTTATTCTAAATCCTTCTCATTATCTATTTTGAAATTTGTACATAGAAGATAATTTCTTTGATCTCAGAGAATCACATCAGATTTACGAGTAGAACTAGGTTGCTCCTAAGCTCACCAAACCCTTCGTAAGCGCAACTCTAAAACCTATCGAATTGACTTCAAACGACATTTTCAAACCGTTAGATGTTCAATCTATATTAAAATGTGCTTGGAGACCAAATTTTACGTTTTTTGGAATTTTTTTACTATTTATTAAGATGGTTTGAAAATCGCTGTTTTTATTAAAATTCTGCACCATTGGAAAACAGCAATTTTCAAACCATCTTAATAAATAGTAAAAAAATTCCAAAAAATGTAAAATTTGGTCTCCAAGCACATTTTAATATAGATTGAACATCTAACGGTTTGAAAATGTCGTTTGAAATCAATTCAATAGGTTTTCGAGTCGCGCTCACGGAAGGGCTTGGTGAGCTTAGGAGCACCCTAGTTCTACTCTCAGATTTATTTCTAGTAAGATCAAACCCAACCCCGCAACCCGTACAGAGAATATATGAATATGCTAGTGTGACTAATGTTTATTCTTAAACTCTAGTAAAATTTCATGGCCATCTGCGTTCGGGAAATGGAATGCGTCCGATGTCTGATATCTATTCGAAACGGACAGTTTCGAGCCCGATTCCAATCCTATACTCACCGGACACATTCCGCAAAGTCCGACGTTTTGTTGCTTTTCGTTGACTTCAGTCAGAGATCTGCTCCATAAATATATCGTTGTTTTTGTCCGTAGAGGATCTGAGCGATTATTCCAAGGGCCGGGTAAGCCGGGTCATTGTCCAAGGACCTGATTTGCGGATCCCGCCAGTCAGTGCTCAAGGGAGGGACTTGAGATTGGATCTCAATTAGAAAAAAAAAAAATTTATGAAGGAGAGATTTGATTCTCGCACATTTTGTATCCCTTCGTGAATTTCAGCAGTTGATCTTGTTTTATTATTAAAATGATGCATTTATGTACAGATCGATTTTCTATTTTTTTGGATAAAAGTGGCCATTATGCAATCGTTAAGAAATCAAACAGTCTTACTGAAGTCGGCATCAAACTTCTGGAACCTTTTGATAAATTTATGTACAGATCGTAAAGTTGTGCGATATGTTTTTGTTTAATCGTGGTTTAAAGTGAGGAATAAGTTGGAGTAAGAAATGATTGATGAAGTATAACTTATCTCCATTCCATTATTAAGCACGTTGGGTGTCCGATCCGCCAACGGCTATTGACAGATTAATTTTTAGATTTAATCTCAGCTTTCCAATCACATAATTTATCTTATTTTGATTAAATACATCTGTTTTATGTATAGAAGTTTAAATTTAGCTACAAACATACTCGCCACACATACCGCCATACGATGCGTTACAATTAAAATTAAACAGACTCTAAAATTTAGCGATATAATTCTCCGTTTCCTTATTTATTTGTTTCCTTATTTCTCCCTCTCCAATTGAAATTTTCTATATGGCGGATCACATTGCAAATCAATTTTTTGTTCACTTCCTTATTTCTATACATATTACTGTGATAAATCTAGAATATATTTCTAATTTTGTTTTTTTATGAAAATTTGTCATTTTGTATGAGAATTTATTTTTGTTATCTTATTATATATTTCGTGCATATCTTATTATATATTCCGTTGCAACGCACGGGCACGATACTAGTTTTACGTTATTGTTGTTATTATTATTATGAGTAGAACAAGGGTGTTCTTAAGCTTACCAAGTTCCTTTGTGAGCTTAATTCAAAAACCTATTGAATTGGTTTCAAACGATACATCTAAACCGATCTACTTCACGAATGATGCATTTACATGTCAAATTTGTAAATTTTCGAACTAATTTAGTATAAAGTCAAGCGGTCAAAAAAAGATGGTTTATAAGTAATTTTAATGTGTTCATTTTTCATCATTTTTTGACCGCTTGACTTTATATTAAATTTGTTCGAAAATTTAAAAAATTGACATATAAACTCATAACTCGTGAAGTAGATCGGTTTCAACATTTGGAGGCCTCGCTTGAAACCAATTCGATCGTTTTTTTGAGTTAAGCTCACAAAAAGGCTTGGTGAGCTTAAGAACACCCTAGTTCTACTCTATTATTATTATTATTATTATTATTATGAGATGGGCTATGGTGAGTTGCGAAGTAAGAAGTTTGTTTTACTTCACGTTCATATTTTTTATATTTGAAAGTTCAAACGGCCGATCTGAACCGCTCAACATGATCTACATATTGAAATATGCTAGGAGACCAATTACATTTTTTGGAAACTTTTTAGGACTTTTTAAAATCACTGTTTTGTTTTTTATGGTCTAAATTCCATCTAAAAACAGCGATTTTCTACCCATAAAAAAATTAGTAAAAAATTTCCAAAAAATGTAAAATTTGGTCTCCAAGCACATTTCAATATAGAGATCATGTTTAGTGATTTGGATCGGCTGTTTAATTAGACTTTAAAAACAGAGATATAATCATGAAATAAATAAGTCTCTTACTTCGCAACTCACCATAGTTCACCACCACCTCCACCACCACCACTACCATGACGACCACGACGACTACGACCACGACGACTATGACCACTACGACCACGACCACTACGACCACGACGATCACGACCACGACGACTACGACCACGATGACTACGACCACTACGACCACTACTACTACTACTACGACGACCACCACGAGCACGACCACCGCCACCGCCGCCGCCGCCACCTTACTAATGATTATATTATCACAAAAATTATAACATTTTTTAGTTTTAAATTAGTTTGTAATTAAAAAGCATGCTAATTGTTATTAGATGCGTCATATAAAAAATAGCCCAAATAACAAGATTTTTTTTTTCTGACAATAAAACTACATCGTATTAATCGAATTACCATGTTGAATACAATAATATATTTTCTAAACAACCCATGCATAAAATACAACAATATCCAATTCAACAATTATTTAAACCATGACTTAAGTAACAAGCTCTAACCAAATAAAAATAGGTTAAGCTTTAACTTAACTTTAAGTCACAATTAAACAAAAATAACTTAAATCATCTCATCTTAACTTGAGGTAAACAACTTATTGTGTCTTAACTTTAACCCACTACCAAACAATACCTATGATCATAAACAATTGATTTTTTATTTTTTGGTTTTTATATCCAGCAAAAACTCCAAGTGTTTCGATTTAAAAAAAAATACATTATTTTACAAAATAAAACATTTTTCTCATAAAAAATCGAATAATTTCTCTCAAACATTCTTTAAAAAAAATTACTCTCAAAACAATATCAACAATTTGTAAATCTTCTTTATAATTTAGATTTTTGAACTATTAGCGAAGAAAAGAGTTGAGGTTATGACAAGACGTCATAATATTGTGATAATTAGATTATTATCTTAGAAACTTATCTGTTTAAAAAAAAAAAAAAAGAAGTAAAGTTGGAGATCAAGCCACCCAACTATTTAATACCTTTGTTATTACAACAAATGATTTCTCCATCTGAATTTCGAACTCATGACCTTTGACATAGAGACCATGTGTCTTTGCCACTAGACTAAAAGCTAATTCTTTAAAAACTTATCTGTTGGATAGATTAGGAAGAGATATCATTTGTGCTTGTATTTCTTCTCTTCTTTGTTCTTTTTTAATTTTTATCAACTCGCCCATTTTTTTATTTGATTTAATGTAATTAGTGCACAAAGTTTATTATTTCAAATATAAAAAAGAAAGAGTGAGGCTATGGTACTGTGCACACAAATTGGTCCGTACTATGGATCAATATCACTGTTTTCAATGTCCAAACAGATAATTTGAAACATTTAGCATGATTTTGTATGAAAATGTACTTGTTGATCAAAATTTATATTTCTTAGAATTTTTTCACTATTATTTTAGATAGATAGAAAATCACTTGATCATAAGGTTGTGCTCAACAAAACGGGAGGGTGGGGGATGTATTAATGGAAAGGAAAGGAAGGTGTGCGGGGGTGA
Organism: Carex kokanica; assembly: GCA_025461125.1. Lineage (NCBI taxonomy): Eukaryota > Viridiplantae > Streptophyta > Magnoliopsida > Poales > Cyperaceae > Carex > Carex kokanica. The sequence goes on from JAJGRX010000638.1 coordinate 2,191,021, forward strand.
GGCTCCCCTCTGTACAATGAACTTATATTCTGATTTGGGAGTTAGGGGGGACAGATCTCAGCGCTTTGTACGTGGAGTTCTCGATCCTTGCTATAGTGGAGTTTCCCTTCTGTTCCTCTCCGGTTCTTCCCCTTTTAGAGCGGTGAACGATACCAGTCAGTTGCGGTCTGAGCGGAGTTCTCCTTCCCTCCGTCCCCCTCCCCCCACCTCCTCTTGCTCTGGAGCACGTCCTAAATTTTCAAACCATTCAAAAGTAGTGATTTTATACTTATCTAAAAAAATTCTAAAAAAAATTAAAATTTAGTTGGTGAATACATTTTCATATAAAAATCATGTTGAACAACTCAGATCGACTATTTAAACTTTAAACTCAAAAATATTGATCCATAGTACGGGCCAATCCGCACTATTACCATAGCCTCACTTTAAGCTTGTTTAATGTTTATGTTTTTAAACAAATTTGGTTATATTTAATAAATAAGTGGCACGTAGATGGCAGATCTCCAAGGGTACTATATACGGAGAAGTTCATAAAAGTAGAACTCCGAAAAAGTTATTTCTCATATCAACATTTCATTTTTTTGTGGGAGTGCTATTTTGAGATCAACTATTACAATATTGATGGCTGAGATAATTTTTTTCTCTAAATATGTGTTTTATCCTCCATATCTCTCTCTAATATATGTCTTATTAAAAGAGAATGTTATTTAAGGAAAATGTTAATAAAGAAAAAAAAATGATTTTTATCTCATATCTCATTTCTCCTTCCTAGCTACAGTCCTGACAACTCTTTTGCTATAATTTACACAATTGATTGTTTTTTTTTTCGTACCTTGCATTTTGATAGTTATCAGTACCCACTGGGATAAAATTTGACATGTAGATCCTCCTTTTTGTCTTTTTTTTTTTTTCCTTTGGCATTTTTCTTGTATCTTATAGTTTTTCAATTTGACTCTCCGGATGTGTGAATACGAGACTTGAATATTTTTCATGAAACACTTCAATATTATGTCGAGAAATGAAATGTTAGCTTCTAAGTATACGAACAGATTTAGGAACTGAATTTTAACAAGCTATTATTAGCATAAAGTTTTTTCTTTTGCACTTTATTATTTTCTTTTTCATTTTATCTCAGAGTATATTTTTTCAATGGTAATACATGGCAAGTTATATAACGGAAAAAGGAAGAATAATTTCACCTCTTACATAGGAAGCTCCGCCAAGGCGATCAACAGGGAGGTTCTGAGGGAGCAAAAGAAGACAGGGTTTTGAGAGTCGATCCGTGATCCGCCTGCTCCGCTCCCCTCCTATCTGCCCAGTCTAGCTCATCTCGCTTCTTTTGAGCGGATGACTCGGTTCAAGGGTTTCATCGCTCGTCGTCTCGTCCGAGCGAATGGCTCTTCGGGTTCGACTGAGGGTTTGTAAATTCGTTCCATCCTCGTAAGTATCTACTATAACTATATATGTGAATAAGATACGTGCTTTTATGGTTGTTGCCGATAATGAGATTGCAATGAGTTGTCTCCTTCCTCCTCTCTTTCTTTTTCTTCTTTCCTTCTTCTTCTCCTCTCTGTGTGGTGACTGTCCCAGTCCGGTTGATTCAGTTCTCGGTCGGTTTGATTTAGTGTCTTTTCGGCTGAGTGGTGACTGTCTCGGTCCAGTTTGATTCAGTGCCCTCTTATTCCTCCTCTCTGAGTGGTGACTATCCCGGTCCGATTTTATTTAGTGCCTCTCGGCTGCGCATTCCTCTGGGCGGTGTCGATTTTGGAAAGAAGAAGACGTTTCGTCCTTCCTTATATACTGCATGCAACTCGAAAATCATTGTTGCGTCTACATTCCCAGAGAAGAAATCGGAAGACCCACATACTTGCTAATTGGGCGCAAATAGACCAATTTGCATTCTCTGACTTCACGTTTCAGTTATTTTCTGACATAGCAAATTAGATGATTTTACAAGTAGCTAAATGTATAGGTTTTCATGCTTCTTAGTTTAAACAAAAAAATCTATGTAATAGTTACTTTGTAAATCGTTGAATCAATGCAATCACGTACGGACTTTTAACCCAAAAAAAATACATGGCAAGTTTTGTTGTGTAGTTGTGTTTGCTTTTTTTTTTTGGCCAAATCTATTCTATTATTTGTTTTCTCTAAAGTAGAGGGCCGCTTGCTATTTAATATACTAGATTTTCTCGAGCCTCGTTCTTGTATTATTATAATAAAAAAGTTGGTTGAATATTTAGTTTACGCATGAGATTTTTCAAAAGATTTGGCTCATAGAATTGACGATGGTCTTTGCAAGGAACATGAGCAAGCAAATAATCCTCGCACTGCTAAATTCAAGTCTAGATGTGGCTGAAAATTCCAACTTCATTTAATATATATGAGAAAGATGTTAGCTTTACTCAATTGACGAGATCAATCTTCCATCCACTGGAACGATAAAGATGCAATTTTACTTGTTAAATAAACAACGATGTCCCACTACTGTACAGCTGTGTGTACGAGGACTATTTCTTTCTTCAGAAATAGTCTTCTTTATGAGTACGGATCCTCTGGTGTAACTCAAATTTTGAGGTTGGATACGGACCATCCAATAACTCGGTTTGAAGCGGAATGACCGAAACTTCTTTAATATGAATTTCTTCGTGAGTTGGCTCGGTACACAAAAGGTGCACAATAACTAAGGGCCTGTTCGGTCACACCTATGCCTATGAGTTTTAAAGAGAAAATTAGTGGTAATGGTATTTTTACCTATATAGTGTTCGGCAGCCCATTAAAAAATCCATTATCGTATTTATTTTGAAACCCATATTGCTCTCTACACTATCTTTTGTTGGGAAAAAAAAGATTCACTTGGACCTCCGTTTTTCTTCCCAAAATCTGAAACTTCAAGAATCACCATCAAAGTACTATTATTACTACATACTAGCTTAAACAAGTATTAATAATTACTCCGTTTGTTTAAATTAATGAATTTTAAACTGAAATTAATACCTGTTTAAATTCACTCCGACCTAATTAATACTTGTTTAATTAATTAAACTGAATTAACTTGTACAATCAAGCACTCAATTAAACAAACACAATTTAATAATACAAAGGCTAAAATTAATTAAACAAGCACAATTTAATAATACAAGAAATTATTAAACAAGCATAATTAAACTAGCAACAATTATTTTAATAAATTAAGCTAATATTAAGTTAAGTTCCTATTCTGACGTCTAAAAAAAAAAACAAACTAACATCCTAACAAATTTCTCATGCTTTTGCCGAAAACCTATATTCTAAAATTACCTATTAATTAAATAACTTTGGTTTTGACAAATTGAAATTCTCATTCTCATATTAAAAATTTTCATTCCTACAAAATTCTCATTCCTACAAAATTCTCATGTTGCCGAACAGGCCCTAAGTATTTCTATAATTTTAGTGGAGAATTTGAAACTACGGTGATTTAATAAAGATACAATGTTAATTAGAATAATAATACATTAAAAGAAGGGGTCTTGTAGCCACTACCAACCTTTCAAAAAAAAAAACAAAAGAAAAGAAAAAGGGACTTATCTAAGAATGATGATCACAGATTCCCGGTACAGAAAATTTGCAAAATGCCCGTGTAAATTAAAACAAAAGTAAATCTCTGTACCTACATGCTATGTTTAAAAGTCGAGTTCAGAAAAAATCTTAGTCTATTGACTGATGAACCCACTTCCCAATGAATAATATAACGAAGGAACATTATCACTTGGTGCGGCGTAGATTAAAGAAAATAAGGTAAAAGCGATACATAAGACAGGCGTAATAGATGCATCATGAGTCATGACACAGGCGTGCAATTAGTAATTGTGTAATCTCTTCGTATACTGTGATATAGATGCATCGTAACGCAGGCGTGCAATTAGTTGAATAATCTCTTCGTATTTTTGCCGTGTTGAACCCGCGTGTTGCATATATCTGACGGACAGTGGCGGACTCAAGAAGGTTTAGGATATAGGCTAAGTGTCTATCTCTGAATTCGAAAAAAAATTTAGACCTATTTTATAGTTGTGCTTACCACTAAATTTACTTCACGGTTCAGTAGAAAAAAATTGCGCGAAAAAAGAAAGTCATTCTAGACTAATTCACATAAGAAAAAGACAGAAAAAAAGACGTAGTCCGATTTGTTACTTTATTTAGAAGAATCGTTAATTTGTTAGAAGAAAAAAATGATCCACTACTAAGGATATAAATACCGTGTCGTGACTAGTCACATTGTAACTTGAATTACGTGTTGTGTCGTGATTAAATTTGGAAGGATAGTTATGACACATAAATAGTCACAACACGTTAATCACACCGTGATTACATATGACGTGTCCAAATGTGATCGATCACATTAATTTGTTACGTTTAACTATTTTTTTCATAATTTAAGTTAGTTTATTTAAGATTCAACATTTGATCAAGATCTAACGGTCCTAATTACACATGACTATGTGTCGTGCCTTGACCAAATCTTTTTGTGTAACGTGTCTTGTCGTGCCAAATTTTTAAAAGATGGTTACGGCATGTAACCAACACACGTGCCATGATGGAACCGTATCGTGCCGTGACGTATTCGGTCATGCTATGACTTTTTTAGATCCCTATTCACTACATTCGTCAGGAGAAAACAAATTATACTCTTGTTAATATTTTGTAACTACTCATCAAAATTCTGAATCTGTCTCTGCAGACGACCTAGTTACTTTAGAGACTCGTGCCAAAATCTCCCGTCCTACAGATCTGACAACAACAACAAAAAAACGCTGTGGAGCTGTTTGACATGGGCTCCTTATTGCCCAAGGGCTTTTCATTAAAAACAAAAAAACAAAGAAATGGGCCCCTTATAAAGGCAAATTAAGGATCAAAAGTTTAATACTTGTCAAGAACATTTGTTCATTTGATAACAAGATTAAGAATAAAGACTTAACATAAATAAAATATATATTATAGTAACTCTTATATATTTCTTCTTTTCTAACATATCAAACCGGAGACTTTTTTGCTAGCAACAGTAACGAGTTGATCTCATTACATTGTTTTTATGAACTAGATTTATTCTTAAAACAAGTTAATTAGTAATCAATTAAATACTAGAAAATACTGATAAATAAAATGATCAAAGGTACTGACAAATTCACAATTGGTCACAACAATGGTACTTCATTTGAATCTAGTTGGGACGAAATGCAATTTTAAATAACTTGAATTCATATAAAATGCACAACAGTATTTGCAAAATGCACAGGGCACAGTGATGCCAATAATGCATTAAAATGCAAACTTACGATTCTTTATGTTTTGCTGATTTTTGGAATGCCAATAATGCATTAAAATACACAAATTGTCAGATGCACCGTTGATTTCTCTATTTTATTACACAATGCACAGGGCACAACATTATTTACTTAAAACCAATACATCTTTTCTTAAAACCAAGTTTCTGAATCCACAACAGTATATACATATACTGGAACGCACAGGGCACCGGTACCAATTGATACCAGTGTCATACGAGTACCAGAATCCTTCTCAAACCAGCCTACCAGTGTTGCAAGAGTACCTGAACCCTTCTCAAACCACCCCAATCAAGGACAGGCCCTGGTACCGGACAGTACCAGTATAAAGAGAGGGCATTACATTCACAAAACCAATAATAAAGCTTAAGTCAATTACATACACTCAATTATACAGTAGAATCAAGGCATGCTTAATAAAAAAACAACAAACTAGCAATCAATTAAACACATGCAATAATTAGATTTTACGGTAGAATCAAAGTTTGTCCCCTTTCTATTTAATTTCGAGTCCTCTGGAAGTGTCAACCTTACTAGTTTAAATTCTTTCTAAAGCTCTGAAAACAGTCAAGAGATGAAATCTGAATCGCTCCAAATACCTACCTTCCTCGAGCAATTTGGCGACGCGAGTTGAGCCCGCTGAAATTTAGTTGAGAGCTAAGACGAGAAAGAAAGCGTCTCATAACACTTGAAAAAGATGGACAAATGGGATGTCAATAAAGAGAGTGTCTTCCCACGAACGTGATACAGCTCTCGGATTGAACTGCCGATCAACAGATAGCCACTGATAATAGAGATAATATTGGAGATATTAGTGGGTGTATATTATTGAAGATAATTAAAAATGTAACGATGGTAGATAGGAGGTGATTAGTGGAAATACTTAGCAATAGATTCTAATCAAGTCTATAAATAACTCAATGTAACTGTAATCATACACAATAATATACACCCACTAATATCTCTAATATTATCTCTATTAACCGATCTTTGTCGGCGAGAGAATATTTTTCTTTCCCATATCTTGGGAATCGGTCACCCACGGAAGAGAAGGAGACAATAAAAAAAGAGTTAATTTTCTATTAATCCCTAAAGAATTTTTTCCTTTTTCTATTTACTCTTACACTCTTTATTATATTTAATGCATCCCTTAACTATGTTTATTTTTTTCTATTACCCATAAAATTAATTATCAACATTTAAGTGTTATCAGAATTTACCTTTTTTTCATTATATCCTTACTCTTATTCATAAAATTTTTGTATGATTTAATGAAATGCGTGAATCCTGTAAGATTCTCATAAATAAATGTCGGTTAAAAAGAAATTTAACTGGTTTTAATCAAAAGGCACCAAAACCAGTTGGTGGTTTTTGGATGCTAATGTATCTCACTCTTACACTATTGCATGGATGGATTAGGTTTTTCTTAGATAAACTTTCTTCACCAGAACCAGTTGCCGGTTCCTGCACATGCATGTTCTTGTTAATAAGAAGTTGATGTACACTTAGATTCTATTCTTGATTCAACACACAGGTATTTAGTCATTACTACTTAAATTGTTTGGTATCCGTCTGGTGCTTTAATGGCTTCTTCCTTTGCTGGTGTCACTGGTTACAGCTTCCTGGTAAATTTGCAATTTCATCCCTCCCTTATATATTACAACTCATTGGCATAGTCTGTTTATTACTTTAATACTAATTTTATGTAAGCTAAAATGTGAAACTGTAGCCAGCACTCTTCTCTTTTCCTATTAGGTATGTTTGGTTGAGTCGAGAATAGACTATTTTTGGAGTTAGGCTATTCGGAATAGCCTATTTGGTGTTTGGTTGAATTAGAATAGCTAGAATAGAGAATTCAAACTTTTTGTTTTATTAGAATATACTATTCTTAAGAGTTTTGGGATTTGGCTATTCTAATAAGACAAACAATAGCTATTATTGATTTAGTTATTCTAGCTATTCTTGATTTAAGGATGTTTCCTATTATTAACTTTGGGAAATTAATGAAATACAGCTTCAAAAATTAAGTTTTTCTTCGGTGCAAAATCCAGAGTTAAGGACAATACAGTGCTAATGAGCGACGCTATTGAGTTAATTTAATCTACTCCTGACAGTTCAATTCAATTTAGCTCAACTAAATTTAACGATTACATAGTAAGTTGCATGAACAGTTACCCATTAAAAGACCTTTGATAAACGGTAATGATCCTTTTCATATTTAAGAGGAAACTTGTATATATTACAAAGAACAATAAATTAAAAGAGCTTACCAGAAACAAGCTTGCAAGAACAAGGAGGAGAAGATGAAAGGAAAAAACATGGGGACTGTAGGAGAGAGCAACAACGGGGGAGCGTAGGAGGAGAAAAACAAAGGGTGGAGGCGCGGAGCAGAAAAACAAGGAATAGCCCGGAAAAATAAGGAGACCAATTAAATTCTTAATAAGAAAAGTCTTTTATTATTCAATCAGATATTTAACTATGGTTAACTTGTACTGTGTAATAGAAAAAAAAAAGAATTTAAGAGGTAAAGAGATAAATTAGATAAATTCAAGTATTTAGAGTTATACAAGATATTAGAGAGGTCGGTAAGAATATACGGAAAATTAACACTAAAAAAAGAATGCATTTCTTTGAAGAGCTCTAATTTTGTAGGGTAAATTGGTCTTAAAAAAATATAATTTTGAGCTCCAAAGAGATGTAAAGGAGGTCTGATTCTTAGGTAAGTTTAGATCATGCAAGGATTAGTACAAGAATAGCGATTTTTGAGTTAGTGGTTGAGAATAATGCTAATCCGAGTGGTTTGAGAATAGCGCTAACTTTGAACTATTTGGATTAATAAAAATGTCGTTTGAATTATATATTTGAAATAGAGATGGAGAGAATGAATAAAATAATAATTAAACTAATCCAATATTTAAACTAATATTATATGATATTTAATATTTAAACTAATATTATATTACATTTAAACTAATATTTTTAATACTAATCTAATATTTTATTTATAATAATCTAATCTAATATGATATTAAGGGAAAATTAGTTATTTGCCACTCCAAAACTTTCAAATTGTAAAAATGCCACTCTAAACTTCATTAATTCCTAATTTTGCCATTTATGTTGTATTCTTGTACTATTTTTATTAAAAATAACAAAGGTATCGATCCAAAGAAATACGTATACTGTATTCTTGTACTCTGTATTTCCGGAGGGTATGAATTTTTCAGTTAATTTTTAATAAAAATAATACAAGAATACAGTATAAATGGCAAAATTAGGAATTAATGAAGTTTAGAGTGGCATTTTTACAATTTCAAATTTCGGGATGGCATTTTTACAATTTGAAGGTTTTGGAGTGGCAAATAACCAATTTTCCCTAAATTATTGAATACTAATATAATATTTTATTTAATACTAATCTAATATTTAAACTAATATTATATTACATTTAACGTTTAAACTAATATTATAGTACATTTAATATTTAAACTAATATTATATTATATTTAATCTAATATTTTATTTAATAATAATCTAATATTAAAAGTAATATTATATTATATTTAATATTTAAATAATATTATATTACATTTAATCTAATATTTTATTTAATACTAATCTAATATTTAAAGTAATATTATATTACATTTAATATTTAAACTAAATTATATTACACTCAACACTTAACATTTACACTAATATTATATTACATTAAATCTTTAAATTAATATTATATTATATTTAATTTAATATTAATCTAATTTAATATTATATTTATTTAATACTAATCTAATCATGTTATATTTATTTAATACTAATCTAATATTTAAACTAATATTATATTACATTTAATATATAAATGACTACAATATGATATTTAATCTAACATTTTAATTAATATTAATCTAATTTGATATTATATTTATTTAATACTAATCTATATTTTATTTAATATTATATTACATTTAATATTTAAACTAATATTTTATTTAATACTAATCTAATATATTTTTATATTTATTTAATACTAATTTAATATTTAAACTAACTCTAATTGAAGAAATCAAATATTTTATTAATATCACTAACCCCACTAGTTCTAATCTTGCTAACCTACCATTTCTATAGGTTAGAATAAAGTTATTCTTGAGCTAATCCAAGCTAATTTGTGTTTGGATCATCAAGGTTTGAAAATAGTGGAGTTAATCCGAGATTAGCTCTATTAAATAAGAGAGTCGAGAGACGAGTCCATATCCTATGAGGTAACATAATATTTCTGTTTAGGTACCGACCGTTTGATCAAAATCCGAATCAATCTGATATGAGGTGGAATGCACGGAGATCTTTAATATTCGTACATATTCTGATCGGACGGTCCGAATCTAAACATGTATATTATGTGTTTTGATATGAATTCGGGGAGAGACCGACTTAACATTTACTACTATTTAAGGAGGTATGTTAAGTTCATCTAAAAGAAATATTGTTAGGTGAGATTAAAAGGTTAAAGGGGTTCTAAGAAGAGTTACGCCCCTCTGCTGAATTGCTACTGTAAAATTAGCTTGTGGATCGTTCGTATTAAATTTTAGTCTAACTCGTTTCAATATCATTTGATTAGATTATTAACTCTCAGATGTAATTATTAATATGATGTAAAATGGTTACTTTTAAATATATCTGCACTTTTTTAAAAATATATTACAAGATTAACAAAATACTGATCATTAAATAAATTGTCTAGGAAAGAAACTAACTGCTAGTTATCTTAGAGTGAGGCTATGGTATAGCGCGGATTGATCCGTACTACGGATCAATATGTTTGTTTTCAAAATGCTAACAGTCGATTTGAACAATTCAAAATGGTCTTCATATGAATATGTACTGGTAAACTAAATTTTACATTTTTTATAATTTTTTTACTAATTTTTAGATGGGTAGAAAATCACTATTTTTAGATGGTCCAGAATATTCAGATTAAGTGATTTTCTACCAATCTAAACAAAAGTAAACAAATTTTAAAAAATGTAAAATTTAATTTACAAGTACATATTCATACGGATATCATATTGAACGATTTGAATCAGTCAATAGGACTTTCAATTGAAAATTTGAATATGTAGCACGGACATAGTACCATAGCCTCACTCGTTATCTTATACTATAAGATTTAAGATAATACAAAAATGTCACATTCTGGACGCATTCATCCGATGATTTATCAACCTATGCACCAACAAAAATAAAGAAACAAAACCGAATCAGCCATTAAGCTTGACAATAGATTAATTAATAATGTGATTCTATATAATTAGTTTAATCACAACAAATAACATTTCAAATAGACCAGATTAATTCAGAAAAAATATATCAAATTATTTATGCGTATCTAACCGGCGATGATAACTGAATCTAAATTTTACTTTAAAATATTTATCCATTTCTTCAAATTCCTTAACAAGTGATTATTTTTCCATTTCCTTTGTATTTTAACAATAATCTCTATCATCTTAATTTCAAAGACTCGTTATTACGTTAAATATGTCATTATAATTTAATAATTTAATGCTCATTATTTAATAAATTACATCGAAAGCTCAAATTATATCCCCGTAACTTCAAAGAATATCTAGGAACGTGAGAAAACTCTCTTAAACTCGACAAAATAACCCCGTAGCTTTAGTAGGAGCGTCTCTTAAAATAAAAGAAGCAGTATAAGGCCCTGTTCGGCCCAAGGGAATGGGCACGGAATTGGGTAAAAATGAACTGAAAAATTACTGTTCATGTGGGAAAAAAAAATTCACTCTGAGTGAATTTTTTTTTTCCCACGTGAACAGTAATTTTCCGAACGGGCCCTAAAAGGTTTTGAATAGTAGTGGTATAAATCATTAATTTGAGTAGAACTAGGGTGTGATGTGCTCACCAAATTCTTTGGTGAGCACAACTCTACATAAACTATCGGATTCACTTCAAACGAGATGAATCCAACCGTTGAAACCAATGTACTTTACGAGTGATGCGCGTACATGCAAAATTTTGAATTTTTTGAATTCATTTAGTCTCAAATCAAGTGGTCAAAATTGATGAAAAATGAATAATCCAAAATGAAGTTGTTTTAATGCATTCAAAAAATCATTAATTTTGACCACTTGACTTGAGACTAAATGAATTCAAAAAATTCAAAATTTTGTATGTACGCGCATCACTCGTAAAGTACATCGGTTTCAACGGTTGAATTCATCTCGTTTGAAGTGAATCCGATAGTTTATGTAGAGTTGTGCTCACCAAAGAGTTTGATGAGCACATCACACCCTAGTTCTACTCCATTAATTTTATATTAAAGCCATACCATACTGTAAACTAGTATCTGAAAAGAATACCAACAAACATCATGTTTCTTACAAATCAGTCTTAACAGTATCAAAACAACATTACAAATCAACAAACATCTAAGCATACAACTACCAAACAGTATATAGCAAATTAAACAGCAACACATAAGCAAATCCACAAAAACAAAGCTACAAAGTGCACTAAAAACAGGGGCCAAACAACAAAAGGAACCATAGCATCAAAGCACCTGTGCTAGCAGCAGAAAGACCTGAACACAAAGCAAAGTCAAATCATAAAGACTAGAATCAAAGTTTTAATCAGATCAAGACTCTTCCTCTCTACGTGGAACCTCGTCTTCAAACATTAGACGGCAGATATGCCCATCCTCCATGCCCGTAAGTATCTCCAAAAAATCTCCAATGAAGGTGTTCGACTCTGCCATGGCCAAGACCTATTTTCAGAGGAAGAGTCTTGATTGCCGGTGCTAAGTATGCCTAAGTTGTTAATTCCTTAACATCAGAAGGCAAAATATATGTCAAATTTGTATAAGATTCTTGAGACCTAGATTTACACCCAAAAAAAAGGTAATGAAATAATTTTGCTACCTAAACATGAATAGGTGAATGATCAACATCTTGAAAAATTACTTTGTTTCGTTCCAATCATATTGTCCAAATCATTGAACCTCTAACCAATTCTACTAATAAACGATCTTTAAATGGAATTGATACATTAATGAACTACAAATCATCCAAAGTAACACAAGTATAACTAAAATTATCAAAATTAGCAATTTAGGACCAAATTTGTAGGACACACGAGCATTGAACAAAAAGATGTTCAGCCGTTTCCGATAAACCATATAAATGACAGTTAGACTGTCCCTCTCACTCCCGACATCTTTAAAAATACCCAAAGTTAATTACAGATTAATAAAAATACCCAGACCCACCAACTTTTATTAAAAATGTCCAAACCGGCCATTAAATGGCCGGTCCCCTGATTAAATTTTTTTTAGAAACAAATAGCTAAAATACTGAAATATAACACTAAAAATTGAATTTTTTAGTTAAATACTTGTCAAATTAATTTTTTTGATAGCATATTTACCTTTTTTTTATTAAATATACCACACGGACTGTTTCTTATTTGAACATACAAAATGAAAGACACTCAATATTAGGATGCTGGTTATTATCAAATTAAATTCACTAGCCGCATGCGAACACTAAACATCAGATCAGTAATTTTGATACAAGTTCTGACTTTTACCATGCTGCATACGACACTGTCACTAGCCGCAAACGGGTCGTTGTGTGTCTACCAATGATAAAAAACTTTAACTCAATTTTTGAGGCACTAAACAATGTTTTTTTTGCAATTCTGACTCCGTCGGCCCCTTAGGGGTAACCTCGATGGTGCCATTGCCCCCGTCTCGTTCCAAGCTTTCCGAATTGTGGTCGTACGCGCAAATCCGAATTTCTTAGCCAAAGTTATGACCGTTTAAAGTTTTTTAAAAAACAACGATGCTTTCGTGCAAAAACACCGATGATGCACTAATGCTTTATGCACGGCTTGTCGACGGCAGAAGTGCATCGATGTTTTATTACAAAAACATCAGCGATGCACCGATGTTTTTTCAGCACTACCCTACTTAATTACCAATGCTAAGACTAACGAAACATCGATGTTTCATTGCCAATGCTAAGACTAACGAAACATCGATATTTCATTGCAAAAACAACGATGTTGCATTGCAGAAACATCGATGTTTCGTTAGTCTTAGCATTAGCAATTAAGCAAGGTAGTGCTAAAAAAACATCAGTGTGTCGCTGATGCTTTTGTAATGAAACATCGATGCACTTCTGCCGTGCACAAAGCATTGGTGCATCATCGGTGTTTTTGCACGAAAGCATCGTTGTCTTTTAAAAAATTTTAAACGGTCATAACTTTGGCTAGGAAACTCGGATTTGCGCGTACGACTCCAATTCGGAAAGCTTGGGACGAGACGGGGGCAATGGCGCCCTTGGGGTTACCCTTAGGAGGCCGACGAAGTCAGAATTGCAAAAAAACGTCGTTTAGTGCCTCAAAAATTGAGTAAAAGTTTTTTTATCATCGGTAGACACACCACGACCCGTTTGTGGCTGGTGACAGTGTTGTATGCAAAATGGTAAAAGTCAGAACTTGTATCAAAATTACTGATTTGATGTTTAGTGTTCGCTGCGGCAAGTGAATTTAATTTGACAATAACCAGCATCATAATATTGAGTATATTTCATTTTGTATGTTCAAACAAGAAACAGTCCGTGTGATATATTTAATAAAAAAAACCGGTAAATATGCTATCAAAAAATTAATTTGACAAGTATTTAACTAAAAAATTCAATTTTTAGTGTTATATTTCAGCATTTTAGCTATTTGTCTCTAAAAAAAAATTAATCAGGGGACCGGTCATTTAATGGCCGATTTCTCTTTTAAATAGAATGACCGGTTTGGGTATTTTTAATAAAAGTTGGTGGGTCTAGATATTTTTATTAATCTGTAATTAACTTTGGGTATTTTTAAAAATGTCGGTCTCACTCTCGTTTTATTAAATTAACTCTAGGTAGTATTTTATCTAGACTCTCGTTTTATTAAATTAACTCTAGGTAGTATTTTATCTAGGTAAAGGAGCAGTCTAAAAGATTTAGTTCTAATTCCTATAATTGTTTAGCATCTCACAACGTACATATCAATTAATTTATCAATCCACACATACGTATAAATTTTCTCTACCTTTTCTCTCTCTAACGTAATTCGCTTTATTGATCTTTACGAATGGAAAATGAGAGAGAGGACTTTTAATTAGGGGAAGTGGGCCACGGGTTGGAAGCCACGCAAGGGGTTGAGGGTGAGGCACCTGGCAATAGAAACACGTCTTACTTGTTTTTATTTATTTTTCTTTTAGTTTGAAATTTTACTGTTTGATTTTTTTTTAAATATTGTTGTGAATATGTCCAATTTTATAAATTAAACAATTTTCAACACTGTAAATAGGTTAAAATACATTTCAGAAGGGCTATCAAAATTATGGGGTGTTATAAAAATTGATAAAAAAAATCAGTATTTGATCTAGTGGCAAAATCAAAGGTATATGTTCTATAATCAGGTTGGATCCAGAATTTCGATCAGGAGTAGCACAAATATTGAAATACAAATTTTTTCCCGGCGAATCAGAGCGGAGTAGTTTATATGGATCTGAAAAAGTCATGACACGACTAGATACGTGTCCTAGTTACGTGCCGTGACTCACGTATCTCGTGACGTGACCATCTTTCGAAAATTTGGCACGACACAACACGTCACGCGAAAGATTTAGTTGCGGCACGGCACGTGGTCACCTGAGTCATGTGTAATTTGGACCGTTAGATTTTAATCAAATGGTGAATCTTGAATGAACTAACCTAAATTATGAAAAAATAAGTTAAACATGAGCAAACGAGACTGGTCACGTTTAAACATGTCACGTGCGGTCACAGTGTGACTAACTATCGTGACCATTCACGTGCCATGACCATCCTTCCAAATTTGATCATGACACGACACGTATAAATCTAACTTGGTCATGACACAGCATGTGATCCAAGTTACGGTGTGACTAGTCATGGCACGCTATATTTTTAGATCTCTAGTAGCGAACCTCTTTTTTCTTCTGGCGAATCAACGATTCTTCTGAGTGAAGTAGCGAATTGGACCGCGTCTTTTTTTCCTTTACGCAAATCAGTTTAGGCTAACTTCATTTTCATGCAATTTTCTTTTATTGGCTGTGAATTACATCCAAGGGTAGACACAAGTATAAAATACCACTGGGTCTAAAAAAAGTTTCGAATCCAAAGCCTATGATGTGGAAGGTTATGGGTTCGAAATTCGAATAGAAAAAATCCTTTGTTGTTGAATAGCTTGACCTAGGGATGGAAAAAAAACTCGTAACTCGTGACTCACCTCTGACTCGATCGCTAACAACTCACTCGATAGTGGACCGAGCTGTTAGCAAGCCAGCTCGCCAATAACTCAGTCCATAATTAACAAGTTGAGCTAGGTCCTAGCTCGGCCCTTTAATGAGCTAAAGGACCCTTCTCCGAGAATTAATTTCTCACCGTGTAGGTTTTAGGGTTTTAGCCAAAAACCACGTGCTTTGCCTCTTCTCTCCAATCTCGCTCTGGTGTTCTAGTTTTTGTTGCTCTAAAGCTCTCCTGACTCCTAATTTTTGTATTCCAAGCCCGTCTCTCCATTTTATTTGCTCACTTACCGAGGTATGTTGATTGCAAGTATGAATATATTGTAGGGAAAGGCTCTAGGCTAGCAGGTACATTTCAAAAATTTACTAGCGATCTAGAGACGATCTTATTGTATACATGCAATCAATCACACGTAGTTTATGGATCATGTCACACACATGATCTAGCAGAGTGTTATAGTAATACCTCTCTCCAAACTAGTGGAGCGTAAAACATTTGCCTGTGCCTTAGTCTCCCTTGTTACAGTTTCCAAAACAGAAAACCGCAAGCTTCACACACCAAGGTGTTGATCGAGAATGAGAAAAGATCAATGCTAGTTATTCGAATCTTCTCACCATTGCGAATCCAAAGCTATCTCATTACTTCAAACACTTTGAATAGATCTTGCTGAGCTAATCAACACAATCTCTAATCCTTCTCACAAATTTGAATCTCAACTTAGATCAAGGAGATACGAAGAGATCAAAACTAGATCTAAATCTAGATCAATCTCAAGAGAAGAAGAAGAGAAGAGAGAGAGATCAAGCCACTCGAGAAGAGAAAAGAAGATGAGAGGAAGAGAAGATGAGAGGGGGACAATGGAGAGTCTGTACATTTTAATCTAGATCTAAAAAAAATTCAAAAAATGTAAAATTTGATCTTCAAGTATATTTTAATATAGATTGAATGTTGAACGGTTTAGATCAACTGTTTGAACTTTGAAAATGTAAAAACCGAAGCGTTTGTTCGACGATCTAGGAACAAACATTTTAATATTAGCGAGTCTCTATATATATTCAATTTAAATTAAGAAAATAAAAAACAATAATATTTGTGAATTATTCTATTCTCATACGTCCAGACGAACACATTTACGACATATAAGCATCAACTACGTTAATTTCCACGGTTTTCATTAAAGTTGACGAGAAGGAATCGAGTACAACCGGATGGGAATTTAAAAGTATAAAACGGAACTCTGAAGTTCCAGGGATGAATCAGATAATATTGAAACGGAGGAGCGAAATTGTTAAAGGAAAAGAGGATTAGATTTATACATGTACCGACTAAAATTGTAATTCGGATCCAGTGAAATAACTTAACTTTTGGATTTTAGATCGGACCGTCCGATTCAAATCTGCAAAAAATCATCTCTAAAGTGAACGCACACATTCCGACGACAAATTCGAATCCCGAAACGATCCCGAACGACAAATTCAAATCAGACGGTTTCGATCCAAAACCCAAATATTAGGTTACTTTAGGGGATCCGGACTCCCAAAATTGGACCCCATCCGGTTTAATACTTTTTAGTTTTTACTGATGACATGACACTTTAAATATAATAAAAGTTTCATAAGATTCACTTGTATTAATAATTTTGCTCGGAGCAAGGTTCCAGGCTTCCGGCATTTCATCAAACAGGTCCCGCTCAACTCCAACTAATCCCCATTTTGAACTCCAAATCCGCAAATCTCTCCTCCTATGCTGTATCTCGTGCAGCAACCTTAAGCTATTTTTTTTATTTTTATTTTGTTTCCTCCTTTTCGAGAAATCTAAAACCGAAATTTGCCATTAATATCTTGCTGAAAGAAACGAAACAGATGCCCCCACCCATTCCTTCGCCTTTTCTTAAATCTGTTGCATCTCTCGCTCACCACCCCTCGATCCCATTTCTCCAACCACCGCGCCTCTTCAACCAAAACCTAAACCTAACCACCAAAACCTTGGGTCCCACCCGCGCCAACCTTCCACTCTCGTGCTTCGGAAGAGGAGGAGGAGGTTCTTCCTTCTTTCCCTTAAACAGGCCGTATTGGTCGGGCTGGATAAACCGTGGATCCATGCCCGCTGTACGAGCGCTGGGTCCGACTAAAGGCGGGTTCGTTTTTGGATTTGGCTCCGATTCGAATCTAGTGAAGCGGGGTGAACGCCAAGGAGCAGGCGACAGAGCGGAGGCAATGGGAACCGATGCGGATTCGGGTTTGGATCCGGTTAGCCGGGTTGGTGAAGGAGAAGTGATTAACGGGTTATGTCATAAAAATACAGCTCCCCCCCGTTTGCTAACTCTGCCTACTGTTCTGACACTTGGAAGAGTAGCTGCTGTTCCACTTCTCATAAGCAGTGAGTTATTGATTGTAATTTGATCTTTGGAAAGGATCATTATTTTCTTAATGTACAATAATGCAATCTACCTTTCTTTTAAATAAAACTAGTGAAGTACTATGGTATTAATCTTTTTTATATTGATATCTTTTACTCTGAAATTAAGTTTAACCCTTTAAATAAATTGGTGTAGCGTTCTACATGGAGGGTCCATGGGGAACAACTGCCACTACCAGCATATTTCTACTGGCGGCTATAACAGACTGGCTCGATGGTTATATTGCCCGTAAGGTTTGCAATTTTATATTTATTTATTTAATTCTCATGTAATATAGAAACTTTTGATAAATACAATTTGTAATTGATATCATATAATGGGTGATGTCTATGATTTTGCATTCTCTAATATTAGATGCAATTGGGGACAGCATTTGGTGCATTTCTCGATCCTGTGGCCGATAAGGTTAGCTTGCTTTGGTGATCATTGTAATTTGGTTACTCATGGTCAAATTACTTCTATTATTATTTTTTTAAATTTGGTGATAATTTAACTTTGAATGTCTGTTCTCTCATTGAAAAAGCTTATGGTAGCTGCTACACTTGTACTGCTATGTACAAGACCTTTTGAAGTGCCGCTGCTTGCTGCAGTACCTTGGCTTCTGCCAGTGCCGTCAATAGCTATAATTGGCAGAGAGGTTTGTTCTCTCTGCAATACTTGCATCATCAAACTATATGATAGATAATGTTAAACTGATTACTTGGTGCATTTCGTCCTAGCACCGCTCTTGATATATTTTATTTATTTCCTTATATTCGGTATTGTCATTTAACTTTGGGTTATGACTTTTTCATTTGCGTAGATAACAATGTCGGCCGTAAGAGAATGGGCTGCTTCTCAGGATAAAAAGCTTCTTGAGGTAGTTTTTCAATATTATAGTTCTTTGATTCTTGAGAAAGTTTCAAAATTTACCATTGGAATGCTCATTTTGTTTATTTCATTTTTTTGTTGGCTTACCAAAATCAGGCTGTAGCAGTGAACAATCTGGGAAAGTGGAAGACTGCTGCACAAATGACTGCATTAACCATTCTACTTCTTATTAGAGACCCAAGGTTGTAAATTGTGATTCCATATAAGCTTAATCTATTCAATAGCAAAATTTTCATCAGATATTTTTTTGTAATGCTTTTTTGTTGAAACCTTGTAGTCTAACTGGGCAAACTGCTCTAGTTGCCTCTGGTGTGGCACTACTTTATGTATCTGCGGGTCTTGCGGTGTGGTCGCTTGTGGTGTATATGAAAAAGATATGGAAGGTTCTTATCAAGTAGAAGCCTCATGAAACTATTCTTTATGCACAAAACTAGAGGCGGGCTAATAATTGTTGAAGCAAGATGCCTTGCAACTCTTTACACATAGACCCAAGTTGAATTATGTGCTCTCAGGTAAGAGCTTTGCGGCTTGGGGATGCTTTATAAACAGATTATAACACCCTTTCTCTCACACTTTTAATTGTGTGGTGACTGTGTGTTCCTTTCTTCTCTTTCATTTTTTATTTATCTTGTGCATCCTTTTGGCTGTAGCTCCCAGCAAGTATTGCCTTATAGTTTCCTTATAGCATTTTATAGTTTGTGCTTGTTACCAACGAATATAATACAGATTGAGATACTATTTATGAGTTCAGATCTAGTGGAATATCTCACTGGAGTGGTCAAAATAGACAGTTAAGCATGGATCTTAAAGCTGTCTGTTCCTTTTGAACTGTTCCGTGAATTGCATCATGTGGTGTGGATCGCATAATCTAACCACTCCATATCATGGAGTAACTAGAGGATCCGGACTCACTATTTATCCTTGGAATGCTTGTTGTTTTTGGGATGTAATTTACACTTTTACTCGGTGTGGTAATTTTTTTTATTTGGAGATGACTGTACAATGTTGATGATTTTCTCATTATTCTGAGTATGGTGCAATGAGCTTGCTCAAACTATAAAGATTCTGACTGTACAATGTCGAAATCCTACTAGCATCATAACCACAGAAACTGAGCAAACTGGCAAATACTGCTAGCCAAGCACCGAACAAATTCAATTCATATTAACATTCTTTATACTGGGATTCTAATCTAACAAATTCATGAGGTATCCTCCAAGTCCCAAACACGGTTCAGAGTTCAGGTTCTGTGGTTTCTCCGTTGTTGAATAGGCTTAGTAGTTCCGATATAATTTGTACTCGACGATATAAGCCCAAGGAACTTTGAGCAAGAGAAACGTTTACATATTGGGCTCGTTTGATATACTAGAAAATCGAGGAACGGTATGATTTTTCCGGTATCTTGTTTACGTAAAGCCGTCTGATTGCAGAGTTTTCCTGAAAACGTAGCCTCTTTTCTTTCTTTTTGTTTTCCCCCAGTTTTTATCGGAAAACACGGAATTTTCCTTCATTCCTCTGTCACCCAAAACTTCTCTCCCTACTGCTCTCTTTCCATTTTGCGCCATTATCCTCTCTCTGTCACCACACATATGAAAGTCTGGTTACAAAATATGATTCTAAATAGTACCATAATTTTGATGAGATTAATAAAAATTATATGATTCGCCGAGAACTCTTAAGGACATTTAGCAAGGTAAAAGGAAGCAAAGGGACCCTAATTAAAATATTTCGAAAGGATGACCGGCACCATATAGGGCTGTTAGTGAACCGAGTTTGAGTTGGCTATGCTCGTGCTCAGTTCATTAAATTAATGAATGACTTAATTCGAGTTGAGAAGACAATATCGAGTTGACAGCTCAATTCGTGCTCAACTCGTTACCAATTCAAGTTAACTCGTAACTTGTTAAGACTTAAGACCAATTGATGTTTGAATTTTAATCAATTTGAATTTTTTAAAACTGAAATTCCTAAATAATATATAATAGAAAACAAATTTAACCAAAAACAAAAGCACTAAATCTTTGAATTTAACACAATTTAACAACCAAACAGTACATGTCAAACAACTAAACAGTTGGTAATGTGGCATGACTTTAACTCTTACCTCTCTTTGACGCTCAATCTATGCAGCCTCCTTGTGGGTCCGGATCCCCTAAAGTAACCCAATCTTTGGGTTTTGGATTGAGACCGTCCGATTCGAATTCGTCGCTCGAGATTGTCTCGGAATTCGAGTTCGTCATCGGGATGTGTGCGTCACTTAGCCGATGGATTTTCGCGGATTCGAATTGGACGGTCCCGATTCAAAACCCAAAGATTGAGTTACTTCACTGGATCCGAACTCGCCTCCTTGCTGCCTTGTGAGTAGGATTTTTCTTTTTTTTTTCCTCTTTGACTATGGAATAGTGAGTGGGAAAGTTACGCCTAGAGTTCAATTTGATCGCCACTCCTCCATCCCACCTCTCCGGTAATTTTCTTTTTCTTGTGATTTTGTTATTGGTGTGGTGGTCTATTTCTTTTTCTTCATCCTTCTCTTCTTTTCTCTTTGTTTGTCCTCCTTCCTTCTCTTGTTTTCTCCTTCTCCTCCTCCCTTCTTCTTTTTTTCGGGCGTCTTCTCCTTTCACCTCTCCTCTTTTTCTGTTTCTTTTGTTTTTTTTAATAAAACAAGAAATGGGTTGTTTCCTGAAATTCTTGGTCATGTTTCGATTTCCAACCAGTGTGTTTGTATTAAGGACAAGGATGATTGATGGCTCAATACATCTCCATCCGAGCATAAAGAATTAACAGCTCAATACCAGCACTTACAAGTTCTTTGTTTTTATTTTTTTTCCTTAATTATGGTACAGGAGGTCTAATTGTAGTAGTTATGTACTGGTAAGAACTGATGGATGTACTAGTATGGACTGATAATAGATGTATTGATATGTTGTCTGAACACGTACCAATTTTTATATTTTATATGTATACATGCTGATACTAGTACAACTTGTAATATAAACTTTAAATTTAGTAATAGCCTACGGACATTTTCATTCAAAAAAACGTTACGGAGCTAGTTTGTCGAGTTATTTAGAAGTTGGGTTGCGCCTTCATGTATTATCTAAAAATTATAAATTTTTTATATTTGCCGAGTCGTTTAAAATAAGTGATGCCTCTCTAGGTATTTATTTCATTGAATGACGAGTATAAAATTACGATGAATATATAACGGAGTAGTGAGTCTTTGAAATTGAGATTGCTGTCAAAACTCAAAAGAAGTAAAGGAAACAAAAAGAGAAAATGGAAGCGTATTCACTGGGGGTGAAAATGGAGTGGGTAATATTTGATCTGTATTCGAAAAATTAAATATAGATACGTGTGGACATAAATATGAACATGATTTTACGTTTCAATTATCCGTATTCTAAGAGTAGATATATATTATATAGTTTAATATATATTATGAAAAAAAAACTATGTTATTACTTATTCATTATTATAATTAGAAAAATATTATGAATTTTGATATTTTTCAATAATATTTATATATTTTTTAATAAATATTCAATCCGATCTGTATCTATATCTGTCTAATATCCGATCAGTATCGGTATCCGACAAATAAAAACGGATACAGATATAGTTTTACCACTATATGATCCATTTTTACCCCTAATAATCACATGTTAAGGAATTTAAACATATAGATAAATATTTCTACATAAAATATTGATCCGGTTGTTATCACTGATTAGATATGCATGAATAATTTTATATTTTTTTTAAATTAGTTCATTTGAAATTTTAGTAATTGTGATTAGACTAATTATATGGATGTACGTTGTCAAATAATCTGTTACCGAGCATAGCAGCTGATTTTTTTTTTTTTTTTTTGTTGGTGACATAGGTTGACGCATCGAAGGTGATATTCTCCGGAATGTGACATTTTTGTATTATCTTAAATCTCAAGTATAAAATAAGTAATACTAAGTTCCTTTTCTAGACAATTTTTTTAATTATCAATATTTTGTTAATCTTATTATATATTTTTTAAATGCATTTTTTTTATAAGATAGCGAACATTTTTACATTATATTAATTAGTAGGTCTCAAAGTAAATAAGTAATTACATATCAAATTATTTTGATCAAGCTTAAACAAGTCAAACAAAATGATATTGAAATCGAGCTAGTAAAAAATATGATCATCAAGCAAAAAATCTACTCTTTTTACTCTATTTTGCTAAAAAAATTCTCTATCATACGAAAAACCTCCCAAAATATCAAAACAAGGAATTCTTGAATAAAGAGACCAGCTTGGGAAAGAGAAGTAAGAAAAAGGCGATAACAGATCCAAATAGCATCTTTACCGCATATTGTGTGGCGTCCATCTCACCGTCATCGGTACAATTATTATTACTCCTGGTACGAGCAATTGCAGAAGCCGTAGGTAGCGCTTCAATGATGAGGTTGGCAAGGTCAGATATGAAAGAACTGGTACAGTTTAGAGCTGGTACGCGTCCCCAGTTCTCGATACCAGATTCAAGCGCTAGCTCTTTGTACTCCATGTCAATCTCTTCTAGGGTTTCAATGTGCTCGCTCACAAAACTGATTATTTATGAAAATTGATGTCAATTACAAACAATTTTGTACAGCATGCTAGAGTAGGCTATAATACTATGCATAGCGCAGATTGATGCATACTATGGAATGATATTTTTGTATTTAAATTCTAGATAGTAGATTGAACAGTTCAACATGATCTCCATATAAAAATCTACTTGCACTTGCAGACAAAATTTTACATTTTTTAGATTTCTTTTAATATGTTTTTTATTTTTTTGATAGGTAGAAAATCACTACTTTTTAATGGTCAAAAAACTTTATATAAAGTTATTTTCTACCTATCTAAAAAAATAGTAAAAACATTCTAAAAAAAATGTAAAATTTGATCTACAAAGAAAAATCTACTTGCAGACTAAATTTTACATTTTTTAGAATTATTTTATTATTTTTTTAGATAGGTAGAAAATCACCGCTTTTGAATTGTCTAGAATCTTTAGATCAAGTGATTATCAACCTATCTAAAAAAATTCTAAAAAATGTAAAATTTGATTTACAAGTATATTCATATGGAGATCATGTTGAACGGTTCAAATCGATTGTTTGTACTTTGAAAATAAAGATATTGATCCATAGTACGAAACAATATGCACTAAGCATAGTACCGTAGCCTCACTCCAGCATGCTATCAATTACGAATATAATTTTGCTTAAACCACCATTGTGAAAAAATAACATAAAAGAAAAAGAAAAATCAAGATAACAAATTAGGACCTTATGGGAACAGCGAGGAGGCTTTTTACACCTTTTTGACCTAGCTCAACTATTTTTTCATCAGTGTAAGGCTTCAACCATTGAACTGGGCCCACTCGACTCTGTCAGTTTATAAAGTAATAAACGGTGAAAAATAGCACAATCATAAACAATATATTCCATAAGCATCATATCACCCATTGAAAAAAGATAAATTTACTTGACCCCCACTCCCCCTCCTTTCCCCACCCCACCCCACAACACCATCAGAAAATGCAAAAATAATTAAATATAACAAATGACAAAAGTGAGGCTATGGTACTATGCCTAGCGCACATCGGTCCGTACTATGGATACATAACTTTATTTCAAAGTTCAAATAGTTGATCCGAACTGTTCAACATGATCTCCATATGAAAATTTACCTGTAGACCAAATTTTATATCTTTTTAGATTATATAGAAAATCACTACTTTTGTATGATCCAGAATCTTTAGATCAAGTGATTTTCTACCTATCTAAAAAATAGTAAAAAAATTCTAAAAAATGAAAAATTTGGCATCCAAGTACATTTTCATATAGAGATCATATTGAGTGGTTCAGATCGACGGTTTGGTATTTGAAAATGAGATATGGATTCATAGTACAGACCGATGTGCGTTACGCATAGTACTGTAGCCTCACTCAAATGACAACACATGCCAATAACAATTCTGAACTCAAGACTATATAAAAACATAAAAAATAACTATCAATTTGACTTGAGATTATAGTGTTGATCGAGCCTCAGTTCAGCAAATTCAAGCAAAGCATCACCCTCGCCCCTCTGGATTAATTTTGTATCTTTTACCGTCATTTTGTGCAATACCCTTGATTACAACTTCACCTATTTTACCCTGATTAATTTGACCTGGAATTTGAAATTGAAAGCCCCTCAAAAAAAAAAATTGGCAAAAGATATTCACCTGGTAGGCTAGGACATGGCTATTTTTAACCCCTCTCGATCTCAGTTCACACATAATAAGAGAGATACAGTCTTCCATTTGATCTTTGTATGGATCTCCCGCTTCTTCTACATAGCTTAGCGGTACACCATGTGCACTGAAGAATATCATAACCTAAAATTCAAGGGGTAAAAGAGAAATTTCAATCTAACTTCCTTTTGGTACACCAAAGATTAAATATCAATAGTTTGATTCTGGATTTGCAGTACTAGATTGCACAATGTCAAAACCCTTGACTTCTTGGATCTTAATTGCAAAAGGAGGATAAATCAAAGGTTAAATCAGAGATTAATTGGTAAATTGAGTAATTTAGGTAAATTATATTTAAATTAGAAACTTAAGATGGCATGCATGTCGAGCCAAAAAATCAGTTCATAGCACACTGTTGAGTAATTAGGTTAAACTGATGCAAAACAAGTTGGCAAATCAGAGACTGATTGACCATCCGGAATGAACTACCACCTGATCATATCAATTTCCTAAGAGTGAGGCTATGGTACCTTGCAAAGCGCGGATCGGCCCGTACTTTGGATTCATATCTCTGTTTTCATATTTTGAACAGTCGATCTGAACCGCTCAACATGATCTCTGTATGAAAATGTAGTTGCAGACCAGATTTTACTTTTTTTTAGAATGTTTTTACTATTTTTTTACGTAGGTTGAAAATCACTACTTTTGGATGGTCCAGAATTTTTAAATTAGGTAGTTTTCTACTTATTTTAAAAAATAGTAAAAAAATTCTAAAAAATGTAAAATTTGATCTCCAAGTACATTTTCATATGAAGATCACATTGAACAGTTCGAGTCGACTGTTTGGACTTTGAAAACAAAAATATGAATCCATAGTATGGATTGATGTGCGCTTTGCAAAGTCACTCATTTCGTAATTGGCCTGGAGTACAGAGAATAATTAAAAATCAATTACCTCCTCAGAATTCAAAAAGCTCAGTAACTCCTTTTGTATAAGGTCAGCCATAGATTTAATATAACCGACTCGCTGATACCATGATTCAATAATAGAAATCGGCAACCCTTCAAAATATCCATCTTCCCTGTAAATATAATGATACTTCAATTCTATGAAGAATCTTACCATATTTCATTTTGCTAAATTCTGTGGAGATAAAAAATAAGTGAATATTTTCATATATGCCCCTCAGATATAGAGTATTTGCTTAAGTACATTTATATGCCCCCTCAGAAATAAGTGCATATATGCTCCTCAGATATAACAAAATTTCAATTCCATGAAGAATCTGATCATTTTTCCTATTGCTAAATTCTCTGGAGAAAAAAAAAAAAGTGAATATTTGCACGTGAGCCCCCTCATATATAGACTATTTGCTAAAGTACATATATGGAGATTTGGAGGGAGATGTTTAAGACGATATTTTTACATAAATTAATTAGTTAATTAATGCAATAACTTAAAAGAAAGTACCTGAAAATGTTATTGAGGACACTAATGCTTGACCCACTTGTGGAAATGGAGAATTGGGGATAAAGCGGGAGTACAACAAGCTTTGAAATATGATCTTTTTTAATCTGCTACCACATTAAAAATATGTTTTCATCTCGTATACAAGTGCAACTAAATAAAAAAAAGGAAAAAAAAAAAGCATTCCCCAAGTTTTAGTACAATAATATTTTAATTAATAGAAGAAATGAAGAAAAATTAGTTTGCGAAACCTGATTAATCGCTTCCTCGGTGAAGGGATGCCAGTATCGCATTCCAACATATATCTTTGCATGCAATTTCTTCTCTTCAAGGGCTTCCTTCATAGCCTCAGCCTGAATATATACATGATTTAATTTAGAGTAAAAATAAATTAACTTCACCAAGAAGTTTGACAAAAAGGAAGGATCACACCAGTTAATATTATTAGTAGAATATGAACCCTTTTATAACTTACATTAAGTTAATATTATTAATATACCTGTTCATTTGTAATTCTGAGCAAGGGGGACCCACCACCAATAGAAGCATAAGCTTCTTTACTCTTTGGAGCTCTTAGTACAGATATTAACTGTGCCAATGGTTTCTGAAGAAATTTGAATAATCTCGGTAGCCTTATAATATCCTGTACATATAAATTGAAAAAGTAAAACTAAGGGCCATGCATATAAGCCGCCTTAACAAGTAACCAATATTGTATTAGTAATTCATGGATTAGATAATCAACATGGCTGCATGCACTAAGATTACATAATATATAGCTACTACCAGAGTCTCTCTATCTCATAAGTGTTCACAATTTCAAAACTTATGCACTAAATCCCACTTTCTAAAAATTACCTAATTCCATAGAAATTTAGAAATTACCTAATTCAAAAATGATGCACTAAATCCCACTTTCTACCCAACAAGAAATGAGAAGAAAATCAACGTACCGGATCTGCAAATAGGTTGTATAAAAAAGGCTGAACATCATTTAGGGTTTCGGGTCCACCGAGATTCAACAATAAAACCCCGATTCTTTCTTGTTTGGTAATCGAATGTACTTCATCAGGGTCAAATTTGTCAATTACACACGGTTCAGCGGATGAAAGAGCACTTGTAGCAATATCATGCTTCCTTTGTGGTCGATAAATCAAATTTTGAGGGGCAGATAAGTCATTTTGGTGAAAAACCAGTTTGATTGAACTATCTTTCACAGGGAAGGCAAAAGTCTTTATTCTATGGTTTGGACTGAAAAATAAACAACAGTAAACAAAAGAGATAATAAAAATTGATATTAAGCAGATCTGAAGTCATCTATAATAAAATGGAAGCGCTACGGAGTTAAAAATGAAAAAAAAAACTTACATTTTTGTAATTTTATCGCCTTGGCATAAGTTAGTCACTTTATTAGAGAGAACCTTAGTTTGCATAGACTCCATGGAATCAATCGGCTTTAGCTGAAAGATCAAAATCTTCAAATGAGAACTCATTTATTACACTAGAATTCGCACAAATCAGCTAGTATTTACAAAACTGAACCTCAGGCGACTCGATTCTCACCAAACTTCTCCTATTTTTGTGAGATTTTTCTACGCGACCTTCGCCCCTTCAATTCGTGTCGCCTTCGCTCTCCTCGTCCGATCGCTGAAGAAAGCTCAGACGCGAATTCTTTTCTTGTTTGAGAGGAGAAGAAATCGTTCTGATCAAACTCTGATTCTTCCGATTTGATTTGATTTCTTTCACCGATTTGAGTTCATTTACGTTTCTCTTCTCTCTTCTTTGTTTCCTTTTTGAGCTTTTGATCAGTCAAACTAGGTTCCAACTTCCAAGAGAAAAAGAGACTGTTTGGAATCCGAGATTTTTATATATAAGAAAATAAATAAATAAAATATTAAAAATAAGAAAATGTTCATCAGAATTTTAAAAATAAGAAGGCCGACATTTGGCATGGCGTCCCTGAGGGACGCCATCTCAGACTACGGCCCGCGGAAAAAATATAAAAAATATAAAAAAAAAAACGGGACGTCATCCCAGAAAACGTCCCTAAAAAAAAAAAAAAAAAAAAAACGGAACGCCATCCCAGACAACGTCCCTAAAAAAAAAAAAAAAAAAATTTTTTTTTTTCCTGCTGTGTTAAGTCTGAAATCCAATAATTTTGATCAGATTCAAAATTCATTTTAGAGAAAATGGCTACATGGATTTTTGTGTTCTTTATATCAAAATAAAGGTATGAAAGTCTAGTTTCCAGATAATATAATTTCTCTATACAAAAATATTACAGATTGGTACAGTTTTAGCGATTAATTGACAGAGGTCAGAATTCAGAAAAGCTGAAATTTCAGTGAGCAGTCCAATAATTCTGACCTCTGTCAATTAATCGCTAAAACTGTACGAATCTGTAATATTTTTGTATAGAGAAATTATATTATCTGGAAACTAGACTTTCGTACCTTTATTTTGATATAAAGAACACAAAAATCCATGTAGCCATTTTCTCTAAAATGAATTTTGAATCTGGTCAAAATTATTGGACTGCTCACTGAAATTTCAGCTTTTCTGAATTCTGACCTCTGTCAATTAATCGCTAAAACTGTACCAATCTGTAATATTTTTGTATAGAGAAATTATATTATCTGAAAACTAGACTTTCGTACCTTTATTTTGATATAAAGAACACAAAAATCCATGTAGCCATTTTCTCTAAAATGAATTTTGAATCTGATCAAAATTATTGGATTTCTGACTTAACACAGCAGAAAAAAAATTGATTTTTTTATTTTTATTTTTTTAGGGACGTTGTCTGAGATGGCGTCCCGTTTTTTTTTTTTTTTTTTTTTTTTGTAGGGACGTTTTCTGGGATGGCGTCCCGCTTTTTTTTACGTTTTTTTTACTGTTTTGGTCATACCGCCCGTACCCCATGAATGGCAAAAACAGAAATACGTATACCAAAATAGTATTTTTCAGTTAATTTTTAATAAAAATAGTATAAGAATACAGTATAAATGGCAAAATTAGAAATTAATGAAGTTTAGAGTGGCATTTTTACAATTTCAAATTTCGGGATGACATTTTTACAATTATAATATTTTGGAGTGGCAAATAACCAATTTTCCCTTTTTTATAATATACATTTTGATGAAATATCATGGAGAAACAAAATTAGAGGAAACAGTTGCTAACGTTACATTAGATACGACTCGCCGCAACTTCTCAGTTTATGTAACTTATGTTAGGCCTACTATTAGGGTTACTTACATTGTTTATTTATTTTCTATTAATTCCAGCAAAACTCTTTAGCTTACTTAGGCCGTACTCTAGAGGAGGGGAAGAGACCGCCATTAAAGGAACATTGCCCATCTATGATTTGCCTTGCAATTTGCCCCCTTTCTTATTCTTAGCTTGCTTCAGTGGTTTATATATCACTGTATTTTGTAACTAAACACTATTGAGTTTCAATATATAAAGCTGGTGGGATCTCTCCCACTTGTGTCAAAAAAAAAAAACATCATCTCCATCCCACTTGCAAATGGATTATAACCGTTGATGTGACGTTGCAATTACAATTGTACGTAGGGATATAGAGCAACTGCTATTTTATTAACTTTTTATAAAATAATAAAATTAGCAATTTATATGTACCGTCCTATTGAATACAGTACACATCAGATTAAACGGATAAAAGAATGTCATCGACATCCTATTCATGGTTTTTCTTCTCATTCCTCACCTCCTTACCCAATGGAAAAAAAAGGGGAAAATTTGTAATTTGCTACTCTAAAACCTTCAAAAATTTGAATAATGTCATCCCGAAATTTGAAATTGTAATAATGCTACTCTAAACTTCATTAATTCATAATTTTGTCATTTATACTGAAAAAAAGTAATGCCTAAAATACCCTTATAAGAAAAACACGAACTCTAGCCTCAGAACCCTTATCAGAAGGGAAATCCCGTGCTTCTCTCCAAAATCACGAAGGAAGAGGCGATTCGGCAAAAGGAAGGAGGAGGCGGCAATTTCAGAGAAGAGAGGGATCGGCAAAAGGAAGGAGGAGGAGGCGACTGTAAGAGGAGGCAAAGAGAATTTGGGAGAGTCGCGATTCAGAAAATTTTGAATTTGGGAGAGTTAAGATTTTAGAAAGAAGAAGAAAGCTTAAATCATTAAATAAACTTGGTGTATGTATGGTGTACAGTTTTATTTTGAATATATAATATGGTTTATAATGAACCATTTCTGATTCTTAATTTTACCTGAAGGGTATAATTGGAAATACAGAAATACGTATTCCAAAATAGAATTTTTCAGATTATTTTTAATAAAAATAGTATAAGAATTGTATAATTGTGGCAAAATTAGAAATTAACTAAGTTTATAGTGGCATTATTACAATTTCAAAATTCGGACTGGCATTTTTCAAATTTGAAACTTTTGGAGTGGCAAATAACCAATTTTCCCAAAAAAAAAAATGTCTTGCCTCCATTTTTTACCCCGAAATTTTTAAATATAGCACAGATCCAAAAAAGATATACTAAAACGGCACCGTTTGGCCGAAATTTCAAATTTAGCATGGCCGCAGATCGGCTGAGCGGCCCCAAATTTTTTTTTTTTTTGTTAAGATTTGAGAGATAAAAATTCAAATTTTGTTTTTAATATTTGTTAGTTAGATTACTTTTTTTAATGTATCCGAAATTTTATTAATTAATACTAAAATACGCTAAATTACTTGAAATTATATTGATTTATGCTGAATTACACTAAATTAATTGAAATTACAATAATTATGTAGAATTATGCTAAAATACGGTAAATTACGCTAAATTACGTATGATTATAGGACCGATTTTGTGCCATCTTTCATAAATCATAAAAAATAGTAAAAAAATTCCAAAAAATAATAAAAAATGGTATTCTACAAGTTCATTATATAACTAATTTACTGAGCTCCGTAGATTGGATAATAGAAATGAAAATCTTAATCGGAAACTTCAACTGAAGTTTTGAGGCTCTTCCGTTTGTTTTTGGCGAAAAGTGGTCATTTGCTGAAATCGGACACTCGAGCGCCGTTTTATGGCCGTTTAAAGTTTCGTCGTCGTTTTTCGCCTTCTCAGTGAAAATATCATCTCTATTCATACGTAATTTAGCGTAATTTACCGTATTTTAGCATAATTCTACATAATTATTGTAATTTCAATTAATTTAGTGTAATTCAGCATAAATCAATATAATTTCAAGTAATTTAGCGTATTTTAGTATTAATTAAAAAAATTTCGGATACATCAAAAAAAATAATCTAACTAACAAATATTAAAAACAAAATTCGAATTTTTATCTCTCAAATCTTAAAAAAAAAAAAAAAAAAAAATTGGGTCCGCTCAGCCAATCTGCGGTCCCCAGTAAATGGGGCCGCTCAGCCGATCTGCGGCCGTGCTAAATTTGGAATTCCGGCCAAACGGTGCCGTTTTGGTATATCTTTTTTGGATCTGTGCTATATTTAAAAATTTCAGTTTTTTACCCATTAGATGCAGCTGACACCTTGATTATTAGACAAAATAACTTTAATTTGGAACTTGTGCGTCTATTTTACAATGAAAAAAACAGCAAAAAGGCAAAATTCAAATAATGTTTAAACGCACTAATTACACAAAAAACACAATTTAAGCCCTTGCATAAATTAAATAAAGCACAATTCAAACAAATTGAACAAAGTCATTGTTGAAACGCATTAATTAAACAAAATACTTTACCAGCTAATTTCTAAATTAAGTTTCTATTGTAATGTCTAACAAAATCACATCACATAATATACTTTGCTATCATTATTACATCCTCTACAAAAAAATATAATTGTAAAAAGAAAAAAAATTACTTCCTAACAAATTTTTCACGTACTTACCGAAATCTATATTCAAATTTTTTCACGAATTTTTTTAACTTGAAAATTCACAAATTGATATTTGCATTCTCATGTTAAAAAATTTCCATTGCCAACCTACTCTTTTAGATTGATAGGCGAGTTGGACATTTTTATGAGCAAGACTACAATACTATGCATAGCGAATTTTGGTCCGTACTATAGATCCAATCTTCATTTTAAATGTCTATATAATCGATATGAACCGTTGTTTTGCACCTATTATAAAAAAAACAGTAAAAAAGTTAAAAAATATATAAAATTTGATATCCAAGCATTTTCATACGGAAATCACGAATTCACGATCAACGGTTTGGATGGAATATTTAAAACTTAAAAGTAACTCAAGCATATTGTCATGGTATCCGAGCATATTGATTTCTGGGCCCGGTTTTGTCATGGAGCGTAAGAACTTGCCAGATGATGCGTTGCTTATAATAGTAGATCCGGATCCTCTGAAGTAACTCAAATTTTAGGTTTAGATCAGAACCGTCCGATCAGAATGCGGGTCTATCCGGTTTGAGGTTAATGCACGAGATTCCTTTTAATATTCGTGCCATAATAGATTGGACGATTCCGTTAAACTCAAAATTTTAGTTATTTTAGTACTAGTATGCTAGGCTTCTTTCCCGGTCGGATTCTATTGGCGATGCCGCTGCTTCACCTCTGTGGAGACTAGAGACTAGGAGACAGAGAGAGAGAGAGAGATGGAGATGCACTGGGTGAAAGCTGATCCCTCGGATTTCGGAGGTGATATCCCCATTGCTCGCAGGTAATTAAAATTATCTCTGATGTACTTTCTAAAAGTCGGAATTTGCGACCATACCCTGCTTATCTGGTATAATTATGTGTGTTCATATTCATCTACTATTGTGCCCCTGCAAAAAAAGGTTGGAAATCAATAAAGCGGTTGCAAATTTATTCTCAATTTCCTATTGAGCTGTTAAATCTGCAAAGAACTGATGCAAAACATGAGTCTTGCAAAATGATAACTTGTGAGTTGTAGTAAGCAGATCTGAGGATGATTAGGGCATAATCAAGTAAAATTTTGCATTTGGTAATGTACCAAAACACGCAAAAGCTAGTTTTTTTTTTACATCCAATGCATTCCTATTTTGGTAATTTCCAGCATTTGTTTGATTTGTGTACTGCGAGGTTGCATTCCTTCAATTGATGTTACCTAATTCATGAAATTATAGGATAGAAATCTGCTGTTCTAGAGAGAGACAGAGAAAAGAGAGGAAAGAGAGAAAGAGAGAAGGAGAGAAAGAAAAGGAGGAGAGAGATAGAGAGAGAGGAATTGCAGCAGATTTGAATCCAAAATTACATATCAGAAAAAAGATGATAAACTTTCACTTGGAACAGAAATTACAAACATAAATTATGGACTTAGTTGAACACTTGTTGTAAATGCAGTGGACACACAGCTGTGCAAGTAGGAAAATCAAAGGTGGTGGTATTTGGTGGTTTTGCTGATAAGAGGTTCCTTGTCGACATTGCCGTTTATGACATTGGTACGCACAATTTTGTCCTTTTTATTGTACCAGTATTATCCAATTCTGTATGATACCTGTATGTACAGATTTTCCAAAATTTTGGCCGGTATTCCATGGAAACCCCTTGATTCAACCATACCCAAACTTGGTAGAGTACCATACCCATACTGTACCAGGAATTCGCATCCCCTGAGATATCTCGAACTTTGAGTTGATCTGTGGACCGTTAGAATCCTTTCTGCACGGATCTCAAAGCACAATAATAGTGGCCCCCTACATTCCAAATAGGCACCGTAAAAGATTTGGCCCGGTTTTAGATAAAGTTGAAATTTGTAGAGGATACAGACTCCTGTACCAGTGGGGTCTGATGCACCAGTACTGTTACGGGGAGAGCCACTGTTTGAGTATTTGTGTGTGTTAGTTACTAATAGGGACATCTCATTATTTTACTTTTCTTTTTCTTTCTTTTATTTTCAGAAAATAAGTTGTGGTACACACCAGAGTGTCGTGGCAGTGGTGGCTCAGAAGAGCAGGTGGGCCCCACTGCCAGAGCTTTCCATGTTGCAGTGGCTATCGATTGCAACATGTTTATCTTTGGTGGCCGATCTGGTACTAAAAGGTTGGCACTTTGTTTGGAAGTTAAAATATTTTATATGATATAAGAAACAAAGCAACTTCTAACCAATATTTATATTTCTCAGGTTGGGTGACTTCTGGATGCTTGATACCGGTATGTGTTTTGCTGCCACTCCTGTGCTCTCTTTTGATCCATTGATTATATTGTAGATTAACTAACGCATAGAAGTAACTATTTTTGTGGCCGACTTTTTTTATAATAATACATGAATATGAGTGAGGCTATGTTACTATGCATAGCGCATAATGGTCGACTTTTTGTGGCCGACTTTTTTTATAATAATACATGAATATGAGTGAGGCTATGTTAACTAACGCATAGAATTACTATGCTGCCACTCCTGTGCTCTCTTTTTTAGAATTTTTTTACTACTTTTCAGATAGGTAGAAAATCACTTGATCTAAAAGTTCTGGACCATTCAGAAGTAGTGATTTTCTACCTATTTGAAAAGTACTAAAAAAATTCTAAAAAATGTAAAATTTAGTCTGCAAGTACATTTTCATATGGAGATCACGTTGAATGGTTCAGATCGGCTATTTAGACTATGGAAACGAAGTTATTGATCCGTAGTACCAATCAATCTACGTTATGCATAGTACCAATGCCTCACTCCATGAATATAATATTTTCTAGGATCTCAAAGAAACAATGAAAAAGAAAAAGAATAAATAAAACACACTTAATATAGATTCAAACACTATTCTTGTAGTAATGTCAGTATCTCTGACATTTACTTATTTTCTTTTAATATTGTCTTTCAAAGAGATATGGCAATGGTCTGAACTTACAAGCTTTGGAGATTTACCATTACCGCGAGAGTTTGCTGCAGCTTCAGCCATAGGAAACCGTAGAATTGTTATGTGGGTCCCACTTTTTTATTGTTTCCAATTGACTTTTCATTGTATCATCTTATGTTCTTAGAACTTTTGGTTGCTGGTAATATTATCTGTGATATAAATTCAGGTATGGAGGTTGGGATGGTAAAAAGTGGCTTTCGGATGTTTATATTATGGACACAAGTGAGTTTGGTTATATAATTTCATTACAAAATTATCCTTTACTGCCCCCTATACAACCTCAGTGTATCAAAAAAAAATTATGCTGTAGAAAATGCAGGAAATTTGTAGTAGAATTCTTGTATTGCCTTAAAACTGGGCCAGAAAGTATTTTCAGCACCTATTTAGATGCACAGGTCAGTACAAATATAAAATGGGTTGCTTTAAGATTCGTGCTGAATGGTTCAAATTTTGATATATCTTAGGGGATGCGAATTCTTAAAAAATTACCCAAACTACTCCTTTCCTCATGTAATAGAAACGAACTGTGTGGAAGGAGTAGCAGTTTAGGCATCCTTTTGATTTAATTAGAGTCGAGGAGAATTGAGGTTTTTATCATGTGTGCATGATATTAGTTATATTTGGTTGGGGCATATATAAAGTTGCTTGACTATGGTGAGATGATTTTGATTTAAGCTTGATATGTTGGGAATGAGAAAATGGGATATCTAATGTATTTTCTTTTTATTTGTTCTTTTTCCTTCTCATTTTGGAAACAAAAAAGTGTCACTTGAGTGGACTGAGCTGTCAATCACAGCGTCGGTCCCACCGGCAAGATGTGGCCACTCTGCCACAATGGTCGAGAAGAGATTGCTCGTCTTTGGTGGGAGAGGTATATCTCCTTTTGCTGCTTTAATACTTGATGGTAATATGCATATTACACAACAGCCCGCGCTATGGACTCATATCTCCATTTTTAATGTTCAAATAGTTGATCCGAACCATTAAACATGATCTCCATATGAAAAGGTATTTGTAGACCAAATTTTACATTTTTTAGAATTTTTTTACTATTTTTTTAGATAGGTAGAAATTCACTTGATTTGAAAATTCTGGACCATCCAAAATCAGTGATTTTCTACCTATCTAAAAAAATAGTAAAAAAATTATAAATAATGTAAAATTTGGTCTACAAGTACCTTTTCATATAGAGATCATGTTTAACTGTTCAGATCAACGATCTAAATTTTGAAAATAGAGATATGGATCCATAGCACGGGTCGATCCGTAATATGCATATTACCATAGCCTCACTCTTAATACTTAGCAATCTTTTCTGAGTAGAACTGGGGTACTTTAAGCTTACCAAAACCGACCTACTTCACAAGTATTGCGTTTACATGTCAACAACAACATCAACAACAACAACTAAGCCTTTAGTCCCAAACAAGTTGGGGTAGGCTAGAAATGAAACCCAATCATAATCATAAAGTCAAGGTAGATGTAATAAAATAGTAATAAAAATAATAATAATAATAATAGCAGTAGTAGTAATAGTAGTAATACTAATAGTAATAGTAGTAGTACTAACTTTATTATGCCTAAACTATAAATCGTAGGGGTCAAAGTCGTAAGCTCTACGTCCTTGACCTTGAATCACTAGTCCTATGACCTAAGGCATATAATACTACCCGTAAACAATACCTAAACAATATTTCCTAGGTCATGGTTCTGGTACATGGATCGCTAATTTCCACGCACTCCTATTCGAAGCCAACTCCTTGGATACATTCCATTCCTTCAAGTCCCTTTTCACTGCTTCGTCCCATGTCAATTGCGTTTACATTTCAAATTTATAAATTTTTTAATTAATTTAGTATAAAGTCAAGCGCTAAAAAAATGATGAAAAATGAATGCATTAAAAATAACTTATAAAACTTAATTTATCGCTTGATTTTATATTTAATTAAAAATTTGAAATTTATAAATTTGACATATAAACGCATCACTCGTGAAGTAGATTAATTTCAACAGTTTGGATTCGTTGTTTGAAGTCATTTAAGTAAGTTTTGAAGTTAACATATTCGTTATTTGAAGTCATTTAAGTGCACCCTAGTTCTACTCATCTTTTCTTAACAAATTTCTGATGTACTAGCTATACAATTAAGGCCTTCTTTATATTTCTTGTTCTGATTATGTGGTTACTAGAGAAACTGAATACATAATAAGCAAAATAGACATGTGCATGATAATTTGTATAATTTTTCAATGTAGTTATGATGTCAGATACTTATATTGTTTGTACACTTGTATATTTTTTCAGGTGGCAGTGGACCTATAATGGGTGATTTATGGGCTTTAAAGGGCCTTATTGAAGAAGGTGGGTGTTATGCTATAGTTTCTGTTTAGCTGTTGAAACAAATATTACACTGCATGGTTTTTATACTATAGCAGTTCATGCATGGTACCGTATTGTATTAACATTGAAGAGTCCTTCTAGATTGGTTCGTGCCAAGTTCGTTTGTTCTCATTTTATTTATATTCTTGGTTTGTGCTTACCGGTTATGATTCTTCCATTGAAAAGTTTGTTAAATTCTGCCAAATACATTTAATAATCATAGAAATAAATGTCAATATATATATTAGTCGAACCGAAATAAGAGATTAAAACGAACTAAATATACAAAACCGAAATAATTCAAGTAAATAACAAGTAAATTTTGGTTTGTTTGGTTGAACCGAAAATAAGAGAGATTAAACCGAACCAAATATAAAACAAAATACAAGTGAACCTTAACCGAAAAACTGAACCATTTAATCCAAAATTTGACGGTTTGGTTGAAAACCAAATAACCGGATCCAATGAACACCCCTAATTCTTGGTTTCTGCTTACTAGTTATAATTTGTCCATTGAAAAGTTGGTTAAATTCAACTGAACCATTTATTATCATTGGTCTGTGAAGAACTGGCACTGATAGCAAAATCCGTAATTAAATTTAAACTTGAATTGAAGATAATGAGACGCCAGGCTGGACTCAACTTAGACTTCCAGGCCAACCGCCTGCTCCCAGGTGTGGCCATACTGTTACTTCCGGAGGTCATTATGTAAGTATTTTAGTTTTATCTTTTTATTGTTACATGTAGCATTTTGTTGCATTAACTTCTAATTTTGTGAGTTCTTACCAAATATTAACTCAATATCATGAACAAAGTTAATGTGAACAGTTTAGCTAAACCATTTTGAAATTATAAGTAGATGTTCTCTAGAGTTTTGATGATTCTATTATCTGTTTATCTTGTAGCTGTTACTTTTTGGCGGGCACGGGACGGGTGGCTGGCTTAGCAGATACGATGTATACTATAACGACTGTATAGTTTTGGACAGAGGTGAAATAGAAATTGTTCTTTTATTTTATGGATAAACAACGTTTATATGCCCCCAAACCCCGTAAAATATCATATAAACCAATGCAAAATGAGTCAGTTGTCATATGCACCAAACATGGGAATATCTTCTCCACCCCCTCATCTCTTATTTTTCAAAAGATACCCAAATTATCCTTACTCTCAGTCATATTTTTTCACTATACTTTTGTCCTTTGGGGGTTGATTAAAAGTGACTTGAGAAAACTAAAATTTGTTGATGATTTAGTGTCTGTTCAGTGGAAACGAATGAATACGAGTAATGAACCGCCACCTCCACGTGCTTACCACTCTATGACTTGCGTCGGTACGCGGTACCTTTTATTTGGTGGATTTGATGGGAAGACCACCTTTGGTGATTTTTGGTGGTTAGTTCCAGGAGGTACTTGTCATTTCTATTTTACATGCACTTTGTGGTTTATTGTTTTACAGTCAACACCTAGGGATGTAAATACATGCTGTGACGTGCTGTGACCAAGTCATATTTTTATGTGTCGTGCCGTGACTAAATTGAGATGGACGGCCACGGCACCTTAGGCACGCCATGACCACACCTGTCGTGTCCAACGTGGTCACGTTTAACTTTTTTTCTTTTTTGTAATTTAAGTTAGTTTATTCAAAAATTCACCATTAGATCAAGATCTAACGGTCCTGATCACACGTGACTCGCGTGACCACGTGTCGTGCCGTGACCATACCAGTTTGCGTGTCGTGCCATTTTTCCGAAGGATGGTCAGGTCACGGCACAAGACACACGAGTCACGACATGTGAACGGCACACGTATTGTGCCGTGACGTACAGGTCAAGGCATGACTTTTAACATCCCTAACACTTATCCTTTTATTTTGGCTGTGGATCGGGACATTTTGATAGTGATATGGTAACTTGTAGTATGCGAATTTATATACCCGTTGTGTCTTTTCAGACGATCCTCTAGCAAAGAGACCAACAATAATTCCAAGTATTCCTTCAGAAGTCACGGTGCCTTCCAGTGGGTCACAAAATACAGATGTGAAGGTACTCAAAATTATAATACAAATATGCTCAAAACTGTCCCTTTGGAAAACTACTTGTATCTTAAACAAGGGTATTTTTGGAGTTCCGAAGAAATAGGCACAGGCGGGTTTATGCAAGTAAATAACTTATTGTTTGAGTGAGGCTATGGTACTATGCATAGCGCAGATTGGTACGTACTATGGATTAATATATTTCTTTTCAAAATTCAAATTGTAAATCATATGAAAATGTACTTGCATACTATAATTTGACGTTTTTAGATTTTTTTTACTTTTTTTAGATAGGTAGAAAATCACTACTTTTGAATGGTCTAGAGTTTTTAATCAAGTGATTTTACACCTATCTAAAAAAATAGTAAAAAAATTGTAGAAAATGTAAAGTTTGATCCAAGTAAATTTTCATATGGAGGTCATGTTGAACGGTTCAGATCGACTTTATTTTATTTTGAAAATGGAGATTTTGATCTATAGTGTGGACCAATATGCGCTATGCATGGTACCATAGCCTCACTCATAACTTATTGTTTTATAAATTACATAGGATGTATATAAAATAGACTACCCTGTGACCATTTACTGACTCGTTCAATTGCATTAATTTGTGAATTCAAGGAAAATGAAGTGACGAACGAAGAGTCCCTTATTTCAGAATTAGCTGATAAGTTGGGCATTTCAATTTCTCCAAAAGCTGATCTCAGTATTACCGATGAAATGGAGGACAAAGAACTAAGTGAATTATCAGCACGATTTACTGGAGAGAATTTACCGACTAGGGACCAAGCTGCTGGAATACAAGTAATTTGTAGTTTTACTCTTCTGAGATTACAGCGTTTTTTATTAACATAGTGGTCTGTCTATGAAACTCACTTCTATTATTAGAATATTAGCAAAAACCCATTAAGGTTTAGAAAGTAAATTGGCCAATTTAAAAAGGAAATATGAAGAAAATAAATTGTCTGATTTCTTTGTAATTTTTAAGCTGTGAATTTTGAAGGATATCATCTCTAGCCCCTATAAAATGAGATCTTGGAATATACTTGTAAGCAAAGGA
Organism: Carex kokanica; assembly: GCA_025461125.1. NCBI lineage: Eukaryota > Viridiplantae > Streptophyta > Magnoliopsida > Poales > Cyperaceae > Carex > Carex kokanica. Next base: position 2,232,005 of record JAJGRX010000638.1, read on the forward strand.
GATGTCAAGGATATGCCTAGAAACATGAAAAATCAAATACTACTAAAAAAAATTTAAACAATGAAATTAACGAGTTTGTGGCTCTCGAATATTCAACTTCGGAAAATAAATTATTAGAAAGTAAATTGGCCAATTATAAAGGAAATATGAAGAGCTAGAAAATAAATTGTCTGATTTTCTTTTTAAGTTTGTACCCTGTGAATTTTGAAGAATATCAACTCTACCCCCTATATAATGAGACCTTGGAATTTACTCGTAATCAAAGGAGATGTTAAGTATATGCCCAGAAACATGAAGGGATATCCTATTATTTGATTTTTCCTGTAAAGTTCCAACCTTTTGAGTTCTGAGTTGTTAAAACTAGACCCCGCACATTCACTCAGTACAATTGCTATTAACTTTGGGACGTAATGACTACCCTATCCCTGATATGTTTATTCTTCTTGAATATTTTGTTTGTTCTGTTATTACTTTGTTTTTAGTTAGCAATCTGAAAGACGAACAATAAATGTTTGGTGTGTGTGTGTTTGGGATGGGGGAAGGCGTCAAATATCGACCTTTATGTTATCCTGTCATGTGCATTTTTCATTTTTGCATTAACATTCAACATCCAAATGCCAAACAGAATTCAGTACTGTTAATCTTGTTCTATGTCAAGTTTAAAGAATTGATGTCGAAAATGGTATTATTTATTTTTTATTTTTTACAAAGATCAAGAGGACAAGCAGTCAACATTTTCTTCACAATTATTTTCAGTGGTTTGATTTTAATTTCTTGATATTTTACAATTTTCTACATGAATACATACTTCGACATAGAGCAAGATCAACTGATTGAACATGTGGCATGGAAATGGATATTTAATATATATATATTTTTTGCCAAATATGCCCATAGGCCTTCCATTAAAACAATAACATAAAGAGTACACATGATGGGTTACATATTCTTAAAAATGGGATATCTAATTATTGACCCAACAATAGGAAAAGGGCATGATGAGGCACCAATGGGAAGTACACAGTAGTCCTAAATACTTATTCCGATTGTTTTCTATTTTCATAGGTTAAATACAAAACGTTATCAATTTTCAGAAAAGGTATATCTTTTGTTTAAAAAATAGACTGTATGATTATTTATATGAAAAACAAAACAGGTTTATCTTGCATTTGTTATGTCAACCATCTTGGATTTTTAAATATAAGAATACTATTGTGCCTCCAAAAAAGAAACATAAATATTAGAGTGAGGCTATGGTACTATGCATAGCACAGACGACTTTATGACTATGATCAAAGTCCAAAAGTCGTTCTGAACCATTCAACATGATCTCCATATGAAAATGTACTTGCAAACTAAATTTTATATTTTTTTAGATAGGTAGAAAATCACTACTTTTGAATGGTCAAGTGATTTTCTACTTAAAAATAAATAGTAAAAAATTCTAAAAAATGTAAAAATTGATTCACAAAGTACATTTTATATGGAGATCATGTTAAATAGTTCAGATTAGCTATTTGAACTTTGAAAATGGAGATATCGATCCATAGTACGGACCAATATGCGCTATGCATAGTACCGTAGCCTCACTCTAAATATTATGGATAAAAACACTAAACCTCGAAGATACGTTAGTCATTTCTTGTGCAAAAGTTGATGGCATTAAATGAATTAGTGCGTGTGTGTATGTGTTTTTTTTTTTTTTTCCTTTTTTGTGGGGGGTGGAGGGAGGGGTTATTTAACCTGTACTATAATGAAGTCATTATTACAATACATGAGATCCTTCCTGTTGACTCGTATATTGTTTGACAATTGGAGTTATATCATGAATTTTAGGCAGTAAGATATAATTGGAACAACTGTAGTCCCAGTTCCATACAACTCCAGGAGGTGGGTCCCATGTTGCGCGATTATAAGCGCCTCATTGTTCGAAGCCATCTGTAAGTTACTTTTCATTCTTCATTTTATGTGTTTGTTAATTTTTTGATGAAGGCCCTAAGCAATGTAAGTAGTACAGGGATTTTCTTGCAATTTTTTTTTATAACTATTTCTGGTATGTAAATGTAAAATATGATTTCATGAAATGTATGTTTACACTTGGTTGAAATTTGCATCTTATTTCAGTCACATATTAATACAATTTATGCTCTTAATTTGGCTACAAGTATATTATGACTGATATGCAGTCGTACAAATTTCAGAGAAAAATTGAACTTTGATTTACATTCCACTTCATCGGCTCTCTCTGGCCAAGAAAATTACCGATTTTTCCACTTGAAAAGCGCTTCTCAGGTACACTCTCTCTCTCTCTCTCTCTCTGTAAAACTTGGTATTCTCAATGCGCTCAATGGAATCCGGTACCAATTTGGACAGCTTATTAGTTTAGTATTAGACGAGTGAGGCTATGGTGCTTTGCAAATGTACACCTATCTAGTGTGCTTTGATACCACAGTCGTTGGATGTGCTTCAATTTTCGTCCAGCTCACATCTTGACACAAATCCGAGCTGTACCGAAGCACACTAGATAGGTGTATATTGCACAACATCATAGCCTCACTCTAACACTTAACAGAACTAAATACAAATTAAAAAAGAAGAGGCTGATGTTTCATTATTAGTTCGGTTGATTGTTGGTTTCCTTGTATGAATTGCACACAAATACCTGAACCCCGAAGAAAAAAATATACCATAAATTTGGATCCAGCTAGAGTGAATGAGAAGATATTATATGAGCATATTATTTCAGCTGCTAATATCAAATATTTTGTCATGTTTATTTTGCTCTATTGTTTTGTCATATTTGTTTCATTTTTTTTTTATACTTTATAGTTGCGTATGAACGACATTCCAAGTTTGCTTGAAGAATACCAGCAACTCATCTCAAGATGACAAAAAGGCAGTACAACTGTGAATAGTAATGTTAGAAAATAGTAATTTTCGCTTTTCATTTTTCTTCCCCTCCTTTTTTTGTGATTACTATTTATTTTCTTATAACTCCAATAGACCCCCCTGTCTTCTTCCCTAATATGTAACTCTGCCTACGGGCGTTCAACAATGCAAAAAAAGAAAAAGAAAAAAAGACATTCATTTTCTTATTCCACCTTTTTTTATGATCAGATGTTGCTTTTGTAATCCAGTGCAACATTATAAATGCAAACCGCCGATGGTAGTAATAGAACATAACATAATTGTTTATATAATGTGATTTTTATAAAGAAACAAGAAAATAGATAATAGAGCATGTTGAGTCTGTCCCTCAAAACGACATCCTAATAGGCGGAGAAGAATATTTACAGAGCTTTACAAAACTCCTAGGATATGTTTGGTTGGGTTGAGAATATGCTATTTTTAGGGTTAGACTATTCGGAATAGCTTATTCGGTGTTTAGTTGGGTTAGAATAGTTAAAATAGAAAATTTAAATTTTTTATCTTATTAGAATAGGCTATTCCTAAAGGTATGTTTGGTTGAGTTAAGAATATGCTATTTTTGGGGTTAGATTATTCGGAATAGCTTATTTGATGTTTAGTTGGGTTAGAATAGGGAATTCAAATTTTTTGTCTTATTAGAATAGACTATTCCTAAGAGTTTTGAGGTTTAGCTATTCTAATAAAACAAACAATAGCTATTCTTGATTTGGCTATTTTAACTATTTTTGTTTTGCAACCAAACATACCCTTAAGAGTTTTGAGATTTGGCTATTCTAATAAGACAAAAAATAATTATTTTTAATTTGACTATTATAACTATTTTTATTTTGCAACCAAACATACTCTTAATGGTGAGAAGTACACTAAAAAAACTATTTACGTCCAAAGACTCATAAGCCTCTTAGATGATATATAAGTGATCTATGGACTTAGAATTGGCGTAGTGCTACCTGATGCTGAGATTGAAAGCAGAGTAATCATAACTACTAGATTCTTAAGCATTGTTGGAGTGCTAAATCATATAAACTTCCATATTTAACTAAGAAACCAAGCTTAGACCTTTTGTTCAAAAAGGCTGCCTACTAGATTCACAAAATTTGTCAAAAATGTGGTGGTTTTAGGAAGTTTATTATCAAAAAGACTTACCAATTATGTTGAAGTAAAATGTTGTAAACTATGTAGGGTACTGATGGGAGAGAATGTATTGAGATTGTAGCCACCAGTTATAATGACTTGCCATTTGTTCTCAAGTTATGTATCATTTACTTTACGGTTTCCCTGAAGACAATAAAATCGATGCTCAAAAGTTATTTCAATTGTGGGTTGTTGAAGGGTTAATACCGATAGAGAATCTAAAACATTGGAGAATACTGAGAGCTTTCTTGAGAATCTAGTGCAAAGGTATACTTAGTTTTAATTTTTTATTACAGATTCATCTAGATATATTTGATTTTCTCCTCCTTAGGTAAAGATATCTTACTTCTTAAATTTAAGGGGGAATTTCATGTGTACCCCTCAAAAATCTCAAAATTACGTATTTCCTCCTTTAAAATTCATAATATCATACTTACCCTTCTAAATTTTAATAACTCACAAATTTACTCAATTTATTTACTTTTCCATTAAAACTGATTTTAAATTTATAAAGTACCCATTTAATCCTTTATTAAATAAAAATTATGCTTAGTTTGGATTGCATGTTTTTATTCTTGATTGCTCATTTCAGTAAGCACACTTGTTATGTACTTAAATATGCTTAGTTTGCTCATTCGAGTACTCTTATGTTATTCAATAGCTGCATTTACATATCGTCCTGTGTTGTACAAAATTTGAATCTTAGAACAAGCTAACTATTGTCTTGTTTATGGTATATACCTTTTACTTCTACTGTTACCGATTAACAATTACTGAATGTTTGTCATTTCCCAACATTTGTTCTCAGTTTACGATATGAACATTTAGTATTTTGCATAGATATACATTTATACACCTCGGTAATTTGAAGTTCTATTTTCATTTCAATAGAAGCTTGGTTCAAGTATCAAAGAGGTCTCACACTAGTTCTGTCACATGCTGCCGTATACATGATCTCCTTCGTGAACTTACTATCCAAAAGGTCAAGGAGGAAAACTTTCTCACAATTTGCTTAAAGCCTGACAATTGGAAGAGCAGCACCAAGGCACGCCGTGTGGAGGTCCATTACTCAGGTTGCGATGAATTGATGGAACATGCAAATCCAAATCTCCGTTCTTTGTTGTGCTTTGAGCAGGCAATGCCAAATTACTCTCGACAAAGGCTGCTTAAGGTGCTAAGTGGTGACATGGGACAGAGTCAGGGCATAAGATTCGAGTGTTTTCATGGACCGACTCAATTAAGGTATTGTGAGCCACTGAGCTTAGTGGGAGGTGGAATAGTAAAAGTAGATTTTTTAAGTTGCTCATAGGAGGCCTGCAATTTGTTGAGGCCCTTGATTTCCATCTAGGAGATTACGGCGACTTGCCTAATGATATATGGAATGTGAAAACACTTCGACATGTGAAACTAAAGCCATATACTCCAGGACTAATCATTTTCAGACCTAAGAAATCTCCAAACACTTACTGGTGCAACGAGCGAAGAGTCGTGATATGCACAGCGACCTAAACTACCGAATGTTCGTGATTTAGATATTGAAAAGAGCCGATTTTCGTGGGATTTAATTGCCACGCTGCTTGGTACAATGAACCATCTAACCCTGTAACCCATCTTTCATTACTCGGCGATGAAGTGCCACCAGAAATAATCCACATCCGAGGGTTTCCATTTTATCAGCAGTTACATTCTCTGTCTCTAAAAGAGAAGAAGTTTGGATTCCTCAACAATTACAAGTTGCTGCTTGAGGTTGGTATGTTTCCCATACACATCATGGAGCTTACACTCGTAAATCTCGAGCTCCAAGACGATCCGTTGCTGCTGCTAGAGAGTAGAGAAGCTACCCAGCCTAAGAATGCTCCGGTTGGTGGGAGAACAAACGAATCAAAAGATGATTTGTTCTGCTGAAGGTTCAAACTGCTACATCAGTTGGAGTTTGTGGGGCTAACCATATTAGAAGAATGAGAGATGAAGGAAGGAGCCATGCCGGTACTTAAGCTTGCGACGCTAAATGGCTGTTACAACCTCCGGGTGCCTCTCGAGCTTCGGTACATGTCTGATCTCAAAGAACTCAAGGTACTAAGTATCGGACATTGCAAAAGGCCGAGAAAGCAAATGAGATCCATAACATGTGCAAACATGTTCCCTTCATTTCTATCGAGGGCTTCCAGTTTTGAGGTTAAAATTTGGGTCCCACTTGACCATTCAGATTTTCATTTTCCACCCTCTTTAACATTCATGTTTTCATTTTTGTACAATTTTATGCCTCGGAATATATATCTTTCTTGTGTTGTGTGATCTGAAATATGCACTTCCAGTATTTCTAGTTCAAGAAAAAATCGCTTTACCTGGGGACCGATCATTCAGGCATGGAAAGAGCATTTGTTCTGTACCGTTTATCTTCCTCTATGATTAGTGACTGGTGAGAAATCATGATTCGTCACTCCAATATCATTTCCTTCTCCAAGAAGCATTTTTGTGTAACACGCTCAAGCATTTATTTTCATAAGAGAATTTTACATTGGGGAGTTGTAGAATAATTTAGACGACCCCAATCCGATGCTATTTTTTAATGGAAGTTTTTGATACAATACTTAAATCTCGATCTGTTATAAATTTAAAATTTTGAAGTAGTTTTTGAAGAAAATAAAATGGAGAGTGCTATATTGAGAGCATCAATTGTAATTTTGAGAGCTGAGAGAAAATTTTCTCTTTAAATGTCTATTTTATCCTTCAATTTCTCTTCCTTGTCTATCACAATTAATTTTGTCATAATTAATACAAAGATTAATAAAGGAAATATTTTTTCAATTGATGCTTAAAAGCAGCAATTCAATGTTTCGAAATGAAATAGATTCAATCAGGAAATAAATAACGAATAAAAAACAAATCAAAAACCAAACAAACAAGTCTATAACTACTGAACATTACAGATGTCTAATGCTTTCATTTTTTTTTAATAAAAAATATGTATGTATATTGCATTAATTAAGATAGTCTAAGATATTACATTGCCATAAAATAAAAACTAAAATTAAAGAAAAAATAAACTGCAGCCTAGCAAATTCAAAGAAGAGAGATCATCCATCAGACCCCTCTACTACATAAAATTGGAAAGGTTGAGGATCTAAGTGAAATTTTATCTCTATTCTACTATCACATTTTCCCCCTGAGAGCATGATTCAAAGAAGATTCCCTCACAGATGATGTGCACCATAGAAAAGAAAATACATTCAGACTACATGAATGAAAAACAAACAGAAACATAAAAGGAGGGATTTTTCTCTGGAGTAGAAATCTGAAAGGAAGAATTCCTTTATTAGCGTTTTCATTAATTATATAAGAGAGAGACTGCAAGAGTAAAATAGGTATTTAGAGAAAAAAAAATTCAGAGCTCTCAAAAATAAGAAAAATTGTCCTTAATATAGTGCTACCTAGAGTGGGAAAAATGGTACAACGGAGCCAGCTCCGTCAAGGAACGGCACGGCACGCGTGTCAGTTACGTGCCGTGCTCATCTTTTGAAACTTTGGCACGGCACGACACGGCACGTTAAAGATTTAGTCACGGCACGGCACAACACGTAGTCACGCGAGTCACGTGTAATTAGAACCATTAGATATTGATCTTGAATAAACTAATATAAATTATGATTAAATGATCACGCGAGTCACACGAGTCACGTATGATCACAGCACGTTAGCCACGGCACCACGGCGTGACTCACGTGACGTGACCACCCCTTGACATTTTGATCACGTCACGTGAAAAATTAACTTAGTCACGGCATGGCACGTCATGAGACTAAAGTCACGGCGTGTTAGTCACGGCACGGCACGTTTTTTTCCACTCTAGTGCTACCCAAATAAAATATGAAAGACTTGGTAAAAAAAAATGAACAAATTTAGAACCCTCATCAACAACAGTAATGGTGGATCATAAACCTCTTTCACGAATCAAAACCGTCTAATTAAGCAACAATTTATAAGGTACCTCTATTAATGTGCACAGCTTATTTGATAAAAATATGACAAGGATAAGATTAATCTGTCTAAACAATAATTCGGAAAGGCCTAGTTTTGAATCGGTTGCATATAACCTGTCTAAATAATATTTGTTCATTGTAGTTTAAAAATCATTCAGTTTGCTAGTTTCTATATTCTTATAAACTGAGACAATTGGCTTTGATTTGTCAATTTTGTTTTGAACAAATGGACAGATAAGGATGCAAACGCATTCAGTACTTCCAGTTCACATTTATTGCATAAGAACTGTACAATTTAAGCATACATACACATTGATTCTTACACTCAAAACAAGAACCAACATTTGGTTTAGTGGTTTTTCAAAATAAAAAAAACATTTGGTTTAGTAACTAAAAGCAATATGTTCTGTGTGACAAATTACAGGTTCCTACCTCAGTAACCACTACCAAGCTCTAAAAAAAGAATGACAAATTACAGGTTCAAAATCCAGACAAGAGTTTCAGGTTTTCTGTGTCGTGTAAAATAATGAGAACATTTTACAGGCTAAATTTTATACTCAGTTGATGCACAAAATCAAATATCTTCTGAGCACAGTAAGAGCTAACTAAAACAAAAGTCGAAACTACAAACAAGGGCTTTAACCTCTGTTCCATTATAAAAAATAAAAAAATAAACTAAAACAAAAGTCGAAAATAGAAACAAAGGCTTTGACCCCTGTTCCATTATTAAAAAATAAATAAAACAAAAGACCTACTTTATTATTTTTGCATTTTTGTTCTACAGAAACAAACTATAAAATAATAATTTGAAGTTAAAATCAGAAACACAGAACGGAACAACAGTAGCCTAAAACTATACAGTTTACTTTGTAATAAAGGGTCAAAATTGTGATTAAGAATTTCAGACAAGGAAAAAATGAGATACTTACTAGACCTTGAGGGAATTCATATCCCCTGAGGTAACTCAAATTTTGAGTTTGGATCTGGACCGTCCAATCTGCTTTGGCACAAAAGGGGCCCCTGCATTCCACCTCAGGCTGGATTGGCCCGGATTCTGATCAGACTGTTTAGATCCAAACTCAAAATTTGAGTTGTTAAAGAAAAAGTAAAACAAGTCCTACATGATGATTATTTTTGTATTATTGTTCTAACAAAACAAACTATAAATAATAATTTGAATTTAAAATCAGAAACACACAACCAAACAACAGTAGCCTAAAACTACACAATTTAATTTGTAATAAAGGGTCAAAATTGTAATTCAGAATTTCAGAATAAAAAAAATGAGATGCCTACTAAGACCTGAGGGAATTCATAACCTGAAGTTAACTCAAATTTTGATTTTGGATCTGGACCATCTGATCTGCTTTGGCCCAAATATTGAAAGGGCCCCATGCATTCCACCTCAGGCCAGATTGGCCCTGATTCTGATCAGTCGGTCCGTATTAAAAAAAACTAAAACAAAATACTCCATGAAGATCATTTTTGTATTTTTGTTCTAACAAAACAAACTACAGTAGCCTAAAACTACACAATTTAATTTGTAAAACGGTTGAATAGTGATCCAGACTTTCTGATTAGAAAAAAAAAATGAGATGCCTACTAGACCTTGAGGGAATTCATAACACCTGAGACAACTCAAATTTTGACTTTGGATCCAGACCATCCAATCTGCTTTGGCACAAATATTAAAGGGGTCCAGCATTTGATCATACAGTCCGGATACCACCTAAAAATTTAAGTTACCTCAGAGGATCCGTACTCACCTTGAGGGGGGGGGGGGGGGGGGGGGGGCACCTCTTTCTCATAACCCTTCGGAGTAAAACTCTATACTTGTTAAAATTCTTTTAGCCTAAGCAATTCAGATTCCACACTACAACTTGTCTCAAATCAACAACTCGAGGTCGATACAGAACAACAAAATCAGGGACCAAATGAACCATCTGAACAAAATCAGGGACCAAGTGGCATCAAGGCTTGTAAAAGGCAAACATCTCTCCAATTTAAACCAATGGAGCAAGAATAAACTCATTTGATGAAGTATATATTTTTCTAAGGACAATATGTTAACAGGCCAAATATACCAGCCTCCTGCCAAATGACAAAAAACCAATCAATACTAAATATCCTAATTAAAAATAATATGATAAGGAAAAAGATGATCTAATATTACCCGCTTCATCTCCCATGACGAGCTATGCTTAACATTTCATAAAACGAGCATTAATGAATCTACATCTCTTACTAACGAATCACAAATCTGAGTCGCACATGAGAAGCTCAGTTGCCCGGCTGCTTCCTTAAACAAAAAGCAATTGTTGTACCCAAGTTGTCCCCGAGAAGACCAACAAACTAAGGACCAGAGATTGCACCATACACACATGAATTGCAGAGAGCCGAAACGTAACAGAAACACCATATAAAGGATCACATAAAGGAAAAGCACACAGCCGCGAGCAAACAAAAGGAACATTTTTTTACAAGAGAGCAACATTTCGCATTTTGCACCAAAATCCAGAGAGAACTAGTATCAAGAGTACCACACATACAAAGGCCTTGGTGAACAAGCACCTTGGCTGCATACAGAACAAAAAAGCAAACATTTAAGTAACCAAATCATCACACACTAGATTTAACTAAACATTGTTTTAACACACTACAAAGTAAATAATACCAGTACCGTCACATCCATAAATAACTAACATTTTTCATACCTTGATTCATTGATGAAATGAGGGTTTCATCACATCAAACTGATACAAGCCCAGTTTCTTATCTGGGCCGCCCATATGGGGCAGAGCGATCGCGGCCACCGCCACCGCCGCTGCGGGGCCCACCACCATCCCTGCTACGGCCAGAGTAGCGGTCCCCACCATTACGGTCTGGTCCATACCTGCCACCACCACCACCACCACCTCCATACCTAAATAACATTTTATCAAGAACACCAGCATTTAATTAGAATCAAAGATAACTCACTCAGTGAATGGAAGAAATACAAGGTTGCAAACAAATCCACCTTTTTTCTATTTCAATATTTGCAGACTTTTCATTACATTTTTCATAAAATTGGAACTGCGAACTGATGTATAACTGAATTGGATTTTACTTTTAAGGGATCAATTTCTGTAAATTTGCTATCAGTGTACAACAATGAAGCACATAAAATTAGCTTCAAACAAAACAAAACCCTTTTTCCCAGTAGAAAATCTGAACAAACCCTAATACCAAAAAATAATCACTTACCTATCGCCACCATATCTGTCACCACCATCACCAGAAGGGCACTCTCGTGCAAAGTGGCCAGGTTTACCACACTTGAAACAATCACCACCACCACCACCTCCGCTTCTACCACCTCCGCCGCCGCCGCCGCCGCCATATCCACGGGACCCACCACGGTCACGGCGGTCCCCACGGTCATAGTCACGGTCTCTTCCGCCACCGCCACCCCCACCTCCACCACCACCTGGCTGGGCCCGGTCAACAGTTATGGCACGGCCGTCTAAATCCATGCCATTCATTTTCTCTATTGCTTCCTCCATGGCTTCCTTTTCGTCAAATGTAACAAATCCAAAACCTCGGGACCGGCCTGAATATTTGTCATTTACCACCTGAGACAAACAAATAAATCATGATGTTAACATGGAAAGAATTGTGGTACCAGGTTGTGATCCAGTTAAAAGATGGGCTGTTGTATCGACTTTTTTTGCAACCTTTTCCCCTGTAAAACTCTCTGCACACTGGTAAGCTTTTCACTGAGATAGATTATAGGTACACAAAATGGCAATCAATTCAACATAGAATTCAGACTAAGTAACATATAGGCATAGATATTATTTGTTATTATATGATGTTAACAACAAATAATCTTGACAGGTAAGTAGTAAGTACATAGCATTGCTCTAGCATCCAACAAGAAATTTAGGCTATGCTAAATGAGGTCACATTGATAATTATAACACCAGTAAACAGAGAGATAGATTCAGGCTGACAGTTATAGCTGTGCTACAATAGTATTTAGGCTAAAAAATACATTTCATAATTAAAAGAAGATGAAAGATACCTATCCAGAAGTTTTTGCAACTCAATACAAGAATGTTGATCTATATTATGAAAGAGGGGATCACTGTATGATACCTTTGCATCTGCAATTTTGCCAAATTTCAGAAACGCATCTTCTAGACTTCGATCTGTTGTATTCCAAGAAAGATTCCCAATAAAGACCCGGTATTCATCTCCATCCGACATTTCTTAACTTTCTGTACTCCGTAAATATGGAAAGGTCGAAATTAGGTAATATAATAAGCCTTTTACAAACCATTAGTAAAAAAAGTCAAATTAAGGCAATCATCCTTTTACAGCATTAGTTTAGAAAAAGTTAGATCATCAGATGTTTTGATAGTAAAACCTCCTTAACAACTCGCCAAGCGATTCATCAAATTCGCATTTGATTAAATAAAATTTTGTATTTTGTCACTCACAGTTGAAGACTACAATAGCTAGATAGTACAGATCTAAGATCTGCTGTATTTATCAATAAAAATTACATGCCTGATAAAATTAACTAATTCAACAAACACGGGACATTATTATGCAAATTGAAATTGATCTGCAAATTACAAATTCATTAAGAAGAATAATAAAAAAAGTAACATTACCACAACACAAAAAGCAGATCTGCCTCGACGGTCAACACTTGGGTAAACACGAAATAATCGGAGAAACAAGAAAAATCAGAGACTATAGACGAAGAGAAAGAATCTATCAATTGATTACATGGAAACAAATTAAATCTGGGAGGAGAGAAAGATACCTTTAAATCGACTTCAGATATCGGAAAATGCGAGCGATGACTCTCTCTCTGCGTTTGCGGCTTATGAAGAAGCAAAACCCTAGGTCTGTGATATTTCGGTAGACGAGGACTTTTTCGTAAAAATATGACGTGGAATTAATTTTAGCAGAATATTTCTGGTTAGATCCAGACCGTTCGATTGGAAACCGCACGATAGTGAAGACTGAAGAGAGACCTTGCATTCCAACTTGAATCGGATTGGTCCGGTTTCCGATAGAACAGTCCATATTTAAACAGAAATATTCTGTTAGACTGTTACGTGGCTACTACGCGTAGCATAGGAGTTCGGATCCAGTGAAGTAACCCAATCGTTGGGTTTTAGATCGGAGCTGTCCGATTTGAATCCGAGAAAATCCATCCGCGAAGTGAGCGCACACATCCCGACGACGAATTCGAATTCCGAAACGATCTCGAGCGACGAATTTGAATCGGACGGTCTCGATCCAAAACCCAAAGATTGGGTTACTTTAGGGGATCCGGACCCGTAGCATAGAGGGCCTCTGTGCTATTTTGCGATCAAGTGATTTTCTACGTTGATTTTCTACGGGAAATTATGTATCATTCAGATCAAGTGATTTTCTATCTATCTAAAAAAATAATAAAAAAATTCTAAAAAATATAAAATTTGGTCTGCAAGTACATATTCGTATGGAGATCATGTTGAACGGTTCGGATTTACCATTAGGATTTTAAAAACTCAAATATTGAGCCGTAGCACGGAGGCCCTCTATGCTACACGTATCACCGTAGCCACTTCGACACCTACTATTTTCAAAGTCTAAATAGTCGATCCAAACCGTTCAACATGATGGATATATTAAAATGTGCTTGGAGATCGAATTTTATATTTTTTTGAATTTTTTTACTATTTATTAAGATGGTTACAAAATCGTTGTTTTCAGACCATTGAAAAACATCGATTTTGTAACCATCTTAATAAATAGTAAAAAAATTTAAAAAAAAATGTAAAATTTGATCTCCAAGCACATTTTAATATGGTGATCATGTTGAACGGTTCGGATCGACTATTTGGATTTTGAAATCGCAAAATTGACCTATAAAAAAACAGTGTCAAGATGTATCAAAAAAAGGGTGTAATTGGATCCCTCCTCTCTCTCTCTCTCTCTCTCTCTCTCTCTCTCTCTCATATATATATATACAAGGAGGGATCAGATTACACCATTTTTTTTGACACACTTTGACACCTACCATTTTCAAAGTCCAAATAGTCGATCCAAACCGTTCAACACGATGGATATATTAAAATGTGCTTGGAGATCAAATTTTACATTTTTTTTGAATTTTTTTACTATTTATTAAGATGGTTACAAAATTGTTGTTTTCAGACCATTGAAAAACAGCGATTTTGTAACCATCTTAATAAATAGTAAAAAAATTCAAAAAAATGTAAAATTTGATCTCCAAGCACATTTTAATATGATCATGTTGAACGGTTCGGATCGACTGTTTGAATTTTGAAATCGTAAAATTGGCCTATAAAAAAAACAATGTCAAGATGTGTCAAAAAAATGGTGTAATTGGATCCCTCCTCTATATATATCATAATTTATTAAAATAATTTATTTAACTCATTAATCTTATAAAATAAACCTAATTTAACTTAGTTTTATTATTATAATATAACACTATGCTTATTTCTTCTTAACACATAAACATTTTACATATGTAAGTAACACATTTATTTAATGAAAAAATAAATTTGAGAATTAAGCTTTTTCAAATACTAATAACATATTATTTGAAAGAAATGAAACATTCCAACATAAAATCACTAAATTTAGTTTATGATAACAACTTAATTTCAATGAACACGTCGTACTAATTGAAAAAATTACATCAGTAAGTAAGAAAAATATATGGTATATAAATAATAGAAGAATTAATCAATTTCAAAGTAAGTAAGAAGACAAATATATATAAAAAATATTGAATGTATATTCAAGCATAAATAAAACTACAATACATGATTTATAAATCTTATTATCACACGCTATCACAGAAAAAAAATACAATTTAAAAGAAAATGCAAAAACTTGTTTCAATTAAAAGTTAAAAGATGAGATGATTTGATTTACTCAAAAAAAAGTTGAGATGATCTAAGCACATAATTTAGTCAACTCTCGCTCTCTCCGTTCTCCACCCTCCGATGTCCGCCTTCCGCCCTCTCCCATCCTGCTTGCCCGGCCACCCTGTCTTCTTCCCCCGTCCAAGTGGTGCTTCCGTCCAAGTAAGTTCTCCTCCAGGTTATATTCTTTATTTTGTTGATTTGTCGGTCACAGCGAGCTTGGTGCCTGGTTGATTGGAAGGTTGTCTGGTTAATTTACATCATTTATTTTTATGTTATTATTCTGAAATGGTTATTTCTGTTGCAGTTGCACATCTGATATTTGTTCAGTACTTCGGCATATATGTAGTGATGTGGATATAAAATACACAAATATTATACTTGCTACTGTTTTTCTTTGTTTCTTTTTTTAGAGAGACTGTCTAGCTTAGGGATTAATTATGTAACAGTTTGCTGAATTCCAGAGCAGTAAGTGCAACAGTTACTCATGTCAGAAGGCAAGCACTTAAATTACCACATATGTTGGCAAACATGGCAAGAAGAATGGACCAAATATTTACTGGTACGCCAGGGCTCAACTCAGACGAGAAATGGAGATAGAAATGCAAGTGGATTATACAACATTCACAATACAAAGTCGTGATGAATTGATGAAGCTAAATTGAGATGCAGCAAAGGCACCCAATTTCTTTACTGTTTTCTTAGGATCAGATTGTTAGTTTAATTTCTGTTTATTATTGGTGTCGTTAGAAGTAATTTGCTTAGTTTCTCAAAACTATGTTTCTCTTTTGTTTCTTTATGTTTCTTTATGTTGTACTTGTAAAACCTTTCATATTAATACAGGCCTACGGGTTTTTTATATAAAAAAAAAATTGTTTGCGCATTCTCATGTCCTTAATTTATTATTTTCTTCAATGACATCCTTTTCTTTGAAATGTTGGAAATATATCAACAAGTTTGTTTGGATACTTTGTACATTGACAACGAGATTTATATCACCGGTCTTTCTTTCCTCTCTATAAAGACAAAATAATCATAGTTAAATAAAATATGTTAAAATCTTTACACTCCAGTTTTCTTTCCTCTCTGTGCGCTTGTGGAGTAAATAACTCTATTAAAAAAATTTCATTCCACCCCTTTTTCCAGTTTGTGGAGCACACCCTAACCAACCCAAAAACCAAGATTTACAAATTCAATAAAAATGTGCATGTCGTGCTCGCAATATAGAGCGGTAAAAACGTGTCGTGACTAACACGTCGTGATTTTGATCTCGTGCTGTGCCGTGTTGTGATCAAGTAAACAGTCACACGTGCCGTGTCGTGCTGCGACTAAAATGTCAAAAGTGGTTACGGCATGTAAATGGTCACGACATGCAAGTCACGCCGTGCCCAAACGTGTTATGTCCAAACGTAACTGGTCACGTTTGTCACGTTTAATCACGTTTAACTATTTTTTTTCATAATTTATGTTAGTTTATTCAAAATTCACCATTTGATCAAGATCTAACAGTTCTAGTTACACATGACTCGCGTGACCACGTGTCGTGCCGTGATCATATCTTTCGCGTGACATACTGTGTTGTGCCAAATTTTCTAAAAATAATCACAGTATGCAACACTGAACAATCACACGTACCGTTCAATTCCGTGATGTAACCGTATCGTTTTGTGACAGAGTCAGCTCCGCCGTATTATTTTTCCCACTCTATCACAATATGTCAAAGACGCCGCATTTGGTGCCCATGATAATATAATATGCCACAAGCCCACAATTAATGATACATCACGCCGTCTACAAGTCTACAACTGTTACTCCTACTTGTGCGCTAAGCGTGAATAAATTTAAATTTTATAAATTACCGATTTGTACAAGTAGAATTAGCACTTACATGACGATTGACGCATGCTCATTGATAAACAAATGATTTAAGAGTTGAACTGGTGTTCTTGACTTTACTAAATTTCTTGTGGGTTAGTTTAGTTTTGAAATATATCGAATTAGCTTCAAACTAGAAATTTAAACCGTTACTATTTTACGAATGATGTGTTTACATGCAAAGTTTTAAAATTTTAAATTAATTTAGTACAAAATCAAGCAGTCAAAATTAGAAAGCTTATAAATTAATTTTAATACATTCATCTTTTAAATATTTTTTTACCGTTTGACTATTCGAAAAATAAAAAACTTTTTATGAAAACTCATCACTTATAAAGTAGATCAATTTCAAGAGATTGAATTCGTTATTTGAGGCTAAGCTTATAACACCCTAGTTCTGCTCAACGAAATTAGTTTTTAGGCTTGTAATGAAATTAGTTCTACTCAACGAAATTAATATAGACGAACAAAATTATTCCTCAGATAAGGAAGGCTTGACAAACAAGATTGGGCTGGATACGGCCTGCTTAAAACCATAAACAATTCAGAAATAAATCTGTTGTTATTCCTTTGGGATAACAGATCCTGTTATTCTTCATCCAGCCATTTAAATTTTGTCATGTGCGGATCTCAACAAAGATACTTTATTATACACGAATCTCAAGAATATTGAACGGCTTGATAAGGACTAACAGGGTCCTGTTATTCTTTTGTTTCCAAACAATTCAGGTTGGGCTTTAAAACCCTTTTCCAGGGTCCTTGAAAGGCCCCGAACGGCCCAAACCCTTCTTGAAAGTTTCAGCTTAATGAGGTATCTTATTTTGTTTTCCTTTATAAAATTTAATTGAGTAAATTTTGCGAGGTCACTAAAATTTGTAATTTATTACGAATTGGTCATTCAAGTTTGATTTGTCTCTCTATAGCCATTTAATTTTTAATTTATTCCAATCAAGTCACCCTATGACTTTTTCATCCAAAATATTAACGAAATATTCTTATTTTGTCTAAAACATAACAGAGTATACTCATCATCCAAAATTTTAACGGAATATGCTCATTTCGTTCAAAATACTAATGAAAAAGTTATATTTTATTAATATTTTGGATGAAAAAATTATAGGGTTACTTGATTGAGACAAATTAAAAGTTGAGTGGCTATGGAGGGACAAATCAAACTTGAGTGACCAATTCGTAACAAAGGACAAAGTTTAGTGACCTCTAGTGAAATTTACCCAATTTAATTTAACAAAATGAACAATAAGATAACAAAATAAGATACCTCACGTGGATTGAGGATTGAGGTTAAATTAAGAAAATAAAATAATAAGAAGAAAAGTCTTTAAGATGACATTTTACAATGTGGATTGAGGATGATGAAAATGAATGGTTAACAGCTTTTTTTTCAAATTATTTTTAGGTCCAATCTGGAATATAACTAGTTAAATAATTGCCATTTTTCTTCGTTGTTTTTATTTATTGTACCTCTGAACTATTAAACTACTGGTTATATATCTATCATCTGACATGTATGTTCAAATTATATTTATAAAGTATGTTCAATAATGCACAACTTTTAAACACTATTTGGTTGGCCACAAAATGCCCAAGCCAACATTTGGAATGTGGCAAAGAGGAAGACTTTCACTCACAATATATTCATGAACAAAAGAATTAACTTTTGGTCTAGTGGCAAACATACATGGCTCTCATGTGAGAGGTCATGAGTTCGAAATCCACAAAGTGAGAAAATCAATATAAATAGAGGTTTGAAGAAAGCTGATAGGCTAGACCTCCACCTTTCATTTCAAAAATATATTCATGAATAATTAATTATTTAATGAAGAGTGAGGCTACGATACTATGCATAACACGGATTGGTCTGTGCTACGACCCAATATTTGAGTTTTCAAAATCCTAACGATCGATCCGAACCGTTCAACGTGATTATAAAATGAATATGTACTTGCAAACCAAATTTTACATTTTTCGAATTTTTTTACTATTTTTTTAGATAGATAGAAAATCACTGTTTTTTGATGGTCCATAATTTTCAGATCAAGTAATTTTCTACCTATCTAAAAAAATAGTAAAAAAATTCAAAAAAATGTAAAATTTGGTTTGCAAGTACATATTCATTTTATAATCACGTTGAACGGTTCGGATCGTCCGTTAGAATTTTGAAAACTCAAATATTAAGCCGTAGTACGGACCAAACCGTGCTATGCATAGTACAGTAGCCTCACTCTTTAATGAATATTAGTAACCGGTCATGAGCTTAGCCTCAAACATAAATATAAACAATTAAACTAATGATAAAATTTGAAACTTAAAAATAATATTGTAAACACTTACATCCCATCTGAGGTTCACGTGAGTCATTTCCAACCGTTCAATCATTTCGCCCCTTTCAAATATTATTTTATTACTTTTTGTTCTTCATAGTATTGGATGTGGTAATTCTCTCGGCAATCAAAAGATTGAACCCATCTCTTGTCCCCTTGCTCAAAGATTCACATGTTGTTGCAACCAAATTTGAAATCACGCAATGCACTTCCCTTTTTAAAAAATGTGGATCCCACTGGCCACTGATTAGTAGTCGTGTAGTGGAGGTGCAGTTCATGAATCACAGTACTTGGCTTTTGAATTATTCCCAGTACATTCCAAACGGATCCAGAATTACTCTCTACCCAAATTGATAACAAAGAACTCTATAAGATACCAACTAGTTGCTTGAATTAAGTATACTTTTAGCGCACAAATGGTTGATTAAGCACCAGTGTTGTAAATCTCATCAGATAGACAAGGTACAACTAAGCGATTAATTAGTCGGAAAAATCTCTAACAATTTGGTCGCTGCCAACAACTAATCGGTCAATTAATCAGCTTAAACGGCTGTTTTTCACAATACTGTTAAGCACAATTGACAAATAATTCATGAGAACAATAAAGTAAGCATTGAGAAGCAATAAATAAAAAGTGCGAGAGAATGTGGTAAAGAGCAGGAATTCATATGACATGAGGAGTGCCAATATGTATGAATTCATCATGATCACACAACAATGTGTTTATATACCATGATTGTACAGCTGTACAATTTGTGTATAAGGCTTAGAGTGCAAGCTAAGCTAGACTAACAAAAACCATCATTAACCGCCCCTTTAATTTGGGTACTGCACTGTACTATCATTATCCGACCGACGCTCCTATAATAATACCTCTTTTTTTTTTTTTTTTACTTTTTTGTTAAATGCGAAGAAAGTCACAACCACATTTTGCTCCTGTAATAATGTTAAGCAGTCTCCTATACTTTACCTCTCAATGAGTATATTATTAAAATTATAAACGTACGTAACATTACCCTAACATATCCATCCATCCACTAATAAACAAAAAAAAACAATATATGCACAGCACTGAGCATATCAGTAATTCTCCGTACAATACCAAAAACTCTTTTTAAAACGTGGATATTAGTGCGTGAATCTATTTGATCTGCACTGAAAAGAAGAAAAAAATCAAAATCAAAATTGTGGTAGCCAGAATTTTGGGACCTGATCTCTCTGTAAAACCTTCTTTCTGTACCAACACGTGTCTTTTAAATATCGAGCTTTGCAATTTTTTATAATAAAATTGTGGTTATGTTCCCAAGTAACTTGATTTTATTGAACCAAAAATAAGTTGTCACAGTACATTAAAATATTAGTTTCAGAAAAAAATGAAAACATTGCTTAAATAAGTTTCTTGAGCATGAAAATAAATGTGGAGCTTAAAAAAGAGACCACCCACAACTGAGAATGATTGTCTAAATCTTCTGAATAATTTATACAATCCACCATGATAATGTTTTTTTTTTTTGAGGAAAAAATCAACCATGATATTTGACATAGCAATCTTTTAATATGCGGTTTAGTCATCTGTTTGGAAAAAATGTTCGTTCAAATTGCCTGCATTCCTATCAACAAATTGTGGTGGTTGATATAAAAAAAACAAAGAAAAACAAACTGAAGATTTATTTTCTGAAGTTAGATGAAATTCTTATCGCTTGACAGCTAAGTAATATCGCTTTTTAAAAAATGGAACATATATTTTACTTGATCTAGTAGCTAAAAATAACTTGATTAGAAATTACTTGTTGACATTTAAAGTTTGAAGAATTGATTCCATTCTTTATGTTGATATAATAAGCTTACTTTAAAAAGGAAAAACTCGTATAATTTTTTCAGTTTACTTAAGAAAAATAATTGCATACTTTAAAATGAAAAATTGCAGGCTGGAGTTCGGTAAAAGATGTAACTAGAACCCGATCGGGGCTCTATAGTGGGCAAACTATCATGAGTCATGAAATGCCAAACGTTACACACACTGCTGTCACGTGTTGCTCCTCGCCTGAACAATAACTTTTCCTATTAGATACTGGATGCCTTAAGGCCGACTGAATATCTGATCCGTGTGTGATGTTCACTGACAGTGGGGTCCAAAAGAACTTTAAACCTTCTTAAAACCAAGTCAAAGAATAAAGATTTCGGCTGTGTGGCAGTGACTCGCCACACTTTTCTTTGTTCAGTAAAAACCACAGGAAGCCAACGCCTCTCTAAAACCCTAGCCGTGGGGCCCACCAAGCCATAAACAACCAGAAAACAAGTTATATTATTAGGAATCAGAGTAGGTCCGATGCCCATCGGACCTACCTTGGTTCGATGGGTGTGATGACCATTCGATCTGCATCAGGATTCGTGTGCTCTGCATCAAAATCCGTACAAGTATGCATCAATTTCCGTGCGCCTAGATCTTGATGCTAATCGTACGGTCCTAGAGCTAATTGAACCTAAATGTAGGTCCGATGCCCATCGGACCTACTCCTATCTCATATTATTATTATTATTATAATTGTGTAAGCCAGTCTTTAAATTTTAGTCATTCCTAATTCAGCCATGTCATACTATTATTAAGCCAAAGGATAACATTTCACTGATAGTTAAAAAACTTGAAATATAATTATAGGGAATTAAGGTAACTGAATAGTAGAGATTGTGAAGCCCTTGACTGTGACACCTGGCATAGAGAATTAATCACCGACGCGGCTAATTAATATTTTGTAATTATGATAATTGAACACACTCTTTATTACCATTAAAAAAAACAACTGGCCTCGAATTATACTAGGCACACACGAGGAAGACCTAGAGACAGTAACATCGTAACAATTCATCTGCTGAAATAAATAAAACAAAACAAACAGAGACCATATTTTATTCTCTGTGTGGAGAGAGACTGAGAGAGCAGGAGAGAGAAAAGTCACCTCCTTGGCTTTTAATACTCCATTTCCTTTTTAATCTCTCCTGATCTGTTTTCCTCTATGCTGTTTCTCGGAGCACAACCAGAGAGAATATAATGTCTTTAGCGCGCCGCAGTTTTGATCAACAAGCTTACATCCCAATTTCCAACGAAGGAATTCCTCCATCAATCACCCAATGCAGGTACTGATTGTATTTTGGCTCTTTGTTTGATACATCTACACTCCTATTGATCTTTGATTTATCGTTTGTTTTTCATTTCTTGGGTTGGTTTTAGACACAAAGGTGGCAGTGATCAAGAAGGATCGAAATCAATTGTGTCAAGCAATCAATGCAGGTACAATTGAATAAATTTACTGCAACTTATCATTTCAGTTTTGCTGGTACAATTGAATAATTTTTTTTTAATTATTTGCTCTTTCAGAGATGATGATGCTGAGAAATTCAGAACGGTAGAGTGCTTAAGGGGGAGATTACAATCTGAGAGGGTGGCATCTAAAGAAGCTAAGGAGGTAACTCAAGTAATAGGCAAAAAGGTTAGTACCGGACCTCTTATTAGCTCTTTTCATCTGTTCTAAGTTACAGTTTTTTTCTTTCTGTTTATTTTTGTCTTTATTTTGATCTTAATAAAATAGGCAAGTACAGTGTTGGTTCCAAAAGTTTTTCTTCCCTGGTTTCATATTTTTTATGTGGGTTTGACTGATACAGTTGGATGAGCTGGAGAAGAGGCTAAGTGAGGAGATAAACAGCAGGAATAAAGCTGAAAAGAGGCTAAGGCATGCTCTGAAAAAGCTTGAATCTCTCAAGATTTTGGATTTGCCAGATAGTTCTGGTGGTTCTTTCTCCTCTTATTCCTCTTTAGCTACTGAGGGATTTGATGACAAAAGATCCAGTTCTGTTAAAACAGACAACGATTCCTTGCAATGTAGCTCGTTTGAAGAGGTGAAAGAGGAGAAAAATGGCCTTACCGGGTCAGAAAATGAAAGCTGGTGCTCAATTGGTTCAGAATTTTCTCATGTGAAGGATGATAATTGTGGGAATCCATCGATTCAAAATTGCCGGTCAGAAGAGGAATTTCATGCAGATATGAGGTATTATATTTCTGGGCTAATAAAATTTGAGTAATTTTATAAGAAGTAAAGATTGTTCTAGAAAGGTTTCTCCAGACATATTAATTAGATTTTGCTCGAAGGTCAAACTTGGGTGAAAAATATAGCAAAATTTATAATTTTCTTTCATTTTAGCACACATAAGATGTAGCAAAAGAGGTTTTTTTTGTTGATTTTATTTGTAGTATCAATACAAGTACACTTATCTGGGACCAGACTGCTTTTGGAGCAGAACTGATTAATATTTAGAACTAATGCTTAAAATACCACACCACTTTACATTCCAATAATTTAATTTTAAAGCCAGAACCTTTGCTTTTTTACTATTTATACCCAGAATTGTCTCCCTTATTCAATACCATGATGTTGGGATCTAATTTGCCTAATCCATTTTATGGTTAACTCAGGCAATCATCTGTCTCTACAACTTCCGTTCAAGAGGCATCACAAGAACAAGTTATCAAAACCGAAGAGAGTAAGCAGGCCATAGTTCCAGCAAATGCAGTAACAAGCACCAAGGATTGCAGAAACGAATCAGAAATGAAAGAGAATAATGTGCACACAGTTTTACTTGCACTAAGACAGGTCAGAGAGCAACTTAAATACTCTATTGAGAGACGATCCCCGGTCACTGCGATCTGAATTTTGAGGCCTTATTATATTAGATTGAATGTTGTTAGTCTTGTAATTTTTTGATAAATATATAGTGTGAAAATAGCTGCATAAAGTTGGCCTTTGGTTTTGATGGCTATCTTTTCCTTGGCTACGTTTGTGTTAATCAATGTTTCTTTAGTTGCTGTTATTTTCAATAAGAAAAGTTTTGATTTCTTGCTTCAGTTCTTTAAATTTTTAATCTCAAGTCTGAAAACTTTACCAGTTTATGAAATGGAAATTACAGCTAATGACATATGTAACCTAAATTGAATTCTCCCCTCCAAAGAACAAAAGGAGAAAAGAAAAAAGAACATTGAAAATTGGTTCTTGCAAAAATGAAATTAATTTAATATTTTTTTACAAGGGCGAACGGAAGGTATGTTTCTTGTCACATGCATCTCGCGAAAGCACGACATTAGTTTTTCTTTACCTCTGTTTTATCTTCAAGCATTTAAATGTGCTTAACTGCTTTAATTAAGGCTGTCACACAAAAATCATCTAGATGAAAACCTTTCGCATCTTTTTATGATAACAGCGCATAAAGTCTAAATTGTATGGTTAATGCTCGCTTCAATAATCAATATCACCTTTGTAAAAGAAAACATGAAATCCTAGTAAGATACGTGGAAAAGCTACAGGATTCCGTAACAGTCCAGATGATTACTCCATAACCATACTCTCAAATACTTTTAATGCAGATTTACGCCATAAAATACACTCTGATAGTGCAAAATATACACTCAACTATAACCAAATTAATACACACTTATATATATTATAAAATGAGGAGGGATCCAATTACATCCCTTTTTTTTGACACATCTTGACATTGTTTTTTTATAGGTCAATTTTGTGATTTCAAAATCCAAACAGTCGATTTGAACCGTTCAACATGATCATCATATTAAAATGTGCTTAGAGATCAAATTTTACATTTTTTTTTTGAATTTTTTTACTATTTATTAAGATGGTTACAAAATCGTTGTTTTTCAATGGTCTGAAAACCACGATTTTGTAACCATCTTAATAAATAGTAAAAAAATTCAAAAAAATGTAAAATTTGATCTCCAAGCACATTTTAATATATCTATCATGTTGAATGGTTTGGATTGACTATTTGAACTTTGAAAATAATAGGTGTTAAAATGTATAAAAAAAAAAAGTGTAATTTGATCCCTCCTCTTATAAAATACACACTTGTCGATTTCAATTAACTGGAATTATTATCTAAATAGACACACTCAACTAATATAATATATACATTCAGCATGTGCAAAATACACATTTTAAAATTTCACTATTGCTTCCGAACCATCCAAAAATATATCGAACACTTAAATAATGCACACTTAAATTTAAAAGATCCCGCACTTATGTTACAAAACTAGGGGTGTAAACGGAGCGGATAATGCTGATGCCAAATCCGTATCCGTTTTTTAATGAGCGGATACGGATACGGACACGGATCTCAAAATTCAAAACCAAATCCGTCTTAAACGGATACGAATACGGAGCGGATAATCCACGGATACAGATTCGAATACGGTTACGAAACGAATAATTGTCGGATAATTGAGTCATATGAACTTTAAGTACAAATACTAAATTAAAAAAATTAAAAACAATTAAGAAAAACAAAAGTAAATTAAAAAAAAGGTAAAGAAATGGAGAGAAGTTAGGAAATATTAATGGCTAAAAGTTAAGTTACAACGAAACGGAGAAGTTGAAATTTCAGATTCGGATAGTGCAGATATCCGCTCCGTTTATACTTTCAAAGAATTATCTGTATCTGTATCCGTATCAAATTTCCCTATGCAAAAAAAATCCGTATCCGTATCCGGGATATCCGTATCTATTTAAATCCGGATTCGGATAATAAGCGGATTCAGAGCGGATATCCGGACGGATATCCATATCCGTTTACACCCCTATACAAAACACACTTGATTATTTGCTTTTTAAACAATATTGAATGGTGCAAAAAATAAATACATATTGAATAGGTGAGGACTAAGTACGGCTTACGCGCTTCCTCTAGTATATCAATAATATGCTTCTAGCTTTCAAAATCTATCGAATCGGTTTCAAATGACAAATCTAAACCGTTCAAACCAATATCCTTCAACTCATAGTCCCCCACCCCGTCAGTACAGTACCCCCTTCCCCCCTTCTCTCCGGTCTCTTTGCGGTGAGCATGAGCGATTTAGAAAGGGACAAAAAGAGCGAAGAAAAAGGAGATCTAGGATTTCCGCTGCTCTTTCCCTTTCTTCTGACTTTCATCGTCTAGGGTTTTTCCACCCCGCCACCATTCTATTGTCCGAACCTCAACTACCTTGCCTCCTCCGCCGACCATAGATTCGACTTTGAGGGAGAGATAAAGAGGTCACCCCACCCGCCACCTAAAAAAACCTAGATACCTCATTCTTCTTGTTGCTAGGTAGCTGGTGCAGTGAAGAGCAAGAAGGTGAGAGAGGAGATTGGCGACCGCTTGCAGTCAATTTGTTAGATGTTGTAAGGTCAGAGTTTGTGTTGTATTGTTAGTTAGATGCTGTGATGTATTATTAAATGATCTTGATGATGAGTTGTTAAATG
Source organism: Carex kokanica (assembly GCA_025461125.1). Classification (NCBI taxonomy): domain Eukaryota; kingdom Viridiplantae; phylum Streptophyta; class Magnoliopsida; order Poales; family Cyperaceae; genus Carex; species Carex kokanica. The sequence continues at coordinate 2,258,512 of JAJGRX010000638.1, forward strand.
TTGATGTATTTTTTTAGATTTTGATGTGTTGATGTTGTCTTAGATGTGAACGATAGAGATATAATTTTATTTTATTTAATGAAAATTATACTTAATAGTGGTTGCCAAAGTATCACAAAAAGATGTAACTTAGTCAGCTTCATAATATATAAATTGAAACCGATTGCTATGAATTTATATTAGAGGAGGGATCGGATTACACCGTTTTTGGTGACATCGAATTACATCGTTAATTTTTAAAGCTTTCAAAGTCCAAACAGTCGATTCAAATCGTTCAATATGATGGATATATTAAAATGCGCTTGCAGATCAAATTTTACATTTTTTTGAATTTTTTTACTATTTATTAAGTACTTTACAAAATCGTTGTTTTCAGACCATTAAATTTTTGTACCCATCTTAATAAATAGTAAAAAAATCAAAAAAATGTAAAATTTGATCTGCAAGCACATTTTAATATATCAATCATATTGAATGGTTTGGATCGACTGTTTGGACTTTGAAAATGGACGATGTCATTCGATGTCACTAAAAAAGAATGTAATCATATCCCTCCTCTTTATATTATTGTTAGAAATAAAAATTATATATCTGGCAAGCCATTTTATATTGAATAAACAATGCTCGTATTAGAGATACTAGTATCGTGCCCGTGCGTTGCAACGGGATGTATGATAAGATAACAAAAATAAAATCTCATACAAAATAACAAATTTTCATAAAAAAATAAAATTAGAAATATATTCTAAATCTATCACAGTAATATCTATAGAAATAAGGAAGTAAATAAATAAGGAAGTGAACAAAATATTAATTTGCATTGTGATCTGCTGTATATAAAATTTTAATTGGAGAGGGAGAAATAAGGAAACAATTAAACAAGGAAACGGAGAATTATATCGCTAAATTTTAGAGTCTGTTTAATTTTAATTGTAACACATCGTATGGTGGTATGTGTGGCGAGTATGTTTGTAGCTAAATTTAAATTTCTACACATAAAACAGATGCATTTAATCAAAGGAAGATAGATTATGTGATTGGAGAGTTGAGATTAAATCCAAAAATTAATCTTTCAATCGTAGCCGTTGGCGGATCGGACACCCAACGTGCTTAATAATGGAATGGAGATATAGATACAGACGTAATAATTTAAAAACAATTATTTAAGGTACATTCCTAAGTTGAATAATCAACTTCTAATTAGATTTAATAACATATTTAACAAAACGCCTGATGATATACACATTAAAGACACCATATCAAGTGTCATGTCTCATCCAGTCACTAATAATTTCATTCCTTTTAGCAGGAGATGAAAATAAAACATTCAAATCACCTTCCATCAGAATAAAGAACAATAACTTAATCAAAAATTATATGAGAGTGACTAAGATCAAAGTGGTAGTTCCTAGCCTCCGGTACTACCAAGTCGTTTTCGGATTTCCAAAGTCCAAATGACCGATCCGAACCGTTCAAGTTGTTCTCCATATTGAAATCTGCTTGGAGACCAAATTTTACATTTTTTGAAATTTTTTTACTATTTATTAAGCCACTTTGGAAATTGCTGATCACATGGTCCAGAATTTGGTTGCACTGTTTTTACTGGACCATGTGATCAGAAATTTTCAAAGTGGCTTAATAAATAGTAAAAAAATTCCAAAAAATGTAAAATTTGGTCTCCAAGCAGATTTCAATATGGAGAACAACTTGAACGGTTCGGATCGGCCATTTGGACTTTGGAAATCCGAAAACGACTTGGTAGCACCGGAGGCTAGGAACTACCACTTTGACCTTAGTCACTCTCAAATTATATTACCCCGGTATGTTTTTCAACTGGCACGTTTACAACAGAGAGACGGCGCCAGGCAACCCCGTGAGTTCGCACTTGGAGGCATCCACAGCTGCGCAGAGGATAGCATGGCTATATAGAGAAGAACTAGGGTGTTCCTAAGCTCACCAAGTTCTTTGTGAGCTCGACTCTAAAACCTATCGAATTGACTTCAAACGACATTTTCAAACCGTTAGATGTTCAATCTATATTAAAATGTACTTGGAGACCAAATTTTACATTTTTTGGAATTTTTTTACTATTTATTAAGATGGTTTGAAAATCGCTGTTTTTATTAAAATTCTGCACCATTGGAAAACAGCGATTTTCAAACCATCTTAATAAATAGTAAAAAAATTCCAAAAAAATGTAAAATTTGGTCTCCAAGCACATTTTAATATAGATTGAACATCTATCATTTTGAAAATGTCATTTGAAGTCAATTCGATAGGTTTTAGAGTTGAGCTCACGGAAGGACTTGGTGAGCTTAGGAACACCCTAGTTCTACTCTGGCTATATATATATATCTCCACGCAACACTTAATTTATAACTACTATATATTGCTTCGCAAATTAATTGCATACAATACCATTATGTCAATGGAATGGAGCCATTCGATCTGTATCAAGATTCGAACGGATTTGATCAGTACAAACTTTAAAATTTCCCATACGAATCTTAATACATATATGAATAATTAAATCTGACATGACATCGGACTGCTTCTGATTCCTATGGCAATACTATTTTAATTAAGTTCCCTCTTTGAGAATCGAGTCACATCAAAAACAAAAGGATTCACGAGCGGATTCTCGGATTATATACTCAGTATAGAGTAGAGCTAAGGTGCTCTTAAGCTCACCAAGCTTTCCGTGAGCTTAACTCAAAAACCTATCAATCTGACTTCAAACGACAATTTCAAACCGTTAGATGTTCAATCTATATTAAAATGTGCTTGGAGAACAAATTTTATATTTTTTGGAATTTTTTTACTATTTATTAAGCCGGTTTGAAAACCGTTGTTTTCTAATGGTGCAGATTTTTAATAAAAACAGCGGTTTTCAAACCGGCTTAATAAATAGTAAAAAAATTTCAAAAAATGTAAAATTTGTTCTCCAAGCACATTTTAATATAGATTGAACATCTAACGGTTTGAAAATGTCGTTTGAAGTCGGATTGATAGGTTTTTGAGTTAAGCTCACGGAAAGCTTGGTGAGCTTAAGAGCACCTTAGCTCTACTCATATACTTATATATACCCCACTTTTCTCTAAATATTGGAATGCGCTCTAATTTATTTTTAGTTTTTTACCCTTTTCTCGATCGACTTCTAATTGTATACCTTTCCGTGAAAATAGGCTGAGTAGCAAGCTCTCTGTGTGTTCTCATTTTTTTTATTTTTTTTTGTTAGGAAAATAGTCTGAGTAGCAGCTATGTTACTTGCATTAAACTATTTTTGCGTTTCTTATACAAAAACTAGTTATCTATTTGAACAATTAAAAATATCTTAAAAATCCAAGGGTGTCCTTGCTACGATCAGTTACACACACCCTTCTTTATTATCTAGTTAACTTATTAGTTAGGCAATAGCAAAATTTCAATGAACCCTTATTTTCTCAGTACTGTTCTCATGTTGTTCATACATTCTCGACAACTTTCTATACATCTTGTGATATGAACAATGTCATCTCTTCATATATATACTGTGTCAAATATTCTTGCATTAATTCACCTCGATCGGATCGCTGGATTATGCTCATTCAATATATATAGTGTTCTTGTTCGTACGTAGGATACTATGTATAATGCATATTGATCTATATATATATATAATTTGATTTATGGTACATTTCTTATGAAAATTATTTTAAATAGTTCAGATCGATTGTTCGGACCTTGAAAATAAAAATAGATATAGATATATTTTAAAAATATTTTGTTAATTTTTTAGACAGGTAAATAATATATATTTATCTATCTAAAATAATAAAAAAACTCTAAAAAAATATAAAATTGAGTATGCATACGAGATTATGGGGAATAATTCAAATCAACGGTTTCGACTTTGGAAAAAAAAATATTAACGAATTATCAATCTACGCTGTGCATATCTCTATTCTATTATTAAGCACGTTGGATGTCATATTCGTCAACGGTTATGATTGAAAGATGAAATTTTGTATTAAATATCAGCCCTCCAATCAAATAATTTGTCTTCGTTTGATTAAATGCATTTTTTATGTGTAAAAGTCTAAATTTAGTTAAAAATGTATCCGCCACACGTATTGCCACATGTATTTCCGTTCTGCACCGTCGGATCAGAATAAAAAATCGTGCACATTTGAATCTCAGATGCGCAAATTTTTTCACGGGGATGCTCGTTCACTCGCTGGAGGCGTCCAGTCACCTCTCCCAGCGAAATTTTTTTTTTGCCCATCCCCCTCCCCAACCCTTCTTCCCAATGGAAAAAAAAAAACTAATTGCCGCTGTTCTCTCTCTATACCGGCACCCTCTCTCTGTTGTTCTCTGATCAGACCCCCACGCCGGTGTCCCGCCTCTACCCTAAATCGTGGGACCCTGTGCCGTAGTCTCACGCTGAACCCTCTCGAATCAGCATCCTAACGCAGAATCCCTCACGATTAGTTCCTCAGCACCTTTCAAGGTAGGTGTTTTCTCGCTTGTTTCTTAGAATATCTCCTTTTTAACTCATTCTTCTGATCGATTTTGTCATTTCAAATGTACATGCCATTCTTTGTACGGGATTTTGTATATCTGCCAATGCTGTGGATAGCACTGTATTTTCAGTTCTGGAAGTATCTTATTTTATCAAAATGGTGAGAGTTCTAGCAAAGTTATAATTTCTAATATACGTATGAAATGTGCTCACTAAACAAGTTAACAGCTTATACCTTGTCAGCAGCAGACGCATTAGTACTTCCTTACTAAATAAGCTTATACCTGTTAACAACTACGAGATTTATCTTTGTCAATTTGTACACACAGTCAGAGTTAGCAACACTCATGTATAAAAAGACAAGGCTCATGTGCCGAAATTTTTATTAATAGAAATTAAAATATTAAAATATTGAGATTGAAGAAGACTTTCGGCAGAATTCAAAATATAGGAATTCCGTGATTTACTGTGACGGCCAGAGGCCGTTATAGACTATAACGTCCCGATTACTTATCAGATTAGCGAGCTGATTTACGAAAATCAAATCTCGAGCCGTTATAGAAAATCACGGCCAGGATGCAGCGGAAAAAAAAAAAAACCGGGCCGTTATAGAGAATCACGGCCAGGAAGCGCGAAAAAAAAAAAAAAAACTGACCGTTATAGAGAATAATGACTAGGAAAAAAAATATTTAATAAAATGCGAAAGATATTTAGCCATGAATCAGCATGAATGGTTTTTTTTATTGATGTGACTGCTAAAAAAATTATATGCTCTAATAATGACCTAACCATTCAAATCGGACCAAACTGATAAATAACATTTTTAAATGACGGTCGCAAAAATATAATTAGGAGATCCTAATTCAAATTCTGAATGGATTCATTTCAAGTAGCCAGCTTGATCCTCACAAAGTCAATGATAGAAAATTAGAAACACCAATCATGTATAAACGAGTCACTACTATATATACTGTATTTTATGTAGAATTTTGGAGGTCACATCACATGTGGGAAGATCGTGCAGCTTTGGAGGGTCACTATACTGTATTTTATGCAGAATTTTATTTAGTCCTGGCCGTTATTGTCTATAACGGTCAGATTTTTTTTTTTTTTCGCACTTCCTAGCTGTGATTCTTTATAACGGTCTGGTTTTTTTTTTTTTTTTTTCCGCTGTGTTCTGACCGTGATTGTCTATAACGGTCCGAGATTTGATTTTCATAAATCAGCTCGCTAATCTGGTAAGTAATCGGGACGTTATAGTCTATAACGGCCTCTGGCCGTCACAGTAAATCACGGAATTCCTATATTTCATATTTTAATATTTTAATTTCTATTAATAAAAATTTCGGGCTCATGTGCGTACCCCTGGAATTTTTTTTGTTTTGTTTTGGACCGGACTTTTTGTTGGGCTTGCCTACCCCTGGCCCAAGCCGAGGCATGGGAGATTTAAAGAAAAAAAAACCCCTCCTCCGCTCTGAATTCAGAGTACGCGTCCCTGTGCGCGATACGCGAAGGAGAAAGAAGGATCGCCGCTACGCGAAGGAGAAGGATCGCCGCCAATTCGCCGCCTGTGCTCGCTGATCGACGCATGTGCCCGCTAGCCCTAGCCGCTGATTGCCGCATGTGTACAGTGTACTCTCGAAAAAGGTTTTCATTATTATTTGTCTGTTACTGAAGACAATTTCTTATTTGATTTATAGTAAGGTTTCGTTGCTAATTTATTTTTCAATCAAAGTCTGGAAGTCTGAATCAAGGTCATTGATATCTGGTTCCTATTTGATTTATAGTAAGGTTTCGTTGCTAATTTATTTTTCAATCCAAATCTGGAAGTCTGAATCAAGGTCATTGATATCTGATTTTTCTTGATATCAGAGCAGAGATCTGTTTCATCTTCTCAGTTTTTATTTATCCATCTCAATTCTCAGTTCTTGCTTCGCTTTTTATTTTCAATTTTTAAGTCATTTAGTAGCATAAGTTGTTCTCTGTCTTTCACCACTGGTATCGATATCAAAAGCAAGTTTTTCACTGGTGCATCGTTTTGAATTGTCAAGAGAATGGAAGAAAAGGACTTTGATGAAGAAGATTAATTTTCAAGAAAGAAATTAACAAAATTAAGAAGCAACAATTATAAATTTTAATGGATTTATAGCCATGTAGCTGTAACTAAATTTGTTAACTTCAATTGATATTTCTCACCTTTTCCTTTTCTAGACTCATATGACAGAATATGGTTTATATATTGTAAGCAGTTATTTAAAGGTTTATATTCATATGAAACAAAATATGTTAGTTGGTATAACAAATGTAATAATACTGCTTCGATGTCAGTATCAGACCAACATTTTTGCTTTTGATGGCTTCTTCGTTATTGGACTGAGAATTATAGTAGCAGTCACAAAAAAAGGTAGTTTGAAGAATTTACTATCATATCAAATTGTACAAAGGCTCTTAGGTCATTTGTTAATTCTAATATGCTATTGCAATAGTCTAATCCATTCTGGTGTGAGCATCGGCCAAATGTTACAGTAAAAAAATGTTGTGCTTTTATTTATTAATTTATCTATTGCAGTTTTGAATCTCCCTGGAGAGGCATGCAAATGTTACAATAATACATTTCTAGATTGCTGATTCATACCCTTGTATCCTTGTTTAAACTAGATTTTGCTACATGCCACAAATATTCGCCTACCCCAACAAAATTTCTAGCTTCGCCACTGGGCTCATGCAACTGCAGAGCCTAGGTGGTCGTTTAAACAAAAATAGTCTAGTCGGTTCGATCCAGCTTTGATAAAACTCTAATCTCTATTCTCTTCTGAAATCGAAATTAGGTTTTTTTTTTTTTTCTCTTCTTGGTTTTCAGCGCGTGTAGACCTGAAAAGAGTCTCTCTCGCTCCAACCAATCAAATGAAACGAAGATGAAGAGGAAAGGAGCGCCGGTTCCATGCCTCGAAAGAGAGGAGGAAGTAGGACAGAACAAGAAGGCCAAGAGATTGACAGATGAATTTGTTGCAAAATCTGAGATAGGCGACATTACTGGAGCAACAGCGCAAGAAGAAGTGAAGGTAGCGAAGAGGGGTGAGTTTGGAGGTAGTATCCTCACAGATCGTGCCTTCTCCGATCTTCCTCTTTCCCAGCCCACTTTGAAGGCACTTGATGAGATGGGTTTCAAAACCATGACTGAGGTGAGAATAATCTCTCTTTCTCTCTCTTCTTTCATATTTAATTTGGTATTGGTAATTTAAGGCCCTTCCTAGCTTCCCTTCATGGTTACCTTTATTTATTTTATATTGCCTTTCTAAAGTAGCGTTAATATTTTTTAATTGTCATCCTTCTGAATTTTAATATTATTTTAATCACAGAGAATAGAAGATTCAAGATTCTATAGCTAGGTTTCCCACTCTTCAAGAGTGCATGCAATTGCAAGTTGACCTTAATAAAATACTCATTAATAAATTAGTTCATTATCATCCTCGTTAATATTAATTTTTCCGAAATTAGAGCCTCAGTCTCAGTTAAATTGATTGGGTTTCTTTCAGATCCAAGCAAGGGCCATACCCCTTTTGTTGGAGGGGAGAGATGTAATTGGTGCAGCACAGACCGGTTCTGGCAAGACTCTTGCTTTTTTGGTCCCGGCAATAGAGATGATGCATTTTGCCCGGTGCCTTCCCAGGAATGGAACAAAAATCATTGTTATTAGTCCCACACGGGAGCTTGCTATGCAGGTACCACCAGTTTACAATTACAGTACTGTTATATTGGTATTGAAATTGTCTGTGAAGCACAGTGGTGATAATTAATGTTCTTTTCAGTAAGCAAAATTTTAATTTTTAGCAAGACAAATTGCTCGACATAATTTAAATTATGATTTCATGTTGCAAATAATGAACTTTTCTCTTCTATAGATACATGCTGTTGCAAAGAGTCTTTTGAAGCACCACACACAAACACTTGGACTTGCAGTTGGTGGTGTTCCAATAGGAAAAGAAGCTCAGCAACTTGTAAAGGGGGTGAATTTGCTTGTAGCAACTCCCGGTCGACTCCTTGACCACCTAAAGAAAACAAAGAACTTCATCTACAAAAATTTGGAGGTACAAACCATTATGCCTTCCTCCTTTTTATCACACATTCACATATCCCTTTGCCTTCCTCCATTTTGTCCTTCTTAGTATCAAGGAAAAAACTAATTTTTACTTGATTAATAAGTTGCTTACAAGTTCATTTTCTTTTGATTTTTGTTGTAGTGCCTCATAATCGATGAAGCTGATCGGATGCTAGGTCTAAACTTTAAGGATGAAATGGGGGAGATACTTAAGCGCCTTCCAATGGTAGACTGAATTATTGTTACCACTTAATTATTCACTCCAATAAGGCTAAACATTTTTTATACAGTAAAATCTCATCTTCTGACATAGACAGTAAGAAAAAAGATCCTTTTGTCAATTTTACAGTCCTTTTGAATCTGTTGTTGAATGCCTCATAGGATATGAATATATCCTGCTACAAATAATTTTAATGCTAAAAGATTATTTTCCATGGAATGATGAAAGCTTCTCTGATAATCTACTTGATTTTCACTTGATGTGCAGAAGAGGCATACTATTTTATTTAGTGCTACCCAGAGTACGGAGGTACTGGTTTTTCTCTTGTATTCTTTTTGCCTATTTTAATTCATTATCTTTGCCTACTTAATGTTGATTAGTTCCAGTTTGTTATCTTTCCTAGCTAGTATTGTTGGCTTCTTATTTTTAATCAAAATCTCTCAGGTTTTTGAGTTTGCAAAATTGTCATTTAAGAAAAAGGCAGAAGAGAATGATGCCGCTCAACCAAAACCTGTTTACATTGGAGTCGATGATAAAAAGTCCAAGGTAAGGAATTAGCTTGTGGTTCATGACCCATTCATTTTAGAGACGCACCGACCGAGATGGAGATTCCATATGATAATTTTTTTAATATTTTGTAGGCAACTGTTTCTGGGCTAAAACAATACTGTTGTATTGTGGAGAGTGAAGAAAAGTTTCTGGCGCTTTATAAATTTCTGAAGAAACAGCGGTGCAAAAAGACAATGGTATTCTTTTCGACTCGTCAGGCAGTCAAATTTTATTCTGAACTTCTCGGTTACATAAACATGGAGTGCTTTCACATGGATGGCACTCAAAAGCAGAGTGCTCGGAATTCCAATTTGCGGGGATTCACTCAAGCCAAGAGCGGTATTTTGCTGTGCACTGATGTGGCCGCGCGTGGAATTGATATCCCCTCTGTGGTTTGTTCCATTCCTCATTTCTCTTTTTCCTTCAATTTATTCTTGGGATTTGGGAGTCCTTGCTTTTTTATTACACTGCTTTAATTCTTGTATAAATGCTCACATATCCTTGCAGGACTGGGTGGTGCAATATGATGCTCCTCGAGAACCTGAGGTTTGACTTTCTTTTAATTTTCTTTTGAATCGTTAAACTTTGTTTGTTTGGTCAGATGAATATGATTTTGACTTGATTTGGTGCTCTCAGATGTATATCCATAGGGTTGGTCGAACAGCTCGTGGGGAAGGTGGCCAAGGAAAAGCACTTCTGTTTTTGTTGACCCAGGAGCTTACTTTTCTTTCTTGCTTGAAGGTATTAGTATTGACCTATTATATCTTTATAAAAGTTCTCAAGTTGCACCAACTCTGCAACTGCAAGTTGTTAAGATTTACTTTGTTCTTTGCACAAAACCTACTATCAGGCTGAAGTAGTTTGTTTTCAACTGTGTAATTATTTACAGGAAGCCAAAGTCTCAGTCATCACACAGAAGATTGACATATCAAAGACATTACACCTGCAAGCTCTCTTGGTATATTGACTATGTTCATGTTTACATGACTTTGCACGAACAATAATAAAGCACAGTACTCACACACACAAGCATTGCCTCAGGATCTTCTGTGGAAGATTATTTTTGCCAAGCTCGCACTTAGTTGAAGCTCCCAAATTTTTCTTTACAAATCAATTTGAAAATTAATTTTGTAATTTTCAACTAAAATAAATGGTTTGGTTTTGCACTGACTAGGCACTATTTAAGTATTGGATCTACTTTTATTACATTGGTTGTAATGCTTTTAATAATGAATGACTATAACAGCTTGCACCTATCATTATAATTTTGTTACAAACAATAATTTTTAATTGATTTTCTTCGCATACCTGCTTTGCAGGAGAAAATTGTTGGCGACAACTACTATCTGTGTCAATCTGCAAAAAATGCATACAAAACCTGCATTGAGGCATACAATTCGCATCAAATCAAGTCAGTCTTTAATGTTCACACGCTAAATCTGAAGGTAATTTGAATTTCTTTGAAGACTTCAATAGCTTGCTTATGTAGTAAATAATGTGTAGTTCTTTTCTTTTGACTTTTTTATTTGTGGTGTGAGATGGTTAATTGTTGTCTGTAGGGAGTTGCAAAATCATTTTGCTTCAGCTCACCACCAAAAGTCAATGTTAATCTCGAAAGCCGCCCCTCAATTACTAGGAATAGGCGAGAAAGGAACCGAAGCCTGCATGGCATGAGCTTTACCAACCCTTATGGAAATATGGGTGTCAATAACAGGCAGTTTGTGAGGTAATAGTAGAGCAGCATGTAAATTGTAGCTGAATTTTGGAAGTTGATCTTTGTTTAAATATGAGATTGAATTGAATGAAAAATAATTTCATTGATTGATTTGATCATGCTTTTACAATGCTTTTAAGGTCTAATTATAAGGTACAAGGTTCAAAGAGCCGTGAGAGAAATTGATGTAAATAATGAGCTGTTAGATGAACAACATTGAATTTCTGAGTTGTTACATAGAGCCATCGAGGCCTTTTTCCATTTTTCGGCAAGTATTGGAAATAGGGAAGGAAGTTTGTGGGGGTGTATTTGGTAAAAGTTGCATTGGGTTTGTTAAGTGTCCTCAATTCTTGCATATCCAATTATGTATATTTTGTTATTAATCTTCAACAATCTTTTTTTCTTTTTTTTTGAGAGAGTGAACTTCAACAACCTTATACAGTTGGGTTTTTCTCTATTGTTTGATGAGTAAATTTGAGTTTTTGGGTAGCACATGAAAGGAAGGCCCTCACCTGTGTAAAAAAAGATGAAATGAAAGGATGTTCTTCTAATTATGAACAGCCATAACACCATTTGCTTTGAATATGGCAATATTCTGCCCGTGCCGAATCATTTTTGTTGAAAGCTTGGTAGAAGCTACCAAGTTATCGAATCATTTTTCTCTCAATATACTGTTTGCTAAGGGTCATGATTGTTTAGTTTAATTTGTTGATGAATACTGGCATTAATACGAGTATTGCATATACAGGGGTATAACAGAGAGGGCAACATTTATCACGACTATTTTTAATATTAGTTAATGTTGTTGTTAATCATTTTTACTATTAACTGAAATTGTTTAAAAAACTTGTAAATTCTTTAGTCCGATGCATTTGGTCTGATTATTCTAGTTGAATAAAATGCTCTAATTTATATTGATATCTACAGTAGTGGTCATAGAATTGACATCAGTTTCTTTCAAAGCCAAAGAAATTACTCTCGACATATTTCATAATAATATCGTAAATTTTTTTCACTCCCAAATGACAATCATATATATTTTTTTTAATCAAAGTGGACATTAATTACTAAACTAATACCAGCCAACTCTTTTCCAGGAGGAGGGGGGGGTAGACTTTTTGAGTTGAGAGACGTATGAGCAATGTCAGCTTGGTTAAATCAATTAAAAACACTAATTAATACTAATAAAAAAAAATTTAGATAAATGCCCATCATAACTTCATCAATTAGATGTTTAGTATTTACCCATCAAAACTTTAAATTTAGTTATTTTCCCATTCAAACTCATTCATTTATTTATATCTCCATTTAGTGATTTAATCAATTAAAAACACTAATTAATACTAATAAAAAAAATAAAATGACATTTTTGTCCTTGATCCTTTCTTGTTGATCAAATCAACTCGCACACCCTGGTCATCATGCTGCTGGATATAATCCAAACCAGTAATATGCAGCTTATTTAGTTTGCTCAATTCAGAAATTTCACAACGAGATGTTGAAGATTGACCAAGTTCCTTGTTCCCTTGGGTAACTCATCTAGCGGACACCCCACAAATCCAATGTTTGTAGGTTATATAAGAAACAAATCAACTCGGGGAGAACTTCAATATTTTTTTTTTTGCCAGTCCCAGGAAATGTAATTGCTTCAAGTTACCAATTGAGTCAGGCAAGGTTCTAATGCCAGTATTGCTAAAATTTAAAAAAGCCCAAGGTAAGGAATTAGCTTGTGGTTCATGACCCATTCATTTTAGAGACGCACCGACCGAGATGGAGATTCCATATGATAATTTTTTTAATATTTTGTAGGCAACTGTTTCTGGGCTAAAACAATACTGTTGTATTGAGAGTGAAGAAAAGTTTCTGGCTCTTCATAAATTTCTGAAGAAACAGCGGTGCAAAAAGACAATGGTATTCTTTTCGACCCGTCAAGCGGTCAAATTTTATTCTGAACTTCTCGGTTACATAAACATTGGAGTGCTTTCACATAGAATGTCGTTAAAATCATGCTTTAAGGGCTCTTTTTCTTGATTAAAAGGGCAAATGACTGAGGCATTATTGGATTAACATAACAAATGACATGTCTCAGTAAGGAATCGAGCTCAGGTGTTTTTCTGAAAGAAAAGCAGGACCTTGTTTTTCCGGATCCAACCATTCAAATTTTTCGATTCACGTATCTCGATAAAGAAACTTTTTTATGCACAAATCTCGACGAATTTGAATGGTTGGATCCGGAAAAGCTGATTCCTGCTTTTCTCTCAGAAAAGCAGCAGAGTCGGACTCCTCAGTAAGAACTGATGTCTATTTGCAGTTTAGTCCTTTTCCTCTCACTATTTGCTCATATGTCCTTTAATCTTTCAATTCTCATGTAAGTTCATACATGAACATTGATTAATTAACATTCATATTTGCAAGATAGGCCCATTAAAGGGGGGTCAGACAGGGAAGCCAGCTGGCTCAACCTTGTCAGTCCTTGTGTGTATTTTATTTATTTCCATTTTTATTTCTTATTAATTCCCTTCAATAAAATAATTAAAATAAATCTGATATAAAGGGAAACTGGCTAGCTCAACCTCTATATCTTCATTATCCAATTATTTTAGAGAGAATTAAAAAAACACTTAGAAGAAAAGCCAACACAGATAAGAAGAAAAGACATTTTTCTACATTTTTTTATTTATTCTTCTAAATAAAATGCTTTTATTTAGAGTAGAGCAACAGTAAACAGAAAAGAGAAGCATAGAACAATGCAGAAATAACAGAAGGAACTTGCATTTGTCATTTTTGTTTTCAAGTCATCAAAAATCAATGTAAAAAGTTGAAATGCTAAGAGATGCAATTAAGCATCAAATCTCGGCATCTCCTCCTCTCCATTTCATTTTTTAGACAGAATATGCTTTTTTGGCTTTACATAAAAGTAGTAAGAAAGAGGAATCAGGAAGTAAATCAAAGAATAAGAACATACCTTTTTTTTTTATGTAGAAGACAGTAGATAAAAAAAAAAAATGAAATACTCGTACTTTTCATGAACGAATTATCATGAATTCCCTTACAATGTCATTTACAGGTATGATGAATAAGCAGCAGAATTAGTCATAACCAACATGGATTAAGGCTCTGAATAAGAATTGCAATGACTAAATAATAATTCTTTCACATTGGAGAAATCTAATGAAAAAGAACATAAAAAAACATCTTTTGTTCAATATTTTTGAGCTTCTTTTTCTGACATATTTTTTTATAGGAAGTATTTTTTTTTTTTTATAGAAATGACCCATCAATTCGAAAATTAAAAAAAATTATATAAAAACGAAACTCTCAATAAGGAATTGATTTGAATGGTTTGAATTTGATATTTGAAACCCATTCGATAGATTTTAAAAGCCGAAAGCATATTGTGGATATACTAGAAAGCACGTTAGCCGTACTCGGAGAGGACTTGCCAATTTGTAATTACATAAAAAATGCATCAAACAGCACATATGGTTTGTCAAAAAGGTTCATATATAAATATACTTAACGGACTACTAATAAGGAATGGCTGCAAATTTTCAACAATAATGTATAGACATCTAGAACCAACAAAGAACTATAGTAAATAAGCCGTTTCAATATCCACGTCATCATCAATTATAGTGCAAATATGTCAATCAGGATATTTAATACTATTAGCAAGGCTACCAAAATATGCAAAGAAATATACCAAGTACTACAACTAGCATTAACAAAAGTTGACCACAAAATATCAGAACAAGGACAATCTACTGAAAATACAAGTACAACAGTTAAAAGCTAGATTTACATAAACAATCCCTAAAGTTTCATGCAATCTCCATTTCATCCTTATGTCATTGCAGAATATAAACTAGTAGTTATGATTTACAAGAGTAGAGAAAGCCAGAGCAATGCCACAACATTTTCTCTATTTATTTTGGAGCTCACAAGATTATTGTGTAAATTTCTGCACCTTACCCTTCAATCCACCGAAATTTCTGTAGTATTACAATCTATGCCGATAAACTAAACATTTGGCTCAACTACCTCAAAACCTTAAAATATGTAACTGACGACCTTAAAAAGCCTTAAAACAACCATACAACCATAAAAACCCAAAATAAACACAAATCAAACCATCTGAAACATTTTCACCTTTGGGCACCGATAAAAAAAATTAATCCGCTTGTTGATACTTTTTATCCATAAATTCTGGTTTAAGACGGTAGTAAAAAAACAAGTTTGGGTGGATTGTAAAAATTTTAGGTCAATTTGGTTTTAGTTTTACAAGTCAGTCAAGTTCTATTGTGGCTTTGCTCTAGCAATATACCTCTTCTCTTCACTTGTACTTAACCAACCTTAAACTGCAATGCTTAATATTAAAATGCCAATGAACTAATTAAACACTGCATGAAACTTTAAAGATTATTTATGATATTCAAGAACTATCATGCTGCCCCTGGTTTGTGTATCAAAATGACTCCCTCCAAAGCAATTGGAAGAAGGGCAACCACGAGCACCAAAATAGTTATAGCAAGCAAAATTTAACCTGCAAATTTTTTTAAAAAGAACAAATGAGAAAAATAACAAGGAACTTGAAAGTACAGAAAATTTGGAAAAAAAGACAGTTTTTGAAAATTCATAAACAAAATTAACAAACCTAGCTAATTAGCAACTTTCCATTCCATCAAGCAGTGCCAACCACACTCGCTGCGTCCTTGTTCTGTCAACGAAAAGAAGGAAAAAACAACAAGAAAAATATGATTTTTTTAGGTTTTGTTCCCCATAGAAAAAAAATTGTCCCAAAACTATACTTGCATCAAATTAGTCATTAATTCCCAAATTAAAACAAGTCGGTCCTTCAACTTTGAACAAAGAACCAAACTGATCCCCAAAATTTCATTTGCACCTAATCGGTTTTTGAACTTTTAAACAAGAACAAGTTTAGTCCTTGAACTTATGTGAATAGAATCAAGTTAGAAGTATCAGAAGGACTAAATTGATAATTTGAGAGATGTTTAAAGGACTAGCTTAGTTCTTTTTGAAAATTTTAAGTGACTTGATTCAAATGGTGCAAATAAATTTACAAAGATATTTATTTAAGAACACTGAAAGACCAACATCTGAGTTTGCAGTTCAAAATAATCTTAAAATATTCCTTGAGATGCTTATGCTACCATTTCAAAATGCTTATGAACTTACAAGATCAGAGCTATCGTTGGTACTTGGCTGTGATGGACTAGTAGAATTCTTAGCAAACCTGAAAATTTAGTACCACTAATACATAAATATCTGAAAGTAACTGAAGGTTCTCAAGGGTAGTACAATAAAAGGTTGAAAAATGACCTGAGTGCCCTTGCCTTCTTTTTCTCTTCTTCTGCTGCATCAACCTTCAATCCTGGTGAAAATTTCTCTAAACGAGCCTTCTTCTTAGCCCCCTCATCAACTGTTGCATTTGTACTAAGCCCAAACCTAAAAAAGAAAGAAAAGAAATTACAATGTCATCATATTCTGATAACAATTCATAGAGAAATCAGACTTGATCGATATGGCCTTTAACATGACAAGAGAATCATGTACCTCTCAGCACGTGCCTTTTTCTTCTGTTCTTCCTCCACCTGTCCAGTGCCTCCTTTACGTACTGTTTGCGTCCCTGTACCAAACCTGATGAGTATTCAGGAGTTGAGTGCAGAGAAAAAGGCACAAAAAATAATCAGATCAGGCGATATAGTTTAATTATACAAATAATGTCACCAAAATTCTTGTCGAGGTTATTCTTTCAGCAATGACAAATATTCTTACAGGCGATATAGTTTAATTATACAAATAATGTCTCTAAAATTCTGGTCGAAGTTATTCTTTCAGCAAGGACAAATGATATACAACTGATTAAACCACAAGTCCATAACTACAACCGTTTCAAATTCAATTCTGAGGTATCACAGTGATTAAAAAGTACCAAAAGATCAGCTTCAGAATTGCTAAAACTGCTTGAGTTCCTTCACACTGAACGTAACCAATCTGTCAAAAGAGAGTACCTTTCAGCACGGTTATTGCGCTTCTCCTCCTCTGACATCACAACCGCTACTCCAAACCGCTCGGCTCGGCGCATCTTCTTCTCCAGGTCAGTGACTGAACCGGTCGAGGGGGAGACGGGCGGAACCGCCGCTTTCTGCTCTCCTTTCTCGACTGTTTCTTCATTCTTCGTCTCATCGTTGGTCACGTCACTCGGATCGGAGGAAGGAGGGGCAGTAGACATGGCGGAATTAGGGTTTGAAGGGAGAGGAGTCGGTTTCGCGGCAGTAGTCGGAGGTGGCGCGTCTAGGGTTTCTTTGGTAGTGTCTTCTCGGATTTCGGGTTTCTGCGAATCCATGAGAAGAGTTGTTGGGAGGATGGAGGAAATGCTTCGATAGGAAAAGAGCATGTTATTGTACTCTTCGTAGTTGGGCTTTTGTTTCATGAGGAAATACTTAGTTGGGCTTGGGCTGGTGTACAGCAAGTACTTGTGAAATGAGATCAAATATTTTTATTTCTCCAAGATTATCATTTTAGAGTGCTCGCAGATTTTCATTTGTTTGTATATTATTCATTCGGAATGGAATGCAGACATAAGAGCATCTTCATCTCATATGTAAACAGATTAGAAATATTGATCTCATAATTATAATTTCAATTATTACAATCGTTTTTGTGTAAAAATGGTCTGAATTTTGCATTACGGTGTATTAATACTGTCTTTTCATCATCTTTTATAGTTGTGGTTTTTAAATTGATTTAAATTTATAGAAGTTCATATTTTTCGATTGTTTAATTTCTGCACTTTGCTATATCGCTGAAATTTTTTCATACAACAAACAATTTCAAACCTCTTTTAGTTTTTATACTTTTTGTTGTATATTTTTGCACTTTGCACCGTGGTGTGTTAATGCTGACTTTCTTTTATCGTTGTTGTCTAATATTTTAAGTATGATTTAAAATTACTGAAATTAATTTCTCTCTGAATTAAAAATCAATTTCAATTTTTATTGACTATGTTTATTACAGATTTATTTATAATTGTTTTCTGTTAATACTATTGCACACTTCCTTTTAAATTATTTCTTCAGTGTCGTTCTTTCCTTATATAATTTATACATTATTGTTTAAAAAAAAATAAGACTTCGCTATTTCGACATGCGATACTTGCTATTATAGATCTAAAAAAATCAAGATGTGATTGATACATCACAGTGCGACACGTGTGTCGGTCACGCATCGTGACTCGTGTGTTTTTGTGTCGTGATTATTTTGTATGTCGTGATCATCTTTTGAAAATTTGACACAGTACGACAAGTTATGCAAAAGATCTGTTCACAACACGACATGTGGTAACGCAAGTCACGTGTAATTAGGACCGTTAGATTTTGATCAAATGGTGAATCTTTAATAAACTAACATAAATTATGAAATAAATAGTTAATCGTGATCAAACGTGACCGGTCACATTTGAACACGAACGTACCATGATCATTCTTTCAAATTTGATTACAGAACGACATGTATAAATCTGACTTAGTTACGAAAAAGCACGTGATCCAAATTACAACGTAACTAGTCACAGTCGGCACGACATGACATGTATTTAGATCCTATCTCACTATGAACTTGAATGCATCATTAAAATTGCTAGTGGGCACCCGAGGCTTTTGGGTTTCGCTCTTTTCCTCTAGTGAGAAAAAAAGAAGAAACAACAAAGCAAACCTTAGCGGCCGCCGGTCCCTCTCCCTCCTCCACATCTCACTATCTCGTCTCTTCCACCTCTTCTAATCTTCACTTCCGACATAGTGATACTCTCCACTCTCTCTCTCTTGTCTCGTACGGAGAGGAGAATGAGAGAGAGGGGAGAGCCGAGCCAAGCGGAACTGATAGAAGACGAGGATGCGGTATCGTTGAAGCTCGAAGCGTAGGGTTTTTATTCCATTTCGATCAAAGTGCGGCGGTGAGCAAATCTGGCCGTCGAAGCGCAGTGGTTATCGGACGAAAGCGGATTCGGTCATGAAGAGAGATGGGTAAAGAGGTAATAAGTGTTTAAGAGTGTAGATTTGTATAATTAGTTAATTAGACTAAATTACGTAATTTCATGAGAATAAATGAATTTAGATTTAAAAAATATGATTATTTAACTTATTGTAATATGTTTTTTATTAATGAAATTATTAACAGTTATTTAAAGTCACAAAAAAAAATATGCTGATGGGCACCTCACCGCCAAACTTCCAAAAAGAAAAATTGATACTTGTACCTAATCAGTTTAACTATCAAAATTGGTTCCGATTCTGATACTTAATTAGTTGAATTATAACAAAAATTGGTTACGATTACAGCCAAAGCGTCAAAAATATTTCACGGAGGGTATGCGCCATCAATCTACCGGTCTTTCATAATTTAATTAGCCGATGAACATAGACCGATTATTGGTTACATTCGCAAATACAATTCTTCCTCGCTGCTCCCTCTTATCACTCCCAGGCGGCCAGGCGGCCAGGCCCCACCCCCAGCCCACTAGATTTCCGTTTTCCGTTTGCTTACGGATTCTTTTTTCCGGGGCACCAAAAGCACAATTGTTCTCTGTATCCACTCATGTCTCAGTCTGTGAAGCGAGTCGATACAATAATATGAAGATATTGAAGCTTATTCTCTGCACGAAATTCACTAGCTACATGCCACAAAAAATATGGGCACTTCTTGAAATGTCGTCACACTAAAATAATCTCTGTCCAGCCCCAGAAGTCTCCATTTTGTACAAACCGAAGAGAAGTTTCCTAGGTAACGGGATTGATCCGATCTTCGAGACACTTCTCTCGTCACGGATGACGCTTCTTTGGACGGAGTGTGTGGTGCCCTTCTCCAGTCGCGTCTCTCTCCTCTCTTTCTTCGTTTTCCACGTTGAGAGCGATATCATGTATCTAATTGATAAAGTTATGATGGGTATACATCTAACTTTCTCTATTAAAAATGGGAATATAAATCATTATTTAGTTGATAGCGTAACTATATATAGGTGTGATCAAGCCATCAAGGTCTCCATTCCTCAGACACCTACTGCTGAAATATTTAGCAAAAGATATCAATTCGCACATTTCGCATGGCAGCTGTTGCTCCTGCTAGGTATCATCTCGAATTCGTTCAAAACATTTCAGTGATCAAACTATTTTATCTTAGATTGTGTGTTGAGAACCAATTGTTTTAGCAATTAGTCAGTTTGTTGCCCCGCCACCCCCCTCCCTTTTTTTTTTCTGGTTTATTATTCCCTTATGATCTTAAGTTGGAAATTACGCATCGGTTTTTTTTTTCCCGTTTTAGGTACTAAATATTGATCTCGATCTATCGATTTATCTTACGGATTTAGTCTAGATTTTTGCAAATTAATCGAAAATTTTCTCATCTAATTCTGTCGTGTGTAGTTTTGTCAAGGAAGAGCTTCCGCCTTCTCTTACCGCTACATCTCCGCCACCTTCTCTCTTTGACGGCACCACTAGGTAATTGTTTTAGAAACGTCAATTTTGTCAAGTTTTCTTTGACAGTCCGCGTTGAGTAGACTTGTGTGTCAATAAAAAAAAGAAGAATTTTTAAAACTTGTATGGTAGGTCAACTTACATAGATTATTACCCTGTACTGGACTTGTAGTTCTTCAAAGTTCAATTCATCTTCAGGTAAACCTTACCATTGACTTTATTTTTGTGATGCTTGATATGAAGGTTGTATGTAGCATACATATGCCCATACGCACAACGCTCCTGGATTGCTAGGAACTACAAGGTACCTTTTTTGTTCTATCGCAATTAAGCTCAATTTTAATTAGAGGAGGATTCAAATGCCTCTGCATTTTTTGTGTGTCTTCATTATACCTTTAATTTCAACAAAGTTCTTTTTTTTTTAAGTTAGTGGCTTTAAATGCTTACTAACGATTCCATCGATAAAAAACGTATTTACAACAAGTCTAATGACCCTAATTCCTAGATCTATTCATTTATTCTCACTAATTCCTCTAAACTACTCTAATCTTCTAATCCTACTTATATACGCTCTTAATGGCTCTATTACCTTAATCCACATCTCTCTCCATGATCGTATCTGCTCAGCGCCGTGCTCCGATAGAGATGGGGGTAGAGGCTCTATGCTCTGAGCTCCGACGATATTGTGCGCTCGGCTCCGGTCCCTCCCCTCTCTCTCATTTTCCTCTTCGTTCGTAGAGGTAGAGCCGAGAGAGAGGGGAGGGGTACTGTTGTGTCGAGGGTGAGGCCTAGAAGGGATGGGAGGGGCGGACTGGGGGATGGCCGGGGGGGGGGGGGGGGGGGGAATAGGGCCCTGGCGGTTTCACTTAGGTTTCTCGCTGGGTCGCTTTCGAATTGCTATTGCTGGGTGATTTTTTTTCGCTCAGTAACTTCGTATAGAGAAAATTTTAATTTCAACAAAGTTATAACTCAAAATCTAAATTCAAATATCACAATAGAATTGTCAGGTGTGATAAATTTATATCACTTTTGCTATGCATACATGTAAATTATAATGTTTTAACTTAATTTGTTTTGATTGGTATCGAAAGATTGTAAAAGATAAATTCTGAACATTAATTTTTTTAGTTCTTAATATTAAATTCAAAATGCTATAATTTTTGTTTGTATGTTGATGCATGTATGTATGTACGCACATACATGCAGAGGAAGTAATATAGATCATATCAAATGGCTTCATTTAAGTAGTTATCAGTTTTAAATTTTTTGTTATGATAGATTATAATTTGAAGGAATGATTGAGGCAAGAAAAATAGTATTTGAATCCTCCACTTTAAATTAAATTATTTTATTTTTCCATGTTCTGACTTTGTTTATTTCTTAAACTGGAGTACAGGGACTACAAGAAAAACTCAAATTAGTAGCCATTGATCTAGGAGATCGGCCGGCATGGTACAAGGAGAAGGTTTATCCTGAAAATAAAGTATATTTTTATAACCTTTCTCTGTTTAACCAATAATTTATGTTTCTCCATTTTTTGCATAAAATTTGTACTTTTCTTGTGGATCATTGAAATTTTGTAATATAATCATTGAATGATTATTAATAGGTACCTTCACTTGAGCACAACAATGAAGTAAAGGGAGAGAGTTTGGATTTGATCAAGTACATTGACGCTCACTTTGAGGGCCCCGCATTGCTTCCTGATGTAAAAAATAACCTTAGTTTATTCTATATATAGTGAAACTTAATTTTTTAAATTACTAGACTTATTTGTGATTTTTCTATAATTAGGATCCAGCAAAACAAACTTTTTCCGAGGAGCTTCTTGCTTATAGTGATTCCTTCAGCAAAGCTCTGTATTCAGTATTACTGTCAAAAGGAGAGAACATATCTGATGCTGGTACTTAATTTATTGCACAATATGAATCAGTGTTTTGAAATGCGGTTCGTGGGCTGCATATGCGTATGTGGCTGATCGCATGTGCTCAAAATAATATACAGTTAGTAATATGTATATTTTAATTTGCAGCCACATAAGCAGACCACATATATGGTATGCGGGTATGCGGTTGGGCAGTTCCATATAAGGTGTTATGCGGACCCCTAACCAAATATGAAACATAAGTTGCACAACTCATGTTCTTTTTTTTTGTACATCCTAATTAATTAAAATTATTAATCTACACTACAGCAATATTCTTCAATTTTCAGTGACAATTTATATTTTTATTAATCCTTTTTAACCTAAGTAATATACGTTTGGAGTTTGTATATTTTACCCTTTAGTTTTTATTATGTGTTGAACTAAAACTTCAATTATTTCATAAATTATAACGAATTTTCAATTTAATATATAATTTGTAATCTACTATTTTTGCTTATATAAAATACATAGTAAAAATTGTAAATTTAAACTGCATATATGAATCTGTATGTGTGCATGCTGCATATTGTACCAATTCCTAGTCTGGTTGGAATATACTATTGATTATGTACCAATCTGGTCCGGCATTATCAATTCCTAGCCTGATCTGATATGTCTCGCAGCAATGCAATTGGATTGGTATTGTACCAGTTGGTTTCTCCAGCCAGTACGAGAGAGTAGTATATTATAATATGAGTGATGCTTCTATGGACATAAGGACCTATTTGTAAAATGAACATATTTTCATTTTCAAAGTTCAAACAGTCGATCCGACCGTTCAACATTATCTCCATATTAAAATGTACTTGGAGGTCAAATTTTACATTTTTTTGAATTTTTTTACTATTTATTAAGTATTTTACAAAAACTAGTCAAATTTAGACCATTGAATTTTGTAAAATACTTAATAAATAGTAAAGAAATTCAAAAAAATGTAAAATTTGACCTCCAAGTACATTTTAATATGGATATAATGTTGAACGGTCGGATCGACTGTTTGAACTTTGAAAATGAAAATATGTTCATTTTACAAATAGGTCCTTATGTCCATAGAAGAATTTGCCTTATAATATACACATATTCTGAACTTATTGTTTGCTTGGATGGTTTGTGCAGTTGCTGCTTTGGATAAGTTAGAAGAATCCCTGTCAAAGTTTGAAGATGGACCATTCTTCCTTGGACCCGACTTTAGTTTGGTTAGTTTTGTTTTCTTATAGCTAATTATTTATACTTTCTCTTGCCATGTTCGTTTTTCTAAATTTTGTCTTCTAACTTCTTTAAACCAATTTATCAATTATATGTAGGTGGACATAGCATATGCACCCTTTGTTGAAAGGTTACAGATTTTCTTGAGTGACTTGAAGAACTATGATATAACCAAGGGCAGGCCTAGGCTAAATTTATGGTTGGAGGTTAGAACATAAGTGACATCATAAATTGATTACTGTCAATGAGATCAATTTTTCATTTATAATCTGTAATTTACAATGTCTGATATGAAATTGCAACATCAGGAGCTTAACAAGATTGAGGCCTACACAGCAACCAAGAGGGATCCTCAGGAGCTTCTTACTACTGCCAAGAAGCGCTTCGGGGTAAATTATAACATTTACGAAATCAAATATTTATTCACAAATTTTGACATAATATTTATTTTTACTGTATGTTTGTTCTGTGATTTTTCAGCTTGCTTAAGAAGATAGGACCGTCTTTATGGATCAAACGCAAATCACTTCATCTTCTTTCAAATCTAATTAATAATTTATAAATAAAGTTTATTAGGTGCGCAGACAAGCGCTATGTATGAGGCTGACGACCTGTTGCTGTGCTTTATGGTTGTGTTGTGTTTGTCATGTTCTTGTTGGCTTTTCCTTTTCCTTGTATTTTGTTTTTTAATATGAACAAGAAATATCAAAAGTATTTGAATAAACAGCACAAATAAAGATGAAGATGACACAGATATTATAGCAATTATAAAGCCAAGAGAAAATAGTCAAAAAAATTGCCAAAAGAGAGTAAAAATACACAGAATTTAATTTAATAATATGTTCGCAATTCAATCTAGTTATTTTATATCTTGAGTGTAGACGAACTTTCTGAATGATACAATTAAATGTTAGAAAGTACAAAGTGCGTATGATATCAGTACAAACGTTTTCAAGGCATATGGAATTCATCTTGATTTGATGATTTTTTAAAGAGCGCTACAGCGGTACCACCAGTTTTCCATTAATAAGGACTTGTTTTATAAGCTCTTTTTTCTTGCAAAAAAAAAAAAAAAAAGGTTGTTACCGGTGAATTATTACTTTTCTATTAATCAAAACTTGGTTTTATATGACAACACCTTTCAGGTATTTTCCTTGTTCAGATCATGCAAAAAAAGGTGTAACCGCTGTTTTGAAAGTACAATTTTGATTATTTAGAGCTGAGAGAACTTTTTCTCTCTTTATTTTCAATTTGTCCTTTAACTTTTTTTCTCCTCAAATTTTGGACAATAAATACACAGCACAAAAAAGAAACAACGAATAAATTAAGTGAGACAAAAAATATTGCTCAAAAGAAAACAATTAAATGATTAATGCAACTCAAAAGAAAACAAATTTATAGAATTATTTTACAATGCAAAAACAAAATACACATTTAGAATTTAACAATATGCATTTTTTCTTGTGTCATAAGAATTTAACAATATGTACCTTCTTTTTTTTTGTCTGTGTGTTTATATTAAGTTCCATCGCGAGAGAGAAAGAGGAGTAACGGAGTCTATGGGGAGAGGAAAAGAAAAAAATTGATATGTCGCCTCCAATAACGGAGGGACCAACTAGTACGGGTTCACACGGTTTTGACCGGGTCTACTACGGGTTCACATGGTTTTGTCATGGTCTGGTCCGGTTTTGCCACAGTACGGGTTGCCCCGGTCCACGGGTCAAGACCCGTCCGATCTACTCCTGGTTTAGTGGAAAAAGCCGGCCACCACGGGTTTGACCCCGGTCTGGATTGGTCCGGGTCAGATTTACAGGTTGTCCAGTCTGATATTAATTGGACTGGACGGATTTTTTCAATACACTACTTCTTTATGACCTTTTTCCAATCAAACAATAATTTATATTTTCTCCAATTTTTGCATAAAAGTTCGTATTGTATTATGGACAGAGCAGGTAATTTTACAATATACTCTTTTAGTTTTAAAATTTAAGTCGAAATTGTCCTTTTAATATTTTTTTAGCAAACTATTCTTGTGGACCTTAAATATAGGAAGCTGCTAACAGCATCCAGACATTAATCTCCGGATTATCTCCGGATTAAATTGAAAAGTGTCTGTAAACTTCTTTACGGGATTATGTAAACTTCAATACTAATCATGTAAATCATTTCGACGAATTATGCAAACATAACAACTTTTCATTACCGTGTGGTCCCCAATAAACTTTCAGTTTAACAGTTTTAACTGTTTTGACCGGGACCACTTGTAAACCTTTGACCAAGACCACTGGGACCACATCTAGAAGATCTCTAACAACTTTTCAAAACTAGTAACTAATATAGACCACTTTAAAATTTTGTAAGCAGATACATGTAAAAAAAAATATCAATTTTTTTTTTCAAATCTGCATCTAGATGTTATTTTCAATTATTTTGAATATTGTAAACCTTATCACATAACTCTGTAGACAGTTTTGTTGAATACTGTAAATTGGTAAAAAAAATCAAATTTTATTTTATTTCAAAAATTTATTTTAGTTTCAATTTTTTTTTTAATTCTGCATCTAGATGTTTTTTTTAATTTTTTTAATTCTATAAATCTTATCACATAACTCTGTAAACTTAATATTTATTATATTTACAGGATTCAAAGAAACGGTTTACAGGGTTTAAAGTGGTCCCGGGTTAGTTTTTAGTTTTGAAAAGTCGTTAGAGAACTTCTACAAGCGGTCCCAGTGGTGCTGGTCAAAATACAACAAGTGGTCCAAGTGGTCCTAGTCAAAACAGTTAAACTAGGGGGTTTATTGGGGACCATACTATAATAAAAAGTCGCTAGTTTTTGCATAATTCGTTGAATTGATTTACATAATTGAGTATTGAAGTTTACAGAATTATGAAAAGAAGTTTACAGACACTTTTCATGTGGTGACAGTTGGTTTGGGAGATATTTGGAGATTGATGTTGGAGGATCGTGTGAGGGGACTGCCGCTATTAATGACAGTTGAAACCGCGTGAGAACCAATCGGGAGATTTTCCGGAGATTAGACTTGAGAATATTTATTACCTTTTCTCTTAAATATATAACCTCGTTTTCTTTCTCCTCTCCCCAACCCTGGCCTCTCTTTTACTTTTCCTATTATAAACTACATTTTTTATTAATATAATGTTTTGATCTTAAATCATTTTTGCATGCCCTAAAATTAATTCAAAAGCCCTTAATTTAATTAGTTTAATATAAATTCTGCTAATTACTCGAAATGCACAGTCAATATAGTGGAGTTTTAAAGTTAGGAGAAGTTTACATATTTTGCAAAATGTCGGGAAATTGGTCCAAAATTATTTTAAAATTGTTTCTATTAGTCTGGATTGATTTAAAATGGAGTGAGGCTACGGTACTATGCATAGCACGGATTGGTCCGTGCTACGGCTCAATATTTGAGTTTTCAAAATCCTAACGATCGATCCGAACCGTTCAACATGATTATAAAATGAATATGTACTTGCAAACCAAATTTTATATTTTTTTTTGAATTTTTTTACTATTTTTTTAGATAGGTAGAAAATCACTTGATCTAAAAATTCTGGACCATCCAAAAATAGTGATTTTCTACCTATCTAAAAAAATAGTAAAAAAGTTCGAAAAAATATAAAATTTGGTTTGCAAGTACATATTCATTTTATAATCATGCTGAACGGTTTGGATCGACCGTTAGGATTTTGAAAACTCAAATATTGGGCCGTAGCACGGACCAATCCGTGCTATGCATAGTACCGTAGTCTCACTCTTTAAAATGACCATCAGATTGTCTGTTTTGAGTACAAATGAGCTCAGATTGATTTCCAGACTGTTTGTTTTGGGGATTTTCTGGTTTTCCCAAAACACGATGTATGTCAGGCCTTCAGCTTTAAATTAATTAGTTGTTCTGTATTATTTTTGTTAAGTTCTTCTCTAAATAAATTTCTTAGTTATTAGTTCCATCTAACAACTTCCAATAATTTCGTGGGTTTTTTATTGGATACCCTAATCAGATCTTCTATGCATGAAAATGATTTTTGGAAGTTTCAATTAATACATAAAAATATTTGGAACTGTTAAACATATTTAATTGATTGTCGGTATAATTATATGTTTCTAGACCTTTGTTCATTAAAAAAAATTATCATTATTTTTTTTGTTGGTTCCGATGATAAATTTCTTGCTCCGTCTCTGATTATAAATTATGAAAATTTTATAATTACAGGTGCCTTCACTAGAGCACGACAACAAAGTAGAAGGAAATAGCCTGAAAATTATCAAGTACATTAATGCTCACTTCGAGGGCCCCGCATTGCTTCCAGATGTAAAAACATAAACCCCATTTCATTTTGTTCTATAGTCAAACCTTATTAAGCCTTAACTAATAAATCTTATTTGAGATTTGTTTTTAATAGGATCCAGTAAAGCGAACTTTTGCAGAGGAGCTTTTTGGTTATAGTGATTACTTCACTAATACTGTCTTTTTATTTGTATTGTCAAAGGAAGAGGATATATCTGCTGATGCAGGTACAAGTTCTACTGTACCGTTTGAATATGCTTCTTGATTCAGTACCAGCCAGATCTCGCGTCACTGACTCCCTTCTTGATCCGACATTTCTCATTGCTATGTAACGGGATTGCTACCACACCAGTTGATTCATCCGGTCGGTAGAACAGAATGACAGATTATGACATGATATGATATTCATATTATATAATATAATATAAAAATTTGCAATATAAATATGCATATATGATAACATATTAATATTCTGAACTTATTTTTTTGCTTGGATGGTTTATACAGTTGCTGCTTTGGATAAGTTAGAAGAGTACCTATCACAGTTTGAAGATGGACCATTTTTCCTTGGACATGAGTTTAGTTTGGTTTGTTTTTCTTTTGGCTATTTTTTTTTTTTTTTTGGTTAACTTTTCTCCTCTCATGCTGAGTTCGTTCCTTAGAGCATCTCCAATGGTAATTGTTATTAAATTGCTAATCTGACGTGTCAATTGCTAATATAATTGCTGGGATGTATCCGAATTTCTAAATTAGCAAATTTGCTTTAAAAGAAAACGTTTTCTTTTTTATTTGATTGGTTAAAATTCTCTCTATGTATCTGTACCGCTCAATTTTTATTTTTTTGGCTGATGTAGCATTAATTGCAATTCTAATTAAATTTCTGGGATGGAGTGCTTTAAAAATTATGAATGTCTTTAATTGCTAAATTTAGTGACGTGGAACAAATTAATTGCTAAATATTTGCTGAAATGGAGATGCTCTTATGAAGTTTATTCTTCTCCTGTTCTAAAGTAAACTAATTTATCAAAGATATGTAGGTGGACATAACATATGCCCCATTTGTCGAGAGCAGGTACAAGATTTTCTTGAGCGACATGAAGAAATATGATATAACCAAGGGCAGGCCTAAGCTAAATTTATGGATGAAGGTTAGAACAGAAATGACATCAGAAATTATAATCATCATGAGATCAGTTTTCAATATAATTATAATATGAGGAGGGATCTAGTTACCACAATTTTGAGTTACAACAAAGTTACTATAACTATTTTCTACATTTTTAAAGTCCAAATCGTCAATTCAAACTGTTCATGATCTCCACAATAAAATGTGTTTGCCGATCAAATTTTACAATTTTTTGAATTTTTTTACTATTTATTAAGATGGATACAAAATTCAATAGTCTGAATTTGACTAGTTTTTGTAAAATACTTAATAAATAGTAAAAAATTCAAAAAAATGTAAAATTTGATCTGCAAGCAAGCACATTTTATTGTGGAGATCATGTTGAACGGTTTGGATCGACGACTTGGTCTTTGAAAATGTAAAAAATAGTTATGGTGACTTTGTTGTAATTCAAAATTGTGATAACTAGATTCCTCCTCTTATAATATATAGTCTGATTTAAAATTGAAAAATTAGGAGCTTAACAAAATTGAGGCCTATAAGGCAACCAAACGGGATCCTCAAGAGCTTCTTTCTCACACCAAGAAGAAATTCGGGGTAAATTTTAATATTTATTATTGCTAAAAAAATAACATATATTTTTTTTAATTTGACGTTATTATAATTTTTACTGTGCATTTGTGTTGTGGTTTTCCAGCTCGCTTGAGAAGAAATGGGACTCTGCTTATGGATCAAAGGCTAAGTACTACACATTCTTTCGTATTAAATTTATGTATAAATAAAGTTTTATTGGTGTGTGGTCATTAAACGTTTGGTACTAGATTCTGGACAAGTTGTGTTTATTGTTGTGCTTTTGTTGTTCTCTTGGAGTTTCTATCTTTTTATTTTTATTTAATATCAATTAACTGGAGTTGGACTATATAACATTGCACAGTGACATTTATCGTAATTTGCCTCTTCGAAAATAGTTGTAAAATCTGCATGCTGTGAATACACTATCAATGCAAGGCATTATAATAAAACAAAAAGGAAACACATAAGGGCGGCTGGTCCCCTCCAAAGCAATACCTGGGGAATAATATATAAAACCATACTTTGTTTTTGACGCATACGTTCAATATTCTTAATTCAATTAACCGTTCAGATAGTAAATAGAAATCAATTTTTATAAGTACATGATGAAGCAGATTGAGCGCATTGTTGATCCAAATAATTCGTACAAAATATCAAAACATTAAAATAAAAGTTGTTTCCGCAAACCTTTCCAGAATCAAATCACTGCTCCGAAGGGAGAGGACCACCATGAAGGGCAATAAATAATTATCCCCAAATATGTTCCCTAAAATTAAATTGCAGTTGCTACTTAAATGAGAACCAAAATTTGCTGCGCCGAAATGCACCAACTCAAAGGGCCATTTTTCCTTTCTATTTTGCTCGAACATTTAAATATAATTATGCTATTAAGCATCAAAAGTTTTACAAAGCCAGCAAAGACAAAATCCTCAAGTTTTCTCCCATTTTTTTAAAAACAATAAAAGATAACCCTACTATGCACAATTTTCCTCCCACTATTTTGCTAACAAAATCCTCAAGTTGCAGAATCCATAAACCAAAAAAATTCTACACATCTAACTACGTTAAAGGTGGCATGGTGCCATCTGAGAATAAAAGAACCAGTGTAAAAAACACTTTAAGTTAGGTGGTTAGATCTTCATTTTCTGTTTAAATTGGAGAGTCAGAACATACATGGCTCTACTTCCATGGACCATGGCAAGTTGAGCACAGTTCATAACAACCTGCAGAAACAATCAAAATGGTAAGTTCAAGAAAACAAAATTAAGTTTTAAAGATATTGAAACACATAAAAACAAGTATGCCGGTACAGTATGTAGGGGCAAGTTATACCCAACCCAGGCCCAAGACCTTTAAATGCGAACTGGCTATTCAACCAACCCAGGTTAAACAAACAAACCAGGAAAAGGGTACACTAAGTTAATTTTTGCGATAAATATTATACGACTGAATCTTTAGTTATCTGGTGATCATAATGTACCATTTAGGCGAGAGGCGTTGTCATTTAAATTTCTACCTGAAAAGGAAATTTATGTTGCAGTGCACATATATAAATTTCATTAATAATCATATTTCCAGTTTTGGTGATATTATGGTAACATTATCTAGGATGGATATTTCAATGTTGATCCAACATAGGATATGATGACAAGATTATTATAACCAAATTGTCATAGCTCTCAGTCCTTGTCAGTAACTGCTGACATAGTTGAACTAGTAATTTGCTACCAGATGAAATGATCTTGAAACATGTGGTACCGCAGTATTTAATACCTACCACACCAACAGCTTTTAACATGGAAAATTTGCACTACAAACTCAAATTCACAGAGAAGCTATCAGAAACAGATAGAAATTAAAATTTGTAAGTACCTGATGATAAACGCCGTCAACAGAAACCACGTCACAATAGAGTGGGATCAAAATAACCTAGTGGCCTACCCTCTACAAACGGTTCACCCAACACGCTATTTGAGGAACCCGCCTGAGACACAAATGGGTTCTCTTGACCCGGTTGACACACGTACGGGTTCTCTTGACCCGGCTGGCACACAAGCATGTTCTCCTGACCTGGCTGACATGCAAACGGGTTCTCCTGACCAGGTTGGCACACAAAAGGATTCTCTCCATACAACAAATTCAAGTCTCCAAATTGCCTCACCACCTCACTATCATTAGTATTCACAAAACGCGCTTCAAGTTCCAACATACTATTGTTAGCATTGCTAGCTTCATCATTGTTTACTGCTTCTGTTTGTGTGCCCTCTGTTGCTTCCTTCTTTGGCTTCTTCCACTTCTTCGTAGAAGAGGTGCCTTCATCTTCAAAATCCTCCTCTTCTCTCTCTCTATGCAAATAAACCCACAATTTTCTCTCTGAGTCGAACTTAACACATGGGTCCTGCTCATAATGCAACCTGTCAAGGGCCCCACTAACAACCTCACTTACCTTATCATCTGCCACGTCATAAACTATAAATTGTGAGTCCCGTATCAGGGTACAAACATCAGCCCTGGTACCAATACTCCCAGGCAATCTTGAGGCAGCATCTCTGACAAGGCCCAGGATTGTGACGTGTGGGGGCCTATCTGGCTTCAGCATGAAGTGGTCTCTGGCCTTTGTGCTCATTTTCTTCCCACCTCCTCTTCCGAGCGGGGCCACAGTCGATTTTCTTCCATCAGTGGTTGTATACATGAATGCACGGTCAGGTATAGTGTACCTTATTGCCTCTTCCATTTGAAAGTATGATCTCACTTCATCAGAGCAAGGGCAGATGGTATTCTGGCTTTTCAGAGATTTTATTTCTTTAAACCTATCCTTCTCTTCTAAATTTGCATGAATGGGCACAGGAGGCGGTGGGAGGCTACTGATTCGTTCAAGAATCTCTCGACCTTGTTTGAGCCAGTTTGCAAACGAGTCAACCAACTTGACCAGAGACTTCTGTGGAAGGCCCCACATGTCAGGAGAGGTTTGCTCATCAACCGTAATTTCATCAGTGAGTCTGACAACTGGACCCACCCATGACCAGCTTTTATTTGAGCTCATGTAAGAGACAAGAGGCTTCCAAGCCTTCGCACCCAAAGGAGCATGTTTTGATGAGAAAATTCTAAGTGCCCCTCTAATTAATTCATTTGGCGGCTCAGGCGCATTCAGTATTCTGGCGTCTAGTGGGTCCAATCTGACCCGCTCTGCAATTTCTATCAATGTTAGATAGGCCAAGCTCGGAAGTTTGGTACCAGCTGGTTCTTCACTTTGAACTATTTCAAGATTATCTGATAGTGGCAAAACATCAGCCTTCGTATCAACTTCTACCATCGCCTTACGAACAGCAGACAGGAGATGAACAATGGAAAATGAAAAACCAAAATGCACTGTAGGTTTTATAGGTACGTACGCCTTCTTCGGAGGTTTAACTGGTTCAGTCACTGGCACAACCTCCTCTTGTTTCACTGGCTCAGTTGGTACTGCTGCTCCAGCATCTGGAGCTGACTCTGATTTCTTCCTTCCTCTTTTCTTCTTGGTGGCAGTCGGATTGTCAGATTGTGGGGCTGGGCTAGTTCCCACATCATCCAAATCAATTTTCTCACGCTTCCTCTTTTTCACACTGTTTTCACCACTGGCAACTGTGGGTTTCTTTCTTTGCTTCTTTATGGGTGTTTCGGTCTCTAGCAAAACTGGAACTTCAACCAATTGAACGTGAACAGATTTCTCCCCATTTTCTTCAATTTTTTCTGGGACAATTTCATTGTTGAAAACTGACTCCATATTCGCTTTCTCTGACAAGCCAGGATTGACCCCTGATTTTCTCTTCTTCCCAACCTTATGGCCTTTTGCGTGGCCCGTCTTGCCCTCTACTGGATCAGTCTGGACTTCAGTGGAGGGAGCCTTTTTCTTACTCTTTATCTTTTTCTTGGGTTTATCTGAATCTAATACCGGTTCAGCAACAGCTTTCTTACTCTTTTTCTTTTTCTTGGGCTTATCTGAATCAAATACCGGTTCAACAGCAGCTCCCTTTTGGGATAAATCAGATTCAGAGTCTTCATATTTATTTGGTGAACCATTTGCTTCAGCCCTTGAATTATCAATGTTAACTTCATCATTCCAAGATTTCTTAGTAGCACCTTTTCCTTTCAAGCCCCTCACCCTCGAATCCAAATTATTTAAAGAGTTTTTGTAAGATTTAGCTGTTGATCCCAATTTTAACCCATCCTTGACCTTGCCCCGAAACTTGTGTGATACATCACGCACTTCCCGATCTTCCTTTTCCTTTTCTTCATCACGCTTCAACTGTCGGCTCTTTATTGCAGTTTTCTCTTTCCGTACAAAGCCCAAATTCTGATTTCTCCTTTTAGGGAACCCATTTGCTGAGCTATCTCTAAAACTACCATTATCATCTCTAAGACGACCATTTAAATAATCCCTTCCCAAATTATCATCGGAATCACTATTCTGCAATTCTGATTCTGATTCTGATTCTGGTTCTGATTCCGGTTCTAACTCCAATTCAGTACTTTGATCACTCTCATTGCCCAGAGACTCTTGATTTCTCATTATATGAAGCAACCTGACCTTTTCTTCTAATTCATAACCTTCACAATTCTGCCAAGCCTCCTTAATTCCCGAAATATGGCCAAGCATTGAATCATGATACCTCTGCAAATTACAATAGTACCCTCTTTTCTGTGCAAAGTCCATCCCCTTGCGAAAAAGCACAACTCGAGGGTCACACTGGCCACCCCTCAACAGTTCAAAGAAGTCCCTCAATGGGCTCCCAAAATTAAAATTCTTACCTCCAAATAGCTCGTCCAGAGTTCGCATGAAGGTCTCTTGATCCATGTCAGGCAAATACTTGGATAGCTCCAATCGATCAGAATCATTTAGAAGATTATTCCATGTATCAATGGAGAGAATTTCGCCTAGATTGGGTAGTCCGTACAGTTCAACCGGGAGAGCTACGGTTTGGTTCCCAATTTGGCACAATTCGGAGCCTGGTTCGAGGAAGCTGGTGATATCGGGTTCGTCGGATTCCATGCCCGAATCGATGTCCGACGAGTCCGATGAAGATAGCATCACCGGGGGGCCCACATCATCGGACTCTGACCCGTGAGAAGCGTCACCGTTCTCTGCTGGCCCCGCGCCGTTGCTTTGCAGAATCGCCATTTCCCGAATAAAAAGGCGAAATTAGAAGCGATACAAAGAAACCTGAATATGATAGAGAAAACTAGATATTTTTATCTTGTTTCTCTTTTCTTTTTCGGAGGTTTGAGAGCGAGAGGCGAGAGCGGTGCGGTGAGAAGAGAGCAAGAAGGAAACGGGTTAAGATGGAAGTATGATTCGAATCGGGTAAGGGGATCCGATATGTGATGGAGATCTTCATGAAATGGAAAAACGGCAAAGAGAAAGGAAACAGGAAGAAATGAGCTCCTCATTCGTTGGGGTCAACCACAGTACGCCGTGGCCCAAATTTTAGAGATATGAAGCCAGAGGGCTGAGGCCCATTTGGATAAATTTGGGTCCATCACAGTACGTCTCGGCCCATTAGGAACTTTTTTTTAGCAAATAAAAAGTATTTTTTTAATGAAAGGGGATGATGTTTATTTTATTTCGGTTCAGTATACTCTTGCGACATTTTCACAGCACATCGGGCATAGGAGATCTGAAAAAAGAGTGTATCGAACTAAATATCCGGTACCCCTATTTTTGGATTTTTCTTTTCTACGTTTTGTACCGAATCAAATATCTTATACACCTCTTTTATTGGAATTTTCCCTCCTTATGTTTGATATAGATTTAAAAAAAGAAAGAAAAGGAAGTGTAGTCAATCAAATTTTTCGTCATCCTCAAATGTACCGAAAATTTGATCCGGTACAGGATAGGAGCGTACAAACTACACAATCATTGGTGGTGTTGTGTGGGATGTACCGAATCAAATTTTTCAGTACCTCCAGAGATATACTGAAATTAAATTCGGTACTTGCTAAATTTGTAAAAAAAAACAAGAAAAAACATCAACCCAATTTCCTGAAGAACCAATTTTTTAATTTACTAAAAAAAATTCTAAAATAGGATAAATGAAGCCAGAGGCCCTGCACCACGAACACCAAATCCAGAGCCTCGGAGCGCTGGATAACTCAATCTGGGACTACAACAAGCTGTTAGAGCTTATTTGTAGCTCTAAAATTATCTCCAGTAGAATGTACGGATCTTTAAATTTATTTATTTTATATTAAAAAAATGCCTTAATTAACTGTCTAAATTTCGACGTACTTCTCCGAATTTATAGAGCTTTTTTCAGTGATGCAATTTGTGGAACGGTAGAGTCGTTGGGTCTTGGGAAGACACTTCTTTATCCTTGCCGATTTTTTTTTTTAAATATGTTTTTCTTTTTGTCATTTTTTTCAAAAAAATTGAAAAAAATATACTTATGTTTAAAATAATTATACTTTGTCATAAAAAAAATTGTCCATCCTACGCTAGTTGCTTGGTCTGCCCTAGGGGTGCAAATAGATCAGATACGGATCGGATAGTAGTAAAACCGTATCCGTATCCACTTTTAATTTTCAGATATGGATACGGATTGGATACTAGATGGATACATATGGATACGGATTGGATATCGAATATCCGTATATTTATACATAAATATTTTCATAATATATAGTAAACTATATGGTATTTATCTACTTTTCGGATACGGATAATTAAAATTCAAAACCATATCTGTATCCATATCCGCACGGATATTCGGATATCCAATATCCGTATCTAATTTTCAGATACAGATGCGGATACAATCGGATAATATTTGACCTGTTTGCACCCCTAGTCTGTCCTGAATTTATGTCATACAACTCTCGGTTACCCAACTAACTAAAGCTCCCATTTCAAATAGTTTTCACATGCTCATTAAAATATCTACGCGGCCAAGTTTTTTTTTATATAAGTGGACTACTCCACCGATTTCACAAAACGAAATCTTACATTGTGTGGCAAGTACTGGTACCAGTGGTACTAGTCTTGTCTTAGAACAAACATCTACCTATTACAAAGTACAAAATTCCTTATTAAACCAGCACCTACAGCATACCAAAGCATATAACCAAAGCAGAAGACACAATCAGTATGCATCAACTAAAAGAAATTATCCCCTAAACTTATTATAAAATTGTTGCGCCTAAATATCAGATTTCACAGTCGTCCTATAGGTCGGACCCTTCTGTAAGTAGAGGGATGTGCTCCTGCACTGTCTCACCCATTGCCTCCTCATGTTCAATTAAATAATCACAAAAATAGGAACATGCAACATATCATTAGGAAGTACTAATGATAATTTAAGAACAGATCCATTATCTTTTGAATTCACCCAAAATTGGCAAGAGAAATAATACTAGTGGCAACTAATGATCAATGAAATGTGATTTCATTGCCAAATATCCAAAGCGGTCACACCCTACAAGGTACCTGTTGAGATATCATATAGTGATACGATACTTAATAGTGTTATGTGATAACACTAAGTCAAATCCTAGAATGTATCATGTGATGTAGGACATTACATAGGGCATTCAATCAACACTAAAAAGTGTGATGTCGAGTTAATTTAGTACATGTGATGTACAAATTAATTGAGAAAATGTTTAATGTGATTAAACAAAAGAAAGACGTTGATAGAACTTATTCATTTGGTCAATTTGATTGTGCCAGTGGAGCTTCATTTGGTCAATTTGGGTTTTATGGCCAAAACAAGTTTGATTTGATCCCAGTCAACAAAAGTCAACTGCGGTAATTGATGAGCTGATGTGGATCAGGTTTGACCTGGTCAACATCTGGTGAGGAGAAGAGTTGGCTTGGGGAAGGGGTATGGTCTACTTTGTCCATGGATATTTTGTGAGGAATTTGAATGGAGTGTTGGTCCATTGGACCAACATATTGTATTATTATTATTGTGTCCATATAAGGATGTCTCTCATTCACATATTGAAGGGACAAAATAGTAGTTACAAATTAAAGATGAGAGCCTTCATTTAAAGCCCCACACCCCTTCTCTCTCTTGCTCTCTCCATTCTCTTCTTCCTCATCACCCTTTTCCTCTTCCCTTTCTCTTTTTGGCCTAACCCCACAAGGGGCCGCCACCACCCTAGGTCGCCACCACCACCACCTTGGGCCGATCGGCCCCGTTTGGCCGATTGGCTTGGTTTTGGCGTCTTTCTTCTCCTCTTCTCACCATCTTTCTAGATTCATTGTTAGATTGTGTTTTGAGATTCGATTTGATCCTTCTTTGCTTATTTGATTGTTCTCATTTGAGTTACTCATGTGTTGAGCATTTGCTTGTTCTTTTTTATTCGTTTCTTGTTGAAGAAGACGAGTCTACAAGTGAAGTAAAGGGATTTGATTTTGGAGATATTATAGTACATCTAGTATTGAAATCATCTCTCTCTCAATCAAACCTTGGATGGATCAAATTTTGAGGTTGCCATTGTGGTAACTTGGAGAAGAAGACACAAAGGAGACTAAGGTGCTGGCTTTTGGCAGATCCCGCTCCATTCATTTGGAGAGGTAATATTCTATATTCTATGCTTGTTCACATGTGTGATGTGAACTATAAACTGCGTGGATGATTGCATTCTTGATCGTAAGATCGTACATGTTTAAGCTAGAAAATTTAAAATTGCACCATCTAGCTGCATGTAAAATCCAATATATTTCACTTTAGATCTTTATGTTAATTTCAGTGATATTAGGCTTATGTGTAACCATAGACTAGTTGCTACTTTGTTGTTTTACTTTTGTATTTTGCATGAACTATTTTCTTTTAGGTAGCATAACTTTTGAATATTTTGAGTCGGACTTTTTTTGTCTGATCTTGAAATGTTCTATTTTGTAAGTTACCAAATAGTTTCTATATGAAACAGACCTCGTAGCCTTTTTCCAAAGAAAAACAAAAGTAAATATTCAAAACTAACCACAATTTATATCAAAATGTTCATCATCATCATCATTACTGTTATCGTTGTTGTTGTTTGTTATTAATCTTATTCTCGTTCTACCTTTTGCCACTATATTATTTATTGTTGTTTTTATTTATTTTCTATGTTTACTATTGTTTTTGTCATCTTCGTCATCGTCGTTATTGTCGTATTATTACTACATTGTCATTGTTATCAAATGATTATCAATATTATAATTACTACATTGTCATTGTTATCATTATGATTATCAATATTAATATCATTGATACTATCATTATGGTTATATTATATTTAATTATTAATATTTGATTACGATTATTATAATAATTTATTTACTAGTGATAAGTATCATTTAATTAAAGAAACTCGTGAAACATTTCAAACCGATAACCTAAAAATTTCGAAGTTCGACGGTTTTAAACTTGGGATTGGGACTCATATATGGGAACTTTCGACCTAACTGCTTTAAACTGTTAAACATCTAAACGAAATAATAGATCGAAATATTGCTCACCAGCTACAGATATATATATCATCATTATAGAATTTTAGATAAATCTAGACCCCGAATTCCAATTTCGACAGGTTATATGAGATCTAACTCAATATTTGTCCAAATAGACACACTGTTCATTTTTTATAGTAAGGATTAGTTCCTGTTTTGATCGTCCGTTCAAAAACAGACAACCCATAGCTGCTCAAAAACATATATTCACACATTTAGGACATGTTTGTTTCTCACGGGATTATACGGGATGATATTTTGCGGGTTCAGAAACCCACTATTTAATTTGCAGTTACCCATATTCACGAGTACGCACATAATTGATTATGGAAATGTGCTAACATGAGTGTTCAGCACTTCAGCTGTACCGTTGTATTAGTTTGTGGAAAATCTTGAATTATTTTAAAAATATGTATTTCTATTTAAATTTATCACATATTTAAATATAATTAGACCAATAAAATGCTTAAAAATGTGTTGTAATTTGTAAAAAAAAATGTATGAGTAATTTTTTGAGTGATAGTATGTATTTCTACTTCTGTATTTGAAAGACTTATTATCGATACTAATTTTATGATTAATAGTTATTAGTAATTTTGTGATTAATTATAATCTAAAGTCCAATAATTAACATATAATAAAATTCAGAAAAAAAAAATTGTATAAGTGTAAATAAATTATAACTTTTTCCTTGGTCAGTCGTGTAAATTATAGGATTATATTAAAATAATGACAAAATTATTATGATTTTCGATAACTTAAAGCATCTTTTCTAATTAAAAAATTAAATTAAGTACTTTTAGATCATGGTATTTTTTATGAGATTCAGATGCAAATATGAATAAGTATAGTTTATTTAACATTTAATACTAGGAAGCTAATATGAGTATCCGCGCTACAGTACCGCACTGTACCCGCACCTAAACTGCCATAACTGCTTGTGGGGACCGCAACTATTCCAAAACTGTAATTTTATTTTACAAATTTTAATAGTAACACTGTGAAGTATATAGCTCAAACAGGGTAAGTATTTATACCTATACAATGAACTACATATGATATATGAATTTTCCTAAAATAACTGTATCCGCACCTTTTCTTGAAAAATTCTCGTGTTGTACCCGCATTAGGGAACCACTCAAACAGCATGTGG
Source organism: Carex kokanica (assembly GCA_025461125.1). Classification (NCBI taxonomy): domain Eukaryota; kingdom Viridiplantae; phylum Streptophyta; class Magnoliopsida; order Poales; family Cyperaceae; genus Carex; species Carex kokanica. Next base: position 2,298,853 of record JAJGRX010000638.1, read on the forward strand.
GGACCGCAACTGTTCCAAAACTGTAATTTTGTTTTACAAATTTTAATAATAACACTGTAAAGTATATAGCTCAAACAGGACAAGTATTTATACCTATACAATGAGCTACATATGATATATGAATTTTTCTAAAATAACAGTGCGGGTATTGTAGCGTGGGTACTGAAATAATTATTCTTAATACTAATGCATTCAACATTTTTTATTTGAAAATTTTGATGAGAGAGATGAAGTAAGAGATCATGGGAAACAAATAATTTGGTTTGATCTATTGTTTATTTATTCTCACATATTTGTGAAGAGATAGGAATGAAGATGGAGAAAAATTCCTATTCCATGTTTAAAAAAAAAGGACATCTCCCATCGAGTCTAAAATCCCACAAATTTTCATATGAACACATCTTCAGGTTCCGTTTGGATTGCAAAAATCCCATTAGAATTGACAAGATATTAAACTTATTGGGATAAAGTACCCAAAATATGTTCGGATGGAAGATTATATGATGCAGGAATGAATATATTTTCCACTCTTTCTTCCCATCTCAATGTAAATTTATAAGAAAAAAATTTCAACTGGAACTGAATTTTTTTTTTTCTGACAGAATAAGTCAGTAGGTGCTCTTGTTGAACAGTTTATAAAACTTAAAAAATTAATAAAGAAAACTTTGTTCCGTCCTATTTGACATCAACGTGATTCTAGCAGTCTTTTTTTTTAAGATATGATTTAAGTATTAGATAAGATACAAAGGTTTTTATTTATCTAGTGATATATACAATGGTCTCCGTGTGAAATGTTACAGGTTCAAAATTTAAATAAAAAAATTTATTGTAAATATTAAATAGTTAACTGGTTTGACCTGCAACCTTTACTAAAAAAAAAAGACACAATAGGTTTTTGACAATTTCATTCAAACTCGTTAATAAATGCAACAAATAAAATTCAGTTTATTAAATACAAAGGCTATAGTATATCCATCTCATCAAATATAATATTTAATTATAAATATTTGTATATGAAATGATAATTAATAAACGTTATTATCTTATTGTTTAACTACTTAATTTAATTACAATAACAATATTATTATTTATAAGAATAATTATATAATATCAAACAATTTATAAATAAAAATATAATTTTTCACAAATACTTTCATAATATAACTGAACATTTATTTCAGCAAATTCTCATAATTAATCTCATGCATATCCATGAGTATGGATTCCCATAATTTAATTTGTAGATTTTTGCACTTCCAAAATCACATTGTATATAATCCCAGGACAAATGAATATGTCATTAAAAAAAACAAGCAAATAAGAAAACTGCACCAGCCGTATTTAGGATCCGTATCCTCTACATTAACTCAAAAGGGAATCTTTTGAGTTTTTCTACCGTTTGATTTTAAACGGAGTAAATCCGACTGTGCCTATAACACAGGAGACCTTTTAATATTAGTGCAAATCTAATTCGCACGAATCTTAAAACAGATTGAATAGTCGAGATGCATTAACTCAAAAGATTCCTTTTGAGTTAATGCAGAGGATACGAATTCGCATTAATCCTACTGCATTTTGCCTACGGGTTTGATTTTTGTTCTTACAAAGAAAGTAGCGCTACAGTATGGAGGTAGATTCCTAGTCACATAATTACTCACTTGTCCCTGAGATAATTTTTCCAGGGAAAAGGCATGTTGACTATAAGAGCATATGCGCAAGGTGCGTATGCCTAGGAAATAGAGGATATCGGTTACATTAATTGATGCACTTATTTTACTCCCTGACTCATGTGGTAAGATCCATCGGTAATGAACACGCACAAACAGTACTGTACTGTACTGACAACATGGATCAACTCGCTACGTGGGTAACATGTTTTCGCAATTGTGCTGATATATATTTCCTGTGGGCTCCAAGAACTATATATTGCCTGTGGGCTCCCAAAAATAATTTTTTAAACTTAAAAAAAGAAAAAGAAAATTGCACTGATATTTGAACTGGAATTTTATAATTTACGCCTTTACGCTGTGGCGCAGAGACCACATTGGTTCCAGATGAAAACAAGATATTCGTTTGATGTAGCATGAAAAAGAAATGAGACTCTTATATATATATGTATAAATTGGGTTTCACCACAGAAGAAGGAAACGAAAGGAGGAATCAGGTATCCCTCCTGGCACAAGCGCTCAGAGCTCCTGAATCCTGATTGGATTAGAGTTGCTGCAAGGGGAGAGGTGGCGTGAGACAGAGGAGAACGCATGATATAAGAAATGATGAGTTCAGAGAGGTCATGTCAACCCATCATATAGATGCTGCTCCGATTTGTTATTTGTTATTTGTATTTTTTTTCTCCATTTTGGTATATAGCTTAGAAAATTACTCAGACGAGTTAAAATTTTAGATATCGTGGTGATTTTTATATAGTCACGTAATGGATTGTGGCTTTGTCATCTTCTACGCTTTGTCTTTTATACACCATGGCCGGAGAGGCTGAATCTTGAGCCAGGAAATAAGGATACGGTGCTTATCCTATTTGACGACATAAAAAAATAACTATTTTTTTTTTTTACTTCATCGTGATATTTTCCGAGGATAAAAAATAGAAAATTATGATTGTATTGTAAAGTTATGTCTTAAGCTCATCATAATTTTCTAATAATAGTCAAATGTTAAACATAATATATTATATTGATAGAGCAAAGTTAGGATGTGATGTGCTCGTCAAGAGTAATTGGTGAGCACAACTCCAAAAATCTATTGAATTGTCTTCAAACGGCGAATTCAACTGGTTGAAATCTATCTACTTCACGAGCGATGCATGTACTTATAAAATTTTGAAAATTTCAAATTTATTTAGTACAAGATCAAGCGGTAAAAAAAATGATGAAAAATGAATACATAAACAACTTAGAAAATGTTCATTTTTTGACAACTTAACTTTTTTAGTAAGGTACAAAATAACTTTTTGGAAATCTTTACTACTTTTTAAATAGGTACAAAATAATTGTTTTTGAATGGTCCTGAATATTCTGAAAACAATGATTTTGTGTCTATTTTAAAAAATAGTTAAAGAGTTTTAAAAAATATATATAATTTGGTTTTGAAGCACAAAGATTATGTTGGTTCGGATTGATTATTTGAACTGTGTAAACGAAGAAAAAAAATGTGAGATACGAATGAAACATAAAAGAAATGATACATTTGAACTCTAATCGTGAATGATTGCCAATATATATCTATTCATGATTATGTTTTTTTTTTTTTTCCTTTTGCAATTCTCAAAAGATTTCTATTCCGACCTTACATGAAGGCACAACTAGTTAAAGAACCATAGGATTGCGTTAATGTTAAAAGAGGCGAGTTAAGGTACGACTTGTCCATTAAATGAATGTGCGTCAGATTATCTACAAGCATCAATCATGTTATGTTAAATTAAAACTGTGTAATTTAAAATTATATAATTCCAAAATAAAACTTTATAATTAAAAATATGGATACAATTCATATTTTACATCAACTTGATATATACGTTCATGACGTACGAGTAAAATTTAGACCAAAGTGGTTCATCGTATATAAAATGGAACAAACTAGAAAAGCAATGCTGCTTTAGAAAAGTTTTTTTCTATTTCTTTCGGGAGCAAGATTCCATGTTTTTGGATTATGTTTCCAATACCTTTTTGGTGTAGCCTTTTTTAGATTGATATTGTCTGGTTACTGTAGGGGTGATGATAGATGCCTACTTGTCTAGGGAACCAATAAAAGACTGGAACCAATAAAAGACTGGAATCAATGTACTCAGAATAACTCATGATATGAACCGCTGCAGCTTTTCATATAAGCATAGACAGAGACGTCTCAGAGAAGTCAAATCCATTTAAAAGCACCTTTTAATTCGATCAGACATAAACTGAAATTTGCAAAGACAAAAACCAATAAACATTTTTAATTTTGATTATATTACAAATTCACTACTTTTGCTCTCTCAAATCCAACTTGCAGTGAAAATTGAACTTAAAATTGAGCTTAAATGATGCCCTTCATTTTCTACCATATGTTTGTAAATTATTAATTGTACCATACTGGCATATGCTCTTCTCATCACAATTTCAAACTTCCAAAACAACTCACTTGTTAAAAAAGATTTCCAAGTAAAATTCTACTTATATATTTAATAATGACTAAATATCATAGAAAAGCTCTCAGTTACACCTACTTAACAAGCAGATCAACAGAGAACCAGCTAACAGAAAAGAGCATAACTCTGACTTTTACTACTCCGACAACTAGCTTATTATTACAAGATATTTCTAACTGGTATGATCAAGTCATGCATCAGCTGGGAGGTACCAGTGCTTGATGGTAGTTTTGAGAATTGTTCGGACCGGTAAGACTCGTGTGGTTTGAAGGGAAGAGATCAAGGGTTCTCGGAGGGCCCCGGCACTGTTTGATCGTTGAATCCAAACCCATCATGGCCATCCATTCATGTGTAACTGATTCTTCAGAGAACCCTTGGCTTAACTTGGAACAGATATAACAAAAATTTGGGTCATCAGCTGTGTCCTCTTGCGCTGCCTGTTAATAGACAACAACATATAGAGACTATTATGTTTTGTTTGTATATATATCATTGATTCCATATTATTTCATTTCCAAAATTATATGGAGTCCTTGGTGGCGTGATGGGTACAACTGTGGAGAGGTACATGGTACATGTATGGCAATGCATTTAATTTAGTCCAGAAAATTAATCATTAAACAGGAATCCAGTACGTGATGATACAGCACCTATATACTTGAAAAATATAGCAATAATGATAACAACAATGTCAACAAATAAGTAAGATAAATAAAAGAAATCGTACGAGGAACAAGAAAAGAACGAAAAAAATAAGAGAGCAAAATTTTTATATAATGACTTGTGTTAAGAGTTTTTTCCCCAAAAAAAAAGAGAGAAAAGAGAGACTCGTTAATTTTCAGTACAAAAAATCTCTTCTAGAATTTTAGTTTAAAACCTCATTAGTTGGTATATTGTCTTAATATCAAATCTTTATTGGTTCTAATTTTTGTTACTAAGATTTAATACAATTTGTTTTCTTATCCTCGTCATGTAGCTAGCCTATTCATATTGAAATATTTTAGTCTCCACGACTAAAAAATTATGAAAAACGTATATATTCTTTATCCAAAATCATTCCAGTGTAACATTTGGTTCATAAAATAATTTCAGTCCGCACTGGAAATCATAAAAATAGCTAAACTAGAAAGAACCCTATTTTGAATGTAACATTTTCCCACTTATTTAATTAAAAATTTAATCCAAATCGAGATGTTTATAGACCAGAATGGAAACTTCGAATTAGGTTTCTTACAATAGAGAAAGAAGGCTAACAATTTTTTGAATTTAAGAAGGCTAATTATTAAGTTTGTGTCAGTAACTTCAGGGACAAATTAAGTTGGCCACAATTTTTATGTTATTTTACTTATTATACGACTACTATGTAATGTAATCAACAGTGTTGAATTTAAATCCTCTATTACACATTTCTGAAACCTTTCTTTCTTCTTCAATGTCACTGACAAATGGGTTCAACTGACACACCATCAGAACGAACTTTTAATATCAGTGACACAATAACATATTCAATGTCAGAAATAAAATAGAGAAACCCACACTTGTAGTTTATTTTATCTTAAATGTATTTTTTGTGTGGTTACAATCTAACTATAAATTTACACTAATTAACCAAAATTCGAGTAACATTTTTCAGACCTGATCATGTCCATGAAATGCATTATGAGTAGGAAGACACAACCCATCTTGAGAAGCCATGGGTTGCTGAAACTGAGTTGCAGGAAGTAGCAAAGGATGGAACTGAGAATAGGGGGAATTGCCGCGACCACCGCTGTATCCACCGTAGATTCGGCTGAGCCACCGTCTGATCTTCTGTCTCTCTCTGGCCTTGTGATTCTGAAACCAGTAAAAAACATTCTTCCCTTGTATCCTACCATAGCGAGACAATTGAGCAGTTATTTGCTGAATTTGAGTTGCATTTGGTGTTTTCACACCATTTCTGTACATCTCTTCCAGTAGCATCAGTTGCTCTGGTGTTGGACTCCACCTTGTGGAGTGAGACTGTGTTTGTGTCATTTCTCTTATCTGTCTCTCTTTCTCTGAGTGTGTTTTTGTTGTATATGTGTTGGTTTTGGAGTCATGTGGAGATGAAGAGATGGGGTATATATGGATGTATGAAGGACATTATATTGTTTGCAATTCATTGCCCTGCAATTTCGTAGAATGATATTTGTCATAAGATGGTTAAGAATTACCAAGCATGTAGAAGCACTATTTGTAGCCACAATTTTATATCATCAAACATTTTAAATAGATGCATTTATAGCATTTTATAAAATATTGATGATCTATATACATGTGATTTGACTAATTCTATTGTCCAGGATAAAATATTTAAATTATGCGGTGAAACCACGTAACTAATATCACAACCAAAATTAATCAAACAAATTATCCTGCAGGTTGAACAGAAAATTACAGTAACTGTACGTAATTTACGCGGTAGAAAAATAAAATATTTATTCAAGGCTAAATTTCTTTAGTCTTCCTTTCAAATCATGGGATCCGTATCCTCTGCATTAACTCAAAAGGGAATTTTTTGAGTTAATAAATTTCAACCGTCTGATTTTAAACGGAGCCAATCCGACTCGTGTCTATAACTTAGAGGGCTCTTTAATATTAGTACAGATTTAGTTTGCACGAATCTTAAAACAGATCGGACAGTCAAGATTTATTAACTCAAAAGATTCTCTTTTGAGTTAATGCAGAGGATATGAATTCCAAATCATGAGCCATCGAATTTCAAACTTCCAATCAAATCACCTCATCAACTTTTCCATCCAAACTAACAGATTGTTAATGCCATATTTCAAATCAACAATAGTTATCCATGTCATAAAAATGTACGTTCACACCATATACATATGCCGCGCCATTAAACTGTCAATTTTATTTGAGCGAAGTAGCATGATTGTAATATATTGAAGTGTAATGGCTAGTGGGGACAAATCAAATATCAGTGTTTAATTAGTAACAATGAAATAAGTTTGGTGATTTCCAATGAAACTTACTCTTTGTTGAAAAGAAACAATAATACCACAAAAAAGTTCAATTTATAAAGAACAGAACTCGAATGAATGAAATCAGGGTTATGGGTTGTTCTTAATTGAGAGGATTGTAGATGAGGGAAGAGGCTGGATGGAGACAAAAGGGATATAGGGAAGAGATAAAAAGATAAAACAAGGGCAAACAGTGGAGCTTTGTCTTCAGAGAGAAAAAAGACTATTGAGGGGACAAAACTGGCAGAAAGAAAAAAGAGGGAAGGGTCATGTACTCATGCTGATGTTAGTTCCTCAGGGTTCAGAAGAGAAGGAAGCGGGGAAGGGAGAGAGCAATGACTTGGCTTTTCATACGGTAGAATTCCAATCTACTGTGGCATCACATTTAGTAGCATTTTGTTTACCGGATCTGTATAAAAGGTATCGAGAAGTTGCATGGTAAAGTAGATTCTCTAGTGAAAGAAAAACTTCGAAGGATAATTTTTGTTCTCTAATTTTCAGGGCATTTTACATCGCAGTAGTACCGCACTATCTGAATCTTTATATGATGACACGTACATGTATGCCATTCATAAAAAAGAAAAGAGAAAAGAGATATGTTGAAAACTATATATTTTTTTTTAACAACTGCAACTAATAACACAGCTATTAAAAATAAAGACGCAAAATTACAAAATGTTCTTCATAGTTTAGATGAATTGTGTATCAACTTTATAAAATTTAAAAATCATTCAGTAATAGATTAAGTGCCAATAAAAATGAACCGTTAATTTTTCAAACCGTGCGACAGATAATTACACCAATTTAAAATACAGAAAAAAAATCTTCAATTTTTTTTTGTACAACCGTTATTCAGTTGTATGGTCGTAAAACAATATTCTCAATGTAACCTATTCCTTAAAAAAAATCCCACAAAATTTTAGTTTGTACAGTTTTGGTTGTTCAACTTTAGAAGGAAGAAAAATAGGTGAGCATATGTAAGAGCATCACATCACCATGTCTAATCCGATATATAATGGTTGGTGGAGGTTGGAGATGTAATTCCAACAGTCGGAATGCCTTGTAGCTACTGAAGTAAATAAAGTAAAAGTGGAAAGCATTTATAATAGTTGAAATGAACACTTGCTTATGAAAGGGTTTTCAATTTATGTTGGACACTTGGGACTCTAAAAATCATTTTTTGGAGCTCCCAAAAAGGGAGAATTTATGGTAACGAATCACGTGCACCACCAGAACTCATATCATGACAGTCTGGCTCATACAATCGTACTTGCACTACAGGGCAGTACCACATACCTTGATGCCTGTACTGGCTTTGGAACCAATTGAATACCTGCTTGATACCAATTGTTAGTAAACCCTTGCACTATTGCAGTGTTGGTTCATACAAGACATCACTTGGAAAATAAAACCAGCACAGAAAATAATGTGCTTCTTGAGGTTCCACTGTAGCGCACACTACAAAAGTTGAAAAGCAGCAAAGCAATGACAGAGGTCCCTGCCTCCAAAAAAGAACCATAAGTAAACTACTGGAGAATACGCATGTTGACGGGAGTACTGAGGCAGAAGCTCCTGTTCTTAGAAGCATATGCATATGAGGCATCGAGCTGGGTCGGGAACTTCACCACTACAAGCCTTATTGGATCTGAGTCTGCTTGAGTCCTGCATGAGGAAACATGCCAACTCATTCATGTTAATGCCTTGCAAGGCTGTTTAAATTGAATTAATTTACAATGTTTACTGGAAACCGATACGGGTTCAGTGACTAATGCATTCCCACATAACATGCATAAGCTTCGGCAATTTGAATAACTCTCAAGTCACTCTATTCACATGTCAGTCCTTGAATTTTTCTATTACTGGTTAGTTCTTGTGCCCCTAGAGTAATGTGGACAGGTATTTGATACATCTTTAGGAAACTAGCCAAATTGAGTTTAACACGGACTAGATCTAGTTTCAACCAAGAAATGACAACAGAGCATTGTCAAAATGTTGGTACTGTGATGCTTTAACACTGCTGGAAAATGGCATGGTACCCCCAATATATACAGTAGGTTATTAATTGTCACCTAGTAGCGAATTGAAAGGAGGAAGAATCATAGTTGCATCCAGACAAGAAGCGCTCTATGTCATCCAGGGTTGCATTGTAGGGGATGCCTTCCATTAACACCTGACGATTGGGGAGATAGCCGATATGTTCATTTTCTGAAAAGAAACATTACTATTCCATGCTTATTCAGCAAGGGTTATGCACAAATTTTGAAACCATACTTACAGCTTTTCCATCATACGAGCTTTTCATGTCCCATTCGGACCGGCCAATCTGAGAAAGATATTGATATTCAATTTACAACACATTGATTTTATAAAATATCGCTGAGGAAATTTGCTCAGGGATTAATAATATAATGCAATTACCATTGACTTTGCCAAATTGAACAAATTCCCTCTCAACTTTATCTGTCTAAAGGCGTTATCAAATGAAGCTCGAGCAGGAAATTGCACAAAGCTATGTCCAAAACAAATAAATGAAAATTTAGTGACTTTTTCATTTATACCCTGCAGAGTGTCAAAATATCACAAACACCCCTGCAAAAAAGAAGAAAGATAGTATATCCTTACAAAATATAGCCTTCCCAACGTATCCATCTTCCATGGAAACATAAATCATAAAGAAGAGGGGTAATTTGGAGCTCTAGAATACTTCACATGGAGAGTTTTTATAAGTGCTACTTTGACTTTTATAAGGGCATCTGAATTATTTTTTATCTTGCCGGTATATAAATGAAACTGTTATTGTCAAGCAATCATAATATCATAATTTATTCTATTACCAAAGCATGTATTAGTTAATTAGAATTGGAGATTTAATCCTCTTTCAGCCTACAGTGCTTACAAAAATAAAGATTAAAAAAGGGCAATACGCGCTAGTTAGGAAAAAAGCTCGGTTATATTCGAATTTGATATCATGGAATGACAAATCACAGCCTTCAAGGTGATGAATTAAATCGGTTTTCAGCATGTTTTTCCCCAAAATGGACTGTGTACGCCCACTAATCCTTCCATATACTAAACCTGCCATGTTACAAAAAGGTCTAAGTCAACTAAGATTTGCAAAATAAATAATTAAGAAAAATAAAAAGATGAGGTTTGCACTCATTTGTACTGTACTCGACTCAAATCATCTCAATGTGCCAGCTGATATTACTTTGACCCATATTCCATTTGCTCAAGCAGGTAAAAAAACAGAGTTGAGGTTACAGGTAGTAATTGGTCAGAGAAATGTTGATGTGCACCTGACCCAATAATGCACGGGTCAGTCTTAAATGGGCTGATTTAAAATGACGGGCTGCTTACCTCCTACAGTCAGACATGGCTGGTTTTGGATCACATGATGCACATGAAAATATTGTGCCGAGGGTTTTAGGTCCTTAAAATTGAGAAAAGAAAATGTGAAGTTGAGGTGCTAAACGGGTCTGGTGTGAGTGCGCCTCGTCCAGAAGTCAATCAGACCATGACCCGTTAACAACCAAGATAGCCATAGCCCTAGGAGGAGAGAAGCAACGAAAGAAAATAAAGGAACTGAACCTTCAGGTGCGGACCGGAAGAAGGGATCATCGGAGGAGGCGTCACTCGATCCGGCCTCGGCGGAGAGAAACCTCTGCTCGAAAGCCCAATGGGAACCGGCCGGAGCCGATCGGAGCTGGCGGGAAGGTCCGGAGCTCAGCGCGCTGCGTATCATGGCGATCTTCGACATTGTCTCTCAGTAGCTTCCTTCGGGTGTCAGAAGCGAGAGGCGCTATACTCGGGAATTGGAGGGACAAGGGATTGATGCCCGAGGGGTAGAGTAACGGCGCCCCATTCCAATAGTGGGCATGGTATCGGCCCAGTGTTAGTGTTGGCAAATATTGGGTCTGATAGATGGGCCTCTTCTTCATTATGGGCCTTAATATTAGCCTCTTTTATGGTGAGATGAGAATTATAATCAGTACTACTTTAATATCACCTTAAAATTCACTCAGAGAAGATAGGATCCGTATCCTCCCAGGTACCTGACTCAAGCAAATTGAAACGGACTGTCCAGATTAATCCTATCTGGGCCAAACTCAATCCGGTGCCTATGGAGACCATAGGGGGTCTATTTTGAGATTCGTGCCATGTTAAAGAACTGTCCGATCGTAATTGTCTTCAATCAGGTAACCTGAGGTGATGTGAATTCGAAGAGATCTCAGCCGTCCATTCAGCAGATCTCAGCCACTGATCAAAAGTATATCTCAATCTTAGCCATTAATCACTAATTTCGATTTTATACATCTGTTTCATGTTATCAAACGTGTAGAAATCTAAATTTAGATCGAAACTTACTAGCCACATGAAAAGCCACACACAACAATTGTATCGTTTGTCCACAAACGACGCGTTTTTTCTAACGTGTGATTCTTTTTTTCTTTCCCCTCTGTTGCTTCTTTATCTCCTTCCTCTGTCGCTCGCTCAAACAAAGAAAAACCCTAAACCTATCGGTCTCTCTTTTTCTCTTCGATAAACATCTCTCTTTAGATCTGATCGGAACCCAATATTTATCCCCGATAAACATCTCTCGGAACCCAGGAACTGTGTCGTCCGTTCGTTCCAGGCCGCGCCTCACCGTACCGCTGCTCTCCGACGAGATTCCCGTGACTCGCGGCCGTGATTTTCCAGCCGCACTGCGACTCGAGTAATTATCCAATTTAGCACCTCTTGAGTTTTCAACTACCTTGTACTGTCCTTACGATATGTTACACAAATCCCAAATTTAATCTGCTCTTGCTATTCTTTGATTCAACTGAGATGGAATTGAGATCGATTTTAGTTACTAGCTTTAATTTTTCATCAGTTTTGCTACCGAGCACTCACAGTTAAATGAAAAAAATAAAGAAATAAGGAAAATAAGAAAATGAAAATTCTTAAAAGAGAAATGATTATTGTTGAAAATCAAAAGATATGTACGGATTTCATAGGATTTTCTACAAAATTTGCCAATTTGCACGTGTACAAGTATTGTTCATGTCCATACACTACCTTCCAGTATTCATTCGGTTTATCACAAACAATGAAAATTTCAATTTGCTGTATTTGTTTTGTATGTTTATATTGTTAGCTCAATATAGTGATGTTTCTGATAGATTGAAGCAAAGAAGCAAACATTCTCCTCATTTAATGAATTACTTGCACAATTAGATAATCCTGTGCTTGTTGACTTCTACGCGACTTGGTAATATCAAGCTCTCTTTTTCCTTCTCCATCTTTCTATCTTCTTTCCTACGATTATGAATGTGCGCAACATTTTGTTTCTTTCTCTTATTTAATATGTTCATTTTCACTTATTTAGTATATGTTTTTATTCACCTGAAATTTTCTCTGTGTTTTGGTCAATACATTTTGTTTCAATGTCTAATGCCTGATGATTTACAAGTTTGTATGATAAATGCATGATTGTTTGTTATATGGTGGTAATCAGGAATTTTTGTTAATATGGAAAAAAAACAGGATTCTATGTTTTGCAATTTGAAATTGTGAACTGCTTTAAGTTTTACTTATTTTTTTAATGGAATCGAGTAATAATTTGCAACACCAATGCCTTACCAGTTTCAATTTTCTTGGACAAACTCTGTAAAATTATTTAAAGTTTCATTGTTCTTGCATGGCCTATGAATAGAGGTGTTATATGTTGTGAATTTAAGTTCACACTTTTTTTAAATCATCTCATTTAGAAAAACCAATGCCTTTTCACTTTCACCTTTCTTGCACGGCTGATCAATAAGAGTGCTACAGGTCTCGACAATATGCCCCTACCCTTCCGAAATAATGACATCAACAAAATCTAATGCCTTTTTTTTGTTTCACCTTCTGTCCATAGCCCAATTATAACAGTGCTACAGGTTATGACATCATGTTTATTGACTTTTTTTCATCTTATGTTATTTGAAAATCATGACAACTTCATGTTGAATGACTTTGTCAATACTTAGTTGAAAGTATAGTTAAATTGAGGATATGCAAACAAATATTTTTGTTATGGAAAGTCTTTCCATCTGATCACAACAAGGTATAATCAAACAAATCTATACTTAGGTTTAAGATTACTTTCTCTTATCTACGTTAATCTTTACTGGTATAAATATAATGTTTATTCTTTTTTACTATTATTTTCTGAAACTTACTCAATATTTGACCAATATAACTAAACTCATGGTTTCTCACTTTACAGTAATTAGAACAGCATTCAAGAATGAGCATATATTGTGAAATTAAAATAACATGCAAGTATTGGAACCACTAGGAGCTCGGAATTAGGAATTTTGACGTCTCAAGTTGTGCTACCTGTCAAGAAATAAAATAACCACAAATTATGAGAAATTCGAAATATATCAGTGCCTCCAAGTCAATCTGCAGTCTCATTCTTGGAGGGGCGCAAATTGACATTGGGACTCTCCAAAAAAAAAAATACACTGTAATATACTGATATTCAAGTTTTTGAGGGGCCGCATATTGACTTGAAGGTCCTGATATTTTTCGAATTCTCCAATTTCGTTGGTGTTTTTTTTTTTTTGAAATGGTATTAATAAAATTTCCGAATTATAGAAGAAAGGGTAAAAACCCAATATACCCCTTACTGAGCTCATGTAGTGAGTCTGATCTGAGGGGCGTGAACTAGCATCTGTATAGCAAAAAAAAAAAAAGCTGTGCAAAATAATACCCACCTATGTATTTCTCTTTTGAATGTTTCCTGTTGAAACTCTAAGCATAAGAATAGAATGCCACATGGGTAAATAATTAATTCCCATATAGTCCTTGTCTATTCTAAAATACAGTTGCGGAGTTCTGCGGAAATGTAGAGATGGGTAAACTTACTAAGCAAGTGGTTTTTACGAACCCGTACAGGATTTTCAACATCAACCACTGGACCTCGCCATATCTTGATCTGAATGCTAAGAGGACGCTGAATTAAAATTCCAAATTCCAAATTATTCGATGAAAGAGTACACGTCCTTCAAATCGACCCAAATTTCCAAATTATGAAGGATATATTATACGAGAACTAGAAAGCAGAGATATAAAATTAAATTAATGCATCTAAGTGAGTTATACAATAGTTGGTTGTCAGTACGTTGAATTACAAAATTAAACTAAATGCATTAAACTGAGTTGAATAATAGTACCAGAATTAGAATAGTTCACACAATACATTAATTTAAAAGATAGTTCATACATGATGTAGAGCTAATTAAAGAGCAATTAAATTGGAAGAGCTTAATTTCTACGTCTTTGTCGGCTCCTATTGTCGTTTTGCATATTTTCCCACAATGTATTCCTAATGCATGTTTCAAGCAAGTATCTAAGTGTTTCGTTGAGTCCTATAGTTACTCCAAATTAGGGGTGAGTAAATTGCTCATAACTCGTAACTTGCTAATAACTCGCTCGCTAAATGTTCATTAACAACTTGTTCATTATCAATTCACTATAACTCGCTCATTAACTTAATGAGTCGAGCATAAACATACCCCAACTCGCTCATAACTCGTTCATTAAAAATTGAGTTACATAAATCCAGTTGAGTATGTGACAGAGATAGCTTTGACCTTTGAGTATGTGACATGTAGGACCGTGAGAACGACAAGAAGACAGTTGTTTGATTTTATTACATTTACTTATGGACAATTTTTTGTTAAATTATGTATTGTTTAATTAGGTTGGATTATGATGATTTGTTAATTATATAAATGAAAATTAGTTTTTGAATGATGTATTTTAAACAATTCGGCAACTCGCTCATTATCAACATGCTCATTAACAACTCGCTCTAACTCGCTCATTAACAACTTGCTCATTAAGTTAATGAGCTGAGCATTAGCATACCTTAACTCGTTCATTAATCACCCTTACTCCAAATTAACATCTTCATCATTTGTGACCTGTCATTCATTGTCTAAAAACTGTCATTTTTTATATCAACTTCATTTTTGACGCTTGATAAAATAATGCAATACGCAACATGCTAAAATAATTACACATTGTTTTCTCTATTTATAAGGAATTAAGGATGCATCATTCTCATAAACTTAAAATGTATATTTTAAAACTTCAAATGTCCTCTCAATAACATTACGAAGTTGTTGATGACGATGGTGATTAATATATGCTCCTGAATTTGATATCAATTTTGCACAACTGTTTGTTGAAATTGTGTCAGCAATCACGATGCATGCAAATAAAACTATCCGTATTGGCATTATGTGATGGTACATTACATGCAGGGGACCCCGTGGCAAAATGAGATTCTAAAGAATCTAAAGACGCCTTCAAAATAAAGACAAATGTTCGAACTTATCTCCAGTTCAATCAGACTGTCATAAATGTACTACCATGCCAAAGGGTCATATGAAAAATTGGACCCTCTGCAGTTTGGAAAAAAAGGAGAAGTGGATCTGAAAACGAAACGACAACTACAACAAGCCAATACTTTTCTACCCCATAAACGCCCTTCCTCGGTTCTTAACTTCTCTTTTTTTTGTCAAAGAGAAAATGAATGTACTCGCGAGAAAGGTGAGATACAATATTTAACAGAAGAAAAAGACATGTCTTATGATTTCCGCATCAAACCTAATATTGTCGTCATGTTTGTTATCTCGTGCATATTATGTGTTCACATAAAAAAAACAGTGGAAAAGATAGTGCTATAGAATTAATATTATAAATATTATTCGAATTGTATTTTTGTAAATAATTTAATTCGAATAGTGCTAATTTATTATTTTTATAAATTACGAAATA
This sequence comes from Carex kokanica, assembly GCA_025461125.1. NCBI lineage: Eukaryota > Viridiplantae > Streptophyta > Magnoliopsida > Poales > Cyperaceae > Carex > Carex kokanica. The sequence goes on from JAJGRX010000638.1 coordinate 2,314,798, forward strand.
TTAAATTTACAGAATAATATTAACTCGTCATTTAAAAAAAAAATGTTTCGATTGCATTCAAATAACACTAACTATATCATTCTCAACTTAATTTGTGCTGTTTTGATCTAGTGATTTATGTACGGTGCAGATGTAATAGGATAGTGGCACAGGGAACTAAGAATCTTTGAATCTTTCAAACTATGTAATTAGGGGTGTCAATGGTACCTTTTTAGCCGTTTATCCGACCCGTATCGTATTCGATAAGGCGGGTATGGGTAAGATTTTTTTTTCGTTAGCTTATTGGGTATGGGTATGGATAAGAATTTTTTTTCGTTAACCAAATGGGTAAGGGTATGGGTAATGACTATTTCGTATCCGTTACCCTATAGGGTAATTACAAAATCTAAATATATATTCAATTCAATTTCCAACTCACCAAAATATGTATTTGTTCTTTTGAATTTTCTTCCTTTATAAAAAACAATTTAGTTGGAATTGATTGTATATTCATTTTTATTTTTATTAGAAATATAATTACATATGTGTGAAATGAATGAGTTTTTTATATTTAATTTGTAAAATATAATAAAACTAATAATTATATTAGTAATATCTACTATTCATCCGCTACTGTTTCGTTACCCAATAATATTAACGGGTAAGGTAAGGTAGGGTAAGGTCAATTTTTAATGAGTATGGATAGGGTATGGGTAAAGTCAATTTTAATAGATATGGATATGAAAATATCTCCATCCGACTCGTACCGTACCCATTGACACCCCTATATGTAATGGCCTACGGGCGTGACACAAGCAAACAAAAAAAAATTCTAGTGATTTTAAAACCCAGTTCGAAAATTATTTATTGTATATTTAATTTCATCTTTAATTTATCAGTAATGTTATCGTTCACCCAACCACTTTACAGTAGCTGCATGTAAAATTTTAAACACTCGTAGCTGCCCAAGTATTCTCTTCTACAATACCCGACGCCCACGGCCTTTCCCCAAATAAAAGCGGAACCTGAAAAAGCCTTCCTTCAAGTCAACAAGATCATTCCTTGCGGACACATCTCCGCAAAAAAAAAATTGCAAACATGTTTCTGATGAATTCAACGACCCAAGCATGGGAAGTTTTGGGGCAACTCGACCCGTCAGACCCGACCTTCTGGAAGGAATTCCTGACGGGGATGCTGAAGCCTGCGTTGGCGACAGTGGTGGTGGTCATGGCCATGGCTCTGTCTTTCAGCCAGAAGCTCGCTCTGGAGAAGGAGATGCTCGTTGCCATGGCTAGAGCCTTTCTCCAGCTCTCTGTCATCGGCTTCGTGCTTCAGTTCATCTTCACTCAGAAAAACGTCGGGTGGATCCTCCTCGCTTATCTCTTTATGGTATGAAGCACATAATTTATATTGAAAAAGCATCTTCTTTTGAGCTACAGCTACACCACGGAATTAACCGGGAATTTTTTTCTATCACGGGAGTCTAGCACTATAGACTACTCATATAGTCGTTCAGGAAGGGGTGGTACGGATCTCCGTGTAAACTTACAGTTGTTTTGCGTGGGTTCTTTCTACCATATCTCAGCTGGTGCATGATTAATTCACACTCACATAAAGGGTGCAATAGAATTGCATCCGGTTCCAGGCATCCAAACAAGTATCTGAGCCTAAATAGCTTGAAGAATTTTCTTTATAACAATTAGGACCTTTCTGCTTATTTTTACTTCAGTACTAGGTTTCTGTTTTAGCTTCAATTTTAGCTCCTGTCATTTTTTAGTTGAGCTCCTGTCACTTCTTTTGGTATTAGGATCCTTTTTAGATTATTGGTAGCTTCTTTTTAATTGTTTAGTTTCTATACTGGTAATGTGCGATGGTGGTAATGTACTGGTAATGCTGGTAATGGAGAATTAGCTTAGTTTAGGTATACTGGTAATGTACTGGTAATTAGCTTAGTTTTAGTAGCTTCTCTTTTGTTTCAAACTTTTGGACTCTTTTGGAATAGTTTTCAATTAATGATAGTACACCTACGGGTTTTTTCTCAAAAAAAAAAAAGAAGCTTCTTTTCTATAATTTTTGTATCACTTGTAATTTCTGCATCTGCTTGTTTAGTTATGTATTGAATTAACCATCACTTCAATTCAAATACCCTCTTGATTTAATTATAAATTTAGTAATCACTCACACTCTTTTTTTTTTTTATGAAAAAATCTGACAAGAAAATTTAGTATTTTTTTTAATTATGCAACTATCACATCACATCGATGTGTTTTTTCTTTTTCTTTTTTAAGGTTAGTGGCTATCGATGTGTATTTTCAGGTGTCAGTGGCAGGATACACCGCCGGTGAGAGAGCTAAACAGGTGCCAAGAGGGAAATACATAGCAGGGATGTCAATTTTGGCAGGAACTTTAGTCACAATGCTTCTTCTGGTGGTGTTGAATGTTTTTCCCTTCACCCCGAGGTATATCATACCAGTAGCAGGGATGATGGTTGGTAATGCCATGACAGTTGTTGGAGTGACCATGAAAAAGCTCCGTGATGATGTCAAGATCCAAAAGAACTTGGTTTGCATCTATTGACTTCTTTTTCTTTATTTTTATTTGTGTTTTAATACTTAGTACATGCCATTTTCATGTTGGCTGGTAACTAGTAGTAGACAGCTAGCACTGGTACAATACAGAAATAATTGGGCAAGTAATAATTCCTGCATCTGTAATGACCCTGGATTATGCAATAGTTGCTTAATAAAGTTTGACTTTACCTTCATTTTGCAAAGTAAATACAAAACAAACCAGTGGGGAAAAAAAGTACTGAAGGTCTCAAAGTCAGTCAGATTGATGTAGGTGCACACAAGGTCATGCAAATCAATACCAAGATCTAGTACTAACTTTTTGATAAAAAGGCTGAAAGCCCGTTTCATTCAAGAAACTAAGTCCGTCTTACACACTTTCTATCTAATAGAGTTTTGCGATAATAACAACAAAAGAACTATAACCAGAATCATCAACTAGTCTGTAAGCAAAACAGTATCATCAAAATATCGAAGGCTACTAGGCAGGAAACATGAAATAAGCGATAATATAAGGGCAGCCCCACTGGCCTCCCAGATCAAGGCGGGAATTAGATATGTGGATGGGAATCAGCTGTCTCGTCCTCTGCTGGTCAAAAAAGACCAACATCAGTACTAGGCAGGAAACATGAAATAAGCGATCTAGTACTAACTAGTAGGAGACCACCTACAAGCCTTGTAAAACCAAAAAAAAAAAAAAAAAATACTAAGAGACCGATAATATCAATTGGAGCCAATTAGGGTCTATTAATCATAAAAAAGTTACAATTTATGCAGGTTGAAACTGCTCTAGCTCTTGGCGCTACACCCCGACAGGCTACACTGCAACAAGTGAAACGGTCGTTGAGCATTGCGTTATCTCCAAATATAGACAGTGCAAAGACGGTGGGTCTAATTGCTTTACCGGGCGCTATGACGGGTCTGATTATGGGTGGGGCTTCCCCAATAGAGGCTGTGCAACTCCAGATAGTGGTCATGTACATGATGATCGGTGCAGCGACTGTTAGTAGCATACTGTGTACATACCTCTGTTGGCCGGCATTTTTTACCAAGGCGTATCAATTGGAGTACAATGTCTTTTCTGTTGATTAATTATGTGGCTCCTTTTATTGTCAATTTTGGCTTTTTTTTTTCTTCTATTTTGTTGGTCCTCTGTCTGTATTTATGATTATTAATGACTTTATTTTATGGGTTAATGCTAAGTTGTATAATCTTTTATAGTGAAATTTAGCTTGTGAATTGTGATGGTCAAAAACAGGAATTATTAAACACAATCAAAGCCTGAGAAAAAACAGGAATTACTACTTAAACACAATCAAAGCCCAAGAAAATCTATTCACGATCAGATATTGAGTTCTCTGCTCTTTGATTATTTAAAGTATTAATTATTGGCCATGAATTATTTCCTGTTTATTGGCAATCAGATATTGACGTCTCCGCTCTTTAATTGTGTTAAGCAGTAACTCCTATTTGGGGAGCGGCTAAGTTGCTGCTGGCAGCATTTCGGCGAGGTGCTTACGGGGGCATATTTTGCAATTTGATGTTGAAACAACAAATTAAAACCGTTAGATATTCAATCTATATTAAAATCTACTTGGAGACCAAATTTTACATTTTTTGGAATTTTTTTACTATTTTTTAAGCTGGTTTGAAAACTGCTGTTTTTATTAAATTTCTGAAGCATTGAAAACTGCGGTTTTCAAACCAGCTTAAAAAATAGTAAAAAAATTCCAAAAAATGTAAAATTTGGTCTCCAAATAGATTGAACATCTAACGGTTTTAATTTGTTGTTTCAACATCAAATTGCAAAATATGTCTCCATAAGCACCTCGCCGAAATGCTGCCGGCAGCAAATTAGCCATACTCCTCCTATTTGAGATCATAACAAGCTACTCTCAAGTGGACAAGTATCCTCTCCAATATTGTAAAAGATTCCCTTTACGGTTTGAGATTAACTTCCAGGCGCTTTGAGATTCGGGCTAGCACAGGGGGCAGTATTATTGGGCTTAGAGATTCGTGCCAAGTTAAAAAAAACGGTCCAGATCCAGTAATTCTAAAAGATTCCCTATTACGGTACCGGATCCTCTTGTTGAGCTTTAATTCTAGGGCCGATAAATTAAAAGCCCGATAAACTTATCGTATTTTAATTTATAGGCCGTAGAATGCTTGAGGTTCGGCCTTCGGTTCTATAGCCTATAAATTAAAAAGGGCCATTGAAGATTGGTTTTCTCGGGATTATATTAGAAATTTTCTAAGAGAAACATGGATTTATATGGGTTCGGGTCCATCAGATCCGCTACAAAAGAGGGGCCGAAAGCTCGTCGGGGAATTATTGATTTGACAATTGACCCGTGAAGAGCTCTAGAAGTATAATTGATGACGGCGATATGAGATTCTTGATTTAATGCTTTGCGTTTATTTCTCGAATACTTCTTTGAATTGCAAAAAGAAAGAAAAAACTCCCCCTCCTTTCCTCTCCGCTTCTCTCTTTCGATTCAGATCCTTCAATCTGTTCAGTAATATCTTGCTTTCTCTATCAGTATGAGGCGAAATCAATCTCTGTGCTGCGCCTCAAGCTCGATTCACCCCCTCTTTCTTCTTTCTTTCTTCCTTCTTAGCTCGATTCCAGGTAAGAAATTGTTAATATCCATAAGATCAACTCTATTAATATAAGACTATTCGAAAAGAAATTATGGTTGTTGTTCGATGGGAGCTTTCTTGTATCCTGACTTAGAGATGTTAAGTTGTACCATGTTCTTGTTAAGAAGCTTTTGAACTTTTAATCAATGAACATGAATTGAACGATTAGCTTCAGCTCACCCAGATATGATTATATATTTAGAATAATTGAGTACAATATCTGGAGGTATCCGATTTTCTGTTAGAAAGCCCATAGGGACACAAAGTAACTCAATATTTCAGGAGAAATTTTGTATTTTTCTTGTTTCCAAGCGTCAAAATGTCACCTCTGTGCTGCTATATTGATTTTCATTCCTTTTTAAATATTTTGGTAGGGAGTATTTCATCGAGACTGGTCACACTTGGTTCAATTGAGATATTTAATGCGCACGAGTGGTTGCCTTCAAAACCGATTGTATACTTCAGATGTAAAGGAGAAAACAAGACTATATTGCCTGATGTGAAGGCAACTGATTCCTTGTACAGTTTCAAGGGTCAAGAATCTTGGCAGGTTAGTTCTCATTTATTTATATATCACTCATTGACAAAGCATATTACTATGTTAAGTGCCTTATAGCATTTTCATAGGTAACATGATTTTACTGTGATTTTAGTTTTTTACCACATCTAGCTCGAACTATAGGATAAAACAGCATTGTTTTTGGTAACATGGTGGTCAGCTTTGGTACCAGTATGGAGCAGTATATCTTTAATTTTGTAGGACATATTGTGCCCATAGGCCTGCATACATGTATTTTCAAGTCCTGCATGCTAGACTTGATCATTAGCCATTTTTAAGTCTTTTCTGCATGTTTAATGCTGCACAATTGAATTGAAACTAAATTAGACTAAAGTCTGCAGTGGAAATTGAAGCTTTTTATATATTTTTGAGAAATATTTATATCTGACACCTGTACTATTAAACCTGATTCAATCAAGCCCCCGTACTTCTTTTATTTTATTTTTGTTTACTTGTGCCCCTTGATTATCGTCTTTGGTTTATTGTAGTCCTGTTATTGAGCTGTTAACATCATTAGCTCCATTGACGTGGCAATTGGGCATTACATGGCATGCATCTGAATTAAATTTTCATTACATACTTTCAAAGAAAAAAAATATTTTGTAATGTGCTGGCTTCACAAAAAGAGGCAAAATGCGAAAAGGTTATTGTGCAATTGTGAGATTAAGAGGACTGGAAGAGATGAAGAGGGGGACAACATGTTCTGAACTTTTGTTCTTTATTTTATTTTCTGGGAGACCTTTATTTGATTAAATCATTCATTGATATGCAACGTAAATGCCTAATTCATTGCTCATGACGCCAAATCAGCTGACTTAACATAAGAGTTCATAGCTCAAATAGGCACAGGGGCTAGACAGAACCAAAGACAATAGTTGAGGGGCTTAATTGAACACAAAAAAATCCAGGGGTTGGCTTGGATCAAGTTCAATAGTTTAGGGACCAAAAACAGACTTTCTTCTTTACCTTTTCCTTCTTAAGAGGCTTAATTAAATAATGCATAATCAAGGTCTGGTATATGCTGTTTGGTTTAGTAGAAGTACTGAAAACAAGTGTTTGTTTCAAAGTAGCTGCGATTACATGTTGTGATATAAAATAACACATCGTATTATAAATACTGTCAGCCACTGACAGAGCTACCAGAGAAGAAGTGCAAGAGGTGTGGCATTTATGAACAGGATACCTTCAAATCTGACGATGTGTTTGATGAATGGGAGATGTGCTCTGATGATTTTGTAAAAGGAAAATATATCCATTTTAAGGAGAAGGAATTCAATGCCACCTTTATATGCTCAGATTGTGGTGGTGGCTCTGGTGAGCACGTTTTTCTTTTCTTCATTGATGCAATTTTTTGTTCTAGAAGATAAACATGTTGTTAAGTCATATATGCACAGTTGTTCTTTTGGGCGGTTCCAAAATTAGCAATTTAACAGGGCTTTATTTGGCATTACAAGTTCCTTTGAGGTTGCATGATCGAATTCGTTCCATGCCTTTTTCATGCCTAATTTCTGAGCATGCATTACTTATAGGCCCCAATTCTTCATTACCAAGCATTTGATTATAAATAACACCTGACAGCAATTTTAGTAAATATTAAATAATTAACTTCTAAGAAATATTCCTTGAAGTCCTTACAAAAAAAAAGATTGATGAGCAAAAGCAAGTTAATTTAATAGACAATATGGTTTGTGTTGAAGCAGGTTCCCATAATTCTACAACAGCGCCAGACAGAGGAGAACCGAGGAAGAAAAAGAATGTAGCAATGGTGGTGGTAGTATCGCTTCTGGCTTCTATTTTGACTGTTATTGCTGCGGTATATGTGTATAAATACTGGCAAAGAAGGAAACGAGAACAGGACCAGCTTCGGTTTCTCAAGCTCTTTGAAGAAAATGATGAAATAGAAGATGAAATAGCACTTGGCCATGTGATTTGAAATGTATAAATTATTATATAGATCGCCTCCAGCTTTTCTGGCTTTGTATAGATTTTGGAATCATCCTTTTTTTCTTTTTTTTCCCTTTGAAAATTTTGACACAAGAACTACATAATATTTTGGACTAGCTTTAGTCTGTGTAATGTAGAGAAGACTTTACTTGCTAATTTCTATAGTTTTATTTGGATAGTTAATTCTGGTAGTGTTAACCACAGTGCAATCGTCAAAGAAATGTATCCTGCCAGGTCAAAAAAGATTATAATTGTTTAAATTGAAGATAATGATATGTTTTGTAATGTTTTACCTCTTAATTCGTTGTTATTGTAGAAAACAACATGCGTTTTCATTTTTTATTAATTAAAATTTAATAAAGAAATTTATTGAGACATCTCGTGTGACCTCGCAAGACCTGGCGTTAATAGAACACTTTTACTGTAATTTATAGCCTTTATACTGTAAATCTAGCAGTGCAAGTCCCCAAATTAATTCTAGGATCTACTGCTGCACACTGCATATAATCAAAGGCACTATGTTCAAATAGAAAACAAGTAGCGCGTAAGATGATCAAATCACAACTAGATGTATAATAACATTGTAATCAATAATTGACATAGACATCAGATAGCCGGTTACACAGATCTCATTACAAACTCTTTTAATTGAACAACCTCACTAAAATCAATCTATTTAGTATGAATTAGAATTTTATCTTTGAGAGAGATTAAAAAATACAAGAATAATTTACAATCCAAAAAATAAACCAAAAATAAATATCAAACAAATCTGTGATTTTGTAGACCAACTGAGCCGACTTAAATACTGGACTCAGATATCCACCATAATTAATTCACCTCATCTTTATTCACACTCATCACCTTTGTCTTCTATGAATGCAGAGCCTACAAAATTTTCAGCTATATGTTAGTCGAATCAAGCTCACTCTTGCATATACAATAAAAGATCAGTTGTATTCTATATATTCAGGGAGCTTATATTTTGACAATCCAATTTAACAAAACATGTAGCAATATTACAAAAAGTTTATAACACCGTTTATGGACATGAGAACAAGATTTTTTCTGTAAAGCCCCTGCCTCCTGACCATATATTTATTTAGAAGATAAAATGAAACAACTAATCAAGAAGGAAAGTACCTAATACTTTTGAATCATTCCCGGTCACTATACTGCTTCTGGAACACAGGATTAATACAGGCAAAAAATGAGGGCTTTTTCTTAGGTTTGGGTTTCGGCCCGAAAAGAAAGTTTCTGAGCGGGACCCGGGTTTTACTTGGGTGTTGCTTGAAGTGTTCCCACTTAGAATTACGCTCACTTTCAGACCTTGGCAACTCAAAGCTCTCTTTAATCTTAGACAAGTCACTGTCCACTTTAATCCGTATGCCACTTACAACATCTACACCTGCACGCAACTCAATTTCAGCCTTGTCACTCCCCAATTGCAACCCAAGCACCTCGCCTTGAAATACTGACAAGCGGGACCCATCAATAGCAGTGCTACTGCGTACCGCCTCACTTATCTCATCTCGCATACCGGTAAGGGATGAACCCCTGCCTTGTAGTTCCTGTTTGAGCAATGTGATTTGTTCTAGCCACACATCAAGTTCGGTCTTTAAATCCCGCAGTCTTTTTTCGGTTGTTTCGGGTTTTGATTTTGCATCTGAATCTGGTAAGGAACCTTTACTTGAATCCTCCTTGCACTTGTCTGCTGCTTTCTTTAACTCAGATTCTATTTTCTTGTATCTGGTTTCAAATTCTTGCGTGCGATTCAAGGAAGCGCTAATTCTTAGCATGAATTTGAAATTCTCTTCAAACATTGAATCAATCTCTACTTTCAGTTTCTCTTCAATTGATGAATCACTTTTTCGCTCTGGATTTTTTGTCTCAAATATTGCACTAGACCCATCAGATATCACATCACTGCCACTGGAGTTCATTTTAAAGGAGCTCAATAACTGCATTAAAGACCGAATCTCTTCATCCTTCAAGGCATTATCTTTCCGTAATTCCTGAATTAACCTCGCCATCTCGCTAAACTGCTCTTGATTTCTCTTTTCTACCTCGTTGAGCCTCTTCGTTGTCTCCTTGTAACTTCTAAGGATTGCAGTGTAGTCAGCCAGTAAAATTTTATCTCTACCTTCGAGCCCATCTAATAACAACTCCTGCCAGCTCAGTGCGCCATCTTTCTCTTCTCCTCTGAAATTGGGTACTGTTTCTGTCAAAGGTGCATATTGCTCTTCACCTTGTTGTAAAGAGATCCCTCTTCTGTACCTTTTTTTACTGTCTTTCAACGAATCTATCTCAACGATCTCACTATTTTGTGAAAAGATCTCTCCTTTGTCCTCGGTCATTTTTGGCTCTTTTTCATCTCTCACCTCGTCTTCTTCTTTACCCATGATCTTAGTGGCACTGTGTTCCAAAATTTGAAGTGCATTTTCTTTTGATTCTCTTTCCTCAACTTTCTTCTCTTCTAGACTTTCGACTGTTTGATCTTTCACCAACTCTTCTTTAATTTCATGAACTTCCACAATCTCTTTCACGTCTTCTTCACCAATTACTGATGAACTGGCAGCATCACCCACTGTCGGTCCACTGGCTGGACCAACTTTTTGATCCTTTTCTTCAAATGAGTTATTTTCATAAGCAGTCTCAGATTGAACAAAATCGACCATGTTTTCTTTTGAATTTGCATCCGTCTCTTTCCCCTCTCCAGTCTCGAACTTCTTGGAAACATTTCGCAAACAGTTCACCACCTCAGTAAACCCATTTGCAACGGCCCTCTCTTCTTCTTTGACACTTTTTTCCAAATCCTTCACAATTTTTAACTCCTTTTCTGCTTCCTTCAGTTTTATATTTAAATCATTCGAGCCATTAAACAGCCCTGTCTTCTCCTCATCTAATTTCTTCAAGTGCTTCTCCAACTCTCCATTCTCAGCACTCAAGTGATTGATCCGAGTATTCAAGGACGAAACCGTCATCTCAAGCTCAATCACCTTACACACAAGCTCATCTATCTTGTTAGCAATTTCCTCCACAGAGGTTTCTGGATTCATCTCAAAATGCTGCTTGACCTTCTCACATATCACATCAAGTTGGTCTTGCTGCTGAACCTTAATCCCCTCTACCTCATCAAAAATCTTAATTGGCTCGGTTGACTCGGTCAACTCTTGATTTTGAGCAGGCTCATTTGACTCGGCCTTAATGGAGTTCAACTTCTCGATAGCAACCTGGATCCGCTCGGACTCAACCCGAGCCTGCTCGGCTGACTCTTTTTGCTGCTCCTTCAACCGCACAATAGCCTCCTCACAAGATTTCAAGGCTGTGGCAGTCATCAGTGCACGTGCTTCCTCATCCTCAATAACTGTGCCAGTTGCCCCTGACTGGTCTTGCAATGAGCAGACCTCCTCTTGCATCTCCACCATCTGTTTCTCAATCTCCCAGTACTTGGCAATGCCACTCTCGTAGGAGGATTTAATGAACTCCTTCTCGGTCTGGAGCACAAGAATGGCTTTCTGGAGGCGGTCTATTTCTGCTTGTGCTTTCTCTATGCTTAATTTCAGGTTAGATTTGGGTTTTCTTTTCTCTTTCTCCTTGTCCCTCTTTTTCTTCTTCAATAAACCTGATCAAGTCGAGAACAATAAACTCAAGTTGTAGCTATAGCTCAGTACTTGATAATGCAATGGATATAGAGAGCTTATCAAATCTGAAATTGGTCATTGAAGGCTGCAATAGTATGCATGAAGCATAGCATACAGTACCTTTATCCTCATGACTGAAACTGAAACCAATTGGTCCACTACCAAATCCATGGTGCAATACTACCTTCTGCTCTATGCAGATTCAAGTCCCTACTGTTTTGGTGGTGACCCAGCATGTACAATATAAGGCATACCGGTCATAACTTGACCAAATCCACTTTTCGCGCTAATCCCAGTGATACACACTCATACCAAGTTAGTAAGTTACCAACAGTGAAACTAGATCCATACCGACCAAAACCCTGGAAACACTATATACCTTCAACAGTAGATTTTCGAATCTTGGAGGGGTCGATTGGTGTTATGGCCTTTGGTGCATGCTCAGAGTCATCTTCATCATCATCTTCCAACATTGCGTATTGGACCTGCTCCGGGAAGGCGGCTGCAATGGTGTGGTTTGCCTTGTGGAGCTCCCCTGAGACATGGTCATACCGCTCAGCCAAGGCCCGATATGCTCGGTATGCCTCCTCAACGTTGCTTATCACCTCAGGACGCCTCTTGTAGTACATCTCGGCCCTCTTTGCAAACGAGTCAGCCTCTTCACCAAGAAGCTTTAAAATTACTGTCACCCGATCATTCATCTCTGGTACAACATAATATGTATTTTGATCAAGCTATGAGAAAAATTGTTTTACTTATTTGGGCCTTAGGTACTATTTAAGTCAATAGCTCTGGTTAGTGTTTGAGGAAAGTCTGATTTGGACCTCTGAACTCTAGTGTTTGGTTTAGTTTTTGGTCCCTAGAACATTTTGTTTCAATGAACCCCCTTGACTGTTGAACTTGTTGCAACCAAGCCCTTCCATCAATTATTTTCCTTTCTATTTATACAAATTATCAAGCAAACTGCTCCATATTCAACAGTTATATAGCTACAGTTGCAGAGGTGGCAGCAACTTAAACGATCACTTGGATATCATGATCCACAAAATTTCACAGTATGTTAATATCTCTGGAATTGAGATCTTCTCTACCAATTCTCAAATTCAAGTTGCAAATACCAAATTTTTTTTGAAAAAAAAGGCACGAAGGCCCGTTTCATATAAGAAACATCACGGTAACTTGCAAATACCAAATCGACACATGTTAAGCAAACACTGATCATAATTTTTAATTATAATTGTAAATGCTGAATCTTATGCAGGAAAAAGATCAATCCAGAGGTCGAGTACCCCATCCAAAAACTAATAATTATGAAAATGAAAATTCTGGCAAAAAGAATTATGAAAATTCAAATAAAAGGCACGACTTAAAAAATCGAATTTGAAGCAGAAATATAGACCTTGAAGATTGCCGTCCAGCCATTTCGACTGGTTCGTCCTAATCCGACTGGCCCACCACCAAGAGTACGCGTTACTCGCCGCTCGTTGCAACATCTCTCCGCCTCTCTTTCTCTCGCACTCTTCCGTTTTGAAATTGATCCTAGAGATGGGTCATGAAGCAGCGAGAAATGACGAACGGAGAGTACGATGAAGATTCGACTAGAAAGGCGGAAAGAAAAGCATGTCCAAGACGCAAAAGTTGAAAACGAAAAATAAAATGCTTTGCTTTTGAAAAGGGAAAATAAAATGAAAAAGGAAAGAAAAGGGGGCACGAATTGTATCCGGCTATCAGCTCCTTTGTCATAGGCTGGGCAGCTCGGGTGGCATCACACGGTAACAGAACGCCCCTGGACTCGGTGTAGATTTTAATGACGAAACGCTTAGTTTTATTCTACCCTCTCCTCTCTAACTTCCCTTTTCATTCATCTCAATATCTAATGATAGAGCATACTTCTCTAGCAATTGGCGAAGGTGATTAAGTGAAGATTGAAGACACCCGTCTTAAGGTGCTAAAATATTATATAAGATTCTGTTTCCGTTTTAGAATATAATTTTATTTGGTTTAGTGTCAAATTAGTAACAAATTGAATGAATGATTTAATATGTATAACGTATTGTTATGAAAAAAAATTAATGCTATTTCCAAAATTGCGTTCCCTCTCTTTTTTGAATCTTTTCCTAATAAAGTAATTATTTTACGATTTGTGATTGAGATATTATAAATTTTCATTTTAATAGGTTAAAAATTATTTATTTATTTATTTAGTTGGTTGCAGTGTTGTAAAAAATGGCTATTAAGTCCAACTAATTGGTCAATTATTTATAACCATATGCATCTGTTCAGTCGTCACACCAATTCAATCGCATCCGTTAAGATGTATCAATTGGTCACACCTATTCAGATGCATCTATTCATAGAAATCAGAATTCGACGCATATTCCATGCAGTATAATATATTAATTCATATTTAATTTCAGAAATCAAACTATTAATTTTTGCATAAAATAAATTGACCTGTCGAGTTTTAATTAGAGTATGCATTTTTTGTGTGTATGAAAATGCATTTACATTCGAAATACGAAATGAAACATAGTATGTCTAACATCGCACATATCAATAATTTTATATAATGAGAACAAATTTTCGAGTTTGGGATTGTGGATAATTTGATTGTCTGAATTGAGTTTGACCATTAAATCAAAGTTTTTTTATTACGAGAGAAACAGATAGTAATCCATTTTTTAACATTCAATAGCTAATCTTAATACACACAATCACATGTTCTTATTGGAGTTACCCGCTTTGATTCTAAAAAAAATAGAGAATTTCTATTGTGTTCATACAAACTTTTAAAATAGCAAACTTTTCTGTAAAAATATCAAAATATCTGAAATTCTCATAAAAACTTAACTTTTTTTCTTCTATCTCTTTTTATTTAATTAACATTTCATGTAGTTATTAAATTTAAAAATATTTTTATTTAATTAACATTTATGTAGTTATTAAATTTTAAAATGACAAATATATCCTTCCATTTCACACATTTCTCTCCTCTTCACTATATTTCTCATGCACAGGAGTTTTCACACCTTTCTCTCTCCTATGTGGACCTTTGGTTCACTCTTTTGAAAGATAATTCTCACCTATTCCGGTGTTATTTTTTTCATGGGTGGGGTTTTGTCCAAACGGCTTTGGACAAAGTCTCATTCAAAGCCGGATCTAAAATGTCCGATTTTGTATCACAATTCGTGCAGACATTTAGATTAAAAAAACTATTTAAATTAATTAAGTTTTAAATATGTTTGCACGAATCTCAATGCAAATCGGATGTTTAAGTTTGGCTTTGGATAAGGCTTTGTCCAAAGCTCTTTGGACAAAATCCAATCCCTTTATTCATTATCATGTTCGGTGAATATGGTAAGAGAATAGATATGGTAATATGTGATTACATTGCCATTGTGATTCCATAATTCATGACTATTGTATTGTCCATAGTAAAGGTGTATTTTTTTTATTCTCACTCGACAGGAATAACTCCTTTGAAAATATTTATTTTAAATAAAAGCTATCATTGATTTTCTTGAATTCCAATAGCCATTGTAATCGTATATTTTCTGAAATACTGAAAACAATAGTCATTCAAAATCAAACATGATAATAACCATATATTTTCTAAAAGGCTAAAAACAATAGCCATTCAAAACCAAACATTATAATAATATGTTACCATAAATGTTATCCATTGGTATTACATTCTCTAAAATCCTACTAATGATTGAATCAAATGTCACCACAAGGTTTCTTTTTGGAGTAAGGCTTAGGTGCTATGAGTAATATAAGACCTTCCGTGATAAGGCCTCAAAAACCTATCGTTTAAATTTCAAACTTCGATTAAGTAGTTCAGTAAATTGGTTATATAATGAACTTGTAGAATACTAATTTTTACTATTTTTGAAAAAAATTCACTATTTTTTATTATTTATGAAAGATGACAAAAAATAGTTTAAAAATAAAAGAAAATTATTAATATTTTAGGCCATTTTTTGCCATCTTTCATAAATCGTAAAAAATAGTAAAAAAAATTCAAAAATAGTAAAAATTGGTATTTTACAAGTTCATTATATGAATAATTTACCGAGCTACTTAATCAAAGTTTGAAATTTATACGATATATTTTTGAGACCGTAGCACGTAAGGTCTATAGCTATAACAACTTAGTCTTACTCTTCTTTTTGTTCAGAATTAAATGAACCGATACGCACAATAAAAATTATTTCCTCCTTAGCGGACTTTTGCTCTTTCCGAGTTTGCTGTAAAATTTTCAAATTGTGTGCCTCACAGAAAATATATTGGAGGAAAATAGAAAAAAAGAAGAAGAACAGGGATAGAGATACAAGAGAGAAGCCACCGCAATTATCCTTCTTTTAATTCCCGCCACACGGTGATTTCGTACATATCATCGCCTCTGTTCTCTCAATCCTGTCCCAAATTTCTTTACCAAGGTTTGTGTTTCTTTTTTTGGTTGAATTCTTGTTTGTATTCGATTAAGGTGAGATGGGTTTTTTCCAGGTACATCGTTTTCGTTCTTTTCTTCATCTCCGTCTATCTTAAAATAATTTCACTTTCTTTTTAACCGAAGAAGAAATTCGGTGGCAACTTTTGTCAATTTCAAGGCAATAGTTGCAAAATTTTAAAGGCAAAAATTTCAGCAAGAGCCTCAGGAATCAGGATAGAGGGGATATAGCCAACTAGTTGCATCAGAGATGCTTCAAACTTGGTACATACGGTGAAGAAGATGCATAGGTTTTACATTAAATTGTATATTTTTTACTCAAAAAACAAATTAAATAGTATATTTGTCGATTCAATATTTAAAATAATTAAATAAAGGGGATAGATGAAAAAAAAAAAATTTATAGGATATTGAATATTATGGTGTTTTTATGACAAACTGGCTCTTTAAAAGTTTGTTGGGCACACTAGAAATTCTCCCAAATAAAAAAAAACTAAAGTGCGATTAAAAAATTCGTTTATTTTATGTAAAAAATTAGCAATTTCATACTAATGAACTATATAAGCAACAACTGAGAATAATTTGTATGTGCAGAAAATACAAAAGTATTGGATTAAAAAAATATAATTAGCTGAAGTGTTAACTCATTAGTCAAATTAACTAAAACGGAGCAACAAAACATACAATTAATAAAATAAAGTATAGGTAAGATGAGAGATATTCACATGTAATATCAGTCTCAAACTCATCATTTGTGAATGAGGATCATAAAAGATACTTCGACAAGGACAATTTAATTAATTTCAATAATTAAAATCAAATAAAATGGACTGGCTTGAGTCTTGTTTGTTAAGAATTGTGAATTACGGAATTCTATCTAAACAAATAAAATTGTAAATTTTTATTAGCATCAAATATAAAAGCATGCTTTTAAGTTTTCTACCGTCATATTAAAAAAATACAGAAATGAACATAGTTGTGAGAACACTTCGAATCAGTGTTCTAAATAACTAGCTATAACTACGCAATAGCTGCGCTATAGCTTTTTCGGATCTCAAAAGCTACAACATTATTAACCGTTTTTCTTTTATAATGATTCTAAATAGCTAGCTATGGTTGCGCTATAGCTTTTTCGCACCTTAAAAGCTATAGTGCTATAATCGTTATTTAGAACTTCGCTTCAAATTGATCATGCTGAATTTGCATCAAATGAGGTACTTTGACATGTATCGTGTAATTTAATAAAGAGGAGAGTTCAAATATCTTCATTTTTTGTGCCTCCATTGTATCTCCATTTTTAAAATGTTAATAACTCAACATTTAAATTATAAACGTCAAAATAAAACCGTTAGATATGATCTATGTTATTTTCTCAATGTGCTCATAAAAAACTTATCATGTTTCAGTTTTGTTTCTATGTGAATCAATAAGTTGACAAATCAACGATTACAAATTATCCACATTAGTATGTTTTTACAAGCTCTTAATGACAATCAAAACAAAGTTGAAATGTCATAAATTTTTATATGTGTATAGATAAAATGATATAGATCGTATCCATCGTTTTATTTTGACTTTTAAATTTTAAAGTTTGAATTATTAAAAAAATTAAAAATAAAAGGTATGATTGGGACCAAAAAAAATAGAGGCTTGATGCCTCCTCTTTAATAAAATATGTAAGCCACAAAAATAAAAAATAAAAAATAAAAAAATATTAAATACGACAAAACAGAAAGAAAGCAATTAAGGCTCGCATATTTTTACTGGATCAGGCTAAAATCAAATGTCAGTGAATAGGGAACTAATAATAGTCATGTATCTGTTTATTGCTGAAACGTGTCCATGGAGCGCATGAATCACCGAGGAAGTGGGGGAGTTGTGTGCCAGACTGCCAGTTGGGTGCCTTGCACGTAGAAAAGACAACAAAGACCGTTATGAATAATTGCTTTACAATTCACATATTGCAACGGCCTTCTTTTAGCCGTACACAGGCTCTCTTTTTTTCTTTTCTTTTTTCCTTTGAGGAACTACACAGGCTCTTATAGGCCGAACTGGACAGGAGCTAAATTCACTGCGAGGCTGTCAGCCCATTAAAAGCATGAATTCGTATCCTAAGGTAACAGAATATTTATGTTTCGATCTGAATCCCCCAATCAGAATTGAGACCGGAGTAGGTCCGATGCCCATCGGACCTACTTTTAGGTTCAACGAGCATGATGACCGTCCGATCTAACTTAAGATTATCCGCACAATAATTGAAATAGACACGCACCAAAGTAGGTGATTAAACCCATCGAACCAAAATAGGTCCGATGCCCGTCGGACCTACCCTCAAGTCATCAGAATTCACACAACAATTAAAGTATCGCCATGCATTCTATTTCGAACCGTAATCCAAACAGAAATATTTCTTACCACATAGGATATGGATTTCTAAAAGCATTGGAATGGACGCGCTGGTGGGGCCCCAAGTCTTGCTGGGACCCATCTTTTTCATCGCTACAAGCAGTGACGTAGTCAGGATTTTCATCAGAGGTGGACAAAAAAGAATGGAAAAACTACAAATTTCATCTAAAATTTTAAATGCTCATGGTATTTTTTTATATATCCTTTTAATGGTCAATTAAAAAAATAAAAAAAATAATAAATATAGGAAAATAAAAAAAATATTGAAGGAAAAATGAAGGAAAGAAAAAGAAGCAACAAAGAAGAAGATTTAAATATAGAAAATCATTTAAAAACAAATTAGAAAACACAAAAACAAGAGAAATGGATGCGTCCTGTATAACGAAATGGAGGGAAGGAAGAGAAAAAGTGAAAGAAATGATGGTAAAATGGCTGGAAATGGAGGTATCCAATATATTTTAAATGAAGAGGAGAAAAATAAAAAGGAGTCACTTTTCTCAATAAATTTGACAGGTTGCCCCCTCATATTTGATATTTTAACATATAGACATAGATCATGGAATTCCAATACAGACTTTCTTGATGGCTCATGTGCACCAAATTCAAACGATTGAAGAGTTCATCTTCCCAGTGAGTATTTGAAAATCGGACAAGAAGATAACTCATCAGCAAAATCACAAAAATGAAAAAGATTGATTCAGATTTTTAAAGCTGATTCCTTGCAGTTAGAGAAGAGGTAGGTCAGAATAGATGAATAGCACATTTGCATTGCAGGGGTAGGCAAAATTTATATTCTGGGGTAGGCAAAAGATCAAATATGTATAGATCTAACTTTGATTTTTAAAATCCAGAGGTAGCCAACTGCCTATCCCTGAAATACTCTAGCTCCGCCACTAGCTACAAGGGATTTAGCGAATTCGTATTCTCGGTACGTGACTGAGAAAAATTAGATCTGGACCGTTATTTTAACTTGGCACGAATTTTAGAATGAAACTCCTGCAGTATTTTTAGACACCGGAT
The DNA here is from genome assembly GCA_025461125.1 of Carex kokanica. Classification (NCBI taxonomy): domain Eukaryota; kingdom Viridiplantae; phylum Streptophyta; class Magnoliopsida; order Poales; family Cyperaceae; genus Carex; species Carex kokanica. The sequence goes on from JAJGRX010000638.1 coordinate 2,334,010, forward strand.
TGAATTTGGTCCGATTAGAATTAATTTAAGCGTTGTTAATTTTTCTCAGCCAGGTACATGAGAGAATACGGATTCGGGATTTGGCTCCCTTTGCCAATGCTCACTTCCATGATATAGTCAATATCAGTGTTGTAAAAAATGACAGTTTAACTCGACTAATCGGTCGATTGGTCGTTGGTGGTAGTAAATTGAAAACAGTCCGGTTCGGTTCGGTCCAACCTCCTCCCGATCCGGTCCAAACTCAATCCACAGTCCTATGCGGTCTACGGTCCTAGGCAATCAAACTCACTCGGTCCGGTTTTAAAGGAAACGGCCCACACCCTTGGTTGGACCCATAGTCCCGACCCCCACAGGTCTACATGGTCAGGTTCAAGAGATGGTCTGATCCGACCCCCACGGATCTACATGGTCTGGTTTAGTTTTTTTTTTTTTGTAATAAATTGTTTTAAGTCAAAATATTTTGAGATCACTATTTTGATTCGGTTTTTTTATTCCGATCAAATGTTTATATTGACTAAAAAAACCGAATTAATTTATTTTTGGATATTTATTTCCTATGACAAAGCACAAGTCATCATCGGATCCTCATTAAAGAGTTCACAGAAAAAACAAATGTACATATAAAAAAAAACACAATACAAAAGAATCCCAAAGCATTATTAGAAGAACAATGTTCCAATTAAGCTCATACTGTTACACATATTTAAACAACAAATCAAAGCAAGATAACAGAGTTAAAAAAGAATAAAGAAAAAAGCATCAGAGAGTCCAGCAACTGAGCAACCTCCTCTTTGAAATTAAATAAAAGAACTACAGATTTCTCTGATGGTTTTGATAATCAAGATAAATTTGTAATCAAAATAATTCGGCTTAAAATAATTCGTTTTTTTAATTAAAATAAATTTGTAACTAAATAAATATCAAGATGAACTATTTTATTTTTGGGAATAATGAAATTAAAATTTGAGAATTATGAAAATAACAAGAGCTTGAGAATAATGAGAGTGAGAAATTGAGAGAAAATGAGAAAAGAAAAGATTGTATTTATAGAACCGTTGGGTTTTTTGAAAAAAAGTTGGGTGGGTTAAGGGGAATTAGGACGTAGGTGTGGGTTAGGGGGGTAAAGGGGTAAGGTGGATTAGGGGGTAGCCGGCGGGATGGGGGAGTTAAGGAGGATTTTGTACAGTCCGGGTTAGTTCCACGGGGCTTGATCTCTTCGGGTTGACACGGTCTAATTGGAGAAACTCAAGAAAAACTCTTGCTAAATCCGTCCCAGGAATCGTTTGGACCGTCCCGCCCCATCCTCTCCAGTTCACAGGTTTACGTGTCGATCTGGGACCCCATAGGTTTTTTCAATGCACTAGTTGGCGGCGACCAGACCGTTACGAATCATCCGTTTTTAGTTTACACGGTCAATTAGTTGGTCATTTTTGTTATTCTTTTTTCTGCATTTATTTGTTATATGTACTATACTTTATCTTATTATATCTAAGCTTTTGTAAATAATAATTTCATAAAATTTTATTAATTAACAATGAAACTAAATTAAAATAAGTTTATTTGATAAGTTTGATGAGTTAAATTAATCATTTTTAATAATTACACGTACATGTACATAACTTTAATGTATAAGCAAAATTATCTGCAAATCTGATTAATCAACCGCATACTAATTAATTGTTTAACGGTACCTATCTATTCAACGAGCAGATACAGTTATTTACAACACTGATCATTAAAATCTATTTTATTATTTAAATAGTTATATTTTTGTATACAAGTCAATATATAGTCCATGTATCGCCTTGGATTCATGCACAAAAGATCTTAAATATCATCTCCAAAAAAAAAAAATCTTAAATGTAAATTTCATTAACTAGATTTGAAAGCCGAACTTTATGGCATATTTTTGTAGAATTAGAACCCGCATTTTAATACATTTTTTTTTTTAATAAAAAAGACCGAGGTCCAGTTTCATTTAGAAACAGAGTTAAGTTACATTAATACAAGAATATTCATTCAGAGTACATATCAGTAACATAACCTTGCAATATTTCATCAGTTTAAATCTGCTTGAGATACTTTTCATCAGTTTGAAAAATCTGCAAACCGAAAGATGCTACTAAATTATTTGTATGTTTGTAGTATGCTTTTCTATAATTTTTGTTTTCTTGGAAAAAGGTCTAAAAGCCCATCATATTATCAGAACTAATAATTACAACAAACAAAAACATCTAAAATATCCTATTCCACTCCCCCCCACCAAAAAAAAAACAAAGGAATATGATAAGTGATCTCAGTACTCAACTAATCCATTCTTGACTGACCTTTGTAGGCTATAACTACAAGCTGTACCAGAATCGGTACAGGAGAGCTATAGGTCTAATCTCAGCACCCACACATTCATATCATGGACCACCTATCCGTCCTTTGAAGAACTCAAGCCCTTCTATAATGGGCATACCAAAGTAATAAACATCTAAAAAAAACTGTTCATCCAAACAACAGAAAAGTGTTTTTGAGCTCCTCTAACCTCAACTACAAACAAGATTTAACAAAAAGCAACATTTTAAACCAAATAATAATTTTTCATCAAGTCTCTTGCATAGCAACAGTAGATATCAGGACCGTGATTTTTAAACCAAAAAATCACGGTGAATTCGTCACTGGGGATCTCAGGACCGTGATTTTTATTAATATCCAAAGTTAATTACAAATTAATAAATATACCCAACAACCATTGGAATTTATAAAACTACCCATACCGGTCATTTTCTAGCCGGTTTTCATTTTTTTCAATACCGGCTAGAAAATGGCCGGTACTAAATAATATTTTTTTTAGAGACAAATAGCAAAAATGCTGAAATCTAACGGTAAAAAATCGAATTTTTTTTAAATATTTGTTAGATTATTTTTTTGATATATAATTAGCATATTTATACTAAAATACGCTAAATTACTTGAAATTATGTTAAATTACGCTGAATTACACTAAATTACGCTAAATTACAATAATTATGTTAAATTATGCTAAAATACGGTAAATTACGCTAACTTACGTATGAATAGGGATGATATCTTCATTGAGAAGGCGAAAAACGACAACGAAACTTCAAACGGCATTAGTGCTCGCGATGCCAAATTTTGAAATTCAGAATTACCAAAAAAACAAGGGAAGAGCCTCAAAACTTCAGTTGAAGTTTCCAATTAAGATTTTCATTTCTATTGTTCAATCTACGTAGCTCAGTAAATTAGTTATATAATGAACTTCTAGAATACCAATTTTTATTATTTTTGGAATTTTTTTACTATTTTTTATGATTTATGAAAAATGGCACAAAATCGGCCATATTCAAATGTGATTTACCGTATTTTAGCATAATTTAACATAATTATTGTAATTTAGCGTAAGTTAGTGTAATTCAGCGTAATTTAACATAATTTCAAGTAATTTAGCATATTTTAGTATAAATATGCTAATTATATATAAAAAAAAAGTAATCTAACAAATATTTAAAAAAAATCAATTTTTTAGTGTTAGATTTCAGCATTTTTGTTATTTGTCTCTAAAAAAAAAAAATTAGTACCGGCCATTTTTTATCCGGTACCAAAACCGGTCAGGAAATAGCCGGTATGGGTAGTTTTATAAATTTCCAAAAGACTTGGGTATATTTATTAATTTGTAATTAACTTTGGAATTATAAAAATCACGGATCCCAGGAAGATCTGGCATGTCTCAGCCTTATATTCATAAACATCTGTAATCTCGGCCCCACTATGAGAAGTTGTGTGCACATGATGTCTTCCGGCCCACCACTTAAAATAACAGGAAAATGTATTAATATAAGCCCACGGACTACGGATTTTATGATAAAGAAAAATATCAAAATTTACAAAGTGCGCAGAACCGCAGGCCCTGGTCCTCCGAAATAATTAACCTTATGCAATTCATATCTTTTTCTTCTTTTGAGATTACAAAAATTGATTGTTTATCGTTGGACCAAACTATGTCACTTCGTGAGCATATGAGTATGCTTTTAGAGATCAAGATGTTGACATGGATGATTTTTTTATTGAACAAGAGGATTCCTTAATTTGGAGGTGGTCTTCTCCAGGTACTTACTCATCCAGTTTCTTTTATAAAATGATCATGACATGGAGGAAAGATCATTTGGGGATTCATGGAGGTCTGGACCTGCTATGCGCCGGTCAAGGTCAAAATTTTTGCATTTCTTGTTTTAAGAAGGCTTTTAACTCATGATATGATGTTAAAAAGGGAATGATGTGTGATGAGTTGAGATGTCCCTAATGCAGTTGTTTGTATGCACAGTGACAAGATCCGCGTATAATACCCGAATTATACTCGAATAATTCGTTTTTTTGGTGATGCCGAACCGAACGCCAAATTATTCAGTTGACCGAACTTTGACCGAATTATACCCGAATAATTCGTGATTTTTTCCCGAATTTTTCTCAGAACATTTGTTTTTTTGGTTTTTTTTTTCTTCCTTGTAGGACTGAGATCTCTGATCCGGATTATTCCGAATCATTCCCAAATTATACCCGAATTATTCCCGAATCACGAATTTTTGACCTCGCCGAACCTTTCCCGAACAATTAAGTTGTCACTATGGTTGTATGTTGGAAACCACTTTGCATTTGATGTTTTATTGTGAGTATTCGGCAAAAGTATGGGAACATGTTCAAACTAGAATTGGCCAAACTTTGTTGATACGGGGTAACTCCGTCACTCAAACATGGGTCGGTCATCAGCTGCTTGTGCGGGAGGGGCAAAGGGAAAGAGACTGTGGGCGACGAGATTTATGGTGGTGTTGTGGCATGTGTGGAAGCAGAGGAATGAAGCGATTTTCAGAGGTTCTGTAATACCTCGCAAATAAGATTGCGGAAGAATTGGGATTATGGGTTTGGTTTTGTAGAGGTGGTTCAACAAATTTGAGCCTGGTGTTGAGTACATAATTTGCGAGAGTATATGATTCTTTGATGTTGTTGTATGTAGAATTGTGATGTAAACATGATTCTCCTCCTCGAAGTTCGCTTTTGTTGACATATGAAGCTGAATACTCTTCAATGGGCTTCGGCCCAATAAGCCAATTAAATTTTGGAGATGGAAATGACTTCCGAGAGGGAAATATAATAGAGAGAGAGATAGCGGGACAGAACCAAGAAGCCTAGAAAAGTTAAGCCGTTCCTTTTGTTCTTCTCTATTCTCATTCTAGGTTTTTTGCTCTCTTGATTCAATCCACCTATACACTTGGAAATCTCATAGATTAGTGTATGAAATGGTAAGAGAGTGTTAGAGTGAGTGTTAATGGCTTGATTATCTCCTTATATTGTAAAGACTCCATTGAATTAGTGAAGTTGCGTCGTGTGCTCACGTGGTTTTTCCGGAAAGGGTTTCCACGTAAAATATTGTGTCTTTCTTTTATTTTCTGTGATTGATTGCTTATTTGTGTTGGCTTCTTGTTTGACTTGCATATTTCTCCATTTGGTCGGATATTGGTGTATGCCTGCAAGGTGTTTGATAAAATTACTTCTTGAGCGCTTTCGTGTACGTTCTCAACAACTTTTGCCTTGAAGTTGTCTTTGCCTTGTTCTCTCCTGCTCACTACTTTCTTCATGCTCCTAATAAAATTCACCCACAACCTTGTAAATAATTCAGTATTCCTTTGTTTTCAGAATTTGATAATAGTTAAGCGGATATGAAGTTGATTTCTTTAATACAAAATTACTCTGACCTAATTTATTTTGGAAGAATAGAACAAATTTGTGTAATTATTAGCAACCATGATAACTCATAATCTAAACTACATATATAATTAAAGAGCTTAAACATCTAAATTTTAAGCCATATCATATTACCTATATTTTTCATCTGTTTTTTTTTTGTTTCTCGTTTATTTTGATTAGATAATGCATGTATTTGTTATAAAGATAAGTATTTGATGTGTATAAAGTGCAGTGTAAAATTTTAAAATAACATTTTTTTTCATATTTTATGCATGACTTACTTTGTAGTTGATTGTGTTGTATGTAGGGCTATTAATGAACCGAGTTCGAGCGAGTTGGGGTATATTCGTACTCGATTCATTAAGTTAATGAGCGAGTCAACTCAAATTGAGAAGACAATACTGAGTTGACAACTGTGCTCATGCTCAACTCGTTAACAACTCGAGTTGACTCGTAACTCGTTAACAACTCGAGTTGACTCGTAACTCGTTAACAACTCGAGTTGACTCGTAACTCGTTAAGACTTAAGACCAATTGATGTTTGAATTTTTTTACCAATTTGAATTTCTTAAAGCCAAAAGTCCCCGATTTTTTTATTAATACCCTCAATAAAAAACAAATATCACATATGCCCTCGTTTTCGTTTTATTTTTAAAAATGCCCTAACTGCCCCTTGGGGGGGCGGTTCACTCTTCCCACCAAACCGCCCCCCTGTGGGGCGGTCAGCCAGTGTATACTGAACCGCCCCACAGGGGGGCGGTCCAGTTTTTTTTTTTTTTTTTTTTTTTTTAGATTTGAGAGACAATATGAATGAAATTTAACAATAAAAATTCGAATTTTGTTTTTAATATTTGTTAGATTACTTCTTTGATAGCATATTTATACTAAAATACGCTAAATTACTTGAAATTATGTTAATTTATGCTGATTTACACTAAATTACTTGAAATTATGTTAATTTTTTTTTAAGAGACAAATAGGTAATATGCTGAAATATAACACTAAAAAATCGAATTTTTTTTAAAATATTTGTTAGATTACTTTTTTGACATATAATTAGCATAGTTACTAAATAACTTGAAATTATGTTAATTTATGCTGAATTACACTAAATTACTTGAAATTACAATAATTATGTAGAATGATACTAAAATACGGTAAGTTACTCTAAATTACGTATGAATAGGGCCTATTTTGTGCCATCTTTCATAAATCATAAAAAAATAGTAAAAATTCCAAAAATAATAAAATTGGTATTCTACAAGTTCATTATATAACTAATTTACTGCGCTACGTAGATTGAACAATAGAAATGAAAATATTAATCGGAAACTTCAACTGAATTTTTGAGGCTCTTCCCTTTGTTTTTTGGCGATTCTAAATTTAAAAATCTGGTATTGCAAGTTCAGACGCATGTGCATTTTCGCAAACTTTCTGAAAAGTGGTCATTTGCTGAAATCGGACACTCGAGCGCCGTTTTATGACCGTTTGAAGTTTCGTCGTCGTTTTTCGCCTTCTCAGTGAAGATATCATCCCTATTCATACGTAATTTAGCGTAATTTACCGTATTTTAGCATAATTCTACATAATTATTGTAATTTCAAGTAATTTAGTGTAATTCAGCATAAATTAACATAATTTCAAGCTATTTAGCGTATTTTAGTATAAATATGCTAATTATATATCAAAAAAGTAATCTAACAAATATTAAAAACAAATTCGATTTTTTAGTGTTATATTTCATTCATATTGTCTCTCAAATCTAAAAAAAAAAAATGGAGCACCCCCCTGTGGTGCGGTTCAGCGTACACTGGCTGACCGCCCCACAGGGGGGCGGTTAGGACATTTTTAAAAATAAAACGAAATCGAGGGCATATGTGATATTTGTGTTTTTTTAGGGTATTAATAAAAAAATCGGCAAAAGTCCTAAATAATACATAATAGAAAGCAAATTTAATAAAAAAAACCAAAAAACAAAATCTTTGAATTTAACATAATTTAACAACCAATTGATGGTTTAGATTCAATTGGGATCGGATGTGGCATGACTTCATGTAACTCAGTTGATAATGAGCGAGTTATGAGCGAGTTGGAGTGTGCTCATGCTCGGTTCATTAAGTTAACGAGTGAGTTGATAATAAACGAGTTATTAGCGATTTTCTCACCCCTAGATGTCTATCATTACGCGTATTTTAAGCATTTAGAAAAGTACTTTAGTCTCAATTTTGCTAATAAATATGTTCTAGAAATTCACTTTTCTTCAATAAATATGTTTATTTTTAATGAAGTCCGAGAAAATATCATAGTCTTCTAAAAAATTACAACTAAACACTTATGAAATTCAAGAAAAACAAAATTAAAAACTTAAAATATAATATTGGTCTCTCCTCACACTAAAAATAGGTGAAAGTCACTCACAAAATCGTCCCCGATTATGCCATGTTCGGAAGCATCCCAACTGGTGCGAATTTGTGGTATTTTCAATCCGGTTAGAAAATTATCTAGCTAGAGGTTGAATCTTATGCAAGAAAAAAAATCAATTGTAAGTGTTGAATCTTATGTAGGACAATTCTAATTTTAATTGTAAGTGTTGTAACTTTAGTTTAGTCGACAAATTTCTCAACCTCACCTGATACTCTAATTTAGTCGGAGTTGTATTCTTTCACCGTAGCATATAAGAGTTCTTTGTTGTACGTCCGTGTCTCTTCTCTGGTTGCTTCAGCACCTCTCGTCTTCTCTGAACAAATTTGTTTTCTTTTTCTCTCCCACCCGCTCTAGTAGTTTCTCACTGACAGTGTTATTGTAGGTTAATCTAAAATATTGGGTGTACACTGATTTGGTGAACCGTTCTTAATTAATTCTATGAATATTGTAACAAATAATATTAATACTTGGAGACTGGCTAAGCTACAAACGTTTGCACCAAGCCCTTGGTGCAAACGATTTGGTTCTCCTATTTGCAAAGTCCAAACGGTCGATCCAAACCGTTAGATATTTAATCCATATTAAAATGTGCTTGGAGACCAAATTTCACATTTTTTGGAATTGTTTTGCTATTTATTAAGCCACTTTGAAAGTTGCTGATTCGGATGAACAGTAAAAACAGTGCAATAAAATTCTGGACCGTGTGATCAGCAACTTTCAAAGTGGCTTAATAAATAGCAAAAAAATTCCAAAAAATGTAAAATTTGGTCTCCAAGCACATTTCAATATGGAGAACAACTTGAACGATTCGGATCGACCGTTTGGACTTCGAAAATCCGAAAACAAAACGTTTGCACCAAGGGCTTGGTGCAAACGTTTTGAGCTTAGCCACTCACTTAATACTTGATGTTTGATGATAATAATAATAATAATTGTAATCATGACAATGATGCTACTAATTAGTGGGCGGCGATGTTGGTATTGTCAAATTTTTTTTACTCAAAACAAGCTTGGTCTTGCTTTGATGATGATGATATTATTATTATGATTATGATGATGATGATTATTATTATTATATGATGCCTATTTTGACAGCATAAATCACTTTTATTATTCTTGTGGTGTGATTTCATACATTACATTCTAACAGTACATACATTACTACATACTACATACATGTTCCTTTATTCACACCACATTCTGAGAATGATCATTGATAAAAAAATTATGAGGCGGAAACTACCTTATGTATTGTATTTATTAAAAATATAGTTTGTTAATATGAAATTGGTTTTTGTCTCAGTGGGATGTGAGAGATCAACTAATGATATAAAGGTTTTGTGTGCGGCAATTGAGAAGGGGTGGTTTCACCGATCAGCAAAGGATATATTCAATCACTGCCATGTCCAACTAAAAAATGTTGTCAAAAGAGCATTTGGTATGTTAAAGAACATATTCAAAATTCTCAAGATAAGGCATACATATAAATTTAAGAAACAATATTTGATTGTTTTAGCATGTTTTATTTTGCACTATTTTATCATAAGACATAATGAGCTACAAACAAAATGATGACGATGCTTTTTTGGGAAAAAATGCAAAATAGAAAAAGTCATAGGAACTAAATTTATAACGCTTCTTGTAAAAAAAATTTCTTCATTACTATGTTAAGAACTTGTAATGCCAACTAAATTTGTTTTTTATACTTATTATTTGAATTAAAAGCTCTTACTATTTATGAAATTGCATTATTTACTTCCATCTTTTTAATTTTTTTTGTCTTTAAATTATAATTATTTGTCATGTTCAATTTTGCAACTTAAGAAAACGAAGTTAGAATTTTGATAGGGCATTTGACATGTCAAAAGAACATGTTCAATTTAATGCATCTTTTGGATTTTTTTTTTATTGTTGTTAATACTGATTTAACATTTTATTGTATTTCAATGAATCTTCAAACTTTTATTATTTCAATTGTTGAATTTATGGAACACAATTCATCAATTCTCAATTCTATAATTTATCTATTACTCTAAAAGTACAGCCGAAGATTGCCGTCGATCCATTTCGACTGGTTCGTCCTAATCCGACTGGCCCACCACCAAGAGTAAGCATTACTCCCGGCTCATCGCAACGGCATCAGAGTAGGTCCGATGCCCATCGGACCTACCTTGGTTCGATGGGTGCGATGACCATTCGATCTGCATCAAGATTCGTGTGCTAGTATCAAAATCCGTGCAAGTCTGTATCAATTTCCGCGCGCATAGATTTTGATGCTAATCGTACGGTCCTAGAGCTAATTGAACCTAAATGTAGGTCCGATGGGCATCGGACCTACTCCTATCTCCATTGCAACATCTCTCCGCCTCTCTTTCTCTAGCACTCTTCTATTTTGAAATTGATCCTAGAGATGGGTCATGAAGCAGCGAGAATTGAGGAACGGAGAGTAGGATGAAGATTTCGTCATGTCGAACACGCAAACCAAAGATGAAAACGAAAAAGAAGATGCTTTGCTTTGAAAAGGGAAAGCAAAATCATGAAAATGAAAAGAAAAGGGGTGCGAATGGTATCAGCTCCTTCGTCAAACCTAGGTGGCATCTTTGGTTTTAATGATGAAACGCAGATGAGCCCTTTGCCTTGCTGAATTGCCGACTGACATGAATGACCCTAGTTCAAGGATAGTCAAACATTATTTTGGCAGATTTACACTTTGTTTCAATGAAGAATAGTGCAAGGGATCGTAGGAAGGGAAAAATATGAACTAATTTTGTTTGATTAATTGTTAAATAAAACAGTTAAGGTTAATGAAATTACTATATTAACGTCTTTGTAACTTCTCAAACTTTATATTCGATTGCTCTCCAAATTGAATAACGGAAAAACAAGTCCAGATAGAAAAGTTTTCATAATTTGACATATGTTTCCTAATTTAGTGACTAGCGAAGGTAGAGACCATAGTCACAAGATTCGCGAATTATTCACGAATAATTTTTTTTTTTTGTGATGACGAACCAAACGCTGAATTATTCGGTTGACCGAATTTTGGCCGAATTATTCACGAATTTTACGATTTAACAAATTATAATTCGCAATATTTTTTTGCACCCTTGTGGGATTGAGATCTCCGGTTCGGATAATTCCGAATTATATCCGAATTATTTCCAAATCACAAACTTTTAACTCCGCCAAACCGAACTCGAATAATTTATTTGTCACTGTGGTATGGTGGAGACGGGAGACGATCTATCTTAAGTTGCTAAGATATCATATGAGATTGTCTTTCCGTTTTAGAATATATATTTTTTTGGTTTAGTGTCAAATTAGTAATAAAATGAATGAATGATTTAATTATGTATAAGACCGAAATTTTTATTTTTAGCATTTTTTTGAAAAAAATAAATCAAAACACTCCATTTTTATTTCTGCAGCCTCAAACACTGGGGTCCGCACAATGACTAGGGCCGCACAATACCCCTGCAGCCCCATTTTTTTTAATTAGAAATGTTTTTTATTTGTTTTGGTTTTTGTTTTAAATGTCGTTTATTTTGAAAATATTTTTCATTTGTCGGATCAAATATAAATAAGTCATAAAAATAAATATAAAAGAGCCATAATAATCTAAAAATAAATGTAAATAAGTCATAAATAGAACAATATAATGCTAATGTTCTCATGAGTACAATAAAAATACGTCTCATAAACCTAAAATAAACAATATTCTTACGAATACAATTAAAACATTGATTTAGCTCCTAGATAAACATCCAATCCATTGATTGTCTCTCAACCTGCAAATTTACAAACAAATAGACTGTTAAATCTGATTGTTTCAATAATTTTTTAAAAGTTGAAATTGAATAGTAAAATAAAATTAACTACCCCGTCCATTACGAGCAGCTCTGTTCTGTCTTTCCTATGTATCTCGGTCGGCTTGGTGTCATCTTCTCCTACTGTTTAGTACGTCCATCCATTGCGGAATCCTATTATGTCGTCTTCTACCCAAAGTAACATTTTTTATATAAGTGGATTGACCTCATAAGTGGGTTAGTACGCCGAAATCTAGTAACCTTCGTATATAGTTCAATTACCTTGTACCCACCCTCAGGAAAACTCATGGTCTGGTTGTACATATTTGTCAGACTCCATCATTCTGAACATGAAAGAGTTGGAACCATGTTTGTGCTGAACTAGTGGACATGCTAAATTTGGCATGAATATTAAGGTTATATTGATCCTGATCCAATTCCAGACTCTAACAAATAACCAATTTAATTCCCACATAATCAGTACCCGGCATTATCGGAATTACAGTAACAGGCCCGATACTATAATAAACCCCATTAGGGCCTGTTAAAACATCACCACCGGTGTAAATGGATACCATAAGAGACATTTTGAATCCAATACGCAAGAAACCTAAAATTGAAAATTAACTAAATTAATTATTAACCTACTGAAAAATAAAAAAAATTAAAAAAAAAAGACAAAAAAACTTACAGATTAGCTCTTGTTTAGAAGAGAGATTTGGTGAATGTGAGAAATGAATTTCTCTCTCCTGGACAACAATATATAGAAAAACTTACAAGGGCCGCAGAGCCATTGGGCGGCCCGGGGCCGCAGGGGCATTGTGCGACCTCCTGACTGGAGCCGCATCGATATTGTGCGGACCCTAGTGTTTGGAGCCATAGAACACCGGAGCGGCCTGAGTAAAAATCGAATTTCCCAGAAACATGAGTGTTTTGGTTTATTTTTTTTGAGAAAATGTTAAAAATAAAATTTTGGTGTATAAGATATTATTATAAAAAGTCAATGCTATTTCCAAATATGCGTTCCCTCCCTCTCTTTTGAATCTTTTCCTAGTATAGTAATTCTTATATTTTTTATTTCGTGATTCGTGATTGGGATATTATAAATTTCACTTTAATATGTTATAAAATATTTATTTATTTAGTCGACTGTGACTTCGCGCTCCTTGTTTTGATTCAGCCACGATGCACCGTGCAGCACAATATTAGCCTTCAATCTTTTTTATCAAATAGAATTTTGGTAGGACTATTTGAATCAACTTTGAAAATTGTCAATACGAATTTTATTTTGTTTTTAGCAAGTGACAGAAATTAGGTATAGAAACCTATGTGTTAGTTTATCAAAAGAATTACTTGATAGATATAATAAAATTGTAACGTGCTTTGTAATTAGAACACAAACAATTCATAATCTGTAAATTCAAAATAAAATAGCAAACGTAATTTAAAACTTACAGTTTTAGAGTAACAATATCGTTAAGCGGAAGCGTAAATACTGATCATCAATGGATTTCCTCATTAGTGATGATAGAGATCTTAGATGTTTTTCTTTTACTTCTCTTTTTAATTTTTATGGACGGAGTTTTCAGGATGGGATGCGTCCAAATAAGAGAAGAAATATTAAATTAACTCTGAGGCAACCTTTGGGACCAGTATATTTTATAAATAGCAATCTGAATTTTTCCATCAAATATTACTCATGTTTTTTCATTAATTTCTGTAAATGAAATTGGTACACAATAATAACATATGCTACATAATTAAATAAAACTAACATTACTTAATTTTATATAACGACATTAAAAAAATTAGATGTGTGGACAATTTGAAGAGAAACAAATAGTTTGCCCGTTTTTTTTTTCTACATCAATAGCTAAACTTATTATACATAATCACTTGTTCATGTTAGAGTTATCCGCTTGGATACTTAAATTATTTTTATAAAAAGCGGAAGAGATGTATTTTATGTAAAAAGATAGCAATTCCATACTTTTCAACTATAGAAATAACAACTCAGCTATTTTGATGCTCAATAATTTATATGTACTGAAATAGACAAAAGTATTGGATTAAAAATTATCATTCACAGAAGTGCTAACTCATTATTTAAATCAACTTAAAGAGCAACAAAACATGCAATAAAATAAAGTATAGGTAAGATGAGAGATACATGTAATGTCGGTCTCAAACTCATAATTATGAATTTGGATCGTAAAACATATTTCAACAAAGATAATTTAATTAATTTCAGTAATTAAGATCTATGGATTACTGAATTAGGATTAATGAATATATTTCAACAAGGACAATTGTGGATTTCTAATATGTGGACTTACATGAGTCTTATTTATATAAAATTGAGAATTAATTAGAATCATGAATATATTTTACAGCAAAGACAATTTCATTAAATTCAATAATTAAAATCAAATACAATAGACTGACTTTAGTCTTGTTTGTTAAGAATTTTGAATTACGGAATTCTTTTTAAACAAGTAAAATACTGTAAATTTTTATTAGCTTCAATTTCAAAGAGGGTTTCAGTACCTCAAGTTTTGTATACCTTCGTATGCCTCACATTTTAAATCTTCGTTTTCAAAGTTGAAACCGTCGATTTGAACCGTTCAACATGATATCTATATTCAAATATGTTTGGAGACCAAATTTTATAATTTTTGTAAAAAAAATAATATTTTTTAATATATGTACAAAATCATTGTTTCTGGACCGTTAAAAAACAATGATTTTGTACATATCTTAAAAAATATTAAAAAAATTCCAAATATTTTAAAGTTTCATCTCAAGTATATTTTAGTATGAATATCATGTTGAGCGGTTCGGATCGACAATTTAAACTTTGAAAACAAAAATATAAAATATGAGATATGATAAGGTAGGAAAAATATGAGATATTGGAACCCTCGTTATAAAAACAAGCTTTTGAATTCTTTCCGTCGTATTAAAGAATATAGATATGAACATAGTTGTGAGAACACTTAAAATTGTTAAAAATATATATATGAATCCGATTTAACCATGCTAGAGCAACTTACATCAAATGAGATATTTAACATGTATCATGTAATTTAACAAAATATATAAGCCACGAAAATAAAGGATAAACACTAAATATGAGAAAACATAATCAAAGCACTCAGACTCGTATATAAATTTACTGGATCGGTCTAAAATCAAATAGAGTAGGGTTAAAATGTCATGTTGGTTTTTTGTCTCATCGTGCTCCAACATTATTATCTTTATTTTCAAAGTTTAAATAATCGATTCGAACCGTTCAACATGATCTTCGTACTAAAATGTACTTGGATAACAAATTTTATTTTTTTTACTAATTATTTAGAGAGGTACAAAATCACTATTTTTGAATGGTTTAGAATTTTCTAAAAATAGTGATTTTGTACCTATCTTAAAAAATAACAAAAAAATTTCAAAAAATCTAAAATTTTGTATCCAAGCACATTTTAATATGAAGATCATATTGAGCAGTTCGGACCAATTGCTTAAACTTTAAAAATAGAGATAACGATGTTAGAGCATGATGGAGCACAAAACCAATAAGACATTTTAAACTTAATTAAATATTAGTGGATAGTGAACTAATAATAACCATTTATCTGTTTACTGCTGAACCGTGTCCAAGGAGCGCACTCAGACTGACAACAAAGACCGTTATGAATTGCTTTACAATTCATAAATTGCAACCGCCTTCTTTTAGTCGTACATAGGCTATTATAGCCTACAGGCCAAACCGGGCATGAGTTAAATCCACTGTGAGCCCACTGTATTTTTTATTCTCTTTTAAAAGCCGAATTCATCGAAACTCTTCCAAATTTTTTTAATAGAAATATTCAATTCTGTCTATCCTAGTATTTTAGTAATTTGACTTTTTCGATTTTCAAATTATTGATATAATTATTTTATTTGATGATAGCCTCCGCCTGAGCTACCTACCGAATCACGCCTCTACTTATCAAATCACACCTCCTTTCTCACCTCCGCCTGAGGCACCTCGTTTTCTTTTTTCTTTTCTTAATCACGTCTTTTTTTCTTTTGAAATCACTCTCGTTGTGTTCTTTTTTCTTCCGATAAATCACATTTTTTGACGAATCACACTCTGCGCACAAATTAGGTTCGGGTCCGGAATTTTGTTTTCTAAACAATTTGTTACAGAATTGAGCTGCAAAAGGAATCAGGCTGCCAAACATTAGTAGACAGATGGGAAATTAGAGATTGACAAATCTTGTTAATGTATATAAAAAAAATTCTTTTTAATTTTCAAATAGTAAGTAATTAAGGTCACAATCAGATATCGACGATTGATTGCGTGAAAATAGGTTACAAAAAACTTACTAAATAAAGTCCCTTGGTGGATTATGGGTAATATTGGTTTACAATTGCAATGGTGTACAACTGTACTGTGAATCACACCTATCAGGTCGGCAATACATATGCAACGAAATACCAAAAATATAATCTCTATTATTGGAAATATTTGTATCGGAATGACGATCCGTTGATAACATGTTAATTTGACAATTTTAACAACCATAAAAAATAACTAGTATCGTGCCCGTGCGTTGCAACGGAATATATGATAAGATAACAAAAATAAATTCTCATTCAAAATGACAAATTTTCATAAAAAAAACAAAATTAAAAATATATTATAGATTTATCACAGTAATATGTATAGAAATAAGGAAGTAGATAAATAAGGAAGTGAACAAAAAATTAATTTGCATTGTGATCCGCCGTATAGAAAATTTCAATTGGAGAGGGAGAAATAAGGAAACAGATAAATAAATAAACGGAGAATTATATTGCTAAATTTTAGAGTCTGTTTAATTTTAATTGTAACGCATCGTGTGGTTGTATGTGTGGCGAGTATGTTTGTAGCTAAATTTAAACTTCTACACATAAAACAGATGCATTTAATAAAAAGAAGATAGATTGTGTGATTGGAGAGCTGAGATTAAATTCAAAAATTAATCTTTCAATCGTAACCATTGGCGGATCGGACACCCAACGTGCTTAATAATGGAATGGAGATTAGTACCAATTTTAACAATCATAATTGCATGAAAATCGACACAGTACCAATTTATAAGAAAAATAATATATTTATATTTACAAGTAGAATTAGGGTATTCTTGAGCTCCCCAAATCCCTTGACGAGCTTAACATCAAAACCTATCAAATAAACATTAAATGATGAATTAAAATAAATGAAACTGATATGCTTCACGAGTGATTGATGCTTTTACATGCAAAATTTATAAATTTTGTAATTAATTAGTATAGAGGTACGTAGTAAAAAAAATTATAAGTTATTTTAATGTATTCATTTTTCATTATATTTCACTACTATACTAATTAATTCAACAAATTTAAATCTTACATGTAAACGCATCATCGTGAAATAGACCTTTTTAAACGGTTTAGATTCACTGTTTGAAGTCAATCCAATTAATTTTGGTGTTCAATTCACCAAGAAACTTTGGTAATCTTCATAACACCCTCGTTCTACTCCTACGATATAATTATCTATTTATTTATTTTAACATGATTTGAGACATGATTATCAAAATGTCAAAATAAGCCGTTATCAATAGATCTTAATCCATAAAATATTATCCTATTAATTGATGCGTATAAATTTAGTAAACAAAGGGTAAAAGAGGAACAAGTCTACTAAAATAACGAGTAAAAAAATAATATCATTTACAAATATGTAATGAAAGAATCAACTATTTCAACAAATTATTTTCTTAGAGGAGATGGTAACAAATAGACAATGAAACGTTTTAATACAGTTTATAAAAGCAAGGACTATATAAAATAAATATATATATACAGTACCAGTTCGAATCAGCTGTCCACTAATATATTAAGAGAGACTCTGGGAATAGAACTAGGGTGTTCCTAAGCTCACCAAGTCTCTCGTGAACTCAACTCTAAAACCTATCGAATTGACTTCAAACGATATTTTCAAACCGTTAGATGTTCAATCCAGTGGCGAAGCTAGGATTTGAGCCAGGGGTAGGCAAAAATTGGATTCGGGTTCGAAAAAAATAACGGTTCGGGTTCATCAATTAAAATAAACAAGAAGTCAAAATAATATAATTGAACATCAAAGGTTTCAACTAAGTCAAAAGTTTATAACAAATATTCTTTTACATATCAAAAAACAAGAAATATATTAATACTACAAAATCAAGTCAATGGAGGAAGCATTGTTCTACGGTTCTTCATATTTTGAAATCGTTGCATAATTCGTTCATCATCTACCTTATCAAACAACTCATTCTCAATATAAGTGACCAAACAATCATTCAAGAATTGATCTCCCATTGAATTCCTTACTCGGTTTTTCACATAATTCATCGCCGAAAATACCCTTTCAACACTAGCCGTAGCCACCGGCAATATCAATGCTAATTTCACTAATTTGTAAACTAACGGATAAATTATGTGCTTCCTCTTTTCCACCATTTTTTGAGAAAGTTCAACTATGCCCTTTAACTCTAAAAAATCATCATCACTTCGCATATCCATGCGATAATTCTCCAATTGACCATCTAGGACAGCAAGTTCATATTGGTTGAAATCAGAGGGATAGAATCGAGCTAATTGAACCAACCTATCTTTATTAAATGATGAAAAAGAGTTACTCGGGTCTAAGCATGACATACAAATAAGTAGCTCGGTACTAGTTTCTGTGAATCTGTCATTAAGCTCCTGCAATTGCATATCAATAACCGTGTAAAACAGTTCAACACGGTAATAATGCAAATTAGTTGTGTTTGTTGCTTGTCTCTTTGGCTTACCAGCATACCTATCCTCCATATTTGGAATGTCTATATCATGTTTCACACAAAATAGACACACTTCTTTGAATAATGATTCCCAACCACTATCCCGCATATTTTGCAAGCGTTCTTTAGCAAAATTCACCAAGCGCATAGCATTCACCATATCTTGCTCTTTTCGTTGCAAGGCTTGCGATAGATCATGCGTGATGAGTAATGAAGTTCTCATGAGATGACAATTGAAAACAAAATCAAAAGATTGGATATGAAATAAAATACCAGTCGCCTCAATTCGTTGTTCTAGAATCGCCGCCTCCTTTTCTATTTCCTCAAGTACACCTATCGTGGCTGAAAATAGTGCAATCACACCATTTAAGGTCTTGAAATGAGAACTCCATCGAGTATTACATGGACGTGCAAGACCCATTTCTTGGTTCAAACCACTTCCGGTTTGAATCTCCTCATTTGAAATACCTTCCACAAGTTCAATTCGTTGCTTCTCACGTAATTGATCACGCCTTTTACAAGATGCACTCGCAACATTGACAACCTGAGAAATATAAAAGGAGACTTAGTTAAACTGTTAAAGTTGAATTTGACTGTTGGCATAAACGAGATTTAGTTGAAGTTGATGAGCCAACCTGAGAAATCATTTGAAAAAACAAGCCAATCTTGTGATGATTCTTGACAACATGAACGAGAGTTAGTTGAAGTTGATGAGCCCAACAATGCACGTAGTAAGCGGACCCGTTCTCCTTCATGATCAATGTTTTGAGACCATTGAACTCCCCGCTCATATTACTAGCTCCATCGTAACCTTGACCACGCAATCTAGACAAACACAGACCATGCTTAACAAATAACCCCTCTAGTGCCTCCTTCAAAGACAATGCTCTAGTATCGGGAACATGAACGATACCAAGAAATCGTTCAACAACGAAACCTTTTTTGTTTACAAACCGAATCATAATTGCCATTTGCTCTTTGACTGAAACATCTCTCGACTCATCTATCAAGACAGAAAACAATTCATTACCCAGCTCTGCAAGTATCTCCAATATCGTCTCCTCTGCGGCAGAATTGACTATCTCCTTTTGGGTATCGGCTGATGTCAACTTTCGGTTTTTGGGAGCTTTTTCCAGAATCACCTTATCAATTTGTGGGTTTAGATCTCCTGTATACCTCAAAAGATGAAGATAGTTACCTTTACGGTTAGAGCTTTCAGTCTCATCATGTCCGCGGAATGCCAAACCTTGTTTTGCGAGAAATCGAACAACACCTATAGAGGTTTTTAACTGCACTCGATAATCCATCCCTTCACTAACACTTTGTCTCTGAATGAGAGTTTGGATGCTCCGTCTTTCACTCATCAAATCCATACACTTCATTTGAGCCTGATTGTGCTCACTATTTACATCACCGACATGTTCATCAAACCCTTTCTTACATTTCCAATTTCGATAGCCCTCTCCTACAAACTTCGTTCCTCCACCTGATCCAAGATTTTCTGGTCTAAATAGATAGCAACAAAGACAGAATGCCGCATCTTTAGCAATGCTATACTCCAACCAATTGGGGTATTGACCAAACCAAGAGTTGTTAAACCTTCTTAAAGTACCACTTATGTTTCTTTGGGGAAAATCGTGATTGTTTGGTTGACATGGCCCTTTGCCAAGATAATATCTACGTATATTATCCTTCTCATTTGGTGGATATTGAGATATAGGTGGCCTTGAAGCGGGATCATAAGGAGGTTCTTGTGAAGATGAAGAACGAATAGGGCCTAAGCTAGATCCTATTTGCTGTGATCCTTGTGAAGAAGAAGAATGATTAGGACCTAAGCTAGACCCTATTTGTTGTGATCCTTGTGAAGATGAATCTATTGGAAATTTAGGTTCTGTCTTGTAGTATCTATTCATTCTCTATTAACAAATTTTAAAAAAAAATTAGACAATTCAAACAATTCAATCAACAAGATCAGACCCTAACCCAATTATTGAAGCTAAATTTACTCAATTATTGGAGCCTAACTTTATTGCAAAGATCAGACCCTAACTTTATTGCAATTCAATCAAACTTAGAGCTTAACTTATTTGCCTAACTTTATTGCCTAAATTTAGACTACTGAATCAGTACACAGCCCTTAGATTAAACAGATTAAACAGATTGCAAAGATCAGACTACTGAACCTGAACAAAGCAATATACTCTCAATTTAACAGATCAAACAGCCCTTAGATTAAACAGATCAACTATACTCTCAATTGAATCGGTACCAAACAGTAGTTCGGTACCAGTACTGCTGTAGCTCGGTACCAGTACTGCTGTACTGCTGTACTGAATTGGTACCAAACAATCCCTGGCCCGGCCCTTTGCTGTACTGAATCAACTATACTCTCAATTCAAGGCGGTAGTTCGGTACCAGTACTGCTGTACTGAATCGGTACCAAACAGTGGCGAAGAAATTGAATTAAAAGGGAAGATATTGAATGAAACCTGAAATCAGTGGCGAAGCGGAGCAGGGGTATGCAAGGCGGCAAGGCGGCAAGGCGCCTTTTCTTCTTCGCGCAGCGGCGCAGATGGGTTTCTGCTTCGCGTTTCTTCTTCGCATAGCGCAGGGCCGTTTCTTCTTCGCGTTTCTGCTTCGCGTAGCGCAGGGCCGCGTTAATTCTTCTTCGCGTTTCTGCTTCGCAGGGTCGCGTTTCTTTTTTTCGTTTAAGCTCTGCGTAGAAAAAGGCCGGGCCAGGGCTAGGCAAAGTTCAAAACAGGGGTAGGCAAAAGCCCAAAATTTCCTGGTCCGAAAAAAAAAAAAAAAATTCCAGGGGTAGGCAAGTGCCTACCCCTGCGTGAATGTGGCTTCGCCACTGGTTCAATCTATATTAAAATGTGCTTGGAGATCAAATTTTACATTTTTTGAAATTTTTTTACTATTTATTAAGCCGGTTTGAAAACTGTTGTTTTCCAATGGTGCATAATTTTAATAAAAACAGTGGTTTCAAACCGGCTTAATAAATAGTAAAAAAATTCCAAAAAATATAAAATTTGGTCTCCAAGCACATTTTAATATAGATTGAACATCTAACGGTTTGAAAATGTCGTTTGAAGTCAATTCGATAGGTTTTAGAGTTGAGTTCACGAGAGGCTTGGTGAGCTTAGGAACACCCTAGTTCTACTCGAGACTCTGGTTGTTAGTCAGGTGTTTTGATTATTTTTGAAATTCAAAACATCCGGGGTGAGTGTTGTTTCACACTTATTGGTAAGGATGTCTTAATTATAACAAATTAATATAATTTGTGGATTGGAGTCCGGCTAGTATAATATTGGTGTCATACAACACTAATTCTAAAATTTATTGGATAAACTTAAAACAACGAATTCAAACTGTTCAAACCAATTTATTGGATGAGTGATGCACATGCAAAATTTATATTTTTTCGAGTTATTTTGATATCAAGTCTAGCGGTCAAAGATGTTAAAAATTGAATGCATTAAAATTAACGTAAAAACTCTTACATTTGATTGCTCAATTTGATACTAAATAAATTCAAAAAATATAAATTTTGCATGTAAATACATAACTTGTGAAGTAAACTAATTTGAACAGTTTGAATCGCTCGTTTAAAGTCGATTTAATAGATTTTAGAGTTAGCTTTATACAGGCTGAAATGACACGCTGATGTCAGTGTGACGTCGGTGTAATACACCACTAACTCTAAAATTGATTGATGGCGCTCCTCTTCCGTTTCCGGGAGATTGGAACAAAGTGGTAACTGGACACTCTTGTAAATGGAGAGAAATAAAATGTACTATCGCTCAACACGCGTTCCACGCGTTATGCTGATCACCCTAGAGCTCAGAAAAAATGGCCTACTTTTTCCATGTAGGTGAACGTGTTGCTATCCATTGTTAAATGTTAATTTGATTTCATACTTAAAATCCATCTTTTTCTGATTAGCCGCACTTCTGGATGCATAGTAGCGGACAGAAAACATCCATACCGCGTAAAGCATTAAAGTCGGATGCAAAGTCAGATGCAATCAATGCTCGCCAAGCAATTTTTTCAACCGTTCACATTTAAAAACGAGATATTTCTGAATAGAATCTTAGAAAAATCTTGCGTGGTCCACTTGGTGATAGTGGGTGAGCAGGTGAGGTCCTGTCCTTGTCTGGGAAGCTATCCGTGGGCCCTACCACGATGCATAACCTTTATTTTATTTTATCACCTTCGTCGTTTTCCTCGCTTTGTGGCGTCCTGTGGTTCTCAAAAGATGTGTGCACATGGTGTCTGCCAGCCCACCACTTAAAGATAATAGGATAATAAATTAAAATAATCCTACGGGCCTGCGGGATATGATAAATTAAAAAAATTAAATATACAAAGCGCGCAGAATTGCAAAGGTCCGTTTCCTCCCAGGTAATTAACCTTTAACAATTCATACAGAAAATTAAATTTTATTGTTGGATCAAATCAAAACATGATTCTCCTCCTCAAAGTTCGCTTTTTGCCTTGGGAGTTTGCCTTTGCCTTATTCTCTCCGGATCACTACGTTAGGTCAGGTTTGATTATCGAGTAAAATTATTCTGAATTAAATTTCTTTAAATTAAAATAATCACGTTTGATTGGAGTTTGGTGGTGTAAGCTGAGAGAAAAAATTATAACGTGATGTTACTCTGATTGTAGGACTCATAGGTGAAGTAAGTTATTCCACGTAGAGAGGTGGAGTAACTTAATTCGGATTAACTTAAATATTACTCCATCTTACTCCTTCAAATTTACTTCTCATTTGGTTCCATAAAAGTGGAGTAGAGGGTTTATTCCACTACTTACTCCACAACCAAACATGACCTTCAAGTTTAAACGTTGCGCTCCTAATAATATTCACCAACAGGCAGCAACCCTATTTAAATAATTCGGTAACTTTTTTTTTCAGAATTTGGTCATAGTTAAGCAAAATATGAATTTGCTTTCTTCGTACAAAATTACTCAGACCCGAGTAGAGTTGGGGTGTTTTTAAGCTCACCAAGTCCCTTTGTAAACTTAATTCAAAAATCTATTGAATTGGCTTCAAACAATGCATTTAAACTGTTGAAACCGATCTACTTCGCGAGTGATGCGTTTACATGTCAACTTTATAAATTTTCGAACTAATTTAGTATAAAGTCAAGCAGTAAAAAAAATAGTTTATAAGTTAATTTTAATGTGTTCATTTTTTATCATTTTTTTACCGCTTGACTTTATACTAAATTAGTTCGAAAATTAAAAAACTTAACATGTAAACTCATCACCCGTGAATTAGATCGGTTTCAACGGTTTGGATGCATCGCTTGAAACCAATCCAATGAGCTTTTGAGTTAAGCTCACAGAGAGGCTTGGTGAGCTTAAAAACACCCTAAATCTACTCACTCAGACCCTATTCTATAAGAAAAGATAAAACTTCTTTATTTATCAGCAGCTATGATAACTGATAATCTATATTACCCGTACAGAGAGCCTAAACACCGAAATTTTTATTAATATCCAAAAAAATATTAAATTTCAAAATCTACACCCTATGCAGAGGAATTTCGAAATCTGTCCAAATCGTAAATTTTTTCTACAATAATTCAGCTAAACCGCAAAACAAATTTGTGGTTTTGGAATTCCAAAATCGGAAAAAAAAAATTGCAGTTTTGGTTGTGGAATTCCAAAACCGCAATTTTTTTTTGCGATTCTAAGTTTAGAAAATATTTTGGGTTTGGTTTTGGTTTTGTTCACATTTCCGACACATAAAAACTTCAGAAAATATTTTAATTCAAACAAATATTCTGTTAGAAATGTTTCTGACACATTTTTTTTTTCAAAAATAGAAGAATTCGAATATCTTATGTATTTACGTAGAAGTGGCTTTTGAACCGGGATCAATAACATAGATTCAAAACATTTTTATTTTTTTCCAATAACACACGAAGAAATATTTTAATTTTTCTTAAAGTCGCAAAAAATCTTGCCTGAAAAATATTAATTCAGGTTATTTGTCGCAGTCTTTCTAATAAATCAAATTATATAGTATTCCATCTATTTTCAAAGAATATATAAAATATTACTACTATTTCAATAAAAAAACAAATAAATTATAGACATTTCTGTTTAATTAAAAAAAAACTTAGAACCGCAATTTTTTTTTGCAATTTTGGAATTCCAAAATCGCAATTTTTTTTTGCAGTTTTAGACTGAATTACAGCAGAAATTTTTTGCGGTTTGGACATATTTTGAAATTCCTCTGCAAGAGGTATAGATTTTGAAATTTAATTTTTTTTGGATATTAATAAAAATTTCGGGCCTAAACACCTAAAATTGTAAGCCATATCATAGTCTATATTTTTCATCTGATTGATTTAATTTTTCTCTCATTATTTTGATTGAATGGTTTATGTGTCACATTTTTATTAAAAAGATATATATTTTATGCATCTAAAGTGCGTGTAAAATTTTAAAATAAAACGACTCTTTTATGTTCTTCGCGAATTACTTTGCATCTAATCGTGTTGTTTATCACTGTGCGCGTTTTTAGTATTTAAAAAACATTAGTCCAAATTTTACTAATTACAATGAATATATTTTAAAAAACATTGCATTTAAATATAAACGCTCTTGTTTTCTTATTCTAGCCTATCAGAAACCGGAATATATCTTTGCATTATATTTTTTTTCTCCGTTTACATGTAAAGATTTAACTCGTATTTCTGACTCGTAACCCAGTCAATTCATGAAGAATCAATATACAAGGAACATTTGATATGTAGGGCTGATTACAAAAGCTCGTAGCTCGTAGATTGATTGAGATCGTTTGTGACTCGATCGCTAATAATTTGTTCATTAACAGTTTGTTCGTTATTCGTTCGTTACTGGTTCGGTTCAAATTAAACGAATTTGAGATGGACGTAACTCGCTCGTTGGATAGATTATGATATGATCTGATCCGTTAGATGAAAAGTTAGGGTTTATAATTTACTATTTTTATTCAATATTTATGTATTTTTGTCAATCTAATAATTGCTATGTTTAATGCTTGATTTGATCACCTTGTTTCATTATGTTAACTGCACTTAAAAATAAATATATGATACTTTATTTAATGAGTTTTATTATTTATTCTTTTAAATTTATAATAATAATAGTCTAAATAAAATTCAAAAAATTAACGAGCCAGTTCGATTCAACTCAGTCGGGTCGCTCGGTTGCCGTTAGCTCGTACCCCGATACTATCAAATTCACATCACCTCAGGTTACCTGATTGAAGACAATTACGATCGGACGGTTCTTTTAATATGGCACGAATCTCAAAACAGACCACCACAGTCTCCATAGGCACCGGATTGAGTTTGGCCCAGATAAGTTTAATCTGGGAGGTCCGTTTCAATTTGCTTGAGTCAGGTACCTGGGAGGATACGGATCCAATAATTATTTATCCTGCGGGACAACATACCGCGAACTTCCTAGTACTCCCTGACATTTTCTTTGGTGATCCGACGGTTTAAAGTTCATCAACCTTCACGTGTCGGTTTTTGAACAAAAGAACCGGGTAAACCGGATCCAGTCTGAAACAATAGGCGGTGAGAATATAGTATTTAAATTAGTGGGAAAGTGCTTGGAAGCTGCTAGTTGTGGACGAACGTCTCGCGCTTAGTGTGGTTCTTGTATTGCGTCCTGGGGAGAACTTGCCTTGTCTCTTTCGCCGCTTGTTGCCTCTTTCTTCTTCTCTAGGGTTTCCTCTTTTTCCTTCTTTCCATATTTTTATTTCTCATCCGTGGAAGCTTGGCTCTCTTTCGCCGAGGTTTCTTCACCGCGTGGAACACAGGTATTATGTTAATATTGTGTTTTTTTCGAGAAGTTTCTTTCTAACTCTCTCCTCCTTCCCTGTACTATTTCTAGTAAATCTATTTTAGATAAGAGAGAGAGAGCGATGAAATCTGATTCTAAAATTGAATTTGGGGGGTTGGGGGTCCATTGTGCTTAAATCATACCACTATGGAGCTACTGGATTTTAATGAACTTTCTACGGGGTTAAGTGACGGCCGATTTAGTAAAAATGTAGATCTTCATGCAAGTGCAATTGTTATTTGCGATTTGTTTAAGTTGCTTCAAGTGGCGGATGTTTCTTGCAAACGCTTGCTTTTTAATTTTCGTTTGAAGCAAAAAGTTAAGACTTATTCGTTTTACCGACTTTTGACTTCATCAGAAGGCATTGGTTCCTTTCATTTCTCATGCGGTTGGTCTTTTTGGATCAGAAGATTAGATTTTATTTTAGACTTCAGATCTTGCCTTTCAAAGTTTAATCATACTAGATCTGGAATTTAAAACAATATTATCAGGGAATTCAGTTTTGATTTTTGTTGAACAATGATCGACTGAAGCTTTTGTTAGTTGCCAGAGCGACGGGATCAATGGGAACTCACAAACTGCTGAAGATATGATCAGTCTAATTTTGGTTGCAGAGTAATTGTTGTAATGTTTCAACTGACAATTCGGTTGAATTTGTCAGTGACATACTGTTTCTTTGATTTGGTGTTATTTTTAACTGATGATTTTAGATGAATTGGTGAGTAGGTGACATACTATTGTTTGATTTGGAAATTATAATATGCATAATTGAGGTTAATGTTGGAGATTGGTTTCCATGCATGGTCAGATGAGGTTTGCTTCTCACAGTGTAAATGCTAAGTTACCTGGGAATCACCTAGGAGATGTGAGAAGTATTATTTTCAAAACTTGTTACTTTTAGGTCTTTTTTTATTTACTTGGGCCCTTCTCTAGTATTTATTTTATTTTGTATATGCTTCACAGTCGGTCTTCTAGTGGAGTTACCTTTAGTCTCTAAAAACACAATCACTGTTCCTTTCCTTGATTGTCTGAATAAATACACATGAAAAAATTCCTCCTTTTTTAACTTGTTATATGTAATCTACCTTCCACTTATTTTTACATTATATTTAGAGCTTCTCATGTTTGCTAGTTTATTGTTGCCATCAGGTTTGAAACCTAACAAACATTTCTGTGATTACATTCTAGATGCGATTATATTATGTACCTCTATTTTTTTATCAAGCTACACCTAGTTAAACTCTCTCTCTCTCTCTCTCTCTCTCTCATATTATGCAGATGCATATACTTTCTGATGAGTGATGACTAATATTCACAATCTATTAATTTGTTTTACAGAGTTGGTCTTCTCTTGTCAGCTTTTGGTTTGCTGAATTTGTCAGAATAGTCTGGAAGTTTTCATCTATATGTTTAGCAAAATGATGTTCATCGACAATAAAGAAGAGGTGATATGCTTGCTTTAAATAATGATTACTTATTCAACAAGGTTATTTCAAACTAATGAATTATTTTAATTAATGGTATAACATGCACAGGTTGGGGATCAAGGACAGAGGTTGAATGAACCAAACAGTGGGGTGCCTATCAAGAAGAGGCCCTTTCAGCTTACTCCCTCTTCTCTGGAACCCTGTGTGCCCCCATTTGATAAGTTCCCTCTTACGCCAAAACATTTTACACCGAAAAGTCCTCTTGATTTAATAATACCTTTGGGCTTTGATCCCGGAAACCCTTCCTCCGACGTGGATAAACCAGCCGGTGTGGTAACAAACCCTTTACATGATTTAAATGAAATTGACATGGGAAGGAATTATTACCCGTTAAAACAAAGTGCTAATCCCAATTTAGGAATGGAGATGCTACAAGTTGGAAATGCTCCAAAATTGCATTTGAGCATTTCAGGCAATATGGTGAAGAACAAAAAATTCAATCAGTGCTCAACAGATCTCTCCTTGACTGGACCTTCTACTATTTCATCTAAGACTTGTTTCAAACCTAGTCACAATCTTTCAAATAATAAGGAGAAAAGATCTGGTTTTGATTTGAACTTGCCGACAGCTGAAACTTGGGATTCTGCTATGAATGATTTTACTTCAGAAAATATTGGCACCGCACAAACAGAGCCGGTAGAGGCACTTGCCAAACAAGGAAGTGTTAGCGGAACGATTCCACATGGAGTGGGTAGTGGATTAGTTCCGAAGGGAGCCGGTAATAATCTCAAGTTGCCCAACACGGATAAGCTGTCTGAGAAGTGCAGTCTAAGTGAGGTTACGTTGGACTTGCAGCTTAAGTTACCACCGAGGCCTGAGTTGCGTATGAAGAACTTGGAAATTTATTCTTCAGATCTCAGTTTGTCTTTAAGTGGGAAGGATTTGAACTGTAGTCCCGAACCTGTTAATGAGAAACCTAGACCAGTAGAGAACTCCCCAAAAATCAAAGATAAAGATATCACTAATCCTAATGTGAACCCAGTGGCTCAGACTCAGGTAATTGTAAAACAAGAATCACGTGATGTCACCTTACCGGAAAAAGTTGTTCAAGCAAGTGGGTTGAAAGATCAGAGTTTGGCATCTGGTGACATCACCTTACCGGAAAAAGTTGTTCAAGCAAGTGGGTTGAAAGATCAGAGTTCGGCATCTGGTGGCGTGGTTAAAAAGGAGCCAGTAGATACTAATAGTCATGCTCAGAACCCTCTAGGAATACAATTAGATAAATCACCTTGTTCTGGTAGTGAATCTAGACAGGCTAAACAAGCGGAGATCTCTGAAACCAATAGCTTAACTAAAGGGATAGACTTGAACTCTGCCACACCCTTGCCAGAGGTTTCTACTAGCGGTAAACTGGTAAATCCGGTTTTAGCAGAAAGTGTGGCAGTTGGTCAAATAACTCAATCTGCTATTTCACAATCTGATGCACATCATAATTCTAAGAAAATAGATAATAGCTTAGCCCCTACTCCACCTTTGGTTGGTATGGAGGACATAAAACCAGTGATTACTTCTAGTGCCTCTCCAGTGGTTCATGACGGTAAGAGGATGGTATCTATGGCATCTGATGGCTTGTCTCAAGGCAGTGCTGACATGGATTGTTCTGAGGAAGGACAAAATTTACCAAAATCAGCTACTACTGGTAAAACTACAAAAAATACAAATTGCGAGACCAATGCTTCATCTAGTTCTAGTGTTGCAATAAATCCCAAGCAAGAGCCTGGTACCATCGGTGAATTCGATAACCTACGGATCGGAGGAACTCCGAGAGGAGATAATGTGAAGAGTTTGGTTCCCTCGAGCATTCCTACTAAAGAAAATCAAATCCAGATTCCAATGCCGGCGGAAACAAGCATTACTCAGAACAATGAGAATGATACACCATCTAGTTCTACAAAACTAAGCGATCTCCCGAATAAAGACATGCAAGGTCTCTGCCTTGACATGGAAGCAGGTGGTTCCAAGTCAAGGTCGCCTAGCACTAGTATTTCTAGAGAGAGAGAGGAGGTTGATCCGTCATCAGAGAGAGAGAACGGTACTTCGAGCAGGCAAACTGAAGGAAACAATGTTTGGCGTAGACGATTCAGGAACTCAGACTTAGGTCCTGACGGGGCACAGTTTGAAAGGAGGAAATCACGTATGTTTCCCTGGGATGAAGGGTCAAACATCCACTCAAACAGGTATTAGTTTGTTAGTGGAAAGAATCAATTTTGTGTCTTATAGTTGGTTCATTTTATCTTACAGTTTCCTCTTTTTTTTTTTCTTTTTTTTTTAACTGTTTCCTTCAGGGGTCAAAGATGGGAAGGACAGAGATTTTCCCAGTTTGATGGTGACAGATTTGAAAATGGAGACAACTTGAATCGAAGAGCATTTAACATGGCAAACAGGAAAAGACAAACTAACAGTTTCAACGGGAGATTTGGCCACAACAAATATAGAGGGTCCCGATTTACCAGGACTAACAGTAACACTGACATGAATTTTGATGAAGGAAATGATGGCAGAAAGAGTCGTCCTCATCCTCGTTTTCAGGACAGGAGACGGATTGCTGATGTTAGCCCTAGAGGAGCAGACGAACTGGATGCTCCAGTTTTTGAACACCCCAGCAATCACTATAAGAGGGTTGACCATAATACACGTAGAGAGAGAAATTCCTCCCCAGGACCAAGAAGGGGGCCGCATCAGTGGACCCCACCAGGTGAAATGATTGGTGGACATCCTGACCTGCTAACAAGGGTTGACACTAGGATTAGATCGCCAGGCCGGCGCCCCTATTTCAAAAAAGACAACTTAAACAGGAGGCATGCATCGCCTCCTTACAACCGTGCGCGCAAGCCAGGTAGGGGTGGTATGCATTGGAACAATGGGCGACAGCGTTATAATGCGGTGGGCCCACATGGGCCTGATGCTGATGTGCCAGATTTGGAAGCTTACAATCAACTCCGCTGTCAAGGAGGTGAGATGATGCCGTTTCATGCTAGGTACCCAGAAAATGATGGGGCCTACTCTGATGGGGGTGGTCCACATGGCAGGGTTAGAAACTATGAGAATGCTATGAGTCGGCCGAGAGAAGCGGGTGAGCAAGATGAGTACCGGTACAATAACCGGGGCCCACATGGGTGGCGTGAAGGTAACCCAAATAATAATGGTGAGAAATTAAAGCGAAGAAGATATTAGATGAATTTTGTTCCAACATCTGACTTAGTACTGCTGACATGTGCTGGGAAACCTTTTTAATCACTTCTTGGTATAACCGAGTTGTCAAGTTGGGATGGACCTACTCTTTGATGCTATGTTTGTACTTTTGGATTTGTTTATGTCCGAAGACTTTGATTCCTTTGGTTTGCATCTTCAAGGAGGTAATTGCTGAAGTTCTCCTGGTTAGTTTATTTATCAGCATGGTGCTGTTTTTATCTATAACTACTAGCTACAACGGCAGATTGAAATTTTGCTGGAACTTTGTTTAAATCTTAGGGGGCTGCATATTTTGTAGGAGGAGAAGATGTGGAATGGGACTAATAAGCTAATGACATCACTGGCGTCATGTCATGGTATCAGCTTGTTATTATAGTGAACGGATAAGCCGTGCTCACCGTTTCCAGAATGTTTATTATGCTTAAAATAAAATAGCACTTCGGATTTGAGAATGCGTTGTTTTGCATTCAAATCTCGGTGCTTTTAGGGAATAGTAAATGCAACAAATGTTTTGAGCCTACTCTTGGGCGTGAATGTAGGCTTTTTACACAGTGGAGCGCAATTATTTCTCTGGTGGGTCCAAGTGTCCTTTTCTATTTTGATCGTCATTTCTCTGGTGGGTCCAAATGTCCTTTTCTATTTTGATCGTCTAAAGAAAGATAACGAACGCCTGGCGTTTTAAACTATCAAACTTGTGACTTCTTTTATGCAATTGACTGGTCTAACACGGCGCCTCGGTACTTATTACTTTTCTTAGCTATGATTTAGTGCCGTGAACGAAATAATGATGAGGACAACCAAGTCCCCGCTGTAAGGTGTTGTTTGGTTGCAATTTGGAAAATCGCTCTCTTAAAAAAGAAAAGAAGGAATAGGAAAACGCTAAGAAGGTTCGTTTGGTTGGGGGAAACTCGTTATTCCTGCGGGGTTGGTAGTCGATGCTCGTGTGTTGATTAATGATAATTCTCTCTTGAATGCATTTTCACTTGACTTTACGACCCGTCGCATGGCAAGCACCTCGTAGAGATCCATCAGGTTCTCTCAAAAATCTGTCGTGGCTCAATAATGTTGCCACTTGCCCATTTTCTTTGGCATTGATAACGACAATCTGTTGTAGACTATTGCACAATGGGGCCACACTGTTTCTCACAACAAAAGATTCCATTTTTTAACCAACGTCGCCGTGGGTTTTATGATATTTGCGTCATGTTTCTTTTTCTTCCCCATCAAGATGAAGAATACATCGATTTAAATTCTTAGATTGCTGGGTGGATAATATTAGAAATATTTATTTCGAATTTTTAAACTGATCCGTTGCTCAAGAAACTGTGAATATGTTGAGCGAGCAGTTTTAAGTTTTCACGTTACCTAATTGAATCCAAATCTGAAAAAAAATGCGGACTCAGATCTTCCCTTCATATACTTCGGCTTCAACGTTGGGTTGCAGTGAAGAGTAGTTCGATCTCATCGATTTATACGCATCATTAGGTCATAAGAATTTGCTAAATTATACAAATTTACAAATTGTAATTGTATAAGGTTTTTGGTGCTGGATGACTAATTTATAACGACAATTTGGTCATAGCCCCTCATCATCTCAACTTCTCTCTCTTACGGTCCTACTAAATTATTATTATTTTTTTGCATTGACTACTAAATTAATTCAGTCTGGTAAATAATGCATTCCAGCTAGGTTTGGATCACCATACATGGTATTTTCTTAGCTGTTTCGGTCAAATTTCTCCAATCACAATCCATTCATATTGTCAATTGGCTGCATTATTTTTTGACCGAGTCCGAGAGGGGAGACCTGAGCTGTTGAGCAATTTGCTATATATATATATATATATATATATATATATATCAATCTTAAAGTCTGACAAAATTGGGCGTCGTATTTAATGTTAGTCATCGGCAATCATAATTTTTAAATTTATGTTTAAAAATTATGTACAACAAATATGTCAAGCATCAAGACAACTCCTTAATTGAATAACTAGTTGATCACATTAGTTTAGGACCAAGCTAATTCAACTGCATAATTTCTAAATAATCCTTGGTTAAACAATAATTGATTAGTTCATGCTTTCTAGAACTGGCATCTAACACGTCTCCCTAGTATTAAATTCGTCGTCATTGAAAATATGAGGATCGATGGATTTACTTCGTAATTTTTTTTGTTTTATAATAGTGGACCACTTATTTCACAAAATGAAATCTTACATTGTTTGGTAAGTACTGGTACCAGTGGTACCAGTCCTGCCTTAGAACAAGCAACTACATATTACAGAGTACAATATTACTTAGCTAAACCAACACCTACAACATAACAAAGCATATAACCAAAGCAGAAAGACAAAATCAACATACATCCAGTTAAGCAAACACCAACTAAAAGAAACTACCCCCTAAACTATTATGAAATTGCTGCGCCCAAGTATCAGATTTCACAGTCCTCCCTTAGGTCGGACCCATCTGTAAGCTGAGGGACCCTATGCTCCTGCACTGTCCTACCCATTGCCTCCTGTTCAATCAAATCATCACAAAAAACAGGGATATTCAACACATCAGTAGGAAGTACTAACGATAATTTAAAAACAAATCCATTATCTTTTGAAGTCATCCAGAATTGTGCAAAAGAAATAATTTGAGCTCATATTGCTCTAGGTTTAGCTCTAACCCCCTGAAAACACAACTTATTTCTTGTCAACCATAAAGTCCACAAAACTGCTCCTCTTACTAATTCAATTAATAGCCTATCTTTTAATGGTATTAAGGTATCAATAAACCAAAGCTCTTCCATAGTACTAATATCAAAATCAAAGTTGTTATACTCAGCAATCCAGTTCCAAATTATTCTAGCAAAAGAACACTGTAAAAATAAATGTTCAACATTTTTTGGACATAATCATGAAATTGTTTTTGTTGCATTATGATTTAGTGTGAAATTCTAAATGACAAAAGTGAAGCGTTCATCTTATTCAATGTTAAGTAATGTCATGCGTCAATTTTTTTTAATTAGGAGTTAGTTTCTTTGTTTGGATTTTTTTTTATGTTAGTTAGCTTGTGCAATTAACGATTGTATTGATTAAACGAAAATTTATATACAGTCCTAACTATATATAACACCCTACTGAATCTAGTTTTTAATACAACGCCGATTTTTTTAGAATTTAAAATTGTAGTTAAAAAATGAAACAAAACTATTTTCATTAAGTGTGAAAAAAATCGTAAGTTGCGCCTTTCTCTTGAAATATATGCATCACTCTTAATAATTTTTCTGTAGGGTAACTTCCAGAGCTGTCGGTAAAAATAAAAGAAGTACATTTGTATGATTTCGGTTCTAAAAAAAAAAAAATTGTAGATTCCACTGGAAAAATTACCGCTATGCTAATAATTGAGACGGTCGTTTCTCTTCGCTCAAACTGTCAAGCAATATTTCCCGTCTAAAGAATAAGAGTATCCCTAAGCTACCTGACTATGTAGAATATTCACACCCGGACCAAAATCAATTTGGTTCTTATGTGGAATATAGAGAGGTTCCCCTTTGAAATTCGTGCCAGATTAAAACGGACGAATCAGATCTCATTTTGCTTTCCTGATAATATTAGAGTACGAAATTATAAAAAAATTTAAATTACTGCACATCTTCAGATCAGTTCCGCATCCTCTTTTTGTCAGACTCCTCCCCGCAAATATACACGAAATCATCATCGCAGTATTTGATTAATCAATAAATGACACTTCTGTGTTAAGCCAGAACATATATAACCTTTAAATAGGTTACAGCTTAATAGTATGTGTAGATATATCAATCCCTATCAGAAATTTTGAGATTCCGAGGGACTCACCCGAAGAGTGGTCCTTGGCCCAAAATGCATTCCAATCAAAGCCCCTAATGTGCCTCAACCAACTCTAGTAATGGCCATTATCCATCACAAGGAGGAATTTTTCAGATCATTCAGTTGCATATATCAGCTTCTGTTACACAAATATCTCACAAGAACAACATATGCACCAGCACATTTTTACTAGATTCATCAAAAGAGCTTCGCAGAAACAGAAAATCAACCAAGATTTAATTCCAAACAACCAACAATATCACAATGAAACACTGTCATAATTCTCATATCCATACCAAAAGGGCATATAGCAGAATCTTGTTTATTCCTCAACAACATCCAGTAAAGCTAGTGACTATATTTATTCATCTTAGACTATGTGGACCACCATATTTATTCACAATGAAACACTGTCATAATATGTGGACCACCATATTAGTTATAGCCAACTACTCAAACAACAATCAATTGTAGCAAATATGGGATATGCTCATCTGCCCCTTCTATCTGCACAGGCGGCTGGGTCTATGTCAGGAAAAACGGCCATCACAATATCTCTGTCTTCTATCTCCATCATGCCTGTCCAATATATCACTAAATAATTTACTTCTACCTTGCAGAAAAATTAATCGATTATGTTCCAACCAAATAGACCACAAGATAGCACTAGTTGTAGTGCAGGCTCCAAAGAGGAATGTATAGTAATCAGATCCTCTAATTTATAGGGCCTCAATGCACACCTCAAAGTCCTACAATACCATTGCCGATAATGGAACTATAGCTACACTGTAGAAATAAATAGTCAATAGTTTCTACTTCAGCACAAAAAATGCAAATCTAACTGCCTTGCCAACCTCTCACACTCACTCAGGTTATCTTTTGTGATTTTACAGAGTCACCGGAGGAAAGATTGAATTTTATGGGGGACTTCAATATGCCAAATCTGCCCACAGAAATTATCTGGGTGACGACCCCCACTAAAGTCCAACCAGTTATATAGAGAACTTACTGTAAATTAATTTACCGTTATGCTCCCATCTTCAAACAAGCTGATCAGGTTCAGCTGTCAACTGATCTTTGATTAATACTAACATTGTTATCTGGTACAACTGTTGTACCAGTACACCATGTAATTGCCTAGTAAAACTGATATTAACATCATCATCACACACTACATGTGCCCCCCTAAGCAAGTTTAAAAATTGATAAGCTTTGTAAAAGCTTGGTTAGAAAACCTGTCTGACCCACAATCTACTGGGCCTGATTTAGCCCAGTAGTTCTTGGGTTTATATTAGCTAATAAGGCCTAGTTCTTACTTCTGACAAGTGATTTTCCAAGCTGATACTATAACTCGATTAACTACAAAATGCCTAAAAGAAGAATATTCTGCTCATCTACAAAAAAAAAAAATATTCTTTCTTTTTCATTTTACAAGCATAAAGAAGTAAAAAGCAGGTATTTTAAGAAGTAAAACAGGTTGAAAAAAATTGTAATTAAGCACAGTGTCTAAAACATAACCCAAAATAAGAAAACGGAATTGGGGAATATTCTTTACACAAAACTTACACCCAGCAATCCAAGAGTTACGTGTATTCTCAAATCTAGATGTTTCCCTTAATTAATACAAAATTCACATAAAGGAAGCTGGACTACTAGTTCACTTATCAGTTACAGTGGCAGTGGCGGAGTCAGCTGCTCGACTTTTCGGCCACACACTAATCTTCTCCTTCTCATACTTAATAAACACCGCAGCCACAGCTGCTGCCGTATAAATTTGCAAAAATACAATTCCCAGTGAATGGTACTTGACAACCGATTGGCCTGACCCGAGCTCAACCAACAAAAGCGCCGTTGAGCCTAGTCCAGCGAGATAACCGTTTATGCGCTCACTGTAAGGAGAGAAGCCGACCTTTACGGGGACCCCGCTGACTGAGGTAGGGTCCTGTAACGGCACTGGTGGCAGCATGACAGGGGCTTTCCCATTCTTTAAATAAGCAGATGCAAGGCTGGGTGGGACGCCGGCTTTTTTCAGACGACGCAGCTCGGCCTTTTTCCCCTTTCTTTATTGTATTAATTTAAAAGAGTGATAATTAATAATAATATAATTAAGAGGCCAATCACTAATCAACGCACTTTTGTACTAGTTTAAAGTTTTGCAATGAAGTTGAAATGAGTTCTAATGAACTGAAGCAAAGTCTAAACTAAGGCTTACAATGAAGTTCTCTTTCGAATTTCGAATCTAAATGAGTTGGAGTGATGTCTTAGAATTTGTAGGCAACAGTTTTCTTTATTCTAATTCACCAAAAGAAAAAGAAACAACAGTTTTTCTTCCTTAATTGTTCCGAGCACCTTCCCCGTCCCAAAACAACAGGAAACATAAATAGAAAATTGTGAGGTAATTAAGAATACCGGTAGGTCAGCGCAGCGATTCGGCGCTCGAAATCGGGATCAGCTG
This sequence comes from Carex kokanica, assembly GCA_025461125.1. Lineage (NCBI taxonomy): Eukaryota > Viridiplantae > Streptophyta > Magnoliopsida > Poales > Cyperaceae > Carex > Carex kokanica. The sequence goes on from JAJGRX010000638.1 coordinate 2,371,648, forward strand.
ATGATGACGTGGTCTCATCCGATTTGCTGGCGGTTTCACCTCCGTCGTCGGTGGCTGCGTGAAGCGTCGCCACGTGGCAGTGCCGATAGCGATCCCTAACCGTTGGATTAAGACTGCATAGGAAGGCATTGCTTATTGGGATCACTCTCGCCATGTCTCTCTCCCCCTCCCCTTGCACACACAAACACACACAAGCACACTCGTTTGCTTTGCTCTGTTACTGGATAAGAGCATGGAGCAATGAGTTCCTGCCACATCATTGATTAAATGTCCGGTCGGTGTTACATGCTGCCACAGAATTTTGGGCTGTGGTTTTGGATATTTTGTTTCATTATAAATGGGTTTATAATAAATTGGGCCTGTTAGCTGTGATAAATCTTTGTTTCTGAATGTATAGTTAGATAAGGGATGGAGACGAAATAAATTGGGCCTGTGATAATTATAAATGGGCCTTATTGGATTTTATCAGGAGCAAAGTGGTTACTAGTCAACCTCTGCATTGGTGCTTTAATTCAACTTGTAACATATGATTTCTATATAATATTTGTATGCTTCATGTAGGTGGCCTAGTCATACTTATATCAATCAGAACATTATTTTTTTAATTTTGTTAAATTTATTCTTAGATGGGAAGTATAGGAAGTACTTGTCAACAAACCATACTAAAACTCGAAATTCCCAACAAATTTGCTTGGTTGGAGAACGAACTCTCTTAGAATTAGGTAGCTTTCGTAAGAGTAGAAACTTCACGAGCAAATAAACTTTTTTTCTTTTATTTTGTTGGTACAGAGAATGATCCCACTATTACAGCGAAGAGAACAAATTGATCCTATATATAAAACTTCGTTTTAAGGTGTGATAATTCATAATCTGTATTCTAAAAAGTTTGGTTCAATTTTTATTTGCCACAGTGATATTCAAAACAATCATGTATTCAAAATGCTCATAAACATAAATATTAATTACGCTTATGAACCTATAAAGATTGCATGTAGGATAAATGCAGAAAAAAGAAGATATATCTATAAGAGAATATGTGCATCAACCTAATAGAAATAAAAACAACAACAAAGTAAATCATGAGAAACTACGTCTTAAATAATTTATTCATGAATAATTAGCAGTGTACAAAGCGTATTTAATACGGAGAATGTAAACTTGTGAAGGATTTTTTTATTTAGATATAAAATATAAAAAATCAATTTCACCACACCAATGCTTCAGCGTGGTGGAATCTATTTTTCAAAAATCAACTCAATCACTTCCCTTTCCAACATAAAAATAATATTTTTTTTTTTTGTAAAACAAAAAAAAATTCCAATTATGAATATATGACAGGAGTAGAAGTAGGGTGTTCCTAAGCTCACCAAGCCTCTCGTGAACTTAACTCTATAATCTATCGAATTGACTTCAAACGATATTTTCAAACCGTTAGATATTCAATCTATATTAAAATGTGCTTGGAGACCAAATTTTACATTTTTTGGAATTTTTTTACTATTTATTAAGCTGGTTTGAAAACCGCTGTTTTTATTAAAATTCTGTATCATGGGAAAACAACAGTTTTCAAACCGGTTTAATAAATAGTAAAAAAATTCAAAAAAATATAAAATTTGGTCTCCAAGCACATTTTAATATAGATTGAATATCTAACTGTTTGAAAATGTCGTTTGAAGTCAATTTGATAGTTTTTAGAGTTGAGTTCACGAGAGGCTTGGTGAGCTTAGGAACACCCTAGTTCTACTCATATGACAGCAGCTAATATTTGGATCTGTATAATGTTGAATTCGATCCGATTTAATATTAAAAGTGGAAGTAAATACTCGATCATATTGTTAAAAGTAGATATTACGAAAGATAATTTCCTTTTAATGAAGACGCATTATTCCAATGACATGTTTCATATGTTAACACGTTAGATGGAGGGCACATGCAAATTTCTTCAAAAGTATGTGCAGCATGTTATTTTTACTAAATTAGGGAAATACACAAAATGTTATCAGTTTTTAATTATTAAATTTACTAATTTAATACGAATTTTTGAATGAAGGATAAGTTCGGTACACTAGCGGTTCTTTTAGAAATCTTCAAAGAAATTATAATAATGCTATGATTCCTTTAAATTTATTCATTCTTATAATCATGTAAAATTACAGAAATCTTAGCATTATTACGATTCCTTTAGATAATATGATCAAAAGTAAGCATTGATATAGTGTGAGGATTAATGGGCCTCAAAACAATCATAACATTGCTACATTTTTTTTTTTTTCAGATTTTCGGTGACATAATAATAAAATGGATGAAAATTAAAGGAATCGTAAATTGTCAGAATTTTAAGAGATTTTTTAAGGAACCACAATATTAATCGAAAAAACATACAATCATATCTATAATTTAAGAATAAAATAATACAAAAAAATAAATTGACATGTTGTTTTGTTCCTTTTTTTGCTTAATTGAAAGTAAGAAACAATTAATCTGACATCGCATCACATCAGAAATTGTCACATCTCATTGCATCAGCACGAAATTGAGCCATTTAGTTGGGGAACAGTTGCACGGTTCATTTTCATTGGGAAAACTTTTAAGTGCTGACATGGAATTAGGTTCATTAAGTAATTAAAAACATGTGACCTAAACATGTTAATTTGGTTAAGAGTTGCACCCAAATTGAGCAATGACATATAGATACATAGTAGTTTGGACCGCATAGACCTGTCAGGGCAAAACAATTATTAATTTATTGAATAGTTGTTGTGATATAGTACAACACATAAATTAGCTAATTGTAATAAAACAAGGGCTCCCAAGTCCCAACTCCCAAGTCCTGAAACGATATTCAAAGGATGATACTGATACACCAAGGTTCCTCTTAAATTGGAAGGAATTATGCATTTTGGCCTAAAACATTACAATTTAAGGAGGAACCTTGGTGTATCATTGGAATAAATTGGATTCTCCACTGGCAAATTTTGGAAACATTGGAATATGTTTAGAGTCTTTAAGACTAGTGTTTGAAAGTCGTTCCACGTTGAGGGTCAGGAGAGTAGGTTCTAATAAAAAGAAAAAAAAAATTAGAATGAAATTAGGAAGATATATTTTCATCATTTGATAGGGACGAATTTGATATTTGTTTACATCGTAATTTTATTTAAAATAAGAACCATTTGAAATTATGATATTTCACTACCACAGATTTTTTTATTATACATGGTTGAAACTTGGTTTGTACACGGTTTTGCAATCGTGGCTATGCGCAATGTGTATAAAAGTGTTGATAAATTTTGTATGCAGTTGTAGATCTGTGTACATTTCTCCAAAATCAACGCTGATTTTTTTTGCATAACATTCATACACGGTTTTTTAAATTAAAATCGTGTATGAAAATACCAATCATACACGGTTAATTAAAAAACCGTGCATGTTTTTTTAAAAAAAAAGTACGATTAGTCTAGATCTGAATTCATACTAAAAACACTACATTTGCCAACAGTGTTCTAAATAGCGCGCTATAGCGTTTTTGGACCTCAAACGCTACGCTATGACATCAAAATGCGCTATTTGCGCTATTTGTACTATACAATATGAGTTTTTTTTTAAAGCAATTTATATGGGTTTTAAATAAAGATAAAAAAAATCTCAAACCGAAATTGAATTGTTGCTACTTGCTACAGATAAATCAATTTGAAATTGGGAATAGAAATAGAAATTTGAATAGAAAAGAAGTCCAAACCGAAATTAAAATTTGAATAGAAAAAAAAATAGATTATGTCATGAATCATGATGCTTAAGATATTTTTAATAGGAAAAATCGATAGTTTATGATATTACTATGGATATTTTGAACCGCAATTTGGATTTTGTACAGGTTCAATATGAATATTATAATTTCTTAATTACTTTGGTGTTATTTATTGTTCTATGAGGCTTTAGATAATGTTGATATTTAGTACAAATATTGAATATACAAAATGTAAAAAAAAAAATGCTATTTGGAATAACTTCCGCTATAGCGACGCTATTCGCTATAGCTTTTTTTTTAGCCTTCCCGCTACGACGCTATAAACGCTATTTAGAACCTTGTTTGCCAATATACCAAAAACACTACATTTTAAAAAATTATGAATTTAAACACAACACATACAAAAAACACTATATTTACCAATATAAACAATATTTACAATGACATTACACAATTTGTTACACGAACAACATTTTAATTAAAAAAATGAAAATACAACAAAAAAACCCCTAGATCTTGTACTTTCTACATTTACGTGAACAATACCTAAGAAAAAAAAATGGTAAAAGAGTACAAAATCAATAATTAGAAAGAAAGAAAAAACTTAATCTGAAATTTCAATTCAAGTTTTGGCCCTGGAAAACCGTTGATATGCCTCAATTGTATATACTTTCGGTTAAGGTTTCACCTCTAATACTGTGCCAAATTCCTTGTATTTTAGCTTACTTTAGTATAGAATGTACCAAAGAACCACTGCCTTTGCCTTTTTTAAATTGTAGAAAATTGAGCAAATGGAGCAAAAATACAAGCTGGTGCGGGTCGACAAAAATAAATTCGGTTGAAAAAGAATTCCGGGATTAAAATCAAGAAATCTCCAACTCTACTTGAGAGTTCTGCGGCCTGTACAACCATTTTTTGCTGGCCGCACAAACTAGAAAGACCCATTTTATGCGGGTCGCACAAACCTTCTTTCTTCGCAAAATCTGCCAACTTCCCATTTTGTGCGGGCTGCACGGATTTTGTGAAGGCCGCACGAGAGGCCGCACCAATGCCAATTAATCTTGCCTTCTTCCGCGATATCTTCTCAGATTTGCTGTCTGATTCTGGAGGATTGCTTCCCAAGACACATAAATTGCTATATATTGGCAGGGAGGCAGCAGGAGATGACACTTTTACTTTAGCTTTTATTCTAAAAAATTATCTACATCTCTTCTACCTTTTCTGAGTGAATCAAGGTGATTGGAGCAAGGATTGAGGGTTGCTCGAGCGAAACATCGTGAAGACGAGGGCAGCGAGCAAGGAGATAGGTGTACTCTATTCTCTTTTTTGTTTTTCTTAGTTTTATCATGTTTTCTCTTATATTTCTTATGGATATTAGTGCACTCATGAGAGGCTAGATTTCCTTTCTAGGGGCTTATTAAGCATGAACTTGTGTTAAAATCTATCTTACTTGAATGATTTTTTTTATGAAGATTGTTTGCTTGCATGTTTGTTCTTGTAGATTTTATTATTTATGTGATTGCGTGATTTGTGTTGTTTGTTAATTAGCGACCCGCTTAGGTTTAATCAACTTGAGTAGATTTGGATCAAGAATTGATGGTACCAAATTATGTACATGAATAACCCTACGATTTGAGATTAGAAATGACTATATAATTCTTAGTCTGGAACCACAAGAAACAAATGTTGAATTGAGGTGAAAGACTTAATCATGAAGCCTCATATTTAATTGGGACCCCTATAATTGAACCGAATATTGGTATGAATGACTTAATCGTGAAGTATCGGTATTTAGGAATAAACTAGGCTAATATATGTTTATGGTCTAGATAGCTAGGGTGAATAACTTAATCGTGAAACCCGAATTATTTAGGCACGTCATTAATTCACGAAAGTGACCCTTAATAGTATTTAAGGCTTAGAAACTCTATCATTGCAAACATGAATTTAGAAACCAATTAAGTGTGGATTTAAACCAAGAGATTGTATGCCGATAGCCCCTAGATTTCTCTCTATTTGAATCACAAAACTTATTTTATTTGTTTGTTTAAATTGCTTTTGTTACGATACCACTCTTTATCGGGTATTGAACCCACAAAACCAAATTTGCAACAAGCCCCCCATTTATTTTATTGCACCCTTTAGGATTAATTAATTTAGTAGAAAGTAATATTTTTCGTTATCTTTAGATCGATACCTATTTTACTACAATGATAGATTGTATGTTTGTAACCAACCTATCATTTGTATTAAGATTTTATAAATTTAAAAGTGAAAAATTGTATCAAATTGACCTATAATCCAATACCTAAAATACACAATAACCGTGTATGATTATACAAGCATGATTTTTCCGAAAAATCATGCAGGGCATTCAAACATAGTTGGTAAACCATATACAATTACTGGAGCTCATTTATACATGGTTAAGTTAATCACAACTATATACAATTGTTTCCAATCGTACACGGTTGCTCAATAAAGAATTGTGTATGAATGTTGGAGCATATTTATACACAGTTCTATTTTATTTAACTGTGTATGAATGTTGAAACTCAATTTTGGACGCACGCCTTCGTGCTTTATACACGGATTTAGTGAAATTATTTTCCATTCGTGTATGATGCGTATGAATAGCATTTTCGTAGTAATGTTTATTTCTTTTTAGATATCTCTTGTCAAAATTAAATTCAACCTTCTTTAAAAAAAGGCAAGACCTATCATTATTATTGTTTGCGGTTTGGTCGTAACTTTAATTGAAATATAGTTTGTAAATAGTACTATTCAGATAGGAGTTGGAACAGTGATGTTTTACTTTGTATTAATTATTTGGAAGTGAAGATATTGAATTGTACAACAACAACAACAAAATTAGAGTAGAACATAATATAAATAATAAAAGATGAGTATGATAATCCTAATGTTAATATCACAATAATTGATAATAATAATAATAATAATAACAACTGTTGTTTTGCACATCTCTAATTTAATATTCGATTCAGTTGATACTATTTCACATTCTCTCGATTGTCAAACATATGAAACGGTAGTTGAAACTTGAAACCCCCCCCCCCACGATAAACTTTTTAAAGAAAATTAATAACTCCCAAGAAAAAAAAAACATGACCGCAGGAATTCTTATAGATATTAAAAATTAAATGACTTGATCTCGCAGGAGAATTCTTGTGGATATTAATAAAAATCTCGGGGGCTATAGGATAATTATTTCTTTCATATATTAAATAGAGTAGAACTAGGGTGTGATGTGCTCACCAAACTCTTTGGTGAGCACAACTCTACATAAACTATCGGATTCACTTCAAACGAGATTAATCAAACCGTTGAAACCGATGTATTTTACGAGTGATGGGCGTACATGCAAAATTTTGAATTTTTTGAATTCATTTAGTCTCAAGTCAAGTGGTCAAAATTGAGAATTTTTTGAATGCATTAAAACAACTTCATTTTGGATCATTCATTTTTCATCAATTTTGACCACTTGACTTGAGACTAAATGAATTCAAAAAATTCAAAATTTTGCATGTACGTGCATCACTCGTAAAGTACATCGGTTTCAACGGTTGGATTAATCTCGTTTAAAGTGAATCTGATAGTTTATGTAGAGTTGTGCTCACCAAAGAGTTTGATGAGCACATCACACCCTAGTTCTACTCATTAAATATTGTGTTGGAATTGATCAATTTGCTTCATCCTACATTTCCTACAAGAAATTAAGATGTCACTTTGTTGGGAAGTTTCGTGGGTGGTCATAAATTTATCCAATACGAAGTACAACTTAAAATGATGTCATTTTCATTGATATAATTTACCATATTATAATCTCCTTTTCTAATAGTATCCAAGAGAAAAAAAATCTTTCGCCATACTAAACAAATGAATACCAAACAATATACCAAAAATCATTCTAAGATTTTTTTAATATTTAATTCTATAAATTTTGTACTTATAAAAATATATTCTAACATTTTTTATAAATTTATATTTATAGTACAGTGTTTAATATATATGTGAGAATTTTCAGTATATAAAACATGCTTATTTTTATAATAATATTTGTATCTCATAAATATAAATATGTAAAAAAGTATATAAAATTATTTTATATGAAAAAATATAGAATTTATATGTATTTATAAAAGTATTTCTACTGAGAAAACAATATAGAAGATCATCAAAAATTTCCTGAGAAAAGAGTCGTTTTCGTCATATTTTCTGTTTGTAATTCGGATCCACCGTGCACAGTGCAAATTAGTTCGTAGTATGAAATAATTTTATTTTTAAATTTTAAACAGTGCGATCTGAACCGTAGTTTTACTAATATTTAATTTCATTAGCGATCAAATTAACTGGACGTTATGGTTTATAACGTCTAACTACAGTGCCATGGACGTTACAAACCATACTATTCTTTCTATGTTTCAAAATCTAGCGAAACTATTCCTTATTGTCAATATTTTTTTATTGTTTTTCCTATTAATAAAAAAAACGGCATTAATAATAAATGTTCGCTAATTAATAATACAATAACTCAACAAGGCCCTCAGAATATCCATTAATTACTTGCGAAATATATGTATATTTTCTTCATCTTCTAAGGTATTGTCTTCTCCATATGAGAGGTCATATATATGATCGAAAGTTTATATCGACCCCGAAAATTGATCTTATAATTTTGATTCTTATTAATTATGCATAAAAAATCGTTGTCACGTTTTCCTTGTACGACTTTTATTTTATTTTTATTTTCGAATTTTTGTAATAGAATGATGCATGGCCCCTCCTTTTCCGAGTAATTCTTCTTGGTAAATTTCGCCTCAATTATATTAGGCAAATTCTTCTATGGACATAAGGACCTATTTGTAAAATGAACATATTTTCATTTTCAAAGTTCAAACAGTCGATCCGACCGTTCAACATTATCTCCATATTAAAATGTACTTGGAGGTCAAATTTTACATTTTTTTGAATTTTTTTACTATTTATTAAGTATTTTACAAAATTCAATGGTCTGAATTTGACTAGTTTTTGTAAAATACTTAATAAATAGTAAAAAAATTCAAAAAAATGTAAAATTTGACCTCCAAGTACATTTTAATATGGAGATAATGTTGAACGGTTGGATCGACTGTTTGAACTTTGAAAATGAAAATATGTTCATTTTACAAATAGGTCCTTATGTCCATAGAAGCATCACTCATTATATTAATTCTTACTTTCCGAGTTATTCTTCTCCATGTTAGATATCCCAAAAGGTTATACATACTAGAAAAAAAATGTAATACAGCCATACAGGACGGGTTTTAATTAATAAATTGTACTTGGAGAAGACTAGACCAGCCGTTGGGAATCTGGTTTTTAGATGCAACAATCACATTATAATTAATAACGGTTGATATTTAGTATAGGTTGCATGTCTATATCGATACTTAATTAGGTCATCTTCTCAAATCTCAAGAGATATGAAAAGCATCCCCCCCCCCCCCCCACACACACACATCTTGTGAAATCTCCATTTAATGCCATGTCTTCTGACAACTAATCAATAAATCTCCAGCAGATATATAAACAAAAACAATAAATCACACTCACACACAAACGCTTGCATTCATTAATTGACACAAAAAATCACATACATATTATGAACAAAATCTTAGTGTAAACGGTTGAAAAAAAAAAACCCAAGTGTAAGCCAAATACAACATTAAATGACAATCCACTTAAACATACAGTACAAGAAACAAAAGAGCAAAGAAAAGAAGCAAGAGTCCTTAATTTCTATCTTTTTATAACGTTAACCATCTATCCTTTGATCCAATTTAACCATACAATAAAAAAAGATAGAAAGCAACCCCTTCTGCTTCTGTGTGCTCTTTCTTATGATACTATTCAAATACACACAACTTTAAAGTATTAACATTTATTAGACAGAAAAGAAAGAAATTTGAGCTCAAATCAATTATATAGGTAGTAATCAGTAATTCATTTACTTCCTCTTGTTCTTGCTTCTCATCAACAACACAATGTAGAACAAAAACCGATAAAAGAATCCCCATGCTACCGTTACCCAAAGGCTGTTCCACTTGGTGAGATCGTCAACCGAATTTCGGCTCACAATATCAGGTCCAGTTGTGATACATGTGGCATTAGTTAGGTTCAAACCGAGGGAGCTGCTTATACTTGCGAGAACATCCACCTTTGTTGGCTCAGGAAAGGCGTCGATCGGAGTGTTGGAAAACATTTGTGTACCTCTGACAAAACATTTGTTCGGATCGCTAAACTCATTCTGCAACACTGCTTGGTATGGGTACTTCACAAGTGAGATATAATGAAACCAGATCCAGTAGTCTGGAATCCGGTCACGGTTGATAAAGAACCCGCTAAATAATAAAAAGTAGGCTAAAATCGCAACGACAATTGTGTAGCCGACTATAATGTGGCTCACAACTCCGGACAAAAAGGTGACGAAACCACTACCTGCCCAGAAGGAGGCGAGAATGATTGCTGTGTAGAAAAAAAAACCAGACATGCCACCATCTAGGCCCACTGCGAAAAACGTGGTGAGTGCAAAGCCAAACGATAGAAGGACTAGTGGTGGGAAGCTGACGATTGCATTGGAAAGCACAAAGGAGGATTTGCGGTACGCATTGTGAGATGTCTCTCTCATGTAGATGTAACGCTCTTGCATAAACACTGGAAGTGCATCGGCACACGTGTAGAACATGGTAGACATGCCGATTGCAAAGAAACCGAGCCGCTCTTGCGCTCCTTTTGGGGTGTTGTCGAGCCTCCAATAAATTGTTGCAAGGATAATGCCGGTGACAATAACTGCACCGAGTCGGATCATGAATAGCTCCGGCATGCGATTAGTATTTGTGAAGGCGCGCTTTGTTAGCACCCCCATCTCTATCCAGAATGGGTTTGTGAACTTGCGCACAGATGTCACTGACACATTAGTGATGTTATTAGTGCCAGAGACCAGTCTGCCATTAACAAAGCTAGCAGCAATCGCTTGGTCAAGAGGTACATGTGGTACATCTCCTCGATCCGAAGGGAACAAGTCATTTTGGTGCCGCATTTTCCAAGTCTTATTGAAATCTACAAGTTCTTTTGCACCATCAAATGCCTCCCTCTCGCGGATTAGATCAAGTGCAAACTCAGTAGGGTTTTCATTATCTGGTATTGGCTTGCCAAACTCTGAGAAGTACATCGAGAGACTGCTTGGTGGGCCGTAGAAGACAGTCTGGCCACGAGAAAGTAATAGGAGGCGGTCAAGGAGGTTGAGGATGCGATAGCTTGGTTGGTGGATGGAAAGAATCACAATGCTACCTTTTCTAGCAATCTCCTTAAGGACCTCGACAACCATAAATGCACTGGTCGAGTCAAGGCCAGAGGTTGGTTCGTCGAGGAAGAGCAATATTGGGTCATGAACTATGTCCATGCCTATCGATACTCTCCTACGCTCACCACCTGAGACCCCACGGTGCCCCTCGTCTCCAATTATAGTATTTGTTGCAGCCTCAAGGCCGAGTTGCTTGATGAGTTCTTCAACACGTTTATTCTTCTTTTCCTTGGGGACAGACCGTGGCAGCCTGAACTCCGCCGCATACATGAGGGTTTCTTTCACAGTAAGCATCGGATAGAGAAGGTCGTCTTGCATCACATATGTGGATAGAACCTTCAAATGACTACTCTCTAAAATGTCTCCATTGAGAGTAATCGAGCCCTGTAAGCTATTACCGACAATGCGATTTGCCAAAGCATCGATCAAGGTTGATTTCCCCGACCCACTTGCACCGAGAATGGCAAATATCTCTCCTTCCCTTGCCTCACCAGAGACCGAATCAAGCAAGGTGCGAACACGAGGGCGGACGGCTGCTGTCGAATCTACTTTTTTACTTTTAGACAAAGGAGAAAACAATAGCCCTTTAGATTGGCGTACTCTGTAGGTAATGTCAGTGAAGGAGAGCACAAACATAGGTGGCCGGTCGATGCCAACATTTGAAGACCGGGTTTCGTGAGCAGAAGGGGAGACAACATCTACGACCAGGTGAGATGAATTTGGATTGTGTTGTAGTTCCATGGTGGAGGAGTTGAGGTGCATGAAAATCTACTGATGCTATGGCTTCTTATATCTAATCTTCTCTGGAAAGGAGGATATGTACTTAAACATATTCAATTAGGTAATCTGTATATAAAAACAATGGACGGGTATATTTCTTTAGCTTGGTCTTTTTAATTTTATTGATTGCTTGAGAATACTGCGTACTATTCGTCAACACGGACATAAAGTGGCATCCAGCATTTACTGAATATTAAGCAACTTTAGTTTTCCTTAATTAATAAAAACTGTTATATGGACTAATTATACTTCTGTATACACGTAAATGCTCTTTTGCTGTTCATTACATGGTCCTATATATTAAAATATTACATATTCATGCTTGGGCCCCTATATACGAAAAAATTTCAATTGTCCTTCATATATATCTATCGTCCATCATATTACCAAAATTTTATTATTAGTATTAATATCAGTTAGACCCAAGGTTATCTTATTCTCTTCAACAATTCCTACTGCGCATTGAAGGAATATCAACCGTACGTGGGATACGTAACTGAGATATGTAATTATATATAAATACACATGTATTTTTATTCATAGTGTTTCCAGCCCAAATAACTAATTGCTTGTCTTCAGAATAATCCCAGGTGGTATATCAATTTAAAACTAATTGCTTGTCTTCAGAATAATCCCAGGTGGTATATCAATTTAAAACTAATTGCTTGTCTTCAGAATAATATATCAATTGCTTGTCTTCAGAATAACTAATTGCTTGTCTTCAGAATAATATATCAATTGCTTGTCTTCAGAATAATCCTTAAATGATATATTAAGTAAATGTAAATAACATTTTTTAAATGATATGTGTCAAAACTAACACCATGACACGTTGTAATATTTAGGATCTACAGAAGAAGGAAAGATAAGATATTATTCCAACCCATATATGATGTAATTGCACCTACCATTGCTGGCGGCTCTCCAAGAAATGGCTGGCTGTGATTGTCTTTCTAAATACAGAGCAAGTTTCTAAATATAGATGATTGGAATTGATTTCTTTAGTAGATACCAAATGTATGTTTCTAGTTTAAATATGTAGAGCTGTGTATGAATGAGACACACAAAAATATAGAAACAAAAGAAAGAAAACCGAAATCTGTATTCTTCTCCAATGAAATAAAAATAAGGGTGGGAAAGGGAGATTCAAGGGAGTGATTGTGTTCATGTTCTTGTTGATGTTTTATCCTAACAATCTTAACAATATGTATGTTTTTTTTTTTATCTTTTTAACATATTTTCATAAAATAATAATTAATCAATTAAATTTTTTCTTAAATGACATTTGAAAAATGAAAATAAATCAGGACCAATAAAAATAATAATATAATTTGCATGTGGCGAGTACGTGTCTAAATAAATTTCGACCTTTACACGTAAAAAAACATAAAAAAGATGTATAGAATCAGAAAAACAAAGATTATTTGATTGGAGGATTGATATTCAATCTAAAATTACATCTTTTAATCACAATCTTTTAATCACAGTCGTTGACGGATCAGGACATCTACGTACTTAATTTAAGAATGGAGATGATGATGATTATTATAATTATAATTATTTTAATTTATTAAGGAAATTTCATGTATAACATTTAAATATCTCGAAATTGTTTTTCCTTCTAAATTCATAATATCATATTTATCCTTCTGAATTACGAAAACTCATAAATTTTACCCAACTTGTTGTCTTTTCAATTAAAACTCATTTTATATTTATAAAGTTTACATTTTAACCTTTACTAAAAAAATAAAAAATATATGCATGAGAAATATTTAGTCTTCTAATTTATTTGTTTGTGAGAGCAAATAATTCAATTTCTTACTTGTACCACACGCACAAATATATGCATAATATGCCACTATATATGCATCTAGGGGTGAAAACTGAGTGGATAATATCTGATTCGTATTCAAAAATTAGATATGGATATCCGTATCTGAATATCCGTGTGAAAATGGATACGGTTTTAAGTTTAATTATTCGTAACTATCCAAATCCGAATAGTAAATATTTTAATATATATTATGAATTTTTTTATCTTATTCACCATTATAATTATATATATATAGGGAGCGGCTAAGTTGCTGCTGGCAGCATTTCGGCGAGGTGCTTACGGGGGCATATCTTGCAATTTGATGTTCAAACAACAAATTCAAACCGTTAGATGTTCAATCTATATTAAAATCTACTTGGAGACCAAATTTTACATTTTTTGGAATTTTTTTACTATTTTTTAAGCTGGTTTGAAAACCGCTGTTTTTATTAAATTTCTGAAGCATTGAAAACAGCGGTTTTCAAACCAGCTTAAAAAATAGTAAAAAAATTCCAAAAAATGTAAAATTTGGTCTCCAAGTATATTTTAATATAGATTGAACATCTAACGATTTGAATTTATTGTTTGAACATCAAATTGCAAGATATGCCCCCGTAAGCACCTCGGCCGAAATGATTCCGGAAGCAAATTAGCCATACTCTATATATATATATTATGAACTTTTATTTTTTTTAATAATATTTATATATTTTTTAATAAATATCCTATTTGATCCGTATCCGTATCCAAAAATTAGAAATGTATACAGATATGGTTTTACCACTATCTGCTCCGTATCTGATCCATTTTCTCCTCTATATGCATAAAAAATAGATAAATGAACAATTTGTCCTCACAAATCATACAATTAGAAAACTAAATATTTCTCGAACATGTTATATATTTTTGTTTTTAAATAAATGATAAAATGAAAACTTTATAAACTAAAATGAATTTTAATAAAAAAATACAATAATTGGGTAAGCTCGTGGATTTTTGTATGATATTATTAATTTAAAAGGAAAACTATATAGTTTCAAGATTTTGAAGGGTACATGTGAAATCCCTTTATTGTCGTTGTCATGCATTGTCGTCGTCGTTTCCATAGAGAAATCTGGATGAGAGGCAAAAGGATTTCTATCAGGGTTCTTATTATTATTAGAAGATCGTGATTTGATCCGCATATGTTTGATAAAAGAGAAATCTTCTCCTTTGATCATAAATGAAAAGTCTTCAATTGGAACATGAAAACGTGACTGAATTGGTCTTAGTCACTCTTCAAAATGGATAAATCCTCTTTATCGACTTGCCTTGAGTTGACGTTTTGGTCGGATGTCGGACTCTCCTTTTTTGGAATACGAGTCCACCCCTCCCGTCACTGTCCACTCAATCGGCGTGGAAAAGGGGTTACCCTCTTTTCTTCTTGTATATAATATAGTTTATGATCATGAGACACCGCTTATCGATCCGAGCATCATAGATCACTTGAACTGACTAAATGTAGTTTACGAATTCCATTTATCTTGGAGGTTGAAAGCTAACTACATGTATATATAAAGAATTATTTTATAAATTATCCTACCTTTCAAAATTTTCAAACAAAATATTCCTCTTCTAAAATTATTAACATAATTTTATATATAAAGACATTTTGTTACTTATCTCAGAAAAGAAACATTTTGTTGAAAATTTTAAAAGATAGTATAAATTTTCCAACATTTGTCAATCAGGTTTGTAATGTCCAAGGCTGAGGCAGTAGTTGGGTGCATAATAAGGAGAGCGGGCCACAATTAATGAAAAGGAATGATTGAAAGACAATTGGTTTTGCTAACGAACATATAAGGCTGTTGTGGGCCGCAGTGGGTGAACCATGCATTGCAGAAATAAGCCCGGAACTTCCCTCTGTTCAATTATTGGAACCGACTCTCCTGCTTCATACCAACAACGTCCATCTGTACAATCATTCATGATATGAGTATTTAGTTTTGTGAAGACACAATCCATACTTTAATTATAACCGTTCCAAACTTCAAAGCATGGATGGACAAATGAACTTCGTTGGCAGAAGATTTAGTTCCCAAATTATTGCCTTGATAATATTACTATTTTTTTTTCGGTCAGAAATAAAAAAAACTGAAATTCCAGGGACCAGATTCAAAATTCAATTTAGAGAATATAATTTTCAGATAATATAAAGGTACAAAAGTCTAGTTTTCAGATAATATAATTTCTCTATACAAAAATATTACAGATTAGTACAGTGTTAATGATTAATTAATAGAGGTCAGAATAGCTAAATTTGGATTGGGTCCGGTTCTACACAGTGCGGTCCGAGTTTGGTCCAGTCCGGTCCTACACGGTTCCACGGGTAAGTCCGGTCTGGTTCTACACGGTTCTAGTGAAAATTAGTGACCCAAACCCTTGCTAGACCCATTTCTAGCCAAGGTCCGATCCGGTCAGGGGTTGGGCACGGTCCGGGGTGGTCCGGGTCCGAACCTTCGGTCCTGGGCCAGCCGAGTTATTTCAATACACTAGAACATGGCCATTCTTCTCTCATGCTGCCTATGTTTTATTGGAGGATACTCTGATAATTTTTTTTTTTTTAAGGTTGGCTGCAAAGTTTGCCACCAACAATATATTGATAAGAAAAGTTATATTTACATTAACAGAGAAAAAGAAAACTCCGCACCCAAATCCCTGAACCCTACATTGATAATTTATAAATGTGAAATGTGTATTAATAGAAACAAAACAATAAATTGAATAAAGACGAGAATTTTGTAAATTAGAAAGATAATTATGATATTATAAAATTTGGAGAGAATATATGTAATTATTTGTTTGTGTTTCGGGTCGAGCTAAAAGGGAGGCAGCGGTCTCAACTCTTATTTCAATTTTTCATTCCTCCCTTGTTGGAGGATAACAAAAGGAGTATAATTAAGTTATATTCCCACTGAGTGTTTGATCAACATCAGACAATTATTACTGGTTATTAATCTATATCCAATTCTACTACTGCAGATGTTATGAGGAAAACACTTGAAAGGTTTGCATCTGCTATGCAATATAGGACTGCATGTAGAGTGGGAAAAACGTGCCGTGATCAAGTAAATTCACGTGCCGTGACAAAAATTACGAGGGGTGGTCACGGCACGCGAGTCACGTCGTGACTAAACGTGCGTTACTCACGTTTGATTTAACGTTTTAAAAAAAAAATGCAACGATTCTTTAAAATTCAAATGTTTTAATTGAAATTTAAATGTAAATATTTTAATTAAAATAAAATTATACTTTATAGGTAGGTATATTAGTGTATTGCCTCGTGACTGCCGTGACTGGCGTGTCTTTCGTGTCTACCGTTCCGTGACTCGCGTGTCCCGTGCCGTGCCGTGCCGTGTCTTCTTTGCCAACAATTGATCACGGCACGTGAATGGTCACGGCACGGAACACACGAGTCACGGCACGTAACCGACACGCGTGCCGTGCCGTTCCATGCTGTTACCGTGCCGTTCCGTGACGGAGCCGGCTCCGCCGTGCCATTTTTCCCACTCTAACTGCATGCATAAGAATTCAATAACAAACTCTAATATAATTATTCACCATCTTATATTAGACATATTAAATTGATGATATGACATCCATAATTCAATAAATTTACGACCATACGAGGATCTTATTATATTTTCATCAAAGAATTCTATTTTCTTATTTAGTCCATATGTGTAGAAACTTTTTTTCAAAATACACAACGTAGACGCCATAAGCATATCTTGTTGCATAAGTGTTCACACATATTAAAATTCTTATTTTCAAAATTGACTATCAGGCTGCCATTAAGTTTAAACAATCCAAATTTTATTTGTTGGAGAGGGTTTTGTTTTAATGTGGTTAGTATATCATCCCAATGGATACCAGATAGCAGATATGAACTCAAAATTTGAGGCATTGTGCTCACTCTGCTTCATATCTAGTTCCTCTAGAATTTATTTGTAGATTAATTATAACATAGTACCTTAATTTAATGTAATTTTTATGCTAGATAATAACATAGTTCTTGGTTCAGTACTACTTTTTGTGTATTAATTGGTACTCTTTGATACCGTACTAGGACATAGAAATTGGTTGGGTAGTTGTGCTTTAGATTCTATTTTTGTTTTCTTTCTTTTTTTTCCCTTTCTTTCTTTCTTTCGTTAAGCTCATGTAATTATGGTTTCTTTGCAAATGGATTGAGTAGTAATGCCACTCTTATCAAAAGAAAAAAGAAATGATCTATTCTAGTAGCTTCTTTATCTTTACATTTCTGTGGAGAAAGGGAATTTGAAGAGAATCCATTAAGTATCTATTAATAATAATGAATGCATACGCTCATATAATCATATTCCATACTTAAAAAATAAGTTTCAACTTAAATAAACCAATAAACTTCTTGCAAGGGGCATGCTCTAATAACAAGTGAAATTGGAACAAGAAGAGGATCTTGTTAGTCTAGTGAAAATCGATGAGAAAATTATAGCTGTAAATTAAAGATAATTAACAATGCATTGGGCGTCCAATAGAAAGGGGATAAAACAGAGGATAAATACGCTGTTTTCTCTGCTTTTTGCCCTTGGACTGTTATCTACTCTATTTCAGCAAGCACATGGAAGTTTCAAATGTTCGTATAATAACTGGAATTTTTTTTATGCTATATAACAAAAATACATGTAATTCTCAAAGATTGATAAATCAGCTTTAAACAAACCAAATTATATCCAAAAAAAGAAAGAAAGAAAGCAAAATGAACAAAACATGCACAGTACAATTAATGGGCTTCCACCAAAGCATCAAGCAAAGAGACTTTACATCCTCATTTCGGTTTTTCTTTGTTGAAGAAAACTATCTCCTCTTGTTCTTGCTACCCAGCAACAGACAAATATAGAAGAGAATCCTGAAGAGAAATCCCCATGCGATTGTAATCCAAAGGCAATCCCATTTGGTGAGATCTGTCACAGCCTGTTGCTGTAGAAGATCCTTACTGGTTGTTATACAAGTGTCAGCATTCAAATTCAACCCGATTGAGGTGCCCATTGCTTTGAGTACCTTCAATTGTAAGAATTCTGGTAATGCACCGAGCGCTGTGTCGTCGAACATTTGCACACCTCGCGCAAAGCACTTATTTGGGTCACTAAACTCGTTTTGCATTACTGCTTCATATGGATATTTCACAAGAGAAAGGTAATGGAACCAGAGCCAGTATTTCGGGATACGGTCACGCGTGATGAAGAAACCGCTAAACAACAGAAAATACGCGAGGGTTGATACTACCACAGGGTAACCTAGCATCACATTTGTTACAACACCTGAGAGAAATGTGACGAACCCGCTGCCGGCCCAGAAGGAGGCTAACACAATCGCAACAAAAAACATAAACCCAGAGACGCCTCCGGCCAGACCCACTGCAAAGAAGGTCGTCAAGGCAAAGGCAAAGGAGAGGAATACAAGAGGAGGGAAGCCAACTATAGAATGTGAGAGCACATAGGAGGAGCGGCGATATGCATTGTAAGCAGTCTCCCGCATGAATATGTACCTCTCATTGAGGAAAACTGGGAGCGCATCAGCACATGTGTAAAACATAGTAGACATGGCGATTGCAAAAAAACCGAGCCGCTCTTTTACTCCCTTGGGGGAGTTGTCTAGGCGCCAAAAGATAGTTGCAAGTATAAAACCAGTTACAAGAACCGCCCCGAGACGGATTACAAATAGCTCGGGCATTCGCTTGGAGTTGGTGAAGGATCGCTTGGTAAGAACACCCATTTCTATCCACCAAGGGTTTGCAAACTTTTGTACTGATGAAGCTGATCCAGTTGAGACATCGGTTGCACCAGAGACAAGCTTTCCACGTGAGATGCTGGCAGCTATTGCTTCTTTCAGGGAGAGAGTTTGTTTTTCACCGTAGGCAGGAGGCTTATAAGTCAATGTTCGCTTCTGCCATGACTTGCTGAACTCAACTAGTTCTCTGGCGCCGGCCGGGGTCTCCTCGATCTCACGGATAAAGTCTAGAGCAAACTCAGTCGGGTTCTCATTATCGGGTATCGGGCTGCCGAACTCGGTGAAGAAGATCGGGAGGCTACTTGGTGGGCCGTAGAAGACTGTCTGCCCACGGGACAGAAAGAGGAGGCGGTCTAGCAAGTTGAGAATCCGGTAGCTTGGCTGATGCACCGACATAACAACAATACTGCCACTCTGAGCAATTCGTTGCAACACCTGGACCACCATGAATGCACTGGTTGAGTCAAGCCCGGATGTCGGTTCATCTAGGAAGAGCACAATCGGGTCATGAATTATGTCGGTACCAATCGATACCCTCCTTCGCTCTCCACCAGAAACTCCACGGTGTCCTTCGTCTCCAATTATAGTATTGGCAGCGGACTGAAGCCCAAGTTGCTCGATCAGTGCTTGAACACGTGCCTTTTTTCTTTCGGTTGAGAGAGTTCGTGGCAATCGGAACTCAGCTGAGAACATGAGAGTCTCTTCGACAGTAAGCATTGGGTATAAGAGATCATCTTGCATAACATATGCAGAGATCACCTTCAAAAGCTGGCTGTCTAAAGGTTCTCCATTTAGTGTGATGGATCCTTGGAGGCTCTCCTTTACAATCCGGTTGGCTAATGCATCGATAAGGGTCGACTTACCCGACCCACTTGCACCTAGCACTGCTAGTATCTCTCCTTCTTTTGCCTCGCCAGAAATAGAGTCGAGCAGAGTCTTGGTGCTAGACAACTCCGTTACAGCCCCATCTGAAACTGTAGGATTGCTCTTGAATGATGGGAGGCAAGAGCCCTTTTGGGGTCGCTTCACCTTGTATGACAAGTCGGTAAAGGATAGCACGAATGGGGTTTGGTTGACACCTCCGACAAAAGGTGGGACCATCGGTGTGGTGAGTTCAAGTGTGAAGGTCGAGGTGGAAGGGGATGAAGGGGTAGATGATAAATCACTGTGCGTGTCGCCGACCCGTTTGAAAAGTTGGGAGAGTGTGGAGGATGAGATTCCCTGTGTATGCAATGGTGCTGGCGGGGAAACGGCAGGGCTTCTTGGGTGATGCACGAGTAACCCGCTACGTGGTATGCCATCTGCATCCTCCATTGGAGATGCTCTCCTGTCAAAGAAGGATAGTTTGTCTACAAACCTTGACATCTTTATCTCTTATAATTAACCGCCAATCCCTATTAAATGCGGTCTTCTACAGGCAAATACAAATGGGTGTTGCGTGCACCCTTTTGAGAGAGAGAGAGAGGGGTTGGAATTAAGAGGGTAATGAGTTTTCCTGTGAACAATGTTCCATTTATAGATAGTATT
Source organism: Carex kokanica (assembly GCA_025461125.1). Taxonomy (NCBI): domain Eukaryota; kingdom Viridiplantae; phylum Streptophyta; class Magnoliopsida; order Poales; family Cyperaceae; genus Carex; species Carex kokanica. The sequence continues at coordinate 2,392,687 of JAJGRX010000638.1, forward strand.
AATGAGACTAAGGTTCCACTATGAATATATGCATATGTTGACCTATTACCGAGATACAGTGCCACGTGAGATAGAGATGAGTCTCTGACTGTGGCCCACGCATACTTGTAATTAAGGTCAGCAGTTGGGCCGGATGTTGAGCTAAAAAGCAAATTCAGCTTGGTTGTTGAATGTGGAATGATGCAATAAATTAACTACGGGTTGTTTTCACGAGATAATGTATGTCAATAAGTAGGTGAGGGTTAGGGAAATTATGGGTATGACAATAAAAGGGTAGTTACTTTTTAGCTGAGCCACATCGACCAAAATAAAATTTGAGTCTACACAAGTTGGGTTAGAAGTGTGTTGGTCAACAGCTTAAGCTAAGATATTTGTTTATGCTGTTCAAGTTTAATTTCATAATCTCTTGTCATAAAGTTCATGTAGCGTAACTGCGTAAGACAAAGTTAGCTTCCGTCATATAATTATAATTAATCTATTTCTTTTTACTTCCACTTTTTGTTTGACATAGAAGGGGGTTGAGTTTTTTGGCCATATGTGTGTAATTTTGTATGTTGCTTTGGAAGTCCTTTTTTGCTGAAATTTTTATTAATAGAAAAATAAATAAATATTGATAATAGAAGTATTTCAAAAATAAATAAATAAAAATGTGATAGTCCATAACGTCCCGAGGACGTGATAGTCCATAATGTCCAGAGGACGTTATAGACTATCACGACCAGCTTAACGAAAACAAGTTATCACTAATTAATTGAAATAAAATCTAAAACTAGTTGTTGTTGTCTACTACTGTCAAAGAAATTTTGAAAAAAAAAGTTTTCTGACCATTGTTGTCTATCACGGCCAGCGAAAAAAAAATAAAAAAACCGGGCCGCTTCCATCCGTAACGTGCTGCTCAGCGAAAAAAACAAAAAATAATTTGGGACGTTTTTATGTCTAATGTCCAGCCCAGTGAAGAAGAAAAAAGAAAAAAAGATCGAACCGCTTTCATTTTTTTGTCTCGCCACACGTAAAATTCCCCTTTAATTTCTTTTCTGCTTTTAATTTTTTTTTTTTTTTTTTTTGCTGCCGACAGATTCTTTTTTTTTTTTCTCTGGACATCATGGGCATTAACATCCGAATCCTTTTTTTTTTTTTTTCCTCTCGACGTCATGGAAACCAACATCCTGTGTTTTTGTTTTTTCGCTGGGATTTTAGAGAGATTAACTAGTGTATTGGTTAATTATCGGAACGTTGCGGTTAATAACGTCTGCCGGACTTTATGAAAATTAACGTTATTCTTAGATTCTGAATTTCCAATGAACCATTCCCCATTATCGTTATTTTTAATTTCCTATTAATAAAAAAAATTGGTCTTTTTTGTTCCGAAATTTTTATTAATAGAAAAATAAATAAATAAATATTGACAATGAGGAAGCATTTCGTGAAAATTCAATTTGTAGGAAAAACGTGATAGTCTATAACGTCTAGGGGACGTTATAGATGACGACCAACTTAACGAAATCAAGTTACCGCTAATTAACCGAAATAAAATCTGAAGCTGGCCGTTGTTGTCTATCACGGTCAGATAAATTAAAAAAAAAAAATTCTACCCGTTATTATCTATCACGACCAGAAAAATGTTAAAACAATATTTTTCTGACCTCAATAAAACACAAGTACACTGTCCTGAAATAATTGATTTGATTTCTCTTTTTCATATTTGCTTTATATTTAGTTGTGCAGTAAGGTATAGGTATGATTTTATTGTTGGAACGACAAGAGTTGCGAATGGGAACTCAATATTGGAAGCAATTGTTGGAAACAGCGGTTAATACAATACCAAATTAAACTATGTTTTAATTTCAAAGTTCTGATGATAGCGGGGTTTGTAAAGTTGTGTTGTATTTTATTCATCATATTTGAACAACGGCCAGAAAATCATACCCCGTGGTAGACAACAATGGCCAGAAAAAAGTTTTTTTTTTTTTTTTTTCAAAATTTCTCTGACCGTGATAGACAATAACGGTCAGCTCCAGATTTTATTTCGATTAATTAGCGGTAACTTGATTTCGTTAAGCTGACCGTGATGGTCTATAACGTCCCCTAGACGTTATAGACTATCACGTTTTTCCTACAAATCTAATTTTCACAATATGTTTCCTCATTATCAATATTTCTTTATTTTTATTTCTATTAATAAAAATTTCGGTTTTTTGTTTGGGTGTTTAATGCCAAATGGTCTTGCTATGTTTAAAAATGGAGAATGATTGTTGCGTCCTGGAGCAAGTTCGTCACGTGCTATCATAGTAACATGATTCGCGTTTTATTCGCGAATAAAACGCGAATAAAACGTTTTTTGGAGGTTTCCGAACCGAACAGCGAATAAAACGGTTGACCGAATTTTTACCGATTTATTCGCGAATAAAACGTTTTTTTACGAATTATTCGCGTTTTAATCGCGTTTTTCTCGCCATTTTCTCGCGCAGAAGCTGTTGCTGGGAGAATAGTTCTTTTTTTTGGCAGTTGGCACCCACGTGCACCCCATGTGGCCATTGGCTTTTGCTGCACAGATTTTCTGTGGCAAAACAAAATAGTATTTTGTATAGTAAATCATTAGTGATGAATTAAATATGCATTGAGGTTTCGTATTGTAATTCCGAATCATTCCCGAATTATACCCGAATTATACCCGAATCACGAATTTTTGACCCTGCTGAACCGAACCCGAATTATTCATTTGTTACTATGCGTGCTATCACGTAAGTAATTTACAAAATGCTATCAGAATCATGTTAAAAGAACAGGATAGGTTTATAGTTAACATAATCACCTATTTACTTATGTGCACGTTTTATGATGCAATAATATCAAGGAGTCAACACAAACCGAGCCGGAATAGAGTCTTTCCGGCCCAGTAAGAATTACAACCCTGATCCATTATGCAGGTTTGAAAGGATGGCGCAGCTTATTATATATTTTATGGGTGATGTAGTAATGCAAAATTCTAACATTGGTAAAGCATGGACCCAATACTAGGTTTAAATGGGCCTAAGCATTTGCAACAATAAATCAGCGGAATCAGAGTAGGTCCGATGGGCATCGGACCTATCTTGGTTCGATGGGTGTGATGACCATTTGATCTGCATAAAGATTTGTGTCTCTGTATCAAAATCCGTGCAAAATGTATCAATTTCCGTGCGCATAGATCTTGATGCTAATCGTACGGTCCTAGAGCTAATTGAACCTAAATGTAGGTCCGATGCCCATCGGACCTACTCCTATCTCATAAATCAGCTGGCATTTACATCCTTGCCATATTCACCCTCTTCAATGTCCATCGCCCGCTCTGCTCAATTTCTCCTACGATCTCCCTCTCCCGCTCGGTCTCTCCACTCTCATGGAAAGGGAAGGATCCCTAGGTTCAGCTATCACTCCCACTTGCAATACCAACACCAATCCCCTTCCCCATCCCGATCCCCATTGTCCTTTGCACCTCTCTTCGCTATCCACTGCTCTATCTGTCGTCCTAAACCCCTCCACTTCTATCGTCACCGTTCATTCCACCGTTGAATCCCTTCGCCTCTCCCTCCCCCGCCTCTCCGCTGACCCCCTTTCTCTAAGCCTGGCACTCTCAGTTCTCAGTCAATCAGCATCCCTTCATCCTTCCCTTTCCCAATCAGTTGTCTCCACCATCCGGTCCCTCATCGATGGTCATGATCGAAATTCATCAGCAGTGCTTTCAGCTCTCCTTTCAATTGCGAGGAGTTCCTTAAATAAAGATGGATTCTCTATTGTGGACTCGGTTCTGGATGAGAATCTGGTGCTTTCTCTAGCTTGTAGTGGGGTTTATAGAGTTAGATCAAGGATTTTGAATTTATTGGTGTTTATTGTTGGAAGATGGAAATGCAGTGGTAACAATTTAACGGACGAAGTTATGGTAAGGGTTCTTCTGGGGTTTATTAGCGATATTTATCCCATTTTGAGGAGAGAGGCCATTGATGGCTTATTTGAGTTTCTCACTGTGGTTGGGGCTGGTGTGGACTTCTGTGTGGCTGAGTGTTGTCTTGAGCATGCAGTTGGTCTGATGAGGGATGATGATGAACTGGTCAGATCTGCCGCCGTGAGAACGGTTTGTTATTTTTTCTACACTTATTTGGTCTTACAATTTCATTAATATTTGATTGATGTGCCTTTGGAGATCACAAAACTGACATCTGAAATTTAATTGGTAGGTTGGTTTGTGTGGGAAAATACTTGTGGAGGAGAAGGGTGTAGATAAGAGTGAAAAGATGGATAAACTATTTACTCAGGTAAAGCTTCCAATATTCTGATGTGACAGTCTTACTCTTACTTAACTACAAAACCAACATATGTGTCCAACTCTGTTCTCGACATTAAGAATTGGGTATGAATATAATGTTACATTGATTTGGATTTTTTATTGATGATACTCAGACCTAGGTCTCTTTTGCAAACTTGTACATGAAGGTTCAACCATATTTGCAAATTAAACCAGAATTTCTCATATTTGCAAGTCCTCATTTTTTACTGTTTGCAAATTTTATCAAATTAGAAACAAACATAATACGACTACTTTTTCATATTAACTCGATCAGATCTTGTCATAAGCTGATGTAAACTAAGAAGCTAAAATTGCTAAATGATATTACACACTGACAGCATTAATGTAAGAGCCCAAAAATATCATACTAATCTGGTAACTGGGAGCTTGCACAAATGCTGAAGAATATAGATGTTTTCTGAACTCAAGGACAGACTTTCGAATATCTTCCTAGAAAACTGGCGTTATTTTCAAATGTTAGGAAATGTTGCCCATTATTGCAAATAAGAGAAACATGTTGTGTTATTTCCTAGAAAAGTTACTCATCTTTATTTGCACCAGTATAGATGGATCTACAAAGGAAACTGTTATGGTTATGTACAGGTTGATATGGATTAATACAGGACATATACCAGTGTAGTACTGGCAAGGTAATTAATCTAATTTGTAAACCCTGCTTCATTCATGAAAGTATGTCATCAATATTATGTTTCTTTTTTCTGTCCAGATTTGCTGTATGGCACGGGACATGAGTGTGAAAGTCAGAATTGAAGCATTTGAAGCACTTGGTAAGCTCAAGCTGGTCTCTGAGAGTGTTTTAATGCAGTCATTATCTAAGAAAATATTAGGAGCCAAGAATGGAGGAAAATCTCTTGTTAAATTAGATAAAGAATCAAAGCCATCATATTCATGTGCGGCCGGTGCTTATGTTCATGGAATAGAAGATGAGTTTTACGAGGTAATACATTAATAATACAATTCAAAGAAATCGATAATGGCAATTGTTTGGTTTATGTATCCAAAAATAAAAAAAATAAAAGTTGTGCTAACACAGTAAGGGCTCTTTTTACACAAAGGGTTCCTTTTACTAATTTGTTCTTTTAATATTGTAGGTGAGGAAGGTAGCATGTAGATCTCTAGGAATACATGCACTATTGTCTATCAAATTTGCTGATGATGCCATAAATTTATTAATGGACTTGATGAATGATGATGTCGAGGGGGTGCGGGTAGAGGCTCTAGATTCACTGTTTCATATGGCGGCACATGAATGTCTTAATGTTCATGAGAAACACATGCACATGGTATATTGTTCTAAAATGAAGTTGGAAATAAATATTCTTTTTTAATTGTTTCAATTATTTAAAATTTGATAGCTTTTTGTTTGGTTTTAGTTTTTAGGTTTGCTGACTGATATGAGTGCTTTGGTACGGCATAAGGCAAGGAAGACTCTTCGATTAATGAAACTGCCTAAGCGTGGGATATTTAAATCTACTGTTAATGAGCTAATTGCAAATTTGGAGAGACATCCTGAGGTATAATAGTGGCAAGTGTAATTTTAAGGAAACTTCTCTGACTGTCCATTGCCTCAATTTTCAGTATATCATTTTCAGGAAGAGGAAGACATATTCTTTGCTTTATTCTCTCTGGGTAAGAATCACCGGAGATTTTCTCTCAGTTTAGCTAAAGATTTGGCTAAGCAGGTAATGTAAATTACCTTTTGGAGGATAGCATGTCATTTTCTTTTCCCATTTAGGTACATTTCCCTCAGAAGGACTTCTCTTTATGTCCAGCTCATTCAAAAATTAAGGGGGTATTTTGGTTAACTTTTTCAGACATTAATGTCTTTTTACTTTTCCTTATGTTGTAGATTGAGCAAACAAGTAAAGTAGATCTGGCCTTGGACAAACCTAGTATAGCCGCAACGCTAGTTGTATGCATAGCATCACCTCTGTCTGAGAATGAAACCACACCTGACACACCTGTGGTGCTGTTCTCTTCTGCTGTTGCATTACTTGGTAGAATCTCCCGTGCATTACAAGGCACCATTGATCAGGATTTTCTGCTAACCTTTCTACTTTATCATACCAATATTAAATGGAAATCTCAAGATTTAATGGCAGAAGTTGATAGCAATGGAACTAATGAGGCAGTGATGCTGTCTATTATAAAGTTAATTTCCAAATCAATTGGAAATGCATGGTCGTTGATAAAGCTGTCCAATGGAAATGATGCTGAAAGAATTTTGAGGTACTTATACTTTTTTTTGTTCTCTCTCCTTGATACTACAAACCTATTGCCTAATTTAGACAGGAAGTATAATAAGACCAAGCAGGAAGCAAACCAAGAAAAAGGAGAGAATGAAAAGACCAAAAGTGTTTGATTGTAGCTTAGTAATAGTTTCATTGTTTTTGTTCTGTTTGAAACTTCTAAGTACTTTCATGTTTCTGTAGGTCTTGTTCAAAGGAGCTAGAAATTATCTCTTTTGATGCATCGCAATCAGCCAGCACAACTCTAGATTTTTTATCAAAATACATACAAATTGTGCAATTGATATCTGAACTATGGTGCGAGTCTGACCTCAGAAGTTCTACTACTTTTCAAAGTAGAAACCACCATGTTTTACTGGAAAAATTAGACAGCTCTCTGAGAAGGATTCTTTACAGTTTTACTGGTTGGACTAAAGAAGTAGAATGCCACATCCTGGAGTTAAACTTGCTCTCAGATATTTTTACACTCTCTTTAGCTGGGACGAACTCATGTAAATATTTGAAGAACCTTTGTGCTAAAATCTCACATCTAGAGGCTATCTCATGTCTTTCTGATTTCACAAAAGAGGTTACAAGGTCAATTGACAAAAGGAGTTCTGGTATTGTTGATTTACATGGGTTGTTTGAACTATTTGAATTTCCAGAATTGGATGTTCTCAAGGAAATGAAATCTATCAAAGCAGAATTGAAAGTGGCTGGAAATGATTCGGAGAACCCACTTGCATTCATTCCAGGATTGCCTATTGGTATAAGATTTTGCATAATTCTTCACAACACATCCAGTACAGACAGATTGTGGTTACGCATGTCTATCGGAGGCGGAGCCCCACAATACATGTCCTTAGATATGTGTAATTTTGAAGGATCTGAAGAGATGAGGAAATGCACAAGTGTGATTCCATTTTATGAATCCCCAAATGTCTCTTCCTTCGAAATTAGGGTTTGTGTTGTGATCGAGTGTTCATCAGAACATGATCAAATTTTTAAAGAGAGAGAAGGCGGGCCAAAGTGTGATGTTATTGAGCTTTCCATTGAGAGCTTTGTTTATTTTTCTAGTGTGAAAAATAGATAATATGTGCATATAGTTCAAAACAATTAAATATGACATTCTTCTGGATACTCCTTTCTTTCATATATATTTCTGGGTTATATCTTTTATTTCATTTCGTCCAGTCCGAGGTGCTAGCTTTCACTAGGTTAACAAGTGGTTTGATATCTATGTTATATCTCAAGACATTATTAAGTGCGTGTAATCACTTTCAATCATAGCAGTGCATGTGTATGTGCTAAATTGCAACAGTTAAGCGTCCGCATTAAAGCCACATGCCTGTTTTTTTTCATTAATTGTGGGCTAGCTAAAAGTTGTTCCATCTGTCCTTTGCTTCCTCCCTCGCCTAAATCATGGCATCTACTAATAAGTGGTCTTATTAGAGCATGCGAGGTCTACTGTTGATTGATTATTTTACCTATCGATAAGTGGCTCATTTTGATCAATAAAACGGTTATAGCATAAAACCATAATACCATTGAATGGGATCTCTGTGGTGCATTTTCAAAAGAAAAAAAATATGCTTGTAGACCCTTGAAAATCAGGTAATAATAAATATCAAGTAATGAAAAGAGGCCATATGCCTATATCTTGACATGAACTGGTTACGATGGAGACAGCAATGATAGTGTTGCACGTCGTGGTTAAAGCGCTATTTTTGCATCATCCTCGTGAGGTTTTGTACATTGTAGAATCGCAGTCGATCTAAGACCTTGAATTAACTTTTCTTCCTTTGTTGACTTTGTTAGTGTACCATTATATGTGTGCCATTATTCGTGTCTTGTTCACTTTACTGAAAATGAGAGCAATCAAGCTTACGGGCTTGTATATCCAAAATAAAAGTAGAAGTTGGAGCGCAACACGAAATTTTATACATGGGCTCCGTATACTTGGTCAGATCAATTGAATTATGGGGAAAGTGGGGAAAGTGGGAACCATCGACTGTTATTCCTTTTGAGTTCACTGGAGCTGCACGCTAGATTTAATTATTATTAATATCCATTGCAAATAAAATTATCCTGTGGTAATTTGGCAGATTTATTTATTTATTTCGGTGCTTAAGAGATCTCGGAGCATGATAAAAGCTTAAGCTGAAATAGAAATTTATCATTTCAAAATCTCTGATTTCAGGCAAGAAATCTGTAAAATTGAAGAACGGCTTATGCTATATAGACACACAGCTAATATCAATTATGATACCTCCAAAATGGATATATTTTGTTTTAGGAAAAAATTTGGCGAGATAATAGGAGGTGAAATTTCTCTGTTCTTGCTCCTTTTTCTCCTCCCTTTTTTCTCCATTTAAACCAAAATTGGAACTTTATTATCTGTAGAATGGAAAACACTAAGTTTATTGCAAAAAAATAAAAATACTCATCCTATAATATTTTCCAACATAGTTAAAAATGCAACGTAAATTCAGAAAATGAAAATAAATCATTTGAAAAAAATATATATATATATATATGACAACGAGAAGCTCATCATTGATTGAATTAATGTGCATGCTAATCAATTTCTTTTAGAATAAACTTTCCAAAACCAGCACAAAAAGAGGTTAAATGGGACTAGTATACAGCACGAAAGAGCCATATATTTGGTAAATGCTAATCAACTTAAATCTTTTTGTCTAGTTAAAATAGTAAGGAGGCAACCATCAATATATATATCTTGATCACTCATTGCCAATGATGCCACATCATTTCCCTCACACATGATCCCACTTTACAAATAAGCCCTTCTCTCTTCTTCCCTTTTTGCCTTTTCAAACTCTTAACTTCCCTTCTACACAAAGCCTCCTTCCATTACATTATATCACTCATCCCTACAAACTCAGAACCCAAAATCCAAAAACCCAAAATCAAAGAAAAAATATGAGTTCCAGTTGCAAGTCAACCATCGATTGCATCGATTGTCGTGCACCAGTACGTGCAACTTATGTCAACCTATACAAGTGGCCAGAGTCGGATGCAGAGTTTGTAAGGTCGGTTGCTAGAAAAAGAGATTGTATCGGTACCGGTCGTGCAGCGCCTGCTGTCGTGGATAGTTACTCTTGTAGACAAATGTATCTTAGGAGTTATACCTTCTCCAAAAAAGAGACTGTGCCTGAAAAGACTATGAGGTGTTTTGGCAGGGTTAAAGAGAAGGCTGTGGAGTTGCCATTTATGCTCCAAAGAAGCTATAGTTTTGCTAGTAGCAAAGGGAATGAAACTGAGAATCAAAGGGAGAATAACAAGTGGAATAAGAAAAAGAAGAAGAAAAAGAAAACGAATAAGAGATGCTTGGCAGTGAGAAAGCTGGTGTCTTCGCTATTCCACCGGATTCTGTCATGCACTTCAAGAGTAGATGTTGTCGATGGATTGTATTCGGCTGGTCGACAGTAACTACTCCAGTTAAATGAAAAGAATTTACTTTTCCTTTCTTCATTTTTTCCCTTATATTTATTTGCACTTCTGTATTTCCCTTCTAAATATTTATACGTGCATAATAGTTGTTCTGTCCTGGCAACTATGAAACTTTTGAGAATGTATATATGCCAAAAATCTATGCAGAGAAGAAGTTGCTCCATCGGAGCAGCTGGTAAAGTTTTCAAGTAATAGTTTGCAGGATAATAGGTGCAAAAGAATTTCTCATTTCTGTTTACATCTTTCCTTTTCTGCCCCTCTATTTTAGAATATAATTATCGGTGTAAATTAGTACCCATCTTACCTACGGGGATTTCATTAAAAAAAAAACAGAGAGAGAAATTAGTACATCTTATACATAGGTTAGGTAGTATGTACTTATTCTGTTCTATACTTGTTCAAGAATGTAGAATTTCTTCTTTACAAATCCTCTCATTTAGATTTCAGCATCAATAAACTGCTCTTTGTCAGTACTGTATATGCAATATACGTTGATTTGATTTGACGTTCTTTATTTTTAACTGACTTGTAAATTATAGAGTCCGGCTAGTATGACATGGGTGTCATATGACACCAACTATAAAATTGATTGGATAGACTTCAAACGACTAATTCAAACCATTCAAACCGATTTACTTCATGAATAATGTGTTTACATGTAAATTTTTTATATTTTCTAGTTATTTTAGTATTAAATCAAGCGGTCAAAAATGTTATAAATGAATGCATTAAAATTAACTTAAAAACTCACACATTTGACCGCTTGACTTGATACTACATAAATTCGAAAAATTATCTTTTGCATGTAAACGCACAACTAATGAAATAGATCAGTTTGAATGGGTTGGATTCACCATTTGAAGTCGATTCGATAGATTTTGAAGTTGGTGTTATATAGGTTGAAATGACACTGATGTTATACTAGTCAGACTCTAAATGATTTGGGCTTGTTTATAGCATCGGATAAATTGAGGTCCTTTTGAGTGTGTGTGTGTGTGTATACACACTACATACAACAAAGCTGAAAGAGGGAAGTTTAATTGGAACATAAATAATAATTAACTCGACTGGATCAGAATAAAATTGTCCGGTTAGGAATGATACTGTATTGACCAATTGCTAGATTAAATTAATATAGTGTTTAGGTTTTGTATTCTTGTAACTTGAAGAAAAGAAGAAAAGAAAAATCCTTGCTAGTTTTGTACTTTTACAATAAAGACGATTGCAAAAGACACAACCACTTTTTGAAGATCAGGTGGTTATTAGTTTAAAACAAACTTACAATTAATATAGAAAAAAAAAATGGCCATTTGCCAGACAGAACCTAACTAGAACCAGAGCTGACAAAAAATTTAATCATTTCAGATCATAATAAATTTGCTATTCTATATTTCAGCAAAATGGTACCTCCCCATGCATCTCTCTGTGGTCTGAGGTTTCAGTGCAAACTGATCTGAGTGTCAGATCAATTTATGTGGAACCTAAATTTGATATATGTTAATATTATGAATAGGAGAAAGCAAATTGACATAAGAAAGGAAATTGAAGAGGTCAGAAGTGGACAAGTGGGGCTTGACACACATCCCACTAAAATATTTAAAAAAGTAATGAAAGCATGTGCCTGTTCTATCTTATGTTACCATCTCCTTTTGTAATGCTGCTCAGGCGGCGAAGGAATAAATTCTGTGGTGCTCAACTCAACGCAAATTGCAAAACGATAAGAAGCAAATCAACCTTTTAAAAGTTCTGGTACTCTCTGGTAAGAAGAAAAAAGCATATAATGGACTTCTTTTCTATGTTTTTTTTGTCTTCTCTTTAAACTCGAGCAAGATACTTTTATTCTAACTTGTTTTTGTTATAATTGGAATCGAGTCGAGCAAGCAAGTTACCGAGTTTGAGTTAACTCGAATTCAACTATTAGGATTTTCATATTAATTTTTTATATTCTTTTAAATAATTAATATTTTATTATTTCTTAATAAAAATTTAAAAAATTGTTTATACAAAAAAAGTAATGACTAGATATTCTAAATTGAATGTTATAATTGCATATCAACTATCAAGCTACCACGGGTAGAGTCTGAGCCCAAGCTCGAACTGGCCTAACACATGTATTTTGCTATTTTGAAACCAAAATTTAAGTCCATTTCGAAATTCGTTACAAAGATATAGATTTACATTTTGATTGTTGTAGGTTGTACCGTGATTTTTATTGATACCCTCGCAAAAATAAAAAAATATCAAATCTGTCCTTGATATTTTTTTTTTTAAAATGCCCAGACCGCCCTTGACTGGGTGGTCCACTGTTCAGACAAACCACCCCACGTTTGGCGGTCACCTACACATACTAGACCGCCCCACTATGGGGTGATTTATTTATTTTTATTTTTTTTGAGATTTTGAGAGACAATATGAAGAGCAAGATGCTGAAATTAAAAAATAAAAATTCGAATTTTATTTTTAATATTTGTTAGATTACTTCTTTTGATGTATAATTAGTATATTTATACTAAAATACGCTAAATTACTTGAAATTATGTTAAATTACGGTAAACTACGCTAAACCCTAAACTCTTATTTTGGACAATTTCTAAAACCCTAAACCCTAAACCCTAAAACCTAAACCCTAAAAATTACCATACATTAAATGATTTACAATTTTCACATTACATATTTATAAAAATTAATGATATTTTAAAGAAACCTTAAACCCTAAATCCTAATTTCTAAACTCTAGTTTCCGACATTTTTATTAATAAATATACCCACGTTAGCTGGGTTTTTTATTAGATTACTTCTTTTGATGTATAATTATCATATTTATACAAAATACACTAAGTTATGTTATTTTACGTTAAATTACATATGAATAAGGACGATATCTTCACTGAGAAGGCGAAAAAACGACGATGAAACTTCAAACGGTCATAAAACAGCGCTCGAGTGTCTGATTTTAGCAAATGACCACTTTTCAGAAAGCTTGCAAAAATACACATGTGTCAGTGCCAACGATACCAGATTTCTAAATTCATAATTGCCAAAAAACAAAGAGAAAAGCCTCAAAACTTCAGTTGAAATTTTCAATTAAGATTTTCATTTCTATTGTTCGATCTAAGTAGCTCAGTAAATTAGTTACATAATGAACTTGTAAAATATCAATTTTTACTATTTTGGAAATTTTTGTACTATTTTTTAGTTTATGAAAGATGGCACAAAATTGGTCTAATTTTGTGTAATTTTGCGTAATTTAGCGTATTTCATTATAATTAGCGAAATTTTCGTAGTTTACTGTAAATTAGCGTATTTTAGTATAAATATGCTAATTATACATAAAAAAAAGTAATATAACAAATATTAAAAATAAAATTCGAATTTTTATTGTTAAATTTCAGCATCTTGCTCTTCATATTGTCTCTCAAAATCTCAAAAAAAAAAAAAAAAAAAAAACCCAAACCGCTCCACTGTGGGGCGGTTTGTATTAATAGTGGACCGCCCAGTCAAGGGGTGGTCAGGGCGTTTTTAAAAAAAAATATCAAGGACAGATTTGATATTTTTTATTTTTGCGAGGGTATTAATAAAAATCACGGCAGGTTGCAGCTTCAGAGGATTCGGATTAGCATAGCTGCATAGGCATACGGAATTGAAGAGACTCATTTCCTATTTGCTATAATTACTGGACTAGACCTAGACAACTTCACATGGACTAGACATGGGCTTTTGGGCCTTTTAACTAATAATTAATGGGCTAGAGGAAATAAAAAAAACTAAAGTCCATCTTTTATCTGACAAGAGAAAAGCTGCTCTCTCTGTCTCTCAGAAATAAAAAATATAAACTCCCACCATGACACGTCTCTTTTCGATGCGCCTAGAATTCTCCTCTGAAACTCCAAAAAATAACAAAAAAGTTGGAGCAAGTTTTCACCAGAAAAATCAGAGTAGGTCCGATGCCCATCGGACCTACCTTGGTTCGATGGGTGTGATGACCATTCGATATGCATCAAGATTCGTGTGACCTGCATCAAAATCCGTACAAGTCTGTATCAATTTGTGCGCATAGATCTTGATGCTAATCGTACGGTTCTAGAGCTAATTGAATCTAAATATAAGTCCGATGCCCATCGGACCTACTCCTATCTCTTCACGAGATCGAAACTCTGTGATCTCTTTCCCCATTCTCCCAGTTTCAGCTCTTCTGCAATTAAGATCACGGATCTATCTCCCAGGCTAGCATGCTTTACTGAAAAAAAACACGAAAAATATGGTTATTTATTGATTCCGACTGACTTTGTTCTCTCATCTCAAAAATTTTTTTGCCTCCTTCTGATATTCTGATTTGTAATTCGGATTAAATTTAGAATTAAATTTAAAACAAATTTCTTAAATTATAATTAGTAATTAGAATTATAAATTATAAGTCAGATCATTTAAAATTAAGTTAAAGTATTGTTTATTTAGTATCAGATTAGTTAATAGGTTTGAATCCAGTTAGTTATTTAAATCCGATTTGCTATTTTTTTACCCCCCTTGTAACGAAAATCCTAAATCCGCTTCTGCATGTTTATACTACTATTTATTATAAAATTTGTTTTCCACGAGATATTTTTATCTGCAGGTGTTGAACATGAGAAAAAAAATTATCTGACAAGAGAAAATTTTCCATATTTAGATGAGTTTAACTTAGGACTAACTCAAAAATAGCATTAACTCGGATCAAAAATAGAATTAATTTGGAGTGTTATTTTATGTTTGAGCACGCTACATGAAATGCTCTCTTTTAAATTCCACTAATCTAACAAAATATTAAATTAACATATTTCTGTCAGTAGATCGAACGCGTTCAACCTTTATCCACGGTTGAGGACACCTCCAATGACGTGTTTTTTTAAACGAGAAAACTGCTTGCAGTAGTGAAACTTTTGCTTTTTTCACACTACTTGAGACCATAGTGACAAACGAATAGTTCGGGGGGTAAAAAATTCGTGATTCGGTATAATTCGGGAATGATTTCATACAACAAGAAAGCAAAAAAAAAAATCCAAAAAAAACCCCAAAAGTTTTTTTTTAAAAAAATCGCGTTTTTCTCGCGAATAATTCGTGATTCGCGTTTTATTCATGTTTTGTTCACGAATAAAACATATTATATGTTTTTTTGCATTTTATTCGGAGTTTAGTTCAAAAACATCAAAAAAATGAGTAAAATGCAAAATTATTCGCAAATTATACCCACGTATTGTTTGTTAGTATGCTGGAGACTGCATTACAAAGCTTCATGCTTCATGCCTCACCTTTTTTATGACGCCCGCATCCACAACTTTTGGTTTATACAAATGTTGACTTAACATTATAACATTATTAATTCAAAATAGTCGTTTTCCTCCCTTAATTAATTAAATATATAACATTTTCGATGTGACATGCACAACAAAGTCTTCAATCGCTGGTCATAAATGGATCTAAAGTTCTAAACCGTATATTTTAATAGTATTTAATTAAGAAGTTGTCTGATATATACCTATTCGTGCATTCGCAATTATCTAATATTAAGGTACACCTAATTTAATTCGATCTATTTCGAAGTTCGTAATCAATTGGCAACGTAAAGAGATGTGAAGTCTCGATGCTTCTGGTGGTTGATTTTTTATCAGATTGAAATAAACGGTCGAGATCGATCGACAATCCACTGTATTCCGTAAAAGGAGGATGGACAGAGTCGATTAAACAATGAAAATAGATCTTTCGAGACTATTAGCGCAGATAAAATAATTAACGCTAAGTTCATGCTAAATATAAGTTGCAGTAGTTGTTTGTAAATACAGATCGATTCAAGGGTTCAAGTTAAAAGATACTTTTCCTCCTAGAGTATTCCTTCTTTAGTGGAAGGAAAGAGTGCGCTTTTGTTCTCTATTTTTCTGTCGCCTCCTCTTTTTATCGGGATCGATAGATCGATCTGCGATTGCAAATTTGCAATCCCTAAAAACTACCTCTCAGTTTCCCTTATTTTTCATGCTATCTGATCGATAAATCCTCAACTTTGAGCATATTTCGTCGTAAAAGATGGGGAAAGGAGGCCACGATGGTGGAAAACCCGGATCCGATCAGCCTGGATCTGCTTCGACCTTCCCGGCCTGGGCGAGAAGCGTAGAGGAATGCGAGGCGGAGTTCAAGGTGAGCGCGGAGCACGGTCTCGGATCCGACGAGGTGCCCTCCAGGCGAAGTGTGTACGGCTGGAACGAACTTGAGAAGCACTCTGGACCGTCGATCTGGCAGCTTGTACTCGAGCAGTTCAACGACACGCTTGTGCGCATCCTCTTAGTCGCTGCTGTTGTTTCTTTTGTTCTGGCATGGTATTTTATTTCTTATTCTTGTCCCTTTAACTGTGCTAAAATAGTGGAATTCAAATCTATTAAGGGCCATTACCCCCGATAAGTTGTACTGATTTATACTTTCCATTACAGTGTTATAATTACTGTAGCAGATAAATAACTTATAATTGATTTTGTCATTACTATTGTTGAGCTGTTATGTAACAGACTTTTCAATTTGAAGGAGCTTTCTTTGTTAGTATAAATATTAGGAATTTTATTTGATTACTCACATTTCTCTTGGGTGCTAACAAATTTTCTTCCTTTTTTGGTATCACAAATAAATTTCATGCTTCCTAAAAGTTGGCTTCTTTCTTATAACAGGATTGATGGAGATGAAGGTGGGGAGATGGGAATTACTGCATTTGTTGAGCCTCTTGTTATCTTTTTAATTCTCATTGTCAATGCTATAGTCGGTGTATGGCAAGAGAACAATGCAGAGAAGGCTCTAGAAGCTTTGAAAGAGATCCAATCTGAGCATGCCACGGTGAAACGAGATGGTGAGTGGATCCATAACCTACCGGCAAAAGAACTGGTACCAGGTGACATCGTTCAGTTACGGGTAGGTGACAAGGTACCGGCCGATATGCGAGTGTTGCATTTAATAAGCTCCACACTCCGAGTAGAACAAGGATCTCTAACCGGAGAGAATGCATCAGTTAACAAAACTAACCAGAGTGTTGAAACTGATGATACCGATATTCAAGGGAAGGATTGCATGGTATTTGCTGGTACAACTGTTGTCAATGGGAGCTGTGTCTGTTTGGTAACTAACACTGGCATGCATACTGAAATTGGAAAGATCCATTCTCAAATCCATGAGGCCTCACAGGAAGATGATGACACACCATTAAAAAAGAAATTGAATGAATTTGGAGAGGCTCTCACTTTGATTATCGGGATTATCTGTGCCTTGGTTTGGTTAATCAATGTCAAATATTTCTTCACATGGGAATATGTGAATGGGTGGCCTGGAAATTTTAAGTTCTCTTTTGAAAAGTGCACCTATTATTTTGAAATTGCTGTAGCCTTAGCTGTGGCAGCTATTCCTGAGGGGCTGCCAGCTGTCATCACCACGTGCTTGGCTTTGGGTACACGAAAAATGGCCCAGAAAAATGCGCTTGTCAGAAAACTACCTAGTGTGGAGACTTTGGGGTGTACGACAGTTATCTGTTCTGACAAGACAGGCACTCTGACAACCAATCAGATGTCAGCTGCGAAGCTGGTTGCAATTGGAAGGTGGCCCGACACAGTGCGTGAGTTTAAAGTGGGGGGGACTACTTATGACCCAAATGATGGAAAGATAGATGATTTCCCGGTTGGTAATTTGGATCCTAATCTCAGAATGATTGCGAAAATTGCGGCTGTTTGCAACGATGCCAGTGTGGCACACTTAGGAAACCAGTTCGTGGCTAGTGGAATGTCCACTGAGGCTGCTTTAAAGGTACAGAGTTTGCAAATTTTTCATTTTGGATCTTGCTGCAATTGCATGGGTGCATCAAATGCATGTTGTAATCAAATTGAGGGTTAAAAGAAGAAGAAAATAATATCAGTAAAGTTGTGACTTATGACAACATCTTAACAGTCGTTAATACAAGAATGAATATAGTAGGATGTGCAGTTGTAGTTATTGTTTATTGCTTTGGTGAGTGATTTATTTTTTTATTTTTTCCTTTTTCAGGTTTTAGTTGAGAAAATGGGAATTACGGAGGAGGCCCGAGGCCTCTTATCTGATGAGATATTACGTATGTTTAAATAACCTTTGATTAACTTCATGCTTGTAGTTTGTTGTTCTAACTGTTACTGACATATATGTATTCTCGCTTTTGATTGAAAATGTGTGGGGGTGAAGGATGCTGTGACTTTTGGAACAAGACGGCAAGAAGGGTTGCTACTCTCGAGTTTGATCGTACCAGAAAATCCATGGGTGTCATTGTAAAATCTGAAGCTGGAAGTAACTCTCTTCTTGTAAAGGTACCTAGCATATAATTATGAGAAGTACTGTCTGGTACTGCCATTTTTGTTGATAAATTCTGTGCCCCCACCCATGTATAATCATGCCCTTGTGTTTACCTGGATATTCAGATTGCTAAATTGGGAATAATATATAGTTGACAGTAGATCCGAAAGTGAAGGAATATAAAAAGAACTGTTTTGTTGTTATGGGCTACCATTTCAATAGCTTGCAAAGAGGCTGATGTATGAAATATAATGCACACATTGTTTAGGGAGCCGTTGAGAACTTGCTTGAGAGGAGCACCTTTGTCCAACTTCTAGATGGTTCTGTAGTGCTATTGAATGAATCTACCAAGGCCCTCATTTTGGACAAGCTTCGTGGTATGTCGACCAGTGCCTTGCGATGCCTGGGGTTTGCATACAAAGATGAATTGGGGGAGTTTGATACCTATGATGGGCCCCACCACCCGGCTCACAAGCTGCTGCTTGACCCGGCTAACTATTCTTCTATTGAGAGTGGTCTGATCTTTGTTGGCTTGGTTGGTTTGAGGGTGAGAAATTTTCAAATTTATCCTGGAGTTTTTATTTGCTTGTTGTTGTGCATTTTGCTTTCTTAATTTGGGGGGGGGGGGGGGGGGGGGGTGTGGAGAGGGGGATAAGAGAAGATCTTGTTTCTTCGACATGCAAACATATTTTAGGTACTTAAATAGGGGGATGAGATTTTTTTTCTTGAAAACGTTGGTTGTCACCTTGTTCAGAGTAGTCTCATCCATGTTGAGCATCTTTTTTTAGTCTGCTTTAGGATTGTCAATTTCATGTCTTTTTGGTAACTCTTTTATTTATGAATCGGGACCTATAGGATCCACCGAGAGCAGAGGTACACCAGGCAATTGAAGACTGCCGAGCTGCTGGAATCCGTGTAATGGTAATTACTGGCGACAACAAAGAAACAGCTGAAGCTATCTGTCGTGAGATAGGGGTATTTCGTTCTGATGAGGACATATCCCTGAAGAGCTATACTGGCAAGGAATTTATGGCCTTGACTGACAAGAAGTCTGTTCTAAGACAAAAGGGAGGTCTCTTGTTTTCTCGGGCAGAGCCCAAGCACAAGCAAGAGATTGTACGTCTTTTGAAGGAAGATGGAGAGGTTGTTGCCATGACTGGAGATGGAGTCAATGATGCACCAGCACTTAAACTGGCTGATATTGGTATTGCCATGGGAATAACTGGTACCGAGGTATGTATTTTGTTGTGTTGGTTTGAGTTAGGTCAAATGATTAGGTTACTGTTTGACTGAATACTCATAAATAATCACTAGGCTATGCTATATTCCTGAAGAGTATTACTGATTGACAAATATCCATTTTTTTCAGGATTGTTAGCCCCTTATTTTTTTAATTATTGTTATTTGTTCAAACTTTTTTGGTAGGTTGCAAAAGAGGCATCAGACATGGTACTAGCTGATGATAATTTTAGCACAATTGTTGCTGCTGTTGGTGAAGGTCGCTCTATCTACAATAATATGAAGGCTTTCATCAGGTTTAACAAGTGATTTAATGTTGTTGATTTATTTTAATTTTTTTCATTTTATTTAAGTAACATGTATTTTTTTTCTTCTAGGTACATGATCTCATCGAACATTGGTGAAGTGGCATCAATTTTCCTGACTTCAGCATTAGGCATTCCAGAGGGGCTGATCCCTGTGCAACTATTGTGGGTGAATCTGGTAACGGATGGACCACCTGCAACTGCTTTGGGTTTCAACCCGCCTGATAAGGATGTCATGAAGAAACCTCCACGGAGGAGTGATGACTCTTTGATAACTCCTTGGATTCTCTTCCGCTACATGGTAAATTATATGTACTTCTGCCTTTTAAATTATATATACTTCTGCTCTTGGCATCCCCCCTTTTGAAGTACAATTTGATTTGACAAATGACTGCTTTATAGGGGTATCTTAGATTTCTTTTTTCCCCTTGATAGATAAAATGGATTCTGAAATACAACTAAAGATGTGTATGAATAATGTGCAATTGGAATTCCTTAAGCTACTATAATGTTTACTGTTTCTCTTTGTACAGGTGATTGGGCTCTATGTTGGTCTGGCAACTGTTGGCATATTCATAATATGGTACACTCAGGATTCATTTATGGGTATTAACCTAACAGGTGATGGCCACACCTTGGTCACTTACTCTCAGCTTTCCAATTGGGGCCAGTGCCCTTCCTGGTCTAACTTCAAAGTCTCTCCCTTCTCGGCCGGGGCCCGCACCTTCTCATTCGATGCGAACCCATGCGATTACTTCCAAGCTGGGAAGATAAAGGCAACCACCCTTTCCCTCTCTGTTCTTGTCGCAATAGAGATGTTCAATTCCCTAAATGCTCTTTCTGAAGACGGGAGTTTGATAACCATGCCACCGTGGGTCAACCCGTGGCTTCTCCTTGCCATGTCGGTATCATTTGCTTTGCATTTTCTGATCCTTTATGTGCCGTTTCTTGCGCAAGTGTTTGGTATTGTGCCACTCAGTTTGAATGAGTGGTTGTTGGTTATAGCTGTGGCTTTACCTGTGGTGCTGATTGATGAGGTTCTTAAGTTTGTTGGCCGGTGCATGAATGCTTCCAGCCTGCGGTCCAGGCTGGAGAAAAGCAAAGATGAGTAGGGCCACTTGCAGTAGACTACTGGTATTAACAAAATAACTGTGAATTATTGTTTTATTTTTATTAGTCTATTTTTGATTCTGTTATTGTTTCCCATGTATTATTAGAACTTAGAGAAGTAGCGTTGTCTTGGGCCCTCGTTATTTTCTTATTGGAGGGTGGTTGTTTTAGAATATGATTTTTCAGAACAACAGAATTATATTTAAGTCAATTATGAGGTTATGAATTTTTCTACGGTGTAATAACAACATTTGGCTAATATGCAGTTCATTAGTTGGTTTATTGTTCTGCCTTCTGTTTTGTTTATAAAATTTGTACGCTAAACAAGTGAGAAACAAAAATGAACGATTTCTTCTACGAGGCAATTCCATTACTTAAACAATGCTTAGAGTACGCTTGAAAGAAAGCAGAGAGCAAGTAATTGAAATACAGTAATTGGTATGCTAAACGTACATGAGTTGATATTTACATGACCAAATATCCTCATCTATTGTTCAATAAAATAGAAGGGAGAAAAATAAACCACCTTGTATGTTTCAAACAAGCAAAACCCGTCTAATCTTTCTCTTGGTTCATCTCGTTCGCTCATAACTAGCTGAGATAAAAACCCTGCGTATTCAGGCATTTCAGTATATCTTTAAATTTGCCTCATGTCCAATCCAGGCCATTCACCGAAGCTGGGACTGATACTTTTTTTTAGTAAAATCAGGTCTCTTGCAATTTTAAAGCATCTCTAAATATTACAATACGACAGCCATAGTCAGCCTCTGGGACACATAATCTACTAAGCATATCTTCACCATCTCCCCATCCTTGTTTAGAAAATCAGGTTGGATCAGAACTGCTATCCAGTGATCAACAATTTTTACCAGCTACCCCTATCTAAAGTACTACATTGCCCAGTTGGTAAGATTGACATTATTCTGAGAGTGTGGAATCCATAATGGGTCTCGCACAATGCACCTCAAGTACAACTGCCCCGAAAGAGTACGCATCAGAATTTACTGGCAACTGTTGGAAGCTAATATACTCCAGTAGATACCCAAAATCCTTTAACAGCGGTGCTGATAGGGAACCGGTCTAGTTCGGATCCATTTTTTACAACCCAGTGTTTGCTATCTTGGGAATTAGATTCTGATCAAGCAGAATCTGAATCTTAGCCGATTTGACATATCTAGAAATTGCGTTGCAATTTCCTCTAGCAGAGCCGATACATTTTCTAGCCTCTGTTTCCAAGTAAGAGGTGGCAAATCCGACCTGTAAAGGTCTCTTAAGTGTACCTTTTTCCAGAATTCGTGTCACCTAAGGTAACAAAATATTTCACCTCGGGCCGGATTGGCCCAAATTCTGATCGGACAGTCCAAATATAAACAGAAATATTCTGTTACCTCATAGGATATGGATTCCCCTATTCCATGTAATCATTTCAATTCTCTCATCACAATAACCCACCAAAGATACCCAATGAGGCGACGATATACTCAAACCATTGATCTTCACCTCTTAAAAGAACGAAGCATTCTTGGTTCAAAGATTGTACTGTTCTAACTGGTTTTGTATAATATTACAAGGTCGACATTACAGTCAATAAAGTCTCATGGCAATACAGTCGACCACTCGACCTAACGTGGCGAAGAAAATCTTGACAACGGCTCAAATCTTCAATCAATTTGCACACTTGAATTAAAAAATTCAACTCGTCAAATTACGACCCACCTAAATGTTTATGATCATTAATTGTATAGTGAACTAAAACTTGAACGAAATCATAAAGACCCATGATCTGAAAAACAACGTAATTAACAAACATAAACAACGCATGGTAAAGAGAAGCAAACTATATTGATTTATAAATATAAGTAATTCTAGCATACATCTATTTTTTTATGGATTAGTTATTTGAATTATATTGTTCAAATTAAAAAAAATACATGATCATTGATATTATGACGTAAATTTATAGGTGCAATAGATATTAAGACGGGGGCAGTACACATTAAGATGAATAACTATTAAGAATCAGCCTTTAGTCCACTGACAAAAATATATTTTTTCTGATGTGGGAGGTCATGAGTTCAAAATCCGAATAGGAGAACTTATTTGTTGTAATAACAAGAGTTTAAAAAGAGTGTTGAGTGACTTGACCTCCAATTCTCTCACTAAAAAGAAAGAAAGATAAGTATTAAGGAACATATTAATTAAGATATTTTTATCATAGGAAACAGTTATCTTATTCTAATATCAATATTTTTATGTACATATTAAGATTCTTTTATAGGCTAAATAAAACTATGTCAATATTTATATTGGGACTGACACATTACCATTTAGAAAATTAATATAACTCTATTTATATATTCAGAAAAAAAAATTAAAAAGCACTCAATGTTCAATGGAATTACAACAAATCTATAAAAAGAAAAAAAAAACATTTTAAAAAAGTACAATAAGAAAAATGTTGGCAGTGCTTTATTCAACCTATAAGAGAATCTTAATATGTATATAAAAATATTGATGTTATAATAAAGTACGTGTATTATATAATAAAAACTTATTCGTTACTATGTTTCTTAATACTGTCGTAGCTTGCATGTACTGCACCCAGTGTTCTAAATAGCGCCGCTATAGCGTTTTTGGACCCCAAACGCTACGCTATGACATCAAAATGCACTATTTGCGCTACGGCCGCTATAGCGGCCGCTACAACGCTATAGCGGTCCGCTATTTGCGCTATTTGCGCTATACAATATGGGTTTTTTTTTTTTTAAGCAATTTATATGGGTTTTAAATAAAGATAAAAAAAATCTCAAACCGAAATTGAATTTGTTGCTACTTGCTACAGATAAATCAATTTGAAATTGGGAATAGAAACTGAAATTTGAATAGAAAAAAAGTCCAAACCGAAATTAAAATTTGAATAGAAAAAAAAATAGATTATGTCATGAATCATGATGCTTAAGATATTTTTAATAAGAAAAATCGATAGTTTATGATATTACTATGGATATTTTGAACCGCAATTTGGACTTTGTACGGGTTCAATATGAATATTATAATTTCTTAATTACTTTGGTGTTATTTATTATTCTATGAGACTTTAGATAATGTTGATATTTAGTACAAATATTGAATATACGAAATGTAAAAAAAAAAAAAACGCTATTTGGAATAGCTTCCGCTATAGCGACGCTATTCGCTATAGCTTTTTTTTTAGCCTTCCCGCTACGACGCTATAAACGCTATTTAGAACCTTGACTGCACCTATAAGGTTACATCATAAACTAACTCTTTATAATTGCATAAAGTTGCACACGTGTCCTTAATTATTTAGATAGAACATCTATCAAATTTGAAAAGTTTTTGATGAAAAGTTGAACATCTTTCAAATCGACTCAAACTTGATAATAAAAGTGTTATTTAAAAAATAAAGAACACATCTCTGATTCATTTTTCTAATTTAAACAATACCTTTTGAGATATCAAATGTACTAAAATTTGAATCTATGCTAGAACTATCCTTTAACTATTGTTTTGGGACTTGTGATAAATGTAAAATAGAAGTTGACAAGATAGATTCATCTAATATAAGTTCAATGTTCAGATCTTTCTTTAAACTAAATTGTGCTTATTCACATACATTAATGATACCCTGAAAATATAAATCAAGATATAAAGTAGGGACTTTATATCTTTCTTTTATATCTGTTTTTAAGTAGCACATTTTGTTTATTTCAAAAATATCTGGAATAAGTATAAAGAAAACAGATACCCGATCCAAAAAAAATAAAATTGGTGTGTAGAACATATTCAAAACAAAACTTTATAATTACATGGCCAAAGATTCTCACACATTATTCTATACAAGAGGTGGAAAAGAAGAAAAAAAAAAAAAAACCCTAAAATGCAACTCCGGCATGTTTGAGCTGACCAGATCTTGTACTTAAATCTGTTGAGGATAATTTAATTTCTCATCTCCCTTCATGCTTAATTAACTGAGAGAACATCCTGCGCATTGAAACATTTGGGATGTCATTCAAATTTGCTTCATCCTCTTCCTCTACATTCAAGCCGTCAGCCGGATCTGGAACCAAATCGGGGTTCAATTCATGTGAGGCTCCGGCAATTAAACTAATACTATTAACACCCGATTGATCTATCTCCACATCTTGCAATTGCAAGGTATACTCTAAATTCCACAATACATCACCCATACTAGGCCTCTCAGACCCGTTATCTGCTAAGCATTTCTCAACCGTTTCCCCGAATTTCCTTAGCGAATCGGGTCGGATCGAAGAAGCTATCTTGGCATCCACAATTTGGAACAGCTCTCCCCTTCTGATATACTTCATTGCCCATTCAGCAAGATTCACCATTTCTCTAGGCAGTGTTGGGTCTATGACAGTCCGGGCACAGAGAATTTCGAGTAAAACTACCCCAAAAGAGTACACATCAGATTTCTCTGTCAGCTGTTGGCGCCTGAAATACTCCGGGTCTAGGTACCCAAAACTACCTTTAACAGCAGTACTAACATGGGTCTGGTCTAGTTCGGGTCCCGTTTTGGACAACCCAAAATCCGCGACCTTAGCCATTAGGTTCTCATCAAGCAGAATATTAGCTGATTTGACATCTCTGTGAATAATTGCCTTTGTGAATCCGGTGTGGAGGTAATGGAGCCCTCTAGCAGAGCCGATACAAATCTCCAGCCTCTGTTTCCAGGTAAGAGAGGGCTCATCCGACCCATAGAGGTGGCTCTTAAGTGTACCATTTTCCATGTAATCATAAACTAAAATCATTTCATTTCTCTCATCACAGTAACCAACTAAAGACACCAAATGCCGGTGCCGTAGCCGTGAGAGCAAGTCAATTTCAGTGCGAAATTCATTTATTCCCTGCTTAGATTTTGTGTTACCTCGCTTCACTGCTACTCGAGTCCCATCTTTCAATGTCCCCTTGTAGACCTTCCCAAAGCCACCGACCCCAATAACCCAATTCTCATCAAAATTATTTGTTGCCTCGAGCAATACTGAGAATCCAAACCGGTAGCCGAGAGATCCATTTTGACCACCCAATGTAACTGTAGTTGCATTAGAACTCCTGCTCATGCTATGAGAGTTGGTCAAACCGGTGACCGAAAAAGGCGTCCATCTTTTGGAGCTCCTTTTCCTCTCCAATCGCCTCTTTCTAATTGCACCAAGAAGAACCACAATAACCAGAACTAAAATCACAGCACCACCAACCAAACCAAGAACAGTACCAAGACTAACCCTCGACCCACTACGGCTAACAATAGTGCTGGTACCGGAGATGCCATTAAATTGGAAAATCTCAAGCCCATTCAAGAGCCCGTCAGATAGTACATTGGTAAGTTTGCTGGGCCCAATGCTTATACTAAGCTTAGATGTAGAGTCCTTGGCCGAGAGAATAAAATCTTGAAACAGAGGAGTTGTTAAACTGCTATATGTCAGACTGGACATTTCAAAATCTGTGAGTACAGCCCACGGGCCTACATACACATTAAATACGAGGTCGTTTGCAGTTTTACTTACTATATCACAAAAATGAAACCGTAACATGTATGCATACCCTTCTTGCAAATCAAATTGCCATGTCATGTTGAACTTTGCGCCTACTGTGGTTGTGTTTGAAGAGGCAAGCTCTGTCGCAGTACTGTAGACGATAGACGGTGCAGAATCTGGTGTGGCAAGTCCTTCCATGTAGATTAGTTTGGCACTTGTAGAGAACGATTGTGTAAGGCTCGGGTTCTGTATGAAACTTGCATCAGGAACCCAAGTTCGCCACAGTGTGTCATTATCTGGTGTTACTTTAGGTGTGCCCATGTTGATCCGGTAAACCGTTTCAAAAGCCTGACCTGATAACCCGATATAACTGCTGGCTGGGTTGATGGTCTGTGCCGAGTCAAGAATTAGGTTATCTGGTACTGACACGATCTCTATTGCATTTATGAATGCTAGATTTGAAAATGGTACAAAGGAAAGGGTTAAGGTGCTCCGTGTTATGTTCACCAAGTATTCCTTTAGCATCGGTTCAGTTATGTTCTTTGACTGGAAATTAGTGAGAAGGGTAATGTCCTCTGTTGATACGTTGAATTTTGCAGTGGTCAGATCATAATTTTGGTACACAAAAGGGTACAAGTGCAAACGGATGAAGTGGCGGCCCTGTTTCTGGATTTGGAAGGAATAAGAGGAGGGGCTTGTGAAAACTCTCGCAGTTTGGTACAGAGCCGGGTTATCAAATGAGGTGACCGAGCTAGAGGCGGCATTGGCCATTATGCTTTTAGAGGCTGAGAGGGTTTTAGAGGGGAGGCTAGCATCTCCGACAAAGATCCGCGCGCTGACTGTGGTGTTTCCTGACGAGCCACAATCAACCAAGTAGTTGTCTGAGGGGGTGAATGATTTGGAGCATGTGTAGAAGAGTGAGATGAGAACAACTGTTAGAAAAGAGCTGGCTTTGGTGGGGTGCATTCGTTGAGGCATTTTGTCGAACAAACTGTGATGAATTCAGCAGGAGGAGACGGTGTGGGATATTAAAAGTTGGAATTCAGAAAGTTAATGAAATTTCAAGGGTTTACCTTGGAAACATAGAACCATGACCCATGATTTAATTCAACTCAGTTAAGCTATGGGAAGCATAAAAAAACACAAATATTCAATCGGAAAGAAAGAGAAGATGGCAACTATGCTAAAAAAGCAGACCTCTTTAAATTCCTTGAATCAATGATTCAAGGGCTCAGATAAAGAGGCTTTCAGAGTAGTCAAAGGCTAAAACGAAAGAGGGACAAAGAAGTAGACCTCTCTAGTAGCAGATCAGGAGAACTCTTTCTTACAACAATGGCTCAGAAAATCATTCGATTAAGGAACACAAACCCAACAAATTGAGAACCATCAAACGAAGCAGCTTTTAGTTGTTACAACGGAAAGAGAGAAAAATATGAGAATTGCAAACTCCCCTTTTCTGCGCCAAAACCACACGGAAACTCTTGAAATCAAGTTTCTGGTCTTCGTGGAAGATCGAGAGAGAGAGAGAGAGTCAATGGAGCAGGAAATGCGACGGTGCAATAAACAAAGTGGTAAGGATTTTCTTTTTTCAGTTTATTTTGTAGCCATCAGAATCTTTTGTTTCTTAATTTTTAATTTTTGGTCATCAGATAGTGGTAACGTGTTGGGGTAAGTTGATAGATTGGTGTTGGAGCTCGGAAGCAACCATTGTCGTCTCTAGACTTCAGTCAATATATCCGTATCCTCTGCATTAGCTCAAAAGGGAATCTTTTGTGTTAATGAATTTTAACCGTTTGATTTGAAACGGAGCCAATCCGGCTCCTGCCTATAACATAGGGGGCTTTTTAATATTAGTGCAGATCTAGTTTTCACGAATCCTAAAACAGATTGGACGGTCGAGATTGATTAACTCAAAAGATTTCCTTTTGAGTTAATGCAGAGGATACGAATTCTCAGTCAATCCTGTTTACGTGTTTCCTTTATTATAATTTATTTTTCTTTTACAGACAGACCCCCAACATTTCCTATATTTAATTACTTGTAAACTATTATTTTGATCTCTATGTTTGCGGATTTGGTTCAAGACAAATGTAGTTTTTAATCATTGTTTGTTTGGTACAAATTAATTAATAATTTCGACCTTTTAATTGTGAATTTGACTTGCTAGTTGCTACAGTAAACATTTTTTTTTACAGAAATATATTAATTTATTATTTGATAATATAGTAATATGTCATTTGCAATTTGTAGAATAATCTGAATTGGCATTTACTGTGGGGTAATATTATATGATCACTGAGTATGAAAAATATGAACAGGATTAAGTCATTATCAATAAGATGAAAAATTAAATGCATTTAGTTTTATATATTTCCAATAGCAAATATTATATTACGTTTTCTTAGTTTTTTTTTCATATAATTCTTATTACATGCAAAACAAAATCATATATTCCCTTCATTAATTTTATTAGATAAATCTTCAAATATATATTGTGCACATACTTTCTAATTTATTCATACAATATGATAAAATCAGTATAGACCGTAAATAATTGTTTAATGTACTAGACTATGACCTTTATAATTTTCCGAAAATGAAGATGTGCATTGTAAATCATAAAATTTGTATGAGAGTATTTTGACTATTTTCATTTGCAAACTGTCATTTTCTCCGCCTTAACCAAAGTTCGTGGATGTCAATTGTCAAGTGTCCCACAAAAGTTCGGTTAATGAAAAAATGAGGGCTAGACCTTGTTTGTTTCTCAAAAAAAAGTTCGGTTCGTTTATGGTCACGGCTCGTGCATAATGAAATGTCTTATGTGGTTCTCGTTTTGGAGCTAATGTTAATGATATCCCAGGTCATGTTTGATTGTGGCCTCAACCATAGAATAAAAGATTCTCAGTTAAACTATTAAATATGATTTAATTGAACTGGACTAAGATAGAATAAGTTAAATTTTAGGTTGACTTAAAGTGCAAAAAGTTAAGCCACATATCAAGGTGGTTTAACGTTTAGTAACTTATATGGCATAACTTATTTTTCATTTCCTTTTTTTTCACGATCTTGAAGTCTTGATTGATCTAAGTTGTGGTATTTTTTTTCTTTCTATTCTCACTTATTTCCATTTGACTTTGATTGATGAAAATAGTTATCAATAGACCAACATGATTACCTGAGAAGATTAGCTTTTTTTAAAAGCAAAACACTTAGTTTTCACATTTAGCACTAGACAAATTAAAAACAAAATTAAAAAAAATGTATTTGAATCTAGTATAGACAAATTAAAAAGGACTAGCATGAACTCTTGTTTACAAATAAATATTAAAAAAAAGCACAATCAATGGATCAGCTTGATTACATTTAGCATAGACAAATTAAAAAAAAAAATTAGACCTAGCATGAACTCTTGTAAAATATTGTTATTATGCAATTGCATTTAAATTTTGTTTGAAATTATGTAATTATGTTATTTTACATTCTTTTCTATTAATTTTTTTTCTATTATGTTTGAAATTATACGATTCTGTAATTTTTGTGTAGAAATTATACAACTCTTGAATTTTTGTGTTATTTCCAATTAGTAATTTTCCATTATTTCTCATTCTTTGTCATAATCATGTGACTTGTAATTTTGTATTACTATATTTCAACTATAATTAAACTGGTACTATAAATACTTGTTTGAACTGGTACCAACTTTTTGTATTATGTTTTGCAATAATAAAAATTGAAATTATTTTAGTTTTCTTTGTTATGTTTTTACAGTACAATAAATATAAGTAAGGTAAGTAAAAAAAAAGTTAATGGACAAGGTAAGCAAAAAAAAATTGCAAGACCTACACAATTTTTCCATTAAGTCTATTGTATTAGTGGACACTAAAACAAAAAAATTTAAATCATACTTTAAGCCACCAAAATCTAACCAAACAAGAAATAGTTTAAAACATGACATAATTTTAGGTCTCAACCAAACATGAATAACTTAGACTGGCCTGAGTGAGAATAACTAACTTAGGTCCCTAAACTTTAGGCCTCAACCAAACACTGCCCAAATATTAATCATATTAGATCTAAAATCTAACTTTGGCTATGCAAATTATTTTTATTACCAATCTACAAATCAATTAGTTAGGAAAAACTCGGTCACTAGCATTCATAACAAATTATATTATACGAGTCATAACTGGAGTAGAACTAGGGTATTCCTAAGCTCACCAAGTCCTTCCGTGAGCTCAACTCTAAAACCTATCGAATTGACTTCAAACGACATTTCCAAACCGTTAGATGTTCAATCTATATTAAAATGTACTTGGAGACCAAATTTTACATTTTTTGAAATTTTTTTACTATTTATTAAGCCGGTTTGAAAACCGATGTTTCCAATGGTGCAGAATTTTAATAAAAACAGCGGTTTTCAAACCGGCTTAATAAATAGTAAAAAAATTCCAAAAAATGTAAAATTTGGTCTCCAAGCACATTTTAATATAGATTGAACATCTAACGGTTTGAAAATATCGTTTGAAGTCAATTCGATAGGTTTTAGAGTTGAGCTCACGGAAGGGCTTGGTGAGCTTAGGAACACCCTAGTTCTACTCGTCATAACTGAAGTTATATGAGGAGAAATAATAACCACTCTCGTCTCTTGATGAATCAATAAAAAAAATATTAATAACTTTATGAAAATAACATTTAAGAATAATGTTAACTCTTGATAGGATAATGATTCCTATTAAAAATATGGAATTAAGTTTTTCACTAATCGAATCGACAAAAATATAGTATTATCGTATTATAAATCATCCTGCCTATTTATTATTTGCATGTCACAATACATAGTGTCACACAAAGAATAATATAGAAGAACGAGACTGCCATTGGAGCTTTCACAATCAACGGTTGCTTTCCGACACAAACTCGAATCAAATTCTTGCCAAATGTCTCCGCGCAACATTAAAATGATGCCATTTCAGCCTAAGGGCTTTTCTCAACAAAAGAATTTTTTTTTTTTGAAGATTAATTGAGAATAATCGGAATTTTTTTTATAAACCATAATTAAAAAAATATTTTTACGAAACTAACATGATTACTTTTTATTTTTACAAAAACCATAAGAACCGAAATGCTATTTCGGTCCATTGTTTTTTCTATTCTAAACTGAAATGGCATTTCGGTCCGGTCCCTTTTTTGAATTTCTGTGACGGCTCATATGAATACTTGTGAAACTAGTACCACAGAAAATCCAAAAAGGGATCGAATAGAAATGTCATTTCGGTCCGGAATAAAAAAAAATAACAGACCGAAATGGCATTTCGGTTCTTATAGTTTTTGTAAAAAAAAAAAGTAATCATGTTGGTTTCGTAAAAAGAAAATTAATTATGATTTATAAAAAAATTCGAATAATCGGCCGTAGTTAGAAAAATTCGTAACGATTTGATCACCATCAACAAATAATCAGTCGATTAATCAGTCTAAACGGACGTTTTTAACATACCGCCAGCGGCCAGCTAGAGCAACGAAAATTATTTTTCAAATTTGTTCTCGGTAAAATGTCACAAGACAAATTAATTTTTTGAACGAAGGACTTAGCTCCGATTTACCGTTTTGATACCTCAAGAAAACCCTGCAATGAAAGCAGTGGCGGAGTTATAGTCATGGATATTATAAATCGATACCTATTTTTTAATATAATTTTTGTATTTATATATAATGTTTTATATAATTTAGAGTAAATGTTATGGATATTGAAAATTGACTCCATGAAAATATGTATATAATTGATTTTTTATTGTGTGTTTGATTTCTTGTAAATACGACAAGGCGACCAATTAGGCGAAATTAGAAAGTTAGGTATTTGTATTTACCAAAAGAGTGGCATGCATGACTATAAGATTAATATTTTTTTGCAATTATACAAAGATAATAATAGAAAGATTTTGCATGTGCACGAACTTGTTGACTTCTCCGGTGCGATTAAAATACAAGAAGACAGATCCATTTGTATTTGGCATCGAGTTCCAAAGTTTAGTTATCATATTTACTTTAATATTTATGTATAAATCAGTTTGATTCAGGAGGAAGGCCTCCATTTTTTGTGCATGTTTTTATTTTTAAAAATTTTAAGAACTCAAAATTTAAAATTTAAATGTCAAAATAAAACTGTTGGACATGAACTACATCATTTTATCTATACACGTGTAAAAAATTATGACATTTTAACTTTATTTTGGTTGTTATCAAGAGCTTGTAAAAATGTACTAATATGAATAATTTAGAGACGTTAATTTTTCAACTTATTAATTTACATAAAAGAAAATCGAAATGTGATAATATTTTATGAGCGCATAGAGAAAATAATCACATCTAACAGTTTTATTTTGACGTTTATGATTCAAATTTTAAGTTATTAGCGTTTTAAAAATAAAGACACGATAGAGGCACAAAAAATGAAGGCATTTGAATCCTCCTCTTGATTCAGACCCCTGTTTCGTAGTAAAAATGATTTCGAATGGAGTTGACCTAATTAGTTTAGGAAAAAGTTGTAACTAATATTAACACATTGACTTAATTAATTATAAAAACTTTTATGTTTTCCTATATTTTCCGAGTTCAATCTAATCTTTTTTAAAAAGATTATCGACATGATTTAAAATATAGTTAAATTTAAATTTGTTTTGCTCATGTAATTATGAGACAAATATTTTGAATATTAATTCAACACAATTTTAAACTGAACAAATATATTATTATATGGAGTAGGGTTAAAATGCACTATTAGTTTTGTGCTCCAATCATGCTTCACATTCTTATCTCTGTTTTTAAAGTCTGAGCAGTCAATCTGAATCGTTCAACATGATCTCCGTATTAAAATGTGCTTAGAGATCAAATCTTATATTATTTTGAAAAAAATAATTATTTTTTAGATATGTACAAAATCACTGTTTTGGATGGTCCAGAATCATCTGAAAATAGTGATTTGCCTATCTAAAAAATAGTAAAAAGTTACAAAAAGCATAAAATTTCATCTCTAAACACATTTTAATATAAAAATTATGTTGAGTGATTCAGATCGACTGTTCAGACTTTGAAAACGAAGATAAGAATGTGGAGCTTGATTGGAGCACAAACCGATGGTGCATTTTAACCCGACTCTATTATATGTGGAGGGTTCAAATTCCTCATGTCTTTCGTGCCTCATGATGTCTCGTATCTTTTATTTCTATTTTCAAAGTCCAAACAGTCAATCCTAACTGATCAACATGGATATTAAAATGTTCTTGGAGACCAATTTTTTTTATTTTTCTGGAACTTTTTACTATTTTTTTAGATAGGTACAAAATAATTGTTTTTGGATGGTACAACATCAGTGATTTTGTATTTATCTAAGAAAATAATAAAAAGTTTTCATAAAATATATAATTTGGTC
Source organism: Carex kokanica (assembly GCA_025461125.1). Lineage (NCBI taxonomy): Eukaryota > Viridiplantae > Streptophyta > Magnoliopsida > Poales > Cyperaceae > Carex > Carex kokanica. Next base: position 2,426,652 of record JAJGRX010000638.1, read on the forward strand.
TTCAAACACATTCAAATATGAAGATCATGGAGATCGGTTCGAATCGATTGTTTGAACTTTAAAAACAAAAATAAAAAAATGTGAGAGGTATGAAAAACACGGGCATTTTAACTAGGGGTGTAAAAGGTCGGATACGGATTGGATAGTAGTCAAATCGTATCCTTATCCGTTATAATTTTTCGAATACGGATACGAATACGGATAGTATCGAATACAGATATGGATACGAATACAGATAGTTTCGGATACGAATACGGATCGGATATTAAACGGATACGGATACGAATCAGATATCGGACGGATATGAATATGGATATGAATATAATTGGGATAATTTAAAAATAAATTACTAATGTACATCATAGTAAAGAATAACATCTTAATATAATTTTTTCATTCATAAATTAGATCTAATATTTTTCATAATAAGTTTGTTGGTTACAAAACATATATCATATTATCAAAACATTAGTCACTAATTATATCATAATATTATATTGTTTATCAGAATATATATGTATATGTAGTTGAGTAGAACTAAGGTGTTCTTAAGTTCACCAATCCCCTTTGTGAGCTTAACTCAAAAACCTATCGAATTGGCTTCAAACGACGCATCCAAACCGTTGGAATCAATCTACATCATGAGTTATGCGTTTACATGTCAAATTTTAAATTTTTTGAACTAATTTAGTATGAAGTCAAGCGGTCAAAAAAAGATGATTTATAAGTTAATTTCAATGAGTTCATTTTTCAACATTTTTTACCTCTTGACTTTATACTAAACTAGTTCGAAAAATTATAAATTTGACATGTAAATGCATCACTCGTGAAGTAGAACGGTTTCAACGTTTTGGATGTGTCATTTGAAGTCAATCCGATAGATTTTTGAGTTAAGCTCACAAAGAAGTTTGGTGAACTTAAGAACACCCTAGTTCTACTCTATGTAGTTTAATAAATCATTGGTATGTATATGCAATTTAATAAATCAATTTAAGAATATATAATATATTTGTTGTGATTTAGGAGTGTAAACAGTCGGATACAAATAGTTACGGATAGTTAAAAATCTTACTGTATTTTTATCCGTTATAATTTTTCGGATACGGATACGGATAGTCTCGGATACAGGTACAGATCGGATAATTTAAGTAATTTTTCGGGTTCAGGTCTGGACAAAATCGGATAATATCCGATCCGTTTACACCCCTAATTTTAACCCTTTTCTTATTAAATATACGTTTACGAAATTAAAATGGTGCATGCTATATCAAGATTAGACGATTAAATATTTACGGTGATTAATTTGCACCATACAACGATTTGCAATAGTTAAGAGTGTTAAACTAAGGATTGATAATTTTAATTATTAAATGAGCGTGATAAATTTTGAAAAATTAAAATAGAAATTAAAATTCTCTTTGTTTCTTTTAATTTTTTTTTATAGATTTCAACTATTAGATATGAAAACTCGTCTCCTCTTTTTTGACTAATCGCACTCTTGGGTATTCTATTATTTGGTAAAATTAAATTCTCTGTTATTTAGAAAAAGGTGGTTCGCTAAAGTCACTGGTTTCCAGACTGTTTCCAGCCCACCGTCTCATTTGAGGACAAAAAAAATCATTGAATGCCGAAATTTTGTTCAAACTTCAAACGGTGATTCGGTCAAATGGATCCAAAATATCGAAATCAAACCCAAAACCAATCATTGCGTGTCTCAGTCTCAGGTCTACGGAGGCGAATGAGAGTACGTCCGATGCCCATCGGACCTACCTTGGTTCGATGGTGTAATGACCATCCGATCTGCATCAAGATTCGTGTACTCTGCATCAAAATACGTGCAAGTCTGTATCAATTTCCGTGAACACAGATCTTAATGCTAATCGTACGGTGACAGAGATAATTGAACCTAACTGTAGGTCCGATGCCCATCGAACCTACTCCTATCTCCAGATAATTTGGGTGTCTGGTTTGTTGAAGGACTGAAAGCTACGCCCCATCTTACGCGGTTACCCGAAATTTTTAAAAATACTCTCATAAAAAAAAAAAAAAAAAAAAAACTGCTGATTTCTCAGAATTTCAGAATTATCAGGACTGTAATTTCACGTTGCAGACTCATTCTTGAAATCTGCAACGTAAAATAGGTGTCTAGTTAACCCATTATGTGAGGCCGCAATGTGAAATAGAGGTTCCATTTTTGGAGTTCACAATGTGAAATTGCAGCTTTGGTAATTTTGAAATTATGAAAATTCAGTGGTCTTTTGGTTTTTTTTCTTCTTATGAGAATATTTTAAAATTTTCGGTACGGTTACATTGATAGTTCTCGGTGTCAAAAAATGACAGTTCGGATTTATTTGAGATAATCTTTTATTTACAGAAAATATTATAAAATAAGAGAACGAAAGAGAAATAGTGCCTTGATATTTTGATGCATAAATGATTGGTAGAATTTTCTCTGATTTAAACTTTAGACCAATAAAAATTCTACCCATTTAAAGTTCTTCTTTTCTCCGCTTGTCTCCGTTCCGTATTTTTTTACAATATTTAGTACTGAGATAGGAGTAGGTCCGATGGGCATCGGACCTACATTTACATTTAGGTTCAATTAGCTCTAGGACTGTACATTAGCATCAAGATATGTGTACGGAAATTAATACAGACTTGCACGGATTTTGATACAGATCACACGAATCTTGATGCATATCGAATGGTCATCACACCCATCGAACCAAGGTAGGTCCGATGGGCATCGGACCTACTCTGATTCCTTTAGTACTATGCACTACTTCCTCTAATAAGTTGCTTTGGGTGTAATATTGACATGTTACACAAGAAGTAATGAAAATATGCCACATAAGACCCTTCTATCTTTTTAGAAAAGATAAATAAAAAATATTTGAATTGATAGAATTTTTACTGATAATATTTTTTCCGATTCTTCTATACATAAAAATCAAGATATTCTTTTTCTTCTTCTCTTTTTATTTTTTAATATTTTCTATAAATAAAAAAACCTCTTTATTTGACCCCACCAGATTTTCTAAATTATCTTTTAAATTGATAATTTTTTTACTTCACCTAAAATTTTCTTAAGAAGTTTCTCTTAATTGATATCATTGATAAAAAAAATTAACTTCACCGCTGATAAATTTGTCTGTTTATTTAAAAATTCTATTCGGTGCCTGCTCTAGACTATAATAACTGAATAAACTTAGAAAAACTCAAATATATACAACGATTTGTTTGATTGCTGGTGTGTTTCTTTGATTATAGTATGGAACTTTGTTGTTTCTCTTTTGGAATTTCTTCAATTTTTATTGTGTTTATACTTGATAGTAAATTTATTTATACCTTACTAGGAAAAAAAAACTTTAAAATTTTCATTTTTACTTATTCAACAAAATATGTAACTTATTCCTTATGATGGTGATAAGTTTATAGATTATAAATTAATACTTCTGTGTTCGGATAAACAAAGCTTGCACATTTAATTTGACTATAGAGGTTGGTGAGTATAACTCCAAAAGTCTATCGGATTGGTTTCAAATGATGAATTCAAACAGTTAAAATCCATCTACTTAAGACGATATTAGTCTTCTTGACATTCACGAACTTCACAACACAAGCCTATACATGTAAATAAGCTGCCCTTATGACTTCATGTTATGGCGAGCATTGGACAACAATTACTAACACATATTTCTCATGCATGAAAACTGAATATCTCAAATGTGATAACAACACCCCATGAAACATTAATGACACAAATACAGAATCCACTTAATGTTCATGTATGATCAATCCAATATCAAATAACTCTTATATGTATCAATGAGATTAAACTGACCCCTTGTCGCTTTGATCTGCGAAACCTAATCAAACATTTAATCCTCATGCTAATTCTTTTCGTAATCAGTGTTCCTTACCAATTACATTGATTAGGGATATTTAAAGTTTCTTACTTTTATTTGTTAGTGCTTCACAATTCAGAATCCCCAACTCTGAATGAAATATCAAGTAATCTAAAACTCTAGAAACAAATTGCACAATTCAATTATTATATAAAAGATAATCATATAGTCAACGTTTGTTCTAAGACACTAACTTTATCATGAAGCAAATACAAAAGACATACTATAATGCTTCATTTTTGCATGTTTTCGCACTAAAAACACTCGATATTCGTGATTCTGCAAAATCTTAAGTTCACAACAAAAGTAACCTGATTTCAGGGGCGGAACTAAGGCCCTGGCCAAAGTTTTATTTCGGTTCACAACAAAATTAACTTAGGCCTGGCAAAATCTTAAGTTCACAACAAAATTAACTTCCTCGGTTCGGTTCGGTTGAAACCGAACCGAACTTGGCAAACCAAAGTTTTATTTCGGTTTTTAAAAATACAACCAAACCGAACTGTTTTAGCCGATCAACCGAACCGAACCGAACCGAAGTTTTATTCCGGTTTGTTCAGTTTGTTCGGTTTGAACTGAAGTATATTAATTTTTTTTTTAAGAAATTGACTTATTGTTTTTTTAAGAAATTGCCCTTACTAAAAGTCTAAAATTGAGAATGTAAACCATTACAATATCGTAAAATTGAGAATGTAAGAAAATAAAAGTGCCATCAAACATTAATAATTCTAAAAGTAAACATAGATCATAAGCATATCAGCCATCCCTTCAATTCCTTCCCAAACTTCAACCATCACACAGATCATAAGCATACTGCCTATCAGCCATCACATATTTATAGTGACATCCACATTATCAATTTGCAAGGCAACAGCGACTGTTTAATTTAATCCAAATTATTAAAGGTATATTTGCTCCTTAAATAGCCACATGTCATGAACAGATCATAGCACAATATAATAATATAGCAAAATTCAGAAGTAGCCTCTAACTATTGAGTCGCTGAAACTATCATAGCAAAATTTAGAAGTAGCCTCTAGCTATTGTCAATTTAATTTGCACATGGTACCTGGTACTGGTACTGGTACCACTTCACCTACCTCCTCCTAAACTATCATAGCATTTAATGTCCATTTTTTATCTCCAAATTTATAGCACTTTCAACCAAATTATGGGTTCTTAGTAATAATGAACAGTATGAAATGTATTTTGCTTTAGTGTACCAGTACTGCAGTACCATTTCGGTCCCTACTGGTACCACCCCATACCTATCTAAAAAAATAGTAAAAAAATTATTGACCGAGTCATGTGAGATCATGTTGTAACATTTCGTGTGAGATCATGTGAGATCTCATATGAAAATCCCTACTGGTACCACCCCGTACCTATCTAAAGTCTAAATAGTCGATTTTGAATTTGTTACAAGTAGATATTTTCTGGTTAGTTAAATTATTGACCCGAGAACTGTTAATTCTTGTTAATTGGAAATTCTAAAAGATAACAAAGCTTTATTTCTATATGTTTGGAAACATCATGAAACATTATCATGTTTGTATTTAGCAGTAAGCATCTTTTAGATTTTTGCTGTCAACCAAAAATTGACACTTTTGTCCCTGAATTTATCAAGCATTAGCAGAAACTGAAATAAATTAAAGCAACGTATATTCATAAAAAATAGCCAGCTTCAAGTTCATATGCTTTAGTACAGATAGATTTGATAGAGTAATCACTAAAATTAGCAACAATTTGCCCGTCATTGCTGACATAATTGTGAATCCTTATTTCAAAATCATTGGGTAATTAGGTGTACTTGTATTAAGAAGAGCTCATTTGAGAATCCTGTGCAGGGTTTGCACCCATTTGACGCTCGAGTAATTAAGAAGAGTTCAAACCTCTCTGTACCGATACCAGATCTGAAATTTCAAGAGGTGGCTGTGGCAACCCAGTTGCTTTCCTTTACAGTATCAGAACAAGGAGAATTTTACCTCATGATTTTTTTGATGCAGGAATGAGTTATAGTTCATCACATTTGGTGTATGAATACAAAGTTTTCATAGGTATGGTTATGTTTGGCTACTAAGGATTTTAATATGATGCACATAGCAATAATGATTTTGTAAAATGGAATATAGGTTATTGTGACAGGTCAAAAAGCTTTGCTATCAGGTCAGGTTTAGCCTCATCAACTGCTGGTCGGATGTCGTCTTTCATGGTGTTTCTAACAGACCAGTACAACAACCCTTCTCCAGTCAAGGCTTCACGTCCAGTTCATCTCCAGTACAAGTGGCACTGCTATTCGTCCATTGTGTTCCCTTTAGGAAATATGAGCGGTAATTTGCTTCTTTTAGATTCTAAAAGGGTTTCAATTAATTTTGAGACACTATTGTTGAATTGTGCTATAATCTAGTTGTCTGTTTGACTAGATTTACAAAATATATATTTGTTGAATTCTACAGTTTCTTATCTTGAGATATTGTGCAGGTTCATGACGATATAAATTGCTAAATATACATCAATGATGCATGATCAATTGCAATACTAATTAAGGATAAGTCATGAAAAACAAACAAAGGACCTAGAAGCATCACCTCAAGATTAGGTCTATTAAATCTGTAAAATTGATCAAGTAAGTTTGAGATTGAGGTATTTGCAGAACCGTTATAACGGTTAAATAGCCGTTACAACGGAATAATTCATAATTCAAAATGCACAGCAAAATTGATTTAATTCCGTTGTGACAACCGTTTGCAATGGAACCTCGAAACTTTCAAAGAGTGTTCCATTGTAGTAACCGTTGTAACGCTTATAAGCGTTAGGGTTCCCTATCTAGAAAAGAATAAATAAATGGCAACATTATCTCCCCATAAATTCCAATTTCAAACATCATCTCTCTTTTTTCAAAAATGTCCTATTGTTTTTATGCCTCATCAGTCATCATACCCCAACAACATTATTTCTATTTAAGTCTAAATAATCAATCCGAATTGTTCAATATGATCTTTATATTAAAATGTGCTTGGATACAAAATTTTATATTTTTTGAATTTTTTTTTGCTATTTTTTAAGATAGATATAAAATCACTGTTTTAGAAGATTACGGACCATTCAAAAATAGTGATTTTGTACCTCTCTAAATAATTAGTAAAAAATTATAAAAAATAAAAATATGTTATCCAAGCACATTTTAGTATGAAGATCATGTTGAACGGTTCAGATCGATTATTAGACTTTAAAAATAGAGATATGATGTTGGAGCATGATGGGGCACACAATTAATAGTGTATTTAACCCTACTCTAAATATATTCAAGCTAAATATAACAAATACAAATATTATGCATAAATTTTATTAATGCATTTGGGGTTTTTAGGTTAATAGTTTTAATTTATTTAGGAATCATTTGTGATTGTAATGTCATCAAAACTCATATAGATATGTTACATCTTATGTCTCTTGTATTTGCTTAAATTATTCGAAGTAAATCATACCTATGCAACAAAAAGTATGCATAAAATTAATATGCAACAAAAAGTATGCATAAAATTATTCTAGAAATTATTTACAATGCGTTTGAATATGTCGTATTCATTTTTTATTTAATTTTAGCCTCATTTGTTTTCACAATACCACCAAAAACTCACGTATGTGCTCCAGGAACGGAGCCAAATTTATAAGCTACGTAGGGTCAATATGAACGAAATCAATCATATCGTGATGCGACCATTCCTTGCCTTCACCTCCGCCACTAATATGCTCCAACTTATGTTATTACATGTGCATACATGTGCATAAAAAAGTTAAACAAAGTAAAATGTATAAAATTATTATGCTCCAACTTATGTTATTTACATGTGCATAAATTTATTCAAGCTAATAAAAAAGTTAAACAAATTAAAATGTATAAAATTATACTAAAAGGTCATGTTCGGCTGCGCTTTTTCAACTGAGAATTTTATGGGCTTGACCCAGATAGAAATTATATTCTATTGGAGCGTTCGGCAGTACAAATTTTGGGTCAGAATTCTTTATAGATTATTCCGAACGAATCACTGTTTAGTACAATTTTGTGAGATAAAAAAAATATTCAGACCTCATTTATTTTTTCCACATTCTCTCTCTCATTCTCTTTAATGCTGGGACCCACCATCCTCTTTCTTTTTTTACCTCCATCCTCCACGTGACTTTCTCTCTTTCCCTTGTATGTAAGGAACCAAAATTCTATTTATTTCTAATTGTGGGACTAAATGATCGGATCCGGATTTGTTTTTTTATATATATTTTAAATGTTTGTTTGTTTATATATGTTTATTTTTTTATGTTTTTAAATGTTTATTTTTTTAAATATTTTTAAATGTTGTTTTCTTATTTCTGTAATTACATATTTTAAATATTTGTTTGTTTACTAATTTTTGTAATTACATATTTTTAATGTTTATTTGTTTATAAATATTTATATTTTGTGTAAATGTTTTTAATTGTTGTTTTAAATTAATTAATTTATAAATATTTTCTTATTTTATTTGTACCCATTTTAGTAATATTTTTTATTAGAAATGTTTCATCTATTTAATATTATTATTTATCAAATTTATTTAATTTCATTATTATAATTTTATTAATAAAAATAATTGCTTAATTTCTAAAAATAACAAGCTTACGGTACAAGTAATGTTATGTTATTGTTTAATTGATTTGATTTAATTTAATTTAATTAATAGTTATTTTATTGATGTCATCAATTTTATAAAGAAAATAGAATTTCCCACAACTATACCCACGGTACAACCGAACACTCATTCAGTACATTTCCAGAATTATTGCCGTACATACTTATGAGTATGGGTTCCCATAAATAAAAAAGTGGGTTTCCGGACCCGTCAAATCCTATCCCGCACAATTCCATGACAAACTAACAGGCCCTAATGCATTTACCGTGCATTTGGGTTCGTCTATTCATATTTGTAATTAATTTAAGTCTCATTCGGGTTCTTAAAATCATCAAAACTGACAGATAAATTTTTAAGTACACCTTTTACATGTGGTTAACTTTTCAGAGGTAAATCAAACATATACGACACATTTTATGCATCTAAATATTCTGAATTTATAGTGCATCTGGGTTTTTGTTTGCTCATGTTTTTATCTATTTAGGCCTCATTTGTTGAATTTTTTTTATAAACCATAATTAGAAAAAACAAAATTAGCAAACCAACATGATTAGGCCGGAATTTACAAAAACATAAGAACCGAAATGCAAATTCGGGTCCAGGTTTTTTTTTCCCTGGACCCGAATTGCAATTCGGGTCCAACCTCATTTTTCACAAATTTCACAGTGGACGGTGTGGGCTTTCGTGTGGAGACTCGGACCCGAGAACCAGATTCGGGT